>OY728160.1:759212100-760580850 GCA_963277665.1 Viscum album
TGAAAAACTAAAATTTTTACAAAAAAATAAAAACTAGAACAATTTATATATGTTTAAAACACTTATCAATGATAAATTGTAATATATTTTAATTATAGATTTACACATTCATTTATCTTCAAATTCATTATCTTCATTTTTATCAACCTCCATTGTGATGAGTATTTCATTTTCCCCATATCTTTCAAGTTTAACTATTTTTATATTCTTATGAAAAAATTGTTCAGGTTTTTTGGTTGATGAGGTTCACTATCACAAAGAATTAATTGATCTTCCTATCCCATATCATATAAGCCTCTCTGCTTTAAGTATACAAAAATACTCCAACCTTCTTGTATTTCATCATCCACATAATATTCCATCTTCACTTGTGAATCCATGATAAGTGGATCAGGTTCATCAAACTCATCAGTATCTCTCAAATGAGATAAGTTGACTAATGTAAAATGTAATGAATAATTCATTACATCCTTATCACTGTTGGATGACTTTTATTTTAATAAGACAACTGAAAATAGTCCATGATAGTGTAATTCAATTATATAATTCATATTCCCATATTATCCCACCATTTAAAATGTAAATACACCATTATTCTAGGTTTTCAAGTCTTATTCCTGATAAATAGTACAAAACCTGAATCCATGAATATTGTAGGTATCAAATCTTTTATCCAACCTTAGAGGACCTCGAGCCAAAAAAATTAAATGATTTGATATTTGAGATTGATTTTAAACATTCATTGTTTGGAAAAAGGTATATGTTGTTAATTTTAACATAGAAAAAATAAATACACATCAATAATATGAATAGGAGTATATAATTAAACGATGTAAAAACCATTTGACATGCTCCTTATTAAAAGATTTTGTTAATTTTGTATCATTTTGATCTCAACACCTTAGTATCCTATTTTTTCATTCATATATCTTCAATAAATGTATCTACAATAACACTACTGAGTAGCACATATCTATGTGCTTATATCAACTCCAATTCTTTAAATGTAAAATTTGACCCCATTCCAATTGGTCATCCAATATTTGGAAATACCGATGATTGATTTTAATAGTGATAATTAGTGGATATGTCAACATATGGTCCAACAAGATTGAATCTAGTATCAATCGCATCCAAATACCTAGAACAAAAGTTCTAGCACTCTTCAGCTATGAAACCTTCACCAATAGAGACTTCTGGTTGAGATATATTCATCACATATGATTTCAAATGACCTAATTACCTTATGGGGAAAAATAAGAAACATATTAAAAAAATTACATAATTAGTTGATAAAATATATTTCAACAATGAAAATAAAAAATATCAACATGCCTCTCTAATGGATACATCCATCGACAGTGTACTGGTCCACCAAATTTAGCTTCTTCAACCAAATGAATAGTCAAATGAATCAATATATTGAAGAATGAAGGGGGAAATAACATCTCTAAATACCATAGTTTTAAAATAATTCATTCTTTAAGATTATAAAGCTCGATTGAATTTAGTGTTTTTCCACAAATATCACTCAAAAAGGTACAAAAATCAACTATAGACATAGTTATATTTTCAAGAAATTTATTTCAAAAATCCAAAGATAATAACTGCTCCATCAAAATATGTGAGTCACGACTTTTCAATCCATGTAACTTTCAACGATTTAATCCCAAAAAACTTGAAATGTTACTTGAATATCCATCTTGAACTTTTACATCTATTAATGTTCGAATGGATATGTATTTGTCATGATTTCTCAATATAAAAATATCTGAAGTATACTTTTCATTATCATTTTCTCACAAACCATGCTTTATATTAATTAACTCCAAATCTTTATGATTATTAAGGTGATCCTCCAATTTACCCTACTCATTAAGAACTGTACAAATTAAATTGTCACCGACGTTCTTATAAATATTAATTCTATCAAGATTGTGAAATATAAAATTAAACTCCAAATAAGGAGGTTTTAAAAATATGCTCTCTTTCTTCTGTAGTTGTGTTCTAACTTCTTTGTATACTTTATCTCATTCCATTTTGCCCCCATTCTTTAAAATAATTAATTTTTTCAAATTATTCAGTGAAATTATTTAATTATGCCAATATTTTTGAATTAGATAACACCTTTGTTAAATTTATCATTTCAATATCTCCATTGAATCATGTCTGGTTAAACATGTTTTTATGAGAAGCATCATGAAATCGATGATGACACATAAAACACCATTTTTTTCTATAAGGTAATCATTGAGGTTCCAAATCATAATTTCTAATTAGACAAGCCAAATCAATATGAGTGTTCCGACCAGATAGATTTCCCTATCTAAGAAAGTCACTAATTATCCACATTAAAGAAGCATTCATTTTTAATAGTTGTATTATTAAATAATGATATGTTTCCTCACCATCATCTCATTATTCTCACAATTATTTGATTATAGATTGAAGGTATACATCAATTTCATTTCAAGGAATTTACATTCCATGAATAATCATAAAAATAATAGAATAAGTGTTATTAATACATATACATGGAGTTATATTATAGGGGATCCAATGAAATGTAAAAATGCTATAATTATTACTTAATGTAGAAAAAGGGTTAAAACTATCAGAATTCAATCCCAAACATACATTCCTAGTTTCTAAAGAAAAATATGAATATAGAGAATAAAAAATCTTTCATCATGTTGAATCTTTTGGTTGTCTCAGTAATCCATCATTAATGTTCGAGCATGCCACTTTATTTTGTATGAAGTCTTAGATGACATAAATAATCTTTGAAAGGATGGTTTTATTGGAAAATAACACAATATATTTATAGGAGTTTTCATATCATGTTTCTTACTAGGTTTTAATTGATTTATACTCTCATTATTTTTCATTTACTTCCATCAGATTGTATGAAATATTGTACATTCTTCTTTATCAAACTCTTCTGCCCAATAAATCATGCAATCATTAGGGAATACATGTATCTTTTTTCTAATGAAGTCCATATTTATTGATGACTTTCATCATCTCATGGAATGATGCAGGTATCTTAGCTTCACTAACCGTGTACTTATGAAACTCTAAAATAATTGAAATTGCATTGTTATTAATTCCACAAATACACGTGATATTTTAGAAAAAAAAAAGAAAAATTCAAATACATAGAAAACCCTTCATATAGTTCTTGTTGTCCTCCTTCAACCAATTCAAGAAAATGATTTTTCTTTCACTGGTGTTCTGGGTAGTATTTACTTACATAGGATCAAATGAAGGTCTTATTGATTTATTAGAATCTTTTACATTGTATTCTCGAAAACAGAATGTTTGATTTAAATTTTTTTAACTAAATTATTCTCTCCCATGTCACTTTGTATTTTTTTGATAGTATTGTCATTATTTCTACTTTCCATAACATTTTATTCACCATACCAAATCCATAATACATATTGATAAGGAAATTTTTTCAACATGAAATGATCATATACTTCGTTTATATTCAACCATCACTTGAATTTACTATCAGGACATGAAAATTTTATTCTACCACCCACTGATCAGTTTTCAATTAGATAATCTAAAAATTATTCCAATCCCTTAGCATATTAAGGTGTGTTTCTAGGTAAATTAATCCAAAATTTATCCGTAGTTATTGGATTTTATTCTCCATATACATTCAAATATAGAGATATAAATGTTCAATCAAACATGTACAATAATAATTAAAGAAGAATATATACGGGTTATAATAAGACTCAATAGAATGGTATTTGAAGTTAAATATATGCTTGAAACAATTAATTTTATTGATGGATGTGTATAAAAAAACTTCTAAATTAAAGATGATAAATATATATCAATTTTTTATATTTTATTTGTAGATGATTTCATTTTTATGGGAGAAAAAGATAACGGTTTATTCTACCCTACTTTTATAACTAAGAAGGGTTCATTCCATTAAAAAATTAGATACATTGATCACTATATGAACCATTTCTCATGGTCTAACTAAGGCCAAGAGAACCCCTATAAAAATATAAATGCAAATTATACTTCATTAGGATATCACACACAATTGGATGGATAAAACCATTAAACACAGAAGTTTTAGGTTGTTATATGAGATTATACTTCATTATTCCATTTAAGGTCATTTTATATGTGCACATAAACTTCCTAAAAAATGCACATCACTTACCATGTTATAAAATAGACACCGAAAATAAATTATTAAACTCTAATAGAGTTAAAAATTCAACATATAAGCTCATACCCACCTCTATAAACCCTTTCAGAAACATCCCCTTCTTTTTCATTGTGAATAATAAACAATATCAAAACCCCACTTGGGAAATCAACATACCATAGAATATCAATTTAATAAATATATCAAGGGTCATGGTCTAAGGTTATATTTTAGGACTATTTATGAAATGTTATAACCATAAAGTAAAATACACTTTGAGAAAACTATTTATAAATTTTCTTTGAAAACTAAAATACTCAATCATCATAAAGTCACTATATTCAAGTAACCCAATAGTGGCTCTTAAAAATCCATACAAACCCTTGTAATTCAATAGTTTCAATTAAAAATTATTTTAAGAACCAAAACCAATTTTAATTTTTTGAAATAATGAAATAAAATATATTATACAATTTTATCAAAGTTTAGGTGTGCATTTTAGTTGAGAAATATATTTAAAATAAATGTTTTCTTTTAAAAACCCTTCATATTCAATTTAAAACAAGTAAAAAATAATTTCCATTTAAAATATAAATATATGAACATATAATAATTTCATTAGGAATATAAAAGATAGCATAAAGAGTCAAAAAAATATGTGTTTATTAATTTAATAAACTATACAATAGAGAAATCCAACCTCTAGTCTTTCACTTATAGAAAGTGTGACTGAATCAACACAAAAAGTCTAAAGAATCCTTAAGAAGCTAGAAAGATGGGAACTAGCAGTAGGAGTGGGATTTCATGGGGGGTCCACATCACCGTAGAAGAGTGGAACCACTATGGAGAGGGAGGTCAGAGGGGGTTTTACATCACTATTGAGAAGAGGGAGGTCTGGGGGGCTCCCTATCACCATCGAAGAGAGGTTAGTCAGGGGTGGGGGTCTAGAGTTTGGTGTCATGTAGGGAGTAGGGGAGGATAGAGGTCGAGGTAATGATCACGTAGAGGAAGTGGGGTATGGGAAGGAAATAGGGGTTTTAAAAAATTTTGTGGATTTCTAATAAAAATTATTACCAATTATTAAATTTTAAAGCATATAAATGTGGTTTGAAGAACATGATTCTATATTATTATTTTTTAAAACCAAATTTCTTTTAGGCAGTTAGTAGAACCTCTACTAACCAATTCTTTTTTTTGTAGTGAAGGTTCTATGAGGTAGTTTAGTTCCTTTAGATTAGGTACTATGGTAGTATGAAAACGTACATGAAAAGACCTAAGAGTAGGAGGCTAATGTGCATGCATAGTGGCTGAAACTTTTCCCAGAATATGTTCTACCACCATCGGTATGGAAACTTGAGGATGAGTTTTTTTAAGGAGGGGAGGTTGTAACGTATCATTTTTCTCCAATGTATGGATGGTTAAATTTTTTGGTCCAAATTCATTTAAATGACCCTAATAATGATTCCTTAATGGTTCAAAGAGGTGTCAGGCGAATCTATGTCTTATTCAAAGCCTATATCCCTAAAATGGGAAGAGGAATACTATGCCACATGCTTAGTGAATACCGTGCAGCCTAGCCTACACGGTTTCCATAATCTGTGTTGTATATGGAAGAGAGAACTTTTAGGACTCTCTATTAGTCTGAAACTATTCGATCAGGGGAACACATATGTGCAACCACGTAGAATTTTTTGCACAGACAGGTTTCACAAAGTTTTCGCATGGTTTTTAAATCTGTTCTTATAACCATGCGAGGTGCCCCCTTATAGTAGTGAATGATGTATGGTTGGCACATAGTTTCGAAAAACTATATAGCCAAAACATGAATAGTGTATTTTAGGGTGAAATTACCCTTCTACCCTTAATGAAATGTTTTAACTCTCTTTATTTCTTTCATCCTCCACTTGCAATAGGATTTCCTCCTTTTCCATGAATGGAGCTTACTCCTCCCTCATCCATGGGGTTTTTATCTATCTCATTCATCCATATTCTAAATCCTTCTCCATCAGAAGAAACATAAAACCCTTGGTATGATCCTCCTTCTTCACCCCTATATTTATAGTTCCTCCTTCCTTCCATTGCACTATTTTAGTGCAACATATTTTTCCCTATTTTCTAAGATTTTAAAAGATCCATAGATTTATTCTATTATATGAAAAATCAAGGAATGATAACAGATGAGTGGAGTGAAAATAAAATGAGTTAGGCGGTCAATTCTATTTCCTATTGTTTCATTTCATTTTAGATTTTGCGTTGTTGTTATACTCACTTGAATATTTCAATGAGGCTTTATTATTGTTAAATAAATTATTTAAATTGTGTTTCCATGACTAGTGTGACATTAACTTATATAGAAACCCATAAGACGGTCATTCACCTTATTTTTGGAGACCCCTTAGGTTTTTCCTGCATTAAATGGATGTTTTCCAAGACTTAAATGGTTAATTACGATTTGTGGGTTGCATTTGATTAAATGACTTAAATTATAATTTGAATTAAGATGAATGGTTAGCCATTGATCATTGTGACTCACAAATTATAATTAAATTCTTATGAAATTTGGTTTAATTCCCTTTCTTTATGAAAAATCCTTAGGATTATTTTTATATTCCAATTAATTATGCTTATTTCAGGTTTCCTAGTGATCATGCTTGGAGACTTGAGCTTATTCATGTGCTAAATGAATTATTCCATAATGATGGATTTAAATGTATTGTTTTTCTTACATGGTAGCATGATATATTACCAATATTTTTGGTGACATGTGAATACAAAATTTTTTATTCCTTGTGTTTCTATATAAATTGATTCATTTTTGTTTGATGAATTATATAGCATGATTAGATGGTGAGAATGTGATATTGAAATGATTTTTTGTTGGCATGTAATTATAAATATATTCCATGTCTTATGATGCTACTTATTTGATATAGATCACATGCTATAGTATAGGAGAGAAAATGGGTTCCAATTTAAGGATCACATGGATTGACTATTTATGATCTATTGGTTTTACATAACATGACAAGTGTGATATAATAGATTTCTAGGTAAGGTATATCCGGTTTTCTTTACATATACTCATTATTGACACTGGTTCCCTAGGGGATCATCAAAGGACAGACCCATTGGAAAGATGGGTATGCAATTCCATGGGTGATACCCAGCCCCCAAGGCGTGATACTTGGTAAGAAATCAGAGTCACCATGTTCTGAGTGATACAAGGGACGTCGTATGGGTTTTCTTGGATGGAATCAATGACATCTGTTATATGAAATTTTATTTTAGTGACTGTTTGGATTCATTTATATTTCCTTGAATGGGTTTGATACTCAACTATTGGAATTGATAGATTGATTGTTTACTTGTGCACCTATGATGGCTTATTTTTAAATTATTAGTATGCTTATATGATGACATGGAAATGTGACCTCCAAGATAACACTCAAGATTGGGTTCTACTTCTAAGTTTGTTTTTTATTTGTATTATCCCTTGGGTACATATTATGACTTGCATATGTCTTAAGCTGAAGTAGCTGGAATTGGTCAGGTGTCCATTCAAGAACCCAAGTTGAGATGTTATTATTTAAATGTTGTTTCTCTTCATTATTTATTATCATGGAACACTATTATCCATTTAATACATGAAATGGATCCTCCTAGACACAGTGGGTTCCAGGATACTGATATTTATATCTCACACCCTACTTAAGCATTTCTTCATTCCCAATCATTCTTCACGATCATAGGTATGGAGAATGGGAAGCATGTTTCTTTTGATGATTGATTTAATTTCTGATAAATATGGTGTTTAGGTGCATAGTACTCTGCCTATGATTGAAATGTTATGTAATAGTTTTTTGCATATTTTCATTTTTTATAGTATGCATTATATGCTTTGTACACCTTTTTCCCATGTTCTACCTTTTTTTATTGAAAAATGACATCATGATAATATTATTGTATCTATTATCACTACTAGAACTTTATGCTATAGCCACAGACCTATATCCATAGTTTTATAGGTCTGTGGATATAGCCTATTTTTTAGCCACAATTTTGTTAAAAAATTGTGCCTAAAATTTATCCTCAATTTTTTTACAAATCCTTTTAGCTCCCCCCATCCCCCCTCGATTAACCCTATGAACACATCGGGATCATCCTCTATCCTCCCTTGATCAACCCTATGACATAGACCTCTCACGGTGACCCTCCTCTTGATCCACGACCCTCCTCTCACAACGGCACCCTCCTCATCGATTATCCCCTGATTGATCCTCTGCCCTCGACCTCTCACAGCGACCCTCCTCCCACAGTGACCCTCCTATCGATCTGTGACCCTCCTCTCATGGATATTCCATCCTCCTCCATCCTCCCATCATCTGCGAACCTCCTCTTTATTTTTCAGCTTGAAGTGATCGATCTCATTGAGATCCAAGGTGATTCCCTCGACTTTTATTCTCCA
The DNA here is from genome assembly GCA_963277665.1 of Viscum album. Classification (NCBI taxonomy): domain Eukaryota; kingdom Viridiplantae; phylum Streptophyta; class Magnoliopsida; order Santalales; family Viscaceae; genus Viscum; species Viscum album. The sequence goes on from OY728160.1 coordinate 759,220,746, forward strand.
TTCCTTTTTATTTTATATTCTTATCCAGTATATGGTATTTGGATTCCTTATTATTTGGTGTGTTTTGGTATTTCAGTCAACAAGAGTTTTTTTACATATTACAGGGATGTTTAGGTTCTTTGAAGTGTGACCATTCTTTATTCCTTTCTCTCATGCTATGATTTTTTGAAGCATCATTTGAGGTAAGGTATTAAAAAATTATCCATTATTATTATTTTAAATTATGTAATTAGTAATACTTGGTCTTTATTAAGAGGACCATATGGATTAATATAATCAAAATAACTCATTAAACCAAAGTAATTTAAATTAAAATAGCTGAATCATATGAGCAGAACATGAATTCATGTTACTGATACATGTTGATGATTCTTGATTGAAATTTTTGATATATATAAATTATTGATTGTTGTAGAAGTATTTTATTCAACTAAAATATTTAATGAATCAACCAATTTTTTAAATAAACTTGTAATATGGAAATATTCAATGATTATGTTATTTCTTATTTTTTGTATTCTGAATTAAATGAAAGTATGAAAAAAGTGAAAATTGATTGATGTTGTTTTTAGTGGATTTCGTTGAGGTGGATTCGAGTCACCGCTGATGAAGGATTACATGTGTATACAAAGGTATTAATATACATATAAAAGTTCCCCCTTTATATATATTCACTCCTGGAAGTATGAATATATATATTGGGGCTAGGTGTGCTTATATATAGATATGAAAAATGCATACATGTGTAAGTGTAAATGGGTATATGAATATATAATCACATATCTAAGGACCCCCTTGTTCATATTTGGACATGAAAATATATATATAGGGGCTTTGATTCCTTATATATATATATGTTAATTTACATATGTGTGCAAGAGGAAAAAAGGAAGATTCAATTTTTCATCATCAAAAGAATACACTCCTTGAGGTTGAGGTAGGGTCCCTCACCTAGCCTCTTTAATTCAAGAATGTCTTATATTGCATCTAGTTTCCTTATTATTTCTTTATGATTACATTAAATTGAAATTCTTGAATAATTGTTAGTTAAGATAATTTTTTTGTTTGATAAACAAGTCATGGTTTCGTAAAAAAAACCCTCCAACAGAGGTGCACTGTCTGCAAAAACTCACAGTGGTATACCTTTCTTGACATTATTTCATTGAGTATTTCCTTATAATTTATGTCGTTGTAAGTAAATAAGCACACATCATACTTGATCATTTTTATATCCCTATAGGGGGTTTCCCTCTTTTTATTAAGATAATTATTTTAACCAAAACACCCTTTATATTCCATTAGACTTTGAATATTGAATTTACCAAGTAGGAAAGTGTTGTAATGACCTAGTCATCCCTAAGTGAATAGAATGATTTTTATGGAATGAATTTTCAAGGAGGAAAGCCTTTCCTTGAGTGTTTAAATTGATAGGACCTTATTGGAATAACATGAATAGTTATGCTTGTTTTAAGTGACATGTCCTTGAGTTTTTTTCTATGCATCTCCTTGCATTAAGTGGTTGAAGTGGAATGAAATGTGGAGGGTAAAACGGGGGGTTCATAGGGTGGGTAGGGGTGTGGGGTGGGAAGGGGGTGGGCATGGGGTGTGCAGGGAGAATTGTTGTGTGCTAGGGGTAGGGGTTGGGGGTGGGCTGGGGGTGTGTAGGTGGTGCATGGGGTGAGCAGGGGGTGTGCATGGGGTGGGACGGTGGGGTGTGCAGGGGGTCGAAGGGGGAAGGGGGTGTGTGCAGGGGAGGGGGAGGGGGTGTTCATGACATATGTGAAAAGGATATTCCCAAATTTTAGGCATACAAACTACATTGGTCAGTATAATATATTATAAAACTAAATAATTAGGCTTGGAAAGGTGCATTTCCAATCCTGGGTCACACACACTTCTTGTCTACCAACCCACTCTTTTAAGATAATGATGTAATGTTTATAGACTTCCGGGTCTTCTTTAATAGTTTAGTGACATGCAGATCTCTCTCTAATTAGCATGAGAATTTGCTTTCATCATGGTTTTTATTTGATGATTGTTTTCCCTTCACTTTAAATACTTTAGTTATTCTATTATAGATGAGAATAACTCTATAGTGTGAGGGTTGAGTTTATGAATCCCACAAAATCATAGACGTAGAACTCATCTTCTCTAGAAGTAGATAATTCCAAGATGGATCTTCATTGTAGTATTTTTACTTTATTATTTTGACGAAGTAGTGCAATAATTTTAATCTCAAACAACCACATATAGAATTGAACCGTATAATGTAATGAAATTATTTGGTCTCTTTACTCCTTATTAAGATATATAACTTGACCAGTCTCATATATAATCTCTATAACTACTCTATAAAGTTATATAGATCCTAAAAGCCAACCCCTTTTATCTGAGAGATGTCATAAATTCACCTTCTCTATATTTTTCACAATAATTCTAGGCATTCTACATGGTTTTTGTATGGTCAAACATATTCCTTTAATTCACATAAATTCTCTAAATATTTCTCCACAGTGAGATAATTTTTTACATCTACATTGTGATGGTATTTATTGTGTGTTCTTCCAAAAAAAATTTAGGTCAACACCATGATCATGACCTTTTATCTTTATTTCAAAAATTATCTATATATATAGTTTTTACATATATTTATTGTCCATGGAAGGTTTTTTTTCAATAACGATATCCCTGAAGTTTGGTTAATTATCATATTTAATTCTCACAAATATTTCAACATTTTTGCTCTAATATATGAACATGGAAAAGTGCTTATCTTATCACAACATACCACTATTTCCAGAAGAATCCTATTGAAATTCCCATCACCACACTCGTTGGGTGGGTTTTGGTTATAGATCCAAAAATCTAACACCCAACACACCCAATTCTCCGATGCATGGGTCCTCCAAAATATCTTTTTAACACACCTTATAAGAGTCTACCATGGTTAAAAATATTTCCCATAGTTGGCCTCCCTATTTCCCATTGGTACATTATAAATGTACTATGGTGTTCACTATAGAAGGGTCTCCTCCATGCCCTCATTTTGGAATCTTTAGTTTATCTAATAGATTTAGGAATCTTCTATTCATTGTTATTCCTTCAACTATAGACTCAAAAATGATCATCATTACACTATTCTAAAAATCATTTAAATGAAACATTACATCCATGATTTTTACCCTAAATGGTGAAAAATACTATCCATTTTCAATCTATGATGAGAATGTTCCATATCCTCCATGGGGTTGGACTTCCTCTCTTTGTTGACACTATATTTCAAAGTCCCACATTAGTATTTAGTGATGACATCCTCTATTTAATCACTCAATATGATAAATATACCACCTTGGAAGTCATGTGGTACTAAAATATACCAAAAACACTAGTTCTTTAATACTGATTGGTTCCAACTATCAATAGGTTCTTATTTCCCCATAACAGAACCACTTTGTACTAGCGTTGTGTTCCACATTCACCACCCTATGCTAGTTGTAGTTGATAAGGCTCCTGAGATATGACCATGAGAGTTATCTTCTGCTTCTCTACTCTCCTTATATTTTTCATGAGAAAAATATATTTTTTATTTTATTTGAATATATTTCACATACATAAATCATGAAATCAAATATATGATTGTAAAAATTGAAATGAAAAGATTCTTGGAAACTATTTTTTGACCTACAGTTCTATCTACAGTGGTGTGTTCATTGAGAGATAATATGTGGTCAAATAAATTTAGGATAAGACCAATTAAATTAGTGGATTTTGAAGAATATAGAAGTCAACTATTCCAATTGAGACACATCATCAGCCCTAACCTACTCACATATAGTATGAAAACAACATGAAAATTCCATTTACAATAATATCTTAGTAGTAATTAGACATTCACCTACCCCTAGTGCAACACCACCCCCACACTATTATCTAAATCTAAAACCCTATACCATGTCCCCATAATCACCACTCTCTTGAAATTACAACTTTTACTCAAGGTGGGAAGACTAAATAATTCAAATAGAACTACCACCTTTTCAAAGATTATTAATTTCTTGATACAGTTCCATCTTCCACTTTAGAACATCACAAAACCTGACCTCCTACATTGATATTTTGATGATATTTCAACATTATGGTATTACTCTTCACATTTAATTCCAAGATAGAGGAAAATATAACTCAATGAGAATATGAATTTTAAGAATGTTCTGTTTTTCATACATATTGAAGCCTAACATTCGAAGTTTTGTTCTTAGTCACTAATTTTAGAGGATCTCTAATTTTCTTATAATTTAATTCTTCCTCAATTAGCTTCTAAAAACATCAACCAGTGCCCCAATAATCCCCCATTTGTATTTTTGTTTCAAATTTCCCCTCAACATCTGAACTAGTCCCATATCCAAACATGCACCTCTAGTAGTGTTTTACGAGAAAAACTAAAGCAAATAGACAACTGAATTAGATTTTGTATTTGACATAGAGAAAAGGAGTAGAATCATAAGGAGGTATGATAACTATAATTTTTAGAGAAATCATAACATCCATGTTTAAATTTTACATTTTATTTATCACGAATTTCATATTCATTCATAAATTTGTCAACTTATAGGAATCTGAAGTGATATTTCTAGAATATTTCTCTTATTTTATTCATAAAGTGAGTTATCTATTAAACTATTAGAGATTTACAATATGTATTCACCATGTTATTTTTCAAAATATAGTTCCTAATGAGGAATATTCTATTTGGAATTTTCTATATTTCTTACTGGATATGTGGTTTTGAATAGTGGGTTCCTAAAGCTAAAAAACTAGAATGGCATATTCTGAATCAATTAAATTAATAGCCTTATGTTTAGAAAGGATATTAACTTTATAATATTTATTGATTAAATATCCAATAAAATCAAACAAATTTATATCTGTATTCTCAGAGTAGTTACTACCATAATAAAAAACCTCCAAACTAGTCATATTATCCAAAGAAATATGCAATTAGGCTCTAAATGCTACTATAAAAAATAGATAAAAAATTTATACATATTTAAATAGAGATTTAGATGATTTTTAAACCTAATATAAAACTACAGTACAATGTAAATACCCTTATTACATATAAAATTATTTATAAATATGATGAAACTAATTTTAGTGTATTGGTCTTGATCTTCTATACATTTCCTTCAATCCCAAGACATTTCGTTCTCAACACACTACCACTTAAAGAACTTCACTGTATCATTTTTAGATTCACTTCCCTCCCAACATTCTTCAACCACATTGATATATATATATATATTCCATAGTTTTTCTCTTCAACCAAATCGGTTTAATAAATTTAGATTTTGGTCATTGGAATGGAAAATCCACAGGATCCTGTTGCAATGTCATACTTGAAATGAAAAAATTTTCACCCCAAAACACAAATAAATAATCCAATATGTGCATGATTACAAGAAAAATAGTAGTAACCTTCATTGATGTAGATATATTCATCTAATCTTGCTCCGCATTTTTCATCTCGGGCTGTAGGGTCGAAGAAAAAGATATATCTTGGTGACTAGTCAGTTCAGTATGATCAGGTGCTAGTTTAAACACAACTTTCTACTCCTTTAACTACATCTATACATGCTCAAAATTCCATATAGCACCAACTGTTTATGTTTCCTCAGAAGTTTTATGTCATTATTTTTCTTGAGTTATCATATCCTCTAATTATTCCACAACCACACCTCCAAATCTCTTAACTGACACTACTTTGAAGTGAATATAGGTAGGCACATAGTTTTTTAGTTCAAAAATAAAATAAAAAACCCAAGGAATTCCATGGATTATTAATTATTCCATCAATAAATTCATCATTTTCTATGTTTTTCAGATTTGAAATTTTTTCTCTATTCTTACAATCAAGTGTAACCACACACCAGACACTGTTTTTGAATGGATTGTTTTTGTGTTTATTTCATATATTGTGTGAGTATATAACTACTCTAACTATTGTAAACATTATTACAATGTTAATTATCCTCCAACACTATATGGATGATATCCTGAATCTACTATGTTATCCATAGGTTTGGAAATTTCTTGAGTTATCATTATTCAAATCAAGATTCTCCCACAATATCTAAAACCTCTCAGTGAAACAATAATATTATATGTATCCAAAAGATAGAGAGTGAGAAAAAAATGTATATATTTATTTGTATTAATTACCACATACATGAATTACATAATATGATTTAAGAATGGAGGATAAAGTATAAGAATAAGGAAGATAAAGACTCCAGTAAGTGAAGCCACTCAAGAGGCTAAGGCCTAACCCTCGTTGGGGGGGGGGGGTCTGTCCCAGGGGAGGGGGTCTGTAAAGGGGGTGTCCAGGAGGGGGGGGGGATTGGGGGTGTCCAGAAGGGGTGGTGTAAGGGGGTATAGTAGGGGTGGGGCAAGTGGTGTGTGAAATGGGACATGAGTGTGCAGGGGGGGGGGGGGTGCAAGGGATGTTTACGGTGGGGGGGGGGGGTGTTCAAGTGGGTTATGTTGGGGGGGTGCTGTGTGGGGGGGGGGGGGCGTGTCCCACAGGGGTGATTTAAGGGGTGTCCAGTAGGGGTGTACAAGGGTGTGTGTACAAGGGGACATGGGGGTGAGAGAGGGAGGGGGTGAAAGGGGCTATGCCAGGGGTGCTTGGTGAATGGGTGTGTAGGGGGTGTCTGTCCAGGTGGTTGGGGGTGTTGTCCAAGGGGTGTCTTTCTAGGGGGGATGTTGTCCAGAGTGGGTGTCTTTATAGGGGTGGGGGGGGGGGTCCAGTTGGGGGCAACGAGTGTGCAGTGGGGGTGTGTAGGTGTTAAAAGGGGTGCACGAGGTGTGCTGTGGGGGTGTGTAGGTGTGAATGGGGGTGCAAGGGGTGTACAGTGGGGGTGTGTATGTGCGCAAGGGGGTGTGTGCAAGGGGACTGGGGGTGAAAGTAGGGGGTGTGAGGGGGTGTAAGGGATGTCTAAGGGGGTGCAGGGGGGCTTCTGTATATGGGGTCTTTTCAGGGGCTGTTTAGGAGGGGGGTTGTCTAGGAGGGGGTGTCTATCTAGAGGGTGGGGGTAGGGGTCTGCTATCTGTGGGGGGGGGGCTTTCCAGGGGTGGGGGGAGGGGGGGAGGTAGTGTGGGGGTGTCCTTCCGAGGTGGTGTAAGGGGTGTGTTGTTGTGCAAGGGGACAAGGGGGTTCAAGGGGTGTGGGGGGGGGGGGGGGTTAAAGGGGGGCTGTATAGGGGGGGTACAAGGGGGAATGGTTGTGTAGGGGGTGAAAAGGGAAAACACCAGTCAAATAGTGCTCGTTTTTTTATCAAATGTGAAGGCCTATTGACACGATTAAGAACTGTGGAAATAGATGGTGAGTGATTTTGGCCTAGTCCACGGTTTTCAAACTGTGGCTATAGGGTTTTAACATCTATTTGAATCGTGTCTACAACACTATACCCATGAAAATACCAGAAACGATTGAGTAAATTTCGGCTATACCCTACAGCCATGGTTTTTGGTCTTATAACTATTGTTTAAAACCGTGGATATAGCCTTATTTTATAGTAGTGTATTGGTATTCAGCTTCCACCAGTTATTTAATTCTCCTGTATTATTCATTATTATTATTATTCCACTATTTCAGATTTTTTCGATTTGTGGTGATGCTTTCATTATTTATTATCTATTGTTTACCGCTAGTCTTAATCTGATCTATGAGGGTATAGTCTCCCCACGAACACACCCAATACCCTAATTGATTGTCAGCATCCTATGGCATTCATGGCGATGAAATTGAGGTCTTGTGGACAACCATCCTGGGGCACTATTGAGTGGCACTTAGGGTGTGATGTTACACCACTGAAAACATTAATAAACCCTAAAAACTAACTAAAATCCTACAACCCAAAAAAACTCTAAAAACCATTTAGACCCATAACAATACTAGAAAACTCATAAAACCTCAAAAACTCTAAAAACTAAAAAATTAACCATAAAAATCTAAAAAAACCATAAAACTCTAACCCCCCCAGGAAACCCCTCAAAATCCCCAAAACCCCCAAAAATGAAAAAATTCCTAAAAAAATCCCGGAAATCACTAAAAATGTAAAAAAAACCAACCTTTAAAACATAAAACAATTAAAAACATTAACAAAACTAAAAAACACTAAAAAACAAAAAACCCTTAAAACACTAAAAATCACTAAAAACACTCAAAACCTTAAAAATCCAAAAAAAAATACATAAAAATCTATAAAAATCATAACAATCATAAAAAACATAAAAGGACCCTTAAACCTTAAAACCCAGAAAAACAAAAAAACTCCTAAATACCATAAAAACCCAAAAAATAATAACAACCCAAAAAACATACTAAAATATCTTAAAACCCATCAAACCAATAAAAACATTAAAAATATCTAAAAAAATTAGAAACATTAAAAACTCAAAAAAACCTAAAAACAAAAACAAAAAACCAAATACCCTAAAACCCTCAAATTCCCTAAAACACTAAAACACCATAAAAATCCTAAAATTACACCCAAAATACCTAAAATACAAAAAACCCTAAAACTCCAATAATGAAATAAAAACATGAAAATAACTAAAACCCATAAAATAGCTAAAAACTATAAAACCCCTAAAACCCTAAAACACTAAAAAATCCTAAAAACCTCAAATCCCTAAAATCCATAAAGAATCTAAGAAATACCTAAAAATTCATAAAAACATAAAAACCCCAAAAAATACTGAACACCCCTAAGAAAACCTTAATAACCTAAAAACACTCAAACCCCCTTAAAAAACCTAAAAACACTAAAGACACCAAAAACCATAAAAAGACCATAAAAGACCTTAAAACCCTAAAACCCATAAAAACCCTTAAATACCATATAAAAAATTTAAAACCCATCAAAAAATTAAAAGAAAAAAACTATAGAACCATATAAACTCCTAAAAACCTACAATAAAATCTAAAACCCCATAAAACCCTAAAAAAGAAACCCATGGAGTGTTTGTCGAGTGGTACCCACCAGTTGTACTCCTAACTCTTAGTTGGAACTGGAACATGATCGGGTCTTACCAGCCTCGAACACTGTGTGTATTATGCGTAGGGAAATTCCAAGACATTTCCTAGATGGGGAATGTGCAGCATATGCTAGGCTTAGTCAAGTCCCCACTGAGATTCAAGCATAACCCATTTATAAGTTTTCTATATGGGGATTGAGTATCAGAGATCACCCAATAATAGTAGCTGAATATGGTTCCCTAAAGATTTCGAATCTCGTATCATCGTGGATGTAGTTGTGGTGAATGATCATCCCAAATATATTGATCTTATTGTCCCTATGACTCTGAATGAATCCTTTCTACTAAAGGGGTTATGACAAAAAGGTCATGCAACTATAGTCATTTCAATAGAGTATCTTAAATTTCATTCCTCCTATCTCTGATTTAGTCATGTTGGTAAATTCCTTTAACATCGTCATTCACTAAAAATCCCGTGAAAATCCTTTGAGGACATTATATTTTTTTATTTTGAAATCATATTTCTTGTATCATTGAATTTTGTGATTCATTTTTCATATGAGAGTGATTATTAACATCTTTGGTCTAGCAGTTCTTGGATATTTGGGGGATTCTCAATGAAGGTTTTAAAATGGTCTCTTGTGTTTGATTTCAATTATAAATCCCATATTCCACCTGTTTGGTTAGGGTTAACTTTCTTATGTTACACTTCTTTGAGAAAATATCCCTCTTAAATATTGATAATATAATTGGGGATCCAATTAAATTGGATTCCGCTATACACAATTTGACAGGGCCATCAGTTTCACAGGTTTATGTTGAGGATGATCATAATCAATCCTTTCCTTCAGTTATGTAGATCTAGAATTGTGATGATTATATTTTCCAAGAACTGATCTATGAAAATTTACCAATATAATTATCTAATTTATTACTCTTGGGACACTCAGGATGAATTTTTTCTCTAGGAGAGACCCTGTGAGAAACTATAAAATTGGAAAATAATATCCCACCATACATAATGGTAAACTAGTCATGGCTAAGAAAGATAAATTGTTGCCTAATTAGTAGGATTACCCCTATGATGATAAAGATATAATGATTTTTTCTTCTTCCTAGGATCCTAGCCTGACTCATCCTTAAGGTAATCAAGTTGATGGTTTATCTAGGTTTTTGGATGAGGTCAATAATGATCTAGCCATTATGGGACCTCAAAAGTTGTTCCAATAAATTAAGAAGTGGAATAAGAAACTCAGTTTGATTCCAGTGAATCTAATCATGATGATTATAATCATGTTCACTAAATAGAAAAATAAAATATTCTACATTATGAAGATAGAGATTAGTTTCCTAATAATTATGATCAATATTGTTAGACTGAGGAGGATTATTTGAAATAGATCTCTAGGAAAGGTAAACAACCAATGACTAAATATGATTAATTCATCACCCCAAATCCTATAAAGACTCATAAATATAGAGATTATTCTAATGTTGAATGAATAATGTTTAATAGATCCTTTGAGGCCACTAGGACACTAAAATAATACCCACCAAAACTACTTATGTCGATCCTTCTTTCTCACCTATTGGAGAGGATGTTTCGAGAAGAGTCATATTTAATGAGGATATAGGACCCTCTTGTAAATATTCATATATGATAGAGGAGGGCCTAGGGAATGAAATGGTAACTTGGTTGGGGGATAAACATGTAGGTTTTCAAAATAATACAATGATGGTAAAATTTTAGTGGAAACCTACCTTAAAATCAGATAACAACTTCCTTCTAAAACGGTGGAATAATTTAAACAAATTCCTAAATTTAAGTTCATGGATATTTCATTGAAATAACTTTTATGTTTCTTCCCTTGGTTCACTTACAACATTTAGTATCCTTTGATTTTGAATTCTCTATTGGACTTTTGTATGTGGAGGTGGATGGAATTTGATGTCCTGGTGCTCTTCTATGGACCAGTTGATAGTGGTAGATTTTAATAGTGAATATTGTTACTGATATGTAGATCCATACTCTAGTGATTCTCATTGTGTCTCATATGAGCTATTGACCTACTGATTGAAGGAAATTCACATATTTTCATTGGAATTATAGATTATGAGTCATATATTGAAATATGGAAAACGATAATGTTTATGCATTTATACACTTTGAATAAAATGTAAGTGATTTATTTTGTGGTACAATAACTTTTATATCCTTGGTATTTGAGTTTCTATAGTATGGTGGATTTCATCTTGGAAATGAAAAGTATGGTGTTCAATTTAAGGAATATTTATTAGTTGATTATCATAGGTAAAAAATAACATCAATAGCAATGAGTTGATAAAAAAATTAGAACTGGTTAACAAGCGTTGAGATGAGTCTGATGTTGATATGTGAATTACATTTGAGGCTATATTTCCTTAAAGTTTTCATTTTACAGTTTGTTTTTCATGTATTTATTTTGGATGAACATTGAACATGATTTATGGACTAGTTAACCAAACATTAATTCCACTAATGAAATTTTCTGTGATGTGTGTCTTTAATGGTTATTGGGTCTTGAATGATGGGATATTCTCTCTATATATTTGATGAAATTATTTAAGATTTTGGGTTTTTAGACCAGTAACTATAATTTTTTAAGATATTATCAATTTTTTTGTATAATTAGAAGAAGATATATTTAGGATTGGATCTGAAATATCATAGAATTTATGACTCATTATATCTCATATTGTTTTCTTAGTTGTACAAGAAATCGATGGGGATCAGTTCATTCTTTTCTTTCTACAAGATTGTTTTTTGTTGCAGCTGAGATGCGGGATCCTTTGAATTTCAGTGGGTTTAGGTTTGAAAACTGGGCACTGGTAGAGCTTTCAGAATCCTGGTGCAATTTTCTATATGGTTCACCATAGAATGAAATGCTTTAGTAAAGATATATTTTATACTACAAATTGATGTTATGGAACTTATTTGGGTTAGTTCTCATTTTATTTTTTTTCATTTTCAGTCAATCCTATGTTGGTGTAAGCACATTGCATCTTGTGTAATAATTATAACCTATCATGTTTTAATATATTCTTGGGAGTTTTGAGTTCTCTTTTTCAATTCAGAATTATATTTTTTCAAAATAACCCCTAAAAACTCAAAAAAATACTTAGAAACCTAAAAAATCTTAAATCCCTAAAACCCCAAAAAATCCCTAAAAACCCAAAAAACCATAAAAATGATAAAAATTCCTGAAATACCGTGAACATGTAAGAAGACCTAAAAAAATTGAAAACACATTAGAAAACCTAAAAAACAGAACACCAAAAAACACAAAAAATACTAAAAATGATAAAAACCCAAAAAAACCGAAAAAACCCTAAAAAGACTCAAAATCCATGAAAAATATAAAAAACATAAAAATCGAAGAAAATTCCTAAAAATACCAAAAAATTAAAAACCAAAAAAAACCCTGAAAACTCCCTAGAAAAATATAAATTCTAAAAACATTTAAAACCCCTAAAAACAAAAGAAATTCAAAAACCCCAAAAAAACCCTATATAGACCCTAAAAAGATAAAACCCCCTAAAAACCAAAAAACCACCTAAAAACCTAAAAACCACTTAAAACTCCTAAAAACCATAAAAAAACATAAAACATTAAAAACCCTTTAAATCACTAAAACCATCAAAACTGTGTAAATATCCTAAAATGTAAAAACACACTAAAAACTATAAATAACCCTAAAACCCTAAAACCCCTCAAAATCATTAACAACCCTAAAAACAATAAAAATTCAAAAAAATCCCAAAGAATCCCAAAAACATAAAAATACAAAAAAATCAAGAAAAACAATAAGAAAACATAAAACCTAAAAACCTATAAAACCCCTAACAAACCTAAACAATGCTAAAAACTCTAAAAACCTTAAAAACCATAAAACCCATCAAAATTCATAAAAACCCTAAAAATCATTAAAATCCTGAAAAATCATAAATATCCCAAAAACTATAAAACAGTAGAAACTATGAAGAATCCTAAGAAATCCTTAAAAACCAAAACACACTTAAAACCCCTAAAATACCTAAAAACACTAAAAATACTGAGAAGACCTTAAAACCCTTAAAACCCCTAAAAAAATAAAAACCCTAAGGCCAATAAAAACCATAAACACACTAAAAACTATGAAAACCCCTTAAACCTCTAAAAATGACAAAAAACTCTAAAACCACTTAAAACCCTAAATCACTCAAAAAACCCTAATACCATAATGACCATAAAATCCCAAAAAACCATAAAAGACCATAAACCCCTAAATATCTATAAAATTCCTAGAAACCCCATAAAAATCCTTAAAATCAATAAAAATACCTAAAAATGTATAAAACCCTAAAAACAAAAAAAAAACCCCAAGAAAAACATTAAAAACCTAAAACACATAAAATACCTAAAAATGAAAAAAAACCTAAAACCCTAAATCCGTAAAACCCCTAATAACTATAAACATACCTATGCACCTTCAAAACTATAAAAATACTTAAAAATTATTAAATATACCTCAAAATTGAAAAAACGTAAAAAATATAAAAAACATGAAAAACAATAAGAAAACCATAAAATCCTAAAAACACTTAAAACCCCTAAAAACCATTAAATTATAAATACCCTAAAATGACCATAAAACCACAACAAAATACCTAAAAATCATAAAAACACCTAAAACCAAAATAAACCCAACAAACCGATAACAACAGTAAATTATGACTAAAAATAATAAAAATAATTTAAACACCTAAAAACATTAAAAACACTAAAAACCCTTAAAAACCAAAACAAAATCAAGAATACACTTAATACCCAAAAAACATAAAAACCCTAAAATCCATCAAAATCTAAAAAACCATTAAAAACCATGAAATCCTAAAAAAGACATAAAAATAACAAAACATAAAAAATCCTACAAACCCTAAACATCACTAAGAAAACCTCAAATAACTAAAAACACTTCCAAACCCTAAAAACAAAAAAAACACTAAAACCCCTAAATACACTCAAATATCCAAAAACCTTAAAAACTATAAAAATCATAAAATCTATAAAAATAACTAAAAATGTAAGAAATTATAAAAATCCTAAAAACCCCAAGAAAACCTTAAAAACCAAAAAACACTTAAAACCCCTAAAAACCCAAAAATTCTAGAAAACACCAGAAACACTAAAAATCAAAAAACCCTAAAACCCCCAAAAAACTCTTAAAATCCTTAAAAAAATAGAAATCCTCAAAAATAATTCAAATCACAAAACATAAAAAACTATAAATATACTGAAATCTCTAAGAAAGACTAAAAAACTAAAAAACACTTACAACCCCTAAAATCCAAAAAAAAACTCCCAAATCATAAAAATCCCTAAAAAAACAATAAAATCCCTAAAACACCAAAAATTTAAAAAAATCCCTATAAAGATTAAAAACCCTAAAACCCTATAAAAACCCTAAAAACTCTAAAAACAATAAAAAACCTTTAAATTCCTAAAAACGTTAAGAAGACTAAAAAACAATAAACAATAGAAAAATAAAAAAAATTATAAAAGCTAAAAAAGCCTAAAAATTCAAAAAAGGCCATAAAAAACCCTCAAAATCCCTAAAACCTATAAAAACCATAATAGTCCTCAAAATCCTTAAAAATACGTAAAAATAAAAAATCCCCATAAAAACATTGAAAAAACCTAAGAAAACCTATAAAACATAATTTTTTTTAAAACCCCTAAAACCCAAAAAATTCCAAAAACCCTCAAAACCCATACATACTATAAAAACCCAAATTACACTCAAAATCCCTTAAAACCCTACAAAACCATAAGAGTCCTAAAAAATCCATGAAAATTCATAAAAATGTAAAAACCCTAAAAACCCGCAAAAGCACTAAGAAAACCGTAAAAACATAAAAAATATTTAAATAGCTAAAAAACATAAAAAATACAAAAAAAACTAAAAGACCCTTAAAATCCCTGAAACCCAAAAAAAACCCCTAAAACCCAAAAATATCTAAAAACCATCAAACCCCTAAAACCCACTATAACTCAAAAACCCTCAAAATCCAAAAAATCCCTAAAAATCCCTAAAAATGTAAAAACCCTAAAAACCATGAAATCCCTACAAAACATTAAAAACCATAATACTCATAAAACCACTAAAATCATGAAAACACTAAAAACCCTAAAAACAAAAAAAACCTCTAAACCCCCTAAAAAAATTAAAAATCTCTTAAATTATAAAAGTCCATAAAAATCCATAAAAACATAAACCCTCCAAAAACCATGAAAACCCTAAATAATATCATTAAAACATAAAAACAATTAAAACCCTTAAAAACATTAAAAAATATAAAAACCCTAAAAACAGTAAAAGATCTTAAAACCCCTAAAAACCATAAAAACCCCTAAAAAATTTAAAATCCCTAAAAATCCATAAAAATCCTAAAAACCACTAAAAACACTAAAAACCCTTTAAACCCTAAGAACGTTAAAAATATATAAATAACCTTTAAATCTTTAAAAATTTAAAAAAAACTTGAAACCCTAAAAATCAATTAAAACCCTAAAAACCCTAAAACCCCCAAAACCCACAAAATCCATAAAAACCCCAAAAAACACTAAAAATAAAAAACCCAGAAAATCCCTAAAAATGTAAAACACCATAAAAATCATGAAACCCCTAAGAAGACATTAAAAACCAGAAAAAACATAAACCCATAAAAACCTAAAAAAATGCTAGAACCCTAAAAACCCTAAAAGAGACTAAAACCCCTAAAACCCACAGAACCCATAATACATTAATAACTATAAAAACCTATAGAAACCCAAAAACCACTAAAGACTCTATACAACCATTAAATACATAAAACATTGAAAAACCCAAAAAACCTAAAAAACCCTGAAAAATCAAAAAACAAAATATCCTAAAAACTGAAAAAATGAAACTTTAAAAGACCTAAAAACCCCTAAAAACAATCAAAATACTTAAAAAACCAAAAAGTCCATAAAAATCATATAAAAGTACAAAAAATACATAAAAACGTAAAAGACCCTAAAAATGAACAAACCTATGTAAAATTTAAAAACGTAAAAATACTTAAAACCCTAAAGAAACTAGAAAATTATAAAAACCCTGAAAATTCCTAAATATCATAAAAACAATAAAACCTATAAAAACATAAAAACCAAAAATCCCAAAAAAAACCCTAAAAACCACTAAAATCTGTACAAACACTTCCAACCCCTAAAAATAATAATAACGATAAAAAATATTAAAAAATTAAAAAACTCAAAAAAAATCCAAAAACCCTAAAAACCTAAGAACCCTAAATCCCTAGAAAACCCTCAAAATACCAAAAAACCCCAAATTCCCACAAAAACAAAAAAAACTATAAATATGTAAAAATCCCAAAAAAAACCTGAAAAAAAACTAATAAAAACTTGAAAACCTAAAAAACACTTAAAATCCCTAAAAACTAAATAAAAAACTAAAATACCTAAAAACCTAAAAAACACATAAAAACTCAAAATACATAAAATCCTAAAAAACCTAAAAATACTAAAAAATCCCTAAAAATCAATAAATAAATAAAAAACCCTAAAACACATAACAACCCTTAGAATAAATTAAAAACTGAAAAATACATAAAACTTCTAGAAATCCTAAAACATAATAAAACCCTAAAAGACAATAAAACCCTAAACCCCCAAAAACTAATAAAACCCCTAAAACCCACTGAAAACCCTAAAACTAAAAAACCCTAAAAACTCACTAAATATTTCCTTCGAAAAGAACAACCAAAAACTCTAAGAAACTTATAAACCCTTTAAATTTTTTAAAAACAATATATAAACTTAAAACCTATAAAAACTCAAAAAATCCCTAAAACCCCAAAAAATCAATACAAACCCTAAACCCCACAAAACCCAAAAAACCATAAAATTCATAAAAAATATCTAAAATTCCTTAAAACTTAATGAACCAAAAAACCCAAAAATTCCTAAGAAAACCTTTAAAAACACAAAAAATACTTATAACCCCTAAAATCCCTATAATTTCTAAAAACCCTATAAAACCATAAAACCCTAAAAAATCATAAAAACTCAGAAAACCCCTAAAAACCTTAAAAACCTAAAAACACTTAAAATGACTTAAAAAAAATGAAAAAACCCTAAAAGACACCAAAAACACTAAACCCTATAAAAACCATAAAATCATAAAAACCCATATAAAATCCTAGAAACCCATAAAACCCCTAAAACTATAAAAACCCTTTGAAGCATTAAGAACTTTAAAAAACTCTAAACATATTAAAACCCTATCATGCTCTAAAAAAATTAAGGAAAAAACCGTAAAACCATAAAAACCATTAAATCACCTAAAACCCCTAAAAATTCATAAAAACCCCCCAAAATCCTAAATAATCCCTAAAAATCCATAAAAACAATAAAATACTTAAAATCCATGAAAACCCCAAAGAAATTGTAAAAAACATAAAAACACTTAAAACCCCTAAAAACCTAAAAACACTAAAAACCTTAAAAGACCCTAAAATCCATAAAATATGAGAATCCCACAAAAAATATAAAAACCATTTAAACCCCTAAAATTGATTAAAACACTAAAACACCTTAACCCCTTAAAAACTCAAAAAAAAACCCCAGAAAAAACCAAAAAACCATTAAAACCCACAAAATAACTAAAAACCCATAAATACCATAAAAATCCTTATAAATATCTAAAAATGTAAAAAACCCTAAAAAACTTGAAAACCCTTACGAAAACCCTAAAAACCTAAAATTTATTTAAACCCCTAAAAACCTAAAAAATGATAAAATCACTAAAAAACACGAATAACCGTAAAAACCCCAAAAACCATAAATACCAAAAAATACCTAAAAACCAAAAAACCCTAAAACCAATAAAAAAATACACTAAAAACTCTAAAAACTCTTTAGACCCTTAAGACCATTATATAAATCTAAAACCCTTAAAACCTATAAACATCTCAAAAACCCTAAAGTCCCAAAAAACCATAAATGACTAAAAACATAAAAAACCCTAAATCTATCAAAATACCTAACACCATAAAAACCCTAAAGACCATATAAATCCTAAAAAAATTCTAAAAACCATAAAACAATAAAAACAATAAAAACCATAAAACCCCTAAGAAAACCATAAAAACAAAAAAGTACTTAAAACCCCTAAAAACGAAAAAAAAAACACTAAAAACCCAAAAAGACCTAAAAGATTCTAAAAACTCTATGAAATATAAAAATCCCATAAAAAATAAAAAACAATAAAATCTATAAAAATAAAATAAATACTATAAAAACCCATTAAACTCCTAAAATTTTAAGAACTCTAAAAAACCATAAAACCCATTAAAAATCAAAAAAACCCAAAAAAACATAAAAACTCTAAAACCCTTCAAATTCCTAAATCCCTTAAAATATATTAAAACCATAAAAAAAATAAAAATACTAAAAAATATTAAAATGAATAAAAATGTAAAAAACAATAAAACCCTTGAAAAACTCAATGAAAACCTTAAAAACATATAAAACCCCAAAAGAAACTGAAAAATGATGAAACCCTAAAAACCTAAAAAAACTCTAAAACCATAAAACCCATAAAACATTAACAGAACACTAAAACCGAAAAAACCCCTAAAAATCACTAATCCTCTAAACACCCATAAAAATGTTAAAAATTCCAAAAAAACCTTAGAAGACCTAAAAACGTATAAAAATAATAAAAACCAAAAAACACCTTGAAACCCCTTAAAATTCCAAAAAACCCTAAAACATGTAAGATCTCTAAAACCCCTAACAACCATAATAAAACCTCAAAACCTAAAATTAGTTAAACCCACTAAAACATAAAATTGATAAAAACCCTAAAAACCATAAAAAATATAAAAACCTAAAAACCTAAAAATTCCTAAAAACCATTAAAACTATAAATATCCATATAAAATTTAAAAATATCAAAAAACCACAACAAACAAAAAAACAAAAAACCCAAAAAACCCTAAAAATCATTAAAATTCCCTAAAAATCCTAAAAAGTTATAAAAATCCCTATAAATCCCAAAAAATGTAAAAAACCTCAAAACATTGAAAAACCCTAAGAAAACCTTAGAAACCTAAAAACACCTAAAACACCTAAAACCAAAAAAATTATAAGATACATAAAAATTCAAAAAGAACCCTAAAACCCAAAAACCCCAAAAAATCTAAAAACCCTAAAATCTCAAACACCTCAAAAAAACCTAAAACCCATAAAAACCATAAATCCAGAAAAAACCCTAAAACCACTCAAAATCCCTAAAAGCCTAAAAACCATAAAAATCCTATAAAATCACTAAAAACCAAAAAATGTAACAAATCATAAAAAACCTAAACAACCCAAAAAAGGACATAAAACCCTAAAAAACAAAAACCCCTAAAAATTATAAAAAACTCCAAAAACCCTAAAATTCCTAAAAACCTAAAAAAACCCTAAAAACCCATACATATCCAAAAAACCCACTAAAAACTCTAAACCCCTTCAAACCCATAAAAACAATAACAAACTATAACAACCATTAAAACACAAAAAAACTCAAAGAACCCTAAAATCAAAAAAAAACCATTAAAACCATTAAAACCACAAACACCATAAAAACCATGAATTCTTAAAATCACTAAAATCCCTAAAAACTGATAAAAATATTTAAAACCCCCTAAAAATACAAAAAATGCAAAAAATAATTAAATATCATGAGAAAACCTTAAAACCTAAAAACACTTACAATGACAAAAAAAACCATAAAAAATCTAACAACACTAAAACACCCCAAAAAACATGAAAATCATAAAACACCTAAAAACCCTAAAAATCCCAAAAAACCCATAAAATTGCTAAAAACCACTGAAAAGTATGAAAACCTTTTAATCCCATAAAAACATTAAAAAACACTAAAACTATTAAACCCCTTAAAAACTAAAAAAAAATCCAGAACCCCAAAAAACCATAAAAATCCTAAAAACCCGAAAAAACATAAACCCCATCAAAATCACTAAATACCCTACAAAATAATAAAAATCTAAAAAAATACCAAAAAATATCTAAAATTTTAAAAACCCAAAAACATTAGAAAACCCAAAGAAAATTATTAAAACCTAAAAACAGTCAAAACGACCCAAAAACATAAAAAACCCTAAAAACCCTAAAAACCTGAAAACCCTCTAAAAACTTTAAAACCGTAAAAACCTTAAAAACATTAAAAACCATAACACCCATAAAAACCATAAAAGTCATTAAAAACTCTTAAAAAAATTTCAAACACCTAAAATTTAAAAAAACTCTAAAAACCTTAAAACCCTAAAAAACTAAGAAAACCATAAAATCCCAAATAACTATAAACCCCTCAAAATCCCTTAAACACTTAAAAAATATAAATCTTGAAAGGCACTAAAATAAGAAACCCTTAAAAACCTAAAATGATTTGAAACCAATAAAATAACTAAAAAAACTAAAAACCACAAAAAACTAATAATTAACAAAAATCATAAAACTCTAAAAACACATAAAAACCATAAAAACACTAACACCCCATAAAAATCCTAAAAACCCACTAAAAAATCAAAACCACTTTAAACCCATAAAATTGTTAAAAAACTCTAAAAACCAATAAAAACCCTAAAAACTAAAAAAACCAAAAAAACAATTAATGACTTAAAACCCTAAAACCCCATAAAATCCACAAAACCCTACAATCCACAAGAAATCCAAAAAATAAAAAACATAAAAAATCATAAACCCTTGAACACCCTTAGGAAACCCTTGAAAAACATAAAACACATAAAACCCCTAAAAACATAAAAATTCTAAAAACCCAAAAAACCCAAAAAACCAAGAAACCCCAAAAAACCCTAAAAAAATGATAAACCATAAAAAAATTAAAATCCTAAAATACCAAAAAACACCACAAAAAAATAAAATAAAAGCCCTTTTATCCACTAAAACATTAAAAAATCTATAAAAATTTAAAAACCTAAAAAAAACCTAACCCCCACAAATAAATCCCCTAAAACCCTAAAAACATTCAAAATCCCCAAAAAACATAAAAACAATAAAATCCAAATTCCCAAAATCTCCCTGAATATGCAAAAAAATCCAAAAAACCCTAAAAAACCACTAATAAAACCTTTAAAAATTTAAAACACTTAAAACCCCTAAAAATACATAAATATTCTAAAACCCTAAAAACAACTAAAAACCATAAAACCCCTAAAACACTAAAATACCTAAACCAATAAAACATTAAAACCTCAAAAACCCCTATAAAGACAAAAACCCACTAAAAAGTCTAAATATCCTTTAAACCCATAATAATGTTTTGAAAACTGTAAAATTTTTAAAACACCTAAAAAACCCTTAACACCTAAAAACCCACAAGAACCCTAAAAACATGTAAAACCCTCTTAATCAATAAAAACTCTAAAAAACATAAACAACCAAAAAATAATTAAAAATCCCAAAGAAATGTACAATCCCATAAAAAAACTAAAAACCAATGAGAAAACATTAGAAACCTAAAACCCCTAAAACCCATAAAAACCCAAAAACTCTAAAAACCATTAAAACCCCTAAAAACCATAAAAACCATAAACCCCTAAAAATAATAGAAACCCTATAAACCTATAAAAACCACAAAACTACTAAGAACTATAAAAATCCTTTAAACCCAAAAAGATGTTAACAACTCTAAAAACATTAAAACCCTAAGAAACACAAAAAAACCCTAAAACCCCCAAAAATAATAAAAAACTAAAACCCCCCAAAAAATATAATCCCCCGAAAATCCCTAGAACCTCTAAAAACCCTAAAAATACGAAAATTCTTAAATGCCCCTCAAACATTAAAAATCATGAAAAAACCCCCCAGAAAACCATGAAATACTAAAAGCACTTAAAACCCCTAAATACCTATAAAAATTAAAACCCCTAAAAACTCTAAAAATTCCAAAAACCCTAAAAACCATAATAATATATTTAAACCCCATCAAAACCTGAAAGCTACTTAAATCACTTAAAACTCTTTAAACCTCAAAAAATGATAAATTTTTTTGAAAACCTAAAAACCCTAAAACCCCAAAAAATTATAAAACCCAAAATACCAATCCTAAAAAATCTCAAATAATATGTAAAAAATTAAAAAACCCTGAAAACCCCTATGAAAAATATAAAAAACACATAAAACCCATAAAAACCTAAAAAATGCTAAAAAATCTCAAAACTCTAAAACCCATAAAACCTCTAAAATTCGTTAAAAATCCTAAAAATAAATAAAAAAATAAACACCACTAAAAACTATAAAAAAATTAAACCCCAAAATGTTTAAAAATATAAAGAACCTTAAACCCCAAAACCCCAAATAAAACCCTAATACGATCAGATTCAACCATATGAAAATAATTTTGGGCTTAATAAAAACCTTAAGCCCAATTCTTATTCAAATTGGATCATCCCACACTTTTTGACATCCAACACCATGGTGGGCCACAACACACTTATTTGGGGCCAAAAGGAATTATACTCAAGGAAAAGGAAGTAAATTCATATAAAAACATTATATAAGAGAGGGACCCTATAAGAAAAGCATCATTAATAAGTAATTTCACTACTTTAGTTAGTAAGGTCATTAAATATAATGAGAATGTTTTTATGCTTTTTATATTCCTTTTGATGTCCCTATGACTTTTATTTAATTTAGGTCATTTTACTCTATTTATTTTGTCTTTATAATTTGTTTTCACTCCTTCATAATGGGGGAACACGAGTTTGATGAATTTAAGAATCTTATGGTGCATCCTTATTGCATTAAAATCTTCCATTTTCTTGAAATTGGTTGTGCACATCCATTTGTAGTGACTTTAACATTAAGCTTGGAGAAAACTTAGTGGGTGGAATTTCCATTAATCCTTGGGCATTCTGGCTTCAATTTTTCACTTCATCTTCACTTGCTCATTTATTTTTTTCAATAACGTATCATTTTTATACCATTGTAGTAGGTTATAATGAGTATGTTATACCAAATTATTATTTTTACTCTGAACCTTATCTCTTAAGAGTGGTTCTTATACTCCTCCTTCTCCATGGGAAATTTCCAACACATAGTAAAAATCATAAATTAATCAAACCAATAAGTAAATTTATCAACTATTGAGAGCACGCCCGCATGATTTACCTTCATTTAAATAGTTTCCTCGATATCCACCTCCAAATAATAGGTGCCATTCGATAAAATTTTATAAATATCATACAAATGGAAAAAAATATAGTGATTCAGAGGTTGATATGTGATGAATAATAAGAGATGATGAAGATATTGAACAAATATTGAAGATTAAAATTTCAAATTTTGATGAGACTGTGAATTTGGAAGATTAGCTAGACATGATGTAGGAAATCAAGCAATTCTTCAAATTTATGATTTTCTTAGATGAGATGAAGTGAGAGGTATCCATTATGATATTTAAATATTATAAATTTATTTAGTGTGAAAATCAAAAGAAATAGTAGGAATGTGATGGAAAAGGAAAAATACCCTCATTGGATAAGATGAAAAATATTTTGAGAAAATGATTTTTTCCCATGAATTATAAGAAAGTGCTTTATTTATGGACTCGTAGCATGAAACAAGAGTTAAATCCATTGAATATTACATTAGAGATTTTGATCATTTATTGATGCCAATAGATGTTACATAGAATTAAGTGGAAATTATTTTAATGTTTTTGGTTGTATTAAATTAAGAAATTTCACATTTAGTGGAGTTAAAACCATTATTCCCACTTGGTGATGTTTACAAGTTGGCTATCAAGGTGGAAAAGCTAAAGCATACCTCAAAGGAACTGACACTCAAGAACTACAATCAGGGAACATCTTTTAGAAAAAATTCTTAAAAATGTGGTGTTGGTGAGAAGATATTTGCAAAGAATAATATGCAGGATAAAGGGAAAGAGAAGCCTACAAAAAAACCAAAGGTAAAATCCAACTCCTTTGAATATGGGAATCAAAAGTGAGAAAATGTCATGGTTATTGTCTTTTTAGGAAAATTATTCTAATAATAGAATTATTAATATAAATGAGATCGAAGGTATTGAATAAGAAATCTGATCGGATTAACATGGGATTGGAGAATTTGAAAATTAAGATCATATTGCAGAAGAAGGTGATTTGGGTCACATGATTTTGATATAATTTTTTTTTCAATCTCAAATCTACCTAGAAGAAGATAGATGAAAAAAATGTTTCAAACTCATTGCACCATTAAAAAGTAAGTTTTTATTTTTATTATTGATAGTGGGAGTTATAAAAACATTACTTCAATAACACTAGTGAAAAAATAGAAGTTTTTAACTCAAAATCATCCTCGATCATAAAAGTTGAAATGGATGAACAATAGGAGCACACTTTGAGTCAAAAAATAGATTTTTATTTCATTTTACAGTGGAAAGAACTATTTTGATGAGGTATATTTAGATTTTATTACTATGGATGCTTTCACATGTTGTTGAGAAGGTCTTGGCAGGTTTTAAGGTAATAGAAATATGATGGGAGAAAGAATACATATTTTTTCCGACTTGGGGAAAAGAATATCACACCTTCCCATTTAAATACATCACAAAATCATCAAGAAAAATCTATTATAGAAGAACCCAATTTTAACATATCTATCAATAAATATTAATTAAAGAAATAAATCAATAAGAAATAGCTAGTTTTTCTCTTTATTGATGATGAAAAAATCATTCCTTGAGGATAAGATCCATCACAATCCATTATATCATTCCTTGATCGAGGAATATCATGATGTTTTTACTAATGATATTCTACCAGGATTACAACCCTTTAGAGGCACTAAAAACTATATTGATCTTAACTAGGTTCAAAATTTCCTAATAAACCAGCATAAACCCCAAAGAAACCCTAAAGAATCCCTAAAGAATCCCCATAAAAAATAAATCCATAAATCCTTAAAAACACTAAAGAAAAAAAATGACCAATAAAAAATATCAAAACCCTTTAAATCCCAAAGAAACATTAAAAAAATAATAAAAACCTTAAAACCGTGCAAAACATAAAAAACCCTAAATCCCAAAAAACCCATAAAAACACTAAAAACCCTAAAATCCCTAAAACCCCTCAAAATCCCTAAAAATCCTAAAAACTATAAAAACATTTAGAACTTGTAAAAATACTTTAAAACGTAAAAACCCCATAAAACCCCAAAAAATCCTATGAAAACCGTAAAAACCTAAAAAACCCCCCTAAAAACCTAAGAAACCCTCTATACCCTAAAAAACTAAAATCCTCAAAATAAAAAAAATCAAAACATTCATAAAACTCATAAAAAATCTCAGAAAATCCCTAAAAATGTAAAAAATAAAAAAAACATAAAAACCCTATGAAACCCATAAAAACCTAAAAAAATAAAACCCCTAAGAAATAAAAAAAAAATATAAAAACCGTAGGGGACCTTAAAAAAATTAAAAATCCATATAATTCATAAAACCAATATAAAAATTAAATAACCTAAAAACATAAAAAAACCCTAAACCCCAACTAAAAACTATACAAAGTCTTTAAATTATGAAAAACATTACAAACTCCAAAAATTCTTTGAAAAACTAAAAAACCCAAAATTTAAAAAAACCCCAAAAAACTATTAAAAAAATATAAACCCTAAAAACCCTCAAAATCCCTACAACCCCTAAAAACCCTAAAAATAAAAAAAAATCCTAAAATCCCTAAAACCCCCAAAAAAATTAAAAAACCATAAAAACCCAGAGAAATCATTAAAAAATTAAAAACACATTAAACCCCTAAAAACTAAAAATTTATAAATAACTTAAAAAAACAAAATATCATAAAACCCCTAAAATCATAAAAACCACTTAAGACCTTAAAATTTTTTAAACCCCATAAAAACAATAAAAAAACAATACAAACCATTTAAACCCATAAATATGATAAAAATAACAAAAAAACAAAAAACATTTAGAAATTCTAAAAATTGAGAAACACTAAAATACCAAAAAACTATAAAAATCTCTAAATACTCTAAAATACCTTTAAACCTCTAAAAATGTTAAAAATTTAAAAAAAAAATATAAAAAACACTTAAAACCAACAAAATCACTAATTTTTTTAAAAATAATAAAAATCCTAAAAATCCCAAAAAATCCAAAAAAAATTTAAAATATCCTAAAATCCCTAAAAACCAGAATAAAAAACAATCAAACTAAAAACACTTAAGATCCCTTAAATCATAAAGATGCTAAAACCCCTAAAATCCTTATAAACCATAAAAACCCTAAAAATTCCTAAAAACCCTGAAAACCACAAATATCATTAAATATCCATAAAAATCCAATAAGATGTAGAAAACATAAAAAACCAGAACACCCCTAAGAAGACCTTAAAGACATAAAAAACATAAAACTACTAAAAATATAAAAACAATTATTCCCTAAAATACCATAAAAACCCTAAAACCCATAAAAACCATAAAAACCGTAAAATCCCATAAAAACCTAAAAACCACTAAAAACTATAAAACACTTTAAACCCATAAAATGATTAAAAACTCTAAAAATCCTTTAAAACAATAAAAATTCAAAATACCTAAAAACCATAAGAAAACCCACAAACCCCCAAAAAACTCCCAAAAACCCTAAAATCCAAAAAAACCCATGAAAATATAAAAAACATTAAATGTCTATAAAAATATAAAAAATACTAAAATCCTTAGAAAACACTAATAAAAATATAAAAACCTAAAAACAGTTAACACCCCTGATAACCTAAAAATGATAAAAACCATAAAAAATCCTTAAACCCTAAAACCCTATAAAATTATAAAAACACTAAAAATCATAAAAATCCTTAAAATATAAAAACTAATAGGAAATTAAAACCACTATGAAACCCTTAAAATCCTAAAAAAACATATAATCTCTAAAAACAAAAAAAATATTAAAAACCCTAAAACCCCAAAAAAAACCCTAAAATGCCAAAAAACCATAAACCCCAAAAAAACCTTAAAACCCCCTAAAAACCCATAAAAACCCAAAAACCCACTAAAGAATCTAAAAACCCTTTAAAAAACTAAAAATGTTAGAAAAACTCAAAAACCCCTTAAAAGAAATAAAAACTCAAAAATTCTCTAAAAACCTTAAAAATGCATAAAAAATATAAAAAACCTAAAAACCATAAAATCCTAAAAATCCTTAAAAATGTATAAATATGTAAAAACGCCTAAAAACATAGAAAAACACTATGAAAAACTTTGTGTCGTAAAAAACACAAAAAATCTCTAAAAACACTAAAAACCATAAAACCCCATAAAAACACTGAAAACCCTCAATATCCCTAAAAACTATAAACCCCCATTAAAATCCTCAAAAATTATTTGAAACCCCTAAAAACATAATAGCCATGAGATACATAAAATAAAACCATAAAAAACTAAAAAGAACATAAAACCCCTAAAAACATAAAAATTCCCAAACCATTAACACCATAAACCCCTTAAAACTTATAAAATCATAAAAAACCATGAAACCCATAAAAACCCACTAAAAACAGTAAAAACCATTTTAACCCTGAAAAACATAAATAAATTAAAATAAAACTTTAAAACCCTAAAAATATAAGAAAAACTAAAAACCTAAAAACCCCAAAAAACCAAAAAACCCTAAAAAATCTAAAAATTCTAAAAACCCTCAAAATCTCTAAAACTGTAAAAAACAATAAAAATACTTAAAACCCATAAAATCCCTTAAAACCTAAGAATCCTTAAAAACATGAAATATTCTAAGAAAATCATAAAAAATTACAAACACTTAAACCCCCTAAAAACACTAAAATGGTAAAAACCCATAAAAACCCTAAAACCATTCAAAATCCATAAAAACCAAAAATATTGAAAAATTTTAAAAAACCCCTAAAATTTTAAAAACCCATAAAATCCATAGAAACCCAATAGAAAACCTTAAAAACATAAAAACACTTTAAACCCCTAAAATCCCTAAAAAATTGTAAAAACCCTAAATGAACCTAAAATCCCAAAAACCGATAAAAACCTCTAAAAACATTAAGAAACCATAAAAACTAATAAAATATAATAAAAACTCTAAAAACATTTTAAACCCATAAAATCTTAAAACAACTCTAAAAAACATAAAACCCCTGAAACATGAAAAAACCCCATAAAACCTGGAAAACCCTAAAACACTCCAAACCCCCAACCCCTAAAAACCATAAAAATCCTAAAAAATAACTAAAATTCCCTAAAAAACACTTTAAAACCCATAATAATTCCTTAAAACACTTAAAATGCTTAAAAACTCTGAAAACCTAAAAATATAAAAACAATAAAAACATGAAAAACCCTAAAACCCTTAAAAAATATAAAAATTCTAAAAAACCAAAAGTACCATAAAAACCTATAAAATCCTACAAAATCCGTAAAAATCACAAATAACATAACAAATATTGAAGACACATAAACATTTTAAAATCCCTAAAAAATGATAAAAACCCTAAAAATATTCTAAAAGAAATAAAAACTAAAAAACCCCTTAAAACATTAGAAAATAAAAAAACCAATAAAAACTCTAAAACCCAATAAAAACTCTAAAACACTTCAAACCCCTAAAACAATAAAATCTCTAAGAACACATAACCCCCCTAAATAAACTAAAAACTGAAATCTCCAAGAAACCATAAAAACCCTAAAACCCTAAATAACCCTAAAACCCCTCAAAATCCATAAAACCCTTAAAAAACCGAAAAATCATAAAAATCCCAAAATCCCTGAAAACATAAGAAACTCTAAAAACCTTGAAAACACATAAGAAATCCTTCAAAACCGAAAAAACATTTAAAACCCATAAAACCCCTAAAAACCTTTAACGACAATAAAATCCTCTAAAAACATTAAAACACTAAAAACCATAAAAAACACTAAAAACATTTTAAACCCTCTAAAATGTTAAAAACACCAAAAATAGTAAAATCCATAAAAACTCAAAAAAGAACCAAAAACCCCAAAAACAATAAAAACCCAAAAAACCCTCAAAATCCCTAAAAACCCTAAAAACAATAAAAATAATAAAAATCCAAAAAATAGAAAACCATAAAAACTTTAAAAACCCTAAAAACCCAAATGAATACCATAAGAACATAAAAAACCTAAAAAAATTACAAAAATCCAAAACCACAAAAAACCATAAAAACTATAAAACCCTAAAAACCCTAAAACCCTTAAAATCATAAAAATCAATATAAATTATAAAAGAGCCAAAAAAATCCATAAAACATAAAAAACCCAAAGAACCCAGAAACCCGTAAATAGAACAATAAAACCCTAAATCCACTTAAAACCCTTCAACACCTAAAAATACTAAAAACCCTAAAACCCCTCAAAATCCCTAAAATCCCTAAAATCCATAAAGCCCCTAAAATAACTCTAAAATTGTTAAAAACATTACAATCCCTAAAAAAATCCAAAGAAAAAATTAAAACCCAAAAATGACTTAAAACACCAAAAAACCTAAATTCTAAAAACCCAACCCCCCCCCCCCCACACACACAAACACAAAATACCAATAATCTTGAAAACCATGAAAGTCCCTAAGTACATTAAAAACCCTAAAAACCCATAAAAACACTAGGAAATCAACAAAAAATCTAAAACCCCTAGAAAACCCTAAAAATAATAAAAACTGTAAAACCCCAAAAAATTCCTAAAAACTCCGAAAACACTATAAACCCAAAAAATCCCTAAAAACCATAAAACTCCATAAAACCCCTCAAAATACCTAAAATTAATAAGAACCATAACAATCTAAAAAAATCCATAAAACCCTAAAAAACTAAAAAACCCTAAAAACCCTAAAAAATTCTAAGAAAACATTAAAAACCTAAAAACACTTAAAACCCCTAAAAACCTAAAAACTCTAATAACCCCAGAACCCCTAAAAACCCTAAAACCCCTAAAAACTGTAAAACCCACTAAAATACAAAAAAACCTAAAAACATAATAATCCTAAAAAGGAATTAAAATCCATAAAAACATAAAAAATTCTAAAATACCTGAACACCCCTAAGAAAACCTTAAAATCCTAAAAACACATTAACCCCCCAAAAAACCAAAAAACTCTAAAAACTATAAAATACCCTAAAACCCATTAAATCCTAAAAAACATTAAAATAATAAAAACCCTTTAAACACCAAAAAATGTAGAAAAACACTAAAAACCATTAAACCCCTAAAACCTAAAAACCCATAAAAACCCAAAAAAACATAAAAACCTAAAATACCATAGAAAACACTAAAAACATTCAAAATCCCTCAAAATCCTAAAAGACCATAAACGTCCTAAAAAGTCCTAAAAATCTGTAAAAACATAAAAAACCCAAAAAACACATAAAACACCTAAGAAATCCTTAAAAATAGAAATAAATTAAAACCAATAAAAATGTAAAAACATTAAAAACCCTAAAAAAACCTAACAGAGTCCTATAAACCCCTAAAAACCCTAAATATCCCTAAACACACTATAAAACAATAAAAATAAAGAAAAAACCAAAAAATTCATAAAAATATAAAAAAATCCTAAAAACCTGAAAACCCCTAATAAAACCTTAAAACCTAAAAGACGTAAAAATGATATAAAACCTAAAAAAATCTAAAAACACTATAAAATCTTAAACCCCTAAAAAACATAAAATCCATAAAAACACCTAAAACCATAAAAATCCGAAAATCCCATAAAATTCCAAAAAACACAATCAATACTCCAAAACCCTTTAAAAACCTAAAGATGCCAGAAAACTCAAAAATTCCTTAAAAACCCAAAAAAACCAAAAAAAACCCAAAAATCCCAAAAACCATAAAAACTATAAATACCCTAAAAACCCTAAAAATCCATAAAAACCCAGAAGAACCATAAAAATATCAAATAATCCTTAAAATCCCTAAAAATTTAAAAACCTCAAAAATCCCTGAAAACCCCTCATAAAACCTTAAAACCATAAAAACACATAAAACCACTATAAAATCCAAAAAATGAAAAAAACGAAAAATAAAAAATAAACCCCATAAAACCTCACAAAATATCTAAAAACAATCGAACCCCAAAAATAATCCTTAGAAATCCTTAAAAATCTCTAAAAACATAAAAAATAATAGAAGCCATGAAATACCCTAACAGATCCTTAAAAACCTAAAAACACTTAAAACCCCTAAATATATGAAAAATGCTAAAAATTCTAAAAATCCTAAAAAGTACATAAATCCTCTAAAAACCCTAAAACCCCATATAACCCATAAATCCCCTAAAAACCCATAAAAACCTAAAACCCAATAAAAACTATAAAAAAAATTTAACCACTAGAAAGGTTAGAAACTCTAAAAACCATAAACCCCCTAGAAACTAAAAAAACTAACAACCCAAAAAACACCAAAAAACCCCTAAAACCATAAAAAAAATACCCTCCAGATTCCTAAAATGAATAAAAACTATAAAAATCATAAAATAACGCTAAATTCCTTAAAATGTAAAAAAACCTAAAACCCCCCAAAAAACCCCCTAGAAAACCTTAAAACCATAAAAAACATTAAAAACCATAAAAACCATAAAAACCCTTAAAAACCATAAAAAATCTAAAAAGACTTTAAACCCTTAAAAACAAAAAACACTCTAAAATCCCATAAAACCCTAAAAAAATAAAAAAAACCCTAAAAAAACATAAAAAAAACTAATGCCCTTAAACCCCTCAAAATTCAATCCCGATCTATTATCGAATCCTGATCTGCTTCCCCCTTTCTCACAGGTTGAGATCTGTCCTAAGGTTCTTGTTTTACATGAAGGGTTTACACAACTTTAGCTATCGATTACGGAGTTTAATGATGCCTCCGCCCTGGATAGGCTGACCTTGCTTGCTCAATTCTTGAATTGGTGGCCTTTGGTGGATTTTTTAACAGATTCGTGTTAGAACAAATTGAAATCCAAGATCACTCTACAATAGGGATTCTTGATATAAGACACATTTTGATCCACTTTGCGTCGGAGTAGGATGTCATGAACCGCCCCCGGGACCCGTGCCATGACTACCCCAAGCCCTCCTTCCATAGGCCAGAGGCTGGCGACTAGCACCAAAGGCATAAATCCCTAAACTGGGAAGGCATTTCCATTATAACTGTAAAAACACACAAAAGAGTACAAGTTGGAAGAAAAACACTATGTAAAACTATATACAAAGAGTGCTGAATGTAGAGGGACCGAAATACAAGCCCAAAAAGAAAATACAAGTACAACTGAAAACATGTACAACTAAAAAGGAAAAAATATCTGAAAGGTGAAGAGCAGCTCTTGGATAATCCACCACAGATCTTACCTGGTGGGTTGGTACAGATAGCCTCCACAACACTCCACGTCTGTCCGTCTCTTCCTTGTACTGTCACACCATGTGGTCTACCACAGGGTACCATCTAGTCCAGGTACACTCAGCCTCAGTCAGTGTTGTCCGTCATTTACATCTAACACAAAGAGGTGTGGGAATATCACCTATAGGGGTGAGTATAACGATTCTCAGTAGGGACCTCGAGTCCCTCAAGGTATCACAAAACCAACAAGGATAAACCACAAAGTATGAAATCAACAGATAACCCCACTTAGGTATATGCCCATACATATACCAAAGTTATCAAGTAATCCATCCCAATAAGGAGGTAAACACAAAAGTTATTGACTCATCTCAAACTAGGATTTTATTCTAAGGGTAGTATCAAGTAACATCCACAGTGACATTTTAGAAACATTGACTGCTGGATAAATCCTACTCTATCGAGTACAGTGGGCCTGTTTCTTCACACATAGGCTCTTCCCACTAACCTTGGACAGCTGAGGTACTCTTCCTGTAGAGTATCATGGGTCTGCCGCACTCACACAGAGGCGCTCCCCACCATGGGTCTGCTGCGCTCACATAGAGGTGCTCCCCCTCATATCTTGCTGAGGTACTCCCCCTGTCGAGTACCATGGGACTTCCAAGCTCGCACAGAGGCACTCCCCACCGGGGATCTTCCATGACACCAAGGCGCTCCCACTGGGCAAGTCGAATCACTCTGAGTCAAATCGATCAGCAGTCGTCAGGACTCAGCGAGCTACTAGGTCTGCGCACTATGCTTTCTCATTTTCGAAAGAATCCTCTCCAAAAACTACAGTTCGATACTCCATATATCACTAAGTCCCTCTTAGATGTATCTCAATGGTCCTCCTCATCATAGGGGTCTCAATACAACAGACGATTTGTCAATCAGACGCCCATTCTGTGAGTTATTAGCCTTTTAGTCTCAAGGTCCCAGTTGGATTCGTGTACGATCCAGCCTGACCGTATCTCAACATTACCCCGAACTCCATTGGATAGGTTTAGACTGATATCCTATCAAAATCAATTATCTCATAGGTACCATTCCATTCATTAATTATTCCATGTATTTCAACTTTGACATTATCATCGAGAACAATGTCATTCATTTGATCCTGATGAAATCGAGCTAGAAGTGGATAAATCCTTTGAGAAGAATCCAATTCATATCATTGATTATATAATGAAGAAATACAAAAAGGGAAATTAGTGGTGTTTTTTTTTGGACTATAGATAGTTTAAACTCCCTCTTATTAGTGTTGTGGTAGTTTCAAAAACAACTACGTATTTCATGGAAGCTGTCCATTTAGCGCTGGTTTCAAAAATTTGAAAGTGGTTTTAAAATGTGTCATTTTTTAGTATTCAAAGGAAGATTATATTTTATTTAGTTGTTGTCTTTTTAAAAAAAATATCCTTGAGAAATATTAAAAAAATGTGAAGAATATCCATTTATATGTATAGCAGTAGTTAATCATAACTTCCACTCAACATATTTTATTTAATGCATTTAGAAGAAGTTTCTACAAACCACCACTAAATCAGATTTTTTAAAAATATTTAATAGAATACTATAAATATAAAAAAGTGTCATGTAATAAACTAAAACATTAATATCTGATAAACTAGCATACACAATTCATACATCCATAACAAATATACAGACATCCACAATCATGACAACCTCAATCATCGTCAACCCATACATTTATCAACCAATAAAATTTTTATGCCTCCACTGCAACCATGTGATGACTAATATACATCCAAATCACAACCTCTACTACATCTGTCTAAGTCCAATACATCTCATCAACTGAAACCAACCATGTCATCTCATTAATTGTAACAAAAAATAAAGAAATTTAATATTAAACATAAAAAATCATAATTACAGTAGAATAATTGATAAAATTTTAACATACCAGAGAAACTAAGAACCATAATTATTGAATTCTAAATAATATCACGTATCATAATGGTAATCCTCCTACCTACTTCAGGCATATTCCACTGACAAAAACCCATAATATTTAGAGAGATAAACGCGAAAAAGAAAAGAACCATAATATATTCAGAGTATTGCACATAAAATTTGTTATATTTTTAATAAAAAAGAATAAAATTTACCATAAAACAAATAATATATAATTAAAAACACAATCAAATCATTAAATTACCTATTTAAGATAAGATTCAACACTAGAAATAGAAAAGGGAAAATTAAATATTCTAATTATTTTTAAAGCGATGTGTGGGGTGCTTGAAATTTACATAATAAAAAAATTAATGACTTTGATATCACAACATGTCCTATATTTAAAAAATTACATAGAGGTGGTTTTCCATTGATTTGATGTCAATATGTGTTCATTTTCTATGGTTTTGACCATTCTAAGAAGGATTCAATATTTTAAAACACTAAAAACATATTTACAGAAATAATGGGAAAACAATAATTCATAATGATGTTCTGTCAGTTTCTACTTTCCATAATTAAATATAAGGTCATTTACACAAATTTCATAAAAATATGAAGCAGTTTCCTTGTTTTGACCCCCTTGATAGCTGTTCTAATGGGTTTTTACCTTTATGAAATTGTTAGTGATTCATTCTAACGACACCGCACATCGTATTTACATGTTATCTAGGTGTACATGTTAAAAATAACTTATTGGTATTTTTCCAATGATTTTACATCAATCTATCATCTTTTGATATGGTTTTGACAGTTCTTTTCACGTTTTAGTGTTTTAAAAAACTAAAAAACATTTACATCCAAAAAGGTAAAATATTCATTCAGAATGATTTTACATTAGTTTCTAAATTTTACAATTAAATATAAAGTCATTTTTACCTTATTTCAGGGAAATTTGACAACGTTTGACTTGTTTTGACCCATCCAAACTTGTTTTAATGGTTTTTGTACCTTTAAGAAGTGTTTACTGAGTCATTATGACCATACCAGACATCATACTGATGTTTTGTCTTGGATTACACTTCAAAAATAACTTTTCAATGGTTTTCCAATGATTTGATGTTAATTAGTGGTCATTTTCTATGGTTTTGACCGTTTCATGCATGTTTTAGTGTTTTAAAATACTAAAAATGCATTTATGGCCATAATGGGAAAATCATCATTCATAATGAAGTTCTGTAGGTTCATATATCTCATAATTAAATATACGATCATTGTATCCTTACTTTTGTCCAATCTGACTCCATTTTCCTGGTTTTGACCACCTAACACATGTTTTCATAACTTTAGTATCATTTAAAATTTATTACTGAGTCATTCCAAGAAGATCACACATTAAATGAAGATGTTTTTTTGCACATAATCATCAAAAATAACTCCTTTGTGGGATTTCAATGTTTCTACATCAGTATGATGTCATTTTCTATGGTTTTGACCATTCCATGCATATTTTAGTGTTTTAAAATACTAATAACATGTTTATGTACATAATAGAAATAATATCATTCAGAATGTTGTGTCATTTGTTCCAACATTTAAAAATTAAATATATAGAAGTTTTATCATGATTTTATGGAAATTTAACATTTTTTCCTGGTTTCGACCCCCTAAAACTTTTTTAAAAAGGTTTGAGTACCTTTAAAAAGTGGTTATTATGTCATTCTATTGACACCACACATCAGATTAATAGGTTTCCTTCACATAAACATAAAAAATAAATCGATGGTGGTTATCCAATGATTTTATGTCAATGTCTGACATTTTCTATGGTTTTGACCATTCTACTCACATTGTGGTGTTTTAAAGCACTAAAAACATGTTTATGACCATACAAGGAAAACTTTCATTTAGAATTATGTATTGTATGTTCCTACATTTCAAAATTAAATATATTGTTGTTTACCCTAATTTTAGTGTAATCCAATATCTTTTTTTCCTGATTTTTGTCCCCAAAAAATATTTTTAATGCTTTTTATACATTTAAGAAGTGGTTACTGAGTCATTCAGACCACACCACATGTCAGATTTATATTTTGTCTACGCTTAAAAATTAAGAACAACTCAGTAGTGGTTTCCCAATGATTTCACATCAATATGATGTAATTTTCTATGGTGTTACCATATCACATTCTTTTTAGTGTCGTAAAACACTAAAAATGTGTTTACAACCATAATTGGAAACCATCATTTTGAATAACGTTCCTTCGGTTCCTATGTTTCAAATTTATATATACAATGATTATCTCATGATTTCAGGGCAATCTGATGTCATTTTCATGATTTTGACCCCTTAAACTTGTTTTTAAACGTTTTTATACCTTCCAAAAGTGTTTACTAAGTCATTCCAACCACACTACATGTTAAATTGATGTGTTGTATGTGGATACATGTCAAAAATAACTTAGTGGTAGGTTTTAAATGATTTCACCTAAATATGTGGTCTTTTATGGTTTTTACCATTCCACGCATGTTTTGGTTTTTTAAAACACCAAAAATGTATTTATGACCCTAATGAAAATATTTACATTCAAAATGATACATTATTGGTTCTTACTTTTCAAAATTAAATATACATTCATTTCCCCCGGATTTTTAGGAAATAATACATTGTTTTCCATATTTTGACCCCATTTAGGCATGTTTCTAAAACATTTATATCTTTTAAATTTTTTTATTGATTCATTCTAAGATCACTACTTGTTTAATGAATGTTTTGTTTTCTTATAGATGTCAAAAATAATTAAATGGTGGTTTTCCCATGATTTCATGTCACAATGAGATCACTTGTTATTTTTTTGATCATTAAACATGAATTTTAGTGTTATAAACCACTAAAAACGTATTTATAGACATCGCTATAAAACTATAACTTAGATTTATGTGGTGTGGATTCATACATTTCAAAAATAGATATGTGGTTGTTTTCATATGATATATTTTTAAATAATTATATATATATTTTAAAATTATAATTGTATAATTAATATATTATTAATAAAATTAATATTTTAGTACACCTTTCCTAGTGGTATACTACTTCACACCCTATCTAGTCACATCACCCATCGTGCTATGTCTAGTCATTCCACACCTCATGCTCGGTCCTCCTTGCACCTCCACAACATTTTTTTCTCAAAGGAACTGGGTGCTCGAAACTATTACAAGAGGTTCACTAAAAATAAATCCAGTCTATGTGGTAGTTTTTTTAATAGTATAGGTGGTTTAAACTAACAATTCATTTTTAGTGGTTTTTAAGTAAACCTCCATATATTTCATGGTCAACAATCATATTGCAGATATTTTAATAATTTAGTGATAGTTTTTATATGTGTTCTTTTTTCGGTACTCAGTGGTGAGTTTTTATTCCATTGGAGACCATTTTTTTAAACACAATAAATAACATATGGAAATTTCATGGGAAAGGCCACTATCTCATAATAAAGTATCCTAATAATCTTATCATAGACTCCATATTGTCACCATCTCTCTAGTAGTATTGGGTACAATAGAATTACCAGAATCTATAGAAAATGACAGTAGTGGTGGTATTCTCTGAGATGCTGATAGGATAAGATCCTTTTTTTGTTCTCCGCATTCCTTTATTTCTAATTTTTAAGATATATTAAATGTAAAAAATTGGAAAACTAAAAGTTTTACTAAAAAATAAAAACTAGAACAATTTATATATGTATAAAACACTTATCAATGATAAATTGTAATATATTTTAATTACATATTTACACATTCATTTATCTTCAAATTCATTATCTTCATTTTTATCAACCTCCATTGTGATGAGTATTTAATTTTCACCATATCTTTCAAGTTTAACTATTTTTATATTCTTATGAAAAAACTGTTCAAGTTTTTTGGTTGACGAGGTTCACTATCACAAAGAATTAATTGATCTTCCTATCCCATATCATATAAGCCTATTTGATTTAAGTATACAAAAAACACACCAACCTTCTTGTATTTCAGCATCCACATAATATTCCATCTTCACTTGTGAAGCCATGATAAGTAGATCAGGTTCTTCAAACTCATCAGTATCTTTCAAATGAGATATGTTGACTGAAGTAAAATGTAATGAATAATTCATTACATCCTTATCACTGTTGGTTGACCTGTATTTTAATAAGACAACTGAAAATAGTCCATGATAGTTTAATTAAATTATATAATTCATATTCCCATATTATCCCACCATTTAAAATGTAAATACACCACTATTCTAAGTTTTCAAGTCTTATTCTCTGTAAATAGTACAAAACCTGAATCCATGAATATTGTAGGTATCAAATCTCTTATCCTGCCATAGTGGACCTTGAGCCAAAAAAATTAAATCATTAGATATTTGAGATTGATTTTAAACATTCATTGTTTGGAAAAAGGTATATGTTGTTAATTTTAACATAGAAAAAAAAATACACATCAATAATATTAATAGGAGTATATAATTAAACGATGTAAAAACCATTCGACATGCTCCTTATTAAAAGATTTTGATAATTTTGTATCATTTTGAGCTCAACACCTTAGTATCCTATTTTTTCATTCATTTATATTCAATAAATGTATCTATAATAACACTACTGAGTAGCACATATCTATGTGATTATATCAACTCCAATTCATTCAATATAAAATTTGACCCCATTCCAATTGGTTATCCAATATTTGGAAATACGGATGATTGATTTTCATAGTGATAATTAGTGGATATTTCAACATATGGTCCAACAACATCGAATCTAGTAGCAATCGCATCCAAATACCTAGAACAAAAGTTCTAGCACTCTTCAGCTATGAAACCTTCAGTAATAGAGACTTCTGGTTGAGATATATTCATCACATATGATTTCAAATGACCTAATTACCTTAGGGGAAAAAATAAGAAACATATTAAAAAAATTACTTAATTATTTGATAAAATATATTTCAACAATGAAAATAAAAAATATCAACATGCCTCTCTAATGGATACATCCATCGACAGTGTACCGGTCCACCAAATTTAGCTTCTTCAACCAAATGAATAGTCAAATTAATCATGACTTTGAAGAATGAAGGGGGAAATAACATCTCCAAATAACATAGTTTTAAAACAATTCTTTCTTTAAGTTTATAAATCTTGATTGAATTTAGTGTTTTTCCAGAAATATCACTAAAAAAGGTACAAAAATCAACTAGAGACATAGTTATATTTTCAGAAAATTTTTTTCACAAATCCAAAGATAATAACTGCTCCATCAAAATATGTGATTCACGACTTTTCAATCCATGTAACTTTCAACGATTTAATCCCAAATAACTTCATATGTTACTTGAATATCCATCTTGAACTTTTACATATATTAATGTTCGAATGGATATGTCTTTATCATGATTTTTCAATATAAGAATATCTGAAGTATACTTTTCATTCTCATTTTCTCACAAACCATGATTTATATTATTTAACTCCAAATCTTTATGAGCATTAAGGTGATCCTCCAATTTATCCTACTTATTAAGAATTGTAAAAATTAAATTGTCACTGATGTTCTTCTCAATATTAATTACATCAAGATTATGAAATATAAAATTAAACTCCAAATAAAGAGGTTTTAAAAATATGCTCTCTTTCTTCCATAATTGTGTTCTAAATTCTTTGGATACTTTATCTCATTCCATTTTCCCCCATTCTTTAAAATAATAAAATTATTCAAATTATTCAGTGAAATTCATTAATTTTCCCAATATTTTTGAATTAGATAACACCTTTGTTAAATTTATCATTTCAGTATCTCCATTGAATCATGTCTTCATAAACATATTTTTATGAGAGGCATCATCAAATCAATGATGACACATAAAACACCATTTTTTTCTATAAGGTAATCATTGAGGTTCCAAATCAAAATTTCTAATTAGACAAGCCAAATAAGTATGAGTGTTCTAACTAGATAGATTTCCCTATCTATGAATGTCACTAATTATCCACATTAAAGAAGCATAAATTTTTAATAGTTGTATTATTAAAGAATGATATGTTTCCTCACCATAATCTCATTATTCTCACAATTATTTGATTATAGATCGAAGGTATACATCAATGTCATTTCACGGAATTTACATTCCATGAATAATCATAAAAAAATGAAATAAGTGTTATTAATACATATACATGGAGGTATATTATAGGGGATCCAATGAAATGTAAAAATGCTATAATTATTAATTAATGTAGAAAAAGGGTTAAAACTATCGGAATTCAATCCCAAACATATATTCCTAGTTTCTAAAGAAAAATATGAATATAGAGAATAAAAAATATTTCTTCATGTTGAATCTTTTGGTTGTCTCATTAATCAATCATTAATGTTCTGAGTATGCCACTTCATTTTGTATGCACTCTTAGATGACATAAATAATCTTTGCAAGCATGGTTTTATTGGAAAATAACACAATAGATTTATAGGAGTTTTCATACCATGTTTCTTACTAGGTTTTAATTGATTTATAATCTCATTGTTTTTCATTTAATTCCCTCATATTGTATGAAATATTGTACATTCTTCTTTATAAAACTCTTCTCCCTAATAAATCATGCAATCATTAGGGCATACATATATCTTTTTTCTAATCAATTCCATATTTATTGATGACTTTCATCATCTCATGGAATGATTAAGGGATATTAGCTTCACTAATCATGTACTTAAGAAACTCTAAAATAATTGAAATTTCATTGTTATTAATTCCACAAATACACGTGATATTTTAGAAAAAAAGAAAAATTCAAATACATAGAAAGCCCTTTATACAGTTCTTGTTGTCCTCCTTCAACCAATTCAAAAAAATCATTTTTCTTTCACTGATGCTCTAGGTATGATTTACTTACATAGAATCAAATTAAGGTCTTGTTGATTTATTAGAATCTTTTACATTGTATTCTAGAAAACTGAATGTTGGATTTAAATTTTATTGTCTAAATTATTCACTCCCAGCTCACTTTGTATTTTTTATAGTATTGTGATTATTTTTACTTTCCATAACATTTGATTCACCATACCAAATCCAAAATACATATTGATAAGGAAATTTCTTTCAACATGAAATGATCATATACTTCGTTTATATTCAACCATCACTTGAATTTACAATCAGGACATGAAAATTTTATTCTACCACCCACCGATCAGTTTTCAATTGCATAATCTAAAAATTATTCCAATCCCTTAGCATATTATGGTGTGTTTCGAGGTAAATTAATTTAAATTTTATCCATATTTATTGGATTTTATTCTCCATGTACATTCAAATATAGAGATATAAATGTTCAATCAAACATGTACAATAACAATTAAAGAAGAATATATATGGGTTCTAATAAGACTCAATAGAATGGTATTTGAAGTTAAATATATGCTTTAAACAATTAATTTTATTGATGGATGTGTAGAAAAAAACTTCTACATTAAAGATGATAAATATATATCAATTTTTTATATTTTATATGTAGATGATGTAATTTTTATGGGAGAAAATGATAATGGTTTATTCAACCCTACTATTATAACTAATAAGGGTTCATTCCATTAAAAAATTAGCTACATTGGTCAATGTATAAACCATTTCTCATGGTATAACTAAGGCCAAGAGAACCCCTATAAAATATAAATGCAAATTATACTTTATTAGGATATCACACACAATTGGATGGATAAAAAAATTAAACACAGAAGTTTTAGGTTGTTATATGTGCTTATACTTCATTCTTCCATTTAAGGTCATTTTATATGTGCACATAAACTTCCTAAAAAACTGCACATCACTTACCATGTTATAAAATAGAAACCACAAAAAAAATATTAAACTTTAATAGAGTTAACCATTCAATATATAAGCTCAGACCCACCTCTATAAACCCTTTCAGAAACATCCCCTTCTTTTTCATTGTGAATAATAAACAATATCAAAACCCCCTTTGGGAAATCAACATGCCATAGCATATCAATTTAAAAAATATACCAAGGGCATGGTTTAAGGTTAAATTTTAGGACTATTTATGAAATGTTATAACCATAAAGTAAAATACACTTTGAGAAAACTATTTATAAATTTTCTTTGAAAACTAAAACACTCAATCATCATAAAGTCACTATATTCAAGTAACATAATAGTGGCTCTTAAAAAACCATACAAACCCTTGTAATTCAATAGTTTCCATTAAAAATTATTTTAAGAACCAAAACCAATTTTAATGTTTTGAAATAATAAAATAAAATATATTATACAATTATATCAAAGTTTAGGTGTGCATTGTAGTTCAGAAATATATTTAAAATAAATGTTTTCTTATAAAAACCCTTCATATTCAATTGAAAACAAGTAAAAAATGATTTCCATTTAATATATAAATATATAAACATACAATAATTTCATTAGGAATATAAAACATAGCTTAAAGAGTCAAAAAAATATGTGTTTATTAATTTAATAAACTATACAATAGAGAAATCCAACCTCTGTTCTTTCCCTTATAGAAAGTGTGACACTGAATCAACACAAAAATTCTAAAGAATTCTTAAGAAGCTATACAGATGGGAACTAGCAGTAGGAGTGGGATTTCATGGGGGGTCCAAATAATAGTCGAAGAGTGGAACCACTATGGAGAGGGAGGTCAAAGGGGTTTTACATCGCCATTGAGAAGAGGGAGGTCGGGGGGGGGGGGGGGGGTCCCTATCACCATCGAAGAGAGGTTAGTCAGGGGTGGGGGTATAGGGGTTGGTGTCATATAGGGAGTAGGGGAGGATAGAGGTCGAGTTTATGATCACGTAGAGGAAGTCGGGGATGGGAAGGAAATAGGGGTGTTAAAACATTTTGTGGATTTCTAAAAAAAATTAATACTAATTATTAAATTTTAAAGCATATAAATGTGGTTTGAAGAACATGATTCTATATTATTATTTTTTAAAACCAAAT
Organism: Viscum album; assembly: GCA_963277665.1. Taxonomy (NCBI): domain Eukaryota; kingdom Viridiplantae; phylum Streptophyta; class Magnoliopsida; order Santalales; family Viscaceae; genus Viscum; species Viscum album. The sequence continues at coordinate 759,264,247 of OY728160.1, forward strand.
TTTTTAGGCAGTTAGTAGAACCACTGCTAACCATTTCTTTTTTTGTAGTGAAGGTTCTATGAGGTAGGTTAGTTCCTTTTTATTAGGTATTGTGGAAGTATAAACACGTACATGAAAAGACCTAAGAGTAAGAGGCTGATGTGCATGCACAGTGGCTGAAACTTTTCTCAGAATATGTTCTACCACCATTGGTATGGAAACCAGAGGATGAGTTTTCTTATGGAGGGGAGGTTGTAATGTATCAGTTTTCTTAAATGTATGGATGGTTAATTTTTGTGGTCCAAATTCATTTAAATGACCCTAATAATGATTCCTTGATGGTTCAAAGAGGTATCAGGTGAATCTATGGCTTGTTCAAAGCCTATATCCCTGAAATGGGAAGAGGAATACTATGCCACATGCTTAGTGAAAACCATGCAGCCTAGCCTGCATGGTTTCCCTAATTTGTGTTGTATATGGAAGAGAGAACTTGTATGACTCTCTATTAATCTGAAACTATTCGATCAGGGGAACACATATGTGCAACCACCTACAATTTTTTGTATAGACCGGTTTCACAAAGTTTTCACATGGTTTTTCAAACTGTTCTTATAACCATGTGAGGTGCCCCTTATAGTAGTGAATGATGTATGGTTGTCACATAGTTTGGCCAAACTATATAGCCAAAACATGAATACTGTATTTGAGGGTGAAATTACCCATCTACCCTTAATGAAATGTTTTAACTCTCTTTGTTTCTTTCATCCTCCACTTCCAATAGGATTTCCTCCTTTTCCATGAATGGAGCTTACTCCTCCCTCGTCCATGGGGTTTTAATCTATCTCATTCATCCATATTATAAATCCTTCTCCATCAGAAGAAACATAAAACCCTTGGTATGATCCTCCTTCTTCACCCCTATATTTATAGTTTCTCCTTCATTCCATTGCACTATTTTGGTGCAACATATTTTTCCCTATTTTTGAGTATTTTAAAAAATACATCGATTTATTCTATTATATGACAAATCAAGGAATGATAACAGATGAGTGGAGTGAAAATAAAATTATTTAGGGGGTTAATTCTCTTTCCTGTCGTTTCATTTAATTTTAGATTTTGCGTTGTTGTTCTACTCACTCGAATATTTCAATGAGGCTTTATTATTGTTAAATAAATTATTTAAATTGTGTTTCCATGACTAGTGTGACCTTAACTTATAGAGAAACCCATAAGAGGGTCATTCACCTTATTTTTGGAGACCCCTTAGGTTTTTCCTGCATTAAATGGATGTTTTCCAAGATTTAAATGGTTAATTATGATTTGTGGGTTGCATTTGATTAAATGACTTAAATTATAATTTTAATTAAGAAGAATGGTTATCCATTGATCATTGTGACTCACAAATTATAATTAAATTCTTATGAAATTTGGTTTAATTCTCTTAATTTATGCCAAATCCTTAGGATTATTTTTATATTCCAATTAATTATGCTTATTTTAGGTTTCCGGGTGATCATGCTTGGATACTTGAGCTTATTCATGTGCTAAATGAATTATTCCATAACGATGGATTTAAATGTATTATTTTTCTTACTTGGTAGCATGATATATTACCAATATATTTGGTGACATGTGAATACAAATTTTTTTATGCCTTGTGTTTCTATATAAATTGTTTCATTATTGTTTTATGAATTATATAGCATGATTAGATGGTGAGAATGTGATATTGAAATGATTTTTTGTTGGCATGTAATTATAAATATATTCCATGTCTTCTGATTCTTTTTATTTGATATAGATAACATGCTACAGTACAGGAGAGAAAATGGGTACCAATTTAAGGATCACATGGATTGACTCTTTATGATCTATTGGTTATACATAACATGACAAGTGTGATATAATAGATTTCTAGGTAAGGGATATCCAGTTTTCTTTACATATACTCATTATTGACACTGGTTCCCTAGGGGATCATCAATGGACAGACCCATTGGAAAGATGGGTATGCAATTACATGGGTGATACCCGGCCCCCAAGGCATGATACTTGGTAAGAAATCAGAGTCTCCATGTTTTGAGTGATACAAGGGACATCATATGGGTTTTCTTGGATGGAATCAATGACATCGGTTAGATGAAATTTTATTTTAGTGACTGTTCGGATTCTTTTATATTTCCTTGAAAGGGCTTGATACTCAACTCATAGAATTGATGGATTCATTGTTTACTTGTGCACCTGTGATGGATTATTTTTAAATTATAAGTATGCTTATATGATTACATGGAAATGTGACCTCCAAGATAACACTCAAGATTGGGTTCTTCTTCTAAGTTTGTTTTTTATTTGTATTATCCCTTGGGTATATATTATGACTTGCATATGTCTTAAGAAGAAGTTGCTCGAATTGGTCAGGTGTCCATTCAAGAACCCAAGTTGACATGTTATTATTTAAATGTTGTTTCTCTTCATTATTTATTACCATGGAACACTATTATCCATTTAATACATGAAATGGATCCTCCTAGACATAGTGGGTTCTAGGATACTGATATTTATATCTCACATCCTACTTAAGCATTGCTTCATTCCCAATCATACTTCATGATCATAGGTATGGAGAATGGGAAGCATGTTTCTTTAGATGATTTATTTACTTTCTGATTAATATGGTTTTTAGGTGCATAGTACTATTCCTATGATTGAAATGTTATGTAAGAGTTTTTCGCATATTTTCATTTTTTATAGTATGCATTATATACTTTGTACACCTTTTTCCCTTGTTCTACCTTTTTTTTATAGACACATGACATCATGATAATATTATTGTATCTATTATCACTACTAGAAATTTAGGCTATAGCCATAGACCTATATCCATAGTTTTATAGGTCTGTGGATATAGCCTATTTTTAGCCACAGTTTAATTAAAAATTTGTGCCTAAAATTTGTCCTCAGTTTTTTTTCAAAGCCTGTCAGGCTCCCCCAATCCCCCCTCGATCAACCCTCTGAACACATCAGGATCATCCTCTATCCTCCCTTGATCAACCCTCTGACATAGACCTCTCATGGTGACCCTCCTCTTGATCCGCAACCCTCCTCTCACAACAACGCCCTCCTCATCGATTATCCCCTAATTGATCCTCTTCCCTCAACCTCTCACAACGACCCTCCTCCCACACTGACCCTCCTATCGATCTGTGACCCTCCTCTCATGGAGATTCCATCCTCCTCCATCCTCCCCTCATCTGTGAACCTCCACTTAGTTTTTCAGCTTCAAGTGATCCATCTCATTGAGATCCAAGGTGATTCCCTCTACTTTTATTCTCCATTACTTTTTATTTTATATTCTTATCCAGTATATGGTATTTGGATTCCTTATTATTTGGTGTGTTTAGGTATTTCAGTCAACAAGAGTTTTTTTACATATTACAGGGATGTTCATGTTCTTGGAAGTGTGACCATTCTTCATTCCTTGCTCTCATGCTATGATTTTTTGAAGCATCATTTGAGGTAAGGTATTAAAAAATTATCCATTATTATTATTTTAGATTATGTAATTATTAATAATTTGCCTTTATTAAGAGGACCATATGGATTAATATAATCAAAATAACTGATTAATCCAAAGTAATTTAATTTAAAATAGCTGAATCATATGAGCAGAACATGAATTCATGTTACTGATACATGTTGATGATTCTTTATTAAAATTTTTGATATATAGAAATTATTGATTATTGTAGAAGTATGTGATTCAACTAATATATTTAATGAATCATCAAATGTTATAAATAAACTTGTATGATGGAAATATGGAATGATTATGTTATTTCATATTTTTTGTATTCTGAATTAAATGAATGTATGATAAAAGTGAAAATTTATTGATGTTGTTTTTAGTGGATTTCGTTGAGGTGGATTTGAGTCACCACTGATGAAGGATTACATGTGTATACAAAGGTAGTAATATACATATATATGTTCCCCATTTATATATATTCACTCATGGAAGTATGAATATATATATTGGGGCTAGGTGTGCTTATATATAGATATGAAAAATGCATACATGTGTAAGTGTAAAGGGGTATATAAAAGTATAATCACATATCTACGGACCCCCTTGTGCATATTTGGGCATGAAAATATGTACATAGGGGCTTGGTTTCCTTATATATTTTTTAATATACATATGTGTGCAAGAGGAAAAAAGGAAGATTCAAGTTTTCATCATCAAAAGAATACTCTCCTTGAGGTTGAGGTAGGGTCCCTCACCTAGCGTCTTTAATTCAAGAATGTTTTAAATTTAATTTAGTTTCCCTATTAATTCACCATGTTTAAATTAAATTGAAATTCTTGAATAAGTGTTAGTTAAGATAATTGTTTTTTTTGATAAAGAAGTCATGGTTTCGTAATAAAAACCCTCCAACAGAGGTGCACTGTCTGCGAAAACTCACAGTGGTATACCTTTATTGACATTATTTCATTGAGGATTTACTTATAATTTATATCGTTGTTAGTCAAAAAGAACACATCATACTTGAACATTTTTATATCCCTATTGGGGGTTTCCCTCTTTTTATTAAAATAATTATTTTAACCAAAACACCCTTTATGTGCCATTAGACTTTTAAGATTGAATTTCCCAAGTAGGCAAGTGCTGTAATGACCCAGTCAACCCTAAGTGAATAGAATGATTTTTATGGAATGACTTTTCAAAGAGGAAAACCTTTCCTTGAGTGTTTAAATTGATAAGACCTTATTAGAATAAAATGAATAGTTATGCTTATTTTAAGTGACATTTCCCTCAGTGTTTTTCAATGCATCGCCTTGCATTATGTGGTTGAAGTGGAATGAAATGTGGAGGGTAAAACGGGGGGGTTCATAGGGTGGGTAGGGGTGTGGGGTGGGAAGGGGGTGGGCAAGGGGCGTACAGGGTGAATGGGTGTGTGCTAGGGGTAGGGGTTGGGGGTGGTCTGGGGGTGTGTAGGTGGTGCATGGGGTGAGTAGGGGATGTGCATGGGGTGGGCAGGTGGGGTGTGCAGGGGGTCGAAGGGGGAAGGGGGTGTGTACAGGGGAGGGGGTGTTCATGACAAGTGTGAAAAGGATATTCCCAAATTTTAGGCATACAAATTACATTGGTCAGTATAATATATTATAAAACTAAATAATTTGGTTTGGAAAGGTGCATTTCCAATCCTGGGTCACACCAACTTCTTTTCTACCAACCCACTCCTTTAAGATAATGACGGAATGTTTATAGACTTCTGGGTCTTCTTTAATTGTTTAGTGACATGAAGATATCTCTCTAATTAGCATGAGAATTCACATTCATTGTGGTTTTTATTTGATTCTTGTTTTCCCTTCACTTTAATATACTTTAGTTCTTCTATTATAGATGAGAATAACTCTATAGTGTGAGGGTTGAGTTTATGAATCCCACAAAATCATAGACTTAGAACTCATCTTCTCTAGAAGTAGATAATTCCAAGATGGAACTTCATTATAGTATTTTTACTTTATTATTTTGATGAAGTAGTGCAATAATTTAAATCTCAAACTACCACATATAGAATTGAACCATATAATGTAATGAAATTATTTGGTCTCTTTACTCCTTATTAAGATATATAACTTGATCAGTCTCACATATAATCTCTCTAACTACTATATCAATTTATATAGATCCTAGAAACCAACCCCTTTTATCTGAGAGATGTCATAAATTCACTTTCTCTACATTTTTTACAATAATACTAGGCATTCTACATGGTTTTGGTATGGTCAAACATATTCCTTTAATTCACATAAATTCTCTAAATAATTCTCCACAGTGAGATAGTTTTTTACATCTACATTGTGATGGTATTTATTGTGTGTTCTTCCAAAAAAGTTTTAGGTCAACACCCCGATCATGACCTTTTATCTTTATTTAAAAAATTATCTATATATATAGTTTTTACATATATTTATTGTCCATGGAAGGTATTTTTTCAATAACGATATCCCTGAAGTTTGGTTAATTATCATATTTAATTCTCATAGAAACTTCAACATTTTTACTCTAATATCTGAACATGGAACAATACATATCTTATCACAACATACCACTATTTCCAGAATAATTCCTATTGAAATTCCCATCACCACACTCGTTGGGTGGTTTTGGTTATAGATCCAAAACATCTAACACCCAACACACCCAATACTACAATGCATGGGTCCTCCAAAATATCTTTTTAACACACCATATAAGAGTCTACCATGGTTAAAAATATTCCCATAGTTGGCCTACCTATTTCCCATAGGTACTTTATAAATGAACTATGGTGTTCAGTATAGAAGGGTCTCCTCGAGGTGCTCATTTTGGCATCTTTAGTTCATCTAATAGATTTAGGAATCTTCTATTCATTGTTATTCCTTTACCTATAGAATCAAAAATGATCATGATTACAATATTTTAAAAATCATTTAAATGAAACATTACATTGATGATTTTTACACTAAAATGGTGAAAAATACTATCTATTTTTAATCTACGATGAGAATGTTCCATATCCTCCATGGGGTGGTCTTCCTCTTTTTGTTGACACTATATTTCAGAGTCCCACATTAGTATTTAGTGATGACATCCACTATTTAATCACTCAATATGATAAATATACCACCTTGGAAGTCATGTGGTACTAAACTATACCAAAACCACTAGTTCTTAAATACTGATTGGTTCCAACTATCAATAGGTTCTTATTTCCCCATAACAGAACCGCTTTGTACTAGCGTTGTGTTCTATATTCACCATCCTGTGCTATTTGTAGTTGATAAGGATCCTGAGATATGACCATGAGAGTTATCTTCTTCTTCTCTACTCTCCCTATATTTTTCTTGAGAAAATATATTTTTTATTTTATTTGAATATATTTCACATACATAAATCATGAAATCAAATATGTGATTGTAAAAATTGAAATGAAAAGATTCATAGACACTATTTTTTGACCTACAGTTCTGTCTACATTGGTGTGTTCATTGAGAGATAAGATGTGTCAAATAAATTTAGGATATGACCAATTAAATTAGTGGATTTTGAAGAATATGGAAGTCAACTATTCCAATAGAGACACATCATCATCCCCAACCTACTCTCATCTAGTATGAAAAAAGCATTCAAATTCCATTTACAATAATATCTTAGTAGTTATTAGACACTCACCTACCCTAGTGCAACACCACCCCTACACTATTATCTAAATCTAAAACCCAATACCATGTCCCCATAATCACCACTCTCTTGAAATTACAACTTTTAATCAAGGTGGAAAGACTAAATAATTCAAATAGAACTTCCACATTTTCATAGAATATTAATTACTTGATACAGTTCCATATTCCACTTTAGAACATCACAAAACTTGACCTCCTACATTGATGTTTTTGATGATATTTCAAAATTATGGTATTACTCTTCACATTTAATTCGAAGATAGAGGAAAATATAACTCAATGAGAATATGAATTTTAAGAAATTTTATGTTCGTCATACATATTGAAGCCTAACGTTTGAAATTTTGTTCTTAGTCACTAATTTTAGAGGATCTCTCATTTTCTTATAATTTAATTCTTCCTCAATTAGCTTCTAAAACATCAACCAGTGCCCCAATAATCCCCCATTTGGATTTTGTTTCAAATTTCCCCTCAACATATGAACTAGTTCCATAACCAAACATGCACCTCTAGTAGTGTTTTACGAGAAAAACTAAAGCAAATAGACAATTGAATTAGATTTTGTATTTGACATAGAGAAAAGGAGTAGAAACATAACGAGGTATGATAACTATAATTTTAAGAGATACCATAACATCCATGTTTAAATTTTACATTTTCTTTATCAAGAATTTCATATTCATTCCAGAATTTGTCAACTTATAGGAATCTGAAGTGATATTTCTATAATATTTATCTTATTTTATTCTTAAAGTGAGTTATATCTTAAACTATTAGAGATTTACAATATGTATTCACCATGTTATTTTTCAAAATATAGTTCCTAATGAGGAATATTCTATTTGTAATTTCCTAGATTTCTTACTGGATATGTGGTTTTGAACAGTGGGTTCCTAAAGCTAAAAAATTAGTCTGGCATATTCTGAATCAATTAAATTAATAGCCTTATGTTTAGAAATGATATTAACTTTATAGTATTTATTGTTTAAATACCCAATAAAATCAAAAAAAAATTATATCTGTATTCTAATAGTAGTTACTACCATACCAAAAAACATCCAAATTAGTCATATTAGCCAAAGAAATATGCAATTAGGCTCTAAATGCTACTATAAAAAATAGATAAAAAATTTATACATATTTAAATAGAGATTTACATGATTTTTAAACCTAATATAAAACTATAGTACAATTAAAATACCCTTATTACATATAAAATTATTTATAAATATGATGAAACTAATTTCAGTGTATTGGTCTTGATCCTCTATACATTTCCTTCGATCCCAAGCCATTTCGTTCTCAACACACAACCACTTAAAGAACTTCATTGTATCATTTTTAGATTCACTTCCGTCCCTACATTCTTCAACCAAATTGATATATATATATATATATATATATATATTCTATAGGTTTTCTCTTCAACCAAATAGGTTTCATAAATTTAGATGTTGGTCATTGGGATGGAAACTCCACAGGAGCTTGTTGCAAGGTCATACTTGAAATGAAAAATTTTTCACCCCAAAACACAAATAAATAATCCAATATGTGCATGATTACAAGAAAAATAGTAGTAACCTTCATTGATGTAGTTATATTCTTATAATATTTCTCCCCATTTTTCATCTTGGACTGTAGGGTCGAAGAAAAAGATATATCTTGGTGACTAGTCAGTTCAGCATGATCAGGTGCTAGTTTAAACACCTCTTTCTACTCCTTTAACTACATCTGTACATGATCAAAATTCCATATAGCACCCACTGTTTATGTTTCCTCGGTAGTTTTAATTCATTATTTTGTTTGAGTTATCATATCCTCTAATTATTCCACCACCACAGCTCAAAATCTATTAATTAACACTACTTATAAGTGAATATAGGTAGGAACATACTTTTTTAGTTCAAAAAGAAAATAAAAAACCCAAGTAATTCCATGGATTATTAATTATTCCATCAATAAATTCATCATTTTCTATGTTTTTCGGATTTTAAATTTTTTCTCTGTTCTTACAATCAAGTGTAACCACACACCAGACACTATTTATGAATGGATTGTTTTTGTGTTGATTTCATATATTGTGTGAGTATATAACTACTCTAACTATTGTAACCATTATTCCAATGTTAATTATCCTCCAACTCTATATGGATGATATCATGAATCTACTATGTTATCCATAGGTTTGGAAATGTCTTGAGTTATCATTATTCAAATCAAGATTCTCTATATATATCTAAAACCTCTTAATGAAAGAATAATATTATATATATCCAAAAGATAGACAGTGAGAAAAAATGTATATATTTATATGTAGTAATTACTACGTACATGAATTACATAATATGATTGAAGAATTGAGGATAATGTATAAGAATAAGGAAGATAAAGACTCCAGCAAGTGAAGCCACTCAAGAGGATAAGGCTTAACCCTCATTGGGGGGGGGGGTCTGTCCCAGGGGGAGGGGGTCTGTCAAGGGGGTGTCCAGGAGGGGGGGGGGAAGTGGGGGTGTCCAGAAGGGGTTGTGTAAGGGGGTATAGTAGGGGTGGGGCAAGTGGTGTGTGCAATGGGACATGAGTGTGCAGGGGGGTGCAAGGGATGCTTACGGGGGGGGGGGGGTTAAAGTGGGTTATGTTGGGGGGGTGCTGTGCAGGGGGGTGTCCCACAGGTGTGATGCAAGGGGTGTCCAGTAGGGTTGTATAGGGGTGTGTGTACAAGGGGACATGGGGGTGAGAGAAGGAGGGGGTGCAAGGGGGCTAGCCAGGGGGTGCATGGGGCATGGTTGTGTAGGGGGTGTCTGTCCAGGTGGTTGGGGGTGTTGTCCAAGGGGTGTCTTTCTGGGGGGGATGTTGTCCAGAGTGGGTGCCTTTCTAGGGAGGTGGGGGTCCAGTTGGGGGCAACAGGTGTGCAGTGGGGGTGTGTAGGTGTGCAAAGGGTTGCAAGGGGTGTGCAGTGGGGTGTGTAGGTGTGAAAGGGGTGCAAGGGGTGTATAGTGGGGGTGTGTAGGTGCGCAAGGGGGTGTGTGCAAGGGGACTAGGGGTGAAATTGGGGGGTGTGAGGGGGGGTTAAAGGTATGTGTAGTAGGGGGGTGTAAGGGATGTGTAAGGGGTGCGGGGGGGGGGGGGATTCTGTATATGGGGTCTTTTCAGGGGCTGTTTAAGAGGGGTGTTGTCTAGGAGGGGGTGTCTATCTAGTGGGTGGGGGGTAGGGGGGCTACTATCTGTGGGTGGGGGGGGGTCTTTCCAGGGGTGGGGGAGGGGGAGGGGAGGTATAGTGGGGGTGTCCTGCCGAGGTGGTGTAAGGGGTGTGTTGTTGTTCAAGGGGACAAGGGGGTGCAAGGGGTGTGTGTGGGAGGGGGGGTTAAAGGGGGGCTGTATAGGGGGGTACAAGGGGGAATGGGTGTGAAGGGGGGTGAAAAGGGAAAACACCAGTCAAATAGTGCTGGTTTTTATTTATGAAACGTGAAGGCCTATTGACACGATTAAGAACTGTGGCAATATATGGTGAGTGATTTTATCCTAGGACAAGGTTTTCAAACTATGGCTATAGGGTTGTAGCCACAATTTGAATCGTGGATACAACACTATATCCATGAAAATACCAGAAACGATTGAGTAAATTGTGACTATACCATAAAGACATGGTTTTTGGGCTTATAACCATGGTTTAAAACCATGGATATAGCCTTATTTTATAGTAGTGTATTGGTATTCATCTTCCACAAGTTATTTAATTCTCTTGTATTATTCATTACTATTATTATTTCACTATTTCAGATAATTTTCATTTCTATTGATACTTTCATTATTTATTATCTATTGTTTACCACTAGTCTAAATCTGATCTATGAGGGTATAGTCTCCCCACAGACACACCCAATCCCTTAATTGATAGTCAGCATCCTATGGCATTCAGGGTGATGAAATTGAGGTCTTGTGGACAACCAACCTGGGGCACTATTGAGTGTCACTTAGGGTGGGATGTTACACCACAGAAAACATTAATTAACCATCAAAACTAACTAAAATCCTACAACCCACAAAAACTCTAAAAACCATTTAAACCCCTAAAAATGCTAGAAAACTCATAAAACCTCAAAAACTCTAAAAACTAAAAAATGAACCATAAAACTCTAAAAAACCATAAAACTCTAACCCCCCCCCCAAGGAAGCTCCTCAAAATCCCTAAAACCCCCAAAAATGAAAAAAATCCAAAAAAATCCCTAAAATATCTAAAAATGTATAAAAACCACCCTTTAAAACGTAAAAAAATTAAAAAAATTAACAAAACTAAAAAAACACTAAAAAACAAAAAACGTTTAAAACACTTAAAATCCCTAAAAAAACTCAAACCATAAAAATCCAAAAAAAATACATAAAAATCTATAAAAATATAAAAAAATACTAAAATCCTGAAAACCTATAAAAAACTCAATAACCTAAAAAACATAAAATCCATAAAAAACATAAAAATCATAACAATCATAAAAAACATAAAAGGACCCTTAAACCTTAAAACCCAGAAAAACAAAAAAACTCCTAAATATCATTAAATACCGAAAAAACAATAACAACCCAAAAAACATACTAAAATATCTTAAAACCCTTCAAAACCATAAAAACTTTAAAAATATCTAAAAAAATTAGAAACATTAAAAACTCAAAAAAAACCTAAAAACAAAAACAAAAAACCAAATACCCTAAAACCCTAAAATTCCCTAAAAAACTAAAACACCATAAAAATCCTAAAATTACGCCCAAAATACCTAAAATACAAAAACCCTAAAACCCTAATAATGAAATAAAAACATAAAAAATAATTAAAACCCATAAAATAGCTAAAAACTATAAAACCCCTAAAAACCAAAAACACTAAAGAATCCTAAAAACCTCAAATCCCTAAAATCCATAATGAACCTAAGAAATCTCTAAAAATCCATAAAATCATAAAAACCCCAAAAAATCCTGAACACCCCTAAGAAAACCTTAATTACCTAAAAACACTGAAACCCCCTTAAAAACCTAAAAACACTAAAGACACCAAAAACCCTAAAAAGACCAAAAAAGACCCTAAAACCCCTAAAACCCATAAAACCCTTAAATACCATATAAAAAATTAAAAACCCATCAGAACATTAAAAGAAATAAACAATAGAACACTATAAACTCCTAAAAACATAAAATAAACTCTAAAACCCCATAAAACCCTAAAAAAGAAACCCATGGGGTGTTTCTCGAGTGGTACCCACCAGTTGTACTCCTAACTCTCAGTTGGAACTGGAACATGATTGAGTCTTACCAGACTCGAACACTGTGTGTATTATGCGTTGGTCAATTCCAAGACATTTCCTAGATGGGGAATGTGCAGCATACGCTAGGCTTATTCAAGCCCCCCACTGAGATTCATGCATAACCCATTTATAATTTTTCTATATGGGGATTGAGTAGCAGAGATAGCCCTATAATAGTAACTGAATATAGTTCCCTAAAGATTTTGAATCTTGTATCATCGTGGATGTAGTTGTGGTGAATGATCATCCCAAATATATTGATCCTATTGTCCCTCTAACTCTGAATGAATCCTTTCTACTGAAGGGATTATGACAGAAAGGTCATGTGACTATAGTCATTTCAACAGAGTATCTTAAATTTCATTCTTCCTATCTCTGATTTAGTCATGTTGGTAAATTCCTTTAACATCGTCCTTCACTAAACATCCCGTGAAAATCCTTTGAGGACATTATATTTTTTGATTTTGAAATCATCTTTCTTGGATCATTGAATTTTGTGATTCATTTTTCATATGAGATTGATTATTAACATCTTTGGTCTAGCGGTTCTTGGATATTTGGGGATTCTCAATAATGGTTTTAAAATGGTCTCTTGTGTTTGATTTCAATTATAAATCCCATATTCCACTTATTTGGTTAGGATTAACTTTCTTGTGTTACACTTCTTTGAGAAAATATCCCTCTTCAATATTGATAATATAATTGGGGATCCAATTAAATTGGATTCCGCTATACACAATTTGACAAGGCCATCAGTTTCACAGGTTTGTGTTGAGGATGATCATACTCAATCCTTGCCTTCAGTTATGTAGATCAAGAATTGTGATGATGATTTTTTCCAAGAACTGATATATGAAAATTTACCAATATAATTCTCTAATTTATTACACTTGGGACACTCAGGATGAATTTTTTCTATGGGAGAGACCCTGTGAGAAACTATAAAATTGGAAAATAATATCCCGCTATACATAATGGTAAACTAGTTATGGATAAGAAAGATAAATTGGTGCCTAATTAGTAGGTTTATACCTATGGTGATAAAGATATAATGATTTTTTATTCTTCCTAGGATCCTATCCCGACTCATCCTACAGGTACTCAAGTTGATGGTTTCTCTGGGTTTTTGTATGAGGTCAATAATGATCTAGCCATTATGGGACCTCAAAAGTTGTTCCAATAAATTAAGAAGTGGAATAAGAAACTCAGTTTGTTTCCATTGAATCTAATCATGATGATTGTAATCATGTTCACTAAATAGAAAAATAATATATTCTACATTATGAAGATAGAGATTAGTTTCCTAATAATTATGATCAATATTGTTAGACTGATGAGGATTATTTAAAATAGAGCTCTAGGAAAGGTAAAAACCAATGACTAACTATGATTAATTCATCACCCCAAATCCTATAAAGACTCATAAATATAGAGATTATTATAATCTTGAATGAATAATGTTTAATAGATCCTTTAAAGCCACTAGGACACTAAAATAATACCCTCCACAACTACTTATGTCTAACATTCTTTCTCACCTATTGGAGAGGATGTTTCGAGAAGAGTCATATTTAATGAGGATATATACCTCTCTTGTAAATATTCGTATATGATAGAGGAGGGCCTAGGGAATGAAATGGTAACTTGGTTGGGGGAGAAACATGTAGGTTTTTAAAATAATACAATGATGGTAAAATTTTAGTGGAAACCTACCTTAAAATCAGATAACAACTTCCTTCTAAAACGGTGGAATAGTTTAAACAAATTCCTAAATTTAAGTTCATAGATATTCCATTTAAATAATTTTAATGTTTCTTCCCTTGGTTCACTTAAAACATTTAGTATCCTTTGATTTTGAATTTTCTATTGGACTTTAGAATATGGAGGTGGATGGAATTTGATGTCTTGGTGCTCTTCTATGGACGTGTTGATAGTGGTAGATTTTAATAGTGAATATTGTTACTGATCTGTAGATCCATACTCTAGTGATTCTCAGTGTGTCTCATATGAGCTATTGACCTACTGGTTGAAGGAACTTCACATATTTTCATTGGAATTATAGATTATGGGTCATATATTGAAAGATGGAAAACCCTAATGTTTATTCATTTATACACTTTGAATAAAATGTAAGTGATTTATTTTATGGTACAATAACTTTTATATCCTTGGTATTTGAGTTTCTATAGTATGGTGGATTTCATCTTGGAAATGAAATGTATGGTGTTCACTTTAAGGAATATTGATTAGTTGATTATCATAGGTAATAAATAAATTCAATAGCAATGAGTTGATAAAAAAATTAGAACTGGTTAATAAGCGTTGAGATGAGTCTGATGTTGATATGTGAATTACATTTGAGGCTATATTTCCTTAAAGGTTTCATTTTACAGTTTGTTTTTCATGTATTTATTTTGGATGAACATTGAACATGATTTATGGTCAAGTTAACCAAACATGAATTCCACTGATTAAATTTTCTGTGATGTGTGTCTTTAATGGTTATTGGGTCTTGAATGATGGGATATTCTCTATATATATTTGATGAAATAATTTAAGATGTTGGGTTTTTAGACCAGTAACTAAAAATTTTCAAGATATTATTAATTTTTTTGTATATTTAGAACAAGATATATTTAGGATTCGATCTGAAATATCATAGAATTTATTCTTCATTATATCTCATATTGTTTTGTTAGTTGTACAAGAAATCGATGGGGATATGTTCTTTCTTTTCTTTCTACAAGATTGTTTTTTCTTGAAGTTGAGATGCGGGATCCTTTGAATTTCAGTGGGTTTAGGTTTGAAAACTAGGCACTGGTAGAGGTTTCAGAATCCTGGTGAAATTTTTTATATGGTTCACCATAGAATGAAATGTTTTAGTAAAGATATGATTTTATACTACAAATTGATGTTATGGATCTTATTTGGGTTAGTTCTCATTTTATTTTTTCCATTTTTTCAATCTTTTGTTGGTGTAACCACATTGCATCTTGTGTAATCATTATAACCTATCATGTTTTAATATATTCTTGGGTGTTTTGAGTTCTCTTTTTCAATTCAGAATTATATTTTTTCAAAATAAACCCTAAAAACTCAAAAAAATACTTAGAAACCTAAAAAATCTTAAAACCCTAAAACCCCAAAAAATCCCTGAAAACCCAAAAAACCATAAAAATGCTAAAAAATCCCAAAATACTGTGAACATGTAAGAAGACCTAAAAAATTGAAAACTCATAAGAAAAACTAAAAAAAAAGAACACCAAAAAACACACAAAAACTAAAAATGATAAAAACCCAAAAAACCCTAAAAAGACTCAAAATCCTTGAAAAATATAAAAAACATAAAAATCCTAGAAAATCCCTAAAAATACCAAAAAATTAAAAACCAAAAATACCCGGAAAACTCCCCAGAAAAATATAAATTCTAAAAACATTTAAAACCCCTAAAAACCAAAAAAAATCAAAACCCCCCAAAAAACCCTATAAAGACCCTAAAAAGATAAAACCCCCTACAAACCAAAAAACCACCTAAAAACCTTAAAACCACTTAAAACTCCCAAAAACCATAAAAAACATAAAACATTAAAAACCCTTTAAATCACTAAAACCATCAAAACTGTGTAAATGCCCTAAAATGTAAAAACACACTAAAAACTATAAATAACCCTAAAACCCCTAAAACCCCTCAAAATCATTAACAACCCTAAAAACAATACAAATTCAAAAAAATCCCAAAGAATCCCAAAAACATAAAAATACCTAAAAATCAATAAAAAAATTAAGAAAACATAAAACCTAAAAACCTATAAAACCCCTAACAAACCAAAACAATTCTAAAAACTCTAAAAACCTTAAAAACCATAAAACCCATCAAAATCCATAAAAGCCCTAAAAATCCTAAAAATCCTAAAAATCCTGAAAAATCATAAATATCCAAAAAACTATAAAACCGTAAAAACTATGAAGAATCATAAGAAATCCTTAAAAACCAAAACACTTAAAACCCCTAAAATACCTAAAAACACTAAAAATACTGATAAGACATTAAAACCCTTAAAACCCCTAAAAAAAATAAAAACCATAAAATCCAATAAAAACCATAAACACACTAAAAACTATAAAAAACCCTTAAACCTCTAAAAATGAAAAAAAAAACTCTAAAACCACTTAAAACCCTAAATCACTCAAAAAACCCTAATACCATAAAGACCATAAAATCCCCAAAAACCCTAAATGACCCTAAACCCCTAAATATCTATAAAATTCCTAGAAACCCCAGAAAAATCCTTAAAATCAATAAAAATACCTAAAAATGTATAAAACCCTTAAAAAACCCAAAGAAAACATTAAAAACCTAAAACACATAAAATACCTAAAAAAAACTAAAATCCCTAAATCCATAAAAACCCTAATAACTATAAAAATACCTATGCACCCTCAAAACCATAAAAATACTTAAAAATTATTAAATATACCTCAAAATTGAAAAAAGCTAAAAAACATAAAAAACTGGAAAAACCATAAGAAAACCATAAAAACCTAAAAACACTTAAAACCCCTAAAAACTATAAAATTATAAATACCCTAAAATGACCATAAACCCCCAAAAAATACCTAAAAATCATAAAAACACCTAAAAACCAAAATAAACCCAACAAATCGATAACAACAGTAAATTATGACTAAAAATTATAAAAATACATTAAACACCTAAAAACATTAATAACACTAAAAATCCTTAAAAACCAAAACAAAATCAAGAATACACTTAATACCAAAAAAAAACATAAAACCCTAAAATCCATCAAAATCTCAAAAACCATTAAAAACAATGAAATCCTAAAAAAGACCTAAAAATACCAAAACATAAAAAATCCTACAAACCCTAAACATCACTAAGAAAAACTCAAATAACTAAAAACACTTCCAAACCCTAAAAACAAAAAAAAAACACTAAAACCCCTAAATACCCTCAAATATCCAAAACATTAAAAACTATAAAAATCATAAAATCTCTAAAAATCACAAAAAAATTTAGAAATTCTAAAAATCCTAACAAAACCCCAAGAAAACCTTACAAACCAAAAAACACTTAAAACCCCTAAAAACCCAAAAATTCTAGGAAACACCAGAAACCCTAAAAATCAAAAAAACCCTAAACCCCCCCAAAAAACACTTAAAATCCTTAAAAACCATAAAAATCCCCAAAAATAATTCAAACCACAAAACATGAAAAACTATAAATATAGTAAAATCTCTAAGAAAGACTAAAAAACTAAAAAACACTTACAACCCCTAAAATCCAAAAAAAACTCCCAAATCATAAAAATCCCTAAAAAAAGAATAAAATCCCTAAACCACCAAAAAATTAAAAAAATCCCTATAAATATTAAAAACCCTAAAACCCCATAAAAACCCTAAAAACCTCTAAAAACAATAAAAAAACCTTTAAATTCCTAAAAACGTTAAAAAGACTAAATAACCATAAACAATAGAAAAATAAAAAAAAATTCTAAAAGCTAAAAAACCCTAAAAATCCAAAAAAATACCATAAAAAACCCTCAAAATCCCTAAAACCTATTAAAACAATAATAGTCCTCAAAATCCTAAAAAATACTTAAAAATAAAAAAACCCATAAAAACATTGAAAAAACCTAAGAAAACCTTTAAAACATAATTTTTTTTAAAACCCCTACAACCCAAAAAATGCCAAAAACCCTAAAAACCCTTACATACTATAAAATCCCAAATTACACTAAAAATCCCTTAAAACCCTACAAAACCATAAGAGTCCTAAAAAATCCATGAAAATTCATAAAAATGTAAAAACCCTAAAAACCTGCAAAAGCACTAAGAAAACCGTAAAAACATAAAAAATATTTAAATAACTAAAAAACATAAAAAATACAAAAAACACTAAAAGACCCTTAAAAACCCTGAAACCCAAAAAACCCCTAAAACCCAAAAATATCTAAAAACCCTCAAACCCCTCAAACCCACTAAAACTCAAAAACCCTAAAAATCCAAAAATTCCCTAAAAATACCTAAAAATGTAAAAACCCTAAAAACCTTGAAATCCCTAATAAAACACTAAAAACCATAATACACATAAAACCACTAAAATCATGAAAACACTAAAAACCCTAAAAACCAAAAAAACCTCTAAACCCCCTGAAAACAATAAAAATATATTAAATTATAAAAGTCCATAAAAATCCAAAAAAACATAAACCCCCCAAAAACACTGAAAACCCCAAATAATATTATTAAAACATAAATACAATTAAAACCCCTAAAAACATTAAATAATATAAAAACCCTAAAAACAGTAAAATATCTTAAAACCCCTAAAAACCATAAAAACCCCTAAAAAATATAAAAATCCTAAAAATCCATAAAAATCCTAAAAAACCACTAAAACACTAAAAACCCTTTAAACCCAAAGAACGTTAAAAATGTATAAAAACCCTTTAAAACTTTAAAAATTTAAAAAAACTAGAAACCCAAAAAATCAATTAAAACCCTAAAAACCCTAAAACCCCCCAAAACACTCACAATCCATAAAAAACCAAAAAACACTAATAATAAAAAACCGTAACAATCCCTAAAAATGTACAACACCATAACTATCATGAAACCACTAAGAATACATTAAAAACAAAAAAAAACATAAACCCATAAAAACCTAAAAAAATGCTAGAACCCTAAAAACCCTAAAAGAGACTAAAACCCCTAAAACCCACAGAACCCATAATAAATTAAAAACTATAAAAAACTATAGAAACCTAAAAACCACTAAATAATCTATACAACCATTAAATCCATAAAACATTGAAAAACTCAAAAAACCTAAAAAACCCTTAAAAATCAAAAAAATATCCTAAAAACTGAAAAAAATTGAAACTCTAAAAGACCAGAAACCCCTAAAAACAATCAAAATACTTAAAAAACCAAAAATCCCATAACAATCCTATAAAAGTACTAAAAATACATAAAAACATAAAAGAACCTAAAAATGAACAAACCTATGTAAAATTTAAAAACGTAAAAATACATAAAACCCTAAGGAAACAAAAAAATGCTAAAATTCCTAAAAATTCCTAAAAATCCTAAAAACAATAAAACCTATTAAAACATAAAAACCTAAAATCCCAAAAAAAACCCCCTAAAAACCACTAAAATCTGTACAAACACTTCCAACCCCTAAAAATAATAAAAACATTAAAAAATATTAAAACATTAAAAAACTCAAAAAAAATCCAAAAATCCTAAAAACCCAAGAACCCTAAAACCCTAGAAAACCCTCAAAATACCAAAAAACCCCAAAATCGCATAAAAACAAAAAAAACTATAAATATGTAAAAATCCAATAAAAACCCTAAAAAAAACTAATAAAAACATGAAAACATAAAAAACACTTAAAATCCCTAAAAAATAAATAAAAAACTGAAATCCCTAAAAACCTAAAAACACATAAAAAACTCAAAATACATAAAATCCTAAAAAAGCATAAAAATACTAAAAAATCCCTAAAAATCAATAAATAAATAAACAACCCTAAAACACAGAAAAACCCTTAGAATAAATTAAAAACTGAAAAATACATTAAACTTCTAGAAAACCTAAAACATAATAAAACCCTAAAAGAAAATAAAACCCTAAACCCCCTAAAACTAATAAAACCCCTAAAACCCACTAAAAACCCTAAAACAAAAAAACCCTAAAAACTCACTAAATATTTCCTTGGAAAAGAACCACCAAGAACTCTAAGAAACTTATAAACCCTTAAAAAATTTTAAAAACAATATATAACCTTAAAAACCCTAAAAACTCAAAAAACCCCTAAAACCCCAAAAAATCAATAAAAACCCTAAAACCCACAAAACCCATAAAACCATAAAATCCTTAAAAAATATCTAAAATTCCCTAAAACTTAATGAACCAATAAAAACCCAAAAAATCATAAGAAAAACTTTAAAAACACAAAAATACTTATGACCCCTAAAACCCCTATAATTTTTAAAAACCCTATAAAACCATAAAACCCTAAAAAATCATAAAAACCCAGAAAACCCCTAAAAAACCTTAAAAACCTAAAAACACTTAAAATCACTTAAAACAAAAAAAATGTAAAAACCCTAAAAGACACAAAAAACACTAAAACCCTATAAAAACCATAAAAATCATAAAAACCCATAAAAAATCCTAGAAACTCATAAAACCCCTAAAACTATAAAAACCCTTTGAAGCATTAAGAACTTTATAAAACTCTAAAAACATTAAAACCCTAACATTCTCTAACAAAATTATGGAAAAAACCGTAAAACCATAAAAACCATTAAATCACCTAAAACCCCACAAAATTCATAAAACCCCCAAAAATCCTAAATTATCCCTAAAAATCCATAAAAACATTAAAATACATAATATCCATGAAAACCCCAATGAAATTGTAAAAAACATAAAAACACTTAAAACCCCTAAAAACCTAAAAACACTAAAAACCTTAAAAGACCCTAAAATCCATAAAATATGAGAAACCTGAAAAAAATATAAAAACCATTTAAACCCCTAAAATTGATTAAAACTCTAAAACATCTTAAACCCTTAAAAACTCAAAAAAAAACCCCCAAAAAAACCAAAAAACCATTAAAACCCACAAAATAACTAAAAATACATAAATACCATAAAAATCCTTATAAATACCTAAAAATGTAAAAAACTCTAAAAAACCTGAAAACCCTTAAGAAAAACCTAAAAACCTAAAATTTATTTAAATCCCTAAAAACCTAAAAAATGATAAAATCTCTAAAAAACACAAATAACCCTAAAAACCCCAAAAACCTTAAATACCAAAAAATACCTAAAAACCAAAAAACCCTAAAACCTATAAAAAATACACTAAAAACTATTTAAACCCTTAAGAACATTAAATAACTCTAAAACCCTTAAAACCTATAAACATCTCAAAAAAAACCCTAAAGTCCCAACAAACCATAAACGACTAAAAACATAAAAAACCCTAAATCTATCAAAATACCTAAAACCATAAAAACCCTAAAGACCATATAAATACTAAAAAAATTCAAAAAACCATAAAACAATAAAAATAATAAAAACCATAAAACCCCTAAGAAAACCATAAAAACATAAAAGTACTTAAAACCCCTAAAAACAAAAAAAAACACTAAAAACCCAAAAAGACTTGAAAGATTCTAAAAACTCTAAGAAATATAAAAAACCCATACAAAATTAAAAACAATGAAATCTATACAAATAAAATAAATACTATAAAAACCCATTAACCTCCTAAAATTTTAAGAACTCTAAAAAACCATAAAAACCAGAAAATCAAAAAAACCCAAAAAAAACATAAAAACACTAAAACACTTCAAATTCCTAAGCCCCTTAAAATATATTAAAGCCATAAAAAACATAAAAATCTTAAAAAATATTAAAATGAATAAAAATGTAAAAAACAATAAAACCCTCGAAAAACTCAATGAAAACCTTAAAAAATATATAAAACCCCAAAAGAAACTGAAAAATGATGAAACCCTAAAAACCTAAAAAAAACTCTAAAACCATAATACCCATAAAACATTAACAGAACACTAAAACCGAATAAAAACCCTATAAATCACTAATACTCTAAACACCCATAAAAATGTAAAAAAATTAAAAAAAACCTTAGAAGGCCTAAAAACGTAAAAAAATAATAAAAACCAAAAAACACCATGAAACCCCTTAAAATTCCAAAAAACCCTAAAACATGTAAAATCTCTAAAACCCCTAACAACCATAATAAAACCTTAAAACCTAAAAATAGTTAAACCCACAAAAACCTAAAATTGATAAAAACCCTAAAAACCATAAAAACTATAAAAACCTAAAAACCGAAAAATCCCTAAAAACCATTAAAACTATAAATATCCACATAAAATTTAAAAATCTCAAAAAACCACAAAAAACAAAAAAAAACAAAAAAAACCCTAAAAACCCTAAAAACCATTAAAATTCCCTAAAAATCCTAAAAAGATATAAAAATCCCTATAAATCCCAAAAAAATGTAAAAAACCACAAAAACATAGAAAAACCCTAAGAAAACCCTAGAAACCTAAAAACACATAAAACACCTAAATCCCAAAAAATGATAAGAAACATAAAAATTCAAAAAAAAACCCTAAAACCCAAAAAACCAAAAAACCCAAAAACCCCCCATTAAAAATCATGAATACCCATAAATTCTATAAAAAACTAAAAACTCTAAAAATCCTTTAAACCACTAAAAACATAAAAAATCCAAAAAACCCTAAAATCTCGAACACCTCAAAAAACCCTAAAACCCATAAAAACCATAAATCCAGAAAAAACCCTAAAACCACTCAAAATCCCTAAAAGCCTAAAAACCATAAAAATCCTATAAAATCCCTAAAACCCAAAAAATGTAAAAAACCCTAAAAACCTGAACAACCCAAAGAAGGCATTAATATCCTAAAAAACATAAACCCCTAAAAATTATAAAAAACTCCAAAACCCCCAAAATTCCTAAAAACCTAAAAAACCCTAACAACCCATACATACCCTAAAAACCCACTAAAAACTCTAAAACCTCTTCAAACCCATAAAAACAATAAAAACCCACAACAAAAATTAAAACAGAAAAAAAACTCAAAGAACCCTAAAATCCAAAAAATGATGAAAACCATAAAAACCACAAACACCATAAAAACCATGAACCCTTAAAATCACTAAAAACCCTAAAAACTGATAAAAATATTTAAAAACCCCTAAAAATAAAAAAAATGAAAAAAATCATTAAATATCATGAGAAAAATTTAAAACCTAAAAACACTTACAATGACAAAAAAAACCCTAAAAAATATAACAACCCTAAAACACCCCAAAAAACATGAAAATCACAAAACACCTAAAAACCTAAAAATCCCTAAAAACCCATAAAATAGCTAAAAACCACTAAAAAGTATGAAAACCTTTTAAACCCATAAAAACATTAAAAACACTAAAACTATTAAACCCCTTAAAAACTAAAAAAATCCTAAAACCCCAAAAAACCATAAAAATCCTAAAAACATGAAAAAACATAAACCCCATCAAAATCACTAAATACCCTACAAAATAATAAAAAACTAAAAAAATACCAAAAAATATCTAAAATTTTAAAAACCCAAAAACAGTAGAAAACCCAAAGAAAAATATTAAAACCTAAAAACAGTCAAAACTACCCAAAAACATAAAAAATCCTAAAAACCCTAAAAACCCGAAAAACCCCAAAAAACATTAAAACCGTAAAAACCATAAAAACATTAAAAACCATAACACCCATAAAAACCATAAAATTCATTAAAAACTCTTAAATACTTTCAAACACCTAAAATTTAAAAAAACTCTAAAAACTATAAAACCCTAAAAAACTAAGAAAACCATAAAACCCTAAATAACTATAAACCCCTCAAAATCCCTTAAACAATTAAAAAATATCAATCCTGAAAGGCACTAAAATAAGAAACCCTTAAAAACCTAAAATCATTTAAAACCAATAAAATAACTAAAAAAACTAAAAACCAAAAAAACTAATAATTAACAAAAACCATAAAACTTTAAAAACCCATAAAAACCATAAAAACACTAACACCCCATAAAAATCCTAAAAACCCACTAAAAAATCTAAACCACTTTAAACCAGTAAAATTGTTAAAAACTCTAAAAACCCATAAAAACCCTAAAAACTAAAAAAACCAAATAAACAATTAATGACTTAAAACCTTAAAACCCCATAAAATCCATAAAACCCTACAATCCATAGAAATCCAAAAAACACCAAAAAATAAAAAACATAAAAAACCATAAAACCTTGAACACCCTTAAGAAACCCTTGAAAACCATAAAACACTTAAAACCCCTAAAAACATAAAAATTCTAAAAACCCAAAAAACCCAAAAAACAAAAAACCCCCATAAAACCCTAAAAAAAATAAAAAACCTTAAAAATTTAAAATCTTAAAAAACCAAAAAACACCACAAAAAATAAAATAAAATCCCTTTTATCCACTAAAACATTAAAAAAGTCTAAAAACATTTAAAACCATAAAAAAATAAAAAAACCTAACCCCCCCCCCAAAATAAATCCCCTAAAACACTAAAAAAATTCAAAATCCCCAAAAAACATAAAAAAAATAAAATCGAAAATCCCTAAATCTGCCTGATTATGCAAAAAAATCCAAAAAAACCCTAAAGAACCCCCTAATAAATACTTTAAAAATTTAAAACACTTAAAACCCCTAAAAATACTAAAATATTCTAAAACCCTAAAAACACCTAAAAACCATAAAACCCCTAAAAACACTAAAATACCTAAACCAATAAAACATTAAAACCTCAAAAACCCCTATAAAGACAAAAACCCACTAAAAAGTCTATATATCATTTAAACCCATAATAAAATTTTGAAAACTGTAAAATTTTTAATACACCAAAAAAAACCCTTAACACCTAAAAAACCATAAGAACCCTAAAAACATGTAAAACCCTCTTAATACATAAAAACTTTATAAACCATAAAAAACAAAAAAAGAATTAAAAATCCCAAATAATGTACAAACCCCCCCAAAAAAAACCACTGAGAAAACATTAGAAACCTAAAACCCCTAAAACCCATAAAAACCCAAAAAACTCTAAAAACCATTAAAACACCTAAAAACCATAAAAACCATAAAATCCCTAAAAATAATAAAAACCATAAAATCCCTAAAAATAATAAAAACCCTAAAACCACTAAGAAATATAAAAAACCTTTAAACCCAAAAAGATGTTAACAACTCTAAAAACCTTAAAACCCTAAGAAACACAAAAAAACCTTAAAACCCTAAGAAACACAAAAAAACCCTAAAACCCCCCGAAAATAATAAAAAACTAAAACCCCCCAAAAAAATATAATCCCCTGAAAATCCCTAAAACCTCTAAAAACCATAAAAATACAAAAATACTTAAATTCCCCTCAAACATTAAAAATCATGAAAAACCCTCAGAAAACCATGAAATACTAAAAGCACTTAAAACCCCTAAAAACCTAAAAAAATTAAAACCCCTAAAAAACTCTAAAAATTCCCAAAACCCTAAAAACCATAATGATATATTTAAACCACATCAAAACCTAAAATCAACGTAAATAACTTAAAACTATTTAAACCCCAAAAAATGATAAAAAATTTGAAAACATAAAAACCCTAAACCCCCAAAAAATTATAAACCCCAAAATACCATTCCTAAAAAATCTCAAATAATATGTAAAAAATTAAAAACCCTTGAAAAACCATATGAAAAACTTAAAAAACAAATAAAACCCATAAAACCTCTAAAATTCTTTAAAAATCCTAAAAATAAATAAAAACATAAACACCACAAAAAGCTATAAAAAAAATTAATCCCCAAAAACGTTTAAAAAATCTAAAGAACCTTAAAACCCAAAACCCCCAATAAAACCCTAATATGATCAGATTCAACCATATGAAAATAATTTTGGTCTTAATAAAAACCTTAAGCCCAATTATTATTCAAATTGGACCATCCCACACTTTTTGACATCCAACATCATGGTGGGCCACAACACACTTATTTGGGTCCAAAAGGAATTATACTCAAGGAAAAGAAATTAAATTCATATAACAACATTATATAAGAGAGGGACCCTGTAAAAAAGCATCATTAAAAAGTAATTTCACTACTTTAGTTAGTAAGGTCATTAAATATAATGAGAAAGTTTTTGTGCTTTTTATATTCCTTTTGATGTCCCTATAACTTTTATTTAATGTAGGTCATTTTACTCTATTTATTTGGTCTTTATAATTTTTTTTCACTCCTTCATAATGGGGGAACATGAGTTTGATGAATTTAAGAATCTTGTGGTGCATCCTAATTGCATGAAAGTCTTCCATTTTCTTGAAATTGGTTGTACACATCCATTTCTAGTGACATTAACATTAATCTTGGAGAAAAATTAGTGGGTGGCATTTCCATTAATCCTTGGGCATTCCAGCTTCAATTTTTCACTTCATCTTCACTTGCTCATTTATTTTTTTCAATAACGTATCATTTCTACACCATAGTAGTAGGTTATAATGAGTAAGTTATACCACATTATTACTATTACTCTGAACCTTATCTCTTAAGGGTGGTTCTTATACTCCTCCTTCTCCATGGTAAATTGCCAACACATAGTAAAAATAATAAATTAATCAAACCAATAAGTAAATTTATCAACTATTGAGTGCACGCCAGCATGATTTACCTTAATTTCAATAGTTTCCCCGATGTTCATCTCCAAATAATAGGTGCCATTCGTTAACATTTTATGAATATCATACAAATGGAAAAAAAATATAATGATTGAGAGGTTGATATGTGATTAATAATAAGAGATGATGAAGATATTGAACAAATATTGAAGATTAAAATTTAAAATTTTGACGAGAATGTGAACTTGGATGATTATCTAGACATGATGTAGGAAATAAAAAAATTCATCAAATTTATGATTTTCTTAGATGAGAAGAAGTGATAGGTATCCATTATGATATTTAAATATTATAAATATTTTTAGTTGGAAAATTAAAAAAAATAGTAGGAATGTGATGGAAAAGGAAAAATACCCTCATTGGACAAGATGAGAAATCTTTTGAGAAAATGATTTTTTCCCATGAATTATAAGCAAGTGATTTATTTATGGACTCATAGCGTGAAACAAGAGTTAAATCCGTTGAATATTACATTAGAGAGTTTGATCATTTATTGATGCCAATAGATGTTGCATAGCATAAATTGGAAATTATTTTAATGTTTTTGGTTGTATTAAATTATGAAATTTCACATTCAGTGGAGTTAAAACCATTATTCCCACTTGGTGATGTTTACAAGTTGGCTATTAAGGTGGAAAAGCTAAATCATACCTCAATGGAACTGACACTCAAGAACTACAATCAAGGAACATATTTTAAAAAAAATTCTAAAAAATATGGTGTTGGTGATAAGATATTTACAAAGAATAATATCCAAGATAAAGGGAAATATAAGGCTACAAAAGAACCAATGGTAAAATCTAACTCCGTTGAATGTGGGGATCAAAAGTGATAAAATTTCATGGTTATTGTCTTTTTAGGCCAATTTTTCTAATATTAGAATTATTAATATAAATTAGATCGAAGGTATTGAATAAGAAAATTGATCGGATGAACATGGGATTGAAGAATTTGAAAATTAAGATCATATTGTGGAAGAAGGTGATTTGGGTCACATGATTGTGATATGAATTTTTTTTCAATCTCAAATCTACCATGAATAAGATCGATGAAAAAACATGTTTCAAACTCATTACACCATTAAAAAGTGAGTTTTTTATTTTAATAATTGATAGTGGGAGTTATAAAAATTTTACTCAATAACACTAGTGAAAAAATTGATTTTTTTTAACTCAAAATCATCCTCGATCATAAAAATTGAAATGGATGAACAATAGGAGCACACTTTGAGTCAAAAAATAGGTTTTTATTTCATTTTACATTGGAAAGAACTATTTTGATGAGGTATATTGAGATTTTATTACTATGGATGCTTTCACTTGTTGTTGAGAAGTTCTTGGCAGGTTTTAAGGTAATAGAAATATGATGGTAGAAATAATACATATTTTTTACGACTTGGGGAAAAGAATATCACACATTCCCATTTAAATACATCTCAAACTCATCATGAAAAATCTATTATAGAAGCACCCAATTTTAACATATCTATCAATAAATATTAATTTAAGAAATAAATCAATAAGAAATAGCTAGTTTTTCTCATTATTGATGATGAAAAAATAATTACTTGAGGATAATATCCATCACTATCCATTATATCATTCCTTGATCGGGGAATATCATGATGTTTTTACTAATGATATTCTACCAGGATTACAATCCTTTAGAGGCACTAAAAACTATATAGATCTTAACTAGGTTCAAAATTTCCTAATAAACCAGCATATCAGTGTTACCTTGAAGAGTCATAGGAATTTCATAAGCACGTGGAAGAATTGATGGATTGAGGATTTATAAGGCCAAGTATGAGCCCATGATCATGTTCAGTTTCAACATTATTTGTGTCGAATAAAGATGGTGAATATCACAAGTGTATTGATATTAGAACTATCAATAATTTTATCATCAAATATAGGTATCCAATTTCATGACTCAATGATATGTTTTATGAATTAAATGGGTCATAAATATTTTTGAAGGATGATATTTGGAGTGGATACCAACAGATCCAAATGAAGGAAGAAGATGCGTGGAATGAAAAACTCAAAACTAAAAGTGGATTTTTGAGTGGTTGGTCATTCTATTCGGACTCTCAAATGCTCCTAGTACATTCATGAGGCTCATGAATTATGTTATGAAACCATTTATTGGTAAATTTTTTGTTGTTTACCCCTATGATATTTTTATTTAAAACAAGGATTTGGAGATCAATCTGGGCCATCTTTAACATTTATTAGGTACTCCACTGGAACAAAAGATACAAGGAAATCTGGAAATGTTTGAGTTCTTTTCAATAAAATTATTTTTCTTGGGATATGTGGTATCCAAAGAATGAATCAGGATGGATCAATTAGAAGTGGATGAAATAAAGTATTGTAAACAACCAAAATCCATCATAGAATGAGGAGTGTTCATGGTTTGGAATAAATTTTTATCATTTATTTCGTTTCAATTTCAGCACTACTAAGGCACATTTCACTGAACTATTGAAAAATGAAAAATTTGAGTGTTCAAAGGAAGAAAATAAAGGCTTTGAAATAATAAATGGAATGTTTTTCGAATCATTACTTTTGGGGTTAACTGATATTGATCATATATTTGAAGTGGAGTATGATGTAGGTGGAGTTGGGATAAACGCTCTTCTTATCCAAACACTACTACAAATAGGTATTTTAAAAGTGCTAAAACCACATTTAAGAGTGCTAGAAAAATGATGTTAACCATGGTGAAGATAGGGGGTCCCCTTTAACAGTGCTAAAAAAGTGGTGATAAAGGGTTCCATTTATCCCTGCTAAAAATCAATGATAAAGTTCACCATTTATCAACGCGTTTTTAGCATGGATATAGGAAACCATTATCAGTGATTTTTTTAGCATGGATAAAGGTCCCTTTATCAGCGCTATTTTGAGCACTGATAAAGGAACACTTTATTTGTGCTCAATTAGCACTCATAAAGGCCATGTTGCCTGAGAAAACCCAGAACCTACACAACACCTACACTCCTGAGACAACACCTACACACACAACACAAAACAACACTGGCACACAAAATAGTTTCACAAAGAAACACCTACACACAAACAAAGCATAGAAGAACAAAACAGCGTGTACAAAAGTTTCACAAAAAAATTATATATATATTTACATGAAATGATTAATACAAAAAAACACAATGCTATATAAATTTCAAACAATTTTTTATATGGTTATAATTACAATTATCCAACAAATATTTAAAAACATTAATGTTTCATCATTTTTCATCTGTGATCCCCTCTAAAAAATTGTTGTCCATGGTATTATTTTTCGAACAAAGCATCCGAACTGAGGAAAAAAATTCCACATAGATAAGAAAACAAATATTATGTTATTAATACAATAATGAAATAAATTAAACATTAATATTAAAGAATACATTAATAAAATGTCAATTTTTAATAAAAAAAGACACATTTGTGTAGGTAGGGGGCCATAAGACTTGATAATACATGATAACTAACCTTGATATGGGTAAATAAGTGTCCATGATAAGATACTATAGTAATGAAAAGGAAAAAAGTCCACAATTTACAACAATTAATGATTTGAGAGGTTTGTTAGTGTATAAACTTGCCCAATTTATCTTCTTAGTCTTATTATAGGATGTAACGTCTAAATATAACATGAGATTCCAAAGGTGGTGCTGATTGTGGAAGAAATTGTGTTTATTTTGGATCCAAAACAACCACATCCATGAACTCCATTTGACATGAAAACCCTAATCATCAGCCTATCATTCACTTATTGAACCAACTTTGGCCACCGTGTCGTTGGAAAAGTAAACTAGAGAGGTCAGAGGTGGCCAAATTTTTCCAACATCTATAAATATCCAAGATAAAATAATGTTCAACATAGTTATAAAAACATCAATGAAAATATGAAAGTGATGATAAAACTTATCTTACCTCTTCACTAGAGTCATCCTAGTCTCCCTTATCTTCACTAGTTACCATTGTGCTAGGGATTATCATTCTCCAATCTAGGGGTGTGTAATGGACATGGACTTTGACAGGACGAATCACCACACTAAGCTCTTGGAGAAGTGATTTGACTTCAATGGGATTTTATTCATATAATATTTCTTTGGGAGCAATCACACTCCCAAATCCCTTTAGTTATATTTACACATGACACAACACTCTCCATACCTCTATGCCCAATTTATTCTTCATCTAGTTGTCCCATTATTGTAATGTGATGGGAATTACCACTATAATTATAGTAGATCTCCCACCAATTAGAACTTCTTTCACGGGAACCGCATACATTGTTACCAAATCCGTTGGCACCGTTTTTGTTGATGGTGTTGGATCTAAGTGCCTCATTTGCTTCAAAGTCATATAGAGTGATGTGGGTCTTCTGGAAGATTTTTTTGGCATAGAGTCTAATTTTTTGATGATTCTAGATCACCCATGTCCTCCTCCTCGTCCACTATTAGATGAAATATGTGCTTTATCACCAATGGAACCAATTAACCATTCAGGTATGATCGGACAAAGGTATCGACAAACACCTTGGAGAGGCCAAAACCTACACTATCTAGAGGAAGGGTCACCCAAAACTAAGTTTCCTATTAGGTGAACATTTTCCACAATTTGTGAGCCACCATGGGATGCATTTCTGAACAAATTTTGGTATGAAGGGGAATTTCATCTGAATTCACTAAACAATGTCCAAAATTAGTATGATTTGTACCACTCATAGAATATCTTTTTGTTAATACTAGTGGATAAAACACCCTCACATATGGATAAAATATAGTCTTATGCAATAGGATCACCCTTTACATTATTGTAAATTTTATAGTTTGGTGCTCAGTATGGTAAAAAAATTGATCACACTAGTACAAAAAGTATTTTTAACATCATGCGTTTCACGTCGGTTTTTTAGAACCGACGTGAAAATCTCCAAAATTTGTTTTTTCACGTTGGTTATTATATAACCAAAGTGAAAATCCTTGTTCGCTGATTTTTCACATCAGTTATTAAATAACTGACATGAAAAATCATTTATTTTTACTTTTTACGTCAGTTATTTAATAGCCGACGTGAAAAATCAATTTTCCCTGATTTTTCACATCGGTTCTTATAAGAACCGATGTAAAAAATAAATTATAATGATTTTTTACGTTGGGTTTTTAATAACCGACGTAAAAAATGTTTACAACCATGTAGCTTATTTTCCCGAGCTTCGATTTGATAGGTCGTGGAGCTCAAACGGATTTACGGATCAAAAGTTATGGCCATCGGAAGTTGATCATCCCTAAAAGAAGTCTTAGAGAAGGCCAACTTCAGAGGATCATAACTTTTGATCCATAACTCAATTTGAGCTTCGTGACCTATAAAATCTAATATTAAGAAATTTAGTACATGGTTGTAAGCATTATTAACATCGGTTATTTAAAAACTGATGTAAAAAAGTCAAGAAAACCTTATTTTTTATGTCAGTTATTAGAAGATCGGATGTAAAAAATAGGGTTTCATGACTTTTTTATGTCATTTTTTAAATAACCAACGTTAAAGATGATTAAAAAAATGTAGTTCATTTAGTAAGATTCTATTTTATAGGTCACAGAGATCAAATGGAGTTACGTATCAAAAGTTATGGCCATTGAAAAATGATCATCTCTAAATGAAGTCTTAGAGAAGGCCAACTTCAGAGGACCATAACTTTTGATCCGTAACTCTGTTTGAGCTCCGCGACCTATCAAATTGAATATTGAGAAATTAACTACATGTTTATAATCATTTTTAATGTCATATATTTAATAACCGATGTAAAAAGTCCTGCAAATTAATTTTTTACGTCGGTTCTTATAAGAGACGACGTAAAAATTCAGCACAAATTGATTTTTCACGTCAGTTTTTTATATAACTGACGTAAACAATCAGCGAAAATTTCATTATTTTTCACATTTTTTATCATAAAACTGACGTGAAAGATGATTTTAATATCCCACCAATGTGGGATTTCAATTTTTTAAAAAAAATTTAAATTTCCACGTCGGTTATTAAATAACTGACGTGAAAAAAGTCACAAAGATTGATTTTTCACGTCGGTTTTTATATAACCGACCCAAAATATCAGAGAAATGTTTTATATTTTTCATGTCGGTTATCATAAAAACTGATGTGAAAAATGATTTTAATATCCTGCCGATGTGGGATTTCAATTTTTTCACAGCGCGGGCTCAAAATTTTCAGTTGTCGCCTCAATTTTTACCACGTTTTATTTTTACATATCATTTATATGGTTTCATTATACAAAAATCATAATATAATGATCATTTCATTCAACCATTATCATTCCGCTAACTAAACCCGTTTTATCTTTAACGTGAATCCACTATTTCTTCTTTTTGCGATCTTGTCAAGGTATTTGTAATTATGTTTCCAGGATTTATGTTTTGTTATGATTAGTTTTCTTAATTTATATACCATTTAATGATTCAGATTCACTATTTTTTATTTGAATCATGGTAAAACTACAAATCCTCATTCGGATTTTAAATTTCCTTCTCAGACGAAGCTTTGGTTGGCTCATTCAATCTTTCCTCGAAAAAAATACATTAAACTTCTAGTGGTCATAACTTTTTATCCGTAGCTCCATTTGAGCTCTATGACCTATCAAATTGAAGATCAAGAAATTATCTACAAAATGAGAAACATTTTTAACGTCGGTTATTTAAAAACCAACATTAAAAATGACTTTTAACATCGGTTATTTAAAAAAAGACGTAAAAAATTACTTAACGTCGGTTTTTAAATTACCGACATTAAAAATAGAGTTTCAACGTGGTTTTTTTGTATAAAATATGGTCTTTAATGTCACTATTTTAAAAACCGATGTGAAAATTAATTTTAAAAACATTTTTAACATCGGTTATTAAATAACCAATGTAGAAAACATATTTTTTTGCATCAGTCGCAATAACATCGCCACAACATTACCACAAAACCGACGTTAAAAAGAAAAAAACCGACGTCAAAAAGATTTTTTGAACTAGTGTCATACCAGTTGACTTTTCTCTTGATCTCTTAGTTCTTTAGTGTGATTATCTTGACCCCACTGATACTTTATAGAAATTTCATGAAATGGTAACTTGGAATGATATGGGTATTAATTAACTCATATCCACCAATATGGGACCCCATCCAAACCCACCACAGTTGAAATGGGCTGAATATTCTGAATGGGGCATACCCCTATAGATATATTGAAGTTGGAAATATATCATAGACAACATGGGAACAAACAAGATGATAATCGTACCACCTGCAATCACCTCTAACATCATTAAGGTTGAGACTATAACTCCACCACTTATATGCATTGTGAAAAAGTACCCTCTTAGATACATTTCTAAGAAGCTTATTAGATGAAGAACGTGATGATCCAGGGAGGTGGTTGAACATACCTAGTCATTGAATTGATACTCCTAAACTATTTTAAAGTGACAAACCTCTTCCCCATAGGATTCTCCTAATGGGAAACCCTTGTTATTCTTATTCAGACACACATGATGAGTCTTCTTGACGAACAAGTCTGTCCACATCTTGAAGGGGATGTCAACCCCTAGATATAGGTCCTTCCAAAGAGATTTTCTAGCCAGATTAATGAGATCCTTTATAATGGGAGGATTCAATTTCATTTCATCCTGAGTATATGTGATATGAATTTACTCTTCGTACTTGTCTCCTAAAATCATCGCATCATAGATCATCTTAAAGTCCCATATACTGATGTTGAACTCACCACACATAAAATAAAATGTGCTTATGTATTGAAACTATAAACTGAACAAGTCTACCATCTTAATTTTTTTGCAATAAGTATAGTTTTGGTAAGACTAAATATATTCATCAAATCCTATATTTTCAGCTCAATGACAAACTATGTGTTAGTACACTGAACTAAGAAGGGACAACCCCGATTCATCCCAAAGCTTCCACCAGATCAAATAACCCATCCAAATAACCACCCAAACTTCTAATTTTATATAGAAATATACATTTTTTATCTATAAATATGGGTTTTATGCTCCAAATCATGTTATAAACCTTTAAAATAAATACACATAGGCTTCAAAATTAAGTGCATGCCATGTTCAAAGTCATGTGATCACATGAACATAATAGGATCATGTGATCAAATGATCCTAGGAGATTAATACAATTACATGATCCTTGAAGCATTATGAGATCATGTAAATAAGACAAGAATACACGAATCATGGTTCAAGTAAATTAATTTGATAATTTTATTTGTTTATGTGATTTGATCATGTGATGAGATCACATGATCAGTTCACATGAAGCATTCATACAAAGGAGATTATGTGGCACAATCACATGAAGAGGCTTATGTGAAGTAGAGAAAAAAGATAAGAGTTCTCATAGAGCAAGGAAATATTGAGTCATTAGTGATATAGATTTTCCATTACTATCCTATATATAATAAATTTAACAAAATACCATGAGTATCTTAAAATACTAAAATAAAAATTGATGCCAAAGGGAATCAGTTAGTTATTCACTCCTTATAACAATGCCCTTTTTTCTTATTTTGGAATTTATATGTAATGTGTGTATTCATCTAGACATTTATGTGATGAATGTTATATATGAGGTGCATAAGAACCCAAATTTTTATGGGCATGCATATGTATATATGATGAGGGTTTATTTGAGAAATTGTTGAGATGCAAGATCTATGGACAATGATTTTACTATGTAAACATCAAGATTACCTCTGTGATTGAGCAGACATAACGTCATTGATCTTCCTACAAAGTCATGTCACATGGACTTAAATATTCTAAAATAAACTAACCCTTCAAGGAATAATGAAAATCAAATCATCATTTCATTATATAATTTTTCGTTAAAATATACTTATTATATCATAAAACTACCTTTACATATTTCCAAATAGTTTCTTTGGCCCAAATATAAGCTAATAACAAAACTAATGATTCTTTGTGAACTTTACTACTGTTGGTTAAATACCTCTTAGCATGGAATCTAATCTAAACTTTCGATTCGACGTCCCCTTGATTCTCTCATCTGACACCATCTCTATGATATCATCCATCCTTTATTTTGCTGGGTGAATTTAGTAATGTGTTGATGGCAAAATCACATAAATTTTTTTCAACATGCATAACATCAAGAATTTTTATGACATATAGACAATTCTAGTGTGGTAATTAAAAAAACTGATCTCTTTTTTTCAACCGGTTTTCATAAGGTTTTTCGAAAATAATTTACTAAAAGTAGTGTCCACATATTTTACTTTCGCAAAAAATTGATCACCTGTTAGTGGAGACAGTGTTGTATGTTCTTGTAATCTTCTATTGAATGATGTCATCCAAGATTGGTACTTATTCCATTGGGGTAGAAATATGTGATGTCCTAGAAACATGCTTTTTGATGAATTTTTTAACCTAATTGACTCTATACCTTATTCGCAAACAGGACACCCTTGACTTCCTATAATGATATATCCTAAAAAATTTCCATAAGAAGGAAAGTCATTTATCATCCCATACAACATGCATATCAAAGTTAAATCATCATTTTTGTAATCATCATACAATGTAACACATGAATCCCACAATAATTTAAAATCCTTGATCAATGGAGTAAAATAAACATCAATATCATTACCTGGTTGTTTTGGTCCTGATATAAGCATAGATAACGTGATTTATTTTTGTTTCATGCATAACCACGGTGGTAATTTATAATTTACCAACATAACCAGCAATGTAAAATGACTTCTTATTTGAAAATCAAAAGGATTCACTCCATCTGTATATAACGCAAGAAGAAGGTTTCTTGGATCGCTTCCATATTCAGGATACTCATGATCAATTCTCTTCCACTGAGGAGAGTCTTCCTAGTGACATAGTTTCCAATATTTAATTCTTTTATCTTCATACCCTGCCAATTTTCTATCAGTCTTCTCACTTTCATATAGGAGTCTAAACCTTGGAATGATTGTTAAGTACCATAAAACATTAGTAGGGATGGATTCATATTTCTTATATCGAGAAGTACCACATTTTTGGCATTCATTAAGTGATTATTGGTCCTTTTGAAATAATATATAGTCATTCAGGCAAGTGTATATTTTTTCATTGATCATACCCATTGAGTGTATCATTTGTATGTCATTATATTTGCGGCTCATGAGCTCATTATCTTCTAAGAGCATGTCATTTAGGAGATAAATTAGTTTTTTGAAACTAGAATCCCTCCACCCATTGCCTGCTTCCAAATTATAAAGCTTCAGTACGGCTAACAATGCTGTATATTTAGTGATACCAACATACAATGGAATCTTTGCACAACTCTTTAACATCTCAAACAATTTTGGGAAATCATGAAGTTCATATTCAACTATCATTGTCATTTCCTCAATACGATCTTCATCATCATTCAACTATGTAATCACATCCACTATACATTGGTCTTCATTATTCATCCTTTTAATCATATCAGATGATCTATAAAACGCATTGTTATCCCAGCCACTACCTATATTCATTTTTCCACATGTTTATTCCAACATGTATAACTTCGATCTATTCTTTGACAGATTAGGTGTTCTTCCAAAATCCTATGAACTAATTTTCTTAAATAACAACATCTTAAACATGGACAAAGGATTTGAGAAGGTTCATATTTATGATCTTTTGCAAACTGGATAAACTCTTTCACAATATCTTCATACTATTTTGTCAACCGATTTACATTCATTCATTAATTATTCATATTCATCCTATTTGATACAGTAATATTAATATTTAACTAAATAATTACACAAAATATGTTCAATTAGGGTCATCATCCAACTATAATCAATGGAAATAGAAATGGTAAACAATACCCTTACCTCTACATGCATTACTCAGGACCAAATTTGATCACACCCATCTTCCCAACCACCTGATCAATGGAACTAGCTATAAGAACCCTTGAACTGTAATGTTTTCCTATCCCACATGTGATCTATATGCATTGTTGTAAACCTATTTTTTAGTGTTTCTCTAGAAACATAATGTCTCTATTCAATAACGATGTTACTAAACTAACAGATGGTATGATTTTCAATAGAGTGATTGTGAGTGGAAGGATCCATTACATGTTTTGTTATGGTTATTTGACTAGGGTGTCCATAAAGTGTCTCATAAAGTCTTCTAGTGAAGTGGTTTTCTAAGATTTAGTGGAATTGCACTAGTAAAAAACTGGTGGTACAATTAATATGGGTAAATATTGGATTGATATTCAATGGTGGGAGAACTAAAACATTAAAAAAATATCATACCAATCATGCCAACAACCAAAAAACCATAAAAACACACAATCGTGCTCACAATCACAACACCATAAAAACCAAACAATCACAATATCATATTTTAAAAAGAATATGTTATTCAATTATATTTGTTAATTTAGGGGTTATCATATAATTTTTATCATCCTGAGGAATTCATTAATTAGTCATTATACATAAATTACCAATTTTTATATTCAAATGTTCAACAGGAACCAACCAACATACAATTCATTTAGTGAGAAATCAAGGACCACCAACGAACATGATTTTCATTAGGGAATTTACCCCATACATTTAACAACATAACTATCCATATCAAATAGTAATAACATGATAACAAGAGGAATCCAATGAGTAATAGAAGAAAACTCACCGTGTAGGTGTCGTTCAACGCTCGTTAGAGGTGTGTTCGTGGAATAGGAGAGGCGCGTGGCAGAGGAGATTTCCAATTGAAAATAAATCATAAAATGAGAACCCACATGTTAAAGAATTTTATCGGTCAATATTGGGATTTTATATTCCATCTATGATATCTGCTTCTTGTTTTTTTTTTCATATCTACTATTTTCCTAGATGTTCAACTTATGAATGGGGCATGACTGCTTTTTAGGACAAAGATCATTTTTAATTTACTCTAATTTAGGGGTAATATATTCCACTTTAATTGTATTTTTCCCAAGGGATCACTGCTATCCTATAGGGATCATGAACGCCTCTTAGGTTAGTGGAAAAAAGGTCAGTTGTTGGTTATGATACCAGCTTGGGTTGTATCATTACATTTCCAATTGTAATTGACCCATGTCCATTTAAATATAGGATTGGTGTGGGGAAGACACTAATATATAGAAGGAATAAGAGAGGTAAAAATTATCCTAGTCTCTCCAATACAAGTGATGAAAAATGAAACATACACCTGGTGAGGGAGAACCACCCAAGAGGAGAGGAGGGGGAGGTTGGAAAAGCACAGAGGGGTTCCAGATGAGAAAAGGGAAATAATCTAGTAAAAAATAAAAGGTTCAAAGGGGAAGGGGGTGGGCTGTCTTGGGGGGGGGAAGGATTGTGGGGGAGTTGGGGGTGTGGGCTGTCTAGGTGGGGGGCTGTAGGGGTGTGGGAGAGGGGGGTGTGGGTTATCCAGGGGGGGTTTCCACTCTTAAACGACCATTAGGGATCCTAAAGAGTGAATTATTAGATGTGAATATTATGTGGAAGAGGGGGTTGGGTTATGGGGTTGAGTGACTGATAAGGAATAGGGTAACCTTATTTAAAAGACTAAAAAAATATCTTTTAAATTGAAGAATAGGGTACAATATGGTGTAGCCTAAGGGTATATTTCATAGTGCACCCTATGATGTCACATTGTTGAATTACCACATTGTATACACTGAAACACTCATCCCCTAGGTATAACCATTAAATCTTGATCATGAATTTTGATGTGACTATATGCCTCATGGAATAACATCCACCCTCCAAAAAAATAGTATGGAGGGAATAACATATCCAACCTCCCACATGATCCAAACCATTAACATGACGTGGGTCCCATTGATAAACTCACATACATAAAGGAGGACCTAAAGAGTAATGACCAATATAACCTCAAACACAATCTAAATCACTAATAAAATAAATTCTTCATGGATAATAATATATACTAAAAGTGGATTGCGAGAAGGTCATAATGATCCAAATTACTTCCTAATAAGGACTACCAATGTAAGAAAGATCCCTTGGAAAAATGAACATACATAAAGAAGATACTAGGGAGGGTATAACATAGCTAACCTTCAACCCAATATGAACTACTAAAATAATTTATGTCTTTTGGAAAATCACATATATCCCATGATGTATAGCCAAACATAAACTATAAAAAATTTGAAATAATGTTCACCTTGGTGGAGAATCTCTACATTGAATCTCAAGGTATCTAGGCCTCATCCTCATCATACATATATAATAATGATTAAGATATAATGAACAATCATGTCAGATAAGCCTCATTGTAGATCTTATCAATCTAATGATTGATACCTAATATGGGGGAGGATGATTGTCGTGGAGGTAGAGGAGGAAAAGGCAGTGGCGGCAGAGGAGATGGAGTGGGCATCATTTCCCAACACTAAGGTATAATTTCCTTAGTCATGCGCTCACCATGGAATGGGTATATCATCCCTAAAATTCATTCCTTTAAGATATCAATATTATTGGGCAGTACATCTCAAACCATTTGAATATTTCATAATTGGTATAGCATCTCAGATCACATTATTCTATGGAATGTGGAAAATTAAACTCATTCAACACATCACAGTATCACATCAATTATATCATCCCATTATTTAGGCATATTCATCATAAATTTTCATATCATCGGAGTCCATAGGCCATGTCGGGGTGATTAGGCAGGTCATACCACACCCAAACAAAGATATTAATCTAGGAGCAGCACTTCCACCACATAAAAATATAATTACCAATGGGAATAGTGTCATATAGTATATAAACAACATAAAATATAATAATAAATATCTTATAAAATACTAAATAAACCATAACCAAGTTGTACTAACATATGTCTCACTCAATGTTTAATATTATTTGATCCACACATGCGGAACCCATATCCAAATCCAAAACTAGGATACAACCCACTTGGATATTACACGTTAGACGGGGGAGGACCACTCACCCCATAAGTTAGTAAAATAAGTCAAAAATTCTACGAGGAAACACTAAGTTCCATTTGGGTCAAGGCTTACAATGACCTCACATAATCCACACATATGTTATTCAAGGGAGGCTAAGGGAACTTATTTTTTTCCTTCTATGTTATTTTCTACCAAGGAGGAATAATTATTGGTTATATAGAACATAATTACCATTAATCTAATTTTGATACATGGAACATATTGTCCATTGAATCACTCTACATACCTAGTTGTTTTTACCAATACATATGGTCAAGAAAAACAATTTGAGTTGATTTAATACCAACAACACATGGGTGGAAAGACTACATATCACACAATGCATGCAATAATACATAAAACATTCATAATGGTTTGAACCCACCAAACTCAAAGTGGATTTGACACCTTAATAATGCTTAGCCACCATATCCTAAGCTCATCCAGGCTCGATCAAGATCCATCATCCATTTTTTGAGGCACACGAGGATGCGGTCATGGTAGAGGTGGATGATTCGGCAGCCAAAGGAGGAGGAGGAGGTGGTGGTGGTGACGACGACGGTGGAGGATGAGGAGAAGAAGGGTCGTGACATTGGAGGGATCACAACAGAGGAGGAGGAGAAGGTAGTAGTGGAAAAGAAAAAGGAGGACGGTCACGACGAAGAAGGAGGACAAGGCAGTGGTGGCGGGGGAGGAGGGGTCGTGACATAAGGTTCATCTTCTACGAAGGCTTGAATGAGTGCGATGGAGGGGGGGTCCTATTAGGGTTATTTTATAAACACCACTGGAACCTTTATCAGCACTTTTTGAGCACTGATAAAGGATATATTTATCCGCGCTAACATTT
This sequence comes from Viscum album, assembly GCA_963277665.1. NCBI lineage: Eukaryota > Viridiplantae > Streptophyta > Magnoliopsida > Santalales > Viscaceae > Viscum > Viscum album. Next base: position 759,305,983 of record OY728160.1, read on the forward strand.
TAGCACTAACAAATAGGTATGTTATCAACACTTCTATAGCGCTGATAAAGTCACATCTTTATCATTGCTCAAAAAGTGCTGATAAAACAAATATTTATTAGCGCTAAAATTATAGTGCTGATAAATACTTATTTCAGCAGTCCTTTTTAATTATATATATATATTGAAAATTATTATATATTTATAAATAAAATAAATAAAATAAATAAAATAAATATATTAAATATTACAAGTATAATAAATACAATGAATTAATCAAATAAATCTAATAAATATCTAATAAATATATTTATTATTTAATGTAATCTATTTTAATCTTTTATTATATAATTATATATATATATATATTTAATTATAATCTTATAAGTACTTTTTTCAATTAAAACATTATATATATTTTTGAATTATTAAAATATATATATTAATTATAAAAATTTGTTTTTTTATTTAATGTATTCAAATGATCATTATTTTCTAATATCAATATAATAATTTTATATAAATTAATAATAAAAAATTTTATCAGCACTAATAATAGTGATGATAAATGTACACTTTATCAGCTCTAAAATATCATTGACAAAGGGTACACCTTTATAAGTGCATTCAGCTAGCGCTGATAAAGGCCCACCCCTTTATTAGCGCTTTTTGCTTAGCACTGATAAAAGTTAGTGCTTCCCTTTCCCTATTTTGTGGTAGTGAATGAAATCATACAATTTTAAATTTCTGTGAAAAATTCAATGATTCAAGGAGGAATTACAACACATATGCTAAGAAATTTTATGTGACTGTGATATCCCCAGATGTCTTGTCTCATTATTTGGGAACCAATAGTTTTTTCTTCATTATGACCACTAGGAATTGATATTTATCAATGGTCAATAGAAGTTGAGTTGAAGGCATGAAAAGTGTGTGGAATTCTTGAAATAATTCTCATCTGTTTCAAAATACAAGAAGGGGCAAGATAACATGGTGGTGGATTCATTATCTAAATGGCATGTATTACTTACCAATATAGATTATCAAATTCTTGGATTTCATATTATTAGAGAAGATTATCAGCATGATATGGAGTTAAATTCTATTTTAATCCAATTTTAAAATTTATTTCTGGATTATTAATTTATACGTGATGGGTTTTTTTAATATCGAATATTTTTGTGTTCTAAAGGGAAATTGCATGTAATTTCTCATTCAGGCGGCACATAAAGGGGGACTTGATAGTCATTTTAGAATCCACAAAACCTATGAGATACTAAAGGAGAATTTATATTGGCTAAAGATTCAATAATATTCCCAATAAATTCTTTTGATATGTATAATATGTCAAAAATAAAATAGTCATTTCAAGATTAGTTTATACACTTTGTTCCCTATTCTGGGGAATCCATGGGAATATTTCATCATGGATTTCATTATGGATTTACCAAAGACTCCATGAGGTAAATATTCAATAATGGTTGTTATTTATCAATTTTATAAGATGGATCATTTTATACCTTTACATAAGAATAAAGATGTAGTGAAAGTGGAATAATTGTTTTTCAATGATAATTTTTATCTACATGGAATTCCTCACAGGATTGATTTAGATAGAGAGACTAAATTTGTTATCCATTTTAGAGGAAATTATGGGGGAAATTCAGTATGGAGTTTCTTTTCATCACATCCAATCACCCATGAAATTATGGGAAAATAGAAGTTACCAAATATAAATTTTTCACTATTCTAAGAACATTAGAGAATAATAATATGAGAGATTGGTATTTACAGCTTGCATAAGCTGAATTTGTGTACAATATATCTCTCAGTGCTACCACTCGAAATTCTCCATTAAAAGTGGTTTATAGAATCAATCCAATAACTCCTATTGATTTTTTTTATCTTTTCCTATTTTTTTTAGGTGAATATTAATATGGAGGAGAAGGAAAAGAATATAAATAATATTTATGAATCTATTTGTGATCAAATATATAAGTCCAATGAAGTATATAAGAGGTGAGATAATAGGCATCAGAAGAAAAAAAAATTATAAACTAGAGAAATAGTGTGGATTAAACTTCATAAGGATAGATTTACATCCCAATGAGAAATCAAGGTAGCTCCATGAGATGAATTTCCAATCAAAATGCTTGAACTTGTGGGAAAAATTCTTATAAATTAATTTACTTGGTGATTTTGGCAGCGTTTCGGAAATATTCAACATTGTGGACTTATCTTCATACATAAAAGATGATGTATCCATGGATTTGAAGGAAAATACTCTCCAAACATGGGGGGATGATATAGATCATATTCAACCCGAGGATAATAATTTGGGGCATGATAAAAATTTTAAACCCAATTGTTATTTAAATTGGACCTGCTTGAACTTTTTGACATCCAACACCATGATGGGCCATAATTTACTTATTTGGGGCCCAAAATGACTTATCCACATTGTAAGGGAATGAAATTCATAGAAGCACATCAAAGAAGAGGGAGAACCTAGAAGAAATCATAACTTAGAAGGAATTTAGCTGCTTTAGTTAGTGGGGTCATTAAATAGCACATGGAAGTTCTTTTTATTTTTGTATGTTCCCTTTGAGTGCCTAATGCCTTGTAATTATATTTGTGTAAGTATATACTATTTATTTTGACTTTGTAATGTATTTTCTCTCCTTTTTAATGGGGAAACATTAATTTTAGGACATTTTGAATCTGGTTGCGCATCCTTCATTCATTATCTTCTTCATTTTGTCCGGATTTGGTGGTGAATCTCCATTCACAATGACATTGTCTTTATGCTTGGTGAATCCTTGGTGGGTGGTAATGCATTTAATCCTTGAAAATTTTGTCTACATTTCGCTACTTCATCTTTACTTACTCATTTAGGGCTTCCAGTGATACATAAAAAAACATAACAACCCTAAAACCCTGAAAAACCCCAAAAAACCTTCAACATTCTAAAAACCCAAAAACCCCATAAAGCCAAAAAAATCCTTAAATATCCCTAAAATCCTAAAAACCCAACAAACCCACAAAAATTGTAAGAAAACCTTAAAAAACACTTAAATCCTTTAAAAATCCAAAAAACCTAAAGATCCAAAAAAACACAAAAAACTCCATAAAACCATAAAAACCATAAAAAATCATTAAAACCATGAATACCATAAAACCCATAAAAACCCTAAAAACCATTAACAACTCTTTAAACCCTTTAAACCCATAAAAATGTAAAAAAATCTGAAAAACCTAAAAAACTGAATCCCCCTAAAAACCCAAATAACCCATAAAATCCTAAGAACTCTAAAAACCGTAATCACTTAAAAATACCTAATATCCCATACAAACTATAAAAATCATAAAAAGTCCAAAAAGATATCTACAAATGTAAAACCCCTAAAAACATGAAAATGCATAATAAACAAAACAAGGCTAAAAACCCTAAAAACATAAAAATTCTTGAAACCATAAAAAACCCAAAAACCCCTAAAAATCTTAAATTCCATAAAGATCCATAAAAACCCTAAAAATCACCCAAAACTCTAAAAACACTTTAAACCCCTAAAATGTCAAAAAACTATAAAAACCTTAAAACCACAAAGAACAAAAAAAATACATTAAAACCAAAATGACCATAAAAACCATAAAAACCCTCAAAATCCCTAAAAAACTAAACAACCATAAAAATCATGAAAATCCATAAAATCTCTAAAAATTTAAAATCCCAAAAAACCCATAATAAATACATAAAATCCTAAAAACACATAAAACAACTAAAGACCAACAAAAACTCTAAAAACCCTGAAAAAAAATAAAGAACCATAAAATCCACCAAAAACCTTTAAACCCCTTAAAAACATATAAAACCATGAAGACCCACTAAAAACACTAAAATCCTTCAAACCCCTAAATTGTTAAAAAATCTAAAAACCTGGAATAAAATTTATAAACCCCCTACAGAACCAAAAAAATGAAAAAAACCCAAGAAACACTAAAAACGATCAAAATCCCTGAAAACCCTAAAAACCATAAATATCCTAAAACATCCCTAAAATTCCCTAAAAACATAAAAACCCATAAAACACCAGAAAACCCAAAAAACCTTAAATATTTAAAAAAAACTTAACAACCCAAAAAAACCTAAAAACACTAAAAACCAGAAAACACCAAAATCCATAAAAATCCTAAAAACCACAAACCCCTAAATACAATAAAACCCCTAAATCCCTAAACACCCTAAATATCTCTAGAAAATCCAAAACCTCTATAAACCCCAAAACATTGAAAAACTCTATAAAAATTTTAAAACCCTAAAACACAAAAAAAACCCATAAAACCCCCTAAAACTCAAAAAACCCCCTAAAACCCATAAAAACTCTCCAAATCACTAAAAACTAAAAAGTATAAAAATTTGAAAAAATCAATCAAAATCCAAAAAACATAAAAAAATTGAATATCCTTGAAAAAACCTATGAATACCAAAAAAACATAATAACACATAAAACCCTCCAAAACCTAAAAAATGCTAAAAACACTCAAAAAACATAAAAACCCTAGAATCCATAAAAACCCTAAAACCAATAAAAAACCCTAAAAATTGATAAAATCACCAAAAACCTCATAAAAGTAAGAAAAACCTTTTAAAACCTAAAAATGTTATAAAACACTAAAAAACCCATAAATACCCTAAAAAACAAAAAAACCAAAAAAACCTAAAAAATATTAAAACCCTAAAAACCCCAAAACCCTCAAGATTATTAAAACCCCAAAAAACAATTAAAACACTAAAAAATTATAAAAATCCATAAAACCACAAAAACCCCTACGAAATACATTAAATCCAAAAAACACTCAAAACCCATAAAAATAAACAAATATCAAAATAACCCCAAAAAATCATGACAACCCTATAACCCATATACCAGATAAAAACCTTACAACCTTAAAACCCTATAAAATCTCAAAGGAACCCCATAAAAAGCAAAAAAACCCATAAAACCCAAAAAAACCCAAAAAACCCTAAGAATACCCAAAATGCCTAAAATACAAAAAAATTGGAAAAATAAAAAACAAGTTGTTAAAATCATAGAAAACATAAAAATATGAAAACACATAAAAACCATATCAAACCTAAAAAACTCTAAAAACCCTAAAAAGCATAAATCCCCTAAAAACCATAAAAATCTATAAAAACCCAAAAAACCACTAAAAACTATAAAAAACCGTTAAACCATCAAAATATTAAAAATATCCAAAGAACCATAAAAACACTAAAATAAAAAAAAATTAAAAACCCAAGAAAACCATAAAGCACTAAATAACCCAAAAATCCCCTCAAAATTCATAAAACCCCTAAAACCATAAAAATCCTAAAAAATTCCATAAATTTATCAAAAAATGTAAAAAAACCTAAAAGTCTTGGAAAGAACTAAAGAAAACATTAAAAACTAATATCACTTTAAACCCCTAAAAAACTAAAAAATGAAAAAACCCTAAAAATCATAAAAACCCCTTAATACAATAAAAACCATAAAACTCTAAAAAAATAAAATATTCATAAAAACAAATAAAGACAATAAAAAACACTAAAACACTAAAAAACAATTAAAACACCTAAAAATTTAAAACCCAAAACACAAAAAAAAACCCCCTAAAACCCCTAAAAACCCTCAAATCCCTAAAATCACTAAAAAGAATAAAAAACCTAAAAATATCTAAAACCACAAAAAATAAAAAAAACCATTAAAACTCTAAAAAACCATAATAAAACTCTAAAAAAATATAAAAAGTTAAAGCCCATAAAAACTAATAATGATAACAACACTAAAACCATGAAAACCCCAGAAACCCTCAAAATCATAAAATCACCAAATTTTTTAAAAAGCCCTTATAAACCCATAAAAACCAAAAAGACCACAGAAACTCTAAAATATCTTTAAACCCCTAAAAATGTTAAAAAAAATTAAAAAACTATTAATAATATAAAAACTAAAAAACTCCATAAAAACTCAAAAACCAACAAAACCCAAAAAAACATAAAATACGCTAAAAATTTTAAAAATACGAAAAAATACTAAAAAATATAAAATTTATCAAATTCCCTAAACATGTTAATAAATGTAAAAAATCTTAAAAACCATGAAAATCCCAAAGCCCCTAAGAAATCCTTAAAAACCTAAAAACACTGAAAACCCCTAAAAACACTAAGAATCCTAGAAAACCATAAAAGTCATAAAAGCACATAAAAACCAACAACCCCCTAAAAAACCCCTAAAACCCCTAAAAATCAATAAGTACTCTAAAACCCTTTTAAAAACATATAAGGTTTAAAAACTCTAAAAAATATTAAAAACCAAAAAAAACATAAAAACCCCTCCAATACACAAGAACAACAAAAAACCCTAAAAACACTAAAACACTCAAAATCATTAAAAACTGTAAAAAATTAAAAGCCTAGAAAAGAAATAAAAATCCCTAACAACATAAAAAACGAAAAAACCAAAAAAAACCCTAAGAAAACCTTAAAAACATAAAATCACTTAAAGCACCTAAAAACCTAAAAAGCGCTAAAAACTCTAAAAACCCCTAAAAACCCTAAAAACTACACCTCCCCAAAGTATACAAACTATAAAAAACAGGAAAACCATAAAATCCCACTATGAAAAATATTAAAACCCTTTAAACACCTAAAGATAATAAAAAATATAAAAAATTGTAAGAACCCAAAAACTAAAAACATACATAAGAACACATAAAAAACATAAAACCCCTAAAACACCTAAAACTCATAAAAATTCCTAAATCCATAAAAACCATAAAAACCAATAAAAATTATAGAAAGTACATAAAAATTCCTAAAAATGTAAAGAACCCTAAAAAACTTGAAAACCCCTAGAAAATATTAATAACCTAGAAACACTTAAAACCCCAAAATCCTAAAAAATGCTAAAAACCATATAAAACCAAAAGCACCAAAAATAATAAAAAACCTAAAACCCCTTGAAAGCATTAAAAACCCTAAAAACCCATAAAAAACATAAAAACAAACTAAAACCTCTAAAAACCGTTCAAACTCATAAAAAGGTTAAAAAACTTTAGAATTTGATAAAATCCCAGAAACTCAAAAATATCCCTAAAACCCCAAAAAACCATAAAAACACAAAAAACCCTAAAAACCCTAAAAAACCCTAAAACACCACAAAATCATTAAAAATAAAAAATACCATTGAAATCCTAAAAAATCACTCAAAATCCCTAAAAACATAAAATACCCTAAAACCCTGAAAACACTAAGATATCTTAAAAAACATGTAAAACTCCTGAAAACCTTAAAATTCTAATAACCTTAAGAAACTCTAAGAAACCCTGAAAACCCTAGAAACCATAAAATCCCTAAAATCCATAAAAACCCTAAAACCCATAAAACCTAGAATAACCACTAAAAATTTAAAACACCCTTTAGACCCCAAAAAACATTAAATAAATCTAAAAACTCTCAACAACCCTAAAATACCAAAAAAACTCTAAAAAACAAAAAACCATAAAAACCTAATAACCCTTAAAAACTCAATTTTTTTTAAAAACCCTAAAAATGATAAAAAAAATACCTAAAAATATCTAAAAATATTACAAACCCTCAAAACCATGAAAAAACCTAAGAAAAGTTTAAAAATAATAATAAAAGATTAAAAACCTAAAAATGCTAAAAATCCTAAAAAAACCATAAAAACCATAAAGCCCAAAAAACTATAAAACCCCAAAAAAACTAAAAAAATACAAAAATAAATTAACATCCTAAAAAACCACTAAACATATAAAAAAATTTTAAACCCCAAAAAGGTTAAAAACTACAAAAGACCTTAAAACCATAAAAAATCACAAAAAACTCAAAAACCCCCAAAAAACCAAAAAACCCTTAAAACTCTAAAAACATAAAAAACATATTAAATATATAAAACTTCTGAAAAACATAAGAACCCTAAAAATTATCGAAAAAGGAAACAAAAACTAAAACCTGTCTTCTATTAAAACTAATAAAAATCCAAAAAACCAATGAACTCCTAAAAATTCTAAAAACCCTAAATAACCCTAAAAATCCCTAATAATTTAAAAAACCTATAAATAATAAAACAACATATAAAAAAATTAATAATCTAAAAACACTCAAAATTCTTAAAAATAATAAAAAATGATAAATACCCTAAAATAGCCTAAAATTGTAAAAACACTAAAGAACCATAAAAACCGTTAAAATCATTACAAAACTCCAATAAACTATAAATCCCTAAAAAACCCACTATAAAATATAAAAACCCTTAGATCCCCTAGAAATGTAAAAAAACTATAAAAACGCATAAAACCCAAAAAAAATCCTAAAAGTAAAAAATTAACATAAAATCTCGAAAAAATGTAAAAAACCATAAAACCCCAAAAATCTATGACATCGTAAAAAAGAATAAACATCCTAAAAAATCCTGAAAAATCCCTAAAAATGAAGAAACCCAAAAAAAACTTAAAAACCCTAAAAACTATAAAAACCCATAAAAACCATAAAACCCAATAAATACTCTAAAAACACTTTAATCCACTAAAAATGTTTAAAAAACTAAAATCCAATAAAACCCCTAATACCGTAAAAAACAATAAAACACTAAAAACACTAAACAACCTTAAAAAATATAAAATTATTTACACCCCAACAAAACAATAACAATAAAAATACTAAAATACATAAAAAAGTAAAAATACCTAAAAACCCTGAAAACCCCTAAGAAAACCATAAAATTATAAACACATAAAACCCCTAAAAAACTGAAAACCACTAAAAACCCTAAAAAACCACTAAAAAACCTAGAATCCCATAAAAATCCTAAAACCCATTTAAAATTCTAAAACCCCTTTCTAACCCATAAAATGTTAAAAAACTCAAAAAACATTAAAACCCTAAAAAACTCAAAATAAACCAAAAACCTAAAAAATCCAAGAAACCCCTTAAAGCCCTTAAAATCCTAAAAACCCTAAAACCCATAGAAAATATAAAAATCCATAGAAATTCCTAATTAAAAAAACCTCAAAACTCCTAAATAACTCTAAGAAAACCTTAAAACCCAAAAAATATATAAATCCCAAAAAACCTAAAAATGATAAAATCTCGAAAAATGATAAAACCATAAAACACCAAAAACATTAAAATCCCTAAAAATACATAAAAACCAAAAAACCACTAAAAAATAAAAACATTAAACCCCAAAAATGTTAAAAACCTCTAAAAACCATAAAACCCTAAAAAATAAAAAAAAACCTTAAAAACCACAAAACCCATAAAACCCCTGAATACCTTAGAAAAACAAAAAACACTCAAAATCCATCGAACCACAAAAACCTTAAAAATAAAATAAAAAAATACTAAAACAACCAAATGATTTATAAAAAATAAAAAACTCTAAAAACCCACTAAAAATATTAAAATCATAAAAAAATTGCAAACCCACAAAATCAAAAAATAATCCAAAAACCCCAAAAACCCATAAAAATCCTAAAAATAATAAAAACCATAAAAACCTTAAGAACCCCTAAAACCGCACACAAACCCATAAAACCTAATAAAAACACTAAAAACCCTTTAAATCCATAAAAACAATAAAAACTCTAAAAAACCTAACCAACCCTAACAAACTCAAAAAATACCTTAAAACACAAAAAGAACGCATAAAAACCCTTAAAACACTAAAACCCCATAAAACCTTCAAAATCACTAAAAACCCTAAAAACCCATAAAAATCCTAAAAATCCCAAAAAAATCACTAAATACATAAAGAAACATAACAACCCTAAAAACCCTAAAAATCATATGAAAACCTTAGAAAACTTAAAAAACTTAAAATCCATAAAAACCATTAAAAACAATAAAAACCCTAACAAAACCCTACAACCCTAAAAATCCATAAACCCCGAAAATCCTCTAAAAACAAAAAAAATCAAAAAAAATATTAAAGAATCTCTAATAATCCCAAAAATTATAAAAAACCCTAAAAACCCTAAACCCCCAAAAAAACCTTAAATAAATTCATTCCATTAGAAACCAAAAAATTGTTAAAAATTATAAAAACGTTAAAAAATCTACATAGTCTAAACCCACCTAAAAAAATCTCTACAAAACCCTTTAAACCATTAAAATGATTAAAAACTCTAAAAATCCTTAAAACCCAATAAAAACCCAAAAACCCTCAAAATCCCCAAAACCCCATAAATCCATAAAAACCCTACAAAACCCATAAAAATTTATAAAAACATAAAAACCCCTAAAATCCTTGAAAAAATTAGCAAAATCATAAAAACAAATAAATAATTATAATCCTTAAAAAACCTATAACCTTAAAAATGCTAAAAACCATAAAAGAAAATAAAACCCCTAAAACCCATAAAAACTTTCAAAAAAATAAAAACACAAAAAAACCCATAAAAACACTAAAAACAGTAAAATCCATCTAAACCCTAAATTTTTTAAAATTCAATAAGGACTATTAAAACCATTAAAAAATAAAAAATTCTTTAAAAACCCAAAAAAATCCAAAAAACCTTAAAAATCCTAAAAACCCCCAAAATCCCTAAAAACATAAAAAAATTATAAAAACCATTAAACATCCCTATAAATTATTAAATACATAAAACACCCTAAAAACATAAAAACTATGACGAAAACCTTAAAAAGGTAAAAACACTTGAAACCCATAAAAACATAAAAAATGAAAATAACTCTAAAATACCGTAACTACCCAAATAATCCAAAACACTAGAAAACCACTAAAAACATTTAAAAATCCTATGAACCTCAAAAACCCTGAAATTCAACTAAAATCTATAAAAACCATTTAATTCACAAAAGAATTAAAAAATCTAAAAACCCATAAACACTAAAAAACTAAAAAAACCTAAAACCCAAAAAATGGATAAATGCCATAAAAACCATAAAAAATAAAAAATCCCTAAAAACCCCAAAAAATTGTGTAAAACAATAAAAACTCTGGAAACCCCAATGAAAACTGTAAAACCTAAAACAATTTAAACCCCTAAAAGCCAAAAAATTATAAAACCCTAAAAACCAATAAAGAGTCCATAATAACCCTAAAACCTGTAAAAACCATAAAACCCATAAAAACATAAACCCCCTAAAAACCTATAAAACCCTAAAAACACACTAAATACTCAAAAAACCCTTTAAACCCATAAAAAAATTAAAATAACTCTAAAACCCTTTAAAACTATAAAAACTCAAAAGAATCCCTAAACCCCTAGAAAACCAATAAAACCCCTAAACATCCCGTGAAACCAAAAAAATCCAAAAAAACCAAAAAAACAAGAAAAATACTTAAAAATCCTTAAAATACAAAAAAAATAAAATCCCTAAGAACCTTGAAAACTTATTAGAAAAATTTTAAAATCTAAAAACACTAAAACCCCCAAAAAACTAAAAAATAAAACACCCCTATAAACCCCAAACACTAGAAAATCCACAAAATCCCAAAAAACCGTAAAAGGCCCAAAAACACATAAAAATATAAAAAAAACACTAAAAATATTAAAACAATTTAAACCCCTAAAATGATAAAAATCACTAAAAACCTTAAAATTACAAAAAATGAAAAAACTACTAAATCCTCAAAAAAGCATAAAACACTACAAACCCTAAAAACCTTCAAAATCACTAAATATCCTTAAAAACCCTAAAAATCCTAAAAATCCATATAAATTCATAGAAGCATAAAAATCCATAAAATCATAGAAAATTCTAAGAAAACATTAAAAACCTAAAAGCACATCAAACCGCAAAAAAATTAAAAAAATTAAAAAACCCTAAATATCCTTAAAACCCCTAAAAACTATAAAAAAACACTAAAAACCTTATAATCTTTAAAAACCCATAAAAACCATAAAACCACTAAAAACACTAAAAAACCATTAAACCCTTACAAATGTAAAAAAATATAAAAACATTAAAAAAATAAAAAACCCTAAAAACACAAAGAAACCATAAAAACTCTAAAAAACCCTAAAAACCCACAAAATCCCTAAAAACAAAAATAAACTATAAAAATAAAAAAAAACCCCTAAAATCCTTAAAAATGCAAACAACACTAAAAAAACTAAATACCCTAAAAATCCAAAAAAACCTAATGACACTCAAAACCCTTAAAAACTTAAAAACACTAATAACTCTAAAAAACACTAAAAACTCCTCCAACTGAAAAATCCATAAAACCTGTAAAATCCTTAAAAAACCCTCAAACCCATAAAAACATAATTATCCAACTAAAAATATTAAAAAAACATTAACCCCTATAAAAATTAAAAAACTCTAAATAAGCATTAAAACCTTAAAAAACACAAAAAATAAAAAAACATAAAAAACTAAAAAAAACATAAAAACCCTAAAAACCCATAAATCCCATCAAAATACCTAAAAACTATAAAAACCATAAAAATTATAAAAAAAAACTAAAAATTTAAAAAACCCTAAAACCTATGAAAAACCATATGAATATATTTTAAACCTAAAAAACATAAAACTCTTTAAAATCCCAAAAAACTCTAAAATTTTTAAAAAAAACCCTTAAATCATAAAACCCATAAAACATTAACATACCATAAAATCCACTAAACATTATAAAAATATTTAATACCCCTATAAAAGTTAAAAACTCTACAAAAACATAGAGATTAATAAACTCTAATAAACCCCTGAAAACCACAAAAACCAAAAAACCCCAAAAAATCCCTAAAAACTATAATACAATAAAAATAGTAAACAACTTCTAATAACCATAAAAACATATATAACACTAAAAAACATAAATAAATAAAAAAAATAAAGAAATTTAAAATCCATAAAAACCATAAAGTTGGTAAAAATTGTAAAAAACACTAAAAAACCCAAAACACATATAACCCCCTAAAAACAATAGAAATTCCTAAAATTAATAAAAAACCTAAAATCCTACTAAATACTTTAAAAATTATTAAAAACCATATAAATGTTTAAAACTATAAAGAAACCTTACAAAACCTAAAAACTAAAAAACCCAATAAAAACCATAAGAACCCTAAAAACCTTAAAACTCTAAAAAATAACTAAAAAACCTGAACAGGCATAAAAATCCGAAAAAATCCCAAAAAATATCTAAAAACAAAAAAAAAATTAAAAACATGAAACACTATAATAAAACCATAAAAACCAAATAACACTTAAAACCCCTAAAAAATATGAACGCTAAAAATAATTAAAAACCATAAAAACCAAAAAACATAAAAAAAATAAAAACTTTTAAAAACCATTAAAAATAATAAATACCCATAAAACCCAAAAACAGACTAAATACTCTTAAAACCCATTTAAATTTATAAATTCTTTAAATAACTCTAAAATTCTTAAAAAACCTAAAAACCAATAAAACCCATAGAAAATCAAAAAAACACTAAAAAGACTCAAAATCCCTATAAAAAAATACCATAAGACCCAACAAAATCCCTAAAATCCCTAAAATGTAAAAATCCCTAAAAACACTAAAAAACCTAAAAACCTTAAAAACATAAAACTCCTAAAACCCATAAAAATATAAAAAATTCTAAAAACTAAATCAAAACCCTAAAAAATATAAAAACCCTAAAATCCTTATAAACCACTAAAACCCCACAAAAACCCAAAAACACATAAAAACCAAAAAACCCACAAAAAAATATAAAACCCATCAAAACCCTAAAAACATTAAAAATATAAAACTCAAAAAAAAATCAAAAAATCAAAATAAAAACTCAAAAAACCCATTGAACCCATAAAGTGAAAAAAAACCCTAAAACCCATAAAACACATAAATTTTTTAAAAATGTCCTAAAAACCCTAAAAATGTAAAAAAATCCAAAAACCCATAAGAACCCATTAGAAAAACATTAAAACCTGAAAACACTTAAAACCCCTAAGAACCCTAAAAATTATAAAACCCCTAAAAACCCTAAAACCCATCAAAATATCTACAAATCCTAAAACACATAAAAATACTTAAAAAACTTAAAAATCTTTAAAAACCCTAATAAAACCTTAATATCCTAAAAATATATATACCCCTTGAAAATATAAAAACCCTAAAAGACCCAAAAACCTCTAAAAACCAAAAAACACTAAAAAACCATATAACCGCTAAAAAACCCTAAAACACCTAAAGACCCTAAAACCCCTACAGAACCATAAAAACCCTCAAAATCCCTATGAACACTAAAAACCCATAAAAATATAAAAATATCCTTAAAAATCATAAAACATAAAAAATGCTAGCAAACATGAAAAATACAAATAAAACTATAAAAACATGAAAACACAAAACCACCCCAAAAACCTAAAAATTATAAAAACCATAAAAGGCCCTAAAAACTAAAAATACCCCTAAAACCCATAAAAATGCTGAAAACTGTAAAAAACATAAAATTCATAAAAACTATAAAAACCAATAATAATTTTAAAAACCATTGAAACCACTTAAAATGTTTATTTTTTTTTTAAAAAAGTTATAAAAACAAAAAAACTAAAAAAACCATAAAAACCCAAAAAATCCAAAAAATAAAAAAACCCTCAAAATCGTTCAAAACCCTAAAAACCCATTAAAATCCTAAGAATTCATAAAAATCCCTAAAAATCTTAACAATTCTAAAAAACCATAAAACTCTAAGATATCCGTATATACCTCAAAACAATTTAAAACCCAAAAAACCCAAAAAACACTAAAAATCCAAAAAACTGCAATAAATTCAAAAGTAACCAAAAACCCTCAAAATCCATAAACCCCCAAAAACCCCATAAAATCCACATAATCTCTAAAAACATATAAATAAGTAAAAACCAAAAAAAACATGATAAAACCTAAGAAAACCAAAAAAACCCTAAAAAACTTAAAACAACCAAAAAACTAAAAATATCTGAGGACCCAAAAACCCATAAAATTCTCAAAAACCCTAAAAATCATAAAAATTCCATAAAAATCACTAAAACATAAAAGCACTAAAAATAATAAGAAAAACATTAAAAACTTAAAAACACTTAAAACCCCTAAAAAACGAAAAAATGATAAAAACCCTAAACCCCTCAATATCACTAAAACCATCAAAACTATAAAAAATCTTTAAAACACTAAAAATACCTAAAAATGTAGAAAACCATAAAAATCCTTAAAAAATAAGAAAAACAGAAAAATATATAAACCCATAAAACCCCTAAAAACCTAAATAATGATAATTATAATAATACACTAAAACCCATAAAACCCCCTAAAATGCATAAAAATACTCAAAACCCATAAAAACATAAAAACCCCTCATAAAAAACCCTAAAAACCCATGAAAATCATGAAAACAACTAGAAATAATAAAATCAATTTAAACCCCTAAAATCGTTAAAAGTAATAAAATACCTTGAAAACCCTAACTTATTTTAAAAAACCCCTAAGAATCCAAAAAACCCAAAAAACCCAAAAAAAACCCTCAGAATCTCTAAAAAACCCAAAACCGATGAAAAAAATAGAAAAACCCCTCAAAATCTATGAAAATGTAAAAAACCTTAAAAACCATAAAAGACCCAAACAAAACCTTAACATCCCAAAAACAATTGAAACCTATAAAAAATATACACAACTATAAACACTAAAAATCCAAAAAAATCCCTAAAAACCCTAACACTAAAAAATCCCTATAAACCATAAAAATCCTTAAAAATCCAAATATATTTTTAAAAATGTAAAAAACACTAAACACCCTAAAAACCATTACAAACCAAAAAACAGTTAAAAACCCTTAAAATATATAAAAATTCTAAAAACCCTATAAACCATATAAACATAAAAAATCACTAAAAATAATAAAAAGCTATAAAAACATTAAAAACCCATAACAACCCTAAAATTCGCTAAAACTATAAAAACCCTTCAAACCCTTAAAATGTTAAAAACTATAAAAAACAATAAATATAAAAAATAACTCATGAAAACCATGAAAACAAAAAAACCATAAAAACCCAAAAAACCCCAAATACCCTCAAAGTCTCTGTAAACCCTAAAAAATCATAAAAACACTAAAAATACCTAATAATACATAAAAAAATTAAAAACCCTGAAAACCCTGATAAACCTAAGAAAAACATAAAACCCTAAAAAAAATTAAACCCCCAAAAAACCTCAAAAGACCCAAAAAACCTACAAACCCATAAAAACTAGAAAATCCCCTGAATCCGTTAAACCCCTAAAAACCCATAAAAACAACAATACCCACTAAAAATATAAAAACACTTTAAACATATAAAAAAATTAAAAAATTATAAAAACATTCAAACACTAAAAAAATAAATAAACTATACAAATAGAAAAACCATAAAAACCATAAAAGCTCTAAAAACCCCTCAAAATCCGTATAGACATTAAAAACACATTGAATATCCCTAAAACATTAAAAAACCATAAAAACCTTGGAAAAACTAAATAAAAACATAAGAACATTAAAAAATTAAAACACGTAAAACCCTTTAGAAACTTAAAACTGCTAAAAACCCTAAAAGACCCTAAAAACCATAAAAACCCTAAAAAGCATAAAAACACCTAAAAACCTTAACGAAACTAAAAAACCATAAAACCAATAAAAATAATAAAAACACAAAGAACTATTTAAAATTCTAAAACATTAAAAAACTATAAAAAAAATAAAAACTTAAAAAACTCATAAAATCATAAAAAAACAATAAATATCAAACCCATAAAAATCTAAAAAAACCTAAAATCACTCAAATTCACTAAAACCCATAAAAAAATAAAATCATAAAATCCCTAAAAATACCTTAAAACATAAAAACCCTAAAACATAGAAAAACATTATGAAATTGTTAAAAACCAGAAAACACTAAAAATCCATATTATAATTAAAAACGTTAAAATCCCTAAAAACCCTAGAAACCCTAAAATCCCTAAAATCCCTGAAAATAACTGAAATCCATAGAAACCTATAAACCCCTAAAAACCTTAAAAAACTAAAAAAATGTAAAAATCCCAAAAAATCATGAAAACCTCTAAGATAATCTTAAAAATATAAAACAATTAAAACACATAAAAACAATAAAACACTAAAAACCTTAAAAACACTAAAAAACCTCTAAAAACCTTTAAAACCACTAAAACATTAAAATACATTTAAACCCATTAAAACACTAAATACACTAAAAAATCTAAAAAAAACCATTACACCCCTAAAAATATAAATAAACACTAAAAAAATTAGAACCCTTAAAAAACCAATAAAACTATAAAGAATAAATAAAAAACATAAAAACATAAAACCCTAAAAATCACAAGATAACTTAAAACCCTAAAAACAAATAAAATCCCTACAGAAAATAAAAAACACTAAAACTCTAAAACCCCTAAAAGACATGTAAAACATAAAACCCACTTAAAATATCTAAAAACCCAAATAAAGAAATCCAAAATAGCTCTAAAAATACCTAGAAACAAAAAAATGATAAAACCATCAAAACACCTAAGAAAACCTTAAAAACCTAAAAACACTTAAAGCCCCTAAAATAATTAAAATTCCCCAAAAAAACCATAAAATCACAATAGCCCTAAAAACCATAATAACTCCTAAAACCTTAAAAAACATAAGACCTATAAAAAAATTTCCCACCACTAAAAACTCTAGAAACCCTTTAAAGATTTGAAAAATTTAATGAACTCTAAAGACATTAAATTTGCTGAAAAATCTCAAAAAATGCATAAAACCCCCTAAAAACCATAAAAATATAAAAACTCTAAAAAACCATAAAAACCTAAAAAACCCTAAAACCCTTAAAAACCCATAAAAGTCTAAAATAAATCCCTATAAATCAATAAATATCTAACATCTAAAAAAACCCCTAAAACCCCATAATAAAACGTTAAAAACCTAAAACCAATTAAAACCCTTAAAAACCTAAAATATTCAAAAAACACAAAAAACACAAAAAACCCTAGAAACCCTAAAAAATACAAAAAATTCTCAAGATACCTAAAACATAAAAAACCATAAATCACTGAAAAACCCTAAGAAAATCATAAAAACCAAAAAATACAATAAAAAATTATAAAATAGAGAAAACACAAATAACACTAAAAAATTTAAAAACCCCTAAAAACCCATAAAAAATAAAAAATCCCATAAAAACCAAAAAACCCCTGAAACCCATAAAAACCTAAAAACCCACAAAGAACTCTAAAAATACTTTAAAACACAAAAAATGTTAAAAAATCTCTAAAAAGAATTTAAACCTCTAAAACATCTCAATAAACACCCTAAAAATCCCAAAACCCCATGAAACCCTAAAAACGTAAAAAACCCTGATAACCCCCAATAAAACAAAAAAAACATAAAAAAATTTAAACCCCTAAAAATTAATGAAACAAAAAAATTAAAATAAACTAAAATCCTAAAACCCCTAAGAACCATAAAAACCCATAAAATCAAGAAAAAAATTTAAACCCGATAAAACCATAATGACCATTAAAAACTCTAAAAACCATTTCATCCCATAATTTTTTTTATAAAAATATCAAATCCTTAAAACCCAAAAATTGAAAATACCCTCAAAACCCCAAAAAACCAAAAAAAAACCTAAAAACCAAAAAAACCCATAAAAGCCCTTAAAATAAATAAATACCCTAATAACTATAAAAATCTAAAAAAATCTCAAATAATACCTAAAAACCTAAAACCCAATAAAAAACCTAATACCCCCTATGAAAACCAAAAAATCCTAAAAAGGGTAAAATCCTTAAAAACCATAAATCCCCTAAAACTCTAAAAACACATAAAACCCGAAAAAACCCACTGAAACACTAAATACCCATTAAACCCTCAATAATGTTAATGAACACTAAATTACATAAAAACACTTAAAACCCATAAAAGCCTAAAAACACTAAAACCCATAAAAACCTAAAAACCCACAAATCCCATATAAACCATAAAAAACCATATACCCTAGAAAATACAAAAAAATATTAAAAACTATAAACACACTTTATACCCTTAAAAACATTGAAAAATTATAATGAACCTTAAAACCCCTAAAAACCCTAAAAATGTAAAAAACATTAAAAAACTACAAAAATCACTAAAAAATGAAAAACGTAAAAAAAACCCTAAACCCATGAAAACCCAACAAAAAACATAAAAACAGAAAAAAAAAATTAAAACCCATAAAAACTGGAAAAATGTTTAAATCGACTAAAATCCATAAAAAACATAAAAAACCCTAAAAAACCTAAAGACACTCTAAATGGCTATCAAAATCACTCAACAACATACGAGCTTGAAAGGAAAATGATTATATCAGGTGGTCAGAATTGACATGATCAATTCTCTTATTACATCCATGTTTGTGAATGTTTTCTCTATTTCTAGATGGTCGGCATGTCTCATCAAGAATTTTCAAGAAAAAATCAGGATCATTGCATGGATGGGCTGCATGACTGGGAAGAAGCTTGTATCTGTGGAATGGAAAGAATGTAAAAATCCCATCGAAATGGGTGGACTGGGCATCAAGGACTATAGAAAATTCAATGATGTCGTAATTGGTAAATTTACATGGAACATTTTCAACCCGCAGGATAGGATTCTTGAATTCTTGAGGGAAAGGTTGACTTCCAAACTCTCTGAGGATTTCCATGGCATCATTCCTTCTTCAGGATGGACCAATATTAAGTCCTCCTATAGAATCATTATTTCTCACTCTAAATTGTTTGTCTCCAAGCATTCAGTTTTAAGTTGTTTGAAAAACATCTGGCTTGAACGGCCCATCCGTAAATCTGTCCAGCCCCCTCGGAATTTTATGCATTGGTCCATCAATGATATCAACAATAATATGAGCGAGATTCGTCATTATGCCTCAAAATATTATCGCACAAATACAAAGGTACAAATTCATTGATATGGATTGTCTAATTTTGAAACCCAATATGGTTGGGAATTTGAGTATGAAGGAGTATTACCGGTTTGAATGTGAGCAGGGAATTCAACCCCCTTCTTAGATTTCTAAATTTCGGAGGCCCTTCATTCCCCCTTCCAGTCACCTTCTACTATGGAAAATTTGGAGAAACTTATGGCCAGTTCTAGAGCAGTTGAAAACAGATGGTTGGTGCTTGGATTTTGCTTTCCCCATTTGTCTTCATGATGATAAAAATCTACAGCATGTTTTTCTTATATGTAGATTGATTTTTGGTCTTTGGGAGTATATGTAGGTCATTTTCAAGCTGAAAATTTGCATGGACAGCACATTGTCTGCTCTTTTCAGAAGTGTTTTCGGTTTGCAATGCAGTCAATAGGTTTCTAACCTGCTTCTTGCTACTGCTATGTCCCTCATCGTGTTTGCATGGGTAGCCCAGAATAAAGTGGTTTTTGATAACGCTCCATACTGCCTCTACAACATTGTGGTGGTGATTCACAAAACCATCCACATGGCGTATCATATCAAAGTCAGTACGATGGCTAATGATGTAAATGATCTTATTGTTTTAAGAACTCTCAGAGTCACTAGAAGATGCAAGAAACCAAAGGATTTTAAATTCATTCGATGGATTCCACCAATCCTAGAATGGATAAAAGTCAGTGTGGATGGTGCTGCTCTTGGTGCTCCTGGTCTCTCTAATTGTGGAGGAATTTTCCGGATGTACAAAGGCTTTGTTAAAGGATTATTTTATCACCTCATTGGGAATGGATGTGCATATGAATCAGATCTTTAGGCTGTGATAATGGCCATATAATTTGTAGTTCACTTTATATAGAAGCAGTTATGGATTGAATCTGGCTCGATGTTGGCGGTGGAAGCCCTCAAAAGCAAAACCAGGATAATCCCAAGGAGGATTGTCCTACAATGGCTGGAGTGTCTGAGGACTTCTCAGTGTATGAACATTGTGGTCACACATGCATACAGGGAAGCGAACAAGGTGGAAGATGTGCTATCCAAGAAAGCAATTGAGAATGGATGTTCCATGTGGTCCTTTATAGCACTAGATTTTTGTATTCCCCTTGTGGACTTGGACATGAAGGGTGACTTGCACACACGGTTGTGCAGACCCTCCCTATAAAGCCGTGTACTTACTTTTTTGTTAATAAATATTGTGGGGCTGGGTCATGCTTGGCCTCAAACCTGCTTTTCCTAAAAAACCTTAAATCCCATAAAAACTATAAAATCCCCCAAAACATTAAAAAAATCAAAACCATAAAACTCCCAAAACCCCTAGAAACTCTAAAAACCATTTAAACCCCTAAAAACCTTAAAAACTATAAATTACCTTAATATCCCTAAAAAAATCAACCCTAAATATCCAAAAAAACAAAAAACCTTAAATACCCTAAAAAATATTAAAAAACACAAAATCCCTAAAACCTTAAAAACATAAAAATAAAAAAAATCCTCAAAAATCATTAAAGACATAAAATACATATTTTTTTTTTCAAATCCTAGAAAACTAAAAAAAATAAAACTCATTGAAAACATAAAAAAATCCAAAAACCCTAAAAATACAAAAATCCCCAAATTCCCTAAAAACAATAAAGCTCCTAAAACCTTAAGAAACCTAAAAACCCATTAAAACCCTAAAAACCCACTAAAAACTTTTAAAAACCCATTAAATCTCTAAAAATATTTAAAAAGTCAAAAAATCTTAAAACCCTTAAAAACTAAAAAAAAAACCCTAAAAAACAAAAAACCATAAAACCCTAAAAAACCGTAAAACCCAAAAAACCTCAAAACCACTAAAAAAACTAAGAAAAAATAAAAATCAATGAATTTTTTATATCTCTAAAAACCATGAAAAACCAATAGAAAACCTCAAAAACCTAAAATCACTTAAAACCCTTAAAAACCTAAAATACACTAAAAACACTAAAATCATTTTAAACCCAAAAAACCCAAAAAAATCCATTAAACCCTAAACCCCATAAAAGTACTAAAAAAGAATTAAAATTCCGTAAAAATGTAAAAAAACCATAAAAACAAAGAAAACTCTTAAGAAACCCTTCTAAACCCAAAATCACATAAACCCATAAGAACCCAAAAATGATAAAATCCTCAAACCCCTAAAAATCCATAAAAACCCTGAAAACCATAAACTATTAAAAATATTAAAAACCCTAAAAACCCATAAAATCTCAAAAAAAAGCATTAAAAATAAAAAATCCCTTTAATCTCTAAAAATAATAAAAAAAATAAAAAACCTAAAAACCCATAAAAAATAAAAAATACAACAAACCCAAAGATACAATAAAAACTATAAAAATAAAAAAACCCTAAAAATCAAAAGAAAACCTAAAAACCCATAAAAACCCTACAAATTCCAAAATAAATACTTAAAACCCGTAAAAACACTATAGAAACCTTAAAAAACAGAAAAAAGTTAAAACAAAAACCCTAAAAAGTGCTAAAAACCCCAAAAATTATAAAAACCCCTAAAACCCTAAAGTATATCAAAGTTATTATTTTCTCTTTGGGATTGTATTTTGGTATGGGTTGTTTGAATCTTCCCTTCCCATGTTTCTGCATCTTTTTTATTATATTTCTGGTGGGGGCGTGGGGGGGGGGGGGGTTGGGACTAGCTTGGCCCTAAACCTACTTTCTCCCTAAAGTCTATCAAAATCCCTAAACAACATAAAAACTATAAAAGTCCCACATATTTCCTAAAACCCCTTAAAAAATAGAAACCCTAAAAACTATAATAAATACTTAAAAACCTAAAACCACATAAAATTCCTAAAAAACATAGAGAATGAAAAAAAACAAAAAGACCCTAAAACCCCTATAGACCTCTAAAAACTATAAATACCCTTAAAAAATAACAAAACCAAAAAACTAAATAACTATACAAACCACTAAAAAATACTAAAATCCATTTCATTTCATACAAATAATGAAAAACCTAAAAAACATTAAAATTTTTAAAAATTAAAAAAACCACCCAAAACCCAAAAAATCCTTAAAATCCCTAATAGAAACATAAAAAAAACCATATCCATAAAACCCCTAAAAACCATATTGTCCTGAAAAATCCCTTTAAATCAATTAAATTGAATAAAAACCTTATAATGCTCAAAAATCCCTAAGAAAACCCTATAAGTCTATAAATGCATAGAACCCATAGAAAACATAAAATGAAATAAACCCATAAAAAACAAAAAAAATTCTAAAAACTATAAAAACCATAAAAATTATAGAAAACCTTAAAGCACTAAAACCCATAAAACCCTAAAACACATAAAACTCAAAAAAAAAAATTAAAACCCAAAAAATGATAAAAACTCTCAAAATCATTAAAAACCTAAAAAAAGTAAACCCAAAAAACCAAAAAACCCTTAAAACCCTAAAAACCCATAAAAATCAGCAAAACCCTAAGGACCCAAAAAATAATATAAATAATAAAATCTCTAAAAATACATAAAATCGTAAAAAACCCTAAAAACCCTAATCTATCCTAAAAAACATAAAGACATAAAAACTCTTAAAACCTCTAAAAACCTAAAAAATGTTAAAAACCCTAAAATACCTGAAAACCCAAAAACTCATAAACCCTTTAACCATTAAAACCCTGAAAACCCATAAAAACCCTAAAACCCATTAAAAACTCTAAAAACCCTTTAAACCCTTTAAAACATCAAAAAAATCTAAAAAACATTGAAATCGTGAAAAACTCAAAAAACCCTTAAAACCCATAAAAACCATAAACCCCTAAAAATCATAAAACCCCTAAAACCTGTCAAAATCCCTAAAAACCCCTAAAACCCATAAAAATACTAAAAAGACCAAAAAATCCCAAAAAAAGTTAAAAATTCATTAAAACCCTAAAAAATACTATGAAAACATTGAAAATCTAAAAACACTTAAAACCCCTAAAAACCTAAAAAACTTCAATACACCCTAAATTCTCTAAAAACCTTTAAAAAAATAAAAACCACTAAAAAACATTAAAAACCCTAAAACCACATAAATTCTTTAAAAAACATTGAAAACCCCAAAAACCCCTTAAACCACTAAAAATGTAAAAAATTCTAAAACAAATTTAAACCATAAAAACTGAAAAAACCCCCCAAAATACAAAAAAAAACC
The DNA here is from genome assembly GCA_963277665.1 of Viscum album. Taxonomy (NCBI): domain Eukaryota; kingdom Viridiplantae; phylum Streptophyta; class Magnoliopsida; order Santalales; family Viscaceae; genus Viscum; species Viscum album. The sequence goes on from OY728160.1 coordinate 759,330,128, forward strand.
ATAAAACCCTAATAAACCTAAAAACTATAATATCCCTTAATTTCCATGAATACCATAAAAACAATAACAATCCTAGAAAACACTAAATATCCCTATAAAATAAAAAAACTCTAAAATACTTGAAAAAAATTAAGAAAACCTAACAAGTTATAAAATATTTAAAACCATTAAAAACCACAAAAATGATAAAAACCTTAAAACCCCTCAAAACCCTAAAACAATAAAACCCTAAAAATAAGTAGAAACCCTAAAAAATAAAAATATCAAAAGGGAGAAAAAATTAATAAAAATATAAACAAACCGTAAAACCCCTGGAAACCCTGAAACCCCTAATAGAACCTTAAAAAATATAAACACTTGAAACCCATAACACAAATAAATATGTTAAAATCCCAAAAAACTGGAAAACCCCCCAAAATATTATAAGCCATAGAAACCATTAAGACCCATAATAAAACCCTAAAACCCCATAAAAACCCTAAAACCACTAAAAAAATATAAAAACCTTTGTACCCCTTTTTTAAAAAAATATAAAAAAACATAAATTCCTAAAAACTCAAAAAAAACCCTAAAACAAAAAAACAATTAAAACCCAAAAAACCAAAACCACTAAAATACCTAAATTCCAAAAAATTCATAAAAATACTAAAAAATGTGTACAAACACTAAAAACTATGAAATACCCTAGGTAAACCATAAGAACCTAAAAAACATAAAACCAAAAAGAAAACTAAAAATGAGAAAAAAAACCTAAAAACCCATAAATAACTAAAAACCCTAAAACCCAAAAAATCCCTAATAACACTAAAAACATAAAAAATACTAAAAAAGACCTAAAAACAGTAAAAATGTAAAAAAGCGTAAAAATGTAAAGAGTGTCAAAATCCATAAATATCCTGTGAAAACCTTAAAAAATAAAAAATACTTAAAACCCCTATACAAACTAAAAAAATTCTAAAATCCCTAAAAGACTCTAAACACCAAAAAACCGCCAAAACCCACTAAATCCCCTAAAAACCTTATAAAACCCTAAAAAATAGAAAAATCCTAAATTACCATGTAAAAATAAAATCATCTTTCAAACACCTAAAAATTTAAAAACTATAAAAATCATAAAAACCTAATATTATCAAAAAAATTATAAAACCCCAAAAAACGAAAAAAAAAACTCAAAAAACCCAAAAAATCCTAAAACCCCTCAAAATCCCTAAAATCCTTAAAACCCTGAAAATTCCTAAAAACCCCTAAAAATCACCAAAGATATAAATAAAACTAATAAACATGAAAAAAAGTGAATAGCTCAAAAAACATAGAACACTTAAAACCCCCACAAACCTAAAAAACACTTGAAACCCTAAAAAACAAAAAACCCAAGAAACCATAAAAACCTCGAAAACTATAAAACCCAAAAAACATTACAAACCCTAAAAACCATTAAAAACACTTTAAATCCTTTTACCTATAAAAACTTTAAAAACTATTAAAAACTTTAAACACTAAAAAACTTTCAGAAAAACCCTAAGCCCCCCCAAAAAACATAAAAACCCATAAACCCAAAAAAACATAAAACCACTCAAAATCCATAAAATAGCTAAAAACCCTAAAATATTGTAAAAATCCCTAAAAATAACCCAAAACATTAAAATAACTTAAAAATCACAAAACAACCCTAATAAAAACATAAAAACACTTGAATCCCATAAAAACATAAAAAACATTAAAAATCCTAAAATCCCAAAAAAAACCGCAAAATACCTACAAAACTAAACAACAAATAAAATCATAAAATCACTAAATGCCCTTAAAAATGTCCAAACCCCCTAAAACTCTGAACACACATAAAAAACATTTGAACCTAATAACACTCAAAACCATTATAATCCTAAAAAACACTAAAAGCTATAAAATACTAAAAAAATACTAAAACTTGTAAAACCATGAAACCCCTCAAAACATTAACAGTCATAAAGAACAAAAATAACTCTAAAAATCTCTTAAACACCTAAAAAAGATGAAAAACTCCAAAATCCATATAATCATTAAAAAACAGAACAAAAACAAAAAACCAAAAAACCCTTAAAATACCTAAAAATCCTAAAAACCAATAAAAATCCTGAAAATACCTAATATTATTTATAAACTAAAAAACCCTATAACCTTGAAAGAAACAAAAGAACTGTAAATGAATAAAAAAACTTAAAACCCCTGAAATCTCAAACAAACCCAAAACAAACCCAAACAAACCCTAAAAACCCCCAAACAATAAAACCCCTAAAAATCATAAAACCCTAAAATACCCTAAAATACCATAATATACCCTAAAACCCACAAAAAAAACAAACCCAGAAACCGAAAACCCAAAAAACCCAAAAAAACCCAAAAATACCCTAAATACCCCAAAACCATAAAACCCCTAAAAACCATAAAAAAAGCTAAAACACCTAAAAACTAATAAGTAATCTAAAACCATTAAAAATCTAAAAACCCTTTATACCCTTAAAAATGTTAAAAAACTCAAAAACATTAAACCTATAAAAACTAAAAAACCCCTAAAATTCAAAAAACACATCAAACACCTAAAACTATAAAAAATAATAAAACCCCCAAAATCACTAAAAATTCGAAAACCCATAAATATTCTAAAAAATCCAAAAATATGCATAAAAATGTAAAAAATCTTAAAAACCCAAAAAATATAAGGATACCATAGAACCCTAAAAACACATAAAACCCCTAAAATATAAAAATACCCTAAAAACACTATAACCACTAATACAATCATAACACCCCTCAAAATCCATAAAAATGATAAAAAACAAAAAAATCATTAAAAATATCTAGAAATACCTAAAAAATAAACACCATAAAAACCATGAAAAAATGTAACAAACCCTTAGATTCCTAAAAATATATATAACCCTTAAAAACTCTAAAAACAATAAAAAACAATAAACCACTAAAAAAATAAAAAACTTTAAACCCATACAATCATTTAAAATCACTAAAAACCCTTAAAATCCTAAAAGAATAAAAAAACCCCAAAACCCCAAAACCCCAAAACCCCAAAAAACCAAAAAAATAAAAAACCCCTCAAAACCCTAAAAACCTCCAATATCCCTAAAAACATTAAAAGCCATAAAAATCCAAAAAATCCAAAAAAATACATAAAATAAGAAACCCTAAAATCCTAAAAACCAATATGAAAACCTTAAAAACCATACAAAAAATAAAACCCTGAAAAAAAATAAAATTGGACAAAACCCTACAATACCCTAATACCCCCTAAAAAACCTAAATACCATAAAAATATATAAACACCATAACACCCCATAATAATCATGTAAAATTGATAAAATTTTCAAAAACATAAAAATCCCTAAAATCCATAAAAACCATAAAAAACCATAGTAACCTAAAAAATAGAAAGCACACAAAAAAGCTAACAAACATTGAGAACCCTAAAAACAATATCCTAAAAACATAAACCCCCTAAAAACCATAAAACCCCTAAAAATAATAAAACCCCTTAAAACCCATAAAAACCCTAAAACCACTAAAAATATATAAAAACCCTTTAAACCCCTAAAATTTTTAAAGACTCAAAAGACCTTAAAAACCTAAAATATTGAAAACCCAAAAGAGCTGTAAAAACCCTTTAAACCCTAAAATACCTTTAAAACCTCAAAATCCATAAAAACCCAATAAACCATGAAAACGTAAAAATACCTAAAAATTCATAAAAACCTAAAACAGTATAAAAACATGAGAAACTTCAGAAAACCTTAAAAACCCAAAAAACCAAAAACCCCAAAAAACTAAGAAACTATAAAAACCCTAAAAATCCTAAAAAACCTAAAACCCACAGATCCCCTAAAAACCATAAAATACCTTAAAACCCCTAAAATATCTAAAACCACACAAAAACCATTGAAACCTAGGATAAAGTTAAAAAATATAATACCCTTTAAATCCATAAAAGTTTAAAAAGAATCCCAAAAAACACATAAACACCTAAAAAACCTCAAAAATCCTAATTTTTTAAGGATTGTTTTTGGGATTCCTAAGGTTTCTAAGGCCAATTTATAGGAAATATTTTGGATGGGATTCGTGAGATTTATTTGGTTTATTTTCCGATGGTCGATCGTTTGTGCTTCACAAGGTTTCTCGGCCCCATTTTCTTTTTGGTGTTGGTGTGGTCTGTAACGACCCAATGTTTTTCAATGGAAAGTACCTTCTTATATTTATGTCATAAATTAACATAAAAACACAACATAATGAACTAATAAGTGATAAGTGACCTTTAAACATAATTTTTTCACTTCTATTTTTTGAATTTGAAAAATCCAACATACACGGTTATGCTCAAGATGATTTTTGGAGTCTAATGAAACAAAAATAATTTGCAGTGAACAGTAATGTACACTTAGAAATAGTAACATACCCCTATGAATAGTAAATCTTCCAACATAAGAGTAACCTTACCCATGAATAATTAAATAAAATTTAGACATCTTAGAAAGAGATAATTTGACCTTAGTAAACATTTTGGTATTTTGTAAGTCATAAATAATTAATTATAAATAATTAATTAATTTAAAGGAAAATTTATTTTCTTAAAATGTATTCATTATTTATCAAATAAATTTCTTATAGATTTTGATAATTTTATAATACCCTACGTAATTTTTTAAATCACTATAAAATCGGTTTTAATCATAAAAACTGTTTTTATGTAAATTGTGATTTTAATTAAATATTAAATTAATAATATTTAGAAAATTATTTTTGAAAAATGGAATTAATTTTTGGATTCTACACATAAAAAATGGTTGGCGTAAATTTTTTGGAATTTTCTGAGATACTTGAGTTTTTGATGAATAGTTAAATCCGATAATTCAAAATAAATACTAAATAATGGATTAATTGAGTCATCGATGTTGCTCTGCTGATGTAAGCCCACTTGGTTTGGGATCACATGATAAAATTACTATTATTGTTCATTCAATACTCAATATTACTTATCTTAGGGGAAATTAAAAAACTAATGAATTTTATATTAAGGAAAGCCCTCTCTCATCCACTATAAAATCCACCCTTCACAACCTCATTTCATCCCACCTCTAAAGCTCCAATAATTCTCTAAACTCTGACCGAAAACCTTCCCTAGCCCCTCCCCCACGTCCAAGAGATTCTGGTTTCTTAAAAATACCAAGCTTAGGCCTTTACGGAGGTTCTCAAGAGAAGGATTCAAGAGGTAATTTCCCTTTCTCTTCCCCTTTAATTTCCTTTCATGTTAATGTTCATTTCTTGATATCTACCCACCTATCTTCATCCAAATTGTATTGGAACTCCATTATTATACATATAATATAATTTTATGACTATAATGGGATATTATATCATCCAACCCCATTTTCCCTCTTCCTCTTATTTTATTAAAGAGAACGTTTTCGTGAGGTGTGAATTTATCACCTTTAAGAACGACATGCTTTCTTCTTCCATTTCTACCTTCAGATATGGTCATGAAACCATTTTTATGGTTGAACCAGAATATGTTATATATATTATGTTCTACTTAATGTTCTGGAAATAACCTATGTACATATTACTAAGTGATAATTTAAAACAATTTCATTGTGATCCAAAAACCGCCCAAATTGACCCAAATAACCATCATTTAATTCTTATCTAATGATTCATCCATGTGGATCAAATATAATTCATTATAAGGGCATTAAATATAATTTAATATCATTAATTAAATGTAATATAATTTCTGGATGTTTACTCATGTTCTTCCCAAAATTCAATTTAATAATACAAGTGAACCACCGAAGAAAAACCATAAAAACGAACATCCCCGAACAATGTTTTTAAACTTTATAAGTCATCCAAAGGAACATAATATGAAATAATTAATCCAGAATGAACCCTATTAATGTAAAATGATTCTGGATTTCTAATTAATGAATAAAATTTCATTATATAGGACATTAAATAGAAGGAAGCATTCAGGTACAAGGTAAGGGGAAATCTCCAACCGAATTGTCTTCCTTCGGGTTCTCCCTCTTTCACTCCATTTTTGATATGGTTACCCCTTAAAGATCATTTCATCATCATTTTCTTTAATTTTTTGGGATATATATGTTTTTCACTGGTTTTTATGTCAAACCAAATGTTTTCCAAAATAACTCCTCTTTTAATAACACCCCTTTTACTTCTCACTCAAAGTGGACAGTTCTTGTAACATGTATGTTATTCTATCTTTCTTTTGGGAATCCAAAGCTTATGAATGTGTTATTATGAGATTAAACCCATTCAATTCCATGGATTATTTATGTAAATTTTTTATATGTGTTATATGTTGAATGAATGATGATGATACTGTTATGATGTGATGGGTGAACCCAAAATTATATAGCGCAATATGCATTTTTCAATGTGATGGGTGCGCCCGGAATTATACAGCGCTCTAATGCATTGGGTAAAGTGATGAATCTCATGAGTAAATGTGAAATGATTTGTGAACAGGATTATAGATTGGTTCAAAAGTATGTGTGGTAGCTAATCACTGAGACATGGTGTTTCATTTTTATGCATTTCCACATTTCAAGTCTTTTATTTATGCTCCTCTCATGTTCATGATCTTTTGCCTATGTTATTATTATGCTCACCCCATGATATATTGTTCTTATCTATCCTCTTACTGGGCTTCTAGATCACCCCTTTTGATGTATACCCTCAAGTGGCTACATGTACTAAGGAGAGAACATGTGAAAATAAGAAGCTATAGAATAAGAAATTAAATAAATGTTTATGCTAGAAGTTGTATTTTGTTATGTGTGGTCCTAGTTTTCCCATGACACTATACCTTTGGATCCTCTTTGTGTAATACTATTACGTTTTTTATCTTTTAAATGATGTAATAATAATGTAAGAAAAGGTTGGGTTATTACATGCCCCCTAAGGAAATTTGGTTTCATCATTTGGGTGATTACATTTCAATTCAATTACTTTATTTTTTTATATATTACATTATATTTTCCTTGGAAAAAACCCAAATAATCCAAAAACCATAAAAAAAATAAAAATCCACAAAATTAATAAATACCCTAAAAACCATAAAATCCTAAAAAACACTAAAAATCTCTCGAATTGTAAAATTATTAAATCAATAAAAGCCTAAAGAAAACCTTAAATACCTAAAAACCTAAAAAAACCATAAAATAAAAACTCTAAACACCCTCAAAAACTAAAAATCCCAAAAAACCCCAAACCCCCTAAAAACTTTAAAACCCATCCAAAATAAAAAAACCCCTAAAACCACTAAATACTATATAAACCCTTTAAACCCCAAAAAATTAAAAAAATCTAAAAAGCCATAAAAACCTTATAAATAAAAAGAATCCTAAAAACCCAAAAAGCAAAAAACCAAAAAATCCCTATTAACCCAGAAAACTGTCAAAACCCGTAAAAACCATAAAAAAATATAAAAAACCTAAAATCATAAAAAACTTTAATAGCATTCAAAAATCATAAGAAAACCATAAAAACCTAAAAACACATAAATCCCTAGAAAACCTCAAAAAATATAAAACCCCTAAAAACACTAAAACCCTAAAAATTCCAAAACTTTTAAAAATCCTTAAAAACACTAAAAAAACCACAACAATCCTAATAAAGTACAAAAGAGACCTAAAAAATAAAAAAAACTCTAAAAAACTAAAAACTCGTCAGTAATAAGTAAAAACTGTAAAATATTTAAATGCCCTAAAAACCTTAAAACTGATCAAAACCATAAAAGACCGTAAAAACTAAAAAAACACTGAAAACCATAAAACCCCTAAAAATCATAAAATCCCCAAAATACACAGAAACCTCTAAAAACAACTAAATACTCTAAACACCCTTTTAACCCCTAAAAACATTAAAAAAGTCTAAAAATCCTAAAAACCCAAAAAAATCAAATAACCTTGAAAACCCAAAAAAAAAATTTAAACCAAGAAAACCCTAAAAAATCTTAAATTCCATAAAATACCTAAAAACCATAAAATCCTAAAACCCTTAAAAATCCCTAAAAACATAAAAAAACCTAAATTCCCTTAAAACTATTAAGAAAAAAATTAACAACCAAAAAACACATAAAACCTTGAAAAAACCTAAATTGCGCAAAAAAGACCAAAAACCCTAAATACCATAAAAATCATAAATCCCCTAAAAATCCAGAAAAAACTGAAAAACCACACATATCCTAAGAAACACCTAAAAATATATAGAAATTTAGAAAACTATAAAGATCTTGAAAAAACATAAGAAACCATGAAAAACGTAAAAACACATAAAACCCCTAAAAACATAAAAAATACTAAAAACCCAAAAACCCATAAAAGACCCAAAAACCCTAAAGGTCATAAATCCCTAAAAACTATAAAAACCAAAACCCCCTAAAAACCTAACAAAACCACTATCACTCAAAAAACAATTTAAACCCCTAAAAACCATAAAAACTCATAAATCCTTAAAATCATAAAAACAAAAAAAACCCTGAAAAGCTAAAAAATAATAAAAACCCCCAAAACCCTAAAACCATAAAAATTACTAAAAACCCTAAAAATATAAAAAACCTAAAAAGTGTTGAAGATACTTAAAAATGGAAAAAACCTTAGAATCCATGAAAACAACAAAGAAAACCCTAAAAACCTATAAACAATTAAAACCCCTAAAAACATTTAATGTGCTAAAACCCATAAAACCCCCAAAAAACCATAGAAATCACAAAAAACACTCAGAACCCCGAAAAACACATAAAAAATATAAAAAAATCCCTGGAAATCCCAAAACACATAAAACCCTAAAACCCATAAAACTCATAGGAAAAACATCGACCAAAAAGCACTTAAATTCTGTAAAAAACAAAAAACATTACAAATCATAAAAACCAAAAATAGTCCCTAAAACCCATAAAACACATAATAACATTAAAACCCATGAAAACCTTAAAAACCAAAAAACCAAAAAATTATAAATAATCACAAAAACTCATCAAACCCTTTAAACCCCTAAAAAATTTAACAAACTCTAAAACAAATTAAAAACCCTAAAAACACAAACACCATAAAAAACCAAAAAAAGCATAAAAACCCTAAAATCATAAACACCCTTAGATCCCTCAAAATCTTTAAAACCTTATAAAAACATAAAAATATTATAAAATCTAAAAAATCATAACAAAACATTAAAATCCTAAAAAACCATAAAAAAACGTTAAAAAACTAAAAAAACATAAAACAAATAAAAAATAAAGAAATGCTAAAAATTATAGAAAACCCTAAAACTCCTAAAAATAATAAAATCCCTCAAAATCACTTAAACCCCTACAATTCTATAAAAAAATCCTAAAAAGGCTTAAAAATCCCAAAAATATGAAAACCCCTAAAAACCTGAAAACCCTATGGTATCCTTAAAAACCTAAATACAATTAAACCCCATTAAAATGTAAAAAATGATAAAAACGCTAAAAACCTTAAAATAACCTAGAACTCCTAAATCCCCTAAATTCCTTAAAAATAACAGAAAACCCTAAAACCCTCTAAAACACTATAAAATCTTTAAACTCATAAAAAGGTTAAAAACACTAAAAACCCTTTAAAACCCTAAAATTCTTTAATAACCCATTGAAACCCTAGTAAAACCATAAAAATCCAAAAACCCTAAAAACCAAGACCCTCTCAAAATCCTTTAAAACACAAAAAAAAATTAAAATCATAAAAAGATTTAAACATCTCTTAAAATGCAATAACCAATAAAACCCTAAGAAAACCTTGAAATCCAAAAAGCAATTAAAACCACTAAAAACCTAAGAATGAAAAATCCCTGAGAAATCCTAAAAAACCTAAAACCCAAAAACACCCCAAAAACCCTTGAAAACCTTACAACTATACAGATATCAAAATCCCTAAAATTCCCTATTAATGTAAAAACCCATAAAAACCATAAAAACACTAAGAAAACAATAAAAACCTAAAAAAATAAAAAATCCCTAAATATAAAAAAATACTAAGAACTATAAAAACCCTAAACTACCTAAAATCCCTAAAAACCCTAAAAATACTAAAAAACATAAAAAAACTAAAAACCCACAAAAACACTAAACTACTAAAAACTCTAAAAATAATTTAACCCTCTAAAAATGTTATAAAAACCTTAAAAACCTTAAAATCCCAAAAAATATAAAAAATCCCTGAAACCCCCCAAAAAACATAAAAGCCCTAAAAAATCTAAAACCCTTAAAAATTATTAATTCTACTAAATATTGTAGAAAACCTTAAAAATACTCAAAACCCCTTAGAAAACATTAAAATACCAAGAAACACATAAAACTATTAAAAACCTAGAAAATGCTAAAAACCATAAATAACCCTAAAAACTTAAAACCACCTAAAACCCCATAGAAATACTAAAATTACATAAAAATAAAAAAAAATTTAAAAACCATAAAAACGTAGATAATCCTTAAGAAAACATTTAAAACCTAAAAAATATTAATACAACTGAAAACGTAAATAAAGAAAAAAACCTTGAAAGACTAAAAACACCTAAAAACTAAAAAAACAATAAAATCCTCTAAAGCCCTTAAAAAACATAAACAACCATAAAGACCTCTAAAAACACTAAGAACTCTAAAACACCTTTAAACACATAAAAAACTCAAAAAACCCCTATAACCCAAAAATCCTAAAAAACCCTAATACCCTATAAAAAATTAGTAAGCCCAAAATCCCTAAAATACATAAAAATCCTAAAAAATCCCAATATATCTATGAAAACATAAAAAAACTAAAAACCTTCAAAATCCTAAGAAAACATTAAAACCATAAAAACCCATAATACCCCTAAAAACCATAAAAATTTAAAAACAATAAAACTGTAAAAACACTAAAAACCCATAAAAACTGAAAAAATCCTAAAAACTCATAAAACGCTTAAAACCAAAAAAATCTAAAATCCCTAGAGACACATAAAAATTTTAAAAACATTATAAGACTCTAAAAGAAATTAAAACACAAAAAAATAAAAAATAAAAAAAAACATAAAACCCCTAAAACCCCTCAAAATCCAAAAAACCCTAAGAAACCCTAAAAAACATAAAAAATCAATAAAAATCCATAAAAACATAAGAAACCCTAGAAACCCTAAAAAAACGTATGAAAACCATAAATACCTAAAAACACTTAAAACCCCTAAAAAATGTTAAAACCTATAAAAACATAAAAAATCCTAGACAACCCTAAAACACCTCAAAATCCATAAAATCCCAAAAAAATCGATAAAAAAGAAAAAACCATAAAAACCTAAAATACCTTAAGAAACATTAAAATCTTAAAAATGTTAAAAACCCATAAAAGCATAAAAAATTTATAACTCTTACAAAAATAAAAATACCTAAAACCCCACAAACTATAAAAACTATAAAAAACTATAAAAATACAAAAAAAAAAGAAAAAAATACCTAAAACATAAAAACCAAAAAATCCTAGAAAATTTATATGAAAACCTGAAAAACATGAAAATAGTTAAAACCCCTAAAATCCTAAAAATTTCTACACCCCCTAAATTACCATAAAACCGTTAGAATGTCTTAAAACTATAAAAACCCTTGAATACATTTAAAAACCTAAAACCTATAAGACCATAAAACCACTAAAAACTCTAAAAACCCTTTCAACCCCTAAAAAGATAAAAACCACTAAAAAGATTTAAAAACATTAAAAACAAAAAACACCCCGAAAATCCAAAAATTCCAAAAAAACCCAAAACCCTAGAAGCCCCCCAATACCTAAACACCATAACAACAATACAAATTCTTAAAATCCCTAAAAATCCCACAAAAATGTAAAACCCCCTAAAAACCCTAAATGCCCATGGGGCATGGGTGAGTTGGTGAGCGACGGTGGCGTCTTGACCCCGAGGTTCTGAGTTCGAGTCCTCACAAGGAAAAGAACACTATATGCCTTTCTCACCTCTCGTGGGCCCCTCTACACCGTGTGGAACTCGCATGAAGGCTCGGGTGTCGTTACACCAGGGATAGTGGATGGGGGAGTATATATAGGCGCTCAGTGGTGGGTGACGGCCCACCTATACTGTGTAACCCATTGGGCCTAAAAACCCAGTGTACTTTTCCCATGGGGCATGGGTGAGTTGGTGAGCAGTGGTGGCGTCCTGACCCCAAGGATCTAGGTTTGTGTCCTCACAAGGAAACACACACTATATGCCTTTATCACCTCTTGAGGTCCCCTCTACCCCGTGTGGAACTGGCCTAAATTCCCGAGTGCCGTTACACCTGGGACTGCGGATGGGGGAGTACATATAGCCGCTCAGTGGTGGGTGACGGCCCACCTATACCGTGTAACCCCTCAGGCCTAAAAACCTAGTGTACTTTATCCCGCAGGGCATGGGTGAGTTGGTTAAAGGCAGTGGCGTCCTGACCCCGAGGTTCCAGGTTCGAGTCCTCACAAGGAAACACGCACTATATGCTAAAAAACCACTCGTGGGCCCCTCTAACCCGTTGGGAACTGGCTTAAGCCCAACGGTTGACCACCTTGGGCTTCGCTGGGGATGTGCGGTGCACAGGTGGGCAGGCCATCCCAATACCTCGTTACCTAACAACACATTTTCCAATGGGGCATGGGTGAGTTGGTGAGTAGTGGTAGCATCCTAACCCCGAGGTTCTGGCTTCAAGTCCTCGCAAGGAAACACACACTATATGCTATTATCACCTCTCTTGGGCCCCTCTACCCTATGTGAAACTGGCTAAAATCCTGGGTGTTGTTACACTTGGGACTGCTGGTAGGGGAGTACATATAGGCACTCGGTGGTGGGTGAAGACCCACCTATACCGTGTAACCCCTTGGGCCTAAAATCCCAGTGTACTTCAATGGCGGCGCACTCTCCTGGATCCCTCTCTCGTTCGCTACTTCTTCCAGGTTTGCTTCTGGTTTCTGCTCGGATCGTTGATCTCAACATCTCGTTTCTTCTCAGTTCTCTACATCGGTCTACTCTAGCGGTGCTATACTGTCTGAAGAAGGTGGTTTCTTTCGTTCATCAGCAAATTATGATCCCCTACGTGTTTTTTCTTTTGGGTTTCGATGGGGATCGTTGGCACGTTCACGATCAGATGACTTTGGTGGTTTTGCAGCCTTCAGTTCGTTTGGTTCTGGAGCGATTTGAAGCTGATGACGTGCTAGGCATGGGGATCCCTTCTGGTTTTCAGCCACGGAGCGATGTTGACTTTTCAGATCTTGGGTTTCTGCGGGCTGGTCGGCGGGGTTGAGGGAATATTTCACGTAGATGGTTGCTTTATCGGTCGTTGGGGTTGCGATCTGCCTTTACGCTCACAGATCTGATCTTTGAAGGTCTTTGGTGGCTTCATTGAAGATGCGTTGGTCTTTCATGGATGCAGAAGGTTTGGTGTCGGCTTGGTGATACCGCGTTGTTCCGGTTCTGTGGGTGCTCATATATGCTTAGTATAAGTCGGAAAAGAAGATCCATGTTCGTCCCTTGGCCTTGTTATTGTTTTTGTTCCTGTGATGGTTGTTATTTTCTGGTGTGCTGGTGGATCATGGCTTCAATCAAATTCTGCTTTGTGGGTGCATGTCTTACCTCCAATTTTGGTTTGATTCATTGATGGTTTGGGCTATTTGCTGGGTTGTGAATTTGGTTGAAGGTTTTCGTTTTGATTTTCTAGTTGTGATGGCTCTAGTTTGCCCATTTCTTGTGCTGCTACTATGGAAAGTGATGTATTCCATTTTGAGAGATTGGTGGTGTTTTGCTGCTTACATTCGTGGTGTGAAAGGATTGGATGGGTATTGGAAACTTCGATGCTAGTTACTGCTTGCTGATAGGTTGGGATGAAATGAAACTGTTGGTCTGAGGCATGGGGGATGGTGGTCCTGTGTTTCTAGTTGTCCTATATGTCATATGCTAGATGTGGGCGCTGCTGTTCATGGTTTGTTTTTCATTGAATGGGTGCTATTTGGTGCCATTTTCTGGTGGCTAGATGATTTTTGGTTTGGAAGTAATGGTTGTTGGCTGTTGAGCTATTGGTTATTGGGTTCTTCTTTCCTTTAGGTTTGGAGGTGGTTGGTGCTAGGGGACTTCTATGGTTGTGTTGATTGGAATTAGTTCTCTTGGTTTCTAGAACTGAATCATGGTGCTGGGATGAGGAGATGCTGGTGGCTGTGGATTGTGAAGTGGGATGCTGCTGACGGTTTTGACGCTTCTAGACATTGGTTTCTTCTTGGATGGGAGGAGACGCCGAGGACTTTGTTTGGATTTGTGTGTTTTTTTCTTCTTCTTTTGATTTTTCTTTTTTTTTGGCGTCTTTGTCTTGGGTTGATAAGGGTTTTTGGGTGCGGGTCGTTTAACCCCCCCCCCCTTCCGTTGTATGCTGTGTCTTTTTCATTATAATAAATTTGTGGGGGGGGGGGGGGTCGTGAATAATGCGTCCTCACACCTCTTATGCCCTAAAAAACCTAAGAAAACCATTAAAACCCTAAAAATCATAAAACCCATAAAAACCTAAAAAATTCTAAACATCATATAAATTGTAAAAACATTAATAACCATAAAACCTAGAAAAAACATAAAATAACATAAAAATCTATAAAACCCCTAAAAACCCACTAAAAAGTCTAAAAAACAATTTTAATCCTTAAAAACATAAAAAAATGAAAATAATTTAAAAACCTAAAAATCAAAAAACCCGAAAAATATAAAGAAACCACAAAAACACTAAACCCCCTAAAAAACCCCAAAAACCATAAAAATATTGAAAATTCCTAAATACCATAAATATTGTAAAACTACTATAGAATCCCTAAAAAATAAAACTTTAAAACCCAAATAATCAATAAGAAAAACTCAAAAACCTAACAATACATAAAACCGCTAAAAACTAAAAAATTATAAAACCCTAAAAAATCCTATAAAAACCAAACATTCCTAAAACCACTCCAAATCACTGTAATTCCTAAAAAAGAATAAATATCATAAAAAATCCAAAAAAATCAACAAAAATGTAAAATCCTGAAAGCCCTAAAACACCTAATAAAAACACAAAAACACTTAAAACCCCTAAAACACAATAAAAACAAAAAACCCCTTATAACCCTAAAACCCTAAAACTCCCCAAAAACCATAAAAACATTAAAAAACCTTAAAATTACTAATATATCCCTAAAAATCCTTAAAAATATAAAAAACCCAAACATCATTGAAAACAAATATAAAATTATAAAAAAACAATAAACACTTAAAATCCCTAAAAACCTAAAATCTCTAAAACCCTAAAAAACCAAAAAAACACCTAAAACCCATTAAAATCCATAGAAACCCTAAAAAACATAAAAATCATAAAAAGTCCCTAAAATTTCAAAAATAACATAAAAACCCTAAAAATGCTAAACACCCTAACAAAATAAACTAAAACCTCTTAAAACTATAAAAACTATAAAAAGGTTATAACCCTAAAGAACCGTAAAAAATAATCAAAAAATGCCTCAAAAACATAAAAAACCCAAAAACATTAAAAAAATCCTAAAAACTGATAAAAACACTAAACACCCACTAAAAACTCTTCAAATCCTTTAAAGCACTAAGAAACTTAAAAACTATTAAAAACAATAAAAACCACACAAAACTCAAAAATCCTCTAAAAAACCTAAATACCCTTAAAAATGCTCAAAATATTTGAAAAAACTAAAAATAATAAAAAACCTAAAATATCCGTAAAAATCCATAAAAATGTAATAAACACTAAAACTCTGAAAACCCCGAAGAAAACCTTAAAAATATAAAAACACATAAAACCCCTAAAAAATAAGAAAATGATAAAAACCCCAAAAACCCTAAAGACCCTAAAACCCCATAAAAACCATAAAATCCACTTAAAACTATAAAAATTATTTAATAGCCTAAAAACATTAAAAAATACCAAAAAACATGAAAATCCCTAAAACACAAAAAGTATACCTGAAAACCAAAATAAACATAATATCCAAAAAAACCACCCCCCCCCCCCCCAAACCCCCCGTAAAACCCTAAAAACCATAAAAATAAAAATTAATCCCTCAAAATCATTGAAAGTTTTAATATCCCTAAACACCATGAAAAACCATAAGAAATCCATAGAATCCTAAAAACACTAACGACCCCTAAAAACATAAAAAACAGATAAACCCTAAAAACCCTAAAATCCCTTAAAACCCCAAAGAACCCTTAAAATTCTTTGAATACACCAAATTACCTATAATTTTTTTTAAAAATAAAAATCCTAAAAAAGGCCGAAAAAATCCCAAAAAACGTAAAAAAAACTAAACCCTCAAGAAAACCCTATGAAAAATTTTAAAACCTAAAATACAAAAACCCCAAAAAATAATAATAATGTAAATACCCTAAAATCCTAAAACACTGTAAAACACCAAAAATACCCTAAAACAAAAAAATCCCTTGAAATTATAAAACCTAAAATCACTAAATACCCTAAAAATCTTAAAAATAAGAAAAATCCCTAAAAACATAAAAACAATAAAAACACATAAAATTCCTATGAAAAACCTTAAAAAACTAAAAACAAATAAACTCATAAAAACCTAAAAATGTTGAAAACATTAACCCCCCTAAAAACAAAAAAAACCCAAAAAAATCGCAAAATCCCAAGAAAAAAACCATAAAAAACCTAAAAAACAATAAAAACCGTAAAAAAACAAAAAAAAATTAAAAATATGAAAACCCCTAACAAATCTTTAAAAACATAAAAACAATTAAAGAAACTATAAAATTAAAAATGCTAAAAACAGTAAAAATCCTACAAATACCAAAAAACAACGAAAACTATAAAAAAACATAAAATAATCTAAAAAACCAAAAAATATAAAAACAACAGAAAAATATAAAACCCATTATACCCCTAAAAATATTAAAAATATATAAAAAAAATCAAAAACCCTAAAAACTCAAAAAAAACCATAAAAACCATAAAAACCTTTAGAATCCCTAAAAACACAAAACCAATAAAAAACATAAAAAACCCCAAAATTACTAAAATAAAATAAATTCCAAAACCCCTAATAAACTATAGGAAAACCTTAACAACCAAGGGAAACTAAAACCAACAAAAAACAAAACAATGCTAAAAAACCTAAAAAACAATAACCCCCCCTAAAATCCCTCAAAATTCATAAAAAACCTAAAAAAATACATATAAATTTTAAAAAATCCTAAAACCCCTAAAAAAATAATAAATCCTTAAAAACCTAAAAACACTTTAAACCCCTAAAAAAACTAAAAACACAAAAAACGTAAAGTTACCCTAAAAACCATAAAACCCCAAAAAACCAAAAAACCCTAAAAACTGTAGAAACCCATAAAATAAAATAAAACCCCCTAAAAACCAATAATAACTATAAAAATCCATTAAACACAATTTTTTTTTAAATTCTAAAAAATATTAAAAATCCTAATAAAAACATAAAAACCCTAGAAACATAAAAACCACACATACCCTAAAACCCTAAAACACTCAAATACCATAAAATTAATAATAACCCAAAAAATTTAAAAAATACAAAAAATACCTAAAATGTAATAAATCATAAAAATTTTGAAAACCCCTAAGAAAACATTAAAAACCATAGAACACTTTACACCCACTAAAAATCTAAAAAAAACTAAAACGTCTAAAAACCCTAAAACATAAAAAAAACATAAAACCCCTAAAAATCATTCAAACCCCTAAAACATATAAAAATCATTAAATATCCATAAAAATAAAAAAAATCAAAAAAAACCCTTTAAAATATAAATAACTATAAGAAAACACTAAAAAACACATAAACCCCCTAGAAAACTTAAAAGCACTAAAGACTGTAAAAAACCCTAGAAACCCTAAAACCCACCACAAACTATATAAATTCATAAACATATTAAAACGCCATAAAACCATAAAAATCACTAAAAATATAAAAACCCCTGAAAACATTAAAAATATAAGAAACTTAAAATCCCAAAAAATAAAAGAAAAAACCCTAAAAACCCAAAAAAAATGAATAAGAACCCAAAAACCTCTAAAACACCACAAAATATCTAAAATCCCTGAAAACCATAAAAATCATAAAAAAATCACTAAGATGTTAAAAACACAAAAACCTAGAAACTGTAAGAAAACCTTAAAAACCTAAAAAAATCAAAACCCCAAAAAACATAAAATGACACTAAAAACCCAAAAAAATCCTAAAAAACACAAAAAAGAATAAAAAACCTAAAAAAATTTAAAACACATAATAACCCATAAAAACCCTATTAACCCACTAAATACGTTAAAAATATTCTAGACCCATAAAAACATTAAAAATTTATCAGAAACCATAAAAACCCTAAAAAACACAAAAAACCTCAAATCAAACTAAATCCAAAAAAACCATAAAACCATAAAAACCACTAGAAACCCAAAGATTCCCTTAGAACCATAAAACCCCAAAAAATACTAAAAATTCCCTATAAATCACCATAACTATAAAATAAACCCTAAAAACCATGATAATCCCTAAAAAAATAAAAATAAATTAATACTTAAAACTCCAAAAAACCTAAAAATGATAAAAATGATAAAAAAAACTAAATAACCCAAAAACCCCTCAAAATCCATTGAAAACCTTAAACCATAAAAATCTTATAAAAGACCCAAAAATCCCTTAAATCCTAAAAAACCTAAATTCCTTGAAAAATACTAAGTGAATCAAAAACTTTTTAAAACACATAAATCCCCTAAAAAGGCTAAAAACACTAAAAACTCTTACACCACTAAAAACGTTATAAAACCCCCAAAAAATTAAAAATAGAGTAAAAACCCATAATAATTAAATACCAATAAAACCCCTAAACACACTAAAACCCCTAAAAATCCATAACAACCTAAAATCCATAAAAATACCCCAAACCCCCCCTAAAAAGACTAAAAACCTAAAAAACCATAAAACCCCCAAAAAACATAAAATAACCCTAAAAACCAAGAAAAACAAGAAAAATTCTAAAAAACCTAAAAAAAATAAAAAAAATAAATACCTAAAAGCTATAAAAAAAACCCTAAAAACCTCAAAATCCCTAAAATCACAAAAAAACCATAAATCAAAAAAAATTCATTAAAATCCAAAAAAAACTTAAGAACCCAAAAAACAAAGAAAACCCTATGAAATCCTTAAAAAAATAAAAACACTTAAATTCCATATAAAACAGAAAAACTATGAAAATTCCTAAAAACTCTAATTAAACCACAAAATTCCTATAGCCCCTAAAAACCATAAAAAGCACAGAAAACCATAAAAAACATAAAAACCCATTAAAATTATAAAAAACAAAAAAAACCATAAAAATCCATTAAACCCAAAAAATGTTATAAAATTATCAATGATTATAAATACAACAAAAAACTAAAAAGGTCCATAAAAACAAAAATGAACATAAAACTCTTAAAGTCCTCAAAATCACTAAAAACTCTACAACACATAAAAATTATAAAATATACATAAAATTTCCCAAAAATGTAAAAACATATAAAACCATGAAAAATAAAACAAAACCCTAAAACTAAATAAAAATTAAAGCCCCTAAAAACCTAAAATTGGTAAAACCTTAACACCCCTAAAACCATAAGAAAAAAATTGAAACCCCTCAAAATCCGTAAATACCCTAAAAACATTAAAAATCCTAAAAAAGTGCTAAAAACACAAAAAATAAAATATACCCTAAACCCCCTAAAACCCCTATTAAAACCATAAAAACATAAAAACATAAAAACACATAAAAAAATAAATCCTAAAAATGATAAAAACCCCTAAAAAATGAAAGGGACCCTAAAAACCCTAAAAACCCTAAAACCAAAAAAACTTCCAAAACATTAACAAAAAGAAAAAACCAAAAAAACCCTAAAACCATTAAAAACTGTAAACAACCTTTAAAACCCTAAAAATTTTATGAAATTAAAAAAAACTTACACCCCTAAGAAATCAAAAAAACCCTAAAACCCAAAAAATCATAAAAACCATAAAAACCATAAAAAACCATAAAGCACCCCCTCCCCAAATCTATAAAAACCATAAAAATATTTTTTTACTAAAATTACATAATAATATAAAAAACATAAAAACCCTGAAAAACATAAATAAAACCTTAAAAACTAAAAAACATTTAAAACCCCTAAAAACATAAAAAAAAAGATAAAAACTCTACAAAACCACAAAAATCGTCAAAATTAAAGAATTATTAAAGAAACCATCAAAATACAAAAAGAGACCTCAAAATACAAAAAAAATTAGAAATACCCAAAATACTCTAAAAAACTAACAAATCCTTAAAACCATAAAACATTTAACACCACTAAAAACTTTAACAAGTGCTAAAACACCTAAAAACCCCTAAATGACCCTAAAAATCGTAAAACCCCATAAATCAAGAAAAATAAAAACCAAAAAAATGAGAAAAAACCCTGAAACCCTTGAAAATGATAAAAACCCAAAAAATCCCCAAAAACATAGAAAAATGTAAAAAACCATAAAACTATGAAAAACCTAAGAAAATAATAAAAAAATAAAAAAACATAAAATGAATAAAAAACCTAAAAAAACTCTAAATATATTAAAAACCCATAAAATCGTATTAAACTCGAAAAACCCTCAAAATCCCTAAAACCCCAAAAAATTCAAATCCCAAAAATATCCATAAAAATGAAAAAAAAACTATAAAAACCTAAAAAACTATAATTAAACCTTAAAAATATAAGAAAACATTAAATAACTAAAAAATCTAAAAACACTAAAATAAATTAAAAACATTTAAAAATCCAAAAATCCAATAAAACCATAAAACCCACTAAAAACTCAAAAAATAATAAAAACCAAAAGGACTCATACAATCCTTAAAAACCCATAAAAACATATAAAACACATAAAACCCATAAAAACCATAAAAAACACTAAATACCTTTTGAACAACTAAAAAAACAAAAAACACTAATAAATCGTAAAATCCCAAAAAATTAAAAAAAACAATAAACTCCAATAAAACTATATAACCCCTAAAACACCAAAAAACTATAAAAACATTCAAAATACCTAAAATCCATAAAATCCATAAATATAATAAAAACTACCTAGAAACCCAAAACAACATGAATACCCCCAAAACCCCTAAAAACCATAATAAAAACATAAAAAACTAAAACCACTTAAAATCCTAAAAGACCCTAAAAACCCTAAAAAAATTCCAAGGACACTCAAAATCCCAAAAATCCATAAAAACCCTAAAAAACCATAAATCCTAAATAATCTCTAAATTCCAAATAAATGTAAAAATCCATAAAAATACTGAAACACCCTAAGAAATCATTAAAAACATATAAACACTTTGGGTTTATGGGTTTTTTTATTTTCAGAGATTTATGGTTTTTAGAGTTTTTTTGCATCTTTATGGGTTTAAATTTTTTTTATAGTTTCCATGGGTTTAAAGGGTTTTATGGGGTTTAGAGGTTCTTATAGTTTTTAGGATTTTAGGGTCTATTATGGTTTTAAAGGTATATATCATTATTTATGTTTAAGGAGTTTTATGTGATTTTTTTATTTTTTATGATTTATTACGGTTATTTAGGGATTTTAATATTTTTTACATTTTATGTATTTTTACGGTTTTTATTTTTTTTATATTATTATGTTTTTTTTGAGTTTTTATGGTCTTTAGATGTTTTGTTTTTTTGGTTTTCATTATTTTTAAGTGTTTTTAGGTTTTTATGGTTTTCTTAGGGTTTTTAGAGTTTTTAAGGGAAATTTATAAAATTTTAGGGATATTTTTAGGTTTTTTATGTTCTTAGTAATTTTGAGGGTTTTTAGTTTTATTTAATTTTAGGGTATTTAATTATTTTTAGAGTTTTTTAACATTTTAGGGGTTTTAAGAGTCTTTAGTGGTTTGTAGTTTTTTATGTTATTTTATATTTTTGATGGTTTTTTGGATTTTATGGATTTTAGGATTTTAAGATTTTAGGGTTTATTTATGTTTTTTAGCATCCTAACAATCTATTAGAAAATTGAGGATTTGTAATTTTTTTGGTCTTTAATGTATTCTTACGATTTTAATGGATTTTTACATTTTTAGGGATTTGTGAGGGATTATTTTTGTATTTTTCTGTTTTTAGTGTTTTTAGGGATTTTGAGGCTTCTTAGGGTTTTTATGGTATTTAGGTTTTTTTTGGATATTTTTGGGTTTTCATGATTTTTTATGTTTTAAATAGTTTTTAGAATTTTTAAACATTTTTAGGGTTTTAAAGGGTTTTTAGAGTTTTTAGTTATTTTTCATGTGTTTTACAGGTTTCTATTGTTTTAAAGGATTTTATGGGTAATTATGTGTTTTTAGGGTTTTTAGGGTCTTGATATTATTTTTGGGATTTTAACATTATTTGCGGTTTTAGGTGTTTAACATGTTTTTATATTTTTTTGGTTTTCTAAATTAATTTCAGGATTTTTAGGGTAATATATTTTTTTATAGATTTTTAGGACTTCTTTTCTGGAATTTTACGGGTTTTAATGGTATTTATGGATTTTAATGGTCTTTAGGGTTTTTAAGTATTTTTTGGTTTTTTATGGTTTTATTAGGGTTTGTTATGGTTTTAGGGTTTTTATGTATTTACTGATTTTTATCATTTTATATATTTTAAATAATTTTAGTATTTTGGTTATTTTGATGGTTGTAGGGTGTCTTATAGTTTTTATGGTTTCTTTTTTTGGAGTTTTTAGTGTTTTATTGAATTTTATAAGGTCTTTACATTTTTTATAATTTTGTAAAATTTTTAGGGTTTTAAAGGGTTTTTAGTGTTTGTAGTGGTTAATAGGGGTTTGTGGGTTTCAATGAATTTTTATGGTTTTTAGGGGTTTTAGGTCCATTTAGGGGTTTTGGAATTTTTTAGGTTTTTAGGGGTTTTAAATGTTTTTTGGGTTTTAAGGTTTTGTTAGGGTTTTAGTGTTTATCATTTGCATGGTTTTTTAGATTTTTTTATTATTTTCCTTAATTTTTTTGGGTTTTTACAGATTTTGATGGGATTTTAGGTATTTATGGTATTTTTTGAGTTTTATGGTTTTTGTTGCATTTATTCAATTTTTATGGGTTTTTTAGAGTTTTTAATGTTTTTGCAGCTTAATGTGTTTTTAGATTTTTTTATTGGTTTTTTTAAGGTTTTAAGGTTTTAAGGTTTTTAAGTGTTTTTATTGTTTTATGGGGTTTTTTAGAAAAACCATCTTATATTATAAATTAATCAAAGTAACAGTTGGAAAATATGGGGAATGAGAAAACATAGAAAAAATGCTCAAAGAAAGAATGTTAGAAACCTATATTTTTTCTAACTATTTCACCTAGTTTTCTTTCTTCCTACTGAATTGAATTACAAAAAAATATTCCATGTACAAACCCCAGACCTCTGCTTCAACCCCTACTTGACGGAAGAAATTTAATCCTTTAAAGTAGAGTTTCACCAAAAGTTCTATTAGAGTTAGAGTTATCATCTTGATGCTCATTGAATTTCTCTGGAGAGGAATTAATTTTTATCATTCCTTCCACCTCCTTTGTTCCAATTGTTTCTCCATGACTAATTTTAGAAGTAATAATATTGGAATCCTGTATTTCAACAGCACATTTATTTTTTTGATTAGAAATAGGAGAATATTTTCCCTCATTTGATGGATAAACCACCCCTTGAGGGTCAACCAGAGATCCTATCTTCTTGTAAGAAACAATTTTAAAACCCTCATTATCCACAATGTATTTTCAAGAATAATTCTCCATACGTTTTGAATATTTATCCTTAAGGGACAAACTATATAATTATTTGGAATAGGCATTTCTACAAGATAAAATTCCTTTGAACTAGATTGTCCACTTTAGTAATAACTGGAGAGTCATATTATAATATATTCCTACCCTTTAGGTAACCTAAAATAGCCATCCTTTCATGTGAAAGATGTTGATCAACTTTTTCCTAAATATCCTCTTCAGTTACCTGCTCAACAATCAAGTGATTCTCACTACCCATAATATTTGGATCCAATTGAGTCTACTTGGTGTAATCACAACAGCCTTTTCTATAAATGATAGCATTATTCACATTATTTTCTTTAGAGAAGATACCATCCCATGTTTTCATCTTACTTAAAGAATCGGGGGATTTAGCATCTGATGAGTTTCTTGGCAGGCCACCCTTCTCAAAATCCATTTTCATGATTGCATCAGTTGGGGAAGATCCCTATAATTCCATCTTATATATTGAATTATCATAAAAAATATCATTTACCACATCAATATTATTAAGATTATGTCTATCTTTAATGTCAAGAAACATCTTCATCTGAGTAATATCCTTAATAATTCGTACATATGAGTTTATATTCATCTTAAGGTAGTTTTCCAAATCTTCTCCACCCTTAGAATAGAAACTTCATAATCTAGAGTGAATTTTTTTGGATGAATAATGACTGATAACATTAAAATCAATGTATATTATTTTTGGTATTTCTCATACATGATCATAAACTCAATAATATCATCATCACTTACACCAATTACTTTTTCAACTTGTTCTAAACCAAAATATACCTCTGCCTAGAACTGGGAGAAGGGACTGTATCTTTCTACTTCTGTTTCCTTACCAATTTTAATTAGAATTCCTATTTATAGTGAAAGATCATATTGAATTTTAGAATACCAAATTATCAAACTCAACCCATATACCATTATCTAAATTTGAGTAGTGGTGGTTCCAACCTCAAGTGGTTTGATTTTTTATCCCATTCACACAGATGAATATTACCTAGTTTGAGTGCATTTGATCCAAAACCTTAGGCCTATAAATTAATATTTTAAGAGGGGAAAAGTATATGGAAGTATCCTCATCCTAACTATACACACAACTAAGAGTAAAATTCCAAAATCAATGAAATCCACTCTGTCATTTCATCTAATTTCAGAGTATCATATCCTCTTGGGAGAATGAGATAAGGTAGGATAAAGTACACACCTATTTTCAAGGATTTTAATATTTTTTCAAAATTTTAATTTTTTAAGGATTTTTATCGGGATTAGGTTTTTTAGGTATTTAATGAGTTTTTGGGTTTTTAGGGGTTTTGAGTTTTTTTTGGGGTTTTTTGGGTTTTTATCATTTTTTATAGTAATTTTTTGGATTTTTTGTGGTTTTAACATTTTTAGGGGTTTAAATGGATTTTATTGTTTTAGTGGGGTTTTATATTTTCTATGTGTTTTTATGGGTTTTTATGTTTTTAAGTAGTTTTTCTCATTTTTATGGTTTATAGGATTTTTAGTGTTTTTAGTTTTTTTAGTGTTTTTACGTTTTTTGGTTATTTTTTGTTTTTCATGATTTAAGGTTTTAAGTGTTTTTAGGGTATTAGTGTTTTTTAGGTTTTTAGGATATTTAGGTAATTTTTAATATATTTATGGTTTTTATGGTTTTTAGGGATTTTGAGTGTTAAAGGGTATTTTTTGGGTTTTCATGGTTTTTATGGGATTTATGGTTTTTTAGATTTTTTAGTGTTTTTAAGGTTTTAGAGTATTTTATATTTTTTAGGGGTTTAAATTGTTTTTATAGTTTTTAGTGGGGTTTTATAGTTTTTTGTAATTTTATGGGTTTTAGGGGTTTGTTTGATTTTTAGAGTTTTTAGCGTTTTTAGGTTTTTAAGCCATTTAAATGTTATTTGGTTTCTAAGGTTTGGTAAGGGTTTTTTCGGTTTTATAGTTTTAAATGTTTTTAGGTATTTTTAAGGATTTATTTGGATTTTTATAACCTTTAAGGGGTTTTAGTTATTTTGATGGTTTTTATGGTATTTGGGTTTTATGGGTTTTTTTATTTTTAATGTTTTTTGAGTTTTTAGTGTTTTATGTTTTCTATAGTTTTTTAATATTTTTGGGGGTTTAAAAGTTTTCTAGATAATTTAGTGGAGTTATTTTGAGTTTTATTGATTTTTAGGGGGTTTGAATGATTTTAGGGTGTTTTATTGTTTTTGGTGGTTTTTAAGGGTTTTAGGGTCTTTTGTTTTTTTGAATTTTTATCATATTTTAACAGGTTTTAATTTTTTTTCTATGGTTTTATTATGGGTCTTAAAGGTATTTAAAAGTATTAAATTTTTAGGTATATTTAGGTCTTTCGAGGATTTTTATGGTTTTTAGGGTATTAGGGATTTCAACATTTTTTAGTGTTTTTTTCATTTTCTAGGATTTAAGGGAGTTTGTAATGTTTTTAGGTTTTAAAGATTTTATAGGAGTTTTAGGGTTAATATTGTTTATTAAATGTGTACAAGGGTTTTGGGATTTGTTAGTATTTTTTTTTATTTTTATGGTTTCATTGGATTTTGTTAGATTTTAGGGTTTTTAATGTTTTTATAGTTTTATTATGTTTTATGGTTTTTTGTGTTTTTTATTATATAATGATTTTTAGAGATTTGAATTTTTCAGGGGTTTTAAGGGTTTTATGTTTATAGTGGGTTTTTATGTTTTTTATAATTTTATGGTTTTTAGGTGATTTAGGGGTTTCAGGGTTTTTAGTATTGTAGGGTCTTTTTAGAGTTTTTAGGGGTTGACCACTTATTAGGGTAAGGAAGATGCGAGCATCAGGCTATTCCCAAACCCCCAAAAATTTATTAGAAAGAAAGATACGACAGACAAGGGAGGGGAAGGGTCAAATGACCGAAACCCAAAAAACTCGTTGCATCCCCAACCACAAAAAGACCCAAAAACCCAAAGAAGAAAAAAAACACACAAAGCAGAAAAACATAAAAGTCACCAACATCACCTCCAAACACTTCTGCAACCAGTAACTAGAAAAACCAAACCATATGCAGCAACTTCATCAACCTAGCTTCAGCACCACAAAGACACAAAAACCAACCTCCAGCAGCCTCAAGCAAACCACCATCACTGCATTCACCACCAAGAAACATCATCTTCCAGGAATTAATGACTAGTAACCAGCAACAACAACCACAACAAACACCCATCACAACAAAATTTCAACAATTTTTAAAGTTTTTATGCGTTTAGAGTGTATTTAGAGTTTTTAGTGTCTTTTAGTGTTTTTATGGGTTTTTAGGTTTTTATGGATTTAGGGTTTTTCATGTTTTTTAGGGTTTTATGGTTTTTAGGGAATTTAGGGTTTTTATCATAATTAAGTTTTTAGGTTTTTTTTTCTTCTTTATGGTTATTAATGATTTATAGGGTTTTTAAAGGTTGATTACATTTTTAGGAATTTTTAGATATTTTTTTGCGATTTTAATGGTTTTTAGGGTTTTTTAGGGATGTTGAGGGGATTTGGGTGTTTATCATTTATTTTGATTGTAGGGTTTTTATATATTTCTATCATTTTTAGGAGTTTAAAGGATTTATATAGAGTTTATGTAATATTTATAGATTTTTTGTGATTTAGGGATTCTACAGTTTATGGGGGTTCTATGGTTTTTTTGGGTGGGGATAGGGTCATTTTAGGGATTTTAGGGTGTCTATCATTTTTTATGTTTTTAGGAATTTTAAGTGTTTTTAGGGTTTTAATGGTTTCTTATGGTTTTTCGGGTTTTTATAGTTTTTAGTTTTTAAAGTCATTTTTTGTGTTTATTAGTTTTTATTGGTTTTTAGGGTTTTTATGTATTTTGAGGGTTTATTATGATTTTTAGGATTTTATGGATTTTGGGGGTTTCTTGTTTTTTTTTAGATTTTTAGGATTTAATTTTTTTATAGTTTTTAACATTTTTAGTCGTTTAAGGGTTCTTGGTGGGATTTAATGTATATTTATGGTTTTTAGGGTTTTTATGGTTTTTATGGTTTTGTGGTATTCAGGGTGTCTAGGGTTTGTTTAGGGATTTTATGGTTTTTAGTGTTTTTTTTATGTTTTTAGTGTTTTAAGTGTTTTATGGTTTTAAGGTTTTCTTTGGGATTTTCTAGATTTTTAATTTAGTTAGGGTTTTTATATTTTTAGGGATTTTTAGGGATTTTTTTGGATTTTTATGGTTTTTAGGTTTTTATGGATTTTGAGGGTTTTTAGGGTTTCTTAGGTTTTTAATTGTTTTTTATTGTATTTTTTAGGAATTTTTTATTATCTAATGGGTTTAAAGGGTTTTTAGAGTTATTTTTTATTTTAATGGGTTTAAAGGGCCTGTAGAGTTTTTAGTGGGTTTAGGGTTTTTATGTATTTTTATGGATTTATGGATTTATGGATTTTAGAGTTTATATGTTTTTTGGGTTTTATGGTAATTTTTATGTGTTTTTATGGTTTTTAAGGTTTTTAGAGATTATTAAAAATTTTAGTGGTTTAATAGGATTTTAGAGTATTTAGAAGGTTTTATGGTCTGTATGTGTTTTGATGGGGGTTTATGGTTTTTATCATATTTCATGATTTTAGTTTTTTAGTGGTATTTAGGGTTTTTTAGGTTTTCAATGGTTTTAAGTGTTGTTTGGTTTTTAAGGTTTTATTAGGGGTTTTGGTGGGTTTTAGTGATTTTTATGTTTCTAAGGATTTTTGGATCCTTTTGGGTTTTATGGGTTATTAGGTATTTTTTTGGGGTTTTAGGGGTTTAAGGGTTTTAAGGGTTTTATGGTTTTTTTCGGTTTTATATTTGTTTTGAGTTTTGTAGGTATTTTAATTTTTTTCAAGTTTTTTAAAACTTTTAGGGTTTTGCATAGTTTTTCTAGATTTTAGTGGTTTTAATATTCTTTGGTGTTTTATGGTTTTATGGATATTAAGGTCTTTTATGATTTTTAGGGTTTATGGAGTTATTTTTTAGTTGTTTTAAGTGTTTTTTTTACTGTTTTCTTAGTGGTTTTCATGGTTTTTATGTATTTTATGTTTTCAAGGATTGTTAGTATTTTTTAGGTTTTTTTTTGGTTTTGGGGAGACTTTTAGGGGGTTTTATGGGTTTTTACAAGTTTTATTGTTTTTAAAGAAATTTTAGCATTTTTAGGTTTTTCAGAGGGTTAGTGTTTTTAGGTTTTTAAGATTTTCTTAGGGGTTTTTGGGGTTTTATGGTTATTTAAAATTTTAAAGGATTATAGAGGGGTTTTAGGAATTCTATGGTTTGTAAAGTTTTTTGGGATTTTTTGGGGTTTTAGGGTTTTAGGGTTAGTTTAATTTTTTAGCATTCTAAGAGTTTTTAAACAATTTTGGCAGTTTAAAGTGTTTTTAGAGATTTTAGTATTTTTAGGGCTTTTATGGGTTTTTAGGGTTTTTATGATTTTTAAGGTTTTTAAAATATTATAAAAACCATTAAAACCCTAAAAAACTAAAAAGAATCCCTAATGCCCCTAAAAATTCAAAAAAACACTTTAAAAACCATAAAAAGCCCATGAAAAACATCAAAATCCATAAAAATCTGAAAGATTACTAAAATGTTAAAAAATCCCTAAAAATCTCTAAAAACGTAAAAAAAACCTAAATACCCTAAAAACCCCTAACAAAAACCAACATACATAAAAAAAATTTAAAACTCATAAATAACCAAAAAATAACTAAAAACCATTAAAAATATAGGGTACCCTAAAAACCCCCAAAACCATCAAAATTCCTAAAAACCCAAAAAAGGGAAAAAGTCCAAAAAACCCTTAAAATCCCAAAAATGTAAAAAACCCCTAAGGACCATAAAAACCCCTAAGAAAAACTTAAAAACCAAAAAACACATAAATCCACTAAAAATAAATAAAACACCCAAACCCCCTAAAAAGACCCTAAAAATCCTAAAACCCATTAATACCACTAAAAACTAAAGAAATACATAAATCCCTAAATAACCCTAAAAATCCACTAAAAACTATAGAAACCCTTTAAAACCCTAAGTACAATAAATAACTCCAACAACCATAAAAACCTTAAAAACACTAAAAAAACATAAAACATAAAAAATATTATAAATCCCTAAAGTCCCCCAAATCCCTAAAATCCTTTAAAACCCTAAAAATCCAAACCCCCCTAAAAATACATCAAAACATTAAAAAACCCAAAAAACCATGAAAATCAAATGAAAACCTTAAAAACCTAAAAAACATAAATTAAATAGAAAAATATAAAAATCTATATAAAACATACAAAAATAAAAAACCCTAAACCCATAAAAATCCAAAATATCCTTAAAACATTAAAAATCCAAAAAAATGAATAAAAATCCCTAAAAACATAAAGAATCCTAACCTCCACCCCCCACAAAACCCTTAGAAAACATTAAAAAACTAAAAATAATTAAAACCACCAAAACAAATGAAAACCAATTAAAATAAAAAACACTTTAAAAGACCCTCCAAACTCTAAAAAGCTCAAAAAACATTTAAAAATCCTTAACCCAAAAAAATCCTTAAAACCCACTAAAAATCTAAAAACATTTTGAACCACAATAAACTTTAAAAAAATATAAAAAAACTTTTAAAACCCTACAAAACTAAAACGACTGTAAAAACCTGCAAACATAAAACCCTAAAACCTGAAAAAATATAAAAATTCTATAATCCCTAAAAAAATATAAAAACTCAAAAAAACCCTAAAACACCTCAAAAACCCTAAAACCATTACAACATTAAAAATCCAAAAAAAATCCATAGATATCTCAAAAAAACACAAAAAATACTAAAAACCCTATAAAAACCATAAAAAACTAAAAACACATAAAACCACTAAAACACCTAAACTAAACTTGAAACACTAAACACACTAAAAGACCCCAAAAACTGTAAAAACCTCTGAATAAATTTTAAAACCCTAAAACCCATACAATCCTTAAATCAAACTAAAAATATAACAACATTTTAAACCCTGAAAAACATTAAAAAAATATAAATACCATTAAGACACTAGAAAACTAAAAACACCCTATAACACCAAAAAATATAAAACCCCCAAAACGTGAATACCCCTAAAAACCCTTAAAATTACATAAAAATCATAAAACCATAAATATCCTAAAAAATCTCTAAAAATAAAAAAAATATATGAAAATTCCTAAAACCGTGAAATCCCATAAAAAACCTTAAAAACCATAAAACATGTGAAACACATAAAACATAAAAATGATATAATTCCCAAAAATAAATAAAAACCCATAAGAACCCTAAAAAATTCCTAAATATCCAAAAAGCAATAAAATCATAAAAATATGTAAGAATACCTAAAAATGTAAAAAAAGAATAAAAAGGTGAAAAAACCTAAGAAAAACTAAAAATACAAAAAACTGTTGAATACCCAAAAACCAAAAAATAATAAAAATCATAAACACCCTAAATGAATGTAAAACCCAAAAAAACATAAAAACCCCCAAAACATGTAAAAAACCCCAAAAAACAACTAAAAACACTAAGAACCCTTTAATCCCCTTAAAAAATTAAAATCAAAAAAACATTAATACCCTGTAAAAAATTATAAACACACAAAGACCACAAAAAACCTAAAAAAAAGAAAAAACGAAAAACCCCCTCAAAATCCATAAAAACCCTAAACATCCATATAAATTATAAATATCCCTGAAATCCTGAAAATCGCTAAAATTGTAAAAACCCAAAAAATCCCTAAAAACCCTATGAAAACCATAAAATTCTAAAAATCCTAAAACCCCTAAAAAACCTAAAAATGCTAAAAATTATAAAAACCCTAAAAACCTTGAATACCCTAAAAAACTAATATCCGTGAAAATGCTTAAAAACCCTAAAACACATTAAAATTTCAAAAGGCCCCAAAAATTTATAAAACAAAAAAACTCTGAAAACCCTGAAACCTCTATGAAAACCATAAAAACATAAAAAAAATTAAATCCCCTAGAACCAAAATAATTGTTAAACCCCTAAAAGATCATAAACTCCCTAAATCCTCTAAAAACCATCAAAGACCCTAAAATATTTAAAAAACCCTAAACCCCCTAAAAATTGTAAAAACCCAATAAAAATCTAAAAACCGTTTAAACCACTGAAAACATAGAAAACGTCTAAAAACAATAAACCCCCAAAAAACAAAAAACCCTAAAACCCCAAAAAACCATAAAAGACATAAAAACCTAAAAAATATTAAAAATCCTCACACTCCCTAAATTCCCTAAAAACCATAATAATACAAAATGTCCTTAAATATCACAAAAAACATAGAAAACCCAAAAAAATATCAAAAACCATAAGATAAATTAAAATACATGAAAACACTTCAAACCCATAAAAATACTACAAACAATAAAAACCCTAAAAACCCAAAAAACCTACTAAAAACATAAGAAACCCTAAAAACTAATGAAACTATAAAATCCCATGAGAACTCTAAACACCCATTAAATGCATAAATATGTTAAATAATCTAAAAAATATTATAAACCATAAAAATTAAAAAAAATTGAAAGACAAAAAAAACCCTAAACCCCCACAAAATCTTAAAAACCATAAAAATATAAAAAATCATTAAAATCCCTAAAAAAATAAATAACACTAAAAACATGAAAACCAATAAGTTAAAAATAAAAACTGAAACGAATTAAGAACACCTAAAAAATCTAAAAATCCACTATTAAACATAAAAATCCTAAAAACCATAAAATACAAAAAAAAATCCCTCAAATACCTCCAAACTGTAAAAAACTATTAAAATCATAAAATCCATAAAAAATAATAAAAACATAAAAAACCCTAAAGAACTAGAATAGACCATAAGAAAAACATAAAAAAAACAATAAACACCTAAAAAATAAAAAAAATGATAAAACCCTCAAACCATAGAAAATTCTTAAAACATACAAAATACTGAGAAATAATGAGAACAATAAAAATCTTAAAAAATCCCTAAAAGACCATAAAAATGTCAAAACCCTAATATCTTAAAAACCCAAATAAAACCTTAAAAAATGAAAAACTCATAAATTACAAACAAAAATAAAAACTCTAAAAACAATAAGAAACCCTAAAACCCTAAAAACTCTAAAAACAATAAAAGACTAAAAATATTTAAAAATAAAAAACCCCAAAAAACACTAAAAACCCTAAAACCCATTTAGACCCCTAAAACTTTATATAATATAAAAATCCATAAAAACCCTAAAAATGATAAAATTCCCTCAATAATAATAAGACCATAAAACCCAAAAAAAATCCTAAAATCACTAAAAATACCAAAAGTCATAAAAACCAAAAAATCCCTAAAATACCTTATAAAAACATTTAGATCCTTAAAACACTTTAAAATCCCTAAAAACCTTAAAAAAAACTAAACCCAAAAACAATAAAACCCTAAAACTATAAAAACCCTCAAAACCCCTAAGGACCCAAAAAATCATAAAAATATTTAAAAAAACCTACATATCCATGAAAATATTAAAAACCCTAAAAAATTGAAAACCCCAAAGAAAACAAATTAAAATCCTAAAATCTCTAAATCATGCAAAAACTCTAAAAATGATAAAAAAACATAAAACCCTAAAGAACCCTAAAAACCCTAAAACCCCTAAAAACCCTAAAAACCAATAAAACCCCAAACAACCTAAATAACCTTTAAAACCTATAAAAATGATAAAAATCACCATGAAAATTTAATCGCCTAAAAAATAAAAATAAAAACCTAAAACCCGAAAAAATGCAAAAAACCTTAAAATCTATCAAGATCCCTAACAAAATTAAAATGGCATAAAAATCCTAAAAACCCCAAATTATCCAAAATGACGTAAAAACCCCAAAAAACATGAAAAACCCTATGTAAACCATAAAAATGAGAAAATACATAAATTCCTTAAAAACCAAAATAATGAAAAAAATACTAAAACCATAAGAAACACTAAAAATCATCAACATCTCTAGAAATCATAAAACCCAGAAAAATATGAAAAGGACCCAAAAAATACCTTAAATGTAATGAACCCTAAAATACGTTATAATTCAGAGGAAAACCTAAAACACCTAAAAGCACTTTAAACCCCTAAAAATCCAAAAAAAATCATAAACACCTAAAAGACCATAAAAACCATAAAACTTATAAAAACCCTAAACCCCTAAAAACAATAAAAACCCTCTAATCGTTAAAACCCCAAAAACCCATTAAAAACATTAAAAAATTATTAAACACCTAAAAATGTTAAAAATAACATGAAATTCTTAAAAACCCAAAAATACTAAAAAACCCTGAAAAATCAAAAAAAGGCCATAATACCCTAAAAATCTAAAAATATCCCTTAAAATCTGAAAACATATAAAACCCCTAAAAACCATAAAAACCAAAAAACACTTAAAACCCCTAGAAATATAAAAGCCCTAAAACCCCCTAAAAATCGTGAAAACACTAAATACCATAAAAATCCCTAAAACCATAAAACCTATTAAAAACCCATAAAAAAATAAAAAACCCGCTAAAAACTATGAAACCCATTTAAATCCCTAAAAAATGAATATAAATTGAAAAAAATAAAAATAAAATAAAATAAAAAATTCCTAAAAATCTAATAAAAACAATAAAACGGTAAAAACCATAAAATATACTAAAATCCTTCAAAATCCCTAAAACACATGAAACCCATAAATTCCCATAAAAACCCTAAAAATCAAAAATAATGTATAAAATATTAAAAATCATGAATAACCCTAAGAAAACCATAATATTTTAAAAATACTTAAAACCCCTAAAATCCTATAAATGCTAAAAACACTAAAAACCCCTGAAATTACCAAAAAAAACCCTAAAACCCCTCAAAATCACTAAAATACCTAAACCCATATAAATCCTAAAAATTTCCAAATAATCTCTAAAAATGAAAAAACCCTAAAAACCCCAAATAATAACATAATATCCTAAAAACAATTAAATCCCACAAAAAACCTAAAAAAACAGAAACCCATAAAAAACCTTAATCCCCTCCAAATCACAAAAAACCAAAAAAACCTATTTAAATCCTACAAATCCCTATCAATCCCTAAAAACATAAAAATCCCTTAAAACTCCAAAGAAAAACTTAAAAGCCTAAAAAACATTAAAAACCCTTGAAACACCTCAAAACCCTAAAAACCCCAAAAAATCATAAAAACCTAAAAACCATCAAAATCCCTTAAAATCTATTAAAACCAAAAAAATTCAAAAGAAATCTAAAATGCCCCAAAAAGATATAAAAACCATAAAAAAGAAACTACACCCCCCCCCCAAAACCCATAAGAACTTTAAAAATATCTAAAAACCTTAAATTCAAAAAATAAACTAACTCCATCCCCAACCATAAAAACACATAAAATATTAAAACCCCTAAATACCCATACAGCCCCTAAAACCCAACTAAAATATCTAAAAACACATTAAAACTCTAATAAAGTTAAAAAAAATCTAAAAAAACATAGAACCCTTAAAAAATAAAAACACCCATGAATTTCAAAAAAAATCATTAAAACCCTAAAAACAATTTAAACCCCTTAAGATCCCTAAATACCATGAAAATGATAAAAAAATCTCTAAAAATCCATAAAAATGATAATAAATTTAAAAACCTTGGACAGAAAAATGAAAACCGTAAGAAACAAAAAAACATAAAACCCCTAAAAAACAAAAATCACTAAAAACCCTAAATACACTAAACACACAAAAATCCTTAAAATCTTTAAAATCCCATAAAAACCCACAAATAAAATAAAAAATATAATAACGATTTAAACCAATAAAAACATTTAAAAATATAATAAACCTCAAAACCCCAAAAAACTAAATAAGAAAACCTAGAAACAAAAAAAATCCCAAAAATCCCTAAAACCCTAAAAAACCTTAAAAACCCACAAAATCCTTAAAATCCCTAAAAACCATAAAAATCATAAAAATCCATCAAAATACATATAAAAATTAAGATATTTAAAACCCAAAAAAACCCTATCAAAACCTTAGAAACCTAAAAAAGCTTAAATCCCATACAAAACATAAAATATGATAAAACCCAAAAAATATATAAAAACCATAAAAAATCCTAAAAACCCTCAAAATCCCTAATAACCATAAAAGAATTAAAATCATAAAAATCCTAAAAATCCCAAAAAATCAATAAAAACATAAAAACCCTAAAAACCATGAAACACTATATGAAATCCTTAAAAACATAAGAAACATAAAACCCCTAAAAAGCTAAAAAATGATAAATACCCTAAAGCAATGACTACCCTAAAACCCCTAAAAATCCCTAAAAACAATAAAACACCTAAAAACTTAAAACACCTAAAAACCCATAAAAACCCATAAAAACCCACTAAAATATAGCATCCCTTTAGTCCACTAAAAATGATAAAAACTAAAAAAACCAAAAAACCTTAAAAATTCAAAAATACTACGAAAACTATAAAATACATAAACCCCTCAAAATACCTAAAAACTTAAAAACCCATAAAAAAAATTAAAATACCCAAAAAAATCCCTATAAATATAAAAAACATAAAAATCTAAAAAATACTAGGAAAACCTTCAAAACCTAAAAA
The DNA here is from genome assembly GCA_963277665.1 of Viscum album. Lineage (NCBI taxonomy): Eukaryota > Viridiplantae > Streptophyta > Magnoliopsida > Santalales > Viscaceae > Viscum > Viscum album. Next base: position 759,366,656 of record OY728160.1, read on the forward strand.
ATCTTAAAATCCCTAAAAACACTAAGAAAGATAAAAATCTCAAAAAACCTAAGAAACCTAAAAATGTAAAAAAGTTAAACAAACCATGAAAACCCTCTAAAAACCTTAAAAATATAAAAACACTTATATCCCCTAAAAACCTAAAAATGCTAAAAACCATATAATCTCTTCAAAACCTTAAAATAATTTAACAACTAAAAAACTTATTATAACCTAAAACCATAAAATATCTAAAATCGACTAAAAATTTGAAAAAACCCTTTAAACCCCTAATAACGTTAAAATATATAAAAAAATAAAAACCCTAAAAATATAAAAAAATAATTAAAACCCTAAAACCCTCAGAATCCCTAGAAACCAAAAAACACATAAAAAAATAATTACTAAAATCAAAAAAGCATAAAAGATCTTAATGTCTTAATAAACCCTAAAAAACCTTAATAAACTAAAGGCACTTTAAAACAATGAAAAATAGTAATAACCATAAAAACACTTAAAACCCATAAAATTCTAAGAACCCTAAGAACCATAAAACTCCCCCAAAAATCCTATAAACGTAAAAACCCATAAAAACCCTGAAAAACTGTAAGGATAATTTAAAACCCTAAAAACTCTTAGAACCCCTAAAAATTAAAAAACATAAAAAAATATAAAAAACAATAAAGAGACCTTAAAAACACTAAAACTCAAAAAACCCAAAAAACCAATAAATACATTAAAAAACATTAAGAACACATAAAACCCATAAAACCACTAAAACACTAAACCCCCATTAATCCCCTAACAACATTAAAAACACTAAAAAACCATTAAAACTAAAAAAACTCAAAAAACCCTAAAAAATAAAACCACAAAACCATAATAACCCATAATAACCCAAAAAACCCTAAAACGCTCAAATTACATAAAAAATACTAAAATCCAATAAAAATCCTAAAAATTCCCTAAAAGACCCTAAAAATGTGAAAGATCCTAAAAACTCTGAAAACCATAAAGAAAATCATAAAAAAATAAGTACACATAAAAACCATTGAAAACATAAAATTACTAAAACCCCTAAAGCCATACAAAATCATAAAACCCTCAAATTCCTAAATTCTATAAAAAATAATTAAAATCTTTACAAAGCCCAAAAAATCATAAAGAACAAAAAATTACTGTAAATTATGAAAAACCTTAGTAAAACATAAAACCAAAAAAACCATGAAACCCCAAAAAACATGTGGAACACTCAAACCCTGTAAAATCATAAAAACCTAAAACCCCAAAAAATTATAAAAAAACCCAAAAAATATTATACCCCCACAAAACATAGGACCCACTAAAACTCAAAAAAACCATTTAAAACATAAAAAAATGTTTAAAAAATATAAAAAATGATTAAATTCTGAAAAACTCAAAAAAATCCCCTAAAACGCCAAGAAATAATATAAAAACACAAAAAACCTAAAAAAACCCCTTAAAATCTCTAAAAACCACGAAAATCTTAGAACCCCTAAAAATCCTAAAAAAACTCAAAAATTGCTAAAAATGTAAAAAATCCTAAATACCATGAAAAACCTATGAAATCCATAAAATCATAAAAACACTTAAACCCCCTAAAAACCAAAAAATGTTAAAATCCCTAAACACCCCTAAAAACCGTAAAAACCTTAAAAAACTAGAAAACCCTTAATCTAATAAACACCCTAAAAACACTAAAAACCTTAAAAACACTCTAAACACCTAAAAACATTATGAAATTAAAAAAAACCGTAAAAACCCTAATAAACACAAAAAACCCTAAAACCCAAAAAACCAAAAAACCAATTAAAAAAACAAAATACCTAAAACCCTAAAAAATCACGAAAAACCATGAAACCCCATAAAATTCTAAAAAATCCATAAAAATACCAAAAATGTTAAAAACCATAAAAACCATGACACCCCCTAAGAAAACATTAAATAACAAAAAAACAAACACCTAAAAAATGATAAAAACTCTAAAAACCCATAAAACCCTCAAAATACCTTAAATGCCAAAAACGACAAAAAAATCCAATAAAATCACCAAAAATCATAAAAAACATAAAAAACCGTAAAATACAAGAAAAACGACAAGAAAAGTATAAAAACTTATAAAACTACAAACCTATGGAAATCAAAAACACACTAAAAACTTTAAAACCTTGAAAATATGTTTCAACCCTAGAAAATTTAAAAAAAACCCAAAAAATGATAGTACCGATAAAACCCCTAAAAACCATTAAAACCCTTAAAATACCCAAAACACCAAAAAACCGTATAAATCAAAAAAAATCCCCTAAAAACACTAAAAATAGTAAACACACTAAAACCCTAAAAAACATTATGAAAACCATAAAAACATAAAAAAATAAAAACCCATAAAAACCATAAAAGATTATAAAAACCCAAAAACAAAAAAAACCCCTTTAAACCCTAAAACCCATCAAAATACCTATAACCCTAAAAACCCATAAAATCCTAAAAATCCATAAAAATCAAAAAAAATGTAAAAAAACACTAAAAATTATGAAATCCTTAAAAACCAAAAAATACATAAAACCCCTATAAAACCCAATAAATTATAAACACCCTAAAAGTAAATAACGAAACACTAAAATCCCAAAAAACCTTAAAAACCACTAAAATCATTAAAAATCATAAAAAACAAAAAAACACAAAAAATTCATCAAAACCCACTGAAACCTATAAAATCCATTAAAACCCCTAAAAATATGAAATTTAAAAAGACTTTAAATACAAAAAAACTCAAAAGATCCAAAAAACACAAAAAACATAAAACCATAAAAAACTAAAAATCACTAAAAACCCTAAAAAATCATAAAAATTGTTAAATATAAAAAAAACCCTAAAAACATTAAAACCCCAAAAAAACCTAGAAAACCCTAAAAAGACCATATGAAACTAAAAATAATTAGAACCCTCAAACACTAAAAAATATAAAACCCCAAAAAACTCTAAAAACCTCTAAAAATCTTTAAAACATTAAAACACCACAAAATCCCCAAATACCCTAAAAAGTATAAAAATAAAAAAATACCTAAAAACCCTAAAAATATAAAAACTATAAAAAGCATGAAAAAACCAATTAAATAAATACTTAAATAAAACACGTTAAACCCCTAAAAACCTAAAATTGATAAAAACCCCTAAGAAATATAAAAAGAAACTAAATACCTTAAAAGAAATTAACACCATAAATACACCGAAAAAATATAATAAACTCTGAAAAACTAAAAACCCCATAAAAACCAATAAAACTCAATAAACACTTTGAAGCCTAAAAAACCATAAAAAATAAAAAAAATTTAAAATACTTAAAACACCCCTAAAACCTAATAAATCCTAAAGACTCTAATAATCCCTAAAAACCATAAAAATCCTAAAAAGCACTAAAATCCCAAAAAAACATAAAAAAAATCCCTAAAAACTCTTAAACCCCAAAATAAAACCTTAAGAACATTAAAAAACATAAAACCCCTAAAAACCAAAAAATGAGAATAATTATAAAAACCCTAAATACTATAAATACCCTCATATTTCTAATTACCATAAGAAAACCTAAAAATCCAAAAAAAATCAATAATAACCATAAAATGTAAAAAAACCCTAAATCCATGTAAAGACTAAGAAAACCATATAAACCTAAAAACACATAAAACCTCCAAAAACCCAGAAAAGATATAAAACCCCTAAAAGACCCTAAAACTCTTAAATTAAAAAACAAAAAAAACAATCAAATTATAAATACCCTTAATACCATAAAAACTATTAAAATACTAAAAATTTCCTAAAAATCCAAAAAAATGTAAACACCCCTAAAACCCATGAAAACCCATAAGTAAATTTTAAAACCTAAAAAACCCTTAAAATAATTAAAAATCATATAAAAATTAAAACATTAAAAAACCATAAACCTGAAAAAAAACTCTTAAACCCCACAAAATTCTAAAAAAACCATAAAAATACATAAAAATCCTAAAAATCCCTAAAGACCCCTTAAAATATAAAAGACCCTAAAACCTTAAAAATCCATAAAAAACATTAAAAACCTAAAAATACTTAAAACCCCTAAGAAAACAAAGAAAAACTAAAAAACCAACAATAAAATCCAAAAAAACACTTAATAACCTCTGAACACTAAAAACCATAAATAATCCAAAAAAACCTCTAAACCCCTAAAATCCCATAAAGGTCACTAAAAACCCTAAAATCCTTTTAAATCCCAAAATAATGTTAAATAAAACTAGAAAACAATAATACCCCAAAAAATTTCAAAAAACCAATAAAACCCTAAATCCCCTAAAAACTCTCAAAATCCCTAAAACCATAGAAATCAAAAAAAATCCCAAAAAACCCAAAAAACCCTAAAACCCATTAGATAGACTTAAAAAACTAAAAACAATTAATACTAATAAAAACCATAAAATGATAAAAACCATAAAAACCTCAATAAACCCTAAATATCATCAAAATTCCAAATAACCCAATAAAATATAAAATTACTAGAAATCCCTAAAATACCTAAAAATATAAAAATTCATAAATCCCAAGAGAACCCCTAATAAATACTTAAAAAAATGCCAACACTTAAAAAACCTAAAATATAAAGAATCGCAAGAAATCCTAAATAACCCTAAAATACCCTTTGAACCCTAAAACCACTATAAAATATAAAGGCCTTAAAATCTGATAAACCCCTAAAATCCAATAAAACTAATAAAACTAAACAAAAATTGAAAAATCCCTTTAAACCCAGATAAATTTTTAAAAACTATTAAAAACATTTAAAACCCCAAAATATTCAAAAAATCCTAAAAACAAAAAAATCATAAACAATACAAAAACCCCGAAAACATAAAAACCCCAAAAACATTAAAATCCAAAAATACCAAAAATACTGAAAAAATCATAAAAGACCTAAAAAACTAAAAAACACTAAAACCATAAAAAATACAAAAAAACATTAAAACCTCTAAAAACATTAAAATTACTAAAAACCTACAAAAACCATAAAACAACTAAAAACTCTAAAGACCTTTTTAACACCCAAAATGATAAAAAGCGTTAGAAATATTAAAAACCCAAAAAACTAAAAAGTCCGGAATAACTAGGAAGACCATATGTCCATAAAAACTCAAAAACCCTCAAAATCCTATAAAACCCTAAAACAACATAAAAATACTAAAAAATCCATAAAAATACCTTAAGATGTAGACAAATACCAAAAAACATGAAAAAATCCCTTAGAAAACTATAAAAACCTAAAAACACTAAAAACACCCAAAATCTTCCACAACGCTAAAAACCCTGAAATACCTAAAAACCCTAAACCCCTCAAAATACTTAAAACCCCTATTGATCCTTAAAAATAACTAAAAATATCTTAAAACATAAAAAACTCGAAAATGCATAGAAACCCTAAGAAAACCATAAAATCCTAAAAATACTTAAATCATCAAAAAACCTGAAAAATGCTAAAACCCCAAAAATCATAAAAGACCCTAAAACCCGTAAAATCATTAAAATCAGAAGAATTATTTAAAAACTCTATAAAATATGTAAAACACTTTAATCCCCAAAAAACTTAAAAACTACAAAAAACCCAAAAAACTCAAAAAATACCACAAAAACCATAATAACCAGAAAAAACCGAAAAACCCTCAAAATATATAGAAACAATATAAAATTACAAAATAAATTTACAACCATAAAAAACTTGCAAAATCCCTAAAACAAAAAAAACCAAAAATAAATTTAAAAAACCCCTCAAAATCGCCAAAATTGTTAAAACCAATAAAAATCCTAAAAATCCCTAAAATCCATAAAACCAAAAAAACCCTAAAAAACCCTAAATACCGATATGAAAATTTTAAAAACCTAAAAACACATGAAACCCCTCAAAACATAAAAAACCCTAAAACACTAAAAAAATATTAAAACCATAAAAACCATAAAAACTATAAAAATCATAAAACCACTAAAACCCGTAAAAAACCGTAAAACCCATAAAACACTAATCCCACTAAAAATTTTAAACCACATTAGATTTTAATGACAATAAAAACACATAAAACCCCAAAACACTAAAAACCTCTTAAACAATCAAAATCCCTTAAAACACTACAAATCCACAAAAATACTAAAAAATACCAAAAAATACATAAAAACATAAAAAACACTAAAAACCCTAAAAAAATATGAAAAACCCATAAAAACGTAAAAACAATTAAAGTATCTATAAAACATAAAAATGATAAAATCCCTAAAATCCCTTTAAAAATTATAAAATCCCAATAGAAAACAAAACCATAAAACCCACTGATAACTCTAAAAACCAGTTAAACCCATAAAAATGTTAAGAAACAATAAAACCCCTTTGAAACCATACCAATCATAAAAACCCCTAAAAATAAAAAAACCCATAAAATAGTTAATAAAAAAACCTAAAAACCAATAAGAAAAACATAGAAACCCTAAAATAGTTAAACCCAAAAATAAAATAAAAAAACTCTACATACCATAAAAAAACTCTAAAAACAATAAAAACCTTAAATACTGTAAAACTCTTAACGACCTTAAAAATCCTAAAAACTATAACCCAAAAACCCCCAACCTTAAAAAACTCTACAAACCCTTTAAAATATCAAAAATGTTAATGAAATGTGGAAACCCTAAAAAACCATAAAAATGATATAATCTGAAAAAAAAACCACTAAAACTACCTAAAAACCATCACGATATTTATGATTTTAGGGTTTTTATAAATGTTTTTGGGGGTTTAGGGTTTTTTATGTTGTTTATAATTTAATTTTTTTATATTTTTAGGGGTTTTAGGTTTTTGTAGGTTTTATAGGTTTTATTATGATTTTGTAGGGTTTATACAGTTTTTTACTTTTTTTAGGGATTTCTAATGCTTTTTATGATATTTATGGTTTTTAGGGGTTTCAGATTTTTGGGTTTTCTAGGATTTTAATTATTTTTATTGTTTTTTGGGTTTTTAGTTATTTAGTTTTTAAGGTTTTTTCGGTTTTAATGTTTTTAACATATTATGGGATTAAAGGGTGTTTAGAGTTTTGGGTTTTTATAGTTTTTATGGGTTTTAAGGGTTATTAAGGTTTTTGGGGATTTTATGGTTTTTAGGGGTTTAGAGTGTATTTTTGTTTTTAATATTGTCCTATAGGTTTTCAGGGTTTTATGGTATTTTATGTTTTTATAGATTTTAAGGGATCTCTTATAATTTTTATGATTTCTAGTTTTTTAGTTGTTTTGAGGGTTTTGGTGACATTCAGTATTTTAGGTTTTTTGTGCATTTTAATGTTTTTAGGGGTTTTAAGTGTTTTTTATTTTTAAGGTTTTCTTGGGGTTTTCTGCGTTTTTAGAGTTTTTTGTGTTTTAGTTATTTTTTGGGGTTTTAAAGATATTATGGGTTTCATGGATTTTAGTTATTTTAATAGTTTTTATAGATATTAGAGATTTTATGGGTTTTTAGGATTTCTAAGTGTTTTTTTTTGTTTGTAGATATTGTACAATTTTTTAAAGATATCCAATATTTTAAGGGTTTAAAGTGGGTTTAGTGTTTTTAGTGAGGTTTTAAGGGTTTTATGGTATATTTTATGTTTTTAAGGTTTTTAGTTGTTTTATGGATTTTAAGGTTTAAGGGTTTTTAGGGCCCTTTTATGTTATTTATGGGTTTAGCATTTTTTTTTGGTTTTTTGGTTTGTAATTGTTCTTAGGTTTTTAAGGTTTTCATAAGATTATTCAATGTTTTTTGTATTTTTCATGTTTTTATGAATTTTTAGGGATTTTTTTGAATTTTTATGGGTTTTTAGAGTTGTAGGGATTTTTATGGGTTTTAAGTATTTACTGATTTTTAGGGCTATTAGTGTTTTTTAGTTTCCAGGGTTTTTAATTTTTTTTTTATCATTTTATTTTTTGTTTTTATTTTCTTTTGGTTTTTATCATTTTTAGGGATTTTTAAAGATATTTAGGACATTTATGGATTTTTAGGGCTTTTACATATTTTTTTATTTCTATGGTTTTTAATATTTTTAGAATGTTTATTATTTTTGGGGTGTTTTTGTTTTTCTTTATTTTTAGGGTTTTAAGGTTCTTATAGTTTTTAATGTTTCTTGGGGTCTAAATTGTTTATAGAGATTTTATTGGAATTTTGGGGTTATAATAGAGTTTTTATGGTTTTTTGGGTTTTTTAGTATTTTTTTATTTTTTAGTTTTTAAGGTTTTTAGTTTTTTTTATGGTCATAGGGTTTTTAATGTTTTCCATGTTTTTAGGGTTTTTATGTTTTTTGGATTTTATCGATTTTATGAATTTTTTGTTTTTTTAAATTTTAGGGATTTTTATTAATTTTTTAGTAATTTTATGGATTTTAGTGATTTAAGGTATTTTGTGGGTTTTTAGGGTTCTTATTGTTTTTTGGATTTTATTTTATTTTGTTTTTAGGATTTTTATGGTTTCTAGAGTTTATTATTATTATTAGGGTTTTAAAGGGGTTTTAGAGTTTTTAGTGAGGGTTTATGTTTTTTTGGGGGTTTTAGGGTTTTTAGGTTTCTTTTTAAGGTTTTGATCATTTTTTAGGTTCTTAGGGATTTTAAGTGTTTTTAGGTTTTTATGGTTTTCTTAGTGGTGTTTAGGGTTTATGTTTTTACTTATTTTAAGGACATTCTATGAATTTTGTGTTATTTTATATTATTTAGATATTATGAGGGTATTTGGATTTTTTTTGGAATTTTACGGTTTCTTTTAAAAGAAATTTGGGGTCGTACTCTTTTTAGATTATTTATAAATTTTTAGGGGTTTAAATGGGTTTTATTATATTTAGTGGTTTTTAATTTTTTGTGGGATTTATGGTTTTTAAGGTTTTTAGGGTATTTTATGGTGTAAATGGTTTTTTATGGTTTTAAAGAAGATTTATTTTTTAAAGTTTTTATTGATATTTGTCATAGTTTATAGGGTTTTTTTTACATTTAAAGAACCTTTTAGTGATTTTGATGAATTTTATGGTTCTTTTGGAGTTTGTAGATATTTTTAGGGATTTTAGGTGTATTAGGTATTTTTTTGTTTTTTAACGGTTTTAAGTTTTTTAGGATTTTATGTTCTTATTAAGGTATCTTAGGGGTTTTTTATGTTTATTGGTATTTTTATTTATTTTTAGTATTTTATGTGTTGTTACTATTTTTAAGGTTTTGAGGTTTTTAGTGATTTTTTGGCATTGAAGGAATTTTATGGTTTGTTGGGGTTTTAGTTGTCTTTATGTTTTTTGTGTTTTAAAAAAAATTATAGTTTTCTAACGTTTTTAGGGGTTTATATGGTTTTTAATAATTTATTTGGGGTTTATGGGTTCTAAAGGTTTTTATGGGATTATATATATGTTAAGTGGTTTTCTGGGTTTTAGGGTGTTTTTAGTCATTTTTTGGTTTTTTTTGTTTTTTGGGGTTTTAGGGGTTTTAGTTGTTTTTATGTTGTTTAGGGTTTCTTTGGGGTTTTCATTTTTATTTTAGTTTTTTGGTTTCGATGGATTTTTAGGTATTTTTTTATGATTTTAATGGGTTTAGTGTTTTTAGTAATTTTGAGGGTTTTAGGGTTTTTAGGGTTATAGGGTTTTTATTGATTTTAGGTGTTTTAAGTGTTTTTAGGGTTTTTTTGTTTTCTTAATGTTTTTATGGATATTAGGGTTTTTTAGTTTTTAGGGACTTTTAGGGATCTATTTGGTGTTTTTGGGTTTTAGGGTTTGTATGTATTATGAGGGGTTTAGGGGCTTTAAAGAGTCTTGTTTTCTTGAAGTTATAGTTTTTTTGTAGGTTTTTTAATATGTTTTTTAGTTTTTAACGTTTTTAGGTGTTTAAAGAGGTTTTAGAATATTTAGTTCCTTTTTTGTTTTTATGTTTTTAGGGGTTTTAAGGGATTTTGTGTTTTTTTGGTCTTTAGGGGTTTTGGGGGGTTTATGGATTTTTTCAAATAATTATGGTTTTTCATAGGGGATTTCATAGTTTATAGGTTTTTTAATTTTTTTAGGGATTTTTTGTCTTTCTAGTACATTTATGGATTTTTTATGTATTTTTAGGGTTTTGGGTTTTTCAGGGGTTTTAGGGGTTTGTTTTTTTGGCGTTTTAGGTTTTTTTTTTATTTTTTAGGATTTATGGTTTTTAGTGTTTTTATTGTTTTTTGGGGTTTAAACTGTTTTTAATAGTTTTTAGGAATTATAAAGGTTTTTATGTATTTTTAGGGGTTTTAAGGATTTTTTTTTGGGTTTTTATGCTATTTAGGGGTTTTAGGATTTTTGGGATATCTTTATGGTTTTTTAAAGTTTTATCATTTTTAGGATCTTAGGGTTTTAAAGTTCTTTTAGGGTTTTAACGTTTTCTATTAGGTTTTCAAGGTTATTTGGGTTTTTATTCTTTTTTTGATTTTTTGGATTTCTTTGGTTTTTATGATTTTGAGGGAATTTGAGGGAATTTTTTTGAGTTTTTAGAGTTTTTTAGGTTTATATGTGTCTAATTGACTTTAGATTCTTTCAGTTTTCCAATATTTTCTAGGATTTTTTTGGGGTCTTTGTATTTGAGTAGTTTTAGGGGGGGTTAAGTATATTTATGGTTCTTTATGGTTCTTTGTGTTTTTTTATAATTTTATGATTTTTAGGGGTTTTTGGGTTTTTTGGGTTTTTAGAGGGGGTTTTTTTACGGTTTTTTTTCTTTTTATATTATTTAACTTTTTTAGAAATTTTTATATATTTAGGGGGATTCTAGGTTTTAGGATCATTTTATATTTTTAGGGTTTCTAGCATTCTTTATGTTTTTAGGGGTATTAAGTGTTTTTATGTTTTTAAGGTTTTTTTAGTAATTATTATGGTTTAAAGTTTTTTTCTGTTATTAGTTATTTTTAGTGATTTTTAGGTTTTTTTGATTTTTTGGGTATTAAGGTGGTTTTAGGGATTTTAGGGGGTTTTTTAATGTTTCAGGGTTTTTATAGGTTTAAGTGTTTTTCAGGTTTTAAGGTTTTCATAGGGTTTTATGGTTTTTAATATTTTTTGGAATTTTAGGGATTATGGATATTTTATAATTTTTATGGTTTTTACGTTTTTAGAGATATTCAGGGTTTTTATGTGGTTCTATGGGTTTTATGAGGGGTAGGATAATGTCTTTTAATGTTTATTTGAATATTTTTAGGGTTTTAAGGGGTTTTTTGGTTTTTTGGTTTTTACACATTTCTTTGGAGTTTTTACATTTTTATAGATATTTAAGGACTTATTATTATTTTTTGGGAGATTTTATGAATTTTAAGGCGTTTTAGTGTATTTTGGGGTTTTATCATTTGTTAGGGTTTTTATAATTTTTTGATTTTTAGGGATTTTAAGTGATTTTATTTTTTTAAGGCTTACTTGGGACATTCAGGGATTTTTGTGATTTTTATGTTTTTGTAGATTTTTATGGTGTTAGGGTTTTTAGATATTTTTTGGGATTTTTCCTTTTTAGGGTTATATGGTGTTATTGGAAGGTTTTATATTTTTTTTGTGTTTTTATGGTTTTTATGGTTTCTGTAGTTCTTGAATAGTTTTTGGGTTTAAGGTTATTTTAGTGTTTTTAGTGGTGTTTTAGGGGTTTTATGGGTTTTATGGATTTTTTATATCTTTTAGGGGTTGTATGGTTTTCAATGTTTTGAGTGTTTTTAGGGACTTTTTTTGGTTTTATAGTTTTTACAATTTTTTATTTTTAGGGGTTTTATGATTTTTCGGTTTTTTAAGGTTTTCATAAAGGTTTTTAGGTTTTTTAGCAGTTTTCAGTGTATTATGTCATTAATTTTTTAGTGTTTCAAGGGTTTTATTTGGATTTTTTATTTTTATGGATTTTTAATTATTTTTAGGTTTTTTTATTTTTCATGGATTTTTAATTTTTTTTAGTTTTTTTTATTTTCATGGATTTTTAGGGGTTTTTGGGTTTTCGGTGTTTTTAAGGATTTTTCCCTTTTTTGGTTTTTTTTATTTTCTAGGATTTTAATTTTTTTATAGTTTATATCATTTTAGGTTTTCAAATGGTTTTTAGAGTTTTTATTGATTTTAGTGTTTTTATGTGTTTTTATTGTTTTGTGGTTTTAGTGCGTTTTATGGTTTATTGTGGGGTTTAGGGTCTTTTTAGTGTTTATTTGGGTTTTCGATTTTTTTAATGGGTTTTAAGTATTTTTTTCGTTTTTATGTTTTTCATATTGATTTTTAGGGTTCTTAGAGTTTTTATGTTTGTAGGTATTTTAATTAATTTAGGTATTTTCATTGGTAATTAGGGTTTTTGTTGATTTTTGGGCTTTTTTAGGTTTTTAAGAAATTTTTTGTTTTTTAGAATTTTTTAGTTTTTAATGTTTTTATGTGTTTTTAGTTTTTATGGTTTTATTTTTGTTTTTACATTTTAGGGAATTTTACCTTTTAAGGTATTTTAGGGTTTTTTTCGAATTTCTAAGTTTTTTAGTGTTTTCAGGGATTTAGGTGGGTGGAGGGGTTAGGGTTTTCTAGTGTTTTTATGGTTTTTTTAGGTTTTTATGAATTTTTTTTGATTTTTTAAATTATTTACAAAATTTTAGAAATTTTATTAGTATTTTAGGGGTTTTTGATTTTTTAAATATTTTAGGGTTTTGTGGTTTTTAGGGGTTTTGTGGTTTTTAGGTTATTTTTATTATTTTAAGGGTTTTATCATTTTTTATGTTTTAGGGGTTTTATATGTTTTTAGGGTTTTAAATTTTCCTTATGTTTTTTTCTACATGTTTAGGGATTTAATATTTTTAAGGATTTTAGGGGATTTTTAAATATTTTTACGGTTTTTAGTAATTTGAAGAGTTTTTAGTGTTTTTTGGGTTTTTTAGAAAATTTTAGTTTTTAGGGGTTATAAGGATTTAATGTTTTACAATTTAGCTATGGGTTTTTGGGTCCTTTAGTGATATTTAAGGATTTTAAGAAGTTTTATTGTTTTTATGGGTTTTAGGGATTTTGATTTTTTAGGGATTTTATGCTTTTGGGGGGGGGGGGTGTTACATTTTTTTTGTTTTTTTTGGTTTTAAGGTTTCTTATATTTTTTAATGATTTTTAGGCATTTAAAGTGTTTTTAGTGTTTTTAATGGTTTTTAGGGTTTTTATGGGTTTTAATGTTTTTAGCGGTTTTCATGGTTTCTAGGGATTTTTAGGGGTCCAGAGTCTTCATAGTATTTCCTAAATGTTTTTAACACTCTTTATGTATTTTAAGAATTTTATGTGTTTTTTGTTTTTAAAATTATTCTTTGTGTTTTTTGGGATTTTAGTGTTTTTTTGTTCTTTTGGTATTTTTAGGGATTTTTTAATTTTTATTGCATTTATGGGTTTTAGAGATTACGAAGGCTTTGAGGTCTTTTTATGGTTTTAACATGTCTTGTTTTCAGGGGTTTATGTGTTTTTTATAATTATTATTTTTCTAGGGGTTTTCAAAGTTTCTAAAAATTGTATTTTTTTATGGATTATAAGGATATTTAGGATTTTAATGGGTTTTGGTTTTTTGGAGATTTTGTATGTTTTTTGGGTTTTAATGGTTTTTTGGTATAATATTTTTTTATTTTTTATGGGTTTTTAGGATTTTTATAGTTTTTTAATGTATTTAGGAGTTTAAAGGGTGTTTAGAGTTCTAGTTGGTTTTTGGGTTTTTGTGGTTTTTAAGTGTTTTTAATATTTTTAGGTTCTCTCATGCTTTTTAGAGTTTTTAGGATATTTTTTGGGATTTATTTTTTATCTTTTTTTATATTTTTTGGGGTTGTTTTAAGTGATTTTAGGTTTTTATGGATTTTTAAGGGATTTTAGTATTTTTATTTTCTTATGTTTTTATGAATTTTTATGAATTTTATTGGTTTTTTACATTATTTATTTATTTTTTTATTTTTAAGGATTTAGGGTTTTAATGGTTTTTATTTCTTTCGTAGGGTTTCCAGTGTTTTATGTTATTTTACATTTTTAGATATTTTTATTTTTTTATGATTTTAAATTTTTTTGACGTATTTAGATGTTTACTGTATTATTATAGTTTTTAGTGGGGTTTAGGGGTTTTTAATATTTTTAAGGGTTCTTATGGTTTTTAAGGGTTTTAGGGTATTTTTGGGGGTTTTGGGTTCTAATCATTTTTTTGGTTTATAGTGGTTTTATGTGTTTTTTGATTTTTAAGATTTTTTAGTTGGTTTTACGGTTTTTAAAGTATTTTATGTTTTTAGGTATTTTTATGTTTTTATGGATTTTAAAATTTTTATGGATTTTGAATGGTTTATGGGTTTTAGTGTTATTTATGGTTTTATGATTTTTTTTGTTTTTAGGGGTTTTTTGTGTTTTTTATGGTTTTCATAGAGGTGTTAGGGTATTTTATAGTTTTTGGAATTTTTATGGATTTTTTTATGATTTTTATTGTTTGTATGGTTTTTATGGAGTTTGAGGGTCTTTACAATTTTAATGGGTTTTACGGTTTTCATCATTTTTAGGTATATAGTGGTTTTAAGTGTTTTTTTGGTTTTAAGGGTTTCTTAGGTGTTTTTAGGGGTTTTTTTTTATTTTTTTCAATTTTTAGGTATTTTTAAGGCTTTTTTGGATTTTTATGTGTTTCTGGGTTTTTAGGGATTTTGAGTGGTTTTAGTTTTTTATAACGTTTTAGGGGTTTTATATTTTAATCTTTTAGGAATTATATGGTATTTTTATGGTTTTTAGCATTTTTAGATTTTTAGGGGTTTTAAGTGTTTTTATGTTTTTAAGGTTTTCAAAGGGGTTTTCATTATTTTAAATATTTTTTACATATTAAGGGATTTTTATATTTTTTTAGGATTTATATGGTTTTTTAGATATCTTTAGGGTTTTTTGGCATTTTTAGTGTTTTATGGTTTTATCGTTTTTAGGGTTTTTCGTGTTTTTGGTTTTTTAGATATTTAAAGTGTTTTTAGTTTCTTAAGCTTTCCCTTGAGTTTTTAGAGTTTATATGAATTTTTTTATTTTTAGGTATTTTTATTCTTTTTTGTATATTTAGGTATTTTTAGGGTTTTATGGATTTTGAATGTTTTTAGGTTTTTTTTGGTTTAGGGGTTTTTTACAATTTAAGGGTTTGAAGGTTTTTTAGAATTTTTTTTCTTTTTTAGTGGTTTAAAAGGTTTTTAGAGTTTCTAATGTTCTTTCAGGGTTTTGGGGTTTCATTTTGTTTATTAAATTTTTTTCGGAGTTTTTATTGTATTTATATTTTTTAGGGGTTTTAGGTACTTTTTAGGGGGGTTTAGGTTTTTAAAATTTTCGAGGTTTTAGGGATTTAATGTGTTTTTAGGTTTTTAAGGTTTTCATAGTGTTTTTCAATATTTTTTTAATTTTTTACATTTTTCGGGATTTTTGGGATTATTTATAATTTTTATGTGTTCTTATGGTTTTTAGGGACTTTTGGGGGTTTATGGTTTTTAGGGTATTTAATATTTTTTGTATTTTTAATTTTATTTCGGTATTTTTAGGTATTTTTATTATTTTTATGGTTTTAAGGGGTTTTATGGATTTTTAGGGTTTGGGGGTTTTTAGTGGTTTAGGGTTTTTTATATTTTTTTGGGGTTTTAGGTTTTTTTGGAGTTTTTTAGGGTTTAAAGGATTGTTAAATTTTTTGTGGTTTTTAGGTGTTTAAAGGGTTTTTTATAGTTTTTAGTGTTTTAATGTTTTTTATGGGTTTATAGGGTTTTTAAGGTTCATCTAGGTTTTTATGGTTTTAGGTATTTTCGGAATTTTGGGTATTTTAGGAGTTTTATCATTTTTAGGTTTTTATAGGTTTTAATTATTTTTAGGCTTTTAAGGTTTTCTTAAGGGTTTTCGTGACTTTTAGGATTTTTACACTTTTAGGGATATTTTTGGGGTTTTATGATATTTTTGGGTTTTATTGTTTTAAAGGATTTTGTGTGTTTTAGAGTTTTTAGAGTTTTTTTAGGTTTTAGCAATTTTTTTGGTTTTAAGGGATTTCTGTGTTTTTGGGTTCTTAATATTTATTATGGTTTTTATTTATTTTTTTTTTATTTTTATGGGGTTTGGAGATTTTTATAGTTTTTATGGGATTTTTAAATTTTGGGGGTTTTAGGGTTTTTTGTGGTGTGTAGTTTTTTTTAATTATTTTGGGTTTCTAGTATTCATTAGAGTTTTTTTGGGTTTTATGTGTTTTTAGTGTTTTTTAAAATGTTAGGGGTTTAAAAATATTTTTCAGTTTTTAGTGGGTTTTTGGGGGTTTTAGGGTTTTTATTGTTTTAGTGGGTTTTTTTGGTTTTTTAGAGGTGTTTTGGGTTTTATAATTTTTTATGTTTTTAGGGGTTGCATGTGTATTTAGTTATTTAATGATTTGTTAAAAGTTTTCGTGTTTTTTTGGTTTTTATGTTTTTAGGGATTTTTTATGGGTTTTTTGGGTTTTCAGGGATTTTAAGGGTTTTTTTTTGGTTTTTTACTATTTTTATGTTTTTATAGGTTTAAAGTTTTTTAAGGTTTTTTTTGTTTTTTTAGGGGTTTTATGTTTTTAGTGTTTCTATGTTTCTAGGGATTTCAAGCAATTTTTAGGATTATTATGGTTTTTTGAGTATTTAGTGATTTTAAGGGTTTTTAGGGTTATTTGGAATTTTCAGTTTTTAGGGTTTCTCTGATATTTTTGGTTTTTAATGGGTTTTAGTACTTTTAACATTTTTAGGGGTTTAAATTTTTTTATTTTTTTATTAATTTTTATGGTTTTATGGATTTTTACAATTGTTATGGTTTTAGGGGTTTTATGGTATTTATTGGGTTTTAGAGTTTAATTGTCTTTTTACGGGTTTTGTGGTATTTATCACTTTTAGGTTTCTAGGAAATTAATGTGTTTTAGGGTTTAATGGTTCTGAAAATGTTTTTCAAGGTTTTAACATTTTTATATTTTTTAGGGATTTTTTATATTTTTTAGGTTTTTTAGATATTATGAGAGATTTTAGGGTTTTTAGGGTTTTTTTTCATTTTTTCATTTTTTATGAGTTTTATGGGTTTCTAGTTTTTAAGATTTTTTAGGGTTTTATAGGGTTTTTGTTTTTTTATGTTTCTAGTGATTTTGGGGGATTTTTTCTTTTTATTTATTTTTCTGGAATTAGGGTTTTTATGTATTTTGAGAGTTTTTATAGTGTTTGTATTTTTATTGTTTTTTTATATCTTTGTGGTTGTGGATATTTTTAGTGTTTTTAACATTTTTATCTTTTTAAAGGGAGTTTAGAGTTTTTGGTGGTTTTAGTGTTTTTATTGGGTTTTAGTATTTTTTTAATCTTTTACCGAATTTTAGGGTTTTAAGGGGTTTTTGGGGTTTCCAGTTATTTTTAAGTCCTTTTTAGAGTTTTTAGAGTTTTATAGGGTTTTAAGGGGTTTTAATTCTTTTAGTAATTTAAGGTTTTTTTTATGGTTTTTAGGGTTTTTATAGAATTTTATGTTTTTGGGGATATTTCTAGATCTTTTAGGATTTATCATCTTTTTTATGATTTATCCTCTTTTTAAGAATTTTTACGGATTTTTAGGGTTTTTACAGTGTTTTGAAACTTTTAGTTTTTTAGGGGTTTTTAATGTTTTTAGCTTTTTATGGTTTTATTAGGGTTTTGAAATGTTTTTTGGTTTTTATAATTTTAGGTATTTTTATGGATTTTTAAAATTTTATCAATATAAATGATTTTTAGGGATTTTGAGGTTTCTTGGGGTTTTTAGGTTTTTTATTAATTTTAGGGTTTTTAGCATTTTTAGTCATATAGGGGTGTAAAGTGTTTTTAGGTTATCAAATATTTTATATGGTTTCACAACGTTTTTAGTGGTTTTTATATTTTCAAAGATATTTTGGGCTTTTTAGAATTTTATATGGTTTTAGGGTTTTAGAAATTTTTATGGTTTTATGGTTTTTATGGTTTTTGGGTTTTGAGGTCTTTTTTTAATTTTTTAGGGATTTAAGGTTATTAAGGGTTTTTAACTTTTTTTAGGGAATAAAATGTTTTTAGATATTTTTTGGTTTTTAGGATTTTAATGATTTTTAGGCATTTTTAATATTTTTGGGAATTTTTATTATTTTTAGGGGGTTTAAGGTCATTTTAAGGGTTTTTAAAATTTTTTTCATTTTTGGTTTTTTAGTGGTTTTATTTGTTTCTTGGATTTTTTTGGTTTTTATAGACATTTTATGGTGGTTTTAGGGGTTTCTATATTTTTTGAGATTTTATAATTTTTAGGGGTTTCGTTGTTTTATAGGTTTTTTTGGATTTTGAGGGTTTTTAGGGTTTTAGTGTTTATAATTGTTTTGGGATTTTAAATTTTTTCGGTTCTTTTGGGTTTTTAGGAATTTTCTCATTTTTAGGGATTGTATTGTCTTTTTTATAATTTTTATGGTTCTTTGGGTTTTTAGAGATTTTGAGTGTTTTATGTTTTTTTGGTTATATGTGTTTTTAGTGGTTTTGGTTTTTTTTCATGTTTTTATAGATTCTAAGGATTTTATATTTTTTTAATGTTTTTCATGATTTAAAGGGTTTTTAGAGTTTTTAGTAGCCTTTATGGATTTTCAGGGTTTTTTAAGATTCTTTCGATTTTTATGGTTTTTAGGAATTTTTAGTGTTTTTAGAGGTTTTAGTGTTTTTTGTTTTTCAGGGGTTTAATGTGTTTTTAGGATTATATGGTCTTCTAATGGGTTTTTGGTCTCTTTTATGGTTTTATGATTTTATTGATTCATAATGTTTTTAGGGGTTTTATGGTTTTTTGTTTTGAAGTATTTTGTGGTTTTTTAGGGTTTTAATGGTGTTTTAAGGTATTTAGAGTTATTTATGTCTTTACGGGTTTTAAGAGTTTTAGGTTTTTAAGGATTCCACTCAGGTTTGAAGGGTTTTAACATTTTTAAAATTTTTTTTGGATTTTTTAGAATTTTTATGGTTTTTCTCTATTTTTTGGGATTTTGAGGGTTCTTTAGATTCTTTATTGCATTGAGAATTTTTAAGGTTTCTATATTTTTTATTTTTTTGAGGGGTTTTTGTGTTTTTAGGTTTTTAAATTTTTTCTAGGGGTTTTGTTTGTTTTCATATTTTTTTATCTATCATGGAAATTTATGGTTTTTTATGAATTTTATGGGTTTGGTGGTTTTTATGAATTTTAAGGGTTTTATGGGTTTTAACATTTGTATGATTTGTTTGGGATTTGTGGGTTTTTTTTGTTTTTTAGGGGTTTTAGGTTTTTTCATATTTTTAAAGTTTTAATTGTTTAAATTGGTTTTTTAGTTTTTAGTGGGTTTTTACCAGTTTTATAGGTTTTATGTATTTTAATGGGTTTTAGGTTTTTTAATGGTTTTATGGTTTTTAGGGATTTTTAGTGTTTTTAAGGTCTCTTGAGGGTTTTTTAGAATTTTTATGGTTTTTTGTGATTTCAATTGTTTTTAGGGTTTTAAGGGTTTTTATGGATTTTGTTGGTTTTTATGGGTTTTGGGGTGTTTTAGGTTTTTGTTGGGTGTTTAGTGTTTTTTAGGTTTTTATTTATTTTATGTTTTTTTTGGTTTTTACTGTTTTATATGGGTTTTTTTATTTTTTGGTTTTTTATGTTTTAGTTATTTTATAGGGATTTAAGTTTTTTGAGGGTTTTTAGGGTTATTTAACATTTGAAGGTAGCTTTTTTATTTTGTGTTTTAGTTTATTTTTTATTTTTAGGGGTTTTAAGAAATTTTAGTGTTTTTAAAAAAAATAGGGGTCTAAAGGGGTTTTAGAATTCATAGTGGGTTTTAATGGATATTATGAGTTGTTATGTTTTTTAAGGGTTTTAGTAGCTTTAGGTGTTTTTAAGGGATCTAGAGTCTCATTATGGTTTTTATGGTTTTCAAGGTTTTTTAGGTTTTAGGGGTATTAGGTGTTTAGAGGTTTTTATGGGTCATTTATAGTTTTTTGATGGTTTTAGGTTTATTTATTTTTCTAATAGGTATTAGGAATTTTTTTGATTTTTATTGTTTATAGGGTTTTTACGCATTTTGAGAGGTTTTAAGGGTATTCTGGGTTTTTAGGGTTTTTAACATTTTTCAATAATTTTTAGGGGTTTTATGTGATTTTAATATTTTAAGTATTTCATAGGGGTTTTCATGTTTTTAGGGTTTTTTATGTTTCTAGGGATTTTGAGGGTAGTTTTAGTATTATTTGGTATTTTTAATGTTTTTATAGATTTTTTGGATTTTTAGGGTTTGTATGGTTTTTGTACTTTTCTTTTTTTTCTTTTTTGGGGGTTTAATGGTTTTTATAATTTTTTCACATTTTTAGGGTTTAATGGGTCATAATTTTTTCTAGTGGGTTTTAGGGGTTTTATGAAGTTTAGGGATTTTAAAGGTTATATAGGGGCCTTATGGTTTTTAGAATTTTTAGGGTTCTTAGGGTTCTTTATCTTTTTAGGGGTTATAATTAAATTTTGATTTTTATGATTTTCGTAGGGGTTTTTTGGGTTTTTTGGTTTTTTACATTTTTAGGATTTTAATATTTTTATGGGTTTTAATATTTTTTTATGGATTTTGAGGGGTTTTAGGGGTTTTTTGGATTTTTATTGTTTTTTATATTTATTGTGGATTTTTTTGTTTTTACTGTATTTTAGGGTTTTTAAGATTTTTTATGTTTTTGAGGAATTTTAGGGATTTTTTAGGATTTTTTGATTTTTTGGGATTTTAGGGATCTTGAGGGGGTTAAGGGTTTTTAATATTTTCATGGTTTTTTTGTAGTTTTATGGTTTTTTTATTTTTTTTATTTGGTTTAAATATTTTTAGGGGTTTTTTTTATCAATTTTAGGGGTTTAGAAATTTTTAGTGGTTTTAGAGATTTTATGGTATTTGTGGAGTTTTTATGTTTTTTTGAGTTTTTAGGGATTTAGGGTTTATAGTTCCTTTAATAGTTTTTACAGTTTTTAGGGATTTTAGAGTTTTAAGGTTTTTAAGGGGGTTTTAAGTGTTTTTAGTTTTTAAATTTTTTCTTAGTGTTTCTCAGGGATTTTATGGTTGTTTACATTTTTTTATTTTTAAGTATTTTTGTGGATTTTAATGGTATTTTAGGGTATTCATGTTTTTTGAAGGATTTTAGGTATTTTTAGGGTTTTTAGTGGTTTTAAGAGTTTTTGGTTTTAAATGGTTTTCATAGGTTTTTTATGTTTTTAGTGATTTTTATATTTGAATGTATTTTTATGATTTTTATGGTTTTTTCGGGTTTTTAGGGGTTTTATTGTTTTTTTGGGTTTTGAAAGTTCTGTTTTGATATTTATATGGTTTTAAATGTTTTTATAGTTTTTTTATATTTTTAGGAGTTTAAACAATTTTTAGAGTTTTTATTTGGTTTTAATTATTTTTATAGGTTTTAGGGATTTTTATGCTTTTAGGGTTTTGAAAGGTTTTTAGAGGTTTTAAGGTTTTTAGCATTTTTTAAGTGTATTTAGGGTTTTAATTATTTTAGGTTTTTAAGGTTTTCTTAGGTTCTTTTAGTGTTTTAGGGGTTTTACATTATCAAGGATTTTTAGATCCTTTTTAGTAATTTTATGGGTTTTTGGGTTATTTGAGATTTTGAGGGATTTTAGCTATCTTTAGGATTTATGGTTTTTCTGTATTTTAGGGGTTTAGTGTTCTAATTATTTTTAGGTTTTTAATGTTTTCCTACTTTTCTTCAGGGTTTTGGGGGTTTTTTACATTTTTAGTTGTTTTAAGGATTTTTTGGGCTTTTTATTTTTTTAGATTTTTTTCGTGATATTTAGGTTTTTGTGGTTTTTTGATTTTTTTGGGGTTTGGATTTTTTTAGTTCTTTTGGGTTTTAATTATTTTTTTATAGTTTTTATATTTTTGGTGGTTTAAAGGGTTTTAGATTTTTATTGGTTTTAAGGGGTTTTGTGGGTAATTTTAGGGTTTTTAAGGATATTATGTGTTTTTGATAGTCTTTAGGGTTTTAGGGTATTCAGGGACTTTTTAGGATTTTAGCCTTTTTAGAATTTTTTAGTTTTTAGGTGTTTTATGGGTTTTAAGGTTTTTATGTATTTCTTACAGTTATTCTGGGTTTTTAATGTTTTCCTGTATTCCGTAATTTGAGGCTTTTTAGGGTTTTTTGGGTTTTTTGTTTTTGAGGGATTTTGATGTCTTAAAGGGTTTTTTTGGTTTTTAGTGTTTTCTAGGGGTTTTAGTGTTTTTAATATTTTTTATGTTTTTAGGGTTTTTAACTATTTTTAGGTTTTTAAGGTTTTTTTGGTGGTTTTAATGCTTTCTATGTGTTTTTACATTTTTAGATATTTTTTAGTACTTTTTTAGTATTTTTATCGGTTTTAGGGTTTTTAGGGATTTTGAGGGATTTGGGAGTTTTAGGTCTTTAGTGTTTTAGGGTATTTTGGTGGTTTTATCATTTTTAATTTATTTAATGCGTTTTTAGTAATTTTTTTAATTTTTAGGTTTTTAGGTATTTTGAAGAATTTAGTAGTTTTATGTTCTTTTTGGTATTTAGGGGTTTTTTTGGGTTTTTTAGTGGTTATTATAGTTTTTAATGTTTTTAGTGGTTTAAATAGTTTTTATAGTTTTATTGGGTTTTAGGTTTTTATGTGGTTTAATTTTTTTTTAGTTTTTATGGGTTTTTATAGTTTTTAGGGTCTATTAGGTTTTTATGGTTTTTAGCATTTTTATGTTTTCAAGGTTTTAAGTGTTTTTATGTTAAGGTTTTAATAGTGTCTTTCAACATTTCTAATGTTTTTTGGGAAATTTATGGATTTTTAGGATTTTTATGGTTTTTTAAAAAATTTTAGAGATTTTGAGACTTTTTTCGGTATAGGGGATTTATGATATTTGGGTTTTCATCTATTTTAGTTTTCTTATGTGTTTTTTTGTGTTATTAGGTTTTATAGGATGTATTAGATTTTTTATGGTATTTTTAATGTTTTAATGTATTTTAGAGATTCTTTAGTATTTTTATGGGTTTTAGGGTTTTCAGGGATATTGAGGGATTTTAGGGATTTTAGGGTTTTATGGATTTTTTTATGATTTGTTGGGTTATTTCTAGTTTTTGGGTTTTAATGGTTTTAGAGTTTTTAATGGTTTTAAGGGTTTAAATTGATTATATGATTTTTAGTGGTTTTAGGGTTTATATGATTTTTACGAATTTTAATGTTTTTACAGTTTTTAAGGGTTTTTAATAGTTTTTAGAGTTTTTTTGGTTTGTTTGAGGTTTTAAGTGTTTTTAGGTTTTATGGGTTTCTTATGGTTTTCAGTATTTTAATTTTTTTTACATTTTTGGGTATTTTTTGGGATTTTGATATTTTTTATGGTTTTTTAGGGTTTCTAAGGAATTTGACGGGTTTTGTGGTTTTTTGTTTTTTTATGTTTTTTCAAGGTTTTATTGTTATATTTTAAGGTTTTATTATTTTTTTCATGGTTTTAGGTTTTTTATGTCTTTTGGTATTTTTAAGGTTTTTTGGATTTTTATGGGTTTTATGATTTTTAGGGAATTTGGGAGTTTAATGATTTTTTAGGTGTTTTAGGGTTTTTTTTTGGTTTTTTGGGTTTTTTGGTTTTTGGGGATTTTGGATTTTTTGGGTATCATGGGTTTTTTGGGTTTCAGGGTTTTTTTGAGTTTTAGGGTTTTTTGGGTTTTAGAGTATTTAGTGGTTTTTTGGGTTTTTATGATTTGTAGTGTTTTTAATATTTTAGGGTGTTTTATGGTTTTTAGAATTTTTGGGATTTTAGCATTTTTTTAGAATTGTGTCATTTTAGTGTTTTTTTAGGTGTTGTAAGTTTTTTTAGGATTTTGTGGTTTTCATATGATTTTCCATCGTTTTTATGGTTTTTTTTTCATTTTTGGGATTTTTATGTATTTTTTAGCGTATTTACGGTATTTTTTATGAATTTTATTGGTTTTTAAAGTTTTTTTTATGGTTTTTCGTTATTTATATTCTTTTTGGGTTTTTAGGGTTTTTTTGAGTTTTTATTGGTTTAGTGTTTTTTAGTTTTTTTATATTTTTTAGGGATTGAAAGTGTTTTTAGAGTTTTTGTGGGTTTTTAGGGTTTTTATGGGGTTTTTAGGTTTTTAATATTTTTTGGGATTTTATGGTCTTTAGGGGGTTTAAGGTCTTTTAGGGGTTTTTCATTTTTTTGGTCTCATTTGGGTTTTAAGTATTTTTTATGGTTTTTAAGAGGTTTTAGGGTTATATTGATTTTTTATAATTTTCTTGATTTTTATGGCTTTATTAGGATTTTTATGGTTTTAATGGTTTTCTTGGGTTTTTAGGGGTTTTAGGGTTTTCAAGGACTTTAGAGTTTTCTTATTTTTTTATAGTTTTTAAGTATTTTTACAGTTTTACTATTTTCCAAGGGGATTTTAAATTCTGTTAGTGTTTTTAGGTTTTTAAGTATTTATAATTATTTTTTGAGATTTTTATGATTTTTTGGTGTTTTTAGGGATTTTTAGGAGTTTTATGGCTTTTTCGGTTTTTAGGGTTTCTTCGATTTTAGGGGTTTTTTTAGTTTTTAGGATTTTAAATATTTTTATGTGTTTTAATTTTTTAAATGGATGTTAGAGATTTTAGTGGTCTTTATGGTTTTTATGGGTTTTAGGGTTTTTTAATGTTTTTATAGGTTTCTACTATTTTTAGGTGTTTTAGTGTTTTTTACGTCTTTTAGACATTTTTTGGTTTTTCTGTGTTTTATGTGTTTTTAGGTTCTTAGTATTTTCTTATGTTTTTTATGGTTTTATGTTATTTTATGATTTGAGGGATTTTTAGGGTTCTTTTAGGATTTATATTATTTTTTGGTTTTTAGGGATTTTTAGGGGTTTTAGGCTTTTAGGGTTTTAGGAGTTTTTATGTTTTTTACATTTGTTTGGTTTTTTTGTTTTATTTAATTTTTTTATAGATTTGAATATTTTTTAGTGTTTTTAGTGGGGTTTTAGGGTTTTTCTGAGTTTTATGTTTTTTAAAAGGTTTTTAGGGGTTCTTATGGGTTTTTGTGTTTTTTAGAGTTTTTAGGGTCCGTTTAATGTTTTTACTGTTTGTAAATTTTTACGAGATTATTGTTTTTTGGGATTTTATGGTTATATGAGGGGTTTTCTTTGGTTTTTAGGCGTTTTTAGGTTTTTAGTGATTTTTACGGATTTTAGTATTTTTTTGGTTTTTTGGTGTTTAGGTATTTTGAGTATTTTTAGGGTTTTTTTGGTTTATATATGTTCTATAATTTTTATTTTTTTAGGATATTAAAGTGTTATTATGGTTTTAAGGTATTCTTATGGTTTTTTAGGGTATTTATATTTTTTAAAATTTTTTTAATTTTTTTTTGTCTTTTTAAGAATTTTTATGTTTTTTGGGGTTTTAGTAATGTTAAGTGTTTTTAGGGTTCTTAGGGTTTTAAGTTTTTTGGGTTTTTAGTGGTACATTATGTTTTTTAGGGTTTCTATCAATTTTTAATTTTTTCTAATGTTTTTAGGGGTTAAATTCATTTTTATAGATTTTTGGCGGGTTTAGGGTTCTAGTGTTTTTTTAGTGTTTTTTAATGTTATTGTGGGGTTTTATGGTTTTTAGGTTCCTTTTTGGGTTTTAGGGTCTTTTAGGGGTTTTTAAGACTTTTATCATCTTTAACGTTATTAGGGGTTCTAAGAATTTTTATGTTTTTAAGGTTTTCTTTGGGTTTTTTATGGGTTTTTAGATTTTTTTACAATTTAAGTATTTTTAGGGATTTTTAGGATTTTTATGGTATTTATTTTTTCTAGGTATTTTTAGGTTTTACTATTTTTAATCTTTTTTTATGTTATTAGGGTATTTATCATTTTAAGGGATTTTATAGATTTTAAGTGTTTTTTGGGGATTATGGTTTTCTTGGGATTTTTCAAGGTTTTTCAGTTTTTTTACATTTTTAAGGATTCATAAGATTTTTATGGTGTTTAGGGTTTTTTTAGATTTCATTTTTTTATGGTTTTAGGGGGTATGGGGTATTATTTATTTTTTAGGGTTTGTAGGGATTTTATGAGTTTTGTAGGATTCTAGTGGTTTTTTAGATCTGCTAAAATTTTTGGGTTTTATGGGTTCCTTGAGTTATTAGTCGTTTTTTGGGTTTTCATGGGTTTTAGGGGTTTTCAATGTTTTTTTGGAATTTTTATGTTATTAGGGTTTTAGGGTTTTTAGTCTTTTTTATTGTTTTTTGTTTTTGAAGGATTTCTAAGGGGTTTTTAGTGTGTTTATTTTTTAGGTATTTTTAGGGATTTTAAAGTTTTTTTTGTATTTTTTGGTATTTTAAGGGGATTATTAGTTTTTAGGTTTTTATGCTTTTAGAGTTTTTAGTGTCTTTCTAGTTTTATGGGTTTTAAGTGTTTTTAGATTTTAATATTGTCTAAATTTCTTTCTAGGTTGTTAGGTTTTTTATACAGTAAGGGGTATTTAGTAGTTCTTTTAATTTTTTAGGGTTTTTAGGTATTTTTGGGTATTTTATATTTTTTAGGTTTTTTTGGGTTTTTGGGGCTTTTATTTGATTTTTTTATGGTTATTAAGGTTTTTAGTGTTTTAAAAAAATGGTCAATATGGTTTATAGTGATTTTAGTGGGTTTTTAGGCTTATTATGGATTTTTAAGGGTTTTAATGTTTCTTAGGGGGTTTAAGTATTTTATGCGTTTTTTAGATTTTTAGGGTCTTTTAAGGGTACTTAGGGTGTTTAGCATTTTTTTTGGTTTTAAGGGATTTAAATTGATTTTATTATTTTCTTAGGGAAGTTTAGGGTTTTAAGGGTTTTTTATTTTTTAGGGATTTTTAGCACTTTTGATGATTTTTTTGGTTTAAGGGTTTTTAGTTATTTTGATGGGTTTTACAGTTTTTATGGTTTTTTTTTGTTTTTTAGGTTTTATGGGTTTTAATTTTTTTTAGTTTTTTATTTTTTTTATAAGTGTTTTTCTAGTTTTTCATGGTTCTTAACATTTTTAGGGATTTCTAGGGATTTTTTAGGATCTATATGGGTTTTTAGGGTTTTTAGGGATTTGGAGGGGTTTTAGGGTTTCTATGTTTTTGGGGTTTTTTGTGTTTTTTTTTTGTTTTTAGAAAATTTCAAGGTTTATAGGGATTTAAAGTGTTTTTGTATTTTTAGTGGGTTTTTAGGGTTTTCAGGGGGTTTAGGGTTTTATAAATTTTTAGGGGTTTTAGGGTTTTAATATTTTTAGGTTATTTTTAGGGTTTTTATGTTTTTTTAGATTTTTTAGATTTTGAGGAGTTTTAATATTTTTAGGATTTGAAGGTTTTCTTATATAATATTTGGGTTTTTAGATATTTTTAGTATTTTTTTGGATTCTAATTTTTTTTTTTGGGTTTTGTGGGATTTTGAGGATTTTTATGGTTTTTAGGGTTTTAGCATTTTCAACGGTTTATGGGATTCAAGTGTTTTTTGGTTATTAAGTTAGTGTTTTCCAGGTGTTTTAATGTTTTTTTAATTTTTAAGAATTTTTCGTACTTTTTATGATTTTTATGGTATTTTAGTGTTTTAGGGATTTTGACAGATATTCAGGTTTTTTGTGTTTTTAGTGTTTTTTGGGAATTTAGTGTTTTCTTATTTTTTTTTGGGTTTTTTTAGTTTTTAACAATTTTATGGATTTAAAGGGTTTTTAGATTTTTTAGTGTCTTTTGAGGATTTTTATCGTTTTTATGGATTTTATTCTATTTATGTATTTTTTGGTTTTTAGTGATTTAATGGTTTTAACATGTTTGTTGGTTTTATGGTATTTTAGTGGTTTTAGGGTTTTTAGAATTTTTCTATGTTTTAGAGTGTTTAAGTGTTTTTAGGTTTTAATGTATTCTTAAATTTTTTCAATGTTTTAGTGTTTTAGGGGTTTTGAAGAATGTTTTAGGATTTTTGGGGGTTTTGAGGATTTTTTAGGGATTTTGATCATTTATAGGGGTTATAAGGGATTTTTTTGGGGTGTTAGGTTTTAATGGGTTTTATGTTTATCTATGTTTTTATAGTTTTCTTAGTTTTATTGATTTTTTAAGGGGGTTTATGTTTGAGTGATATTTTGGAATTTTTTAGTATTTTATGGTTTTTAGTGGTATTAGGGATTTCGAAGGGTTTTGGGTTTTTTTGTTTTTTTTTTGTTTCATTGAGGTTTAAATGATTTTTATATTTTTTAACATTTTTACGATTTGAATGGTTTTTATAGTTTTAGTGGTTTTTAGGTGTTTTTTGGGTGTTTATGATTTTTTAAGGTTTTTAGTGGTTTTAAAGGTTTTTTTGGGGGGCGGGTTGGGTTTTAAGTGTCTTTATAGGAATTTTTTGGCTTTTTGTACTTTTTAGTTTTTAGGGGTTTTAAGTATTTTTTGGTTTTAAAGGTTTTCATAGGGGTTTTCATGGTTTTTATGTTTTTTTTCATATTTTGGTATTTTTAGGTTTTTTGGATGTTTATGGGTTTTTAGGGTTTTAGGGATTATTATGGAATTTAGGATTTTCTATGGTTTTATCATATCGAGGTTCTATAGGGGTTTTAATTGTTTTAAGGTTTTTATGGATTTCTTATGGATTTTTTGGTTTTTTTGGTTTTTAAAATTTTAGGTATTTTAAGTGATTTTGAAGGATTTGTAAGGATTTTTAGTCTTTTAGTGATTTTTAGGGGTTTTATGGTTTTTATGGTTTTTTGGGTTTCGAGGTTTTTTTTTTGAGTTTTTAGGATTTTCATGGTTTTATAGATTTTTTTAATTTTTTTAGGTGTTTAAATGTTTTTTTCGTGTTTTTTGTGTTTTTTACGTTTTTATGGGTTTGTAGGTTTCTATGGATTTTAGTGGTTTTTGTGATTTTTAGGGCATTTTAAAATTTTTTGGGTCTTTTAGGGTTTTTAGGGTATTTATCATCCTTTTGGTTTTTAAGGGTTTTAAGTGTTTTTATTTTTTAAGTTCTTCGTTGGGTTATTCCTTGTTTTTAGGGGTATTTACATTTTAAGGACTTTTAGCACCTTTTCAAGTGTTTTTTGTATTTTTTAGGGCTTTTGGGTTTTTAATGGTTTAGGGGTTTTACCGTTTTAATGTTTTTAGAGGGTTTAAATGTTTTTAGGCTTCTAGGATTTCTTAGGTATTTTCTAGGTTCTTAGGGGTTTTTCTTTTTTAGGTATTTTTAGTGATAAATTATGATTTATGGGTTTTGATGGTGTTTATGTATTTTGATGGTTTTTAGGTAAGTTAGGACTTTTATGTATTTTTATGTGTTTTAGTGGTTTTTAGGTTTTAATAGTTTTATGTGTAACTAAGTTTTTATCTGTTTATTACAAATTATTCTGAGTTTTAGTGGTTTTAATACTTTTTAGGGATTTTATGGTTTTTTATGATTCCTATTTTTTTAGTGTTTTTAGGGACATTGAGGATTTTTTTGGGTTTTTTTGGTGTTTATGGTATTTCAGTGTTTTTAGGGGTTTTTTGCGTTTTTTATGGTTTTTAATGATTTTTAGATTTTTAGTGTTTTTGTGGGTTGAAATAGCTTTTAGGGTTTTTATAATTATTTTATGGTTTTTATGGGTTTGTAAAGGTTTTTAAGGGTCTTAGGGTCTTAGGGGTTTAGGGGATTTATGTGTTTTAATATTTTTAAGTTTTTCTTAGTTGTTTTCCAGGGTTTTATGGATTTTTATGTTTTTCGGTATTTTTAGGTATTTTTTAGTATTTTTATGATTTTTTTTTGGATTTTCATGATTTTGAAAGTTTTTAGGTTTTTTAGAATTTTTTAGGTTTTAATGGGGTTTAATTGTTTTTATGTTTTTATCATTTTGTTATGGTATTTTAGGGTATTTTAATGTTTTTATGAGTTTAGATATTTTAAGGTTTTTTAATAATTTTTTTGGGTTTTTATTGATTTTAGGTATTTTAGGGATCTTGAGGGTGTTTTGGGTTTTTTTGTTTTTTTGGATTTTTAAGTATTTTTTAGTTTTTATGGGTTTAAAGTGTTTGTAGAGTTTTTTAATGTTTTTATGGGTTTAAATGGTTTATAGAGTTTTTATTATTTTTATAGGATTTTAGGGGTTCTAATGGGTTTTAGGCTTTCTTATTGTTTTAGGGGTTCTTATTGTATTTAGGTACTTTTATTATTTTAGGGTCTTTTTTGATTTTTAAGTGTTTATTGGTTTTAACCGCTTTCTTCATGATTTTAAGGGAATATATGGTTTTTATTTTATTTTTTTGGTAATTTTGGTATATTTTATGATTTTTATGTGTTTTCGCAGTTTTAATGATTTTGAGGGGTTTTGTGTTTTTAATGTTTTTAGATTTGTTTAGGTTTTTTTTTTGAGATTTTAGGGTTTTTAAGGTTTTTTAGTGTTTTTAATGTTTCTACGTGTTTAAAAGATTTTTATAATTTTTAGTAATATTTTAAAAAATTTTGGGTTTAAAGGATTTTTTTAAGGTTTTAGAGGTTTTATAATATTTAGCGGCTATTCTGGTTATTAGATATTTTTTATGTTTTTAATGGGGTATTATGGTTTTTAGTTAATTTTAGGGGTTTTGTGTTTTTTAGTTTTTATGGGTTTTAGTGTTTTTTTTGTTTTAGGGATTTTAATTTATTTGACATATAATTTTTTTTATTATTTTTCTCGGTTTTAGGTTGTTTAAATTTTTTAGATATTTTTAGATATTTTGTAGGATTTTTATTGTATATTAGGTTTTAATGGATTTTTAGGGTTTTATGGTTTTTAGGATGTCTAGGGGTTTTAGACTTTTTGTGTTCTTAGTTTTTAGGCGTTTTAAATGTTTTTAGGTTTTTATAGTTTTCTTCGGGTTATTCAAAGTTTTTTTGTTTTTTACATTTCGAGGGAATTTTATCATTTTTTAGGAATTTTTTGGTTTTTTATTATTTATAACTATTTTAGTGGGGGTTAGATATTTTTATAGGGTTTTATTATTTTTTTGGGTTATAGGTTTATTTTTTAATTTTTAGGATTTTAGGTTTTTTAGTGTTTTTAAATTTTTTTGAGTTTAATGGGTTTTTAGGGTTTTTAGTGGTTTTATGGTTTTATTTATTTCTTGGGATTTTATGGATTTCAATGGTTTCTTGGTTTTAAAGGGTTATTAGGTATTTTAGGGTATTTTTATGTTTTTATGGTTTTTATTGTTTTTAGGTTTTTAGTTTTTTTATGTCTTTTTATGTTTTTAAGGTTTTCATTAGCGGTTTCAAAATAATTAGGTTTCATTACATTTTTAGTGGGATTTATGGATTTTTAAGGATTTAATGGTTTTTAAGGGTATTGGATATTTTTAGTGTCTCAAGGTTTTTAATTTTTTTACTTTTTTTTTGGATTTTAGGGGTTTATGTGTATTTTGGTTTCTTAGGTTTTCTTATGGGTTTTCAAAAAATATAGTGCTTTTATTTAGTTTCGGATTTTACGGTTCTTTTAGGACGTTTACGAGTATTTAGTATTTTTAGGGATTTTGAGGGCTTTAGGGTTCTTTATGATTTTTAGGGTTTTCTGGTATTTTTTGAGTTTTGAGGATTTTGAATGGTTTATAGAGTTCTTAATGTTTTGAGGGTTTTAAATGGTTGTTAGAGTTTTAATTGTTTTTAGGGGTTTTATGGGTTTTATGGTTTTTGATGTTTTTTTTTATTTTTATGGTTTTTAAGGATTTTTAGGGTTTTTACTATCTTTTTAGGGTTTTATGGTTTTTAATATTTTTTATTTTTCTGGGTGTATTAATTCTTTTTATGTTTTTATGTTTTTAAGGATTTCTTATGGGTTTTTAGGATTTTAGGGATTTATATGTTTTTATGGATTTTTTTAGGATTTCTATGGGGTGTTGGGGTTTTTACAGGTTTTTATGGCTTTCAATGGTTTGAAACATTTATTAAGTTTTTTATGGGTTTTAATTGTTTTTAGGTTTATATGTTTTTCTTATGGTTTTTAGGGTTTTTGGTCATAAGAAATTTTAGGGAAAATTTTATTATTTTTTATGGTTTATAGTAATTTTGAAGATTTTTTTGGGTTTTTTTGTGTTTTATAGGTTTTTATGTTCTTTTTAGGGGTTTTAGAATTTTTTAGGATTTTTATGGGTTTAATTTTTTTTATGTTGTTACATATTTATTTGTGTTTTTTTACATTTTTTGGGATTTTGGTGACTTTTTTCAATTTTTGTGGTTTTTAGGGTGTTTTATGTGTTAGAGTTGGTGTCCTGAGAACCAACTATTTGTACATTGATTACATGAATGTTAACTTATTATATATTGTTCATTGTTTTGCATGACTATAATATAATAATGTCTTGGAATATTTTTTGCATTAATGAGGTCATGGCAGATCTCCACTTTGATAAGAACCCTGAAATGCTATAACAAT
This sequence comes from Viscum album, assembly GCA_963277665.1. Classification (NCBI taxonomy): domain Eukaryota; kingdom Viridiplantae; phylum Streptophyta; class Magnoliopsida; order Santalales; family Viscaceae; genus Viscum; species Viscum album. The sequence goes on from OY728160.1 coordinate 759,398,970, forward strand.
ATTCTTAAATAAAGTTCTACATTTGGATGACATACTATGATAGGACACATAGTATACAGACTGTCATGTGTGAGTACTCGTAATAATATGAGACTCTCTCTCATTGAGTTCGCACTTGGTAATCTCCAAGATGGTAGATTATGAGAATAGACCCACCAGTAGTAATTCTGCATGTCTTGGTGCCATCATATATTTCTATCTGTGAGCATGTGTAATGGTTTTTAGACTGGAAGATTATCATTAACTCATGTCACGACTCGCCCACTTAGATTTGCTGACAAAAACGGTCACGTAGACAGTTGGCGGGAGGTAGGGTATGTTGGGTGCGTCACGAATGACATGTTGTTAATGGATAAGTCGAGGAAGGATTTGTCCCTTCCATATTTATGGAAGCAGATATCTCGGGCACTTTGATTGAAATAGAACTGTCGCCCAAATTCCATGGCCATGGTGTAACGAAGAGTTTATTTCTAGAAGTCAAAGAATGACAGATCAAGCATATAGGTTTATGAAACTACAATGAAACTTGCTTGCTGAGATATTAAGACAAAGGGATTAAATTACACGGTAATCATTCGTATGAGGTGACACGTCAATGCGAAGTCAACTTCTTTCTCTTGGGTTCCTTGAACCACTGCTAGACAGTAGTCTTGGACTTTAGGCAAGCTCGCCTAATTCCAATGAGAAAGATGCCTAGAGGGTCACACACTTAGTGTATCCAAGTATCTCAAGTAGAATAAAGAATATTCTCGTACCTGGTTTAATAATTATTCAAGGAAGATTAATCATTTTAATGTTGGAGGAAGAATAAAATGAAAACAACTACACGACATGTATTAATGATTACACACCATGTAGTTTTTATTTTGGAAAGGAAAAGAAAAACGAAGGAGGAAGAACAAATATCCTTCATTCATTTTATAGAATGATTTATCTTGAATTTAATCAAATATAAATGTGTAAATTATCAATGAAAATTAAATAACTATAATCAACGTTGTAACCTCCCTTTGATACCAATTAAAGGTTCCAGGCGTAGCGGAAGCGCATGGGTGGATGTTTCCACATGGATTTTTGTCATTAGAAATGACCAATCCATGATCAATACAACGATAAATGCTAGTCTCCACAGACCGAATCACAAAAATAGACAATGAAGAAAGATAGTCACAGAACCACAAACAAGGGCCGTTACAGGTTGATTATAATTAATTTAATTAATTGACAAGAAGTACCTTTTGGGTGTTATTTCTTCGTTGATATTCTTGATCACATTCCGATGTGATTCACTTTTGCGTCACAGAATCCATGTGTAGAATTCCTCTAGCGGTGATACACACGTGCACTACGTATCTCTGGACGTCGCCAAAAGATTCTCCAGGTGCTATCATGGAGAAACCTTTGCTTGCGTTGTCCGTCTTAGATCATCTTGATCTGATGGAGGAGAATCCCTCTTGGTCTTGAGAGTGTTTTTGGAGGAAGGCGTTCTCTCAGCATTAAGGGAATTATCCAGAATTGTTGTGCACAATGATTAAGGAAAAGTGTTGGGGGTGTGAGGATATTTATAATCGGGTTTGAGGTTATAGAGTTACGACATTAAATAAATGTGTAATGAATTTTATTTATTTGATTAATTGTTATTGAAAACCCCCATGTCGAATCATTAATTCCATGACATGTGCCTATACTAATTATAATAAATATCATTTTATAAAACAATATTATTTCCTCAAAATCCCGACTGGAAAACTAAACGGCGTATAGTTGTAACCTCGCTCTGATACCAATTGAAGGTTCCGGGTGTAGCGGAAGCGCGTGGGTGGATGTTCCCACTTGGATTTTTGTTATTAAAAATGATCAATCTATGATCAATATGATGATAAATTCCAGTCTCTATATATTGAATCATAGAAATAGAAAAAGAAGAAAAATAGTCCTGGAACTGAAAACAAGGACCATTACAGGTTGATTATAATTATTTAATTTTCGTTGATAATTTACGCATTTATATTTTATTCAATTCAAGATAAATTGTTCTATAAACTGAATGAACGATATCTGTTCTTCCTCCTTTGTTTCTCAATTCATATCATAGAAACAAAATTTTGATTTTGATTTTGATTAAATTTAAAATGAGGAACTCATCTGGAGGAGCCACTCTTTCTGTCTATACAACACAAGAATACACAGCAGTAGTGAAAACTACACGCCATGTACTTAGGTTCAACGAACCAGTACTGGTCCTCCAAACCATGTTGTGTGAATTGAGTATACCTAAGTATTTAATACACCGTGTTGACCAAAAATGAATGGAACGTGGGAACCGGAATACACGGCGTGTATGTTGAATCAACACGTCGTGTAGTCCGATCTGGCCCAAGTGAAACCGTGTACAACGAAAAGTCGTGTTCTGTGTACATGAGATTACCATGCCGATAACCGTGTAACAAGGAAGTACACACCGTGTTTGATTAATCTACACGCCATTTACTAAAAAATTACCATAGTACAGAAAAACACGCCAAAGCCTCCAGTGTGTACTTTGGATAAAGGGTGAAAAATACACGCCGTGTAATACAACCTACACACCGTGTACTTTCCAGAAATGGAATTTCACCAGGTTTCCTAGAAAAGTAAAAAGACATATACAAGGAATATGGATGAGAAGAATCTCAAGGAAATTCAAAAAGAAATTTAAGATAAAGACTTTATTAATTAAAAGATCATAATTATTTGAATTCAAGAGAGTCTTATCTTGAATAATAGAATTATTGAAAGAATTTGATTTAAAACTTTTGTAAATTTTGTTGCATTCTATGGATGATCATGAGCTAGAACAAAGACCCTTTTTTATATGTGTATGGTTTCATTTAAATTTGTTTAGTTTAAACTCTTTGGCATGTGATCCATCTTCCAATGAAATGTAGGGCAAGTGTGCCCATGGTTTCTTTAATGTAAACCCCATGTAATGGAGGATCTCCCACGCCAGTGGAGACAGTTCAAAAATCCAAAGCTAGGGTGAAACCAATACAAGAAGATACAAAGGTGGACACGTGGGAGCTGCAAAACACGAACCATCGGTTCAAGGTGTTTTTCCGTAGGTCAGGGTTAGCTTATCAAAACCGCTATATATTCTAACCAATAGAAGCTCATGATCATGCCATCTTATTTTATTTATATCCAATTTCATGGTTTATTTATTATGTGTTGTTGTGATCACATAATTAATGAAATAAACAAGCATGAAAAGAAGGAATAAAATAAAAACCGGACTATGCGTAAATATTATCAGAACATGGTTAATCACTTAAGAACGCATCACTTAATATTAAAAATCATGTGATAATTCAGTACTACGCATAAATAATTAAATCCCTCAAATACAATATTAAGTCAGAAAAAGCCTTCTGTTACTTGATTAAGGGAAAGACTCAATAAAACTATGTGTTTGACCAACCCTTGTTGGGACACTTACTTTTATAAAGGAAGCTCTTATAAAATTTTTGGTTTGACTTAAACATTTTACATCAACAGGAGTATCCCTTGCTAGACTTTTTGTAAAATAGAGTCATGTGTTGAGGAAATCCATGTCTGGATTTTTGGATTTGGTAGTCCACTCAACAGATTAAGGAACTGTAATCTCACAGTTGGCAAAGACCTGCCTACATAAATACCTTCAAATAGCTTTACCAACCCTTGTTGGGGTTATGTGAAGGGGAATATGGATCATTTCCACAAGAATGTCAAAGAAACTAGAAATTTTGAGTTCAATGGTGAGGGACATTGGGAATTGATAAAGTATTGGTATAATTAATAAATTAATTTATTATTTTTCAAAAAATTTAATCAAAATGTACAGATAAATCTTCTCTTTTAATTTGTAGAATCAATATGAAAAACTCATCAACAGTATTTTCTCTGCTATCAATTTTGGATATAGAAAATATCCTCACTGTCAGTAACTTTCAGAAATGGTTTCATCACCTTCGGGTTATCCTATGCCATGAACGAATGTTTTATGTGCTGGAGTCATCACTTCCTCATTCTACCTCCCAAGGGGAAAGTGATGAATATTTCCTGGTCTATGATCAACATTTGAACGATGCACTCGACGTTCAATGTTTGATGCTATCATATATGTCTAGTAAGCTCATGAAGGCTCATGAAGACATGGATTCCTATAGCATGCTCGAGCACCTCCATTGTCTATGCCAGGAGAGATCAAGACAATAAAGGGTTAAGCTCTCCGAGGCTCTATTCTAGAGAAATCTTAGAGAGGGTGCCCCAGCTGGGCCTCATATAGTCAATCACATTGGCTACATTGAGCGCTTGGAGGTTCTAGGGTTCAAACTCCCCAAAGAGCTGGGTACTGATCTCCATCTTGTATCATTGCCCCGGAGCTTATATAACTTTGTTGTGAATTTCAACATGAACAACATTGAGAAGCCTCTATCTGATCTTCTTATCCTTAATCGCCATGTGGACAATAATATGAAGTGTGAAAAGCCTTCTGTCCTTATGGATAATAAAAGGAAATGGAAGGAGAAGAGATTTAAGCCCAAAGCTTCTTCAAAGCCTTCCAAGAAAAGGAAGATCAAAGGAGAGGTAAAAGAACAGGAGGCTGTGTGTTTCGCATGTGGCAAGAAGGGCCACTAGAAGAAAAACTGCACCTAGCCAAGGAAGCAAGGGGAAGCTTCAAGTGTGTTTGTTATCAAATGCAATCTATCTATTTCTACAAATTGGGTATTAGATATAGCTTTTGGTTCTCACATATGTATCCAAATACAGGAACCAAGTATATTTAGGAAGATTGATCGAGGGAAGGTAGATCTACGAGCATCCGACGAAGCCAGACATGCTGCTGTTGCTGTCAGGGACTACCACCTCACACTGCCAACTGGAAAGATCTTGGTGTTAAAGGGTTGTTATTTTGTTCCTTCTGTTACTAAAAACATTATTTCAGTATCCATATTAGATACTAATGGATTCATCTTCATATTTGGAAATTAATGTTTCTAATTTTATAAAGGTATCATTTGTTTTGGTAGGGAACATTTATATAACAACATTTATGTGTTAGACTACACAAACCAAGTAATGGAAATTGATGATAAAGTAAATTCACATGACTCATACCACACCCAACTTTGGAATCACCGTCTAGGTCATGTCAATGATAAAAGTTTGAAAAAATTACATCAATATGGGTATTTAGATTCTTTCAAACTAAAACCACTTGTTGTATGTCATGCATGTCTACAAGGAAAAATGTCAAAAGCCCCATTTAGTGGGAAAGGGGAATGGTATAAAGAGCTTCTAGAATTAGTTCACAAATATGTGTGTGGACCATTTCCAGTTGAAGTAACGGGTGTGTTCTTGTAATTAATAAATTTTATTGATGATTTTAGTAGATATGGATATATTTACATAATGAGGTACAAGTAATATTATTTTGATCAGTTCAAAGAATACCAGAATGAAGTTGAGAACCATCTTGGTAAGAAGATTAAGAAACTCTGCCCAGACAAAGGAGGAGAATATCTTAATCAGAACTTCATTGATTTCATACAGGTGTTTTGGATTCTATCTCAACTCACTCATCTTTATATTCCTCATTGGAATGGCGTAAGTGAAAGGAAGAACCGAACCCTATTGGACATAGTGAGATCAATGATGAGTCATGCGACTCTTCTATTATCCTTTTGGGGATATGAATTACAAATAGAAGTACACATACTTAACCAAGTACCAACTAAATTGATATATATTATATGAATTGTGGATTGGACGCAAAGCCATGTTATCAAATTTACTTGTGTGGGGTAGTGAATAATTATTTAAGGCCTCTTCAGGTAACAAGATTTCACCTTGACGCACAAAGTGAATCTTTATAGTATATCCCTAGGAAACAAGAGGATATTACCTATACAACCCCTCAGATAAAAAGGTAACATTAGAAAGACACACCATATTATATGAGAGGGAGATAAACTTCTATGAAGTCGAGGCTCAAGATACATAGGAGCTGATAGAAGAACAGATTCCACAAAACCCCATGGAAGAACAATCTATTCCAAATACCCAAAAACAACATAGAAGAACGAGAGAGGTGAGAGAACCAGAATGATATGGTTTTCATGTCACCAAGGATGGTGACTCATTATTGGTTTACAATGATGATCCAATTACCTAAAAAGAAGTAGTAGAAGGCATAGATGCTGCCAAGTAGCAAGAAGCCATGAATTCTGAAATTGATTCCATGTAAAAAAACCAAGTTTGGATTTTGGTAGATCCTCCAGTTGATGTAAATCCTATTGGTAATAAATGGGTATTCAAGAAGAAACTTGACATGGAGGGGCAAGTCAGAACCTATAAGGTAAAACTGCTTGCAAAAGGTTTTAGATAGCATCAAGGAATTGACTATGATGAAGCCTTTTCACCAGTTGCAAAGCTAAAATCCATCAAAATCCTATTGGCCATTTCTGCTTACCAAGACAGTAAAATTTGGAAAATGGATTTCAAAATAGCATTCCTTAATAGAAACCTCCCAGAAGATGTCTACATGACACAACCTGAAGGGTTTGTGACTTCAAAGGATGCCAACAAGGTATGTAAGTTGCATAAATCCATTTATGGATTAAAGCAAGCATCAAGGTCATGGAACATTCATTTTGATGAAGCTGTAATGGAATTTGGCTTTGTTAAGAACGAATGTGAGCCTTGTGTACACAAAAGGTTTAGTGGAAGTTCAGTCGTTTTCCTAATAGTATATGTTGATGACATATTATTAATTGGAAATGAGGTACCTCTCTTATAGTCAGTTAAGGAATGGTTGGATAAATTATTCTCTATGAAATACATGGGTGAGGTAGCATATAATTTTAGGATCAAGATCCATCATGATAGATCCAATAGAATTCTATTCCTGAGTCAAAGTACTTACATTGACAAGATACTGAATATATTCAGTATAGAATAGTCCAAGAGGAAATTGTTGCTAGTGTCACATGTCATTCATCTTTCCAAGAAAATTTTCCCCAGACACATGAGGAAAGAAAGAATATGGAAAGTATCCCTTACGCATCCGTGATTGGGTTAGTCATGTATGATATGCTATGTACAAGGTTAGATGTTCCTTATGTATTAAGTGTGGTAGGCATATATCAAGATGATCCAGGAGACCGACATTGGATGGCAGTCAAGACTATCCTTAAGTATCTGAGGCATACTAAGGATGTGTTCCTAGTTTATGGAGAAGATGAAGAACTAGTCATCAGAGGACATGAGGATGCTAGTTTCCAGACAGATCAACATGACATGAAGTTTCAGACTGTATTCATCTTCATTTTTAATGGAGGTGTAGTGATATGGAAGAGCTCAAATCAAGGTCTGTTCGTAGATTCAACGGTAGAGTTCGAGTATATCGCAGCTTCTGAGGCAGCTAAAGAAGTAGTATGGATGCGAAGCTTCATCCAAGAGCTGGATGTAGTACCTAGCTGTAGAGATCCTGTCACACTATATTGTGATAATACTGCATCGGTGGCACTCGAAAAAGAGCCAATGTCAAATCAGTGGAAAAATAACATACTTCGGAAGTATCATCTCTTGAGGGATTTTTCTCAGAGTGGTGCAGTGAGTAGTATTTCCACTGAAGACAACGTGGCGGACCCCTTGACTAATGTCGTGACGTAGCAGAAACATGATCTTCATGTGAGGCCTAGCGGACTAAAAGTCATAGGAAGTTGTCTCTAGTCCAAGTGGGATTTTGTTAGAGTTTTTGTCCTGAGAACCAACTGTTTTTACTTTGATTACATGAATGTTCACTTATTATATATTGTTCATTATTCTGCATGACTATAATATAATAATGTCCTGGAATATTTTTTGCATTAATGAGATCATGTAAGATCCCCTCTATGATGAGAACATTTAAATGCTATAACAATATTCTTAAATAAATTTCTACGGTTTGATGACATACTATAATAGGACACATAGTATACAGACTATCATGTGCGAGTACTCGTAAGAAGACGAGACTCTGTCTCATGGAGTTCTCACTTGGTAATCTCCATGGGATATTAGGAGAAAAGACCCACCAGTGGTAATTCTACATGTCTTGGTTTCATCGGATATTGCTATCTGAGAGTGTGTGTAATGGTACTTAGACTGGAAGATTATCATTAACTCATGCCATGACTTGCGCACTTAGATTTGCTGATGAAAACCGTCATGTAGACAGTTGGTGGGAAGTAGAGTGTGTTGGGTGCATCACGAATGACATGTTGTTAATGGATATGTCAAGGAAGGTTTTGTCCCTTCCATATTTATGGAAGCAGATACCTCGGGCACTTTGATTGAAATAGAACTATCGCACAAACTCCATGGGCATAGTGTAATGACAAGTTTATTTCTGGAAGTCAAAGAATGACAGATCAAGCATATAGGTTTATGACACTACCATGAAACCTACTTGATGAGATATTGAGACAAATGGATTAAATTACACGGTAAGCATTCATATGATGTGACAAGTCAATGTGTTGTCAACTTCTTTTTCTTGGGTGCCTTGACCCGTTGCTAGACAGTAATCTTGTACTTTAGGCAAGCTCGCCTAATGCCAATGAGAAAGGGTCCTAGAGGGTCACACACTTAGTGTATCCAAGTATCTCCAGTTGAATAAAGTTTATTCATGTACGTGGTTTAATAATTATTCAAGGAAGCCTAAATCATTTTAATGTTGGAGGAACAATAAAATTAAAACAAATACACGTTGTGTATTAATGATTACATTCCGTGTAGTTTTTATTTTGGAAAGGAAAAGAAAAGAAAGTACACGTTCTGTATTAATAATTACACACCGTGTAGTTTTATGATTAATAATTACACACCATGTATTAATAATAACACACCGTGTTGTTTTTACAGTCAGTATTTTGATGAAATAATATTGTTTTATTAAATGATATTTATTATAATTAGCATATCTGCATGTCAAGGAATTAATGATTCAACATGGGGGTTTTAAATAAGAGTTATTGAAATAAATACAATGCATAACGCATTTATTTATTGTCATAAATCTATAACCTCAAACCTTATTATAAATATCTTCACAACCCCAACACTTTTCCTTAATTACTGTGCACAAAAATTCTAGATAATTCCCTCAAGGCTGAGAGAACTCCTTCCTCTAATAACTCTCTCAAGACCGAGAGATATCCTCCTCCATCGGATCAAGATGATCTAAGGTGGACAACACAAGAAAAGGTTTCTCCACACTAGCACCCGAAGATTCCTTTGTTGATGTCCAGAGATATGTGGTACACGTGTGGATCACCACTAGAGGAAGTCTACACATGGATTCTGTGATGCAATGAAAAATCACATCCGAACATGATAAATAATATCAACAAAGAAAGAACACAAAAAAAGTTACTTATTTTCAATTAATTAAATTAATTATAATCAACCTGTAACGGTCCTTGTTTGTGGTTTCAGGACTATCTTTATTCCTTGAATATTTCTATGATTCGATCTGTGGAGACTGGCGTTTATCATCGTATTGATCCCGGATTAATCATTGAAGATGACAAAAAGCCAAGTGGGACATCCACCCATGAGCTTCCGCTACACTCAGAACCTTCATTATGTGTTTTAAGTGTTTTTAGATTTTTAGGAGTTTTTAGTAGTTTTACTAATTTTTTATGTTTTTAGGGTTTTTAATTATTTTTTGGATTTTAAGTTTTATATAGTATTTTTTGGAGTTTTTAGGTTTGTTTACATATTTAGGAATTTTAAGGTTCTTTTAGGATTTTTATAGTTTTGGTGTTTTTTGGTTTTTTAAGGGTTCTTGGGGATTCGTTGGATTTAATATTTTTGACATGTTTAGGGGTTTAAAGGTGATTTAATGATTTTATTTGTGTTTTAGGGTTTTTATTGGTTTTTAATATTTATAAGGTTTTATAATTTTAGGAATTTGGGGGTTTTTAGGGATTTTGGGGTTTGTGATTTTTAGTCTTTTTAGTTTTTTTCACAATATTATCTATTTTTAGTTTTTCAGGTTTTATTAGATATTTTCTTGTTTTATGGGGGTTTTAATTTGTTTATTTATTTTTTATGTTCTTATTAATTTTATGTGATTTATAAATTTTATGGGTTTTTGGTTTTTAAGAGTTTTCTACAGTTTTTAGCAATTTTAATTTTTTAGGGGTTTTGAGTTTTTTGGGTTTTTAAGGTTTTCATAGCGTTTTCTAGGTTCTTAGGGTTTTTTATGTTTTTAATGATTTTTAGGGACTTATTATTTTTATAATTATTTGGTATTTTAGGGATTTTGAGGGGTTTAGGGGTATTTTGGTATTTTTGAATTTTGGGTTTTTGGGTTTTTTAGGGGTTTTAAGGTTTTTTAGAGTTTTTTATCATTTTTAGGTGTTTAAAGGGTTTTCAATGTTTTTAGTTCTTTAGTAGTTTCTATGGGTTTATGGGTTTTTAATGTTTTTGGGATTTTTTGGGTTTTTGTGTTTTTTAGGTTTTCAAGGTTCTTTGTAGTGTTTTTGGGGTTTTATTGTTTTCTTAGTTTTTTATGGGTTTTAAGTGTTTTAAGGTTTTTAATGTTTTCTGAGGGTTTTTTGGGGTATTTATGTTTTTTGTGACTTCGAGGATTTTTTTTTGGATTTTTATGGGTTTTAGGGATTTTGTTATATTTTAGGGTTTTTAGAGATTTCAGGGATTTTAGTGTTTTAATCATTTTTTAGGTTTCTTGGGATTTTAAGTGTTTTTATGTTATTATGTTTTATTTTTGTTTTTTCTAGGTTATTAGTGTTTTTTGATTTTGCATATTTTTAGTGTTTTTAGGATTTTGTTGATTTTTAGTGCTTTCATGGATTCTGGTGTGAGGATTTTATAGGGTTTAAAGGTTTTTAGGGTTTTGGTGTTTTTTGCATTTATAGGGGTTTTAAGGATTCATTGAGTTTTAATGTTTTTAGGGTTTTAATTTTTTTATAGTTCTTAGTGGGGTTTAGGGTTTTAGTGTTTTTTATAGTTTATAGGGGTTTTTATAGTTTTTTGGATTTTAGAATTTTTGTGTTTTTTAGATTCATATGTGTTTTTTGTGTTTTTCAGTTTTTTTTGTTTTTTTATGGGTTTTCAAGGTTTTGGGGTTTCATGTTTACAATCATTTTAAGGGGGTTTTATGATTTTATGGTTTTTAAGGGTTTTTAGCAATTTAAAAAAATATTGAATTTTAGAGGTTTTATGATTTTTTTTATTTTTTTAGGGTTTATTTGTGTTTTATGTTTTAAAGATTCCATAGGTATTTTTATATTTTTATGGATTTTTTGGGCTTTTAAAGATTTTTATGGTTTTAGTGTTTTTTGATATTTTGAGGTCTTTGGGTTTCTAGAATTTTTAGGTTTTTTGTGATTGGGGGGGATTTTTTAGTTTTTCATCTTTTAAGGTTTTTTATTAATTTTTTACATTATTTGTGGTCTAAATGGTTTTAAAAAATTTTAATGGATTTATTTGTTTTATGGTTTTTAGGGTTCTCAATTTTAAGGGGTTATTATGTTATTTAGGGGGTTTAGGGTTTTAGGGTCTTTTTAGGTTTCTTGGTGTTTTTATCTTTCTTTTGTTATTTAGGGGTTTTAATTGTTTTTAAGGTTTTAATGTCTTCAGGGGATCTATGGTTTTTAGAGGTTTTTATGTTTTTAGGGATTTTTACGTCTTTTTATGATTTTTATGGATTTTAGCAGTTTTATAGATTTAGAAGGATTTATGGTGGTTTAGGGTTTTTATTTTTTTTTCATTTTTAAGTTTTAGGGGGTTTAAGTGTATTTTTTTATTATTATTATTTTCATAAGGGTGTTTAGGGTTTTTAGTATATTTTACATTTTTAGGGATTTTTTGGATTTTTTAGGTTTTTATGAGTTTTTTGGGTTTTTTTGATTTTTGAGTTTTTACTAGTTTTAGGGTATTTAATGATTTTTAGGATTTTTTTTGTTTTTAGTTGTTTTTTAGATTTTTTAAGGGTATTAATTTTTTTAGAGGTTTTAACGTTTTTACGAGATTAAAGTGTTTTTAGAAATTTTAGTGGGATTTGTGGATTTTTATGGATTTTAAGGGGTTTAATGGTATTTAGGGATTTTTATGGGTTTTAGGTTTTTTTTATATTTTTTAGGCTTATTATGGGTTTAATTTTTTCTTAGGTTTTTTAGGTCTTCTTATGGGTTTTCTTGGTTTTTAGTGTTTTATACATTTTTAGGAACCTTTAAGAATTTTTATGATTTTTATAATATTTTATGTTATTTAAGAATATTGAGGGTATTAGAGTTCCTTATGGGTTTATGGTTTTTTAGTTTTTGTACCATTTTTATTTCTTTAGTGGTTTTAATTTTTTCAGGTTTTTATGATTTCCTAGGTGTTTTTTGGGTTTTTTATTTTTCACATCATATATATTTTAGATATTTTTTTAATATATTTATGGTATTATATAGTTTTTAAAGGCTTAGATTATTTCTATATTTTTAGTGGTTTTTATGTTTTTATTGGTGTAATGGTTATTAAGGTTATTCAAAAAAATTATATTTTTAGGGTTTTTTTGGCATTTTAGTTTCATTTAGTGTTTTTTTTCATTTCTGGTTTTTATTAGTTTTAACTATTTCTTAGTTTTTAAGGGTTTCTTAGGGGTTTTTAGGGTTTTAGGTTTTTTTATGTTTTTTTATGTTTTTCATGATTGTTAGATATTTTCAAGGATTTTTGTGGATTCTTAGGTTTTTTAAGTACTTTGAAGTGTTTTTGAGATTTTTAAGTGTTATTTTTTTTGGATTTTTAGGACTTTTAACTATTTTTATGAGTTTTAGTGGTTTTATGTATTTTTAGGGTTTTAGGTGTTTCTTGGTTTTTAGGGTTTATAGGTTTTTATGGTGTTTTTGGGTTTTAAGTGTTTTTTAGTTTTTTGGATTTTAAGGTTCTGCATATTTTCTTAATGTTTTATGTGGTTTATAGGGGTTTTATATTTTTAGTTTTATATTATTTTTATGTGTTTTTAGGATTTATGGTCATGGGGGGTTCATGGTTCTTAAAAATTTTTATGGCGGTTTTAGGATTGTTTTTGGGATTTTAAGGTTTTTTAATGGTTTTTTGAGTTTTAATGTTTTTATGGATTTAAAGGTTTGTTAGAGTTTTAATGGGTTTTGGGGTTTTTATGGGTTTTGGTGTTTTTCAAATTTTTATGGTTTTTATGGGTTTTAGTGTTTATAGTATCATTTTAGTGTTTTTATGGTTTTTCATATTTACTAGTTTTTAAGGGAATTAAGTGTTTTTTATGTTTTTAAGGTTTATTTATGGTTTTTTAGGATTTAAGGGGTTTTTATGTTTTTAGGGATTTTTTATAATTTTTATTGGGTTTTGGAGATTTTACAGGTTTTTAGGGTTTTTAAGGGTTTATAACATTTATTATGTTTTTATGGGTTTTAAGTGTTTTTAGGTTTATATGAGTTTTTTATGGTTTTTAGGGATTTAGGTCTTAAGGTATTTTAGGGAATTTTATAGGATTTTTATGTTTTTTATGTTTTTTGCGGTTTTTTATGTTTTATGTGTTTTTATGTTCTTTTTAGGGGTTTTAGATTTTTTTTATTTTTATGGGATTAATTATTTTTATGTTTTTATATCTTTGTTTGGGGTTTTTATATTTTTTCATATTTTTTTAATTTTTATAGTTTTTGTGGTTTTTTTCTGGGTTTTTATTGATTTTTTGTTTTTAAGTGTTTTTAGGTTTTTAGAGGTTTTTATGGGTTTTAAATAATTTTAGGTTTTTATGTTTTACTTAAGATTTTTCGTGGTTTTTAGGGACTTTTACATTTTTAGGAATGTTATGGGTTTTTTAGGATTTTTATGGTTTTGGGGTTTTTTGGTATTTTGAGGTTTTTCATGGTTCTTATGATTTCTCTCATTTTTTTGGTTTATTTGAAATTTTAGGTTTGTTTGACGTTTTTAGGGCTTTAATTTTTGTTAAATTTTTTTCATTATTAGGGGTTTAAAGTGTTTTTGGTTAATTTAGTGGTGTTTTAGGGTTTTATTGGTTTTTTATGTTTTTAGGGGTTTTATGGTTTTTGAATTTTGGGGTTTTTAGGGACTTTTGGGATTTTTGGGTTTTTAGTGTCTTTAGGTTATTTCACAGTATTAACTGTTTTTAGGGTTTTTAGTTTATATTAGGAATTTTCTTGGTCATTAGTATTTTTAATTGGTTTATGTATTTTTTATGTTCATAGGAATTTTATGGGTTTTAGAGATTTTATGGGTCTTAGAAAATTTAGGGTTTCCTAATGTTTTAGCAGTTTTAATTTTTTTAGGGGTTTTATGTTTTTTTAGGTTTTTATGGTTTTGATAGAGGTTTTCAAGGTCTTTTGGGTTTTTATGTTTTTAGATATTTTTAGGGACTTTTAGGATTTTATTTTTAATTAGGATTTTTGGGATTTTGAGGGTTTTAGGTGTTTTTTTTGTTTTTTTTGTTTTCTGGATTCTTTAAGTTATTAGGGGATTTAATGTTTTTTATAGTTTTTATCATTTTTAGGTGTTTTCTGGGTTTTTAGGGTTTTTAGTGCTGGTAGGGTTTTTATGGGGTTTATGGGTTTTTAAGGGATTATGGGTTTTGTAGTTTTTAGTGGTTTGTAGGTTTTTTAGGTTCTTTGTAGTGTTTTTTGGGTTTTTATTATTTTTAGGTTTTTTACGGGTTTTATGTTTTTTAGGTTTTTAATATTTTATAGGGTTTTAGTGTTTTTATGGTATTTACATTTTTTGTGACTTTGAGGGATTTTTAGGGTTTTTTTGGGTTTAGGAATTTTGTGAGATTTTAGGGGTTTTAGGGTTTATATGGATTTTAGATTTTTCATCATTTTTTAGGTTTGGGGGGGGGGTTTAATTGTTTTTATGTTTTTATGGTTTTCTTTAGTTTTTTCTATGTTTTTTGGGTTATTTTTTTTAGATATTTTTAGGGGGTTTTAGGAGTTTTAGAGTTTTTAGAGTTTTCATGGATTCAGGGTTTAGTATTTGTTAGGGTTTTTTGGGCAGAAAAGGTGCGGGGTCAGACAAAGCTGATCCCATGATTTATTAAAGAACACAAAAGTAAAGTACAAAGAATTAAAAAGGAGGCTTGCATATCCTAGTGTGGGTCGTCCCCTTCATGTCTGAGTCAACTGAAGACAAACAAAAGTCTGGAGTCCTGAAAGACCATACCGAAGTCCCTTCATCAATCAATCTCTTGGAAAGAGCATCTGCAACCCAGTTTGCCTCCCTATATGCATGTGAGATGCTCAAGGTTATAGTCTTGGAAGCATCAAGGCACTCGACCCAGTGTTGGAGAAGTCGATATGGTACAAGTAATGACTGCTTTCTGAAGGCCTCCACTGCCAATGATGAATCCGATTCAATCCAGAACTTATTCCATCTCAAATGGGTTGCATATTGAATCGCTTTTATGATGGCCCAAAGTTCTGCCTCATATGCGGTACAGCTCCCAAGGATGTGGTAAAAGCATCCTTTTACAAAGCCCCGATAGGTACGGAAGACCCCGCCACATCCTGAAGGACCTGGCGCACCCATGGCAGTGACATCAATGTTGGCCTTGATATAGCCTGATTTCGGAGGGATCCACCTAATAAATTTCGTCATATTCGGTCTTCTGCATTTCCCTGGAATTCCAATTCTGCGTATGACCAGGAAGTCATTCATATCATTATTCATCTCCCCGTTTTGGATACCTGCCGCAGCATGGATAGCCCTGTGAATGCTCACCACCCCTTCATGGAAAAAACATATTTTGTTCTGATGTTCCACCGCATTTCTGGCAAACCAAACATGGGAGAGCAGTGCCGCCACTGCTGCAAGGAGAAGATTGTGAAGCAGTGGGCTTAGGCCGACCTCAGTTACCACAACGAGAAGAATCACCAGCTCCTGTTGCCTACTCAAATTATGATGAATTACAAAGACATCCTGAATATAAATCCATATCTCAGAAGCCATACTACAGTGTATGAAAATATTACTACTAGTTTCCTCTGCCTTCAAGAAAATGTTACAGCCTGAAACAATCTGCCATCCAGCCAGTTTTAGCACTCCATGTAGAGGCAGTCTTCCATTCCATATTTTCCATTGGAAAATCTTCATTGAAGGAGGAATAAACAGCTTCCTAAATTTGGAAAGCCACGCTGTAACAGAGGATCTATGCTCACATTTTTCCGATATAATCCTTTGGTATAAAGAATTCCGCACTGATCAGGTTTCCACACTAAAGCATCAACATTGACAAATTTATATCTCTTTATTTCCATGGCTATCATGCTCGGAAGCATGCAAGCCATGTCGTCAAAATTTTGCAAAAACTCAGAAATTTTCATATTCTGCATGCTGTCTGGCGGTTGAAGTATTGTATTTAGCGGAGTGTCCAACCAAGTACTGGTCCAGTAGTTCATGCTAGATTTATTCGAGACAATCCACCTTTAATTGGAGATAATATCATGGTATGTTGCCTTGATGGAGGTCCAAACCGAAGAGAGAGAATAACCAGAGAATTCATTCATAAGCCTGCAAACAAACCAATCATTGAGGAAATCTAGGCCTTCATTTCTAGAACTGATCAGATTCTAGAAAAAGTTACCCAGGAGTGACTCATTGAAATTCCTCAAGTCCTTGATACCAAGGCCTACATTGTCAATTGGTTCAGTACACTTTTTCCAGGACACTGTGACAAGCTTCCTTTAATTGATGAATCCCGTCCACATGAAGTTTCTGATTTTCTCTTGCATTTTCTTAAGCAGACTGACCAGACACCTGTAAATCAGGAAGGCTTGCACCGGCATGGGTATTAAAACCAAATTGATCAGACATACCCTTCATGCTTGTGACAGATATTTCCCTTTCCATAGGTCATGTTGGTTGATGGCTCTTTCCGCAATCGATTCAAAGTGAGAACATCTTGGCTTGCCCCAAAAGAGAGGAACCTCAAGGTATGTAAATGGTAATGAACTCCTCTTCACACCCATAATATGGGCATATCGTATCTGCCTAGAATTGTAGATTCCTTTTCCAAAGATGATGAATGATTTCCTCCAGTTAATAGATTTCCCTGCAACCTCCTCATAATGCCGGAATAGATTCTTTATTGAAATAAGTGTTGTACGGTTTGCCTCCCCAAAAATAATGATATCATCAGCATAGAGCAGATGAGATGGTACATGAAGATCCCTACTTGCTTTAAGATGTGTGAAGATGCTGTAATTAACCAATCCAATAAGACAACGGCTTAAATAATACTCAGCAATGGAAAAAAGAAGACCCAATAGGGGGTCCCCTTGCCGGACTCCACGAGAGAAGCGAAAGAAACCTTTTGGGGATCCATTTATGATGACAGACATTCTTGCACTCTATAGGATAGATTTAATAATCTTGATGAAATTTCCAGAGAAACCATATTTTCCAAGGATATCAAAGATGAAACTCCATCTAATTGTGTCAAAAGCTTTGGAGATTTCAAGCTTTAGAGCAAAGCTGCCATGTCTGGTTTTCCTACGCATAACATTAACGCCCTCCGAGGCAATGTATAAAGAACTTTTAATATTTCTTCCTGCAACAAATCCAAACTTATTTGGTGTAACAATATTGTTGAGGATCTTTGACAACCTGATAACAATGATTTTACTGATGACCTTCGAGATAGTGTTCCCAAGTGAAAATGGGAGAAAATCCTTGATGTCAATCTCATTCTCCATCTTCGGAAGCAAGGAAATAAAATTGGAGTTAGCCCCATGTGGTATAGATGTTGTCCTGAAGAAGTTCTTTATCGCAGAGGATACCTCAACATGCACAATATCCCAGAAAAACATGAAGAAATTATTTATGAAACCATCAGGACCCACTGCGATGTCTATGTTGAGTAAAAATAGAGCAATCCCAGTCTCATCATCAGATGGAATAGTAGCCAGATGCATGTTTTGCTGCTCATTGATACACGGTTCAATGGAATTTAAAAGCTGGCAGGTCCGTAATGTTCGAGGTTCTGTATATAGATCCTGGAAATAATCCACCACTACACTAGCTATATCAGGCTCTTCTGTAAAGAGGGATCCATTTACCCGTACAACACTAAAAACATTATTTTCCTTTTTCTCCTTCTGAAGATAGTGGAAGAATTTTGTGTTCTTATATCCTTCTTTGAGCAATTTCACATTAAACTGATTTCTTATCAACCTCTCTTTTAACAAAAGAAGGTCATCCAGTTTTGAGGTAATCCACAATTCCTCCCTCGAAGGCTCATGTTGCTACTGGTTCAGAAGTTAGCAATGAGCAAGCAGAGATTCAGCCTCATTAATTTCATCGTCCAATTTGGAGAATTAATTCCTGCTCCATTCTCTCAGCTTTGATTTGATACTTTTTAATTTAGAGATCACTTTAAAAAAGGAATTGCCTTGGGTATCATGACTCCAGCCACTAATGACAGCTTCTCTGCACCCAGGAATTGTGAGCCATGAGTTATTAAACTTGAAGGGTAGAGGGGATGACCTTGCTGGACCATCTTTATATTTAATCACCAGTGTGTTATAGTCCGAATGATACTTTTTAAGGTTGTGCCCAGTAATTTCCATAGGCACCCCATTCTAATTTATTCAAAGAAAACATCTGTCAAGCTTACTAGCTTGCCATCCATTTCTAGTGAACCTTCCCCATGTAAATTTATCCCCAACAATTGGGATCTCTGTCAAGTTCCAGGAATCAATGCAATAGTACAATTCATCTCTAGCAGCACGAATGAAATGAGGACCAATTTTCTCCTTAGGCCTTAAGACTGTATTAAAGTCCCCCACCACAATCCAGTGACAATCCACTTGATGGTTGATTCTTTCAAAATCTCCCCACAGCTCCCGTCTTCTGATGTAAGAACAGGATGCATAAACGAAGGAGAAAAAAGATTCAAGCCCATAAAAACTCGCTGATATGGTTATGATTTGAGGGCATACTTCTACAAAAAGAAGTTTAACCTCCTTATGGTTAAGGATCCAAAATGATTCACCTCCATTGGAATCCCCATTATGTGCTGCCAGGGAGTAGCGAAGGGAACTCCAACTGAAGCCTTTCCATTTACTAAACTCATCCTTGGGCTCGGAAATTTCAATCAACCTTAGTTTATAATGCGAGATAAAATATCTAAGAGCGGAGGCTGTTGGGGAATTCCCAAGTCCTCTGCAATTCCAATATATCATCTTCATTGATCCTGACGGTGTACCTTTCCACCCTTCTTCTTTGGTGGTCGTCTAGCTGGTCTCTTTGCTAGGCTTGGATTCAATAACCAAGTTCTCCCTATCATCTTTATGTTGTGCTTGTGCCTGATCCAAGTCATCAACCCAAAACATTCCTGATAACAGAGAGAATGTGTTCAATGAGAACATTACTTCCTGCATGGTTTTACCTTCGGGGTTCCTCTTCGCACATTTCTTTGAGGTAAATGTCGTGAATCCTTCAGCTTCTGCAACTCCCTGAGCGAGAACAGGTAATGGATGCTCCACTGCTAGACTCGTAAAAGGGGTCAGTGCCTCCAAAGGAGTTTTAGCAGATGACGGAGCCTTACTAGAAGCCACGATGACATTCCTTGAGTGTGGCTCCAGCTGACCTGGCTCCTTAGTTTCCCTATCCAATGGTGTGATAGGGGCATTAATTAAATCTGGAACAATTCCTCCAGAAATAGTAGGGGAAGGAGATCTGACAGCCAGTAAAACACCATCCTCCTTAACTCCCTTGTCATCAGTTAGCATGATACCAGAGACCTTTACCTTGTCCTCAAATCCAGATATAGGCTCAATATTCTCCTCCTCCAGTAAGGGAGCGCCCAGTAAGTTACTGCATTCGATTCCCTGATATCCCACATCTCCAGCCTCCACAGGGGCTAAGTTAGCTCCATCAGTAGCAGTAGTGGATTCAGAAACCTGGATAGTAGGAACCTCCTTTAGATTACTACAGTTAGTGTCATGTGATCCAGATCCCCCGACATCTATGGGGCTTGAAATTTGTCCAGTCAGGGAGCTTATTGTAGGTTCCAATGACTAAGAAATCTTTGATTTTCCCTTTCTCTTCTGACAGTTAGCCTCAACATGACCTATTGTTTTACAAAAGCTACAGGTCTTGTTCCTTCTACAGTACACTGTTGAGTGACCTATGAAATTGCATACATTGAACAACCTGGGCCTCCTTTCATATTGTATCTCCAAGGTGAGGGTGTCATCAATGGTGGTTAAAACAACCTCTTCAACAAGGGTGCTAGCCAAATCGATTTCCACCAGCACTCTCGCGTAGTGGCCAAACCTTGGATTATCAGTTTCTCTGTCAATTCGAATAGGAAATCCAACTACCGATGCGATATCCCATAAAATCCTGGGATGCTAGTACAACCAGTTCATCTTAAAAATTCAAATCCATACCTGTGCACCAGTATTCTTCACATTAGATGGATCAAAATTCCGGTCACATTCTTGTATGCGAAGCAATCCCGGCTTGAGGGAGAGAGAACCACAGCTACACGCTCTCCTCTTCAATTCATCCGAGGGAAACACTAGGTGATAAAAACCGCACCCCATGGATGTCATTCTCCAATATGAAAAGCCCCACATATCAGAAATGCGCTTCACAAGATCAGAGAACTTCTAGAGGCGCTCACCCTTAGGGACCAAAACCCTTGCGATAATAGGAAAATGACATAGGTTGACACGTTCTTCAATAACCCCTCTATCTTCTGTGACATGAGTAGTCCACCCCTTTCTTATGTTCCTCCCAGAAGAAGGAGCTTCAAAACCAGTAAAGGAGAATAGAGCATCTGATTTTACAACCTCGATGAAATTCCTTTTTTCCCCAGCCGATGGCGTGACAGTCACTCTTGACTTTGCAACCCTGGGATTGCATAGTCGGAAGAGCTCATTATGCCCCACTAGATCCTCTGAGCCCCAAGTCAGTGACGCAGAGTTACCCAGTGGCGGCGTATTTGTTTCGATTCCATCACCCAAAGGGCTTCCGTTCCTCCTTGTTCTACAATCTCTCATATCTTTTATCTTAGGGTATTTTGGGATTTATGTTTTTTTTTTGGTTTTTTGGGTTTTTTGATTTTTTAGGGCTTTTAATGTTTCATCTATTTTTTTAATTTTTTTAGTATTTTAATGTATTTTTAGTGTTTTTAGTGGGGTTTAGGGTTTTCTGTGTTTTTATAGTCTGTTTGGGTTTTTTATGGTTTTAGGGGTTTTAGGGATTTCATTGTTTTTTTTTCTTTGGGGTTTTTTGTGTTTTTCGGTTTTTTTTCATTTTCTTATGCGTTTTTAGAATTTTTTGGGTTTTTATGATTCCAATCAATTTAAGAGATTTTTATGATTTTATGTTTTTTAAGGATTGTTAAGGAATTCTAGGGGTTTTTGGGTTTTTATGGATTTTAGAGTGTTTCATGTTTTTTGGGTCTGTAAGTGTGTCAGGTTTTAAGGTTTTCTTAAGGATTTTTATATTTTTATGGATTTTTTAGGCTTTTAAGGATTTTTATAGTCTTAGGGTCTTTAGATATTTTTATGTGTTTTGGGGTTTTAGGGTATTGATGTTTTTTCTGGATGTGGGGGGGGGGATTTTTTAGTTTTTTTGGTCATTTAATGTTCTTTAAAAAATTTTAACATTATTTGTGTTTTAAAGGGTTTTTGAGATTTAAATAGTTATAGTTTTTTTATGGGTTTTTAGGGTTTTACAGTTTGAGGGGTTATTATGGTTTTTAGGGGTTTTAGGGTTTTAGGGTCCTTTTTGATTTCTTAGGGTTTTTAGAATTCTGTATGGTTTTTGGGGTCTTAAGTGTTTTTAAGGATTTATGGGTTTCTTAAGGGTTTTTTGAGTTTTTAGAGGTTTTTATGTTTTTAGGGATTTTAGGTATTTTTTTGGATTTTATGGGTTTTAGGGGTATTAGGGATTTTGAAGGATTTATGGTGGTTTAGGGTTTTCTATTTTATGTTTTTGGGGTTTCAAGATTTTTTTTTAATAATTTCTTTGGGGTTGTAGGTATTTTTTTCATTTTTAGTTATTTTAGGGATTTTTAGAATTTTATGGTTTCTAGGGTTTGGGGGATTTTCGGTTTTTTAGTGTTTTAGGGTATTTAAGGATTTTTGGGTTTTTTGGGTTTTAGTAGTTTTTTATATTTTTTAAGGTTTTTGATGTTTTTTGCTGTTTTTATCATTTTTATTGGATGAAAGGTTTTTTAGAATTTTTATTATGATTTATGGATTTTATGGATTTTAATGTTTTTTAAGGAATTTAGGGGGTTTATGGGTTTTATATTTTTTATCTTCTTTAGGTTTATTATGGGTTTTATGTGTTCTTAGGGTTTTAAGGTATTTTTATGGGTCTTTATAGTTTTTAGTGTTTTATACATTTTTAGGAATTTTTAGCAAATTTTTTGGATTTTTATTGTATTTTACGGTTTATAGGGATTTTGAGGGCATTAGAGTTCCTTTGGGTTTTAGGGTTTTTTATGGTTTTAGAATTCTTTATTTTTTTAGTGGTTTTAAAAGTTTTTAGGTTTCAATGTTTTTCTTAGGGGTTTTTAGGGTTTTTTTAGTTTTTCACATTAAAGTTATTTTAGAAATTTTTTAATATATTAAGGATATTCTAATGTTTTAGGGGATTACATTGTTTGTAAATTTTTTTGGTTTTATTATGTGTTTTTATAGGTTTAATGGTTTTTAAATTATTTTCCAATTTTATGGTTTTTATAGGTTTTTCAATGTGTTAGTGCCACTTAGTATTTTTTTGAATGTTTAGTTTTTAATAGTTTTAACTATTTTTTGGATTCTCAGTGTTTCTTAGAGGTTTTTATGGTTTTTGGGTTTTTTACTGATTTTTTATATTTTTCATGATTTAGGGATTTTATGGGATTTTTGTGGGTTGTAAGGTTTTTTATGTACCTTGATGGGTTTTTGGGTTTTTTAGGGTTTTAATATATTTTTTGGATTTTTAAGACTTTTTACTATTTTTATTGGTTTTAGGGATTTTAGGTATTTTTAGGGTTTTAGGTGTTTTTTGTGGATTTAGGGTTTTAATGTTTTCTATATTTTCTTATCATTTTTATTGGTTTAGTGGGGGTTTATAATTTTTAGTGTTTTATGGGATTTAGGTGTTTTTAAGGTTTTACGTTTTTTTGGGTTTCTATGGTTTTTAGGGTTTTTTCGAATTTTTAGAGTTTTTAGCATTTTTATCTTTTAGGGTGGTTTTAATATATTTAATTTTTTAAGGTTTTCTTAGGGTATTTCATTTTTTTTAATTTTTTATGATTTTTAATTGTTTTAATATTTTTAGCATTTGTAGGGGTTTTTAGGATTTTTAGGCGTTCAGGGTTTTTTTCTATTTTTAGAGTTTTTAGGGTGTTTAGAATTTTTAGGTTTTTATGTGTTTTAATTGTTTTCAAGGTTTTTAAGATATTATTAGGGGTTTTTAAGGGTTTTGGGTTTTTTATATTTTATAAATTTTATTTCTTTTTTAGGATTTTTATATTTTTTAGGGATTTTTTTGGATTTTTTGGGCTTATGATTTTTATAGAATTTACTATTTTAATGTTTTGGGGATGGGGTTATCTTATATTATTTTTAGGGACTTACGGTTGTTTGTTTTTTAATTTTTTTTTATGGTTTAGAAATATTTTTGAGATTTTATTATGTTTTTAAGGCTTTATGGGTTTTAGGGTTTTATGGTTTTGGTAGTTTTTATATTTTGGGGGGAGTGGTTTAGAGATATTTAGGGGTTTTAGGGTTTTTAGTTTTTTTGGGAGTTTTAGTGTTTTTTGATTTTTAATGTTTTGTTATGGATTTTCTTAGTTTTTAGGATTTTATGTTTTGTGGGTTTTTTAGGATTATTATTGGTTTTAGGGTTTTTTGGGATTTTTATGGTTTTAGGGTATTTTTAGTGTTTTTTGTGGTTTATAGGTTTCTATGGGTTTGAAGTGTTTTTAGGTTTTTAAAAAAATTTATGGTTTTTTCGTGGTTTATGGTTTTTATGTCTTTAGGGGTTTTAGTGGGTTTTATAGTTTTTATCATTTTTCTATTATTTTGATATTTTTAGGTTTTTAGGTTTTTTATGGGTTTAAAGGTTTTTTGGGTTTTTTGGGGTATTAATGTTTTTTCAGGTTTTTAGGATTTTATGTTTTTAGGAGTTTTTAACATTTTTTGGGGTTTAATGGGTATTTTGAGCTTTTAGTGGTTTTAGTGTTTTTATGCATTTTTAAGGTTTTAAGGGGTTTTTGGGTTCTTTTAGTGTTTTTAAGTATGTTAGAGTTTTTAGGTATATAGGGGCTTTAAGTATTTTTATTTTTTTAAGGTATTATAATGGTATTTGGGTGTTTTATGATATTTATGTTTTAAGGTATATTTAGGGATTTTTATGTTTTTTGGTTTTAAGAGGTTTTAGGAATTTTTTAGGATTTTTGTGTTTTTAGAGGTTTTTGGGGTATTCAAATTTTTATCATTTTTTTATTTTTGTGGAGTTTTACGTGTTTTTTTTGTTATTAAGGTTTTATTAAAGATTAATAGGGTTTTTTAAAATTTTAGGTATTTTAGGTTATTTATGATTTTTAACATTTTTTTTGGTTTGAAGGATTTTAAGGTATTTCATGGTTTTTATGGTTTTTTAGGTTTTTTGTTGAGTTTTTAAGGGTTTTAAAGGTTTTTAGATTTTTTAAACATTTTTAGGGATTTAAAGGCCCTTTATAGTTTTATTTGTTTTTAGGGGTTTTATATGGTTTTATCAGATATAATAGTTTCCACGATTTTGATGGGATTTTAGGCTCTTTTAAGAGTTCTTTTAGGGGTATTTAGGGATTTTAAAATATTTACGGTTTTAGGGTTTTAATTTTTTATGATTTTTATGGTTTCATTAGAAAGTTTCAGGGGTTTTTTTATGTTTTTAGTGATATTTAGTTGTTTTTAGGATTGTTTTGGGCTTTTATGAGTTTTTTGGGTTTTCAGGGGTTTTAGGTTGTTTATCATTTTTAGGTTTTCATGTGTTTAAGTTTTTTTTCAGTTTTTATGGTTTTCATATGGGTTTTATGGGTTTCTAGTTTTTTTTGGTTTTATGTATTTTTAAGGATTTTTATAGTTTTTATGATTTTGGGGAATTTTAAGGGTTTTACAGTTTTTTTGGAAATTTACGGGTTTTGGGTTTTTATCATTTCTTTTGTTTCTAGGGTTTAAAGTGTTTTTATATTTTTATGGAATTGTTAGGGTTACACATAATTATTAGTGGTTTTTATGTTTTCGCCAACTTTTAGTGATTTTCTAGGATTTTTTTAAATTCTTAGGGTTTTTAGTGATTTTGAAAGTTTTATGGTTGTTATTGTTTTTATAGTTTTTTGGGGATTTAAAGTTATATTATATTTTTTTAGGATTTAATTTTATCAGTGATTTTTAAAATCTTATGGTTTTTAAAGTCTTTTTATTGTTTTTAGTGGGTCTTTATTTTTTTCAAGGGTTTTTTTATTTTTAAATATATTGATGGGTTTTATGGATTTTAGGGAATTTAGAGACTTTTGAGGGGTTTTTATCAAATTTATATTTTTCGTTGTTTTCAGTGTTTCTTGGATTTTGAGGTTTTATTGGAGTTTTTAATGGTTTTTACATTTTTAGGTTTTATACATATTTTTTAGTATTTTTCATATTTTTAGGGTTTTTATGGTCATTTAGGGGTTTTAGAGTTTTTTGGGTTTTTAGTGGTTTAAGCATTTTTTGGGTTTTAGTGATTTTAAGTGTTTTAGGTTTTTAAGGAATTCATTTGGTTTTTAGGGTATTTAGGGTTTTTATGTGTTGAGGTATTTTTTGGGATTTTTTTCAGAATTTTATGGGTTTTTGGGTTTTTTTGGATTTTGAGGGTTTTATAGTTTTTAGGGTTTTTATGGCCTTTTGGGTTTTAATGTTTTTTTTTGAGTTTTTAGGGTTTTTATTTTTTTTAGAGTATTTAATGTTTTAGGGATTTAAAAGGTTTTTTGGAGTTTTTAGTGGTTCTTAGTGTTTTTATTTATTTTTTAGGTTTTAATGTTTTTTTGGGAGTTTTATCAGTTTATGGGTTTTTTAGCGTTTTTAGGGTATTTAAGGTATTTAAGGTTGTTTAGGATTTTAGTGTTTTTAGGTTTTTGGGGTGTTTAAAGTGTTTTTAGGCTTTTAGTGTTTTATGAAGTCCTCCTCCTAAAAATCAATTTTTTTTCAAAATCCGGTTTATGGGATTCTGGTGCCCAAAATTACAATCACAAACTCAAACAAGAGAAACACAAATTCAGAAAACTCAACCAACACCGAATTACACATCATAAAAACCATACTCATCTCCAAATCCCATGAAGGATTCATCTTCTCTGGTATCCATAGCTGATTCTGATCCTGGTGGCCTCCAGTAGCTTTAACATTGAACCAGACTCCTAAGCTGATCTAGTGCTGGTTATTCTGGTGATGTCTTATTGACCACACTAACCTTATTAAAAGCCACGGTCACCTCACTATTCCGCTTAGAGGTAGATCTAGTCCACATCGACAGCTTAAGGCATGAGTAATCTCTCCTTGTCCGTATTCTTGGTGTAGCAGAAAAAGGCCCTTCAGTTGTTTCCAGTGTCTGATTCCCACTTTTGATAAAATCACTAAATGAACGACCGACTAGGAAACTCAAATTTTCTTTCCCTCCCCCAGTAATCTCCCTTCCTTTTCCAGCATGCTCCCCCAAACCCGAACCTGGACTCCCTGCATTGTTCCCCCTCTATTGATCTAGAGTGTTTTTTTCTATCAAAGGCAGATGCTCACCCTCTGTTGAAAAGTTTTCCACAGCCATGGAATGTGCCTCCTTCTCACAACCACCAGCCTGAATAACCTACAACCTTTTATCCGTGTTTTCCACCAAATTGGAGCTCCTGAACACATTGTGGTTGTCTTCCATAGGCAATCCAACTGGTTCCTGCCCCATGTCCACAACCTGTTAAACCTCCACAGTTTCCTCTCTAACTAAACTGGTTCATTCTCCAAGCCTTCAACATGCTGTCTCTCAAGAGGATCCTTACCATAACCCCCTCCTGCAAGACCAGCCTCCTCCAGTCATGCGGCCAATATACCATCAGAAAGCCTATCAAACCTCTTACTCAACGATAGAAAAGGAGCATCCAAATGATCCAAACCTCTAGAATCCCTAGAACCAGCCAATCTAAATACCTCCGCTATATTCGATTCCCTTCCATCTCCAACATTTTCAGCATTCATATTAGCCAATGACCTAGAAGGATCTCTAACATACTACCTTAACCTATGAAAAATCTCAGCAACCTTCGGGTTAGCTTGAAATTTCTTTCCACGAGAAGCCCTAGGATCATGAATTCTCCCAAAAGAAACCATACGAGACCCAGCTAGTTAACTGTATTTTAGGTTTTTAAGGTTTTCCTTGGGGGTTTTTAGGGGTTCTTAAGTTTACAATGATTTATATGGATTTTTTTATTATTTATATGTTTTATATGGAATTGTAGAGTTCTTGGGGTTTTTTTGATTTTATAGTTATTATGATTTTTTGAGTTTTTAGGTTCTTTAGGTGTTTTAAGTATTTTTATGTTTTTAAGGGTTTCTTTTGAGTTTTATGTGTTTCTATGGTTTTATGTTTTTAGGGAATTTTTTGATTTTTAGTATTTTTATGGGATTTATGGTTTTTATGAATTTTTATGGATTTTATGATTTTCCATGTTTTTATGGATTTTTTTTGATTTAATGGTTTTTTTTGTTTTTTAATATTTTTAAGGGTTTTTAGATTTTTTATCATTTTTAGGGATATAATGGGTTTTTATAGTTTTTAGTGGTTTTTAGGATTTTATATGTTTTTAGAATTTTTAGGTTTATATGATTTATTATGGTTTTAGCATTTTCAGGTTTATATGATTTATTATGGTTTTTAGGGATTTTTAGTGTCTTTATTGTCTTTTAATATTTTTATGTTTTTAGGTGATTTATGTGTTTTTAGGTTTTTACAGTATTGTTCAGATTTTTTAGGGTTTTTATGGTTTTTATGTTTAAATGGACTTATAGGGTCATTTTAGGATTTTTAGGTTTTTAGTTTTTATGGTTATTGAGGGTTTTAGGGTTTTTTTGTTTTTAATGGTTTTGTGGGGGGGTTTTAGCATTTTTTAGGTTTCTAGGTTTTTTAATTGCTTTTATGTTTTAGGGATTTATAAGGGGTTTTTTTATATTTATGGGCTTTTCCAATTTTAGTTTTTTAAGGATTTTGGGAAATTTTTTAGGTTGGGGGGGGGGTTAGTATTTATAGGGGTTTATGTTTTTCTGGGGTTTTAGGGTTTTTTTTATTTTTTATGGGGTTTGAGGTCTTTTTTAGTTTTTATAATTTTTAGTCTTTTAAACGGTTTTTAGAGTTTATAGTGGGTTTTAAAAGTTCTAATGGGTTTTAGTGTATTTTAAGGTCTTTAGTGGTTTTACATATTTTTAGGCTTTTTGGATCTCAATATGAATTTTATTTTTTTTCTATTTTTAGGTTTTAAGGGTATTATGTGTTTTTAGATTTTTATGGTTTCATTAATGTTTTCAGGTGTTTTATGTTTTTTATGTTTTTTGGGATTTTCATGCCCTTTTAGTAATTTTATGGTTTTTATCATTTTTGAGGGGTTTGGGTGTTTTTAGGGTTTTTAGTGTTTACTTGTTTTTAGGTTTTTTGGGTGTTTCAAGTGTTTTTATTGAATTTAAGGATTAATTTTGATTTTTTAGGGGTTTTAGGTTATTTATTGTTTTTTTTTGTTTTTAGGAAAATTTTAGGAATTATAGGGTTTTTAGTGATTTTGTGGGTTTTTAGGTTTTTGTAATGGTTTTTTGGGTTTTAGGTTTTTCGAGTTTATATGGGTATTATGTCTTTTTGGGTTTTTAAAAATTTTAGGGGTTTGAATGGTTTTAATATATTTTAGTTAGTTTTTAGGGTTTTTATGGCATTTTAGAGTTTTTAAGGTTTTTGGGTTTTTATATATTTTAGTGATTTAACGATTTTTAGGGGTTTTTTGGGTTTTTTGAGATATTTATGTTCTTTAGTGTTTTTATTATTTTTAGATATTTATGTTTTTATAATGGGTTTTCAATATTTCTAGTGTTTTTAACATTTTTAGGAATTTTTAGGGAACTTTTTATATTTTTATTAGTTATTAGAGTTTTATGGGATTTTTCATGTTTTTTTGGGTTTTTAGGGTTTTAGGGTTTTTAACATTTTTATATTTTTAATGGTTTAATGTTTTTTTTGTTTTTAAGGTTTTTTGTGGGTTCCCATAGTTTTAAGGGGTTTTTTTTATTTTTAGGGATTTTTATGATTTTCTAGTTTTTAAAGATTTTTGGGATTTGGAGGGGTTTTAGGGTTTTTAGGGTTTTTATGTATTAATGGGTTTTTAGAGGGGCTTAGGTTATTTTTCGTTTTTATGTGTTTTTTTATAATTTTTATTGATTTTAAGGGTTTAAAAGATTTTTATTATTTGTAGAGTTTTTTGGTTTTTTATGGGGTTTAGGGGTTTTATGGATTATAGGGTTTTTAATGGTTTTTAAAGGTTTTTATGGATTTTTATGGATTTGAGGTCCTTTAAAGGGATTTTAATATTTTTTTTCATTTTTTAAGGTGTTTTAATAGTTTTTTAGTTTTTTATGTTTTCTTAGGTTTTTTAAGGTTCATAAAATTTTTAGGGATTTTTTAGGATTTCTATGGTTTTTTAGGTTTTTAGGGTATTTTCAGTTTTTCAGGTTTTTAGTTTTTTATGGTCTTTAGCAGTTTTTCGGTTTTTAGGGGTTTAAATAGTTTATAGGTTTTATGGTTTTCTTAGTGGTTTTCAGGGTTTTATTGTTTTTTATTTTTATGGATTTTAGGGATTTTTTATTATTTCAATGGTTTTTGGGGTTTTTATGTTGTTTTTGGGTTTTAGGGCTTTGTTTTGATATTTTTTGGTTTTTATGGTTTTTATAGTTTATTTTAACATTTTTAATGTTTTAAAGGGTTTTGTAGTTTTTAGTATGTTTTTAGGGTTTTTATGGTTTTCATGGGTTTTGGGGTTTTGGGAACTTTTTAGTGTTTTTATAGTTATTAGCATCTTTTAGTATTTTTAATGGTTTTAAGTGTTTTTTGGTTTTTATGTTTTTCTTATGGGGTTTTTTGGGGTTTTAGGGGGTTTATGTTTTTAGGGATTTTATGTCCTTTTATGGTTTTTATGTTTTTTGGAATTTTAGAAATTTTAGGTTTTTTGGATTTTAATTTTTTTTAGGTTTTTATGGTTTTCTTAGTGTATTTTTTGATTTTGGGTTAATATACATTTTATCTTATTTGTAGTTGATTTTTTGATTTTTAATGTTTTTTTGTTTTTTAGGGGTTTTTTTTGGGTTTAGGGGTTCTTTAGTTTTTACGGGTTTTATGGTTTTTAGAGTTTTTTAATGTTTTTATGGGTTTAGATAGTTTTTAGAGTTTTTAGTGGATTTCTTATTTTTGTTTTTAGGGGTTTTAATGGATATTAGGGGTTTTTTAGAGGTGTTTGGATATTTTTAGGGATTTTTAGAATTTTTAGAATTTTTAGTTTTTTACGGGTTTTTTGTATTTATAGTTTTTAAGGTTTTCTTTGGGGTTTTTCTTGGATTTTAGAGGTTTCAAAATTTTAATGAATATTTGGGTTTATTTAGGATTTTTTTGATTTTTTAGCTTTGTAGGGATTTTTAGGGATTTAAGGGCTTTATGGTTTTTAGGGTAATTTAGTCTTTTTATATTTTTTTGTTTTTAGGAGTTTTATGTGTTTTTTTTGGTTCTAGTGTTTTCATATGGGTTTTCAAGGTATTTAGGATTTTTTACAATTTTCTGAATTTTTAGGACTTTATTAATAATTTTAATGTTTTTATGGATTTTACATATTTTGAGGGCTTTTAGGGGTTTTAGTGATTCAAGGGTTTTATTGTTTTGGGGGTTTTTCATCGATTTATGTTTTTCAGGTTTTTAGGGATTTTAGTGATTTTTTAGTATTTTTATTGGTTTTTATGCCTTTTAGGGATTTTGAGGGATTTATTAGTTCTGTGGGATTATTCGGTTTTTACAGGTATTTTAGTTTTTAGTTTTTTATGGTTTTTTAGAGTGTTTAATTTTTTTAAGGGTGTAGCTAGTTTATAAAGTTTTACTGGTTTTAGGGGTTTTATGGGTTTATGGTTATTATGTTTTATGTGTTTGATGGGTTTTAGGAGTTTTTATGGTTTTTAGGGTCTTTTAGGGTTTTTAAAATTTTTATTTTTTGGGGGTTTTATGTGTTTTTAGGTTTTTACGATTTTCTTACAGTTCTTAGTGTTCCTTATATTTTTAGATAATTTTACCTCTTTCTCAAATTTAAATTGTATTTATGATTTTTTAGTATTTTGATGTTTTTTAGGTTTTTTGGTTTTAGGGTTTTGATGGGTTATAGCCACTTTTAGGTTTCTTATGGGTTTTATGGGTTTTTAGGTTTATAAGGTTTTCATAGGGGTTTTTCCATTTTAGGTATTTTTATAGATTACTTAGTATTTTTATGGGTTTTTAGGGTTTTTATGATTTTGATGAGATTAAGGTGTTTTAGGGTTTTAGTGATTTTAGGGTTTTATGGATTTTTACACTTTTTATAGTTATTTTTTGATTTTAGGGTTAATTTTTTTAGAGTTTTTAATGATTTTAGGGTTTTAATGGTTTTTAGATGTTTCGTATTTTTATTTTTTTAGCATATTATTAGGTTTTTATGTGTTTTTATGATTTTTATTGTTTTTAGGGGTTTTATCACTTTCATAGGTTTTTTTTGGATTTAAGTGTTTTTACGTTTTTAAGGTTTTCTTAGTGTTTTTCAGTGGTTTTTGGGTTTTTCATATTTTGGTTTATTTTTATTGGTTTTTCAATATTTTTATGGACTTTAGATTTTTTAAGTATTTTGGGGTTTTTAACAATTTTTGTACTTTTTAGGGGTTTTTTGTGTTTTCAGGTTTCAAGGTTTTCTTAGGGTTTTTATGGTTTTTACATTTTTAGGGATTTTTTTGGATTTTTTAAGGAATTTTATGGGTTTTATTTGTTTTAATGGATTTTTGGGGGGTGTAGGGTTTTTCGGGTTTTAGGGTGTTTGGGTGTTTGGGGGTTTTTAGGGTTTCTTTGATTGTTTAGGGGTATTAATTTTTTTTTATAGTTTTTAACATTTTTATGAGTTTAATAGGGTTTTAGAGTTTTTTTTGTTTCTTAGGATTTTTGGTGTTTTTATGTTTTTTATAGTTTTTTTGTTTTTATGGTTTTAGGGTTTTTTAGGGGTTATTTAGGATTTTATCATTTTCAGTTTTTTGGGGATTTATGTGTTTTTAGATTTTCATGGTTTTATAAGGTTTTTTTCATGGCTTTAGAGTTTTGTACATATTTAGGGACTCTAATTTCATTTTTAGGATTTTTATGGTATTTTATGGTTTTTATGAATTATGAGGTTTTAGTGAATTTTTTATTTAATGTATTTATGGTTTTTGGGTTTTAGGGTTTTTTTCCGTTTTTAGGGGTTTAATGGTTTTTATTATTTTTAACATTTTTGGGGATTTGAAGAGATCTCGGGGGGTTTTATGTGTTTTTATGTGTTTTTAGGGTATTAGTTGGTTTTGGAGTTTTTAGGGTCTTCAAATACATTTATCATTTTTAGTTTTCTTAGAGAATTTATTTTTTTAGGTTAATATGGTTTTATTAGGGAATTTTCAGGGTTTTAAGTGGTTTTTACAATTTTAGGGATTTTTAGTGATTTTTAAGAATTTTAATGTTTTTATGGATTTGACTGTTTTTATGGGTTTTTGATTTTTTTAGGGGATTTTATGTGTTTTAAGGTTTTATGGATTTAAGGATTTATTATGGGTTTTTAGATTTTTATAGTGTTTAATATTTTTACGGATTTATAAGGATTTTTTTGGGATTTTTATGGTTTTTAGGGTTTTTAGAGATGTTGAGGGGTTTTCTGTTTTTATGGTTTGTAGTTTTCTTCTGGTGTTTTAGTTTTAGGGTTTTTTAGTTGTTTAAGCATTTTAAGTTTTTTTTAGAGTTTTTTAAATTTTCAATAGTTTTGAGGGTTTTTATTGATTTTATCATTTTTTTGTTTTTAAGGGATTTTCACTTTTTAATGTTTTTAGTGGTTTTTTGGGTTTTTGGGTTTTTTTGGGTTTGTAGGTTTTTTTTATTTTTTAAGGGTTTTAATTATTTGTTGTATTTTTTGGTTTTCTTATATTTTTTCATGGTTTTTAGGTGTGTTATATTTTTAGGGATTTTTAGGGGGGTTTTAGGATTTTTATTGGGTTTTTGAGAGAAATTGAGGGGTTTTCGAGTTTTTATGATTTTTAGGGGTTTCAGATTTTTTAGGGTTTATAAAGTTTAATGGTTTTTTATATTTATTTACTATTTTATTGGTTTAAATGGTTTTAACATATCTTAGTGGATTTATAGGTTTTTATTGGTTATAAGGGGTTATAGTAGGTTTTATGGTTTTTTGCGGTTTTTAGGGTTTTAAGGTCTTTTTAGGGTTTTTATCATTTATAGGAGTTTAGGGTTTTAAGTGTTTTTAGGTTGTTACCTTTTTTAGGGATTTTGGGTTTTTTTAAATTTATAGGGTTTTTTTATTTTTTATTATATTTATGGTTTTTAGGGTTTTTATGTATTTTCAGTGATCATAGGGGTTGTAATATTTTTTGGGATTCTTAGGGGTTTTAGAATTTTTGGTTTTTATGTGTTTTAAGTGAATTTAGGGTTTTAATGTTTTCTAAGGGTTTTTATGGTATATATTTTTTACATTTTTTAGGGATTTTTAGGTTTTTAATAGGTTTTATCATTTAAGGTATTTTTTGGGTTTTTAGGGTTTTTAGGGTTTTATGAGTTTTTTTGGGTTTTAGGGATTCATTATGTATTTTGGGTTTTAAGGGTTTTATAATTTTTTTATTTTTCATGGTATTAATGGGTTTTTATATTTTTTATTGTTTTTAGTGTTATATTGGTATTTAGGGTTTTTAATTTTATTGTTGGTTTTTTGGTTTTTAGGGTTTTATAGGGGTTTCAGGGTGTTTTAGTGTTTTTATCATTTTAAAGGGTTTTTATGTGTTTTAATTATTTTTTTTTATTTTTTTATTATTTCTTAGGGGTTTTCAGGGTTTTTAGGGGTTTTTAACTTTTTAAGGATTCTTATTGATTTTTAGTATTTTTATGGTTTTTAGGGATTTTTGGGTTTTTGAGGGTTTTTTTTGGGTTTTACGTGTATTTTAATTTTTGAGGGGTTTTTTGGGTTTTTGTGTTTTTTAGGTTTTTATCAATTTAGGGTTTTCTAGAGGTTTACTATATATTTAGTTTTTTATTGTTTTCTTATGATTTTTTAGGGATTTTAAGTTTTCTTATATTTTAGGGGTTTTAGGGTTTTATGGTTTTATGTGATTTTATTCGTTTTTTAGGGTTTTCATGAGTTTTTTAGGGTGTTTGAGGATTTTTATTTTTTTTATTTTTTAGGTGATTCAAGGGTTATTTGAGTTATCAGTGGTTTTATAGTTTTCATTATTTATATGTTGTTGAAAGTTTTTCAGGGGTCTTGTCTTTTTAAGGGATCTCTAGGGTCTTTAGGGTCTTCTTTGGGGTTTTTATGGTTTTATGTTTTTAATTTTTTTAGGGATTTCAAGTATTTTTTTGTTTTTTAGGTTTTAGTAGGGTTTCTCAGGGTTTTTGTAGGGGTTTTTATATTTTATAAATTTTTATGTTTTTGGGGTTTTTAATGATTTTAAGGGTTTTATGGTGTTTTGGATTTTAGTGTCTTTATTATTTTTAAGGTTTTTTGGGGCTTTAAGGGTTTTTATCATTTTAGTTTTTTCTAAAGGGATTTCAGGGTTTTTATTATATTTCATGGTTTATGGGATTTTAAAGATTTTATAAAGCTATTATTACTTTTAGAGTTTTGTGGGATTTTGAGGGTTTTTAGGTTTTTTAGATTTTTTTTGTTTTTTTTTTGTTTTTAGTGGATTTATTTGAGCTTTTATGGTTTTAATGTTTTTATAGTATTTAAAATTTTTAGGAGTTTGAAGGTTCTATAGAGATTTTAGTGGGGTTGTATGATTTTTATGGGTTTTTAGGGTTTTTAATGTTTTTATAGGTTTTATAGTTTTAAGGTGTTTTTATAATTTTTAGGGTCTTTTAAGGGGATTTAGGGTTTTTAGTATTATAATTTTTTTGGTTTTATATGTTTTTATTTTTTGTAAGTCTTTCAAAGGGATTTTTAGTGTTTTATGGTTTTTTGATAATTTTAGAGAATTTTAAATAATTTTATGTTATTATGGTTTCTAAGGTTTTTAGGTATTTTTAGGGGTGTTAGGGTTTTTTGGGTTTCTAGGATTTCTTTAATTTTATATAATTTTGATGTTCTTTTGAGTTTTTAAAATTTTTATGGTTTTTAAGGGTTTATTATGTTTTAGTGGGTTTTATTGATTTTTTAGGTTTTTTTAAATATTACGGGTTTTTAATGGTCTTATGGTTTTAGGGTTTCTATTTGTTTTTAGTCATTTTTTGTGTTTATAGAATTTTATATATTTTATAAGTATTTTAAGAGTATTTAGGATTTGAAGTTCTTTATAGGGATTTTTAGGGTTATAGTATTTTTTAAATTTATAGGGATTTTGTTAGTATTTTGTTAATAAATTTATGGGTTTTAGGGTTTTCAGGGATTTTGAGGGGTTTTATTATTTTTATGGTTTGTTTTGGTATTATATTTTTTATATTTTTTAGTGGTTTTAAATTTTTTTAGGTTTTTTAGGTTTTTTAGGTTTTATAAGAGTTTTTCAAGGGTTTAGGGCTTATAATGTTTTTAGGGATTTGTATGAATTTTTATGATTTCTATGGTTTTTTAGTATTTTAAGTATCTTCAGGGATTTTAGAATTTTTATGGGTTTTTTGGTTTTTTGGTTTTTCGGGTATTCAATATTTTTTTGTGATTTACTATTTTTATAGTTTATTAATGTTTTTATGGGGTTGAATAATTTTTTATTATTATTAGTTTTTTAGGTTTTTATTAGATTTTAGTAGTTTTAATTTTTTAGGGGGTTTTTTGGTTTAAGTGTTTTTTTTTTCTTAGGTTCTCTTTAGTATTTTTAGGATTTCTCAAATTTCATAGGGGTTTTGGAGGTTTTAGAGGATTTATTAGGTTTTTTCAGGGTTTAACAGATTTTTTGTTTTAGTGATTTTTATGGATTTTTTTTGTATTTTTGTGGGTTTTGAAGGTTTTAATGGATTTTGAGTGTTTTTTATTATTTTTTAGGGTTTTAGGGGTCTTTAGGGTATTTAGTATCTTCTAGGATATTTAGGTGTTTTATGTTTATAAACGTTTTTTATGGTTTTCTTAGTGTTTTTCATGTTTTTATGATTTTCTTTGTTTTTTTTTCAGGTTTTTAGGGGATTTTTATGATTTTAGTTATTTTTAGAGATTTTTAGGATTTTTATGGTTTTTAAGGGTTTTTAGGTTTTTAATGGTTTTTTGGTTTTTTGGTATTTCATTTTTTTTTTGTTTCTTAGAATTTTTAACTATTTTTAGGTTTTTTACTATTTTAGGGGTTAAAGGGTTTTTATATTTTTTAGAGGTTTTAGAGATTTAATAGGATTTTAGGGTTTTTTGGTTATTTTTTGGAATTTTAGTGATTTTTAGGATTTGAGAGGTTTTTTAGTGTTTTAGAGATTTTGACAGTTTTTTGTTTTTTAGGGGTTTTATGGTTTTTATTTTTTCCCAGTTTTTATAGGGGTTTTAATTGTTTTTATGATTTTAATGGTATTATTTGGGTTTTTAGGGGTTTATGGATTTTTATGCTTTCATGGGGTTTTAGGTATTTTAATAATTTTTAAGCATTTTTAGTGTTTTTATGGATTTTTAGAGTTTTTAGGGGTTTTCAGTGTTTTTATAGCCTTCTTCCCTTTTTAGTTTTATTTTTCTTTTTTTGGTGTTTTATGGTTTTTTTTAGTTTTTTAACATTTTAAGGGAGGGATTAAATGGATTTTGATTTTTTTTAGTTGTTTTTTATGACTTTTTGTGTTTTTATGGGTTTTAGGATTTTTATGGTTTTTGGAAGTTAGGTTTTTAGGAGTATTTTTTATATTTAGTGTAATTTAGGGTTTTTATGGTATTTATCATTATGAAAGTTTTTAGGGGTTTTATGTGTTTTGTATTTTAATATTTTACTAGGGTTATTCAGGGTTTTAAGGGTTTTTTATGTTTTAAGGGATTTTTGTAAATTTTTATGTTTTTAAGGGATATTGAGTATTTTTACAGTTTTTAGGGTCATTAGGGTATTTAGGGTTTTAAAGTTTTTATATTTTTTTGGTTATTTACTTGTGTATGTTTTTAGGGGTTTGCTTCATTTTTTCATGGTTTTCGGGTTTTTATATATTTATGTATTTTTAGGTTTTTTTATATTTATGTGGGTAGTTGAGGTTTTTTAATAATTTTGAGGGTTTTAGGGTTTTTTTTTGTTTTAGGGTTTTATATTTTTAGCATCTTTTGTGTTTTCTGGGTTTTAATTTTGTTTAGTTTTTTACATTTTTTAGGGGTTTTCAATGTTTTTACGGAATTTTACTTTTTTAGAGGGTTTTAGGGATTTTTTATACTTCTATGGTTTTATATGGTATTGGGATCCATAGTGTTTTATGAATTTTTAGGGGGGTTTATGGGTTTTTAGGGTTTTAGGGTTTTTTGTTTTTATTATTTTTAATACTTTTATAGTTTTTTAAATTTATAGTGGTTGAAATAGTTATTATAGTTTTTAGATTTTTTTAGGGTTTCTATATGTTCATTAAAGTTTTTATGGTTTTTATGTGTTATTAGGGGTTGAAGGGTCTTTTTATACTTTTTAAAGGTTTTTATAATTTTATATGTTTTTTAGGGATTCGAAGTGTTGCTAATTTGTTATGGCTTTTAGGGGTATTTTGGGTATTTTAGGTTATTTACGTTTTGGGGTATTTTTTGGGATTTTTAGGATTTTATTGATTTTTTAGGGTTTTGGTATTTTGAGGGTTTTTTTCATTTTAATCATTTTTTATGTCTTATAGGGGTTTTAATTGTTTTTAGTTTTTCGGGGTTTTCATAGGGGTTTTTAGGGTTTTTTGAGTTTTTTACATTTTTAGATTTTTTATGGATTTTAAAGGATTTAATGAGTTTTTAGGGTTTTTATTGATTTTGACGTTTTGTGTGGTTTTTATTTTTTTATTTGGGGTTTTAGGTTTTTTTTATTTTAAAGGATTTTATGGGTTTTAGATATTTTTCACGTCATTGTTGGTTTAAATTGATTTTATAGTTATTCATTATTTTATAAGGGTTTATGGTATCTTAAGGTTTTTAGGGGTTTTTATTGTATAATTGGTTTTTAGGAAATTAGGAACTTTATGGATTTAAGGGTATTTAGCATATTTTCTATTTTAGGGGTTTTAAGTGTATTTATCTTTTTAAATGTTTTGTTAGGGTTAATCATGGTTTTTACTATTTTTATGTTTTTATGGTTTTTTAGGTTTTTTTGTGTTTTCAGAGATTTTGAATAGTTTTTATGTTTTCATGGTCTTTATGGGGTTTTAGCATTTTTTCAATTTTTTGGGTTTTCATGAGTTTTAAGTGTTTTTAGGTTATTATGGTTTCTTAGGGGTTTTCCATGTTTTAAGGGGTGTTTGTTACATTTTTAGGGTTTTTTATGATTTTTATGTTTTTAGTTATTTGTTGGCTTTTTAGTTTATTTATTTCTAGGTTATTTATGAATTTTTAGAGTTTTTAACCTTTTTGGGGTTTAAATTTTTTTTTTGAG
This sequence comes from Viscum album, assembly GCA_963277665.1. NCBI lineage: Eukaryota > Viridiplantae > Streptophyta > Magnoliopsida > Santalales > Viscaceae > Viscum > Viscum album. Next base: position 759,437,831 of record OY728160.1, read on the forward strand.
TTTTTAGTGGTTTTTAGGTATTTATGGGATCTTAGAGTTTTTTATGGGTTTTTTGGTTTTTTAAATTTGTTAGGATTTTAGGGTTTTAGGGTTTTTTATTGTTTTTAAGCATTTTAAGCATTTTTAAGAATTTTTAGCGTTTATAAATTTTTTATTGGTTATTAGGGTATTCTTAAGGTTTTAATGGATATTTAAATTTTCAGATTTTTGAAGACATTTTTAGGATTTTTTTGGGTTTTGGTCATTTTAGTGATTTTGATGATTCTTAGCATTTTTATTGTATTTAGTATTTTTTGGTTTTTTTGGGTTTTTCGTGAGTTTTTTGTTTTTAATATTTTTTAGGGTTTGTAAGAATTTTTATGGTTTTAATAGGTTTTTAGAGTTTTTAGTGGATTTTAGCGGTTTTAAGGGTTTTTTGAGTTTTAAAGGATGTTAGTGATAATGATTGTTTTTAAGTGTTTTAGGGTATCTTAGGGTTTTATGGGTTTAACATTATTTCAGTTTTAGGGGTTTAATGTGTTTTTAGCCTGTTATGGTTTTCGTATGGAATTTCAGGGGGCCTTATATTTTTTACATATTTTTATGGATTTTCTTAGATTTTATGGTGTTTTATGGTTTTAGTGATTTTTAGGTTCTCTAGGATTTTTTGTGGTTTTTATGTATTATAGGGTTTTTAAGTGGTTTTGGGTTTTTTGGGTTTTCATATGGTTTATTAAGGTTTGTGGGTTTTTACATTTTTAGGGTTTTAGTGTTTTTAGGATTTTTATGGATTTTTAGTGTCTTTAAGTATTTTGAGGTTTTTATAGTTTCATATGGTTTTTATGTTTTTTTAGATTTTCTTTTGGTTTTTATGGGTTTTAGGATTTTATTGAGATTTATAGGGTCTTTATGGTTTTTTAGAATTATTTAATATTTTAGGGGTTTAAAGGGTTTCAAGAGTTTGAATTGGTTATTAGGGGTTTTATGAGTTTTTAGGGATTTTTAAGGGTTTAGGGGTTTTTAGGGTATTTTTGGGTTTTTAGAATTTTTATGTTTTTTAGGAGCTATAAATTTTTTAGGTTTTACTATTTTGTTAGGGTTTTTCATGGTTTTCAATGTTTTTTCATTAACATGGATTTTTTGATCTTTTTTTATTATTTTTTGATATTTACAGTTTTTATGGATTTTGAAGGTTTTTAGGTAATTATAGTTTTTATGAGTTTAATGGTTTTTGTTGAGTTTTGGGGGTTTTTATGTTTTTGATGTTTTTAATTTTGTAGGGGTTTAACATGTTTTTAGAGTTTTTAGTGGGGTTTTATGGTTTTACAATTTTTTTGGATTTTAGGTGTTTTTTTTGTTTTTTGGGGTTTTTTTGGAAAAGCCTCTTATTTTAGAAAATAAGAAAAGTAAAAACAGGAAAATATGGGGAATGAGAAAACATAGAAAAAATAATCAAATTAAGAAAGATATACACCTAACATTTTCCACACCCTTTCACTGAGTTTTATTTCTTCCAACCAAATTGCATTACAGTATACTCTTCCATGTCCATGCCCCCGACCTCACCATCGACCCCTACTTGGAGGAATATATTTAATCCTTTCAAGTGGAGTTTCAACATTAGTTCTATCAGAGTCATAGTTATCAACATTATGCTCTTTGAATTTTTCTGGAGAATAATCCTTTTCCATCATTCCTTCTGCCTCATTATTCCAATTGGTTCTCCATGAAGAGTTTCAGAAGTGACAATATTGGAATCCTATATTTAGATAGAATAATCAATTTTTTGATTAGAAATAAGATAATATTTACCTTAATTTGTTTGATCAACCACCGCTTGAGACTCATTCAGAGATCTTGTCATCTTGTAAGAGACAACATCAAATCCCTCTTTATCCACAATGAATTTGGAAGAAGAATATTCCATATCTTATAAAGATTTATCCTTAGGGGAAACAAATCTTTCATTATTAGAAATATTCATTTCCACTAGATGTGTTTCATTTGAAATAAATTGGAAAAATTTAGTTATCAATGGAGAGTCATATTCTAAAATATTCTTACCCTTTCGGATACCTGAAATAGAAATCCTTTCATGTGAAAGATATTGACCAACCTTTCCCAAAATATATTCTTCAGTCACTAATTTGACCATAAACTCATTCTCATTTCCTTTAATATTAGGATCCATTTGACTCCTCTTGGTGTCTTCACTTCATCCTTTCCTATAAATGATAGAAGTATTCACATTAGCTTTATCATGGAAGATACCATCCAATGTTTTCATCTTACTTACTGAATCATGGGATTTAGCATTTGATGATTCGCTTGGAAAGCCTCCCTTCTAATCATCCATTAGCTTGACTCATCAGTACTGACATATCCCTACTCTTCCATCTTCTGTGTGAAATTATCATCAGCAATACCATTTACCAAATCTATCTGATTAGAATTATAGACATCTTTAATGCTATAATTCATCTTCATTTGAGGAGAAAAACCAATATTCTAGACAGATGAGTCTATAGTCTTCTTAAGGTAGTTGTTAAAATCTTCTCCATACTTAAAAAAACATTATAATTTTGATTGCTTAAAGTTGGATTAATAATGAATAATAACATTACTTTACCTGAATAATTTTTGGGATTTCTCATACATGATCTTTAACTCAATAATATCATCATCATTTTTAATCATTACTTTTTCAACTAGTTCTGAACCCAATTCTATCATTACCATGAACCTAGAGAAGTGATCGAATCATCCCACTTATGATTCCTTCTCAATTTTAATCGTAATACATATTGATAGTGTAATATCATATAGAATATTAGGATGTAAAATTATACAATTCAACCCCTATTCCCTTACCCAAATTTAACTAGTTGTGGTACCGGCCTCAAATGGGTTGAAATTTTTATCCCATTCAATTAGTTGAATAAAACATACTTCTAGTGTCATTGAGGCAAAACCCCAGACCTAGACATTCAGATCTTCATAATAGAAAAGCATATGAAGTATCTCTGGTCTAACGAGACCGTCTTCCAATAGGAAAATCCCTAAATTGTTGAAATACACTCCGTCATTTTAACTAAGTTCATAGGCTGAGAACATTTTGGGAGAAAGAGATGATATATGATGGAATTATCACTTATTTTCAGAGATTTTATGACCATTTAAAATTTTTAGGATTTTTCAAGATTTTTATGGGTTGTTGGGGTTTTAGGTATTTCATGATTGTTTGGGTTTTTTAGGGTTATTCTAGTTTTCATGTTTTTTGGGGTCTTAGAATCTTTTGGGTTTTTAGGGTTTGAAGTATTTTTATAGTTTTTAACATTTTTAATGGTTTAAAGGTTTTTAGTGTTTTACTAGGTTTTTATGTTTTTAAGGGATTTTAAGGTTTTAAGAGTTTTTAGGTTTTTATGGTTAATAGGATTTCTTGTGTTTTTTGTGTTTTTTGTTATTTTGGGGGTTTTATGTTTTCTAGGTTATAAGGTTTTTTGTGTTTTAAGGGGTTTTAGGGTATTTTTACAGTCTAAGGTATTTTTAGGTTTTTTTAAGATTGTTATGGTTTTTGAGGCTTTTAAGGATTTTTAGGGTGCAAGGGTTTTTATGGTTTTTTTGGATTTTTTGGATTTTATAGTTTTTTTTTGTTTTTTAAAGGTTTCAATGTTTTTAAAGTTTTTAACATTTTTAGGGGTTGAAATATTTTTTATATTTTTAGTTTTTTTTAATATTTTTATGTGATTTTAACTTTTTGAAGGTATTTAAGGTTTTTATGGTTTTTATAATTTTTAGGTTTTTAGCTATTTTAAGTGTTTTTTTTGTTTTTATGGTTTTATTAGGATTTTCCTTGTTTTTGGGTTTTTAATTTTTTTTGTATTTTTAGGGATTTATTAGTATTTTTATTACCTTAAAGGGGTTTTATATATTTTCAGAGTTTTTATGGTTTAAGTGTTTTTATTTGTTTTTAGGTATTTAGGGGTTTTTTAGTTTTTTGGGTTTTATGGATTGTAGAGTTTTATCACATTTTTGGGGGTTTAACAGGTTTTTAGATTATTTAGTGTGGTTTTTAGTTTTTATTGGGTTTTAGTGGTTTTAATGTATTTTAGGGTGTCTTATTAATTTTGCAGGTTTTTAGGGGATTAAGGTCTTTTGGTTTTTTTAGGATTTTTAGTGTTTTTTATGTTTTTAGGGGTTTTAAATGTTTTTTGTTTTCAAGGTTTTATTATGTATTTTCATGGTATTTATGAGTTCAAAATTTTTAGTAATTTCATGACTTTTTGGGGGTTTTATCATTTTTTAGGAGTTAAGGGGTGGGGGGTTATGTTTTTATTTTTTTATGGTTTTCCTAGGGTTTTCATGTTTTAAAGGTTTATAATAGTTTAAGGGCATCATTGGGATTTTTTAGTATTTTCTTGGATCTTTTGGGTTATTAGAGATTTTGTGGGGTTTTAGGGGTTTTGGGGTTTTTAGGTTCTTATTTTGTTTTTATAGTATTTTTGTGTTTTTTATTGTTTAATGGTTTTTTATAGTTATTAAAAGTTTTTAGGGGTCTAAATGGTTTTATATTTTCTAGTGGTTTTTTGGGTTTTTAGGGGTTTCAAGGTTTTTATGGTGTTTTTGGGGTCTCAATGGTTTTAGTGTTATTAGGAAATGTTTTATGGATTTTTAGGGTATATAGAATTTATTAGAGTTTTTTATGGATTTTATGTGTTTTTATAGTTTTATGGTTTTCTTAGTATTTTTCATGGGATTTTATGTTTTTATGATTTTTAGGTTTTTTATGATTTTTAAAGATTTTGAGGGTTTTTTGGTATTTTGGGGGGTTTTACATGGTTTTAGGGGTTTATGGTTTTTCCTTTTTTGGGTTTTATTAGTTTTATGATTATTATATTTTTAGGGTTTCTTAGGGCCTTTAAGAGGTTTTTTGGATTTTTATGTTTTTAGTGATTTTGAGGTATTTTTAGAATTTTTATGTTTTTTATGTTTTTTAGAAAATTTGAGGGTTTTATTGTTTTTATGGTTTTTAGGATTATTTGGTTTTTTTCGGTTTTAGGTTTTTTTGAGTTTTTTTTTATTTTAAATTTTTTAATTTTTTTCATTTTTAGGGGTTTAAAGTGGTTTTAGAGTTTTTATATGTTTTAATCTTTTTATGGTTTCTTGGGGAATTTATGATTTTTTGGGTATTTTTTGGTTTTTAGGGGTTTTACACTACTATAAATTTAAGCTATAGCCACGGACCTATAGCCACGGTTTTATAGGTCCGTGGCTATAACTTGTTTATATCCACTGTTTAATTTTTAATCTGTGGCTACACAATTCCATCCCCTTTCGTTTTTTGATTCCCTTCGGGTTCCACCTCCATCCCAGATATGCATCCCCATTTTTTCGATTCTAGTCAGGCTCCTCCTTTATCCACGATACGCAGCCCTCTCACCGTGGCGCCCTTCTCCCCTGACGACCTCTCCTCCTCCCTGACGGTCTCTCTCACCACACCCTTATCTATTCCCTCGCGGATTTCCTCTCTCACCCTTGCTGATTTCCTCTATCGCTCATCCTCGCCGGCTTCGGTTCCTCTATCCCTCATCACGGTTCCTTCATTCACGGCGTGGATTCTCCAATCGCTACTCGGCTTCTCCATTCTTGGTTTCTCCATCCTTCGAGTGGTACTCACTTCCTCCATACCATTCTTCCTGTGTTCCTCCTCCATTCGGTGCGTTGGAAGAAGGGTTCCTCCATACCCTTCTTCGGGCCTTCCTCCTCCATATGGTGCGTCGTCCCAACTAATTTTTATTATTGAGTAATTGGGGATTCCACCTAGGTCATTGGACTCACCAAAACTCATATACATGACCTGGGGTTTAATATAAATGATGAGACCTTCTTGTTTTATCATAGGGTATAAGTATTTATTGAAGATGTAAATATAGTAAATGTCTAGTAAGTTGCCGAGGAGAAGGATTTATTAGGATGTATTATGTTATTTGTTCTATATTCCAATTTTATTTTAGTTATCATTTTGCATGTATTGATGATATTTCCATTTTATTTATATATGATTCTATGTTTTTCAGATATTTCTTATGATCTATTTTAATCTTCTACAATATATAGATTTATTTATATCTATTCTATAATGTGGAGGATTAATTTTCTCTCTATTTTGTTTCTACATGTTTTTGTGATGTCTGTTATATTGACGGGTGATGCCAAATTTTCAGTAGATTTGGCCACGACCCTCAGGCCTTATATTAGAAGGAACAATGTCCCGATGAATATTCAAGGACCTCACCACTAGTTATAAGAATTTGGTGTATGGTTAGGTGAAATTGAGGTCATGTAGAATCCATGTGTGGGTTCATTTTGGGTGGTCCATATTAGGGTGCAACACACACACACTCACATTGGAGTCCAATAGATATCATCCACATATCATTGATAATACAATAACGATATGTACTTTACATACTGAATAATCCCAAAGAATACTACAAACCTTTATTAACCCAAATATTGTTTTTAAATAGATAAGGGTATCCCATGCCTCTCCCAAGCCATATCTTATAAGTAATGACTAATGTTGTTATGGGTTGTGAAATCCTGATAAAATTTGAAATTTTATTCTAGAAGTAGGGGATTCTCCATAAATTGGGATTAAAATTGGAAATATCAAAATTAGGATTAAAATTGGAAATATAAGATTTGGTATGGACCTTCCATGATTGGTTGGTCACCACAATATTTTCAATAGGTTATATGATGATTTTATAGACAATTCTACCATTATTTGTCTTTTGTGAGGAGTATAACAGGATTAGTCAACACTGGAATTTAAATCGTGACCAAACTTATGCGATGAGCATAAGGGGACTAGTCCCCACTAGACCTAAAATCATGACTATAATTTTGTGATGAGCATAAGTGGAACCTACCATTCAATATATGAATAGTATTAGATTTATTATGTGATAAGAATAGGATGATTCACCTTTCCTAATGCATCATAATCCCATCCTTCCTCATGCGATGAGCATGGAATTCCTTAGGTGATGAGCATGGAATTCATTAGGTGATGAGCCAAGAGTTCATTAGGTGATTATCCTAAAATACCACAGGTGAGTAGCCTTTGATTACTTTGGTTATGAAGCTAGGATTATATAGGTGATGAGAATAGTATTGCTTAGATTATGAGCCTAAGATGTCTATATGGCTTGACAGAAGAAGATATAACAGCCTTCCTGTCCAGATCATAACTGAAGATCCATCCTTTAATTATATGTGGCAAGCATAATATTCCCTCACTTCCAGAAATGAGAAAGATATTTATGGGATTGTCTAAATATACAATGTAATAGAAATTCTATTCAACTTTGATCATTAGGTTGTCACCTTGAAAAGGAAGCAAGTGACATTATAAATTGATGTCCACATGGAGATGGAATAAAGAACAAGATTCATGGGCATGTATTAATTATATAAGAGAAATATGGACTAGGAGGGGGGACTGGCTGGGGGTGTCCAGGAGGGTCTGCAGGGGGGCTGGCAGGGGGGCTGGCAGGGGGGATTGGCAACACTTCCTTATTTTGTTTATTTCTTTGTGACATAATCAGTGGTGGCAGTTTACATCACTTCCAAGCTTCAGGACAATTATTCAAACCTCATATAATATTCACATACTAACTCCATTGCTTGGTAACTTCATATTCCTTCTCAACAAGCTTGGGAACTTCCAACTCCCTTATAATCTATCCCGATCCCAATTGTCTCATCAATATTTTTGGGTACTCCAACTAACATGAAATCATTTTATCATCTTCATATTGGAATGAAACAACTTTTCTTCCTCATTGACAAAAACTATGACACAAACACAATATGTATTAAACAATCTTTCACTTTGTGTTTATTGTCAATACCAATCTAGCAATTGGTATGCCAAGATGTTCTTTAATTTTCTTCTCTCCTCTTTTTCTCATTGACTTATATCATTTTATTTTCTCCACTTATTAAAAATAAATACAAAGTTCATTAAATACGATGGTATCACTTCATTCTTAAAAAATTCTCCATAATTTATTCTATTCAAAGTCTATGTGATCCATGTTTGGTGTAGAAAATATGAGGGTTTGATTTAGAAAACAAAGTTGTCCCATTAACAAAATGAACATGATACCAATTGATTCTAATTCCCATGAATCATTTAGGAGATGTTCATATGTCCAAAAGTTGAAACCAAATGATTCCAATTGATATATTCATTATTTTTGGAATTACAACCTGAGATCATGCACTCATCTCAATACACATATTGAAAACATTCAAGTACATGTAGGAGGTTTTAAAAATCATCCTTGAGATCTCAATTTTTCTCAACTTCTTAGAATTTATTAATTCAATTTCTCCCCCTTAATATCAGACTTTATTATATCATTAATAGGGATGATAGAAATGTATACCTCATCAATGATTTTTTCAAGAAATTTCCAGAAATTACAGATTTTCATGGAATAAATAAATCTGGCATCTTCTCAAGGGTCTTCTCCACTAATATCCCCATTGAGGAGATACACTATCTTCACTCCATAAAGGCAGATATTTCCTTATGATTTTCTTTGTAATAACATTTGATAAATCATAACAAGATGGTGAATTCTTTTCAGATCTGGAATAGTTATTCCAACTTACTTCCCTTCATTTTCTCTCCTCTTGTGAACTAGTTTCACCTTCAATTCCCTACATTGTATGGCACCCTAATAACACAAGAATAATTTGGGAATAATATGGATGTCCTTGATCATTAATGTGAGCTGTTGGGTTGAGAAAATTTTCTCATCCAGTTTTTCCTTTCCAATTTAGCTCCAAGTCTGGAGGGACTCTTCATGCGTGCACTTTTGGATTTTCAAGTAGCCTTGGGCAGCATGGATTTCATTCTTCCCACATGTGATATTTTCATTCTAACATGATGATAGTGCACAGGATGCTCCAGGACCATGGAAGGATTATTCCTGGATTTGGAAGAGGGGAGGGGACAGGGGGTAGGGGTAGGGGGTGTGCAAGGGGCAGTTGGGGCCGGGGGTGTGAAAGAGGGTAAGGGATATGTAGACACCATTGGTATTGAATGTGATTTCACATATGTAAATATTGTAAGTTCATTTTAATAATTATCATTGTTTCCTTTCATTCTCGCATGTATTCACTTGCATCTATTTGTGTTTTACACTTTTAATGGGTTTTATATACCCAGGTTTCAGCTGAATCAATGATTGGGGTGAGCGAGGCCAGTAAATGTGGAAAAATTGTCAATGTTTAAAATCAACTAGGTTTCCATTTGTTTATGCTTATTGAATGTTCAACTTGCATACTGAATACTTTTAGTCATTTTTTTCACATGTTCTTTTTAGGTATTTGAGGATGCCTATAATTCATAATTAAGCATCATAATCCTTGATGACATTGAGAGGTAATTACAATCAATTTCAACCCAATAATAATTTTGGTCCTTTGGTTCAATAACCATTGTGTTGTTCTTTTTAGTACAGGCTTTTGGAGTACATTTCCATTGGACCTCGTTTCCAATATTATTTCTCAAATGCTGATGGTCCTTGTGAAATGTCTTCCTCCCCAGGAATTCTTCTAATACCATTTATTATTATAACTCATTCCAAATATATCTTTTTGAGGTTTTATTTGTCTCAATGTATTCACAAGAAATGGATTACTTGTGTGTATGATTTCTCATGATAGGTTGTGTCTGTGGATAGGGATGCATGCTATGCAGAGATCCAGCAAAAAAACATAGCCCACACTTATGCATGTGAGCATATATATAAGGATCCTCTTGTGCGTGGCTTGACACCTTTGAGGTAGAGTCCCTCTCCCAGCCTCTTTAATTCAGGAATTTTCTAAATTGCATTAATGTACCTTCTTGATTCCTGGTTGTTTATATTAAATTGCAATTCTTTATCAAGTGTTAGTTAAAATAATTGTTTCATTTTTTAAATAAGTAATAGATTTGTAATAAAACCCCTCCAATAGAGGTGCACTGTTTGCGAAAACTCACAGTGGTAGTTTATTCTTATATATCTTGTTTGACATTATTTCATTTATGTTTTCCATTTTAATCCTTACTCCTCTCATTTGAGACACCACAAGAATCTCTAAAGATTTTTTGACTCACAAGGGGGGTGCATGCTTGGGGGATGGTGCAGGCTAGGGGGATGGGGGTGAAGGGAGGTGTAGGGGGTGTGCAGTCTAGGGGATGGGTGGAGGAGGGAAGGGGGTAGGGGGCTGGGGTAGGGGGGAGGGGGATGGGGGATGGGGGTAGGGGGAGGGGCAGGGGGCATGGGTAAAAGTGGAGGGGTCAGGGTGGAGGGGGGCTACACCAATCTAACATTAGTTTTATGATTTTGATATTTGGGGTTTAACCTCTAGACTTATTGGTTTTTAGATTCTAAGATTTATATTCTATGTTTTTTAGTTTTAGATGTTATGGTTTTGAGTTTAGTGTTTTATGTTTTAGTATTTTAGAGGGGTAGGGGGCAGGGTGGAGGGGGGCTACAGCAATCCTCATGCACATTCTCATGGTCATGTGGGTATGTGAATATGGGCCAGGTTTCCTTGCATGTGTGTGAAGGTGTGTATACCCAATGGGGAAGCAGAAAATTTTAGTTAGAAAGCTCCAAGAGCTGAAGTGGACGGTTTGGTTCCACATTGAGGTAGGATCTCTCTTCTAGCCTCTTTAATTCAGGAATGCTTTAAATTGAATTTAGCTTAATTCTTAATTCTGCTTAATTATATTGAATTGCATATCTTGAATAAGTTTTCTTTAATATAATTGATTCATTTGATAAATAAAGTCCTGTTTTTATAAATAAAGTTATGTTTTTATAGCAAAGAAATGCCATGATTTTATAATAAATCTCTTCCAACGGAGGTGCGCTATCTTCTAAACCAGAGAGTAGTGACAGTTATTTGTATCATGTTTAGATTTGGTTTGAGTCTTTCATATGCCTCTTGTTGGTGTTTGTTTTGTGGATAGTTAGTTTTTGTTTTATTTGAATAATATAAATAGGTTTATCATACTTGTTTAACTCAAATGACATTTCTCGAGTAGGCATATGGCTTGACCATGACACTTTCCTTTTCATGATTTGAATATTATAAATAAAATTTCCATGTTTAGGAAAAGTGAATGAATTTTTAAATGGTTTGTGTAGGGTGTATGATTCTTTTCCGTCGCTTTGTTTCCCTTTACACATTGCGTCATTGTGCTGCTCGCTAAAACCTTCTCTTGTGATCCCTTGTTGTATCATATTAAATAGTTGATTTGTTCTATCATCTGCTGGAAGGGCAACCGTTAGAATGTTTCCATACCTCCTCCCGCTACCTTATCTTCTGGACAGAATATGTTGCCCCACAGATGTCGCTGGACCAGGCCCACACGCCGCAGTCATGCCGCGCTCACGCCGCTGTTAGGCCATGGTCATGAAGTGGTCACGCCGCAGCCATGCCGCAGTCACTCCACGGTCACTCCACGGTCACGCCGCGGTCACACTGCGATAATTTCGTGATTTGGCCCTACTCCAGGATGACACCCTACAGTGGTTCACAGTGATAGTATTCTATGAGTCTTGTTATCAATGTTGAGATTGACTAATCGAAATGTTTTCCGGCGGGCCACTGACTAGAATATTGCTCCACCTCCTCCCACTCCCTTCGCTCCTAGATGGAAGATGTTGCCCCGCGGATGTCGCTGGACTAGGCCAACATGCCGCGGTCATGCCGCGGTCACGCCGTGGTCAGGCTGAGGTCACGCCGCGGTCATGCCCCAGTCAAGCCGTGGTCACGTCATGATTTGGCCCTGCTCAAGGACGACAACCTATGACAGTTCACAGTGATAGTATTCAATGAGTCTTGTGATCAATGTTGAGATTGACTAATCACAATTTCTACTTGAGGGGTGATGGTCAGAATGTTTCCCCACCTCCTCCCATTCCCTTCACTCCTAGACAAAAGATGTTGCCCCGCGAATGTTGCTGGACCGGGCCAGCACACCGTGGTCACGCCGCGGTCATGCCGCCGTCACGCCGCGGTCACGCCATGGTCACACTACGATCATGCCGCGGTCATGCCACAGTAATGTAGTGATTTGGCCTTGCTCTAGAACGACACCCCACAGTGGTTCTTAGTGATATTATTCCATGAGTCTTGTGATCAATGTTGAGACTAAATAATCATAATTTCTATTGGCGGGGCGATGACCGTAATGTTGCCCCACCTCCCCCTGGTCCCTTTTCTCCTGGCCAGAAGATGCTTCCCCACAGAAGCCACTAGACTGGGCCAACACGTCGCGGTCATGCCACTGTAACTCCACGGTCATACCACGGTAATATCGTGATTTGTCCTTGCTCCGGGATGACACCCTGCGGCGGTTCGCAGTGATAGTATTCCATGAGTCTTGTGATCAATGTTGAGACTAAATAATCACAATTTCTACTGGTGGGGCGACAAACGGAATGTTTAACCATCTCCTCCCACTCCCTTTGCTCCTGGACAGAAGATGTTGCCTCGCGGATGTCGTTGGACTGGGCCAACATGTTGTGTTCATGCCACGGTTACGTTGCGGTCACGCTATGGTCACGCCTCGGTCACACCGTGGTCACGTCGTAGTCACACCACGGTCACGTCGCCGTCATGAAAGTGTCACGTCGTGGTCATGCCACGGTCACATCGCCATCATGACAATGTCACGTCGTGGTCATGCCATGGTAATTCCACGATTTGGCCCTGCTCCAACCACATCCAGCCCACACCAACCCCCTTCCACCTTCATTTCAGCCCGCTGCCACCAGCATTCCAGCCCACAACAGTCCCCCCTGCCACCTTCGAATCAGCCCTCACCATCCGCCTAGCACCTACAACCATCCCCCTTCCACCAGAATTTCATTCCCCTTCCATCTGCATTCGAGCCTGCACCAGCCCCCAGCCACCTGAAGTCCAGCCCGCACCAGCCACCACACCAGCCACCACCCCCAACCTCCTGCAAAACACATATGCCAGCCCTCTGCCACCTGCAAAATAGCCCCATCCACCAGTTCCAGCCCTCACTAGCCCCTGGGATCCTACATCCTAGCCCGCAGCAGCCCCTGACACATGCCCAACAGCCCCCATCCACTTGAAATCCAGTCCACACCAGCCCCCTGCCACCTATTCCAGCCTGCACCAGTCCCCTTCCACCCCCTTGCCACCTTCCTTCCCACCCGCACTAGCTACTATAGCCCATACCGTCCAGCGCACCAGTCCCCAGCCTCTTTCATTCCAGGATGCATGAGAAAAACTCCATGAAAATCACAAAAAGGAAAGGCGAAATCAGATCCCCTTGCCTGGGATATTTTTTCCACGAAAAGTATCCATGTAAACTGCTATTAATGTTCACTGAGAACATTGGGGTAGAGACACATCTTTTAACCCAAGACGAAAACCTATCCGGAAAGCCAAGCAGATCCAAATAATCCCATAAGAAGTCCCACCTGACCGAATCAAAATCCTTGAATAAATCGATCTTGAAGCGACACCTAGGAACCCCGGAATCAAGATGGTAGCCCCAAAATAACACCTGGGTAAAAATATTATTTGGATGATTGGTTTTGGTACATAAGGTTTATGATATTCTTATCCAGATTTAGATTTATGAGTCTCTTAATGTTAATTTTGTAACCATCATACTAGAGGGTCTGAGTTATAAGTGTTGGAAGTATATTATTTAGAATACACCAAACAAAGAAAATTCTAGGAAAAGTTTCAAGGCATTGTTCATTGACAATTCTTTCATAATTAAGGGAAGGTACTGATGGATATAGAATTTTCTAAGAGGGGTTGTCCAGGTGGGGTGTCCAAGGGCTATCCGGGGTGTTTCGGGGGGTCTGCAGGGCAGGGGGAGGGTGCAGGTGGGGTGTCTAGGAGGATATGTCCCGGGGAGGTGTTTAAGGGCTATTCGGGGGGGGGGGGGGGTCTGTAAGGCAGGGTGCAAGTGGGGTGTCCAAGCGCTGTCTGGGGGGGGTGTCGGGGGGTCTGCAGGGCAGGGGGAGGGTGCAGGTGGGGTGTCTAGGAGTGGCTGTCCAAGGTGGTGTCCAAGGGTTGTCCGGGGGGAGTTTTGGGGTGGTCTGTAGGGCAGGGGGCAGGGTGTAGGTGGGGTGTCTAGTGGGGTTGTCCAGGGGGGTGTCCAATGGCTGTCTAGGGGAAGATTTGAAGAGATTAACCCACGAGAAAAGAGACGTAACCTCATAGAAATAACTTTTCTTATGGTTTTTGGAATGGTTTTCCCAATAGCAATAGGTCTGAAATCCCTTACATTCACATCATTTTACTTCTATAGGATTAGGGAAATAAAATTGGGGTTGATTCCATAGGGAATTGAGACTTGGTTAAAGAACTCCCTCATAGAGTTAAGAAGCTCACCCTAAACTATGCCCTAGTAGAAAATAAAGAATTAATTTGTGAACCCATCAGGACAATCCACACTCTCAAGATTTAGAGAAAAAAGGGTAATCTTAACCTCCTTATCATCATGGGATGCAACAAAGGAGATTGTTGGATCGGTGTATCCCGATCTGGTTGGAACATGTACCTTTTAGAAACAACCATAACACCAATATCATTGAACTCAGACTTGGTAGTATAAACATCCTTCAAATATCTAACTAGACCATTCACACCCTTAAGATCTTTGAAATTTACTTCAGAAACTACTTTTTGAGTAGGAGGTAATGATTGGAGATTCCTAGTCAACTTTGTTTGGGTAGTCGTTAACCCAACCCACTTTTAAAAATCAATCATGGGAATAAAGGACTTCATATGTTCAATAATCTCATCATTAGTATATTTTCACACTTGTTTAAGATCATTATAATCTCCTAAAATATTATCAAACTCCTTTAGAATATCATAGGCAAAAGATTAAATTTTATAACATTATGAGATCTTACTAATAGAGGATTATTCCTCACGCACAATAGGAGGCAGTGACGGTATAGTAGAGAACCCTGGCGCTGGTCCAAGCGAGAGAAATCATATCCCTGGAGCAAGGGGGAGGGTGCAGATGGGGTGCAGGGGGGAGGGTGCAGGGGGGGTCTGCATGGGCAGGGGCCGTGCAAGGGGGAGGGGGAGGGTACAAGGGTCAAGGGGAGGGTGCACAGGGTGTGCGGGGGGGGGGGGGGGGATTGGGTGTGAGGGGTGGGAGGTAGTGTTAATCCCACCTATTAGACTATATTGTCACATATTATTTGATCACATAGTCAAACAAAGTCATATTTTAGATATTTGAATACTTTTAGGAAAGCCTTATGCACAACATTTTCATATGACATTATAAGTCACATGATTATCAATGTTGTACAACATAACCACTATTTTCATATCATTTCATGTGCTTCTAGAGACTTCACACCTAATGAAATACCCTTATTCTTGACTTCGTAGCATCAAGTAGTTAATCATCAGGCAAAGAAACTATCTCCATGGACACATCATTATTTAGTCATCCACCTCCTAAATAGATATTCTCATCTTTCTCAACTCTAATATGTCCACAAAAACGCACGTAGAGGGCTTCTATTTTCTCAGAAATTTGGTACAATGTCTTCTTCTAATGTTTGAGGGTGTTTATATGAAGATAATATCAAAAAGACTTGGTATCATTTCACAATTATTTTCAATGATTTGAATAAAACCTATTATGAATACGTGAATGTTGTAGATTATTTTAAATATTCACCAATGTATACGACATGATGTAGTAAAAGTCATCATCTTTTGGTTTGTGTTATCTGGTGATTCATGATACCACACCTAGGATTGATTCATGATACCAAACCTAGGCCACTACGACTCCCTACACCTAAGGTATCCATGTGTTAACTAGGATATAATCATTCTTGCTTTAGTGCCATTCAAAAATTCCACCTGCAAGGGGTGGTGTAAGGGGTATTGGGGGGGGGGGGGGTTGTGCAATGGGGATGTGCAGGTGTGCAGGGGGGGGTACAGGGTGGGGTGCAAGGGGGGCTATGTTGTGGGGTGGGGGTGTCCAACAGGGGTGGTGCAAGAGGTGTCTAGCAGGGGGGCTGTCCGAGGGGGTGTTTCCAGGAGGGGGGTCTATCCGGGGGGTCTGTCCATGGGGGAGGAGGGGGGGTAAGTTGAAGGGTGGTAGAGGGGGGGGTGCAGGGTGGGGTGCAAGGGGGCTATGTTGTGGGGTGGGGGTGTCCAACAGGGGCGGTGAAAGAGGTGTCCAGTAGGGGGGGCTATCCGGGGGGTGTCTCTCTAGGGGGGGGTGTGTTTCCAGGAGGGGGGTCTATCCGGGGGGGTCTGTCCAGGGGGAGGAGGGGGGTAAGTCGAAGGGGGGTAGAGGGGGGGCTACTGTCTTTGGGGGGGGGGGGGTTCATGGGGTGTGCGGGGGGGTGGGGGGTGGGGGGGTAGTGTTAATCCCACCTATTAGACTATATCGTCATATATTCTTTGATAACACTGTCAAACAAAGTCATATTTTAGATATTTGAATACTTTTAGGAAAGACTTATGCAAACAAATTTCATATGACATTTTAAGTCATATGATTATCAATGTTTTACAAGATAACCACTATTTCCATATCATTTTGAGTTCTTATCAGGACCTCACTCCCAATGAAATACCCTTCTTCTTAACACCGTAGCATCGAGTAGTTAGTTTTCAGGAAAACACCATCTTCATGGCCACTTCATTATTTATTCATACACCTCCTAAACAGATATTTTCATCTTTCAAAACTCTAATATGTCCACCAAAATGCCCGTATAGGTCTTCCAGTTTCTCACAATTTTTCTACAATGTTTTCTCCTAATGTTTGAGGGTGTTTATATGAAGATCATATCCAAAAGACTTGGTATCATTTCACAATGATTTTCAATGACTTGAATAAAACCTATGATGAATACATGAAGGTTGTTGATTATTGTATATATTCACCAAAGTATACAACATGATGTAGTAAAAGCCATCATCTTGTGGTTTGTGTTATCTGGTGATTCATGATACCACACCTAGGATTGATTCATGATACCACACCTAGGCCAATATGAATCCCTACACCTGAAGTCTCATTGTGTTAACCAGGATACCATCATTTTTGCTTTAGTGCCACTCCAAAATTTCATCTGCAAGGGGTGGTGCAAGGGGTATTAGGGGGGATGTGTAGTGGGGTTGTGCCATTGTGCATGGGGTGTAGGGTGTGGTGAAAGCGGGGCTATGTAACGGGGTGGGGGTATCTAGCAGGGGGGATGTCCACGGGGGGGGGGGGGGGGGTGGGTCTGTCCAGGGGGTTTGTCCAGGGGGGTGGAGGGGGGTCTGTCTAGGGGGGGGGGGTAGAGGGGGGCTGTTGTCCGTGGGGGTGCATGGGGTGTGCGAGGGGGGGGGAGTCTTAATCCCACCTATTGGACTATATTGTCACATATTCTTTGATCACATAGACAAAAAAATTAATATTTGAGATATTTGAATACTTTTAGTAAATACTTATGCAAAACATTTTCATATGACATTATAAGTCATATGATTATCAATGTTGCACAACATAACCACTATTTCCATATCATTTCGAGTGCTTCTTAGAACTTCACTCCAAATGAAATACCCTTCTTCTTAACATCATAGCATCGAGTAGTTAATCATCAGGAAAAACAACCATCTCCATGGACACATCATTATTTAGACATCCACCTCCCAAATAGATATTCTCATCTTTCACAACTATAATATTTCCTCCAAAATGCCCGTTGACGGCTTCCAGTTTCTCACAATTTTGGTACAATGTTTTCTATTAATGTTTGATGGTGTTTATATGAAGATCATATCCAAAATACTTGGTATCATTTCACAATGATTTTCAATGATTTGAATAATACCTATGATGCATATGTGAAAGTTTCAGATTATTGTAAATATGCACCAAAGTATACGACATGATGTTGTACAAGTCATCATCTTGTGGTTTGTGTTATCTAGTGATTTATGATACCACACCTAGTATTGATTCATGAAACCACACCTAGGCCACTATGACTCCCTACACCTGAGGTCTCCACGTGTTAACCAAGCTACCATCATTCCTGCTTTAGTGAAATTCCAAAATCGCTCCTACAAGGGGTATTGGGGGGGTGTGCAGTGGGGTTGTGCAAGTGTGCGGGGGGGGGGGGGGGGGGGGGGTGCAGGGTGGGGTGTAAGGGAGGTCGTGCAGCGGGGTGGGGGGTGTCCAGTAGGGGTGGTGCAAGGGGTGTCCAACATGGGGGGGGGGGGGTCTGTCCAAGGGGTGGAGGGGGGTCTGTCCAGGGTGGTAGGGGGGTTGTTGTCCGGGGGGTGTCTAGGAGGGTTTCCAAGAGAGAGGGGGTGTCCAGGAGGGGGGGGGGGTGTTCTGTAGGGGTGGTGAAAGGGTTGTACAGTAGGGTGTGGGGGGGGGGGGGGGGTCTATCCCGGGGGTTTCCAAGAGGGGGGGGGGGTGTTGTCCAGGTGGGGTTGTCCAGGGGGTTTCTAAGAGGGAGGGGTGTGTCCAGGAGGGGGGGGGATCTGTCCAGGGGGGGTGGAGGGGGGGCTGCTATCCGGGGGGCTGTCCTGGTGGGGGTTGTCCTGGGGGGTTTCTAGGTGGGGGGGGGGGGGTTTCCAAGAGTGGGGGGGGGTGTCCAGCAGGGGTGGTGCAAGGGTTGTCCAGCAGGGGGGGGTTGCTGTCCAGGTGGGGTTGTCTTGGGGGGGGGGGGGGTCTATCCAAGAGGGGGGGCGATCTGGCCAGGTGGTGGAGGGGGGGGGGGGGGGCTTCTATCCTGGTGGGGTTGTGAAGGGGGTCTTTCCAGGAGGGAGGGGGTGTCCAGGAGGGGGGGGGTTGTCCAGGGGGTGTCTTACAGGGGTGGTGTAAGGGGTGTCTAGTAGGGGGGGCTGCTGTCTAGGTGGGGTTGTCCTGGGGGGGTCTGTCCAGGGGAGTGAGTGGGGTCTGTCTAGTGTGGGGAAGTGGGGTTGCAGGGGGAGGGGTGTATGGGGTGCTTTAAGGTGTAGGTGGTGTGTAAGAGGGAGAGTGGGGGGATTTTCAGGGGGCGGTGGGGCGGATGCAAGGGGTCAGCACCAGCTGAACAGTGTTGGTTATTTTACAAAATGTGTTGGCCTATAGCCACGGTTTTAAAACGTAGCTATAGGTCTACATCCATGGTTCCTAACTGTGGCTATATGTCTATATCCACGGATGCAACCATATCTCTAGGAGATGAGAGATTTTAGCCTATTCCATGGGTTGAAACCATGGAATTAGCATTGTTTACATGGTTGGAACCATGGCTATAGGGTTATAGCCACGGTTTGAACCGTGGATATAGGGCTACAGCCACTGTTGGGAACTGTGGTTATAGGTTTTACCCTATAGCCACACCAATACCATCCACGACTATGGGAACTGTGGCTATAACCTATAACAATAGTTTTTGGGCCTATATCTACTGTTTAAAATTGTGGCTATGGCCTGATTTTGTAGTAGTGTTAGTGTTTTAGTCCATTTTATGTTTTTAGGGAATTTAGTGATTTCTTGGTTTTTACGGGTTTAAATAGTTTTTAGGGTTTTATGGTTATCCTATTATTTTTCAAGGATTTTAGGTTTTATACATTTCTAGAAATTTTTAGGGATTTCTAGGGGTTTTAGGGTTTTATGTTTTTTGGGTTTTTGAGGTTTTTTATCTTTTTATGTTTTTAATGGGTTTTTAGTGTTTTTTTGGGGTTTTAGGTTTTTAGTGTATTTTTTGAGTTTTTAGTGGTATTTTTGGGTTTTGGGGTTTTTATTATTTTAATTGGTTTTTTGGTTTTTAGGGATTTTAGGGTTTGTATAATTTTTTAGGTTTTTAGTGGTTTTAATCATCTATAGGTTTTTATGGTTTCATAAAGTGTTTTTTAGGGATTTTAGGGTTTTTATGGTTTAATGTATTTTAGGGATTTTTAAATATTTTTATGGTTTTTTTGGATTTTAAGGATTTTCTTGGTTTCTAGGGGATCTGGGTTTTTATGGTTTTTTATGGACCTAGGGTTTTTATTAAACTTTTTAGGTTTTTTTTAATTTTTTTTATCATTTTAAAGTTTTTTGGGTTTAATGGGTCTGTATATTTTTTAGTGGGGATTAGTTTTTTATGGGTTTTTTATATTTTTTAGTTTTTAGTGTTTTTTTATGGTTTTTATGGTTTTAGGGGGTTTTAGGTATTTTAAGCTATTGACAATATTTAGGTTTTTAGGAGATTAATGTTTTTTACGGTTTTTTAAGGGATTTCTTAGGTGATTTTAGAGATTTTACGTTTTTTTTCCTTTTTAGTGGTTTTTAGGTCTTTCTAATATTTTTAATTGTTTTTATGGTCTTTTAGTGTTTTTTAGTGGTTTTAGGGATTTTATCAAAAAAATTTCGGGTTTCATTAATTTTTTTTAGGTAATAAGGGGTTTTATGTATTTTTAATATTTTTATACGTTTAAAGGTTTTATAGAGTTTTTAATTAATATATTTTTTGTTTTTATGGGGTTTTAAGGTTTTTAGAGCGTTTGGGGGGTTTTATGGTGGGGTGGGGGTTAGGGTCTTTTTAGGGGTTTATGGTTTTTATAATTTTTCAGTTTTTTAGGATTTAGGAATTTTAATTGTTTTTAGTGTTTTTATGTTTTCTTAAGTGCTTTAAGGGTTTTAGGTTTTTTATGTTTTATGTATTTTTTTGGGTTTTAAGGATTTTTTTGGTCTTTATGGTTTTTATGGATTTTGAGAGATTTTATGATTTTAAGAGATTTATTCTTTTTTTGGGATTCTTGGTTTTTTTTTGATTTTTTAGGGGTTTTATGTTTTTTATAGTATATAAAATTTTTGGCATTTTAACAGTTTTTAGTTTTTAGTGGGATTTTAGGTTTTAATGGTATTTTGGGGGTTTTTATGGTTTTTAAGGTTTTATGGTATATAGGTTTTTTAGGGTTTCTATTTTTTTTTTATGTTTTTTGGGGGTTTTAAGTGTTTTTTGGGTTTCAATGTTATCATAGGGGTTTCCAACGTTTTAGGGTATTTAGGATTTTTTAAATTTCTAGGCGTTTTAGGGATTTTATGATTTTTATGGTTTATAGGGTTTTTAGGATTTTTAGGGTTTCTTAATATTTTATGGTTTTATAGTTTTTTGCGGTTTTCAGGGTGTTTTTGAGTATTTATGGTGTGTAAAGTGTTTTTAGAGCTCTTTTTTATCGTTTTAGGTGTTTAAATGGGTTTCAATTATTTTAGTTGTTTTAGGGTTTTTATTGGTTTTTAAGGATTTATGTTTTTTTTTGAGTATTTATTTTTATTTTTGGTTTTTAGGGTATTTTTGAGTTTTTAGGGTTTTTATTATTTTTAATCATTTTAACATTTTTAGGGGATTAAATGGATTTTATATTGTTTAGATGATTTTTAGGGTTTTTATGTGTTTTGCTGGGTTTATGGTTTTTAGGGGTTTTCAGGTATTTAGGTTTTTAGGGGCTCTTAGGGTTTTTATTTTTTTTAGGTTTTATGGGTTATAAGTGTTATTAGGGGTTTTAATATTTTGGTTGTTGTTTTTAGGGTTTTTAGTGATTTTTATGTTTTTATGGATTTTATGTACATTTAGTATTTTATTGTTTTTAGTGTTTTTAGGGATTTTGGGGGATTTATGTTTTTAGGGAAAGGAAGATGCGAGGGTCAGGCTATTCTCAGCCCCCCCCCCCCCCCAATTTATTAGAAAGAAAAAAGTGACACAACAGACAAGGGAGGAGAAGGGTCAAACGACCCACGCACAAAAACCATTTACATCCCACGCCAAAATAAGAAAAATAAAAACAAGAAAAAACACCCAAATCCAAAAAAATCATAAAAACCAAAAAGTCCCCCAACATCACCCAGCCAAACAATAACTTGCAGTAGTTCAAAAATAGCACCTTCAGCACCTCGCATCCAAGCAGCAGCCATCACCCAACTTCACTCTCTCCAGCCTCCATCACCACCTCGCCAATCATAACCACCGCCAACATCAAAGAAATAACACCAGAATCGTAAACAACAACTTTATCACAACCAAACCATACAACAACCAACATCTAGCACCCATTTTCAGACAACCAGCTCCTCTTTCAGACAAACATCTCCCAGCTGCCCACATCCACCTCAACAACTAACAGTACCAATTCCTCTCAACCCCACCATAAAAAAACTCCAGAACCCACCACCTCCAAACCTCGAGGACATCTGATGTCTAGCAGATCAATGTCCAACAACTCAAGATCCAGACAAAAATTAGAAGCAACTCATGAAAAAACCACCAACTAGCAGCAAAACTCATACAAAAGCTCAAAAAACAGAAACCATCTCCTCCTATCCATGTGATATCTAGCATCCCACCATTGCCAGACTCACAAAACCACCATCACCCATGCCTAAACCCATTCCGCACTATCCAAAACTCCTTAAACTCATCATTCAACAACATCAACAACTCACAACCGAACCATCCACAATTCAAAAACCCGCAACCCAGCAAATCAAAAGGAGCACAACACAAAAAGACCAGACCTTCCTCAGCAGCAAAACCCCAGAGAAAGGATTAAGAACAAGAAAAATGAATCTGCGATTCCGCTCTAAGCATCCTCCATGACCCATCACAAAACCAGAAAAACCAGCGAGACCCTCCTCGGGTCCAAACGAGAAGTGAAGGTCTGAGCGCAGGACCGTGAACACCATCGCCAAGAAACTGCAAATCCCATATTATCTTCCATTAACCGAGGAAAATCCAATAATCATTCAGACGAAGACACCAGATCATGTCGTTGAACCAGTGATGGGATCCAAAGAACTGAACACCAAGAGACGGCCTAGACCAAACCCAGATCTGGCAAGCATGCCTGAAAATTGGGCCAGAAACTCCTCTGCCCAGTCATTGAGACAATCGTTGCACCTGCCAAACACCATCACGAAATCAGGAATACCTGTGTGAATTCATATCTGAATCGGTCTTTGAGATTTGCTTCGCCATTGACCAGTAAGGGGCTAACCAACAACACGAAATCTTTCAACCAACTCGACGGCGTGAGCAACTACATCAAGCCCCAGACCAGACGATCTACCAAGACTGATTCCAAGCCACCGAGAGATTGACAATACTGCAAAGGAGCAACAACGATCCATCATGGAGAGGCGATGACGAAGGATATTGTGAAGGGAGAGCACCCAGAGACTCAGCCGCCATCTCTTCTAAAGCTTTGTAGGGGTTTTTTATTATGTTTTTAGGCGTTTTTGGTTTTTATATTTGTTTCATTTTTTTAGTACTTTTAATGTTTTTTAGCATTTATTTAATGTTTTTAGGGGTGTAAATAGTTTTATAGTATTTATTGGTTTTTTGAGTTTTTTATATTTTTTATGGTTTTTAGGGTTTTTATGGTTTTTTGGGGTTTTGAAGGTCTTTTCTGGTTTTTAGTGTTTTTAGAGTTATTTTGTTTTTAGGGGTTTTACGTGTTTTTAGATTTTTTACATTTTTGTTAGATTATATTCAGGGTTATTTAGGTTTTTTACTTTTTAGGTATTATTAGTATTGTATAGGGTTTTTATGGGTTTTAGATATTTTGAGAGATATGGGAGGTTTTACAGTTTTGGGGGATTTTAAAGAGTTTTAGTGTTTTTTTATTATTAGGGGTTTTATTGTTTTTAGGTTTCTATGGATTTATTTGTGGTTTTCATGGTTTTGAGGGGGTTTTACATTTTAAAATAATTTTAGATGATTTATAACTTTTATGGTTTTAGGGGTTTTTGGGATATTGAGGGTTTTTAGGGTTATTTCATTTTATCGGTGTTTTTTAGTGTAATGTTTTTTAAAAAATAATGGTTTAAAGGGTTTTTAGAGTTTTTAGTGGTTTTAGGGTATTTATGGGGTTTTAAGGTTTTTTGGGTTTTTGAAAGAAACTCAAAAAAACCATTAAAATCCTTAATACTCAAATGAATCCCTAACCCCCCCCCCCCCCACCCATAAAAAACCATAAAAATCATAAAATCCCATGAAAACCATAGAAACCCCTAATGAATACTAAAATATTAAAAAATCCCCAAAATACTCCTGAAGGATTGTGGCGCTCTCCCCTGGTTCGCTCTCTCGCTCGTCGCTACTTCAAGGTCTTCCACTGGATCTTGCTTGGGGCTTTGTCTTTGGATCTTCGCCCCGTCCCTCTTGGTGGAGGTGCGCCATGGATGTTCTCTTCAGACCCGAGGATGCGGTGTTATTTCTGAGGATTCAGTATTTCAGATCGATTCTATTTCATGAGATTTTGGATCCAAATTCAATATTTTCCTGGCTTATTTCTCCCTGTGCTTGGGATTTGGCAGATTCAGAGGTTGTGACTATCATTTTGGTTATGGATCATATTTTCTCAGCATATGGTAAAGTGGTCAACTTCTTGGCATTTGGAAACCCTAGAGGTATTTGGTTGCAGATCCAGATCGCGTTTGCTGAGATGGGGCCTCCACGGATGGGTAAACAGCTTTGAATTTTACAGTGGCGTATGATATTTTTTCAGCGGCATGGGATATGGCCCCTTCGTCGGCGTAACGCGGGGGTCCGGTTTCCTCGGTCATCGATGCTTTTTTATCCCCTTGAAGCGATGTACCTGGGAGATTTGTAGTGGCCTCTATGGCGTAGCTTCCTTTCTCGATGGATGTGGAAGGCATGGATTTATCTTGGTGGTGATGCTCATGTTCCAAGATTCTGGGTTTTCGATTCTTCTTTATTTCGGTCTGCGAAGAATTTACAGGTTTTTTCTCAGCCCGATATTTGACTCATGTTAATTCTCCTGGCCTGTTTGTGGTTTGTGGGATTCTGGTTTCGATTTGGGGTTGGATTATTCGGTTATGGATCTGCTTGTGGTGGCGGATGGTCCTGCCATGGGCTGACATTGATGTCGTTCGCTGGTATGGTTTTGAAGTTCTGCGTTATGGCTATGTGTTACAATTTATGGGATGCCGAAAGGGAATTTTGAGCTGCGTACTGGTTCTTGCTTTGGTTGCTGGTGTTTCTACCTCTGGTGCTGATGGCTTTGGGTGGCTGGTGATTGAACTGCCTTACATGGTGGTGTTGGTTCAGTTTCTGGGTATGGCTATGGTGTTGCTGGATGGGATTTTGGTGGTGATGGTTTTCTGGTTTTTACGTTGCTGGGGGATGGCTGTTACTTGGATGGGATGTAATAAAAGATGCAGGTGCTTGGTGATGGTTGGTGTGTTGCTGTGAAATAGAAAGTTCTGTGTGGTTGGGCTGCTGAAGTTACTGCTGATGGTATTGATGCTGATGGATGCTGGTTGCTGAATGGCTAGTGGATGAATGCTGGTATTGGTGCTGATGGATG
Organism: Viscum album; assembly: GCA_963277665.1. Classification (NCBI taxonomy): domain Eukaryota; kingdom Viridiplantae; phylum Streptophyta; class Magnoliopsida; order Santalales; family Viscaceae; genus Viscum; species Viscum album. The sequence goes on from OY728160.1 coordinate 759,463,220, forward strand.
TTTGTTGGTGACGTGCTGGGAGCTGATGCTGGTTACTTTTATGTTTTTCTTCTTTGTGTGTTTTTTTCATCTTTTGGCTTTTCTTTTTTTGCGGTCTTTGGGCGTGTGTTTGTTAAGGGTTTTTTGGGTCTGGGTTGATTGTCCCTACCCCTCCCTTGTCTACAGTGTCTTCATGTCTTTTTTCTAATAAATTTTGGGGGGAGTCAGGAATAGCCTGTCCCCGAGCCTTCCTTGCCCTAAAAATGCCAATAAACGTAAAAAACCATAAAAACCGTGAAAAAAACTAAGAAAACATTATAAACATAAAAACATTTAAAACTCATAAAAACCTAAACATCTCTAAAAACATAAAAATCACAAGAAACCCTAAAAACACCTAAAACACTCAAAATTTCTAAAAACCCTAAAAAACCAAAAATTTCAAAAAAAAATCCCTAAAAATACTTAATAAAATAAAAAAACACTAAAAGCCATAAAAACCCTAATAAAATCTTAAATACCAAAAAAACACATAAATCTCTAAAATCTAAAAAATCATAAAAACCCTAAAACCCCATAAAAATACCCCAAAACCCCTAAAACTATTAATATACCTAAAACCTAAAAAATCTCAAAAACCCAAAAAGAAACCTAAAAATCCAATAAAACCACTAAAAACCCTTTAAACCCCTAAACAAAACAAATAAATCTAAAACCCTAAATTATCCCAAAAACCCTAAAAGACCCTAAAACCCCAAAATTCCCTAAAAACCATTACAAACCATAAAAATCCAAAAAAAATCTCAGTAATACCTAAAAACAAAAAAACCCTAAAAACCATGAAAAACCTTATAAAAACCTTGAAAACATAAGAATACTTAAAAACAACTAAAAAATATTGAAAATTCTATAAACCCTAAAAACATCTAAAAATGCTAAAAAACCCTTGAAACCCCACAAAACCCTAAAACCCATAAAACGTTAAAAATTCTAAAAATTCCATAAAACCCCCTAAAAACATAAAAAACTCTAAAACCATAAAACCCTAATAAAACCATAAAATCTTAAAAACACTTAAAACTACTAAAACACCTAAAACCCACTTAAAACAGTAAACACTCTAGAAGATACTAAAAACTACAAAACACCCTAAAACCCATTAAAATCCCTCAAAAGCCATCAAATCCATAAACCATCAAGAAATATAAAATCCTTTTAGACCCATAAATACATTAAAAAATTCTAAAAAACACGCAAAACCCTACAAAAATCGAAGGACCCTAAAACCCAAAAGAAACCCTAATACCCTATAAACCTAAAAAACCCTAAAAAACAAGAAAATATTAAAAGTATATAAAAGACCATAAATATTCTAAAAAAATTTCTAAAAATAACTAAATTCAATAAAAAACCTAAAAAACATGAAAACCCCTAAGAAAACCTCAAAAACCAAAAAAAACTTAAAACCCCTAAAAACCTAAAATTACTAAAACCCCTAAAACATAAAAAAAACCTAAAATCCCTAAAATCCCTAAATATCTAAGAAACAATAAAAATATTGAAAAATACCAAAAAAACGCACAAAAAAACCTAGAAACATTGAAAACCCCTAAGAAAACCATAAAAACCAAAAAAATGTAATGCCCCTAAAATCTTAAAAGAACACTAAAAGCCTATAAAATCTAAAAACCCTAACCCCCAAACTATAAAAATACCTAAAATTCGTAAAACCCCACAAAAACAAAAAACAAACTAAAAATTCTAAAACCCCTTTAAATTCATAAATACATTAAAATATATAACAAAATGTTAAAATTTCTAAAAACACAAAGAAACCCATGATAACCCCAAAAAATACCATAAAAACCCAAAATACCCAAAAAAAACCCTCAAAATCTCTAAAAACCCAAAAAACATATAAAAATAAAAAATAGAACATAATTCCCTAATACTGTAAAAAAACCCTAAAAACCTTGAAAAGCCTAAGAAATCATTAAAAACTGAAAAACAAATAAAAACCCTAAAGACCAAAAAATTTTGAAAACCATAAAAAACCTAAAAACCATAAGAAACCCTAAAACAATAAAAAACCCAATAAAAACCCGAAAAAAACACTAAAAAAACTAAAAAACATTTAAACTCCTCAAAACATTTAAAATTATCAAAAACCATAAAAAAACCTATTTAACATAAAAAAAACTCAAAACCCAAAAAACAAGAAAACCCTAAAAACCTTAAATGCCAACAAAATCCCTAAAACCATAAAAACCCAAAAAAATCCAAAAAAAATCTTTAAAAATGCTCCAAATGTGGAAAACCCTAAAAAGCATGAAAATGTATAATAAAATATTAAAAACAAAAAAAACAATTAAACCCTAAAATGAAAAAACCCAAAACCCATAAAACCCCTCAAACAACATTTAAAACCTAAACACCATAAAAAGTTTCTTAAAAACACCAAAAAATCAAAAACATTATAAAAAAAGTAAAATCCTAAAAACCCTAAGAAAACACTAAAAACTTAAAATACTAAAAACCTCAAAAACCTAAAACACTGAAAAAACTCTAAAAACCCTAAAAGACCCATAAACCCTTAAAAACTCAAAAATCCCAAAAAAACATAATACCAATAAAACCCCTAAAAACCAAAAACCACTCAAAATTCTTGAAAACCCGAAAACCAAATAAATCTTGAAAACCACCTAAAACACTTAAAACACTAAAAACAGAAAAACCTTAAAAAACCCAAAGAAAATTTTAAAAACCTACAAAACTAAAAACCCCAAAAAATTATAAAAATTTATAAAATCCAAAAGACCAAAAACCCTTAAAAAACCCTAAAAACCATTAAAATCCCTAAAACCCGAAAAACTATAAAATCATACAAAAACCATAAAAATGAAAAAAAGTAAAAACTCATGAAAACGCTATAAAATCCTTAAAAACGTTAAAATACCTAAACACCTATAAAACCTTTAAATTCCTAAAAACCCTAATGTGCACTAATAAGACTCTAAAATTCCTAAAACCTCTAAAACCCATAAAAACCATAAATATCCCAAAAAACCTTAAAAATCATAAACACCATAAAAGTCATAAAAACCATTAAAACCCCTGAAAAACTTTTAAGAACATAAAAATAATATAAAATTTAAAAATACCTTAAAAAATTAAAAAACATAAAATCTCCTGGAAACACAAAAAAAACATAAATACCTAGGAAACCCCTAATAAAACCTTAAAGACCTAAAAATCGATAAAACCCCCAAAAACCAAAAAACCTCTAAAACCCATAAAACCTATAAAAACCCTATAACCCAATAAACCCATCAAAACCCTAAAAACCCAAAAGAGCCATAAAAATCCTAAAATTTTTAAAAAACCCCTAAAAATATAAATAAATAAAAACCCCTAAAAATACCAATGAAAATAATAAAAACTTAGAAACACTTGAAACACCTAAAAACCTAAAACCCCTAAAAACCCTGAAAATCCATAAAAGACCCTAAAACCCTAAAACCCTTAAAATCATAAAAACCATGAAAAATATAATAGACTCTAAAAAATCATAAAACCCCAAAAACCAACTAAAAAATATATAAATCCTTAAACACAAAAAATATTACAAACTCAAAAAACATTTAACTCCCTTAAAAATAAAAAAAACCATAAAAACCCCAAAAAACTAAAAAACTCTAAAGCCCCTAAAAATACCTAAAAACCATAAAAAACTAAAAATTCCCTAATATTCATAAAAATGTAAAAAATCCTTAAAATTTTTGAAAATTCCAAAGAAAAAAAATGAAAAACTATAAACTCTAAAAACCCCTAAAAACCAAACAATAATAAAAACTCTACAAACCCATAAATACTTTAAATAATCTAAAAGTACCTAAAAACTATAAGAAACGCAAAAAAATCATAAAAATTAATAAAAATCTCTAGAAATGAAAAAATCCTAAAACCCTAAAAAATACTAAGAAAACCTTAAAACCTTAAAACACTTAAAAACCCTAAAAACCATAAAAAATGCTAATACGATTAAAATTTCGTAAACCCCTAAAAACCCAAAAATAAAAAAATGCTATAAAATGATAAAAACCCAAAAAACCATAAAAATCAATAAAAACCTTAAAAAATCCCTAAAAATACATAAAATGTAACAACCCCTAAAACACATTAAACACCCTAAGAAATCCATAAAAACCTATAAATAATTAATGAAACTAAAAAACCTAAAAAACTAAGAAATTTAGAAATCATAAAGCCCTAAAAACACATAAAACCCACAAAATTACTAAAAAGCCTAGAAACCCATAAATATTTTAAAAATCCCTTAAAATGTAAAAGATCTTAAAGCCCTAAAATCATAAAAAAACATTAAAAAACCTAAAAAATACATAAATCCCGTAAAAAATATAAGAAACCTTAAAAAACTAAAAAAATAAAAACCATAAAAGCCACATAAAAACCCTAAAACCCCTAAATACCATAAATACTCCAAAAAAACTAAAAAATCCAAAAAACTAATAAAATCCATTAAAACCCCTAAACCCATTTTAAACCATAAAAATGTTAAAAAAATAAAAGTACATTAATATCCCTAAAAATTTCAAAAATCTCCATAAAAACCCTAAAAACAAAAAATGCTCAAAATCCCTAAAAATTAAAAAATTCTTAAAAATCCCAAAAACCAAAAAAACCATGAAAACCAATAATAGAGACCTAAAAAACTAAAAAAAGTTAAAACTAATAAATATATAAAATTCTAAAAACTATAAAACCACAAATAAACCAAAAATACACTCAAAATCCAAAAAACCCTAAAAATATAAAATTCATGAAAAGCATTAAAATCCCTAAAAAAGTAAAAAACATTAAATTCCCTGAAAGAACATAAAAATCCATTGAAATATTTAAACACATAAACGCCCTAAAAACATAAAAATCACCAGAACCCCTAAATAAACCCAAAAGACCCTCTGACAACTAAAACCCCTAAAACCCCTAAAAACTAAAAAACCCCTTTAAATCCTTAAAACCAATAAAAACCAATAAAACCCATAAAACCCAACTAAAAATAAAAAAGCCTTTAAACCCCATAAAATGTTTAAATTAACTTCAAAAAATTTAAAACCCTAAAAGATTCAAAAAAGTCCCTAAAAACATAAAAAACATAAAAACCCTAAAAAGGCAAAAAACCCTAAAAATATAAAAAACCATAAAAATCGTGAAAATCTATAAAAACCATAAACACCTAAACACACATTAAAAACGTAAAAAACCAAAAAACACAAAAACCATAAAAAACCCCTAAAAACATGATATCCTCTAAAAACATTAAAACCCATAAAAACCCTAAAACCACTAAAAACTCTAAAGACACTTTAAACACCAAAAAAATTTAAAAAGTATAAAAAAAATTAAAACCCCTAAAAACTAAATGGTCCATAAATCCTAAAAATACCATATGACCCTAAAACCTTAAAACCATCAACATTCTTAAAAAATCCTAATATCCCTAAAAAATCCAAAAAAATCTATAAAAATACCTAAATACAAAAAAATACTAAAAACTCAAAAAATACCTTATAAAACCTTAAAACCTAAAAACACTAATAAACCTAAAATAAAATGCTAAAAACCCTTAAACCCCTCAAAATTGTTAAAAACCATAAAAATACACAAAAGACCTAAAAATTCCTAAAAACATAAAAACCCCTAAAAACACTGAATAACCTAGAAAACCCATAATAAAACCTTAAAAACCTAAAAAAAATTAAATCATTGTAAAAACTGAAAAACTATAAATCCCTTAAAAATAGTTAAAATACTCTAAAACCGCAAAAATCTATAAAAACCCCAAAAAACATTAATATTCCTAAAAATCCATAAAAACACAAAAAATAATTAAAAACCCTTAAAAAAATTTAATCCCTAAAAAGTTAAAACAATAAAAAACCCAACAACCCTAAAACCCTAAAAACTCAAAAAAAAAATTAAAAATCATAAAAACACAAAAAACACTAAAAATAGAAAAAATATTCAAAAATATCTAGAAACACAAAACCCTAAAAATGCTAAAAAACCAAAAAAAACACCTAAGGTAAACACCCCTAAAAACCCTAGAGAAACCTAAGAAAAAAACAAAATATAAAAATCCTAAAACCCCTAGAAATCTATAAACTCTAAAAACCATTAAAATATCTAAATGATGAAAAAACACCAAACCCCCTAAAAACCATAAAAAAATACTAAAAACCGTAGAAACCTATAATAAAAATCAAAAACACTAAAAACTCTAAAAAAAATTAATCCCTTAAAAACATTATAAACTCCCAAAACAATTTAAAACCATAAAATAATCAATAAACCCTAAAACCCTAAAAAACAAAAAAGAACTAAAACCCATAAAACCAGTCAAATCCCTTAAAATGATAAAAAAATAAGAATCCTAAAAAATACCTAAAATCCATAAACCCATAAAACCATAAAATCCATTGAAACCCCATTGAAAATTGTAAAAACCTAAAAACACATGAAACCCCTAAAAACATAAAAACCCTAAAAACCTAAAAACAATACAAATTCCAAAAAACCATAAATACCCTAAAACATTAAATAACCCTAAAACCAATAAAAACCCTAATAAAACTAGAAACAATAAAACCCCTTTGAAACCCTAAATTTTTTTGAAAAACTAAAAAACCCTAAAAACCAAAAAACCCTAAAAACCCCTAAAACCACCAAAATTATTAAAAACTTATAAATACATAAAATTACTAAAAACTCCCTAAAATCACTAAAAATGTAAAAAAAACTAAAAACCCTAAAAAACTCTATATAAACCTTAAAATCCTAAAAAAAAAATATCTAAAATCCTAAAAATTATAAAACCCCCAAAATCCCTAAAGACCACTTAAAAACAGTAAAATAAAAAATACCCCATAAAACCATAATACCCACCGATAACTCTAAACACACTTTAAACCTCTAAAAACTTTAAGAAAATATAAATCCCATTTAAACCCATAACAAACGTAAAAAACCCCATAAATATCCAAAAAACCATAGAAACCCTAAACCTCATAAAAACACTAGAAACCCCCAAAATCCCTAAAAACCTTAAAACCCATTATAATCCAAAAAAACTAAAAATCCCTAAATTATTAAAAACCCAAAAATCCCTAAAACCCAAATAGAAAACCTTATGACCCTAAAACATTTGAAAAACAATAAACTAAAAAAATATTCAAACCATAAAAATCTTTATAAACCCATAAAACGCCTAAAATACATAAACACCATTAAAAACATTTTAAAATCCTTAAAAACCATAAAAAAACTGACCTCCCATAAAAGCCCTAAAAACATTAAAAACCTCAAAAAAAATTCAAAAGAAATGATGAGTCGTTTATGGGATTTTTAGTGTTATAGGTTGATTTTTTTATTTTTTATGGGCTTTCTAGGTTTTTAAGGTTTTAGGGGTTTTATGTGTTTTAGGAATTTTTTGGGTATTTTAGGATTTTTATTATTTTTAGGTTTCATTAGGATTTTAACTATTTTTTGTTTTTGAAATTTTTCTTAGGGGGTTTTAGGGTTTTAATTATTTTTTAAAATTCTCAGGTTTTTATGGATATTTTAGTATTTTAATGGTTTTTCAATATTTTGCGGCTTTGAAATAAAATTTAGAGTTTTTATATTTTAAGGGATTTATATTTTTTTTTGTTTTTCAGTATTTTGAGGTGTTTTATGTATATTTTGGGTTTTTAGGTTTTTTTAGGTTTTTTACAATTTGAGTTGTTTTTTTTTCAGTTTTTTGGATTTTAATGGTTTTTACGGGTTTTAATGGTTTAAAATGACTTTATAGTTTTTAGTGGTTTTATGGTATTTTTAGGTTTTAGGGTTTTTAATGTTTTATGTGTTTTAATTATTTTTAGAGTTTTTAGTTTTTTTATATCTTTTAGATTATTTAGGTTTTTATGCGTCTTTATGTTTTTAGGGTTTTCTTATGGTATTTCAAGGTTTTTGGTTTTTTTTTATTTTTTGAAGGATTTTTAGGGTTTTTAGGATTTTTATATTTTTTGGGTTTTTTTGGATTTTGTGGGGGTTTTATGGGTTTTAGGAGTTTAGGATTTTTGAATTTTTTAGGGGTTTTAAGGTTTTTAGTGTTAGTTAATATTTTTATATTTTTAATGGGTTTATAATTTTTAGTGGTTTTTTAATGTTTTTATGGGTTTTAGGAGTTTTTAATGAGATTTAGTGGTTTTATGGTTTTGGGGAGGTTTTGAATTTTTGGGGTCCTTTTATGGTTTTTACTGTTTTTAGGTATTTTAGGGGTTTAAAGTGTTTTGGGATTTTATGGTATTCTTAGGGGGATTTCAAGGGTTTTAGGTTTTTTATGTTTTTATGGAATTTTAGGTATTTTTAGCATATTTATAGTTTTCTGGGTTTTTAGGTTTTTTGAGTATTTGTAAGTTTTCTTTAGGTTATTTAGGTGTTTTAGTATTTTTAGGTTTTTAGTGTTTTAAATTGTTTATACGGTTTTATGGTTTTCTTAGTGGTTTTTAGGTTTTTATTTTTTTTACATCAGTGGGAATTTTTTGTGTTTTTTATTATTATAATGGGTTTTTACGGATTTAACGATTATAATGGTTGTTCAGGTTTTGATAGTTTTTATTTCTCTGAATTTTTTTGGGAACATTATGTTTTTAGGGTTTATATGGGTTTTTAATTATTTTTAATGATTTTAGGGCTTTAATGTGTTTTTATAGTTTTTGGTGTGTTTAGGGTTTTCATGGAATTTTTTTGATTTTAATGTTTTTGTGGGTTTTTATCTTTTTAGAGGTTTTTTGGTCCTTTAGGGGTTTTTAGGGTTTTCATCATTTTTAATTTTTTAAGTAGTTTTAAGTATTTTTAGGTTTTTATTGTCTTCTTTTGGGTTTTCTAGGTTTTTAGGATTTCTTATTTTTTTAATAATTCTTAGGGATTTTAAGGATATTTATGGTTTTGTGGATTTTAGGTATTTGGATGGTTTTATGTTTTTTAGTGTTTTTTATGTTATAAGGGTTTTTATCATTTTTAGGGTTTTATAGGTTTTAAGTGTTTTTAGGTGTTTATGTTTTTCTTAGGATTTTTCAGGGTTTTTAGTTTTTTTACATTTTTAGGGATTTTTTAGGGATTTTTATGATTTATTTGATGTTTAGGGTTTTTTGGGATTTTATTTTTTATTTTTTAGGGTTTTTAGGGTATTGTGGGTTTTTATTGGTTTTTAGGGTTTTTATGTGTATTTAGGATTTTTATGGTTTTTTTATTTTTTATCTTTTTTAGGTGTTTAAAGGGTTCTATAATTTATTAGGCATTTTTTGTATATTTAGCGGTTTTTATGGTTTTTCAAGGTTTTCTATAATTTTAATGGTTTTTAGTGGTTTCTAGGTCTTTATGGTTTTTAGTTGTTTTTAGGTTTTAAAGGATATCATATGATTTTTCATGGTTTTTATTTTATTAATTTTTTTTATGGTTTTTGGGGATTTAAAGTGTTTTAAGGGTTTTTATGGTTTTAGTGTTTTTAGAATTTGTATGGTTTTTAGGGTTTTAAATTGTTTTTAGGTTTGATGTTTTTCTAATGAGTTTTCTTGTTTTTTAATGTTTTTATGATTTTAGGGGTTTTTAGTAATTTTTTTTAAATTTTTTATGGGTTTTGGGGATTTTTTTTTGTGGGGGGGGGGGGGGGTTGTGGTTTTTTGGATTTTTTGGTTTTTTGGTTTTTAGTGGGTCTATTTATGTTTTTTAGTGTTTTTATGTTTTTAATGTTTTTAACATTTATAGGGGTTGAAATGTTTTGTACATTTTTAGTAGGGTTTTAGGGTTATTACAGATTTTTAGGGTTTTTGAGGGTTTTATTGTTTTTATGGGATTTTAGATTTTTCAGGGACTTTTAAGGGTTTTTGGAATTTTTCAGGTTTTTAGGGGGTTTATGTGTTTTTGGTATTTTATTATTTTCATAAGGGTTTTCTTGGTTTTTAGGAGTTTTTAATTTTTTTCTGGATTTTTAGGGAATTTTCAGGATTTTTTCAGAATTAGGGTATTTAGTGATTTTGAGCGGTCTTAGGGGATTTAAGGTTTTTCACATTTTCATCTTTTAGAGGTTTTAATTGTTTTTACTTTTTTTTATGGTTTCTTATGGTTTTCCATGTTTTTCATGGTTTTTAACATTTTTAGGAATTTCCAGTGCTTTTTTTAAGATCTTTATGGTTTTTTAGGGTTTTATGAATTTTGAGATATTTTAGGGTTTGGGGGTTTCTATGTTTTTTCTAGTTTTTAGAGTCTATCATTTTTAGTCCTTTAAAGTGTTTTATTATTTTTAGTTTCTTTTAGGGTTTTTAAGATTTTTTAGGGTTTTAAAAGTTTATAGGGGTTTCAAGGATTTTAGTGTTTTAGTGTTTTATGGTATTTTTAGTGGTTTTAGGGTTTTTAGTGATTTTTATATTTTTAGTGGTTTAATGTGTTTTAGGCTTTGATGAGTTTCTTAAGTATTTTTAGGGTTTTAGAGGTTTTTTATAATTTTTTTATGATTCTAATTGTCTTTATGGTTTTTTAGTATATTTAGGAATTTTAGGGTTCTTATGGTTTTTAAGCGTTTTATAATTTTTAGGTGGTTTTGGGATTTTATGTTTTCTAAGGTTTTTAATGTAGTGTTTACAGTGGTTTTAGGGTTTTTTACATTTTAGGTGTTTTTTAAGAATTTATAAGAATTTTATGATTTATTATTTTTTATGGTTTTTGAGGGATTTCAAGTTTTTGCGTGGTTTTGTGGTTCTTTTTGGGATTTTAGTTTTTTTGTGTTTTTTTTGTGGATTGATTTTTTTAGTGTTTTTTGACAATTTTAGGGGTTTATAGGGTTTTTACATTTTTAGTGGGTTTTTAGAGTTTTTATTGTTTTTATGTTTTTTATTATTTTTAGGGTTTTGGTGGTTTTTAGGGGTTCTATGGTTTTAAGGGGTTTTAGAGTTTTAGAGTCTTTTAGGAAAAGAAGGTACAAGACCAGGAGAGCCTGATCCCCAAATTTAAATAAAAGAAGAAAGTTACATGGTCTTATAAAAAGGGCCTATAGAAGTAGGCGTGTCAATCGTCGTTCATGTCTGAGTCCACAATGGACGTACAATACAGTGGAGTGACGAAGGACCACATGAAGCCCCTATCTTCAATTGATTTATTCGAGAGTGTATATGCCACCACATTCGCTTCCTGGAAAGCATGTGTGATGTGTAGGGTAAGATCTTGTGAATATTTGAGGCATTCGATCCATTCCAGAAGTATCCTCCATGGTACTCTTCTTAATCCGCTTCTCATAGACTCCACCACCAGTATTGAGTCGGACTCAATCCATTGGATCTTCCAGTCAAATTGCGTCGCAAACTGGACTACCTTGATGATGGACCATAGTTCCGCTTTATAGGTGCACCCACTGCATAGGAAGTGAAAGAATAATCCCTTGACGAAGCCTCTGAAAGTATGAAAGACACCTCTGCATCCCATGAGACTAGGTGCTCCTGATGCGGCGCCATCCACGTAAACTTTAATCCAACCTAGAATTGGGGGAATCCACTGAATAAATTTCATGGGTGATGGTTGTTTTCACCTGCCAGGGACACTAAGGGTTCTCAAAATGATCAAATCATTTGTGTTGTTATGCATTGTTCCAGTTTGAATATGAGATTCCATATAAACATCTTTATAGATCACCAGGATTCCACCATGGAGGGAGTTGGTCTTTGATTCAAAAATGGTCTTATTCGGAGCTATCCACACATAGCTTTCAAGGGCCCTGACTGCAGCAAGGATGAGGTTCTTGAGCTGCTCACTATTGTCCACACAGAAGACACTATTAAACAGTTCTGCCAGAGTGCTACCCGTGCAGGATTTTTGGCTGAATAGGTTCTGAACAAAGTCCCATAACGAGGAAGTGAGCCTACAACTATGGAAGATGTGTTGCACATTTTCCTCTGCTCGCATGCAGGTTGGGAAGGCTGAGGCAAAGCTCCATCCAGCTTTTTTGAGTTTCTCTTACACAGGCAGCCTATTCATCCACACTTTCCATAGAAGAATAAAACTCGATGGAAATATGAATAATCTCATGAATTTGGCGAGCCATGTCGGTGGTTGGGTTCCTTGTCCACATTTATACCGATAGAGCTCCCTTGTGCTTAACTGTCCAACAAGGATAGGTTTCTAGATGAGGCTATCAGTGTCATTGAATCGATAACTCTGGAATTGATGAATAATGTTTTCAGGAAGGATCCTGCTGAGCTCCGCCATTCAGTTATTGCATTCAGAAATAGAGAGGTGTTTCAGGTTGGGTGGAGGATGAAAAGAGTTGTTGGTTGGCCTATCAAGCCAGGTAGTTGTCCAGCTGTTCAAGTTTGAGGGCCTCGAGACTATCCATTTTTATTGAAGGATGATGTCTCTATATACAGATCTGATCATAGTCCACATCAATGAAGGATTGTAACCATTAAAGTCATCACAGAGTTTGGAGTTGAACCTTTCCCTTAGGAATTCCAGACCCCCATCATGTGGATTAAACAGATTTCTGGTAAATTTCCCAATGAGGGCATCATTGAATTTCCTGAGGTCTTTAATGCCAATCCCACCTATATCAGCGGTTTTAGTACATTTATTCCATGCGATGGAGATTAATTTCCTTTCATCAATGCATCCCGTCTAGGAAAAGTTCTGAATATTGCTTTACATAATTTTAATCAGGCTTGTGGGCCATCTATAAATGGAAAAGGTGTGTACGAACATGGACGTGATTACTGAGTTGATCAAGCAAACTCTTCCTTCTTGTGATGGAGTTTTCCCATTCCATCATTCTAGTTGTTGAGTAATTTTCATCGAGATACTTTCAAGGTGACAACTTTTCAATTTCCCCCAGAAAAACGGAACTCCCAGATACATAAAGGGGAGGGATCCCCTCATTATGACCAGATATTTGACATTGCGACATTGCCTTTGGGTAGAAACCCTATTTCCAAAAATAATGGATGATTTGTTCCAACTGATCGCTTGGCCTACAACATCTTCATAGTGCCGGAATAAACTTTTGACATTGGAAATGTCTGCTTGTTAGCCATCCTGAAGAGGAGGATGTCATCAGCATAGAGCAGGTGTGAGGGCACATGAAGGTCCTTTTCCACGTTTATTGGAGTGAAGAGGCCAGCCTGCACCAGGTCAACAATGCATCAGATCAAGTAATCATCAGTGACCGAAAAGAGTAGCCCTGAGATGGGGTCTCCTTATCTGATGCCATGTGAGCATTGTAAGAACCCTCGTGGGCATCCGTTGATAAGAACGGAAATCCTGGAATTAGAAAGTATGGTGTTAATTAGTTTAATGAATGGAGTGAAGAAATAATACTTTTCAATACACCAATAATGAAGGACCATTTTGTGGTGTCAAAGTCCTTCATGATATTCAGCTTGAGGGAAAAACTCCCATGCTATGATACCATCCTCATGATGTTGATGCCTTCTGATGCTAATTACAAATAGCTTTGAATACTGTAGCCCGGGACAAACCCAAATTGATTTGGGGTAATGAGATCTCAGGTGATCCTCCCCATCCGGAGACCAAGGATTTTTTTATGATTTTTGGAATGGTGTTTCCAATGAAAACTTTACTGAAATCACCTATATCAAGGGAATTCTCATTTTTGGGCAGCAATGTGAAGAAGCTTGAGTTGGTCTCATGGGGTAGTGAGACTGAGAGGAAGAATTCTCTAACAGAATTGGTGAGATCAATGTGCATGATGTCCTAGTATACCATGAAGAATTTGTTGCTAAATCCATCCGGACCAGGGGAACTTTCCGTGTTTAATGAGAAGAGGGAATATCTCACCTTCGCTTTAATTAGAGCATCCTTGAGGGATTTATTTTGGGAATCTGTAATGAATGGGGTGATGGAACCCATGAGGTTAAGAGTCTATTCATTTCCAGTATCATTATATAGATCCTCTAAGTATCCAACAACAGCGCTAGAGGTATCTCTTTTGTTTGTGAAAGTCATGCCATTAATTCGGACCACATTCATCCCCTTCTTTATCTATTTCTCCCTATGAAGGCGGTGGGAGAATTTGGAGTTCCTATCGCTATCCTTAATCCATTACACATTAAATTGATTTTTGGTCAGCTTGTCCTTCAGTCCCAGAAGATTGTCAAGATTGGAATGCATGGTTAGCTCCTCCCTAGAAGGGGTATCCATTTGTTGGTTGGTATTATTACATGAAAGACGTTGTGCTTTATCCACCCTGATGTCATCATCAAGCCAGGAGAAAGAGTCCTTGCTCCACTCTCTAAGAATCCCTTTGATACTCTTATGCTACGAAGACATCACAAAGTGTGGGATTCCATTGAATTTTCTATTCCATCCTTGGATAACCACTTCTATACAAACCGATATTGTGATCCAAGGATTGTTGAATTTAAAGGGGAGTGGATACTACCTCTTACCACCGCCTCTTATTTCCACAATTAACAGATTGTTATCATAGTTGAACTTCGGGAGAGTGAATCCAGAAATGTTGTAGGGTGTGCCCCGGTCATTAATTTGAGTGAAACATCTATCAATACTACTCTCCTGCCTTCCATTTATGGTGTGTATTCCCCCTTTTAATTGAGATCCAGCAATGGGGACCTCAGTGAGGTTTCATTGATCCATACAACTTGATAATTACTCAACAGAAATCTGAGAGAAGGTAGTCCTAGTATTTTCATCAGGCCTTAGTACTATATTAAAGTCCCCTATCACTATCTAATTGTGCTGGATTTTTCCACTGGTTTGGATCAGTTCACTCCAGATTTTCCTCCTCATTGTGTAAACACATGAGGCATAGATAAATGAGACGTTAAGGGTGTGGTCCTAGGTCTGTATCAATAGTGAAATAATTTGCTTAATCATCTCAAAATAAAAAAGCTAAATGCCGAAATGATTGAGTACCCATAAGGTTTCCATGACACCTTCGAAATTATTGTGGGAGACAAGGGAGTATCCAATGTTGGACCACCTCATGCTCATGTAGTCAGCAAACCTAGACATAGGTTCATCAATTCCAATTCACATGGGATGGTGGGTGGAGAGGAAGTGAATGAGATTTCAGGCTGTGGGGGTTTTCCCAAGCTCTCTGCAGTTCTAGAACATGATATTCATTAAGAAGGTGATGATTTCATCCTAATAGAGGGCTGGTCCTTTTTGGGTTGTGAACTTTCCATTCCATTTACTTGTCCTTCCTTCTTCTGGGGGTCCTTCCCACAAGTTTCTTTTTGTCATTCGTTTCAGGTTCATCTGCCACATTTACAGGTTTATCCATCATTTTTTCAGGTTTGTCCACCACTTTTTTAGCATTAGCCACCACGTCCAGGGATTCACAAGGATCTTCATCATCCCAAAGCCATCTGGAGAGTGGGGTTAATTTTTTTGTGGCACAAAGACCATTAAATAGGACACCCCCATATGTATTCCACCTTTCTTCCTTGGCTGTGAGCACCGGGGTGAAAGAATCATCTACCGGGGAATTCTGTAGATCACCAAAATTCCTTCCATCCTGTGTCACTACACCTGGACACACTATGTTCTGTGTGGAATCCCGAGAGTCAGGGCTTTCGGTGGCATGCACATCAACCGCTCCTGCAGCTTAACATTCAGCATTGTCTATAGTGGTGATATGGTGGATCAGTTCTGGTTCGGGGGTGTAGGGAACGATATATTGATCCACATATAGAGGGGGATGATCAGCCTCAGAATCTGCTTGGGAGCTAACCTCCATGACCCATGCAGGGGTTCTATATAACCCAAACGTTGTTACATCACCACCCTCATGACCCACCCAACTGTTGCTATGGGAGAAATAGTCTGCACTTTGGGTGTTTGTGCCCGTCCATGTGAAGTGGAATGCACCGCCTCAACCACAACACTATCCTCCTTTTTGGCCTGTTCGTGATCTAAGCTATTGTACCTAGGGGCCTGTTCAACAAGTACCAGAGGGTCCAATCCCAAAGCCCATGGTTCCCTCGATGGGATTGTGCTGGAAGAAACTTCCATGGTGGGCACATCAGAGTCCCTTTCAGTACTTGTTTTGACATGTCCATCAATCCTACCTTTAGTAGGGGATGGATCACCCTCATGAGTCTTGGTAGGAGGGTGAATCACAGATGCTGGATCTAAGGCTTTACCTTTCCCCTTCCCTGGATTGTTCTAGCTTTCACCAACCGCGTGACCACGTAGGCTACACGTGCCACAGACTTTGATTCTTCTACACTCAGTTTTTGAGTGTCCAATAAGATTACAATTGTCATAGTACATGGGTATCCTCTCATAGTGAATCTCCATATTAAGATTTTTTTAAATGGTGGTAAGGACCACCTCCTCAACCATGGTACTGGATAAGTCAATCTCGACCAGCACCCTTGCATAGTGCCCATACCTTGTGTTGTTGGTTTCCCTGTAAATGTGAATCGGGAAGCCAACTGAAGAAGCAATATCTCACAGTATCCAAGGGTGCCAGTATAGCTAGTTAAACATGTAAATGTGAATCCACACTTGTGTGAGGGTGTTTTTCTACTTTGTAAAAGTCAAAATAGTGATCCCATTCTTGAATGCGGAGGTGCCCTGTCTTTAGTGCAATTGATCAAAAGCTCCAGGAACTTCTCTTCAGCTCATCTGAGGGGAATATCATATGGTAGAAGCCATGACCAATTTATGTCATCCTCCATTCAGTGAAACCCGAGACATCAGAAATTCATTTTGAGAAATCAGTAAAATTCCATAGCCTTTCTCCTTTGGGGACTAAGACATGCGCAATAATGGAAAATCGACACAGGCTCACCCTTTCTTCAACCGCTTACTTGTTTTCCGCAACATGGGTAGTTCACCCTTTATTTTTGACCCATACAAGGGATTGAATCCCAAATATAGTGAAAGAGAACGAGTCTTCCACCTTCACCACCTCCGTGAAGTTCTTCTTCACCCTAGCCTCACATGGAGCCGCTGGGGGTCCTGGTTCTCCACCCAAGGGTTACAATGATAGGAAAGCTCATTATGACCGACCAGATCATTATGGTTCTTGCTCGAAACTCTGTTAGGAATAGGGTATTGGGGACCATGTTCCTTAATAGGATCCACGTGGGTTCCCAATCCTTCTTTCTTGACCATTATCCTTTCAATGTTTTGTTCTTAGAGTCTTTTAGGGTATATAAGAGTTTTTGCATTTTTCTTTGTTTTAGAGGTTTTAAGTGTTATTATATTTTAATGTTTTCTTAAGGTTTTTAGGGTTTTAGTGATTTTAAGAATTTTTTATGATTTTTTTGGGTTTGGAGTCTTTTTAGGTATTTTGAGCAAATATATGGATTTTTAGTGTTTTTAAAGACTTTTAACATTTTTTTTATGTGGTTTTAATTTTATATAGGTTTTTATTATTTTATTTTTATTTTTTAATTTTTATGGTTTTTTTATGATTTTCGTGATTTTTGGGCTTTTTTAGTATTTTTATGTTTTTAGGGTTTTTATAGATTTTTAGGGGTTTTTGGTTTTTTTCAATTTTTGGAATTTTTGAGTTTGTTAGGGGTTTTAAGGATTTTTAAATTTTTATAAAATTTTTATGTGTTGAATTATTTTTTAGAGTTTAATGGTTTGTAGGGGTTTTATGGGTTTTTAGAGTTTTTAAGGTTGTAAGGGATTTTAATGGTTTTTGGTTAGTTTTGGGGGGCTAAGGGTCCATAAATGATTTTTAGGGATTTTTTTTTCTATTTTTAGGAGTTTCAAGTGATTTTAAGTTTTTTAGGTTTTATTACGTTTTTTTCATGTTTTTTAAGGTTGTTTTACATTTTTTAGGATTTATTGGTTCTCTTTAGGATTTGTAAGGTTTTTTGGGGTTTCAGGATTTTGATGGTTTTAGCATTTTTATGGTAGTAGCATTTTTAGGTTTTATAGGGGTTATAATTGTTTTTAGGTTTTTATGGATTTATTAGGGGTTTTTATTTTTTGGGTTTTTAGCTTTTTAGGAATTTTTAATGATTTTTAATGATTTATATAGATATTTAGTTTTTAAGGGTTTTTTGGGTTTTTAGGTTTATAATGGGTTTTGCCTTTTTTTGAGTTATTGGGGGTTTTAAGGTTTTCTAAATATTTTTAATGTTTTTAGGGGTTTTAAGGGTTTTTATAGTTTTTAGTGTTGTTAGGGTTTTTGGTTTTTTATGGGTTTTCGGGTTTCTAAAAATTTTAGTTGTTTTTATTGTTTTTGGGGTTTTTATGTTTTTTAGCGTCTTTTATGGTGTTTAGGGTATTTAACATTTTTAGGTTTTTTAGAGTTTTAGTTGTTTTTAATTTTTAACGTCTTCATATGGTTATTCAGTGTTATTAGGGTTTTTTACATTTTAAATAATTTTAGAGATTTTTTAGGTATTTTAGGGACTTTTTTGGTTTTTAGGGTCTTTAGAGGTTTTTCGGTTTCATAGTTTTTTATGATTTTAGTTTTTTGAAATTTTTGGTATTCTTCTTGTATTTTCTTATGGTTATTTTGATTTTAGAGGTTTTTTTATTTTAGGTATTTTTAGGCATTATTAAGGATTTTTTTGGGTTTTTATGGTTTTATGGATATTTAGGGGTGTTATGTTAGTTAGGAGTTTTAGGTAATTTTATGTGTTTTAGTGGTTTTTAGGTTTTTTTGGGGTTTAAAGAATAATTAGTATTATATATTTTTGTTATGGTTTTTCTAGGTTTTTATGGTTTCTTACTTTTTAGGTATTTTTAGGGGTTTTATTATTCCTATGTTTTTAGGGTTTTTGGGAAATTTGAAGGTTTTTTTGGATTTTAGGGGATTATTGTTTTTTTGGTTGTTAGGTTTTTTTGTTTGTTTTTTATGATTTGTAATATTTTTATATTTTTTATCATTTTAGGGGTTGATAGTGTTTTTAGAGTTTTTTTAAATATTTTAGGGTTTTAATGGGTTTGTTATGGGTTTTTATGGTTTTTAGGGTTTTTAAGGGTTTTAGGGTTCACGGTTTCCTTTTAGGGTTATTTAGGGTTTTTAGAATTTTTTAGGGTTTATAGGTGTTTTATGTGTTTTTATATTATTATGGTTTTCTTAGGGGTTTTTACGGTTTTTAGGGGTTTTTATATTTTAATGTACGTTTTGGGATTCATTAGTATTTGTATGGTTTTTAGGATCTTCATGATTTGGACTTTTTTAGGGTTTTAGCATTTTTTAGATTTTAAAGGGGTTTTAATTGGTATTTTTTTTTGTTTTTATGGTTTTTTAAAGAATTTTAGGGGTTTTAATTTTATTTGTGTTTTTAGATATTTTTAAGGGTTTTTAGTAATTTTTATAGGTTTTATGGTTTATAGGGATTTTCAGCATGTGTACAGTTTTTTAGTTTTTTTGGGTTTTTAAGTATTTTTTGAGTTTGCAGGGGTTTTAAGGTTTTTAGATTTTTTAACATTTTTAGCGGTTTAAATGGTTTTTTTATCTTTTTTTTTGGTTTGGTTGGATTTTATGAAAGTTTATGAGGTTTTAGGGATTCTTATGGTTTTGGGGTTATTTATTATATTTAGATGTATTTTGGATTTTTAGTGTCTTTCAGGGGTTTAAAGTTAATTTATCATTTTTTAGGTTTTTGGGGGTTTTATATTTTTCTATTTTGGTAGTGTTATTTTATGTTTATTTATGGACTTTAGTGTCTTTACATTTTTAGATATTTTTATGGTTTTTTGACGTTTTTATGGATTTTAAGGGTTTATAGTTTATCCTAGGGTTCTTATGGTTTTGAGCGTTATTTATCTTTTTGAGTGTTTTAGGTGTTAATATTTCTATGGTTTTTAGGTTTATTCAATGTTTTTATAGTCTTTTAAAATTTTTATATATTTTTTGTATTTTCTGGGGTTTTAGGGATTTTGTGGGTTGTTACGGTTTTTATGTGTGTTTGGGGTTTATAGTTTTTTTTCAAATTTTAAGGGGGGTTAAGGGTATTTATAATTTTAAACATTTTTATAGGTCTAAATTAATTTAATAGTTTTTATAGGTTTTAAGTTTTTATAGGAATTTAGTCTTTTCAGGTTTTATTTTGGTTTTTAGGGTTTTTTATCATTTTTAGGTTTTGTTCTGTTTTTAGGGGTTTTATAATTTTTTTGGTTTTTAATGTATTCTTAGGGTTTTATGGGTGTTTATGTTTTTAGGTGTTTTTAGGTATTATCGATATTTTTATGGTTTTTAGTGGTTTTAGTGATTTTGAGGCGTTTTATGGGTTTTTTGTTTTTTGGTTTTTCCGAAGGTTTTTTAGGATTTTCTTATTGTTTTTCTCAAAAAATTTAGGGTCAAAGAGATTTAAGAGTTATTAGTTATTTTTTAGGGTTTTTATGGGTTTAAACATTTTTAGGGGTAATTATGGTTTTTATGGGTTTTAGGGGTCTATTGGGGGGTTTGGGTATATAGAGAGTTTTGGGGGATTTAGAGTTTATAGGGTTTTTAGGGGTTTAAATTGTTTTTAGGTTTTTAAGTTTTTTATAGGTATTTTCAGGGTTTTTATGTTTTTAAACATATTTAGTTATTTTTAGTATTTTAATGGTTTTTATACATTTTAGGGATTTATAGGGTTTTTAGGTTTTAAGAATTTTTAGAATTTTTATTTGTTTTGTATGAGTTTTAATTGTTTTTAGGGTTTTTAAGGTTTTATTAGGGGTTTTATGGTTTTTATGATTTTTACGTTGTGGGTTTTTTAGTGTTTTTACATTTTATATGGATTTTTAGGATTTTGAATTATTTTGAAGGGTTTTATGGGTTTTAGTGTTTTTATGATTTTTATGTGTTTTTTTTATAAGGTTTTCTTGAGTTTTATAGGGTCTTTAATGTTATTTATCAGTTTTCATCAATTTAAGTGTTTAAAAGGGTTTTAGAGTTTATAGTGATTTTTAGGGTTTTTATTGGTTTTTACGGTTTCTAATGGTTTTTTGGGTTTTTTGTTTTATTGGGGTTTTATAGTTTTTTGGATTTTTAATGGTTCTTATTGTTTTTAGTGTTTTAAGGTTTTTATGGGTTTTATGAATTTTTAGGGTTTTTAGGGTTTTTAAAAATTTAATGGGATTTTATAGATTTTAGTGTTTCTATGGTTTATTTGGGTTTTAGGGATTTTTTTCCATTTTTAGTGTTTTATGGGTTTTTAGAGTTTTTAATGATTTTATGGGTTTAAGGGGTGTCTAGGGTTCTTATTGGATTTTTAGGATTTTTATGGGTTCTAGGGGTTTTATGATTTTTAGGTGATTTTATGGTCTTTAGGGTTTTTAGTATTTTTAGTGCTTTTATGGGTTTTATTGTTTCTTTGGTTTTTAGGGGTTTTATGTATTTAACTATTTCAATTTTCATTTGGTGTTTTTAGGGTTTTAGTGTTTTATGTATTTATGGGTTTTTATGCTTTTAGGGATTCATTAGTAATTTTTAAATTTTTAGGGTTTTTAAGGGTTTTGAGCATATTTAGGGTTTTTAGGACTTTCCAGTTTTTTTTGGTTTTCATGGTTTTTAGTGTTTTTTATTTTTTAGGACTTGTACTTATTTTTTTGTTTTTAACATGTTTAGTTGTTTGAATGGTTTTTATTGTTTTTAGTGAATTTTTGGGTTTTTATGGGGTTTTAATATTTTTAGGGTTTTTAGGGGATTTTCTAGTTTTATTGGTTTTTAGTTTTTAGTGTTTTTAGGTTTTTGGGGTGGTTTTATGTTTTTTTGTTTACTTTTTTTTATAGTTTTAAGGTTTTTAGGGGTTTTAATTTTTTTGATATTTTTTTATGATTTTAATGGGGTTTAGGGTATCTAGGGATGGTTTACTGTTCTAGGGGATTTTAGGGTTTTTATGTGTTTTTAGGGTTTTTTGTTTTTAGGGTTTTTATGGTTTTGGAATATTTTAGTGAGTTTAGGTGTTTTAATGGTTTTAATAGTTTTTAGTGGGTTTTAGGGTTGTTTTTGTGTTTTTAGAGTTTATAAGGTTTTTAGGGGTTTTATGGTTTTTAGTGGTTTTAGGGTTTTTTAGGGGTTTTAGCATTTTTTACGTTTCTAAGGGTTATAGTTATTTTTTGGTTTCTAAGTTTTTGTCATGGTTTTTCAGGTTTTTTAGTGTTTTAAAAAAATTTAGTAATTTTTAAGTACTTATTAGGATTCTTACATCCACTAAGAGATTTTAGGGATTTTGAGGGTTTTTATGGTTTTAGGGTTTCAGGGTTTTAGCATTTTTTCGGCTTTTATGGTTTGTTTATTTTTTAGGGTTATTTTTTTTAAATTCTATTTAACAGTTTTGTGAGTTTAATGGGGTTTAATATTATTTAGTGGTTTTTAGGGTTTTATGGGTTTTTTAAGGTTTTACAGTTTTTAGGGTTTTTTTTGTTTTTTGGGTGTTTTAGGGGATTTTAGGGTTTTTAGGGTATTTAGTGTTCTTATATTTTTCGGGGTTTTAGTTGATTTTGGTTTTTTATGATTTTATTTGGGGTTTAGAAGGTATTTCAATGTTTCTTGGGGATTTTTAGGCCCTTATGATTTTTTTTATGTTTTTACAATTTTTAGGGATTTTTATATTTTTTAGTGGTGTAGGGGTTTTAGCATTTTTTAGGCTTTTAGGGGTATTTAGTGTTTTTTACAGTTTTCTAATGATTTTCAAAATTTTTTAATGTTTTTTATGTTTTTAGGGACTTTTTATGTCTTTTTGGAATTTATGGGTTTTTATGGTTTTTAGGTATTTTGCAGGATTTTATGGTTTTAGGGTTTTTAGGTTTTTTAGGGTTTTATTGTGTTTTTAGGGGTTTTTGAGTTTTTTAGTGTTTTAAGGGTTTTAGAGTTTTTAAAAATTTATAGGGGTTTATAGTATATTTATAGTTTTTAATGGTTTTTTCTATTTTTTGGGGTTTTTATGTTTTTATGTTTTTTAGAGGGGGGTTACGGGTTTTATGGGACTTAAGTATTTTTATGGTCTTTTAGGGTTTTTATTTTATTTTTAACTCTTATTAGGTTATTAGGGATTTAAGTGAATTTATGTTTTTATGGTTTTCATAGTTTTTTAAGGTTTTAGGGTTTTTATGTTTTTTTGGGATTTTTAGGTCTTTTGGGATTTTTATGGGATTTAGGAATATTTTATGGTTTTAGGGGGTTTTTGGGTTTTTTGGGTTTTTAGGATTTTTATCAATTTTTGGATTTTTAGTGGTTTTAAATGTCTTTATGTTTTTAAGGGTTTCTTAAGGATTTTGAGGGTTTTTAGGTTTTTAGAAAATCTATGGGATTTTTTAGGTTTTTCATTTTTTCTTAGGTTTTTAGGGATTTTGATAGGTTTTAGGGGTTTCCGGTTTTATGGTTTTTGGGGGTTTTAGGGGTTTAGTGTTTTTATATTTTTTAGGGTTTTTATGATTTTTTAAATTTTTTAAAATTTGAGGGGGTTAAAGGGGTTTTATAATTTTCATTTGTGTTAGGGTTTTATGGATTTTGGATATTGTTATGGTTTTTCGAGGATTTTATGGTTTTGGGGAGTTTTTTTTGTGTCAAAGGGTATTTTTTTAGGGTTTTATAGGCTTTTATAATTTTTAGGTTTTTTGGGTTTTAAGTGTTTTTAGGGTTTATGCTTTTCTCAGGGGTTTTAGGGATTTTCGGATTCTTAATTTTCTAGGAATTCTAATTATTTTTAGGATTTAAATGCTTTTTAGGGTTTTAGAGATTTTTATGGGTTTTAGTATTTTTAGGGATTTATGGTTATTTTGAATTTATATTATTTTTTTTAGGATTTTACGGTTATAAATGTTTTTTGTGTTTAGGGTTTTAATTTGTTTTAGAGTTTTTAGTGGAGTTTTATGTTTTTTATGGGTTTTAAGAGGTTTTATGGATTATAGGGGGTTTAGGATTTTTAGGGTTTTTCTTGTGTTTTAGGGTGTTAAGCGTTTTAATGTTTTTAAGGTGTTTTAAGAGTTTTTTTTATTATTTTATAAATGTTTTTAGGGTTTTTATATTTTCTTATGTTTTTAGGGATTTTAGGGATTTTATGATTGGTTTGGTTTTTAGGGATTCCATAGGTTTTAGGGGGTTTTGTGTTTTTTTGTTTTTTTGTTGTTTCAGGTTTTTTTTTGAATTTTTTATTGTTTCTAAGTTGTTTTATAGTATTTTACCATTTTTTGGGTTTTAAATAGTTTTTAGAGATTTAGTGGTTTTAGGGTTTTTATTGTTTTTATGTGTTCTTAGGGTTTTAAATGTTTTTCGTGGTATTTTGTGGTTTTTAGGGTTATTAGTGGTTTTACAGTTTTTGAATCTTTAGGTTTTTCAAGGGTTTTAAGTGTTTTAATGTTTTTATAGTTTTCATTTGTGTTTTCAGGGATTTTATAGGTCTTTATTTATTTTTTATTTTAACGGTATTTTTATATTTTAATGGGTATTTTTTATTTTTAGAGATTTTGAAGGGTGTTAGGGTTTTTATGATCACTATCAATTATTCTGGGGTTTAGGGTTTTTTGAGTTTTATTTTTTATGTTTCAAGGTTTCTTAGAGTTTTATAACATTTTTATGGGTTTAAAGGGTTTTAAAGATTTTAATGATTTTTTTGGGTTTTTATGGGGTTTTAGGTTTTTATGGGATTTAGGTTTTTATGGTTTTATGGATTTTTATATTTTTGGGGGTTTTATGGTCTTTTATGGGTTTTATGTTTTCTATTGTTTTTGTGTTTTATTGTATTTGTGTTTTTTAGGGTTTTAATGGGTTTTTTGGGTTTTTTGGGTTTTTTTGGATTTTGATGGTTTTTATGGATTTTTATAGTTTTATGGTTTAGGGGGTTTTAAGGGTTTTTTTAGTTTTTAGGGGTTTAAGGGTTTTTAGAGTTTTTAATTTTTTACTGGTTTGAAGGGTTTTTTGAGTTTTTGGTAGTTTTTTAGTTTTTCACGGTTTTAGGGTATTAAAATATTTTTAGGGGTTTTATTGTTATTTTGAATTTTTAGGGTTTTATATGATTTTTAGGGTTTTTGATGTTTTTTATGTTTTTAGGGGTTTTAAATGATTTTATGTTTTTAATGTTTTTATGGGGGTTCAGTGTTTTTAGGAGTTTTACCTTCTTATATATTTTTAAGGGTTTTTAGGATTTTTATGCTTTTTAGAGATTTTAGAGATGTTGGGTGGTTTTAGGGTTTCTTAGGGTTTTTATGGATTTATTGGGGTTTTAGTTTTTTTTAAGATTTATGTTGTTTAAATGGGTTTTAACATTTTTTTACATTTTAGGGGTTTAAAGGGTTTTTAGAGTTTTTAGTGATTTTTAAGGAAATTATGGGGTTTTAAGGTCTATGCTTTTTATATTATTTTTGGGTTTTATGGGTCTTATTGATATTTTTAGTATTTTTATTTTTTAGAGTTTTTTTAAAAATTAGGGGATTATTGGATATTTAAATTCTTTAGTGGGTTTTTAGGGATTTATGGTTTCTTAATGGGTTTTAAGGTTTTTAGGGGTTTTTATTTTTTCGGTTTTTTGGGTTATTAGGGGTTTTAAGGGTTTTTAATGTTTTTTTAGTTTATAGAGGATTAAGTGTTTTATGTTTTTTGTAGTTTTATTAGGGGTTTTCATGGTTGTTATGGATTTTTACCATGTTAGGGATTTTAGGTCTTTAAATTTATTTTACGATTTTTTAGCGTTTTAGGGATTTTAAGAGGTTTTAGGGTTTTTTGGGTTTTTTGGTTTTTTGGAGGTTTAGAGGTTTTTTTATAACATTAATGACTTATCAGGTTTTCAGAGTTTATTTAAATTTTTATGGGTTTAAATGGTTTTTATAGTTTTTAGTGGGTTTTAGGGTTTTATTGGATTTTAGTGGTTTGAAGGGGTTTTTAAATTATTTTATGTTTTTTACTGTTTTTAGCATTTTTTTGGTTTTTTCTATTTTTATGGTTTTCTTAGTGTTTTTCGTGGATTTTAGGTATTTTCTTATTTTTAGGATTTTTTTTGTTTTTTAGTGTTTTTAGCGATTTTGATCGTTTTAGGATTTTTTTACTATTTTAAGATTTTTTTTGGTTTTTTAGAACTTTTTGTTTTTTATGGGTTTCAAGTGTTTTTCCATTTTTAATGTTTTTATGGGTTTTTAGGGGTTTTAGGGTTTTTCAATTTTAGTTATTTTTAGTGTTTTAAGGATTTTTATAGTTTTTAGTGTCTTTGAGGATTTTTGAGGTTTTTATGATTTTTAAGGTTTCTAGGGTTTTTCTAGTTTTTATGGGTTTTTTGGGTTTTTTTAGTTTTTTAGAGTTTTTAATGTTTTATAGTTTTTAAACATTTTAGGGGTTAAAGGTTTTTTTGTGTTTTTATTCTTTGTTGGGGTTTTATGGGTTTTCAGGGTTTTTATGTTTTTTTGGTGGTTTATGGTTTGTAGGGGGTTTAGGGTTTTAGGTACTTTTAGTATTTTTTTAATATATTTTAGTATTTATTAGTTTTTAGGTGATTTAAGTGTTTTTAGGTTTCTATGGTTGTCTTAGGATATTTAAAAAAAATTGGTTTTTTAAATTCTTATGGATTTTTTAAAATTTTTAGAATATTAATATTTTAAGTGGTTTTATGGATTTTATGGTTTTTAGGGATTTTAGGGTTTCAAACGTCTTTAGGGATTTTAGGGGTTTTAAGTGTTTTTATATTTTTAATGTTTTCTAAGGAGTTTTCAATGTTTTTTACATTTTTAGCGAATTTAGTTATTATTTAACATTTATATGTATTTTTAGGGATTTCAGGGATTTTGATGATTTTTAAGACTTTAAGGGTTTTTATTATTTTTTGGGGTTTTATTGTTTTTTAACTATTTTACGAGTTTTAAGGTTTTTAGATTTTTTTAATGTTTTAGGGGATTAACTTGTTTTTTTTAATTTTTAGTGGTATCAGGTTTTTATGGGTTTTTAGTATTTTTTAAGGTTTTTAGGGGCTTTATGATTTTTTTGGTTTTAATAAATTTTCGGGACTTTTAGGTTTTTATAGTTTAATAGGTTTTTAAGGGGTTATAATTAATTTTATCCTTTTGTGGTTTTCTTAGGGGTTTTTAGGGTTTTAGTGGTTTTATGTTTTAAGGTATTTTTTCATGATTTTTTAGGATTCTAATGGGTGTAGGGTTTCTAGAGATTTTGTGGCTTCTTACATTTTTTATAGTTTTTACGGTTTTATAGTTTTTTTGGATTTTTTGGGTTTTTTGAGTATTTATATTTTTAATGTTATTTAGATATTTTTAACATTTTTAGGGGTTTAAAGGATACAAAACATTTTAATGATTTGTTATAGTTTTTAGGGTGTTTTAGTGTTTTTATGGTTTTTATGGGGTTTTATGGTTTTGAGTGGGTTTTAGGGCCTTTTATGGTTTTTAGATATTTTATAACTTTAAGGTTTTTAGGGGTTTTAAGTGTTTTTAGGTTATTACTGTTTTCTTATGGTTTTACACTTTTTATGCAAGATTAAATTTTTAAGGATTTTAGGTATTATTTAGGATTATTATTGTATTTTGGGGATTTACTGAATTTGAGGATTTTTACTGTTTTTTGGGTTTTTATGGTTTTGAGGAATTTAGGGGTTTAAATTATTTTAGGTGGTTTATGGTTTTTTTGATTTTTAGGGACTTTTAGGGTTTTGGTGGTTTTTTATTTTTTATGTTTTTAACGTTTTAAGTGTTTTGGGGGTTTTAATGGTTTTTTTAGTTTTTAGGGTTTTTGTGTGTTTTCTTATTTTAAAAGACTTCTAAGGGTTTTTTATGATTTTCAAGGTTTTTAGGGGTTTTATGGTTTGTAAGGGATTGATGTTTTTAGGATTTTAGGATATTATAGTTTTTTGGGATTTTTAAGGTTTTTCTGAGTTTATTTCGGTATAAATGTTTTATATTTTTTGATGTTTTAAGGGTTTATATGGGTTTTTAGAGTTTTTAATAGTTTTGTAGGGTTTTTATGTGGTTTTAAGGATTTTTTAGGATTTTAGGGGTTTTGTGGATTTTGAGGTTTTTATAGTTTTGTAGGGTTTTTAGGGTTTTTATCATTTTTTTATTTTTAGGTGTTTTAATTGGTATTATGTTTTCAAGGTTATCTTAGGTTATTTTTATGGTTTTTAGTGTTTTTTGGTTTTTACACATTTTATATATCTTTTAGGATTTTAATGTTTATTTAAGGTTTTTAGGGATTTGTGGGGATTTAGTGTTTTAGGGATTTTAGTGGTTTTTTGGGTTTTAGGTTTTTTTGAGTTTTTTAATGTTTTTAACATTTTTAAGATTTCTTGACATTTTTATGAGACTAAATGGTTTTTATATTTTTAGTTATTTTTTGGGTTTTATGGGTTTTATGGGTTTTTACATTTTTATGTATTTTTTAGTATTTTTATGATTTTTAAGGGGTTTTGATTTTGGGGATTTTAGGGTTTTTATGGTGTTTATTGTTTTAATTTTTTGGTGGGATTTTTTGTTTTTTGTGGTTTTTCAGAGATTTAAGGTTGTATGGATTTTTAATTTTTTGTGGTTTAAAAATATTTTTGAGTTTTTATTGGGTTTTTATGGATTTATGGATTTTAGGGTTTTGTGGTTTTAGTAGTTTTTATAGTTTGGGCGATTATAGTTTTTTAGGGTTTGTGTAATTTTTAGGGTTATTAGGGGTTTTTTGTGATTTTAGGTTTTTAATGTTCTGTTATGGATTTTCTTGGTTTTTATGGTTTTTAGGGTTTTTTGGATTTTTAGGGTTTTTAGTGTCTTTTTAGGGATTTTATCATTTTATAGGTTTTTAGGCGTTTGTTGTGTTTTACATTTTTAATATTTCCATAAGGTTTTTTGGGGTTTAGGGTTTTTATGTCATAATGATTTTTTGGGCTTTTAGGGTTTTATTGTTTTTTCAATTATTTAGAAATTTTAGGATTTTTTAGAGTTTTTAGGTTTTTTATGGTTTTTTGGTTTTTTGGGGGTTTAAATGTTTTTTAAGTTTTTAAGATTTTTTGTTTTTTAGTGTATTTTAACAATTTCTTGGGTTTAATGGGTTTTTAGTGTTTTTATTGGTTTTAGGGTTTTTATGTGTTTTTAAGGTTTTTTGGGGTTTTTAGGGTTTTTATGTTCTTTTAGGGTTTTAGGGATTTTAGATTTTTTAGTTTTTTTGAGGTTTTAAGTGTTCTATGATTTTAAAGGTTTTCTAATGTCTTTTGGAGGTTTTAGAGTTTTTTATGTTGTTTGAATTTTTTAGGATTTTTTTTAATTTTTTTTATGGTTTTTAGGATTTTATTGGTTTTAGATTTTTTATGGATTTTAGGATTTTTAGTGGGTCTTTATAGTTTTTAGTGGGGGTTTTATGGGTTTTTGGACTTTTAGAGATTTTTAGGGGTTTTAGGGTCGTTTGGGGGGTTTGGGGTTTTTATCATTTTTAGTTTTCTAGCAGTTTTAATTGTTTCTAGTATTTTTATGTTTTATTAACATTTTTCATGGTTTTAGGGTATTTTACATCGTTAGGGTTTATCGTTATTTGTTTCGGCCTTCGAGGTGGAGTATCTAAAGGTTTGGGAAAAATAACAAAAATGATATGATGGGTGAAGAACATTCATCTGTTATTATAGAGACTCTCCTGTCACTATCTTTGTTTTGACCAAATCAACATTGTTATCCTTTAAGGGATGATTGGATGGACCTCGCAAAGACTTGGAATTCTATCACTTATACATTATGAAGGAGGTACCATAGTCAAATGGTCCCGGCGGGCAATATTAGGGGGTTAAGTATTTGTGCAATCAATCCTCTTAGGATATAACTTCCTCAGATGGTTTCCAACGAGTTTATATGTGGAGCCAGAAACACCCAATGTTTCCGGTATCTATGATTCTTGGACCTTCTTTCCAAATGAAGATGCTCATTGGATGATGATTTGGCCAATGACACTTAAGGACTCCATTGGTCGAGAGGACCGGAATTCGGGATCATCCACCCTTTTGGGGAGAATTATTGCCTATTTTGGGACTCTCTTATAGATTTAATCTGTGTTCATTTGTTCAGGAATCCTTCGTCCATTCTCGAAGAGTGTATCCGCACGCTACCCCTAGTTTTCAGGATTATCATAGGAATACATGGATTTGATTCTATGATGGAAATGCAGATTTAATCCTTGCAATAAGGCACTCTGGAGTTTATCATCATCCATGGGGGACAGAAGATGGCTTGATGGTGGGATTGAACCCATAAGATGGGATTCCTACATATCCTCAGGGAGAGGAATCAGAGCCCATGTAGTTTGGGATGCTTGGGGATTATAAATGGGGACTTTCAATTTGAAGGGACATGATTCGGTGAACCCTTTTGGAAGGGAACCCATATTGAGCTCCGACCATCAAGCAGGTGTCCTACGTATCCTAGTTTGACTAGGAATCGGAGTTCTTATATTTCAGGATAGGTTTGTTGTTTATTTGTTTTGATAACCACAAATCTATAAGCTATGTGACTCATAATTGGGGTGAGAAACAATTTAATTTGGGAGATCCAACCAACCACACACCTCCTCTCCTATTGATTGGAGAGGGCGGGCCTACAGTGGAAGAAGTTGTGGTGTTGGTAGGAGAGGGTAGGGAGGAATGAACCCTTTAATATGGGATGACATTCGGGGTCATGTGGCTCAACCCTCAAGTGGTTAGGGACTTACCTCATTGGGAGTTCCCCAGAATGCGCTCTGGGAAATGGGAGGAATGTCGCCTCTAGTAAAAAGGAGGAAAGTATATGAATCATTGAACAGATCACTGTTCCTCGTTGAGGGGAAAATAAAGTGATCACCCTTAATCCCTAAAATGGTGAGGTTCACATTAGCATCCCAAGGTTGGACTATGGGTTACCATGGGAATGTAGACTTACAAACATCCCTGGAGTCAGAACTGTTGCGGGGAGAGCCTTTGTGACTCCTCTTACCATGGGTATGTACACTCAAAGGGGAGCACTGATGCCCCTGATGATCTGATCATATGGGTCCAGTGGATTTGGAGAAGGCTTTGGCTTAATGATGAGGGACTGGTTATCAGAGGGGCTATAGAGTACTGGATGGTAATAGAGGGGGGAATTGAATCCAGAGGTAAGGACACCTGAAGACGCCTCATTCTGCATACTATTTTATCACGCGGGATGGGTGGATCTCCATATACCATTGTGGTATACAGGTGGGGGGGTTGTCCGCATACTGAAGAAGTACGCAGGTTTGGGCATAGACCACCATGCACCGTAGTGGTATGAGGTCCCAGATGAAATCTACCACATCGCTTCGAGTTCCATATATGTACTGATTCAGTACACGATGAAGGGTTCAATCAGTATAGCGATACACTATAGAAAACAACATTTTAAAGCAGGGTCCTGGAACCTATTATACGCAAGGAGTTCATCTATGAGGAATGTGTGGTTTGCGATTATACCAATTTGTTTATTGGATTCCCCATTATTATTAAGTTCCTTTTTATGGTTTGCGGATGGTTATACCTAAGGAAACATGGTTCAGAGTTTGAACTTCATGGATGATTCTAAACTAAATCTGGAATCCTCTCCAAATTATTTCATCCAACCTCAGGCGTCTTCTCCATGCTTTCTTCATCTGTCCTCTTTCAAATCCATCAATGCTCCTTTTATTATAGCATTAGGAAAAACATATATATGGTCATGAAAAACTATTTGGGGAATCCCAGGACAAGATATCTCGATCCGTAGAAGACTCGGTCAACTAGGGTTTGCGGAGGCTGCGGTTCGTGAGTCGTGGTTCACGATACCCTACCGATTTTCCTTGTCTGCAAACTACAGAGTTTGAGAGATAGTATGTTGATGTAATTTATGGGTTCTAGGGTTTTTTAGCCATCACTCTGCAAGCTAGAATCTCATGAGTCTTTCTGCGAACTGGTGGTTCGTGGTTCAAGCGTTCTGCGATCCCTTCCCGGTGATGGTATGCAGGTCACGTAAAACACTTTGAGAATTTCAATTTCATCAAGTTTATTCCAGTGTTTGCAAATCAATTTGCATCCATTTTCTTTAATGTACCTATATAAAAGATTTCATCCTTCTAAAAAGTGATTTTGGGAGTATTTTATTCCCTTTGAGAATTTTTCAAGACCCTAAAAATGCCCCCAATAATAATTGGGTCCATTAAAAACAAAGAAGATTCAATTCCGATGTAGAAGAAGACCTAAACTGAAATGGTTTTTGGTAGAATAGATAGGTCAGGTAGGAGGGTACCACACCTATATAGAGGATCCCATGTCATTTATCTTTTACCATTTCATATGGAGAAAATTTCTCTTGACTCTCCCTTAGATTTCTTTACATCTGTGTACCATCTCTTTTGCAAAATCCATATTCATGAACTACATAGTACGTGTAGAGAACCGAACTCTTCACCATTAATTCCACCTAAAAATATTTTTTTGGGTATCACGGACTGTGTTGTGGAATTTGAAACTAAAATCTAGACCTCCATGTAGGATAATGATATGCGGTTTGCGTGTCCCGCACACTGAACTTAAACCGGCGATCTGAAGTTTAAGGCTTAATAATCCAAACATAAACATTTCAATAGAAAATTTTAATATAGATATGCTGAGGCCTTGGTTTGCAATGTCTTATTTTAGAAAACACTTTTGTTTGTTGGCCAATGCTCCAGTGGCCATCACCTCATAGGTCTTTCTCATACTATGGCTATATGTGGTATAATGTTTTCGTGTACCCTAACAGAATGTAGGGATTGCTTCTGAGTATCATATAACACACATGAAATGGATGTCGCATACAGTTTTTAAGAGAAATACATGGATCCCCATTCATACGCTCTTTTAATTCCTTTGGCTATTTTTTGTGGCCTTTATCCATCTATTTTCATTATACTAACTTTTTGTTGGATTGTGGATCTTTCTACGCAGGCTGCAGTTCCTCCTTCATAGATTTTGAATAAATCGACCAAGAGGAGGGAAACCATGGTTGAGGATAAGGTGGATCATATTTGATCCTACATTGTTCCTCATGACATCTTATTAAAATATATCTTTATGCTAGTTCTTCTAGATTACCCATTTTCTGTGTAGTTTCCACTTTATAGATTTGGTCTTCCGGATGAAGTTCTTGTGACATTGACTGACCCCAATATTCATTTCATTCTCCTAAAATCACCAGAAGGTCATGATCTATCCAATATTTCCTAAACATGAGAGATCATGGATACTCCAATTCAAGAAAATGTGTTCATATTATAAGGATCGACATGGAATTAGGGCGATCGCAGGTGTGAAAACTCTGCCTTGTGACTAGTGGCCGAAGAGTACTCGTCTATTATCAACCTTTGATGAGAAAACCTTAATATTGGGTGGAGCACCAAATTGGACCTATGATCCAAAGGATTCATCTCTCATGAATGGGCATAGGAATTCTGGGTACACCAAACCTATTTAGAGTCCCCTAACTAATTGAAGGTGGTGAACTTATATTAGGCAACCAGGGTATCTCAGTTCGTAGATTTATCACCATGCGAAATCCTTCATGAGCTGCTGAGACACTGGTGTTAAAGAACCAACACCTTCCATTTGTCATATGGGGAGGTGGGAATCACCTAATGGGACATCCACCAGATTGTATGGATCCCCATCCTTGGATATATGTATGAATAGTTTCATTCATCATCTACTACTTAGGATGATACTAACCATGAGTCCCCATTAAAAAGGAGCCTACTGGTTATGGTCAGGGGGTTATGTGATCACCCCTTTAGGCTCACTCACTTATCCCATTTGAGGATTGGATAGTGTCATTTATGAAGGTTAATGGTTCTAAGCCTAGAGTTCTCCACATTCGAACTTTTCCATCCTGTCAATCTTGATATATTCTATGGCCATATTGCGCTACCCTCTAAGTGTGACGATATACTACCTATGAAAATGAGATTCAACCAGACGTTCCACATGAACTTATATTAATAGGTTTATTTGCCATTTTTTTGAGTTTATGGATCTTCCAATCCTATGATTTATATAATGGGGTCAGTTCATGCACCCTAATGATGGCGGCTATTCTGGCAGAGGGTTGACCAATTAATCTGGCCACTCCTACTCTAGCCTAACTTTATGAGATGTTGAGGCAGATAAAAGAACGTAAACCTCCTCATCATCTCAATGGACCGTTACAATTTCTGTATGGGTGGATAGAAGAACACTTCCATTTCTATGAACATAAACATACTACAAGGTTTCCTCTCTTCGACTTTCAACAGACCCTACTCAACATTGTCGGTGTTATTCCAATGACTTTATGCTTTAGCGATGCAGTCGGGCTGCTGAACGATGATTCTCACTTCTCATTTTCACTGCACCCTACTCCACATGGGTCATTAAGGGGTTACAAGGGTGTTTCTTCAGAGGAGTTATCATACGTTATCTGACATTGTGATGGGATGATCAAAAATTTCATAGATCGAGTGGCCATTTGCGAGCTATACCTCCCTTCACGGTTCGCCAGGTAATTTGGGTGCATTCAACAAATTGTTCTTCATCCTTATGTTTAGTTATGGAGAGAATGTCATCACTTAATCCTTCCCCAGTTATGTCTTATGATGATTTGTTAAGGTGAGGATATAGAGGTTATCATCCCCAATACGATGGGATCCACTTTTCTATCGCTAGAATATGCCCAACTATGGGTAGGTTATTACCCTAACAGGGTGCTGAGAAGACCAATTCGATGAGTCCATATGACTCTAACCATCCTTTTCCCCATATTGACCCCAAAATCTCTGCCATATATTTTTCTCCTATGATGAGTGTGATGGATAAGACTTCAATTACTATCCCTATAGTGTCCATGATGGCTACGCCATTTGTTCATTCCCCGATGGGGAGAGGACACTCGATCCGTCGTCAGATGCATCTAGAAGGGGTTCCATCAGTGCAGCCTATCTTAGTAGGGATTGATTCAAACTACTCTTGTCCTATGGAGAATACCCATGACCTTAATAAGGCTGTCCATAGTAGAGTATCAATGAATACCCTAGATGTCACAACTATTCCTCCGCGTCCGACTCCGACGATTGAACAATTTGAGGGTAAGAAGAGACCCCCATCTTGGGTAACCTATATTAGGTCCCTTACCACTCCTATAATGATGATTCCGACATATAAACCCCTTGAGTTGGGGGAGAAACAAGGCCCTGGTGCCACAAGGATTCATTAGGAAGTGTGAAAATATATGTGGTATCTGTTATGCGCCCTTTCTGCAGAAACACCTTTGTCTAGCTTTATTGATGGGACTGGAAACTTCTAGTGGTTGTTTACTAATTTATGTTATGTTAGATTTGATTACTAGAATCTAAATATTCTTAATTACTATATTTTTATTGCCTGGGGATACCTCGCTTCTGATGAGGATAAAGTTTCCAAATTCAATTCTTCCCATCATCAGGTAATGGCCTTCCAAGATGTTTCGAAGGAACTAAATAACCGAATGGCTGGGGAGGATACGACTAATGATTTAGCGATAACCAAAATTAAAGAGATGAAATAATGTGAGGCTTTCATAGTATGATTTAGATCTCAACTCTCCTCTTTAGGTTCCAATTACAAAGTTGTCCTGAAGAAAGGGCAGGACATTAATGTTTTTATGGAATGTGTGCGCCCAACGATCAAGGATGAAGCAGATGGGAGAGATTATTTAGAGAAAACTATTGACTATTCATGAATGTCTCATTACATTTTTCTAGAAAGGGAGAGCTGAGCCTTATTGTAAATTTCACTGAATCATGATGTGTACTCATTTTCCTTTGATAATATGGAGAGAATCTGAACTGGGGATGCTCCTCCTTTTTTTGTTGAACATAATGAAACTAATTTTCCTTCAAATTCTTATTATTTTTCTTTTCCTGCCATGTCAAGTGATCTCAATAAATCATATACACATCATTTCAATTAGGTATTAATTTTAAACAATGATTCAAAACCATTAACGTGGAATAATCAAATCAGGTTCTAATGTTTTCCTAATCTATGGGACTCAGTGAGCGTAGTTCGACTATTACTGGGGTTTCATGGAAAACCTCATGAACTTTTGTATTTTTTTCATTATCACACTAATTGTTTCCTAATCCTATTTTATATAGGCTTATCAGGTATAACATGACTTTTTATTAGGCCTCCCATTGTGGGTTTTTAACCTAACAAGATTTACGCCTCTTTTTATAGCTCAATATTTTTTCTTTTCTAAAAAATACACAGTATATGTTTAATAAGAAAATACTAGACTTTTATCCAGGTGCGCTCTTTGAAGGTTTTCACATTGGAAAGTATTGTCTCTTTTTCATTAGCGTTTTATAGTCCTACAAATCATACTTATTACTAATGTTTTAGGTCGAGTAGTTTTGACCAAACTTGATGGGGTAGGGGCCATAATTTGGGATTCTTTAGCCGAAATCATCCTAATAACATTCATACATGAATGATGGATTTTTCATGACCCTAAATTTGTGTGTTTTGGATATGTATGAGGCTTGAGAGCTATTTTAGGAGTATGGGATAAGAGAGGACTCTATTAAGGATGAATTTTTATTTTATTGATGGTTTCCTTGTAGTAATCATATACAAAGCCACTCGGGCATGATGTTCATATTCTAACAAATGAGTCAATAGAACACTGGCCTTCCATCTCCGATGGCCTGGTGGGATTTATGATACATTGGATTTGTTTTAGTGTTAGGGGTCATAGTGGGTGGCCTGTCTGAGGAATGATTTCTAAAAGTCTTATGGAAATTTGTGTAATATTTTAATGAGAAAACACTCCCACATGAATTTTACATGTGTTAGGGAGTGTAGGTGAACGGTACGGTTTAATGTCATATAACCAGGATACATGAAACCTATCATGGGAGATCATTTTCCTATAATCAAAGAAGATTAAATGATTTATCTGTTTAATTATAAATGTATTTCATGTATGTGCATTCAAAAATGGAAATATATTTATGTTGCAATCCAAAGGGGTTTTCCAAATCTGGGGAGTGAGACGGGACATAAGTGTCATATGAGCATACAGAAGTTATAAAGGACTCTCCTGAGGGAGAATTTTCCTTTGATCGATAGTTGTTTTATAGGGAACTAATGCAAAGCCACCAGGTCATGATGTTCATAATCAAAAAGGTATTCACATGACACTATCATTCCATCTCTTATGGTTGTGAATGATTATTGATATTAGGACCTTTTTGGACACAACTTATGACCTCTGAAAATGGGTGTGCCTAAGCATGAAAGGGGGAATTTATTTTGGATGAACTTTTTTTGGGAATATAGAGATAAATGGGGCAATTTTTGTTTCATATTCAGAACAACTTCACACATATGGGTGTGATATAATTACTTTATATAAGCCTCAAGAGAGACCAGAGGTGAATCAGGTAATAATGTTTTGATATATCCAGGATGTGGGTAAAAAAGAGAATGTAAAGTATGACTTCAAGGGTACTTGAATTAGGAGGGATTTCACGAGTCTTGGGAGCCATCAGGTATACTATGATAGGAGAGGAATCTCCTGGTGATGAATTTTTCTTTAGTTAATGGTCATTTTGTAGGCATCATATGAATAACCATAGGGGCATGATGTGCATAGTTAGACAAAGGCATCTGCAGGACACTGGCCTTCCATCTGTTATGGCCATGGAAGATTATGGAGATTCAATATTACTCAAATGACGAAGATTGAAGTATGGTAGGAGTGTGTCAAGATACATTAGAAACATTTGATATGTGATTCACTCATGGGATCAGGTATCCCCTACTTAGATCTGACTCATATGCATGGTGAGGCATTCATTCCATATTTTGATTACCCTATTGTTTAAAATTGTACATCAAGGTCACAAGGTTCTTTATGGGGAAGAGAACAATGATGTTCCTTTTAGGATCATGCTATTAGGACCAAATTCCTAGAATAATTTCCCATGATGTCATGGTGGATCTCTCACTGAGGTCCTTAAGCTCATGTGAGATATGCTCGGTGTGAGAAACAAGGGGTTATGAGTATTCCAGATCAACACTTAAGAAGTTATAGGGATAATTTTACTCTTAATCAATGCTATGCAATTTAACATCATATAGTCAGGACATATCTGGGAATTTTGTTTAGCATCATGTTGTGAGGACATTATGATGTGCAATTTGGAGTCATGCAGTGAGGACATTATGATTTGAAGTTCAGAGTCATGTAGTGAGGACATTATTTTGTGAAGATTAGAGTCCTACAGGGACGATATTATGTTGTCTCAAATACCAATAAAATCATTTATTTAATTGTGGTCCTGATATTTTGTAATTCCATACACATGAGTTATTATAGATGGTAGAAACCATAGCCTCGGTGCAGAGGGGGGGAGGGGGGAGGGAGCCTGGATTATGAGGAATGACATGAGTCTTGAAATCGATTAGGTGTACTGAGGTAGGAGAGGACTCTCTTGGGGGATATTTGTCCTTTGGATGATGTTTTTTGTGTAGGAAACATATGTAGAGTCATTCGGGCATAATGTGTGTAGTCAAAAAAAGGTGTCCACAGGACTCAGGCTTTCCATCTCCGATGGCCATGAATTTTTATGGGGACCCAAGATTTTCTGGAGTATGGAGTTTGAAAAATTGGAATGATGTGTTTAGGAACATAAGAAATATCCAGACCATGATCAACCATGAACAAATGAATATTCTACATAGATATAATTCTTATGTAGGGGAAGAATGGTCTTTTTTCTCCTTATGAGTGTTATAATTCAACTTGTAATTTCCATTATCTCTTGATTTTCTTGTGTAGTAAATTTGGTGTATGTGAGGGATCTCATGACGTTGAGAATCAGGCTTCACCCGAATCTTAAGGAATATCCCAATTTAATGTCTTGTGGTTAGGGAATTTTATAGATTCCCTCGTACAAGTCAGACCTATGCACGGAGGAGGGGAATTTTTTTAACTGGTTTCTTGGTCGAGATTCCAATTCCTGGTGTCACTACGTATCTTGTAAGTGTAGTAATCAATATATATGTAGTACAGAATTTTACCTAAAAGGGTTTTTTCCATGTGTAGGGACATAAGAGGGCATTTTTTTGTTGGTGGTTGGGATGAGATGCCAAATCCATGCGTCACTATGTTTCATGCGAGGGCATGAATCAATCCATATGTAGTACTTAATGTTACCTATATCGATATGACTCGGATGTAGTGTTAGGGGAAGTTTGGTTTCATCCACTACGGGTGTCAGGTCTATCATATTCATCTATAGTTTTTTTACATTAGGGAATCCTTAAAACCTATCCTAATCCAACATGATTTATACAAGATGTGAGAAACAAGTAGTGACATGGATCTCTCTAATAGTATGGGGAGATAGAGGATACAATAGAGGCATTTTTTCATGTGGTGGATGGCCCAAGATTAGGGGTTGAGGCATCACTACATTTCCCACTAATGAATGGGAGTCAAGTTGTACATAGTTATTTTGGTACCATGCATTTTATTGTCGTGCGATTAGGACAATTTATGCTATGTTGTTTAATGACCTGCAGCTAGGACGCTACACTGTGCATTTTAGAGTCATGCAGTGAGGACATTGACATCCCAATTTAATTTCGTGTTTCATGGATTACTACGATAATCATTAACATAATTTGTTTTGGAATATATCTCATAGTTTAGGGTCATAAATTTTGGATGGTGGGGTCACTGTTACATGAAGTACTTCTTGAGAATCCTTGCATTGGTGGGAGCCATGATGAGCTGTCCATCCATTGATATCAAGGCGTATACTCCATTGGAATAGCCCCTATATATGACATATGGTCCCTCAAATTTTGGCTCATGATTTGGGGGATTATTCTTGAGTATCATCAGGGTTATGAGGACCAATTCCATCTATCCTTTGAGGAAATACTAAAGGAAAGCCTTTTTTGTGAAGGCTCATCTGATCCGATTTTAGTAGACTTCCATATGTTGAAATGTGTGCAGCCTCTTCTCATCCAGCTACTCCAACTCATCAAACCGTCTTTGGGATTGTTCATCCATGGAAAATTGATCACAAATGGCAACACCAAGTGATGGAACATGGATTTCAATAGAAAAAACCACATCTTCCCCGTATTATAGTGATTACGGGGGTGCATGGGTGGAAGTACGAGCCATGGTATGGTAATCCCATAAAGCATGAAGGATTTCGTCTATCCACGATTTCTTATCCTTACCTACAATCTTTTGGAGTATATTAGAAAGAGTATTGTTGAAAGCCTTTATATTCCTATTGAATGTTTCATGGTAGTGCGATGAATAGTTGGCTTTGAATCCATACTCATAGAATAACTTTTCCGACCTAGCAAAGAAGAAGTGGGTGCTATTGTCAGTCCGTATTGTATAAGGGAAACCAAATCTTATAATGATGTTTGCTTTCACAAAGCTAAAAATTCTTTTCACCCTGACCTCTTTAAGGGTCATGGCTTCGACCCATTTGGAAGAGAAGTCAGTTGGTGTGAGAATAAACTTGAATTGTCTAGTTATGGCATGGGGATATGTCCCTACAACATCCATCCCCCAGGAAGAAAATGGCCACGAGTACTTAGCTATGTGAAGTAGCTCCAAGGGAGAATGAATAAAATTTTCATGAACCTGGAAAGAATAGAAATTCTTGGTGAATATGGAACAATACTATATCATAGTCGGCCAATAGTATCTAGGCCTTTGAAATTGATTAGAGATCATGGTTGCAGATTGGTAATCTCCACAAGCTCTGACGTGTACTTCCTTTGTAACAACAACAGTCTCCTCTCCATCGATGTACCTGCGAAGAACTCTATGACGACCTAATTTGTAGAGAAAATTTTCTTAGGTTAGTCTATTGTACAAGATAAAGTTGACTGCCCGTATTCAGATATGTTCTCTTCCAGCCCTATCTTGTGGGAGTTCCCCCCTCTCGAGGTAATTTGTAATGGGAGTCATCTAGCTTTTGGTATGACTATAAGGCTCAAAAACGGGGTTAATCTCATCGATTTCCTCCACATTGTTCTGAATAAATGTAAAGACCATCTGATAATGGAAAATTATAAAAAAAATCATCTATTTCCGGATCCTCCAGGGCTGAAGCATAATTTTCCAATGCATCATCTTGATCATGTGAGACTAGGGGACATTGATAAATATTGTTTCTGATGGAAATTCTATCATCAGTTCTTGATCATGGTTCATTAAGGGGGAAATACTTCTTTCTTAATGAAATATTCACCATTGACATTCTTGATGACTAGCTCTGAATCACCTTTTATCTTTTGGTGGTCGTCTTGTGAATGAAGTGCCAACTCTTGGCCGACAATGAGGTCCTCATATTCTGATTCATTACTTGTGCAAACCTCTAAAAGAATAAAATAGTAAGGCATGACGTACTTCTTGGGGGATATGAGTATAACTCCCATCCCTGCATTGTTGAAAATGGGATCCTCCATCCTTTTCCATATTAGGATTCTGGAAGCACCACCGAAGTAAATTTCTCATGACTAGGGGTATTCTTGGACAAAGAAAAGTTCTTCATCCAAAATTTAAACATCCAACGGGGTAGTTTCTTGTGAGGTGTGATCCTCCAAGAAGTATGATAATGTATGTACATTGATGGACTTCTAGGGAATGTACCTTATGTCTAACTACTGCAAGTTTAATACCCACCATGATAGGCATCCAGTTAGCATGGGATGACTGAGGATATACTTGAGTTGGTTGCAGTGGGAGACCAGATGGACCTTGTGGTGTTTCATGTAATGCCTAAATTTCTGAACCCCAAATATCAGGGCTAAGAAGTTATTTTAAATTCATAAACATCGATTGTCATCATCGATCATTGTTCGGTTGTGGTAATATATACTTTTCTTTCTGTCGAAGTCTTTCTTCTACACGAGGAATGAACCTAATGATAGTTCCAAGGTAGTTATGTACAAAATGAGGGGCCTCCCCTCAACTGGAGGAATAAACAATTGTAGTATTAGGATATATATTTTTATATTGTCAAAGGCTTATTTAAAATCACACCCACTCATATTTAACCTCTTTCTTCATTAACCTTGTGTAATTTAAACATTTACCTACAATTTTGGCTATAAAGCACCGAATATAGGCCAAACACCCCCCGA
Source organism: Viscum album (assembly GCA_963277665.1). NCBI lineage: Eukaryota > Viridiplantae > Streptophyta > Magnoliopsida > Santalales > Viscaceae > Viscum > Viscum album. Next base: position 759,505,354 of record OY728160.1, read on the forward strand.
TACCCCTCAACTCAGTGAGGTTTTTATGGGGATACATGAAAAGGATGGATTTTTTCTTCTCAGGGTAGACATAAATACTATGATGGTGTATTAATAAGCCAAGGAATTTCCCAGAGGTAATGTTGAAGTAACACTTTAGGGGATTCATCTTCAAACTATGTTTTCATATTTTTTTTAAGATAGTTTCAAGATCTGTCATGTGGTTTAAGAGTTATCATTATTTGACCTCCAGATTGTCGACATAACACTCGAAAAGAAAATTCATGTAGGGTTTGAAGATGTGATGCATGATGCGCTAATATGAAACACCGACATTTTTTAGACCAAAGGGAATCATCATATAACAGATCACTCCCTGAGGGGAATTGAAAGTAGTATCTTCTTCATATCCTCAGGACATTCAGATCTGGTTGTATCATGAATAACTATCCATGAAAGAGAGGGCCTCATATCCAGTGGTTGCATTGATCCAAAATTCTGTGATAGAGACCGGAAAACATCTTTCTGAGTAGTTCTGATTAAGGTCCCCAAAATCGATGCAGACTCTAATCTGTCCATTCTTATTTTTGATAGTGACTATGTTTGCCAATAAGATCAGATATTTTACTTCCAAGATGATGTTAACTTTGATTAGAGTTTCAAAATCATCATCTATTTTGTAATCATGTTTCAGGAGGGTCCTTATGGCTTCCTGCTTCTAGCCACAATGGTCTTCTGACAAACCCTGATGATGAGTGGGGACCTTAGGACCAAGGCTTGGAATTTTTTCATAGTTCTAGGAAAACAAATCTTGATTCTTTTTTAGGAAATATTTATATGCCTCTTTCTTCTCAAAAGGAATATCCATACTAATTAGAGTGGGTCACGGGTCGTCTTTAGTGCCTAGGTTTATCCCTCTAAGTTCATCTATTATGGTGGAGACACCTTCTTTGAATGCGGGAGAGGCATATTTTGAGGTATTCTTCTTCTTCTTCATCATAATCCTCTTGATCATATTATTCCTCTTCTTATGGAGAGAGGATTCTCAAGATGAACTCTCTAATGTTGGAAGATAAATTGTCGTTTGACTTAGTTAGTAAGGCGGGAATGGGTTGGGGTCCTGAGGATGGGCTGAGAACATCTTTGTTTGGGCTTTCCCTAATGTCATAGAAGCCAACATTATCTTTATCATATTTGGACTTGGAGGCCACAACAAAAATAATGAAGACAATTGAGTCTATATCTAAGCATAAACTTATGCATTCAAATTGGTTGATGGGAAATATATACTCTTCTCCAAGATATTGGAGGGGATCAGCAGGATGTATTTCCAATCCATCTAGTGAAATGATCTTGTAATTTGTTTTGGCCAAATATTGATTCTCATTTACTTCATAGAACCCTGCATCAATGTAATTATATTCATAGGATTCGAACGGGGATTTATTGGCATGCAATGTCCCATTTTTTCCATTAGTGTAATATTTGACACACTGATGGTATGATGATGGAATTGCAGTGTACTGATGCAGCTGCGGCATACCTAATAGGAAATTGAAGGACATAATTATCCACACTACCAGATACTCGGAATCAAAGATGTGGTCTCCAAACCAGGTTTTACGTTTGATTCATCCCAAAAAATTCTTCTTTATTTTTTCATATCCCATCAGTGTTGTGGTGTAAGGTGTTAAACTATCTTCATCATGGCCCAACCGAAGAAGTGTTTGCAGTGGGAGGAGGTTGACTCCAGAGCCATTGTCGATGAAAACTCTTCGAACATCAATTTTATTTATCTTGTCAGACACATATAAGGGTTTGATGTGACCTTTCATGATGGATTCTTCATCCTTATAATGAAGGAGATGATGACATAGAATTCTTTGGGATTGGTCTCTGTCCAATAGACTTCAACAACTGCTACTTTGGCCTCGAATTCTTGGGGACTTAGTAAGGATTTGATAAGTTCCTCCCTTAGGTTTGCAGATAGACTCAAGGAATCCAGGATCGATATATTTGGAAGTACAGAGGCTAGATTCTTTAGAATATCATATTTTCTCTCTAATGGTGAGAAATTCCAAACTCTAGGATTCTCTTTCATGGGCACTTTAGGGGATTGATCTTTAGACGTAGATGGTGCAACCTCTATTACCGAGGCTGGTGGCACTGCAATACTTTATGAGTTTGTCTGAACTGGTCCACTTGTAAGCCTTAGGTGATTGGATATCTGTTCTTCCTCTGACAGATACTCCAAGATGATTGGGATGAGAATTATTTTGGTGGGGGCGGAGGAACATTATAGTTCTTTTTGTGTGTAATGGAGGGTTCTTCTATAAGTTTTGTTAATATTAACAGTTTGAGTTATAGTGTGGATGGTAGGAAACCGTCATCCTCCGCGGCCTCTTCCTCGATCCCTCTAGTTGGATGCGGGGAATTTGGGTTTGTGTCCATAGTTTCTATTAGAGAAGGGGTCATTCAAGTGAATGATATTAATAGAGTTGAAAATCATTTATTGATCTGACAATTCTTCAATCCAACTATCTTCTTCTGATGGTACCGTTTGGGGGGCGGTTCCCATTGTACCGTTAGGGGCGCAACACCCGTTGTACCATTTGGTGGGGCAGCTACCATTGTACCATTTGTCAGGGTGGCCCCCATTGTACCGTTTGGTGGGGGAAGTGCCTGTTGTACTATGTTTGCTGGCATGAAGTCAAAAAGTGTCAAGAATGGATTTGTCTTTGGTGATGGATCATCTTCTTTCTCTACCATTCTTCCCTTCTGGCCCTCAGAGGACAGGAGTGCTGAGGATGATGGTCATGTTGCATCAGGAGCTATTGGGGGCGCTATTGGTTTCTTTAGCTATTCCTAGAGTATACCATGATCTCGGTTGACCATATTCTAAGTCATCTAACATCTAAATTTTCTCCCCCTTTTTCAGGTGACTTCTATCCACTCATCTTCCTCACTCAGGACTAAGGTGGAGATATATGCCACTTGGGCTGGTGGAAGACCCAACATGACTTGTCCGTAATCCACCATCCTTTGTTGGAGATCCTTGAAGATTAATTACTCTTAGATGGTGTGACCTAGTATCATATGATAGGGATAATAATTTTTATTGTATTAGATACCCACTTCATCATCTCTATTTGGATATGGTTTCCATATAAAGTTTCAATTCATGGCGGTTATTATGTCGTCGTGGACTTGGTCATCTCGGTATGAGTAGAATTTATTTCTTCTCTCCTCAAATTGATTTATTTTATCACCCTTCAATCATATTTCCATGGAGGGGTGGTTTTGGTGTCTAGGGGGTCCTGTATGGTTTGGTGGTGGCCTTGCAACTGGAGTTAGTGTCATGGTGGATTAAGCATGACAAAAGCCACTTTAGTTTTTCCCATTATTTTTCCTATGGCTGATGGGACCACTCGAGACTTTAGATTTGTCTGCTGTAAGGAGTTTTCTATCCTTTAGTTAATGTTGGAGAAATTTTGGAACCCACTTGCGTAATTTACTAGGATGAGTAGTGTTTTTTATTCATCATAGAGGTTATAGATGCACATAGCGAGCATTTCATCCTATGAGAGACACAGTTCAGGGAATAAGTCAAAACATTCCATTTGGAAATGAATTCTGAAACACTTTCATTCTATTGTTGTTTATAGTTCATGAGATCACTAACCACAGTCTTTGGAAACAACAAACTAAACTAGAAGATGATTTTTCATTTGTGGTGCTCCTAGATTTTGATTGAGTTATATGGCAAGCTGGTATACCATATAAATTTTGAACCCTAAAGGGTTCACATGAAGCACATGATTTTTACTACTTCTTGCTTCTCTAGAGTGTCCATAATGGGATCAAAGTAAGAGGAATAGTGTATTAGGTACTTTTCTGGGTCTCCTAAACCATTTAATTATAAGAATATGGGGTTTCAAATTTTTGGCGGCGGCGGACGGTTTCTTACCCAATTAGGGAAGGATTTGCACTCTGGTTGTATCGAAGCGTGCCACCCTTCTATGGTTTCTAGTCGATTTGTTAGTTGGTCGGTGATATTCAAGATCCCTTTATGAAAATCCTACTATACTAGAGCATGGGCGGGTGTAGTAGGGGCCAAATATAGGTGTCCTAGTGCTTCTACAATTTTGGGTGGATGCAAAGCAAGGGGTATCTATTTTGTGTTTTCCTGAATATACTCTAGATACTTTCCCTATGGAGGGAAATATTTATAACTTTACGATGCTAGTGTTAAGTATGTCGGTGGTCCTAGTACTATATTAGATGGGAATACGAGTTTGAATTCATTTACCTGGATGAGTGACTGTGGCAGGGGAACCCCTTCTGGGAACCCCTGTTGAAGTTACACTTGATGAACACAACCGGCAAGATATCACCCTCGACGCAGCTCGACATTAATTCTCTTGAGCTCTGTGATTTATTCCTCCTTCTTGGAAAATAATTCCTCAAGGTTGAGGGACACATTTTCAGGGGTCAGAGGAGGTGGGTCCTAGAAAACATGGGATTTATTCTTCTCCTTTTGGGGGTTTTTTGAGGAAGGTAATTACAGATTAACTGAGTGGGTGCCCAAATTTAGAAGCACTCTCTAGTTCTAGGTATCTACCCCATCTGGATCGGTGTGGGATTCCTCTAGGAGGGAACCATATTCTTTTGTATCCTCTCCCATTGTATTATTTTCTATGAGATTTGTGGGGTTAATTTTTACCAAGTTCATTAATGCATACTACATTTGGGGTCGTGTAACTAGTACCGAATGGCTGGGAATCTTTCTGCATCCTTAGTTGTAATTTCTCCTTCCATTCTGCAGTATTCTTCGATTTTCTTGGAGAAAATTGATCCAAAGGGAGCCCTGATCTAACCTCGTAACGTGCCTTCATCTCATAGGGTATGAACCACGAGAAGGGTTGGAACATGTAACATATCTTCTCATCATTCATCTCATATAGAATAAGACAAAAATCTGATGCATGAGAACATGAGGTTAAAATTCCCCTAGTCTTGTGGGCTGGGGCTGTTACTACATTACGGCGGTAGCTTCCACTATTGCCACCTTTTTTACTTCATGCACTTTTGCGCATGTGTGAGTTGAGTATGGAGCTAGAAATGAACATGTTTTATGGGATTTTGAAGACATGGATAATGATTTATAGTTGGATTCACTTATGTGGGAAGCCTTCTGAATGTTTTTGGTTTCCTGGATCACAAGCATTTTGATGGATTGATCTCGTCGGACCTGACGCTTTTGAGGCTTACTCTGGGCCGATTTTTTTTGAGTATTCTCTATTTCCTAAGTAGGGATTCCATTTGGTTTCTGCCTTTGGGTAATGAAATTTCAATATTCAATTTCCAATGAGGTATTCTAGATGAGGCATGGGGTGAAGTGTTGAGCTCCATGTTCTCCTCATCCCCAAATGTGAACTCTAGCTGAGGCATCACCAATGAGGGGAAAAACTTGTGCAGTACATAGAGGCCTGCCCATTCAAGGTTTTTATTTTTACTTTCAGATTGTGGATATTGTATAGACGGTAGGGCTTCTAGGTAAATTATATGGTGAAACTCCCCTAATATGTTGACATTGTCTGCATACCCTTCCAAGGGAAAGAAATTTTCTTCTATTTGGTGAAGATTCATCCACATATTGAGTTGAATAACATGCATGTATTCCTCAGAAAACTACCTTGGTATGTCAAAGTGGGATGTGGCCTTAGGCCAATACATTATTGGTAAATTATCCATAGCTAGTTTTCATCTCATGAGAAACATATCCTTCTATTGTTCTTCTAGGGACTCCTCTACTTGATATTCCCATCTTGACTGCTTATTAATAATTTCGTTCCATGTAGCTGAGCTGGTGGGATCCTCATTGATATGTGAACGGTGTGGGGGTGGCTCAGAAGATGAGTGTGGCCTCAGACCATCCTCTAGTTGAGAAAGGATATCACTCATCATCGAAGGAGTGTCTGATATGTCCAAATCCGATTGTTTGAATTCCTCGTCATAGGATGTCTTTCTCACATTTGTCATGTCAAGGGGAGAAGCTTCTTTCTAGTATTAATTTTTATTGCAGGGAGGACCATCGCAATTAGAGCTATAATGGAGAGGACAACCATTGCAACTCAATGCCTAACCACGGGGAGTGTTCCTACAACATATAACCTAGGGAGGATCTTCAGGGTGGGCTACCAAAAGGGGATGACCTTCTTGATGCTTGATGTAACTGAGGGGAGGACCTTATCAATTAATTATATGATGGTGAGGACTACTATCAAAACTTGATATCTGGCTGTATGGAGAATCTCTATTGTTTACATCTTGGGGAGGGCCTTCAGGATGTACTGAAATGAGGGGATGAACTTATCATTAATTATAATTACTATGGGGGGGGGGGGGCTTCATAGAAACTGATATTGAGGGGGGGGGGCTTCACAATGGCTATCATCATGGAGAGGAATACCATCATGACTCGACATCTGACTACAGGGAGAATCATATCTGTAGTGTATACCATGGGGAGGACTATCTGGGTGGATGACATCAAGGGGAGGACCTTCTTGTTTTCTAATATTCATGTCAAGGAGCGGGATACCCTGACACACTTTAGGAGATATGATCTCGTGATAAATCATTCTGGGACCATGGAGTAAGCCCCCATGGGTTCTCTAGGGAGGAACTTCAGAGTTTCTGATAACAACATTGTGGTGAGGTCCTTCGCAACTACTACTGCCACATCCATAATTTGGTAATGGACTAACAGGGTATTAATCCTTTATTGATTTATGTTCGAGGGAATCATGAACTCTATCTTCCAGCAGAGTAGGATCATGTATGTGCTCTTCATTTTCTAGTTTCCTTTGGTGCATTTCATTTTTAGGTGCTCTCTTTTAGGTAACCAGGGCCGCCTGCTACTGGTAACAACATTTATATATAGGTCTATATCTTGTCTGGTCATGTGATGATGTCGGGATATGTCAATAGGCATATTGAGTTTTGTGAGGGATATATGCTTTCCCTAGAGTAGCCACCACTTTGGACCAGCATCCCGCAGTTGGAACGAGTATTTGTTCCCGATCTAGTTGTCTGTTTATCGAAATATATTTCCATCAACCCTCCTGGACTAGAGCAGCAATGCATGACTACTCTGGACCTACTATCCCATTTTGTGAGTAAGTCATTTGGTTTGAGAAACTCAGGTCTTGGGTATGGTTTCTCATCTTTTCTTCCAATGTAATGATATCTTGGAATTTTTGGAGGACATGGTATAAAATTGACATATGATCTTCCATCATTACTAGGATGAGATGAGATACATCTTTGGATGGAATGGGTATGATGGCCCATTCTGATGTCAAAGTAGGAGTTTGTTCCCACTCCGGCCCTCTATGGGTTTCCAGTAGACACTGGATGATCTTTTGTGTTAGGATAGAGGAATGAGTCTTCCACTGGTGTAATTCTCCTGTTACCACTATATTTGACTGTTGGGCTTCATATTCACGAGCGGGGATTTTCATCTACTAGCTTTCTACTATATTTGTCTCACGATCTTTGTATTCATCTGTAGGAATTTGTCTCTGCTCATATTTTCTTGTCGCCCTATTTGGATGGTGGGATTGATATGCATCAGTAGGTATTTGTGCCTGCATGTAGCTGGTTTCTGTCAGTTTTGGGTGATGAGCTTCTTGTGCATCGATAGATATCTGCATCTACCTATAATTTTCTGCATTTTCTACACGATGGGACAGACGATCACTGGCAGGAATGTGCATGTGATCATATTATTCCACCCTATTTCTATTATGGGCTTGATTGGAGGGGGAAGAGTTGTATGTATGAACTTTGAATGTCACTATGTTTATAAGGCCGAGTTACTCTTCAAAAACCAGGGTTATATCTTGTTCTTGATATATATTTGCGACACTCAGTGGGAAGACCGAGGGGCCTGGGTCTTCTAGACTTCAGCAGGTGCCCTTGGAATAAGGTCCTCTTCAGCATGAGGAGACTTGGTCACCTAGTTTTAGTGGTTATGATCTCTGGCATGGGCCCGTGAGTACGACCCATGTGCAGTTGAGGTGAAGTCGTCCGCATCGAATTCATCTACAGCCCTATGATAAGGGAGGTACTTATTGTCACATTCTAGGGGTAGGGTCCAGAAACTGTTTGAGATGTCCACAAGTGCTGCTTTGTTCTAGGGAACTAGCCGCAACTGAGGAGGTGGCTAGATATCTTTTTCAAACATGAGGGATTGTCTTGCGGCCTCTACTATTGGGATAGTATCACTTTGGTGGTCCTCTTTGATCAGTGTGTTGGATACCCAACATTGAATACACTAGGTTGGTGAGGGGTTATTGTCTTCATCAGGGCCCTAGCCACTTGTGGGATCACTAATGCATGTGTCTGCACTGTTTTTCAAGATTTCATTTGGATTTAAGGTTTCTCTATGGAAACATTATATATATATATATATATATATTAAATTTATAGGAAACAAAAACCCATCAAATTAGAATCTCTTGATCATATGCATATTTATTGATTCATCTTAGCCCCTGTCTTTTTTTGTTGTGAGGTTAAGGGGATTTAGTGGGGGTAAAACCACCACCTTGGTTAAGGATTTACATCGGGTTCCCTATTTTTGTTTTGTCCTTTGGGGTGGCACATTTATAGGTTTGGGAAAAATACCAAAAATTATCTGAAGGGTGGCGAGAATTCGTCCATTATTATAGAGGATCTATCATCGCTATCTTTTTTTAATGCAAACCATGTCATTATCCTTTAAGTGAGGATTGGATTGAAACCATGGGGATGGGGAAATTTATCCCTTCTACATTAAGAAGGATGTGCCATAGTCAAATCCTCCCAACGTGTTATTTCATTAGGTTAAGTAGTTTTTTCTATTGGTCCTCTCAGGATATAAATTCCATCGATGGTCTCGAATAAGTTTATTCATGTTGAAAGAAACACCCAATGACCTTGGTATCTTGGATTCATGGACTTTATTTCCAATGGAATTCACTCGTTGGATGCTGATTTGGACAATGACAGTTAAGGACTCCATTGGTCGATAGGATGGTAGGTTTGTCTCATCACACCCTTTTGGGGGAAATTATTGCCTATTCCAAGACTCTATTATAGATTTAAGTCATGTTTATATGTTCATGAATCCTTGGTTCATTCCCAAAGAGTGTATCTGTGGGTTGACCCTGGTTTATAGGATAGTAATAGGCATACAATGATTTTATTCTACAGAGACAATGCAGACTTAAGCCATGAAATGAGGCACTCTGGAGTTTATCGACATCCAGGGTGGATGGAAGATGGATTTATGTTGGGATTAGAACAATAGTATGGTATTCCTATATATCTCATTGATAGAAATTAGTTCCCATGTATTTTGGGAAGCATGGGGATTATGCATGGGGGCATCCAATTTGACAGGACCTGATTGAGAGAACCCTTTTGGAAGGTCATCCCTTTTGAGCTCAGGCCTTCAAGAAGGCATCATACATATCCCGGTTTGATAAGGAATTAGTGTTCACATAGTTCAGTATGGGTTGGTTGTGTGGATGTTGTGATCATTAAAAATATCTAATCTCACGTGAGTCATATTTGGTGTGAGAAACAAGAGGATGTGAGAGATCTAACCAACCATACACCTCCTCTCCCACTTATGGGAGAGGGTGGTCATATGGATGAATAATCTAAGGCGACGGTGGGTGAGGGATAGTTTCAATGAACACTTTAATGTGGGATGTCATTGGGGTTCATGTGGCTCGTCCCTCATATGGTTAGGTTCATACCTTATTAGGAGTGCCCCAGAATGCACTCTGGGAAAGGGGAGGAATGTTACCTCTCGTAAGACGTGGAACAAATATGATTCCTTTGACTGATCACCATTCCTCATTGAGTGGAAAATCAAGTGATCATCCTTAATCCCTAGAATGGGGAGGTTCAAATCAGCATCCAAAGGTTAGACTCTGTGTTAACATGGGAATATAGACTTACAGACATACCTGGAGTCTAAAATTTTATGAGGAGAGCCCTTGTGACTCCTCTTACCATGGGCATGTATACTCAAAGGGGAATGTTGATGCACCCGATGATCTGATCATATGGGTTTGGTGGATTTGGAGGAGGCTTTGGCCTGATGTCGGGGGACTAGTTCATAGAGCGTCTATAGAGGAAAAGATGAAAATAGAGGGGGGGATTAGAGGTGGAGGGAAGGACACCCTAAGACATCCCATTTTGTGTATGGTTTTCTCATGCGAGATGGGGAGAGCTCCACATATCATAGTGGTATGCAGGTAGAGGGTTCGTCTTCTTATCAAAGCAATACACGAGCTTGTACATAGACCACCACACACTGTTGTGGTACATAGTCCTAGATCTAGTCCACTATTCCTCTTTGGATTCCACCTATTCACTGATTCACTATGTGGAATAGGGTTCAAGTTTTTTTTGCGAAAAACTATGAAGAACACCATTTTGAAGGAGGGTCATGGAACCTTTCCTTCATGAGGAGGTCATTCACAAGGAATGTGTGGTTTGTGATTACACCAATTAGCTATTTATTTTTTCCATTATTATTATGTTTCTTATTTTTATGGTTTGAGGTTGGATATACCTATAGAAATGTCGTTACCATTTGGAACTTTTTCGATGATTTGAAACCAAATCCAAAATCCTATCTTAATTCATTATTCCAACCTCTAGGGTCTTCTTCATGATTTCTTTATCCATTCACTTTCAATTTCTTTTTTACTCCTTTTATAGATCATTTGTACAAACATATCTATGGGAATGATACACCATTTGTGGAAAACCATGAAGATATACCCCAATAGATGGAAGACTCGGTCAATTTGGGTTTGTGAAGGATGCGGTTTGCGAGTCATGGTTCCCTAGAACCCTACTGATTTTCCTTGTTTGTGAACTGTTGAGTTCATGAGATGGTATGTGGATGGCCTTTGAGGGTTCCTAGGTTTGTTTTCTATTTCTACGTTGACTAGAACCTTGTGGGTTATTTCCTTGACATGGTGGTTCACATTTCATGCATTCCTTGAACCCTTCCCGGTGATGGTATGTGGATCACATAAAACTCTTTGAGAATTTCAATATCTTCAAGTTTCTTCTTATGTTTGCAACTAAATTTGCATCCATTTTCTTTACTGGACCTATAATAATGCATGGTTTCTTCTACAAAGTGATTGTGGAAGTATTTTCTTCCCATTGAAAATTTTTAATGACCCTACATTATTTTTAAGTATTTTTCATATTTTTAGTGTTTTTATGGTTATTGAGGGGTTTTAAGGGTTTTAGTATTTTTTATATTTTTAGTGTTTTTTGGGTTTTTATCATTTTTAAATGATTTTAGGTTTTTAAGTTATTGTTTTGGGTTTATGTTATTTAGTATTTTTCTGTTATTATGGATTTTTAGGTATTTTTTCTAGATTTTTATGGGTTTTTGAGGTTTTATGGATTTTAAGGGATTTACATTTTTTAGGGTTTTTATATAATTTTTGGTCTTAGTGTAATTATAATTTTTTGGGGTTTTATTACTTTTTTATTGTTTTTAATGATTTCAAGGATTTAAATGTTTTTTGGAGTTTTTATGGTTTTTAGCTTTTTTATTTGTTTTTTGGTTTTTAAGGGGTTTTGGAATTTTTTTTATCGATTTATGAGGTTTTTAGGGGTTTTAAGATCTTTTAGGGCTGCTAAGGTTTTATATTTTTTAGTGTTTTTAGGGGTTTTATGTTTTTTTATTTTAATGTTTTTTTATGATTTTTCTAGATTTTCGTGGTTTTTATGCTTTTATATATTTTTATGTATTTTTAGGGGTTTTATGGTTTTTAGGTGTTTTAAGGGTTTTATGGTTTTTATGGTGTTTTAGGGTTTTTAGTTTTTTAGAGTTTTAACTCTATTGAAGGTTTTTAAGGGTTTTTTACTTTTTTATTGATTTCTATGGAATTTTTATTATTTTATGTCTTTTCTTGTTTTTTCATGAATTTGAGGGTTCTTGGGGGGGGGGTAGTTTTTTATGGTTTTTATTTTTTAGAGTTTTTAGGGTTTTAGGGGTTTTATATTATTTTAGGATTTTCAGGTTTTCCTTGGATTTTTTCATGGTTTGTAAGGTTTTATATTTTTAGGATATTTTATGATTTTTATGATTTTATTTGTTTTAGGGTTTTTAGGAATTTTATTGTTCTTCAAGGTTTTCATCATTTATTATGGATTTTTGGGGTTTAATTATTTATTTGAGTCTTTTAGGATTTTAAAGGGTTTTTAGATTTTCTTAACATTTTTAGGGGTATAATGGATTTTTAGTGTTTTTAGTGGTTTTTAGGGTTTTTAGGGTTTTTAGTTTTTAGGGGTTATTATGGGTTTTAGGTATTTTTATTGTCTTTATGGTCATTACGGGTTTTTAGGATATTAATTTGTTTTAGGGTTTTTGGGGGTTTTAAGAGTTTTTAGGTTCTTAAATAATTCTTAGGCTTTTTATGGGTTTTATGGTTTTTTATTCTTAAATTAATTTATAGGAACTTATTAGTATTTTATTGTTTGTTAGGGTTTTTATTGTTTTTTAGTTTTTATATTATTTTAATGTCTTTTAGGGGTTGTAAGAGTTTTTAGCGTTTTTCAGGTTTTAGGGGATCTATTTTTTTGGGTTTTTAGGTTTTCTAAGGGATTTTTAGTATTTTTAGGGGTTTTTACAATTTTAGTGGTTTTAGGGATTTTGGGGATTTTGTGGTATTTGGGGGTTTTTTATCATTTGTAAGGGGTTTATGTTTATTTGGTTTAGTGTTTTTTATTTCTTACAGGTTTTATGTGTTTTAGAGTTTTTAACATTTTTAGTTGTTTAAAGGGTTTTTAGGGTTTATTTGGGGGTTTTATAGTTTTATGGGGTTTTACAGTTTTTAAGGTTTTAGCAGTTTTAGACATTTTTAGTGTTTTAGGATCTCGTTATGGTTATTAGGGTTTTACTGTTTTTTGGTTTTAAGGGTATTATGTGTTTTTAGGTTTTTATGATTTTCTAAATGTTTTTAAGGGTTTTAAGGAGTTTTTCTGTTTTTAGGGATTTTCATGCCTTTTTTAGGATTTTTATGGTTTTATCAATTTTTAATGTTTTTAGTTTTTTTCTGGTTTCTAGGGATTTTTATCATTTTTCAGTTCTCCATAGTTTCAAGTGTTTTTATAATTTTAAGGATTCCTTTTTGGTTTTTAGGGTTTTAGGGTATTTTACAATTTTTTTGGGGATTTTAAGGGAAATTTTATGAATTTTAGGCTTTTTAGGTTTTTTTGGGTTTTTAAATTTTTTGTAATAGTTTTTGGGGTTTTAGGGTTTTTTGAGTTTTTAAGGGTATTAATGTTGTTATGTATTTTTACACTTTTAGGGGTTTAGAGGGTTTTAAATGTTTTTAGTTGTTTTTAGTATTTTTACAGGGTTTTAGGGGTTTTAATATTTTTAGGGGGTTTTATAATATTTGTTGTTTTTAGGGGGTTTTTGGGGTTTTTTTGGATTTTAGAGATTTTTAGGATGTCAGGTGTTTTAATTGTTTTTAGATATTTAAGTTTTTATTTGGGATTTTAGGGTTTTAAGTATTTTTTACATTTTTAGGAATTTTTAGAGATTGTTTTTATATTTTTATGGGTTTTAATAATTTTTAGGGATTTTTTTTTGTGTTTTTTGAAATTTTAAGCTTTTTAGGGTTTTTATAATTTTTTATTTTTTAAAGGGGTTTAAGTGTTTTTTATTTTTTCAGTGTTTTTATGGATTTCTAGTGTTTTTATGGTTTTTAGGTTTCTAGGGATTTTTATGAGTTTGTGTTTCTTTTGGTGTTTCGTGATTTTGAGGGGTTTTAGAGGATTTATGATTTTTATGGTTTTTTGATGGGTTTAGTATTTTTAGTTTTTATTGGGTTTATGGGTTTTTAGAGTGTTTAATGATTTAAGCAGTTTAATGTATTTTTATAGTTTTTACTAGTTTTTTGGTTTTTAGGTGTTTTTATGGTTGTTTGAGGTTCTTATGTATTTTTAAGGTTTTTAGGGACTTGTAGGGAATTTATGTCCTTTTAGTATTTTTAGGGTTTTTAGTATTTTTTTTTGTTTTTTTAGGGGTTTCAATTTTTTTCTATTTTTAATGTTTTCATAGGGTTTTCATGGTTCTTAAGATATTTTGGGTTTTTTAGAATTTATATGTGTTTTTAGGTATTAAGGGTATTTAAAATTTTGATGGTTTACTTAGGGTTCTTAGCATCTTTTAGTTTTTAGGGGTTTTAAGTGTTTTTACGTTTTAATGATTCTTAGGGGTTTTATGGGTTTTTTATTTTTTAAAGGATTTTATAGATTTTTTATTATTTTAATGGGTTTAAGGGGTTTTATGCTTTGTTTTTTGGTTATTGTTTTAATATTTTTATAGTTTTAAGGTTTTTTATAGTTTATTTTAAAAAATTAGATTATTAAAGGGTTTCTAGGGTTTTTTAGTTAGTTTTTGGGGTTTTTATGGTTTTTGGGTTTTCTATTGTTTTTATGGGTTTTATGTGTTTTGGGGACTTGTTGGTGCTTTTTGGGTTTTAATGACTTATAGGATTTTTAAGGGTTTTGTGTGTGTTTTGGTTTTTAAGGGTTTCTGAGGGGGGTTTTGGGTTTTTTTTACATTTTAGGTATTTTATGGCCTTTTTAGTATTTTTATGTTTTTAGTGTTTTTTTGAATTTTTAGGGTTTTTGTGATTATAAATATTTTTATGTTTTTACGGTTTTCTTATTGTATTTAGGCATTTTGCGATTTTTTACATATTTAGTTATTTTTAGGTATTTTTATGATTTTTATTATTTTTCAGTTTTTTAGGTATTTTTATAATTTGTTTTTTTCTTTTTAGGGTTTTTTGTTTTATTTTTATTTGTTTTTTTTTGACGATTTTAAGGTTTTTAGAGTTTTTAATGTGTTTAAGGGTTTGAAATGTTTTTAGAGTTTTTAGTTTGTTTTAGTGTTTTTTTCATATTTAGGGGTTTTAAATGATATTAGGGGTTTTGATGGGTTTTAGGGAATTTAGGGTCATTTTAGGGACTTTTAGGGTTTTGTGCATTTTTTTAGTTTTTAGGGAATTTTTCTGTTTTTAGGTTTTTAAGGTATTTTTTGGGGTTTTTTGGATTTTAGAGGTTTTTATGTTTTGAAGAATTTTTGGGATTATTTAGGATTTTATGATTTATAATTTTTAGGGAGTTTTCTTTGGGAATTAATGGTTTTTAGGGTTTTTATGGGGTTTTAGTTTTTTTATTATTTTAATGTCTTTTAGGGGTTGTAAGAGTTTTTAGGTTTTTTAATTGTTTAGGATTGTTTTTGGTTTTTTAATTTTTTTAGGGATTTTATAGATTTTTTAAGGGGTTTGGGATTTTAGTGATTTATGGGTTTTATGTTTTTTTGGATTTTCATCTTTTTATATTTTTCTACATTTATAGGTATTTCAGTAATTTTTAAGTATTTTTATGGGATTTTAGGATTTTTAAGGATTTTGAGGGTTTTTACGGTTTTATGGTTTTTTAGTTTTTAATGTTTTATGGTTTTTTAGAGTTTTTAATTTTTAATGGTGTAAGTGGTTTGTACAATTTTAGTGGTTTTTAGGGTTTTTTTGGGTTCTGTTATTTTTTATGTTTAGGGGATTTATTTTTTAAGATTTTACGGTTTTTAGGGTCTTTTAGGGTTTTAGAATTTTTATTTTTTTAGGGGTTTTGAGTGTTTTTATGTTTTTATGGTTTTATTTGGTTTTTTTGGGTTTCATATATTTTAAGATATTTTTATCCATTTTTATGGTTTTCACAGTTTTTATATTTTTAGATATTTTGACGATTGTTTTGGTTTTTATGGGTTTTTGGGGATTTAGATTGTTTTTGGTTTCTTATGGGTTTTATGTGTTTTTAGGTTTTAAAATTTTTCATATAGGTATTTAAGATTTTTTCCATTTTAGAAATAATTAGGGATTCTTTATTATTTTTATTGGTTTTTAGGGTTTTTTGGATTTTGAGGGGTTTTAGGTATTTTAGGGATTTAGTGATTTTAGGGTTTTAATGTATTTTTTTGGGTTTTTTGGTGTTATTTTTTGATTTTTGTGTTCTAAAAGTTGTTTAGTGTTTTTAATGTTTTTATGGATTTAAATGGCTTTTATATTTTTTCTTTCTTTTGATGTTTTTTAGTGTTTTTAGTTTTTTTGTGTTTTTATGGTTTTTATGGATTTTAGGTTTCTAGTGGTTTTTGGGGTTTTAGATTTTTAGGTTTTTTAGGGTTTTACGTGTTTAGGTTTTTATTGTTTTCTTAGTGTTTTTTGAGGTTTTAGTATTTCTATGTTTTTTGTTATTTTTTTTATTTTTTTTGTATTTTAATGGTTTTTAGTGACTTATTAGGGTTTTTAGTGTTTTTATGCCTTCTCGGGGTTTTATGTGTTTCAAGGAATTAATGTTTTATTAGGGAATATTAGATATTTTATGGTTTTATAATTTTTTAGTATTTTCTAGGTTTTTTTTAAATTTTATTGGTTTTATTGGGTTTTATGGATTTTTACGGTTTTTTGGGGTTTTTAAAATTTTAGAGTATTATGGTGTTTTTGGGTTTTAGGGGTTATTTATATTTTTTTGGGTTTTATGGTTTTTAGTATAGTTTAATTTTTTATGAGTTTAAAGAGTTTTTATTTTTTTTTCATGGTATCTTATGTTTTATGGGTTTTTAGGGTTTTTAAGGATTTATGGGTTTTTATGTTTTAAGTATTTTTAGGAGTTTTTTTGGGATTTTATCATTTCAAGTTTTAGGGGATTTATGTTTCTTATGTTTTTATGGTTTTCATAGGGGTTTTCATGTTTTTAGAGTTTTTTAACATTTTTAGGGATTCTAATGACCTTCTTAGTATATTTATGGTATTTTGGGGTTTTTAGGAATTTTGTGGGTTTAGGGTTTTTATTGTTTTAATGTATTTATGGGTTTTGGGGGGGGGGGGGTTTAAGTGTTTTTTAGTTTGTGGGGGTTTTATGGTTGTTATAGTTTTTAGGTTTTTTGGGATTTGAAGGGATTTTAGATTTTTTTAGTGAGATTTATGGTTTTTAGGCGTATATTGGGGGTTTTTTGATGTTTTCAGGGGCTTTATGGTTTTTAGCTTCTTTAAGTGGTTTTATCATTTTTAGGATTCTTAGGGGAATAATGAGTTTTTAGTTTATCAAGGGTTTTATATGGTTTTTAGGGTCTTAAGGTGTTTTTACAATTTTATGGAATTTTCGGGATTTTTTATGATTTGGATGTTTTTAGGGATTTTGAGTTTTTTATGGTTTTTTAGATTATATTTTGTTTTTATGGAATTTTAAGTTTTTTAATCTTTTTAAATATTTCTTAGGGTTTTTTATATTTTTTATCAAGTGTTAAAATTTTAGGGATTTATAATGATTTTTGGGAATTTTTATGGTTTTTATGGTTTTTATAAATTTTGAGGGGTTTTATGGTTTTAAGAGTTAGTAGTGTTTTTTGGGTTTTTATGTTTGTAGGGGGGTTGGGTTTTTAGGAATTTTATGGTTTTTTAGGTTTTTTTATTATTTTTAGGGTTTTAGAGGGGTTTTAGAGATTTTAGTATTTATAATATTTTTCCAGGTTTTCTGGGGTTTTAATGTTTTTAGTGGTTTTTATGGTTTCTAGGGGTTTGGGGGTTTTTAACCATTTTTTGTTTTTAAGGTTTTCTATTATTTCTAGGTTTTTAATGTTTTCTTATAGTTTTTCAGGTTTTTTGGGTGTTTTAGATTTTTATGATTTGTAGGGTGTTTTTAGGATTTTATAGGATTTTTTGGGGTTTTAGTTA
This sequence comes from Viscum album, assembly GCA_963277665.1. Lineage (NCBI taxonomy): Eukaryota > Viridiplantae > Streptophyta > Magnoliopsida > Santalales > Viscaceae > Viscum > Viscum album. Next base: position 759,523,173 of record OY728160.1, read on the forward strand.
TTTTGAGGGGTTTGGGGGGTTTTATGGTTTTGGGGTTTTAGTGTTTCTTAATTTTTTTTGTGTTTATAGTTTTATTACAGTATTTTAAATTTTTAGTGGTATAAAGGATTTTAATATATCTTAGTGATTTTATAGGTTTTTATGGGTTGTAAGGTTTTTTAGTGAATTTTATTATTTTTGGGGGCATTAAGGTTTTTATGGCCTTTTAGGGTTTTTATCATTTTTTAGTTTTTAGTGGTTTTAAGTGTTCTTAGGTTGTTATAGTTCTCTTAAGATTTTGAGGGTTTGTTTTTCACTTTTATGGATTTTTATGGATTTTTTTTTATTTTTATGGATTTTAGGGTTTTCTTGGATTTTGAGGGATATTAGGGGTTTTAGGATTTTTAGTGTTTATTAGTGTTTTTATAATTTTTGGTTTTTAGGGGTCTTAAGTGTTTTTAACTTTTTATTGTATTCTTAGAGTTTTTCAGGGTCTTATTTTTTTAGATTTTTAGGGATTTTTAGTGCCTTTTTAGATTTTAATGGTTTTTTAGGATTTTAGGTATTTTGAGGGTTTTTAGATTTTTTAGTTATTTATGGGTTTTTTCTGGATTATTATGGGCTCTTTATGCATTTATGGATTTTAAGAGTTTTCAGTGTTTTTACAGTTATTATGGGATTAATGTATTTTTGTAGTTTTTAGTTTCTTTAGTGTTTTATAGGTTTTTAGTCTTTTTTTCTTCTATTTTTAGGGGTTTTAGGGGTTTTATGGTCTTTTATGATGCTTTAGTGTTTTTATCATTATTAAGGTATTTATGGGGTTTAGGTGTTTTTAGGTTTTTACGTATTTCTTAGGGGTTTTCATGGTTTTTAATGGTTTTTATTTTTTAATGATTCTTATTTCTTTTTAGGATTTTTATGGTTTTTAGTGATTTTAGGGATTTTGAGGATTTGGAGAGTTTGTTTGGGTTTTTTTTGTGTTTTTTAGTATTTAAGGGATTTTTGGTTTTCTGTGAATTTTTAGGTTTTTAGCATTTTAGGGTTTTCAAGAGGTTTAATTTTTATTTAGGTTTTTATGGTTTTCTTTGGATTTTTCATGGTTTTTATGTATTTTTATTTTTAAGGATTTTTATTATTTTAACGTTTTTATGTATTTTATGTTTTCATATATTTTATGGGTTTTAAAGTTTTATGGAATTTTATTTGGGTTTTTAGTTTTTCCTTGAGATTTTAAGAGTGTTTGAGGTTTTATAAATTTTTTACTTTTTTTAGGATTTTAATGGGTTCTTTGAGTTGTTAGTGGTTTTAGCGTTTTAAGGGGTTTTAAGGGTTTTCTATGTTTTCTATGGTTTTATGGGTTTTAGGGATCATTATGGGGTATAGGATCTTCTTTGTGGGTTTTGGGTTTTTTAGAATTTTTTATTTTTTGGGATTTTAATTATTATTGGTTTTCTAATGTTTTCTTATGGGTTTTCAGGTTTTATTTGGTTATTTATGTTTTTTCCCTTTTTATGGATTAAAAGATTATTATTATTATTTTTGTTTTAAGGATTTTAAGGGTTTTAGGGTTTTAAGGGTTTAGTGTCTTTATAATTTTTATATTTTTTAATGTTTTTAAGTGTTTTTTGGTTTTTTGGGTTTTCTAAGGGGTTTTTAGGGTTTTTATCGTTTTTTAATATTTAAGTGATTTTATGTATTTTTTAATGCAGTAATTGTTTATAGGGTTTTTTGGAATTTGAGGGTTTTTAGGGATTTTATATTTTTTGGGTTTTTAGTTTTGATGTATTTTATTTGTTTTTTTATGGGTTTTAAGTTTTTAATGTTTTTAATATTTTTAGGGGTTGAAAGGGTTTGTAATGTTTTTATCGGATTTTTAGGATTTTTATGGTTTTTAAGGTTTTTGTAGGTTTTATGTTTTTAAGGGGGATTTATAATTATTTGTGTCTTTAATGTGTTTTATGTGTTTTCGGGTTATATTTTTTTATTTTTTATTTTTTTAAGGTTTTTCTTGGGGTTATCATCATTTTTAGGGTTTTTATGTTTGTAGGGATTTTAGGGTTTTTATGGTTTTTGTGGCTTTTAAGGATTTTCAGGGTTTTTGGGTTTTTAGTCTTTTTATGATTTTGTTTTGGGTTTTTAGAGTTTCTTGAGTTTTTTTGTAATATTAATGTTTTAAATGATTTTTACCATTTTCAGTGGTTTTAAGGATTTATATAATTTTTAGTTGGTTTTCGGGTTTTTTGGCTTTTTTGGCTTTTTTAAAAAAAAATTAGGGGTTTTTATGCGTATTATGGTTTTAGGGTTTTTAGGGACTTTTAGTGGTTTTTAAGGTTTTTATCAATTTTATATATTTTTATGGGGTATAAGTGTTTTTAGGATTAAATGGTTTCCTTAGGTATTTTCAGTGTTTTATGGTTTTTAAAATTTTTAAGGATTTTTTTTGGATTTTTTAAAAATTTTATTGTTTTTATGGTTTTTAGGAAATTGATGGATTTTATGGGGTTTTATGGTTTCTTATGATTTTATAAATTTTTAGGTTTTTAGTGGTTTGAATTGTTATTAGGATTTTTAGTTTTTCTTATTGATTTTTAGAGGTTTACAATTTGTTATGTTTTTAGGGATTTTTTAGTATTTTTATAGGTTTTTTAGTGTTTTAGGTATTTTGAGGCCTTTTAGGGTTTTAGGGATTTTAGGTTTTTTTTAGTTTTTTTTTGGGTATTTAGTATTTATTTATTTTTTTAGGTATTTGATGTTTTTTATTATTTATTAATTTTTTTAGGGGTTTGAAGGGTTTTATATCTTTATCCGTTATTTACGGTTAATATTGGATTTTAGGGTTTCTAAAGTTATTATGGGTTTTATAATTTTTAGAGGGTTTTATGTTCTTATGTTCTATTTACTGTTTTAGGGTTTCTATAATTTTTTAGGTTTTTTTAGGTTTTAAAGGATTTCATAGGGTTCTTTTCAGGGTTTTGTAGATTTTTTTATTTTTAGGGATTTTTTGGATTTTTGTGGGTTTTGAAGGTTTTTAGGGATTTTGAGTTTTTTTAGGATTATTTAGAGTTTTATTGGTTTTTAGGATATTTTGTATTTTTTTTTGTTTTTAGTGGCTTTAATTATATATATTTTTTATGACTTTTATAGTTTTTTTAATTTTTAAGGGTTTTTATGATTTTAGTTTTCTTATGGATTTTTAGGATTGTTATATTTTTTAATATTTTTATGGATTTTTAGGGTTATAATGTTTTTAAGTGTTTTTTTGGTTTTGGGTTTTTTGTGTTTTTTATGTTTATTATGGTTTTTATGAATTTCTAGAGTTTTTTTACACTTTTAGAGGTTGAAAGGGTTTTTATTTTTATAGGTTTTTATGGATTTTTTGGATTTTTTGGGTTTTTATGGTATTTTAGGATTTTTAGAGATTTTTAGGATTTCAGAGGCTTTTTAGTGTTTTATGGATTTTGGGGGTATTATGGGTTTTAGGGTCTTCATGGTTTTTATTGTATTTTATATTTTATAGGGGTTTCAATTTTTTTTATGGTTTTAAGGGTTTCATAGGGGTATTTTAGTTTTTTTGGGTTTTTTTAGGTTTTTAGGGGTTTTATGGAATTTTTAATGATTTTTAAGGATTTTTAGTGATTTTATGGGGTTTTAGTGTTTTTATGGAATTATAGTTTTTATGATTTTTTTTTCATTTTAGGGGTTTTATGTTTTTTGTGTTTTTTTAAAATTTTTAGGAATTTAAATTGATTTTGTAGTTTTTATTGGTTTTAGGCGTTTTAAGGGTTCGTTTGGGTTTTAGGTTTTTTTTATTGTTTTTGTTGATTTTATTTTTTTGGTGTTTTTTTATTTTTAAGTTATTTTAGGGTTTATCTGGAATTTATCATTTTCTTTGATTCTTTAGAGGTTTTATGTGTTTTTTCATTTAATGTTTCCTTTGGGTTATTCAATGTTTTAAGGGTTTTTTACATTTTAATGTATTTTGTGAAAATTTTAATGTTTTTAAGGATTTTGAGTATTTTTTCAGTTTTTAGGGTCTTTAGTGACTTTAGGGTTTCATGGTCTTTAGATTTTTTAGGTATTTAAACTTTTGATAGTTTTTAGGGATATCTTAATGTTTGGGTTTCAGTGTTTTGATATATTTAGGGATTTTTATGGGTTTTATGGATTTTTGTTGGTATTAGAGGGTTTTTTTGGGATTTTTGGGTTTTAAGTTTCTTAATATTTCAGGGTTTTAAGGGTTTTTAGTCCTTTTATGGGTTTTATGTGTTTTAATTGTATTTATGTTTTTATGATTTTATGATTTTTCAAGGTTTTTAGGAATATTTAATTTTTTAGGGATTTTTAGGGATTTTTAGGATTTCTATGGTTTTAATGAGTTTTTGTGATATTTTGGGATTTTTGATTTTTTAGTGGTTTTGGGGTTTTGGGGTTTTATGTTTTTTTGTGTTTTTAGGGTTTTTTAGGATTTCGTAGTTTTTATCATTTATAGGGGTTGAACTGGATATTATTATTTTTATATGTTTTTATGTTTTTTAGGGGTATGTTAATGTTATTGAGGGTTTTTTGTTTATATCTATTTTTAGGGGTTGTAGGGTATTTTTAGACATATTTTGGGTTTTTACCATTTTCTATGTTTTTAGAGATTTTAATTGTTCTTAATTTTTTTAATGTTTTATTAGGGGTTTTTTGGGTTTTATTTTTTTGTGTTTTGGGTTTTTTTTGGAATTGTATGGATTTTATAGATTTTTGGATTTTGGGGTTTATTTCGTTTTTATTATTTTTCATGTTTTATAGGGGTTTTAATTGTTTTTAGGTTTTCAAGGCTTTCTTAGGAATTTTCAGGGTTTTCTAAGTTTTTTACATTTTTAATGTTTTTAGGTATTTTAATGTTTTTTAGTGTTTTTGTGGGTTTTAGAGATTTTGTGGGTTTATGGGGTTTTTATGTTTGTTTGTGGGTTATTAGGTTTTTTTATTTTTGGGGATTTTAACATTTATATAGATTTTTGCATATTTATGGGTTTAAATTATTTTTATAGTTTTCATCATTTTAAAAGATTTTATGGGTATTAGGGTTTCTAAATGTTTTTAGAGGTTTTTTTGTATAAGTGGTTTTAAGGATTTTCAAGGTGTTTAGTGTTTTAAGGGAATTTTGAGTTTTCTATTTTTTAGGGGTTTTAGGTGTTTTCAATTTTTTAAAAGTTTGATTAGGGTTATTCAGAGTTTTTACTATTTTTTATGTTTTTATAGATATTTATGTTTTTTACTGTTTTTAGAGATTTTGAAGATTTTTTGTGTTTTCATGGTCTTTAGGGTATTTAGCTTTTTTTTGTTTTTAGGATTTTCATGAGATTTAAGTGTTTTTAGGTTTTTATGTTCTCTTAGGGGTTTCATAGTTTTTAGTGGGTTTTGTTACATTTTTTAGATATTTTTAGTAATTTTCTGTTTTTAGTGATATTTAGGGTTTTTAGTTTTATTAATTCTTAGGGTATTTAAGAAATTTTTTAGTTTTTTTCTAAAAAATTAGTGGTATTAAGGGTGTTTAGAGGGTTCCTTGTTTTTTAGGTATTTACTAGATTTTAGTGTTTTTAAGGTTTTTTGGGGGTTTTATGGGGTTTAGGATTTTAGTATTTGAGGGTTTTTATTTCTTTTTTTCATTTTATGAATTTGTTAGATTTTTTAGTGTTTGTAAATATTTTTTAGTAATTAGGGTATTCTTAGGGTATTAATGGTTTTTAATTTTTTTGGATTTTTGATGGAATTTTTAGTATTTTTCTGGTTTTTAGTGTTTTTTGTGATTTCATGGATTCCTGGGGGTTTTTATGGTATTTAGGTTATTTCGTGTTTTTTGGGTTTTTCTAGAGTTTTTTTAATTTTTCAAAGTATTTAAAGATTTTAGGGGTTTAATGGGTTTTTCTAGTTTTTAGGGAATTTTTAGGGTATATAAGGGTATTTAGGGTTTTAAAGTATTTTATGGGTAATTAAAATTTTTAAGGGGTTTTAGTATCTTTTTAGGGGTTTTTTCGAGTTTTAGCATTATTTTAGGTTTTTATGGGTTTAATACATTTTTAGTTTTTAATATTTTCACCGATAATTGCATAGTTTTCGGGGATTTATATTTTTTAGTGATTCTTTGGGTTTTATGGATTTTATGGGTTTCATCGTTATTAGTTATTTTGAGGGTCTATACGATTTATATAGGTTTTATATATTATAGGGTATTTAAGTATTTTTAGGTTTTAATGGTTTTTATAGAGTTTTATACAGTTTTAGGGTTTTTACATTGTTATGGATTTGTTTTTTCTTTTTAGTATTTTTAATTACTTTTTTTGGGTTTTTTGTATTTTGAGGGTTTTAATATTTCTTATGATTTTTTTGATTTTTTTTTGGGTTTTTTGGGGTTTATTGAGTTTTATAGGGTATTTATGGTTTTTTATAATTTTGTAATGATTTTTTTATGGTTTAAAGGGTTTTTATAATTTATAGGGGTTATTAGAGTTTTATGGGTTTTTAGGGTTCTTTCAGTTTTTAGGGGTTTTAGGTTCTTTTTGGGTTTTTATCATTTTTAGGGTTTTTAGCGACTTTAAAAGATTTTAGGATTTTATGGTTTTGTTAGGATATTTTGTGGTTTTTAGTGTTTTTTCGTTTTCATATATTTTTGGATGTTTTTATTGTTTTAATAAATTTTTCGTTTTTTAGGGATTTTGAAGGTTTTTTAGGTATTTATGGTTTTTATTAGTTTTATGGTTTTATGTGTTTTTTTGGTTTTTTTTTGTTTTTTATAGTTTTTAATATTTTAGGGGTTCAATGTGTTTTTAGAGTTTTTAGTGGGTTTTTAGGGATTTATGGTTTTTAAGGATTTTATGTGTTTTTATGGGTTTTTGGGTTTTTTTAGGTAAAGCCACTTATATTAGAAAATAAGCAAAGTAACAGAGGAAAAATTTGGGTATTTGTAAAACATAGCAAAAATAATCAATCAAATAATGTTAGACACCTAACTTTTCCCCCACCCATTCACTTCCTGAATTTCATTGTAGTAAACTCTTCCACGTCCGTGCCACTAACCTCTACATAGATACCTATATGGAGGAAGAGATTTAATCCTCTAAAGTAGAGTTTTAACATCAGTTCTATAAGAGTCAGAGTTTTCATTATGATGCTCATTGATTTTTTCAGAAGAGGAATCCCTTGTCATAATTTCTTTTACCTCTTTTGTTACAATTGGTTCTCCAAGAAGCATTTCAGAAGTGCCAAGATTGGAATCCTGTATATCAATAGCACAATCAATTTTTTGATCATAAATAGGAGAAGATTTACCTTTATTTGGTTGATCCACCACCCCTTGAGAGTCATCCGAAGCTCTTGTCTTCTTGTAAGAAACATGTTGAAATCCCTCTATATTCCCAATGGATTTTGAAGAAGAATTTTCTAGACCATTTAAAGAATGATCCTTAAGAAAAAAAACTATTTCATTATTGGGAATATACATTTTAACCAGATTTATGTCCTATGAACAAGATTAACTAGATTTACTAATCACTATAGATTCAGATTCTAATATATTCATTCCAATTTGGCTACCTAAAATAGCCATTCTTTTTTGTGAAAGATTTTTCTCACCTTTTTCTTGAATATCTTCTTTATTTACCTCTTCAACAATCAACTCATTCTTTCATTCTATAATATTGGGATCTATTTGAGTCCTATTGGTGTCATTACTTTTTTCCTTTGATATAAATGACATCATTATTCACATTATATTCTTCTGAGAATATACCAGCCCATGTTTTAATATTACTTATAGAATCTGAGTCTTTAGCATCTAAGGAGTCACTTAGAAGACCTCCCTTCTCATCATCCATTGTCTTGACAACAACAATATGGATAAAACCCTTCTCTTCCATATGTTTTGTGGTATTATCATTAGCAATATTACTTACCACATCAATCTGATTAGGATTATGGAAATCTTTAATGTTAGGAAGCTACTTCATCTGATAGTCAACATAAATATTATAAAAAGGCGAGTCCATAGTCTTTTTAAGGAATTTGTTCAATTATTCACCATTCTTGGAAGAAAAACTGCATAATATAGAGTTCCTATAGTTTGGATGAGTCATGACTAATTACATTATTGTCCCTATATAATTTTTGGGATTTCTCATACATGATCTTTAACTCAATAATATCATCATTTGTTACAGGAATTACTTTTTCAACTAGATATGATCCCAATTTTACCACTACCAAGAACCTAAATAATAGGTTGAATCATGCCACTTATGGGTTTTTATCAATTTTATTTAGAATACATATTGATTGGGAAATATCATATAGACTTTTAGGATACCAAAGTATGAAATTAAACACACATACCTTTAACCAAATTTGAGTAGTAGTGGTACCAACCTCAAATGGATTGAAATTTTTATCATAGTCACACAAATTAATAATACCTACTTTGAATAAAATTGAGACAAAACCCCATGTCTAAACATTATGATCCTCAAAGGGTAAAAGAAAATTTAGTATCCCCGTCCTAACGAGATACACTTCCAATAGAAAAATCCATAAATTGACAAAATCCACTCCATAATTTAATTTAATTTAATTTCCAAGGATAATATTGTTTTTTGATAAAGAGATAAATTATGATGGAGTGCTAACCTATTTTGATGTATTTTATGGTTTTTTTTTTAATTTTTAGGATTTCTTTATTTTTTGGGTTTGTAGGGGTTTTAGGTATTTAATGAGTTTTGGGGTTTTCATTGTTTTTTGAGTTTTTTTTTGGTTTTATGGGTTTTAATAATTTTTTTAGTTTTTTAGGGGTTTTTAATATTATAGAGGTTCCAAAATTTTAGGGGTTTAAATGGGATTTAGTGTTTTAGTTGGTGTTTAATGTTTTCATGGGGTTTTATGTTTTTTTTGGTTTTCAGGATTTTTTATGGTTTCTAATGTTAATAGGGTTTTTAGTATTTTTAGTGTTTTTAGGTTTTTTTGGGGGTTTATGTTTTTTAGGGTTTATGGTGATTATTATTTTAAGTAGTTTTAGAGTTTTATGGTTTTAGGTATTTGTTAGTATTTTTAGGGGTTTATGGTTTTTAGGGATTTTGAGGGTTCTACGGTTTTTATGGTTTTATGGTTTTTATTGTTTTTCTAGGTTTTGTATTTTTTTAAATTTTTAGGGGTTTTATGTTTTTTATATTTTTTTTATCTTTTTTAGGGGTTGAACTGATTTTAGAGTTTTTAGTGGGTTTTAAGGTTTTTATGGGTTTTTAGGGTTTTTATGGGGTTTTGTGGTTTATAGGGTTTTTAGCAAATTTTAGGTTTTTTGGGGTTTGAAGTGATTTTTTATTTTCAAGGAATTTTTATGAATATCGGAGTTTTTGGGTTTTTAATTATTCTAGCATATTTTTAAGTATTTATTAGGATTTTTATTACCTATATGAGTTTTTTGGGATTTTGAGCGTTTTTATGGTTTTAGGGGTTTTATTAGTTTTTCAGCACTAATGGTTTTTTTTGAGTTTTTAAGGATTTTTGGTTTAAATATTTTTAACATTTTTGGGGTTTAAATTTTTTTTAGATATTTCACTGCATTTTTGGGTTTTTATGGATTTTTAGGTGTTTTATGATATTTTATGGTACTTTATTATTTTTGGGGGTTTTAGGGGTTTTATGGTGTTCTTAATTTTTTAGTATTCTTAGTGTCTTTTTGGGTTTTTATTGGTTTTAAATTTTCTTTTTTTAAAGGTTTTATTTTTTTTTTCATGGTATTTAAGAGTTGTAATTGTTTAGGTATTTTAGGTATTTTATGGTTTTTTTGGTTACTTGGTTTTTAGTAATTTCATGATTTTTAGGGTGGTTAAAATTTTCTAGGATTTAGGTCGGTTAATGTTTTTATGTTTTTAAGATTTTCTTAGGTTTTTAAAGGTTTTAGTGTTTATTTAATTTATATGCAATCTTTAAGTTTTTTAGGATTCGTTGGATATTTATATTTTTTAGGTATTTTTTGGGATTTTAGGTGTTTTAGGGTTTTATGGTTTTATTGTGTTTTTATGGTTTTTTGTTTTTTGTTTTTTTTAATTTTTTTTATTGTTTAAAAAAATTGATGTTTAAAGGTTTTTATATTTTTTAGAGGGTTTTTAGGGTTTTTAGGTTTTTTTTGGGTTTTAGGGTGTTTTAGTGGTATTAGTGGGTTTATTGTTTTTAGGATTTTTATGGTTTTATCATTTGTTAGGGGTTTTAGGTGTTTTTAGTGTTTTTAGTGTTTTTTGGTTTTATTAGTGTTTTCAGTTTTTTTGTGTATTTATGGTTTTTAAGACCTTTAGGATTTTTAGTGGTTTTAGGTATTTTATGGGGGTTTTAGGGGATTTTAGGGTTTTAATATTTTTAACATTATTTGGGTTTTAGATATTTTATGTTTTTCTATATTTTTAAGGGTTTATTAGGTATTTATGGTTTTTTTTTGAATTTTTAGATTTTTTGGGATTTTGAGGTATTTTTAGGATTTTTATGGTTTTTAGGGTTTTTAATGATTTTGAGGGTTTTTATGGGTTTTTGGGTTTTTGGAGTTTTTTTATTTATTTTTTTTTTAATGTTTTTTAAAAAAATTAGGGGTTTAGAGGTTTTTTAGATGTTTTAGATGTTTTAGGGGATTTAAGTGTTATTAGGGTATTGATGATTTTTAGGGGATTGTATGGTTTTTTGGTGTTTTAGTGTTTTAAGGAATTTTATGTTTTTATGAAATTTATCATTTTTAGGTTTTTAGGTGTTTTATCTATTTTAAGGGTTTTATAGTAATCCTTGTGTTTTTCTGGGATTTTAGGTTTTCAATGTTTCTGGGGATATTTAGGGATTTTGAGGGGTTTTTGGTTTTTTGGTTTTTTAGGGTTTAAAGGATATTGATCTTTTTAGGGTTTTAATGTGGTTTTTGGGTTTTTAGGTTTTTTATTTAGTTTTTGAATTTCATAGAGTATTTTTTGGTTTTTGGGTTTTTTATGTTTTTTGGGGTTTTATGGTTTTTAGGGATTTTTGAATGTTTTACCATTTTTAGGGTTTTTACAATTTTTTATGTTTTTAGTGGTTTTAATAATTTTTCAGATTTTTGGTTTTATATATATTTTTAGGGGTTTTATAGTTTAAGGGATTTTAGAGATTTTTATAGATTTTTATGGTTTCTTGGGTTTTAGGGTTTTCTAGGTTTTTAGGGGTACTGGGTTTTTATGGTTTTTTGGGGATTTATAGTTTATTGAGGAATTTACGTCGGAATGGCCCGATGGCATTCATTTTATTTATTTTGATAATCAACCTTTCAAGGGATGAGGTGGAACCCTTACAAGGCCCGAAGTCTTAGAGACAATTACATGACCCGTAGCTCTTAGAAGGAATCACCCCGACAAGACAACTTAGAACTTCTCCTCCCAAGCATATGTCATGAAATTAGTACTCCACCTTCACAGGGTTGGTCGACTAACTATCCTATGCAAAGCTGCACAGGCCTGGTACCGATGTAAAATTCATACCATCTCATTCTTCCAATTAATGTTAACTCTGATCCGGTGAATTCACCTACCCTGAATCTTCATCTGAAGCCGCGTCCCTTGATGTTTGACTGGTACTTATTCATTCATGTGGCTTGAAGGCCTTGGGGTGGCCCTAAGGCCTTAAGGTGACCCAAAGGCCTTGTAAAACAACTGGCCTGAAGGCCTTGGGTGGCCGGAAAGACTTGCAGGACCCGAGGACCAAACTGGTGGCCCAAATTCCCAGATGAATTAATAGTTCCGATTACTATAGTACTAAAGAGTGACTACTAAATTTATGCTACAGTAACCAAGAAATTCACTTCCATCCGAATTTGATCACAGGTCTCTTAGATGCACCTACCGAGTCCTCACCCACCGGGCTCAGGCTCATGTGTAGGAATTTAGGTTTTTTAAAAATTTTTACTCTTTTTAATGTTTTTATGGGTTTGAAGGTTATTTAGAGTTTTTAGTGGTTTTTAGTCTTTTTATGTGTTTTTAGGATTTTTATTGTTTTAGGGGATTTTATGGTTTTTAAGGTTTTGGGGTTTAGAAGAATTTTTAGGGCTTTTAGAAAATTAAGGTTTCTGAGGATTATGTTCTTTAAAATTTTAAGGACTTCGTAGGGATTTTCTGGGTTTTTAGGTTTGTTTACCTTTTTAGTGATTTTTATGTCATTTTAAGATTTTAATATATTTTAGGGTTTTATAGGGATTTGAGGGGTTTTAGGGTTTTTACATTTTTTTGGTATTTAGGGTTTCTTTAATTTTTTGGGGTTTTAAGGTTTTTTATATATTTTTTACATTTTTTGGTGTTTAAAGTGTTTATTGAGTTTTAGAATAATATTTTTGGGGTTTTATGCAGTTTTAGTTATTTTTAGGGGTTTTGGGGTGGTTTTTATATTTTGCGGGGAAGGGGTTTAGGGTCTTTTTTGGGGTTTTTGGGTTTTTAGTATTTTTAGGTTTTTAAGGGGTTTTATGTTTTTCAAAGGGTTTTAATGGTTTTTAGGGTTTATCAAGGACTTAGGATTTTTTAGGTTTCTAGGATTTTTTTTGGTTTTATAGGATTTTTATTGTGTTTAGGGTTTTTATGAATTTTTAGGGTTTTTATGATCTAAGGGTTTTATGGTGCTTTGGGGGTTTTTTTGTGGTTTTAGGGGTTTAAAGTTTTTCTATTAGTTTTTACATTTTAATGGATTTTAAGGGGTTTTAATGTTTTTAGTGGAATTATTGGTTTCTAGGGTTTCTAGGGTTCTTTAAGGGTTTTAGTGTTTTATGGTTTTAATGATTTTTAGGGTGTTTATAAGTTTTTAGGTTTTAGGGGTTTTAATTATTTTTAGGGTTTGAAGATTTTAATAGGGGTTTTAGGGTTTCTAGGAGAGTTAGGGTTTTTTTACAATTTTAGGTATTTTTAGGGATTTTTATGATTTTATAGTTTTTTTTTGGTTTTATAGATTTTGAGGGTTTATAGGGTTTTTAGGATTTTTGGTTTTATTTTTGTTTTTAGGTTTTCAGGGTTTTTAGTATTTATAGTGTTTAAAGGGATTTTAGAGTTCTTTTTTGTTTTAGGGGTTTAAATGGTTTGTATAGTTTTTAGTTGTTTTAGGGTTTTTATGTATTTTTAATGTTTTTTAAAGTTTTTATGTTTGTTCATTTTTTAGGGTTTTTTGAGTTTTTAGGGTTTTTAGTGGTTTTATATAATATATACATTTTTTGGGGTTTAAAGGGATTTTAGAGTCTTTAGAAGGTTTTTATGGTTTTTATATGTTTTTAGGGGTTTTATGATTTTTAAGGGTTTTATAGTTTTTAGATTTTTTAGGGGTTCCGATGGTTTTTAATATTTTTTATGATTTTTAGGGGTTTTATGTGTTTTTAGGTTTTTAGGTTTTCTTATGGGTTTTCAGGGTTTTAAGTGATTTTTATGTTTTCCAGGATTTTAGGACCTTTTTAGGATTTTATGGTTTTTACGATTTGTTGGGATTTTGAGGGGTTTTCTATTTTTTTGGGTTTTTAGAAATTTTTTATTTTTTAGGTCTTTTAATTTCTTTAGAGTCTTTTAATGTTTTTTTGGGTTTAACATGTTTTTTTAATTTTTAGTGGTTTTTTAGGTTTTTGAAGGTTTTTAATGTATTTATGTGTTTTGTGGGTTTTAGGGGTTTTATGGTCTTTTATGGTTTTTATGGTTTTTAGAGTTATTTTGTTTTTTGGGGTATTAAGTGATTTCAGGTTTTTATGGGGTTCATATGGGATTTTCAGGGTTATTAGGGTATTTTATGTTTTAAGGGATTGTTAGTATTTTTTAGGTTTTCATAGGTTTTTAGGGATTTTAGGTAATTTGAGGGTTTTTGGGGATTGTTTTATAGTTATGTGGGTTTTTAATGAGTTTTATGTTTTTAGGGTTTTAAGGGTTTTAGTGTTTTTAGAGTTTGATGTTTTTAGTGGTTTTTAAAGTTTTAAAATGCTTTTATATTTTTAAAGACTATTAAAGGATTTTTATGAATTTTATGTGTTTTTAGGGATTTTGATTATTTGTAGGGTTTTTATGGTTTTAGGGTTATTTTAGTTTTTGAATTTGTTTTGGTGCTTTTAAAATATTTCAGGGGTATAAAGGGTTTTTAAATTTTTTAAGTCATTTCGACGGGATTAATGGGGTTTTATGGTTTTAGGGTTTTTTAAAAACACAAAAAACCATTAAAACCTTTAAAACTCAAATGAATTCTTACCCCCCCCCCCCCACACACAATCCCAAAAAAACCTAAAACCATAGAAACCCATAAAACCATCAAAATACATAAAAACTCTAAAAGAATAATAAAATCTTAAAAAATCCCTGAAAATCCCAAAAAACATAAAACACATAAAATACCGGAAAACCCCTAAGAAAACCATATAAACATAAAATAATTCAAAACTCCTAAAATGTAATAATCACTAAAAACCATAAAAATACCAATAATCCCTAAAAATCACTAAAACCCACAAAATCTTTAAAAACCATAAAAAGCTAAAAAAATATAATAAAATCCCTAAAATCCCTAAAAATGTAAAAAACCATAAGAACCATAAAAACCATTATAAAAACATAGAAAACAAAAAACAAAAAAATAACCTAAAAATATAAAAAACAATAAAAACCCTAATACCACATAAAACCATTAATACCCCTAAAAAATAAAAAAATACAATAAAACCATAAAAACCCTAAACACCCACTGAAGACTCTAAAAACCCTTTAAACCCCGAAATCCAATAATTATCTCTAAAACATTAAAGACACTAAAAACTATAAAAAACCCCTTAAAACCCCAAAATACCCCCAAAAACTAAATAGCCTAAAAATTCATATGCCCCCCAAATCCCTAAAAACCATTAAAAACCACAAAAATCCAAAAAAATCCCTAAAATAACCACAAAATATAAAAACCCCTAAAAACCATTAAAACCCCTATGAAAACCATAAAAACCTAAAAATACAAAAAATCCTTCAAAATATAGAAAATTATATAAACCATAAAAAACATTAAAAACATAAAAACCTTAAACCCCCTAAAAATTCATAAATCTTTATAACATTAAACATTCTAAAAATGCACTAAAACCCTAAAAACATAAATGACACAATAAACCCCGAAAACCCTAATAAAACCTTCAAAACGTAAAAACACTTAGACTACTAAAAAAACTAAAAATAATGTATAATACTAAACACTATAAAAGAATCTAAAAATAATAAAAACCGCTAAAAACATTAAAACACCTAAAATCCCATAAAATCCCAAAAAACACTAAAAATTTAAACACCTTTTAAACCCCTAAAAACAATAAAAAAAGTCCATTTTTTAAAACCCTAGAAAACTCAAATGACTGTAAAAACCCCAAATAGACAATAAAACAAAAAAAACCAAAAAACCCCCTAAAACCATGAAAATCCAAAAAATCTATAAAAACCATAAATCTCCTAAAAATCCCTAAAAATAATAAAATTCAAGAAAACCCCTAAAAACGTAATAACCCCTCAGAAAAATATAAAAAACCTAGAAAATGATAGATTCCCAAAATGACCTAAAACCCTAAGAACCATCAAAATTCATAAAGACCCAAAAATTCCATAAAATCCAAAAAAAATCTTTAAGAATCATTGAAAACATAAAAAAACCATAAAAATCTGAAAAAAACATAAGAAAACCTAAAAATCCTAATGAAAATTAAGGACCATACAAAACCAATAAAATGCTAAAAACCCTAAACACCCTAAATGTCCGTAAAACCCTAAAAACCAAAAAATCCCATAAAAATCAAAAAATTCCTAGAAACCCATAAATGCCTTAAAACCCACTAAAAACTCTAAGAAGCCTTTAATCCCCTAAAAATATTAAAAATCTAAAAAAAACATTAAAAACCCTAAAAAACTAAAAAAATCCAAGAATCCCCAAAAAATTAGAATCTACAAAAGACCATAAAAACCCTGAATACCAAAAAAACTAAAACCCATCAAAATCATTAAAACCCTTAAACACCTATATAAATCAAAAAAATTACTAAAATCCTAAAAATGTAAAAATCTAAAAAATCCCCCCAAAGCCCTAAGGAAACAATAAAATACAAAAAACCCAATAAGAAAACTAAAAATTATAAAATCCATACAAAATCATAAAATCCTTTAAAATCCATAAAAACACTAAAAACCCATCAAAATCCAAAAAGCACAAAAAATCATAAAAAATAAAAAAAACATTAAAAAACATAAAAAACATATGAAAACAAAAAATATTAAAAAGAATTAAATCTCCTAAAATCAAAAAAATGTTAAAACCCCTAAAACACCATAAAATCCTTTCAACCTCTAAACCCATAAATGACCATAAAAACCTTAAAAACCCCTAAAAACCTATAAAAACTGTAAAACCCCACTAAAAATCTAAAAAGTCATTAAAACCCTAAAAATATTGAAAACATATAAAACCTATAAAACACTAAAAAACCGAAAAAACCGAAAAAACCGAAAAAAACCCAAATCTCTATAAAAACCATAAAAAACATAAAAGGCTATAAAACCCCTCAAGAATCCCTAAAATCCCTAAAACCCATAAAATTCCAAAGTGTCCCTAAATATCCCAAAAAACATAAAAAACCCTAAATTTTTTGAAAAACCTAAAGATAAATTTAAAGACATGAAAACACTATAAAACCCTGAAAAACATAACTAACACTAAAATAATAAAAACCATAAAAACATAAATAACTCTAAGAAACCATAAAAAAATAAAACTCTAAAAACGCACTAAGACACTAAAGACCCTTTAAATCCCTAATTTTATTTAAAACTCTAATGAATATTAAAAATTCTAAAATTGTAAAAAACCTTAAAAACCTAAAAAACCATAAAACCCAAAAAACCCATAAACCCCACAAAATCCCTAAAAACCCTAAAAACCCTAAAATATGGAAAATACATAAAAATACATAAAAATGTAAATAACACCAAAAACCTGAAAACCACTAAGAAAAAATAAAAACACCAAAAACAAAAAAAAAATCACTAAAAACCTAAAAACCATAAAACCACAAAATACCCTAAAACCCAAAAAATCATCAAAATCCATAATAATGATAATAAACTATAAAAACATAAAAAATACCTAAAAATCATTATAAACATTTAAAACCCTAATAACCTTGAAGAGACCCTCAGGAAAACTAAAAAAAGTAAGAAAACATGAAACCCCTAAAAAACCAAAATAGGCTAAAAGCCATCAAACCATAGAAACCCTTTAAAACCTTCAAAATTGCTAAAAATATTAAAAACCATTAAAATAATAAAAATCCCAAAATGACCATAAAAAACATAAAAACCTCTAAAACCCTTAAAAACAAAAATAAAACCTTAAAATCAAAAAAATTCCTAAAATCCCTAACAAACATAAAAACCCTAAAAACCATAAGAAACCCTAAAACCTTTAAAACTCAAAAAACTATAAAACCCATAAAAATAATAAAAAAATAAAATAACCAATAAACCCCTAAAAACTAAAAAAATAAAAACTAGTTAGACCCCTAAAAACATTATAAACTATAAAAATACCTAAAACAATTAAAAACAATAAAAATCCCTCAAAAGCAACCAAAACCCGAAAAACTAATAAAATCCTAAAAATCTCTAAAAATACCTAAAATGTAAAAATATAAAAACTACAAAAAAACAATAAAACCGATCAAAACCTAAAAACACATAAATCCCCCAAAAATCTTAAACAATTCTTAAAACCCTAACACTCTAAATATGAATAAAACCCTCAGAATCCATAAATCCCGTGAAAAACAATAAAATGCCTAAAAAATAACAACAAATCCCACAAGATAAAAAAACCTTAAAAGATGAAAACTACTATGAAAAAAATTAAAAATATAAAAACAATAATTTTTTTTAAAAACTCTAAAAAACAATAAAAACCCTAAAAACCATAAAACCGAAAAAATAGTAATAACCTTAAAACCCCTAAAAACCCAAAAAAAACATGAAAACCGTATTAAAATGGTCAAAAACACTAAAACCTCTGAAAACCTATAAACCTCTAAAAATTTGAAAAACTCAAAAATCCTTAAATCCCCTAGAAACAAAAAAAACCCTAAAACTGTTAAAACCTTAAAAATCATATATTCCATTAAGATCCATGAAACCGTAAAATACCATAAAAATACTAAAAAATCCCTAAAAATACCTAATGATGTATAAAAACTTTAAAAACCCTAAGAAGACCATAAATATTTGAAAACACATAAATCCCCTAAAATCTAAAATAATGCTAAAATTTATAAAAACTCTAAAAAACCCTAAAACCCATCAACATCTGTAAAACCCCTAAAAATGATAAAACATGTGAAAAATCCCCCAAAAACCATTAAACATAAATAACCCTAAAATCATTGAAAATTATAAATAAAACCACAAAAACCTAAAAACACTTTAAACCACTAGAAAACCTAGAAATCGTAAACACATAAAAGACAATAAAAACCCTAAATCTTCTCAATACCATATAAAATCCTAAAAAACATAAAAACCCTAAAATTGTTAAAACCCCTAAAGCCCACTAAAAACTCTTAAAACACATTAATCCCCTAAAAAATTAAAAAATTCATAAAATTCATAAAACTCTAGAATAGTAAAAAAAACCCTTTAAATCCAAAAGATCATACACCCCTAAAAATATGAAAATATCCCAAAAACCCTAAAAAACCAAAAACCCCTCTAAACCATAAAAACCCTAAGAAAACCATAAAAACCTAAAACCACTTAAAACACCTAAAAACTCTAAAAACCTTAGAAAACACTAAAAACCATAAAAACACTAAAACCCATAAAAATTCTTAAAATTCATAACACCCCTAAAAACCCATAAAACCCTTAAACCCCAATAAAAAAAATCAAAATATCATTTAAATACCTAAAAAATTAAAAAAATATGAAAAACATTAAAAATCATAAAATTAAAAAAAACCCCTCAAAATATAAAAATACCACAAAATAGTAAAAACTCTAAAAGACCCTAAAATATTCAAAATACCTAAAACCCTGAAAATCCATAAATTTTCTTTAAAACCCCGAAAATACCAAAAAATGGAAACAACTTTAAAAATTCTGAAAACCTCTAAGAAAACCATAACAACCTAAAAATAAATAAAACCAAAAAAAATCCAAAAAATGATAAAAACACTAAAAACATAGAAAATACCAAAAAACCCTAAAACCCTTAAAAATAACTAATGTCACTAAAACCATATAAATCCTAAAAGAACCCAAAAAAACTCTAAAAATATTAAAATTGTAAAAACCCCAAATATAAATTTAAAACCATAAAAATACATAAAACCCCAAAAAACCTATAACACACAAAAAACCCAAAAAACCCACAAAACCTTAAAACCCTAAGACCCCTCAACATCCCCAAAAACCCCAAAAAAACAATTAAATCCTAAAAATTCCAAACAATCCCAAAATACATAAAAACCCATAAAAGCCCCCAAAACCCCTAAGAATACCTAATAAACCTAATCAATATTTAAAAACATAAAACACCTAAAAATTATAAAAACCATAAAAACCAAAAAAACTCTAAAAGGCTCGAAAAATCCATAAATACCTAAAAACCATACATATTATAAAAACCACAAAAAAAAAAGAAAATAACACCCCCTAAAAAATATAACCCAAAAAACACTAACAACCCTAAAATCCCTCCCTTGTCTTCTGTGTCTTTTTTCTTCTTAATAAACTTTTGGGGCCAGGTATAGCCCGGCCCTCGCATATTCCTTGCCCTAAAATAAGAAAACATCTAGAAAACATAAAATACCCTTAAAATCATAATAACTATTAAATAAATTAAAACATCCAGAAACCCATTAATCCCCTAATAACATTCAAAAACTCTAAAAAACCAAAAAATCCAAAAAATCTCAAAAAAAAAATAAGTCATAAAGTCCCTAAAAACAAAAAAACCCATAAAAATCCTAAAAATTTCTAAAATACAAAAAATAAATAAAAAAATGTAAAAACATGATAAACCCTAAGAAATCCATAATAACTGAAAGACACTTAAAACCACTAGAAAACATAAAAAACACTAAAAACTCTCAAAAACCCTAAAAAACCTAAAAATCCCTAAAAATAAAAAAATTCCATAAAAATTCCAAAAAACGTAAAAAACCTTAACAACCCTAAAAACCATAAGAAAAATTTTAATTCCCAAAAAATTTAAACCCCCTAAAAACCTAAAAACAAAAAAAACCAATAAAGAGACCATAATAACATTAAAACCCAAAAAACCCAAAAACCACTAAAAACATTAAAAAACAATAATACCTAAAAAACCCATAACATCACTAAAAGCACTGAAATCCCACTAATCCCCTAAAAACATTTAAAAAACTAAAAAACCATAAAAACCCTAAAAAACCATAAAACACTCAACTTCAATAAAAACACTAGAATAACATAAAAATACTAAAAAACCAAAAAAATACATAAAAATGTGAACAATCATAAAAACCCTAAAAACCCAAAGAGACCCATAAAAAACTATAAACACGTAAAAAACCTAAAAATTAATTTACCAAAACCCCTAAAACCATAAAAAAAATCATAAAACCCCTCAAATCCCAAAAAATATAAATAATAACAAAAATCTTTAAACAGCCTTAGAAATCACTGAAACAAACAAAAATACCAAATAAATTATGAAAAATCCTAAGAAAACAAAAAATAAAAATAAAACGTAATACACCTAAAAACATAAAGAACACTAAAACCCTAAAAAAAGATAAAAACCCTAAACCCCCCAAAAAATATAAAAATCCCAAAAAATCATAAAATCCCACAAATCCGTAAATCCCACTAAAAATTCGAAAAACCTTTAAATCCCTAAAAATGATAATTTTTTTTAAAAAATAATGAAGTTTATAAAAACCAAAAAATAACATAAAAACCCAAAAACTAAAAACCCCAAAAAATTTCTAAACAACCCAAAAACCATAAAAATCCTAAAATAGCACAAAAAATCGCAAAAATGTAAAAAACCCTAAAACAATGAAAAACCTTAGAAATCATTAAAAACATAAAAACACTTAAAACACATAAAAATCCAAAAAATTATAAAAACCATAAAAATCATAGAAACCATAAAACAATAAAAGATCTAAAACAAAATAAAAACCCTCAAAACCCACTAAAATAATAAAATCCCCTTAAAACATTATTTTTTTTAAAAACCTAAAAACCTTAATAAACTCAAAAAAACCATAAAACCCAAAAAAAACAAAAAATCGTAAAATCCCTGAAAAACCAAAGAAATCCCTAAAATCCCAAAAAAAATCCCTAAAAACCATAAAACCCCTTAAAAATCTACCAAAATACCCCAAAATGTGAAAAACCCTAGAAATATCTTAAACCCTTATGAAAACATTAAAAACAAAAAAAATAATTAAACCCTAAAAAACAAAAAAAAAAGTAAAAACCCATAAAAACCATCCAAATAGCTTAATACCTTAAAACCAAAAAAATTCATAAAAAAGATCCAAAAATAAAAATAAACATAAAAACCTAGAATCTAAAAAAAACACCAAAGAAAACCTTAAAAACTTAAAAAAATAAAAACCACTGAAAACAAAAAACACACTAAAAATTATAAAATCCCAAAAAATACCCTTAAACCAAAAAAACTAAAAAACCCCAAAAAACCATAATACCCATAAAACCCCTAAAACCCATAAAAACCTTCAAAATCTTTAAAAATCCAAAACAACTATATAAATCCAAAACAACTCTAAACACTCTAAAAAAATTAAAAACACTAAAAACCCAAAGAAGACCATAAAAACCTAAAAAATAAAAAATCCCCAAAAAATCATAAAAAATTATAAACACAAAAAACCAAAAACCCTAAAAATATTTAAAATATCTAAAAACCCTAGAAAGCATAAAATCATAAAAACCCTTAAGAAATTCAAAAAAACATAAAAAACCTTATAAACCCGATGATAACATTAAATCCTAAAAATCCATAAACCCATGTAAATCCTATTAAATTCTAAACATCCTAAGAGACAATAATAAGACTCTTAAATCCCTAAACCCCTAAAATCCATAAAAATCCCTAAATACCTTAAAAACCTAAAAACCCATAAAATTCACAAAAAAACCACTAAATACTATGAAAAAATTTTTAACCCCTAAAAATAATATAAAATTTAAAAATACCATAAAACACTAAAAAACTCAAAGGATTCTAAAAAAAAAACCATAAATCATTGAAAATCACTAAAACCCTAATACCCATAAAAATAATAAAATATTACTAAAAATACCAAAAAACCTAAATACATCTAAAAGCCTGTAAAATCCTAAGAAAACGTTAAAACAAACACATTAAACCCTAAAACTTAAAAAACTCTAAAACCCCTAAAACCTTTTTTTTTGAAAAACCATAAAACCCCTAAAAATCCTAAAAACCCTAAAAACCCCAAAACCCCCCAATATCCCAAAATACCCTAAAAAAAATGAAAATACATAGAAATCATTAAAAATATCTATAAAAAAACTCAACACCTTGGAAACCCCAATGAAAACCTTAAAATCATAAAAACACATAAAACCCCTAAAAACCTAAAAATACTAAAAATACTAAGAGCCTAAAAACTATCAAAATCCCTATAAAACATAAAACCCTAAAAGTCCCTAACAGTGTAAAAAACTCTAAGAACCATGAAAATTCCTATGAAACCCATAAAACATAAAAAAACACTTAAAACCGCTTAAAATAATTAAACCCCTAGAGAGAGAGTAAAATCCCTAAATGCCATAAAAACCCCTAAAACCCATAAATACCCTAAAACTCCATAAAAACCCTAAAAACCACAAAAAAAACATAAAACCATTTAAACTGCTAAAAACACTAGAAAAATGTAAAAACCTATAAATTCCTAAAACCTCAAAAAATTCTAAAAACCCCTAAAAATAATCAAAGTCCCAAAAACCCTAAAAACCATAAAAATTCTTATAAATCCCTAAAAATATTAAAAAATGTAAAAAACCCTAAAAGCAATGAAAATTCCTAAGAAACATATACAAACCTAAATATATATAAAACTCACAAAACCCAAAAAAAATCAAAAACAACCAAAAAGAAAAAAACCATAAAAGTATAAAAAACCCTAAAACCATAAAAATTTCTAAAAACCCTGAAAAGCCATAAAAATACTTAATAATGTGAAAAATCTAAAACTTTAAAAACCCTAATAAAAACTTTAAAACCTAAAAACCCAAAAAATATAAATATGATAACAATCCTAAACAACAGTAAAAAACTCTAAATCCCAAAAACAAAAAAACGCCCATAAAAATTATAAAAATCCTTAAAAACCTTAAAACCCACAAAAATCTAAAAAACCATTAAACCCGTAATTTTTTTAAAAAAATCTAAAAATCATAACACCGATAAAAACTCAAAAGAACCCTAATACACAAAAACAAAACCATAAAAACCATAAAAACCCTAAAAACCCTTAATACCCCTTAAAACTGTCAAAATCCTAAAAAACCCCTAAAACCCATAAAAATCATAAAAATTCCCTAGAATTCCATAAAAATGTAAAAAACCCAAAATCACTCCGAAAACCATAAGGAAACCGTGAAAATAAAAAACATTTAAAAACACTAAAAAACTAAATATTCTAAAAGCCCTAAAACTCCTAAAAATCACCAAATCCCCCAAAACCATAAAAATCTGAAAAATACCTATAGAAATAAAAACCCTAAAACCCCTAAAAAGTCTTAGAAAACCATAAAATCCTAAAAACACTTAAAACCCCTTAAAATCATCAAAATGCTAAAAACCCTTGAAAACCCTAAATCCCTAAATCCCCTAGAAATCATTAAAATCCCTAAAATCCCATAAAAATAAAAAAAATACATAAAAACAATTAAAAATTTAGAAAACACTAAAAACCTAAAAAACATATAACAACCTTAAAAACATAAAAACACTTAAAACCTCTAAAAACATAAAAAATGAAAAAAAACCCTCAACGACCCGAAACATTCTTAAAATGGTAAAAACCCAAAAATCCTTAAAACCCACTAAAAACCAATAAAAAACTAAAATTACATTTATAATTATAAAAAGAGTTTAAACCCCTAAAAATAATTAAAAACTTCAAAATCCTTATAACCAAAAAAAATACTCCAAACCCATAAAACCTAAAAACCCCTATGAACAATAAAAACCCAACCCCCCCCCCCCCCTTAAAATATGTAAAAACCCTAAAAATAATAATAGAAACTAAATAAATCCATAAAATCCATAAAAATTTAAAATACCATAAAAAACTGAATTCCCACAATAAAACCTTAAAAACCTCAAAACACTTAAAATCCCCCAAAAGATAAAAATCCTAAAACACCATAAAACCCTCAAAATACCTAAAATACCAAAAAACCCTAAAAACTAATAAATAACTAAAAATACCTAAAAACATAAAAACCACTAAAAACCCCTACGAAAAAATTAAAATCCTAAAAATAATTAAAACCCCTAAAAAACATAAAAAATGCTAAAAACCCCCCAAAATCCTAAAAAGACCCTGAAACCCTTTATGAACATAAAAACCCCTAAACCCCATTAAAAATACATAAAACCCCAGAAAACCTCTAAAACCACTAATAAAATATAAAAAACCCTTTAAAATTATTAACATGTTAAAAATAATATAATCATTAAAACATTCAAAAAATTAAAAAACCCAAAACACCCAAAAAAGCACAAACCCCTAAAAATCCTAAAACCCTATAAACCCCAAAAATGAAAAAGGATATTCAAAAATCCATTAAAATATCAAGAAATATAAAAGACCCTAAAAGTTTGGAAAATCATAATAAAACATTGGAAACATAAAAAACAATAAAACCCATAAAAGTCTA
Source organism: Viscum album (assembly GCA_963277665.1). Taxonomy (NCBI): domain Eukaryota; kingdom Viridiplantae; phylum Streptophyta; class Magnoliopsida; order Santalales; family Viscaceae; genus Viscum; species Viscum album. Next base: position 759,548,138 of record OY728160.1, read on the forward strand.
AAAATGATAAAAAAAACACTAAGAAACCCAAAATACCCTAAAACTAATACACATAAAAATCATAAAAAATAATAAAAATCATAAAAAAATTAATAACCATAAAAATCATAGAAAAATCCTTCATAATCCTAAAAAACATCAAGATAAAAAAAACCCTAAAATTCCTAAGAAATCATTAAAATCATAAAAAATCTTGAAATACCTAAAAACCTAAAATCACTAAAAACCATAAAAACCCCAAAAAGAAACTAAGAACCCTGAAATCCATAAAATCCCCTAAAACCCATAATATCCTTTAAAACCCACTAAAACTATAAAAACCTTTTATGCTCCAAATAACTTTTTAAAACTCTAAAAAATGTTTAAAACCCTAAAAAACACAAAAAATACTAAAAACCCAAAAATACCATCAAAGCCATAAACCCCTCAAAATATATAAACACCCTAAAAACCATTAAAATCACTAAAAATACCTAATAATATCTAAAAGCATAAAAACACTAAAAACCCTGAAAACCCCTAAGAAAACCTTAAAACCCAAAAACACTTAAAACCATAAAAAACCAAAACTACTAAGTACCCTAAAAACCCCAAAAAACCTTTAAACCCCTCATAATCTCAAAAATCCCTAAAACCGTAAATATAAAAAAATTATATAAAAATATATAAAAATGTAAAATCCCTAAAAACTCTGAAAACTGGTAAGAAACCCATAAAATTCTAAAAACACTTGAAACCCTAAAAAACTAAAAAAATCCTAAAAGCCCTGAAAACACTAAAAAGACCGTAAAAACCCTAAAACCCCCTAAAACCAATAAAAACCCTTGAAAAACATTAAAACCCTTAGAAACCCATAAAAACCCTAAAACCACTAAATCTATAAAACCTACATAATCCCTTAAAAATGTTTAAAAATATAAAATCATAAAAAGTCCTAAAGTACTCAAAAAGCCTAAAACGCTAAAAAACATAAGAATCCTAAAAATAACATTAAAATCTCTACAAAATTAAAAACCATAAAAACCCTTAAAGACACTAAGAATTCCTTAAAAACATAAAAATACTAAAAACACCTAAAAACCTAAAAATTCTAAAATCCCTAAAAATATTAAAAATTCCTAAAACGATAAAAACCCATTAAAATAATAAAAAATCATTTAAAAACCTTAAAATTTAAAAAATACTAAAAAACCTTAATAGCTATAACAAAAACCTAAAAACCTAAAAACCCTTAAAACCACTAAAAAACCTAAAAGACGCAAAACTCCAAAAAAAAACTAAAAACCCAAAAAGCCCCTTAAAACCAAAAAACCATTAAAACATTAAAAACTATAAATATGATTAGAACCCAAAACCCACTAAAAACTAAAAAAAACCCTTAAAACCCAATTTTTTTTAAACTCTGAAAACCATAAAAACACAAAAAAAAAACCAAAACAAACAAAAAAACCATGGAAACCCTAAAAACACCCAAACTACCTAAAACCCTTAGAACCCGTACATTTTTTAAAAATTCCAAAAAATCACTATCTTTTTAAAAATCATAAAAACCCTAAGAAAACCGTAAAACCCCAAAAAACATAAAACCAATTAAACACCTAAAAATGATAAAAACACTGAAAAATCCTAAAAACCCTAAAAACCCTAAAATCTTGATAATCCCTAAAGACCCTAAAAAGCATGAAAATAATAAAAATCCTTAAAAATAACAAAAAAAAAATAAAAAAACCAATTGAAACCCCGAAAACCCCGAAGAAATCCTTAAAAAACACTTAAAACCCCTAAAAACATAAAAATTCTAAAAACCCCTAAAAACCTAAAATTCCCCTAAAACCCCTAACCCCATAATCCTCTAAAAACCATAAAAACCCTAAAAACTCAAAAAACCCCTAAAACCTCACTAAAAACTATAAAAATCTTTTAGACCCCTAAAATTATAAAAAACTCAAAAAATGATCAAAAACCCAAAAAACACAAAAAAAAATACCAATATCCAAAAAACAATAAAAACCTCAACCACCCTAAAAAATCCTAAAAACCCTAAAAATCCTGAAAACACTAAATACCTTAAAATCCTAAAAATGCACTAAAAACCCTAAAAATCATGAAAACCACTAAAAACCTGAAAACCCCTAAGAAAACATTAAAAACCTAAAAAAATTAAATACCCAAAAAAAGCTAAAATCACTAAAAACCATAAAATTTCTAAAAACCAAAAAAAAACCCTAAAAACCATTAAAACCCATACAACTTCTAAAAACATCTACAAACCTAAAAAACTAATGAAAACTCGTAAAACCTAAAAAAACAATAAATACCCTAAAAACCCTAATGACTCTCAAAATCCCCAAAAACATAAAAACGCATAAAAATTCTAAAAAATCCCTGACAATCCAAAAATTGTAAACAACTCTAAAAACCTTGAAGAAACCTAAGAAAACCATAAAAATATAAACCAATTAAACCTAATAAAAATACTAAAATGATAAAAATCATAAAAACGTTAATAACCCTAAAACACCTCAATAATCATAAATACCTAAAAATCCATATAAATTATAAAAAATTGCCAAAAAATCCATAAAAACAAAAAAACCAAAAAAACCCAGAAAACGCCAAAGAAAACCTTAAATACCTAAAATCACATAAAAATATTAAAAAACAAAAAATTATAAAAACCCTATAGGAACATAGAAACCCTAAAACCCCCGAAAAACCAACAAAATCTTAAAAACCATAAAAATCCATAAAAACCCTAAAGCCATAAAAACCCTAAAAACTATAAAACCCCCTAAAAAATTAAAAAATAATAAAGAACCTTAAACCCCATAAAAATTAAAAAATAGTAAAACAACAAAAAATAATAAAAACCCTTAAAATCTCTAAGAACCATAAAATCCTAAAATGCAATAAAAATCACTAAAAACATAAAAACCCTAAAAACCTGGAAACCCATAAGAAAACCTTAATAACCTAGAAAAACATAAATCCCTTAAAACCATAAATAACTATAAAACACTAAAACCCCCTAAAACCTCCAAAACACTCAGAATCCGAAAAACTCTAAAAACCATAAAAATCCCCAAAAATATATCAAACCATAAAAAACCCTAAACCCAAAAAAAACCCAAATAATTTGATAAAAAATAAAAACACTTAAACCCCTAAAAATTCTAAAAATGCAAAAAAAAACATGAAAATATCCATAAATATTAAAATCCATAAAATCACATAAAAACACTAAAAACTTTTTAAACCCATAAAAACCATAAAATCTCTAAAAACACTTAAATCCATAAAAACTCATCAGAAATCCTAAAATATCAAAAAACGATAATAACCCTAAAACACTACAAACCCTAAAAATCCATAAAAACTATATAAACCCAAAAAATCCTAAAAGATGCCAAAAATGTAAAAAACACACTAAAACCATTAAATACACTATCAAAAATAAGAAAACATAAGGATGATTAAAACCCCTAAAAACCTAAAAATTTAAAAACCCCTAAAAACCATAAAATCATTAAAACCCCTCAAAAGCCCTAATATCCATAAAAAACATAAAAAATATAAAAAAAGAACTATAAGACCCTAAAAATGAAAAAATTACCTAAAAACCTCTATGAAAACCATAAAATCATAAAAACAAATAATACTCCTAAAGAACATAATAAAATTAAAATCCCTAAAATGACCCTAAAACTCCAAAAAACCACTAAAATCCATTAAATCCCTAAAAAATTTAATAACACAAAAAACCCTAAAACACAAAAAACTATAAAAATAATTTTAATCCATAAAAATGTGAAGAAAACTATACAAACATTAAGAACCATAAAAACTAAAAAACCATAAAACCCCAAAAAAATAATAAAACCCAAAAAAAACATAAAAATACCTAAAAACCATAAAAATACAAAAAAAAATCCCTTAAACATTAAAAACCCTATGAACCTTGAAAACCCCTAAGAAATCCTTAAGAACCTAAAACCACTTAAAACCCCTAAAAACCAAAAAATAAACTAAAACCCTAAAAACACTAAAAACCTAAAAACCATAAAACCCCTAAAAGCCATAAAACCCTAAACCCCTATAAAAATCCTAAAATTAATAAAAATAACTTAAAATAAAAACCCCAAAAACCCCTGAAAACCCCTAAGAAAACCTAAAACACATTAAACCCATACAAAACCTAAAATTTATAAAACCCCTAAAATTTATCTAAACCCATAAAACCCCATAAAAACCATAAAAATCCTAAAAATTTTAATCCCACAGGGCACGGGTGAGTTGGTTAATGTAGGTGGAGTCCTAACCCCATGGTTATAGTTTTGATTTCCTCACAAGGAAATGCACACTATATGCTAAAAAATCTCTCATGGACCCCTCTACCCTATTGGGAACTGGCCTAATCCCAAGGGGTGGCCACCATGGAACTCACTGAGGATACATGACACATCGGTGGGGAGGCAACCCTAATACCTCATTACCCATCAACACATTTTTAAAACCTCCAAAATCCCTAAAGAAGATTGTTCCTCTCCCTTCCACATCTGCAGACCCCTGACGTCGACATCCACCATGCCTCTCCCTTCCCCCTCCGTGGGGGATGGATATATAATTCTTCTCAATGGATATAAGATTGAATTAATTACCCTATATGTTCTTGATTTTCTACCCATGTTTCCTTAGATTGAGATTTTCCCTAGGGTCCCTGATATGCATTATTTTCATCTGTAACTCCGCCTCTCGGTTCGAGAGTTCAATAATGCTTCGTCTCTTTATAGTTTGACCCCATTAGGTCACTTTGTGAATCAATGGACTTCTATATATTATTTTTATAGGTTTATATTTGGATCATGGGGTTTTCAAGACCAGTCTATTGTTGGGTTTGTTGACGGTATCCATATCATGATACGCTTCGCGAAAGAGGCAGATCTGATTCATGCTTTGTCCATGGCTCATCAAAGCTTCGACGAAGTCAGGTTCTTCCTCTTCAGTTGGATCTTTGATATTTATATGGATCAATATTCACCATTGGTTTCTATATGGGTGATATTTCGAGAGCTACCTCTTCTATTCCAAAATTCTTCTATAATTTGTATGCTTGGGAATCTTGTGGGGAGATATCTTTGTTCGGATATCAGTGATTTTCCATCCTATTTCTCCTCATGTCTGTGTTGAGGTTGATGAATTTGGGGAACTAGTTGAGTTCATGTGGATTTCTATTATTGAGGAATATTTCTATAGACAACCTATGATCCTTGAATCATGGGTAGATTTTTTTCTTCTAGTAAGAATTCGTGTCAATCTAGATCCGTATATATGCACTAGGTGGGAGATATAGAGGTTAGATGCTGGATTCTGGGGTGTTTGATGTTGGTGGAAATTATATAGTTGAGGAGAGGGTTGTTGAGGAAATAGTGGATTTTTTACAACCTGTTCTGAATGTTGATTCAGTTTTTTCAAGTCAAAATCTTGAATTGAGGTTTCGGCATGATAAGGTGGTGGTAGAATTTGAAGAATGAAATATGATCAGGGATGTGGAACTAGTTTTTGTTGAGGGTGTTGTGGCCGGTTCAGAGGATGTAAATTCCACTGAATATGTATTGGATATATCTGTGCATCTGGAGGAGATAGAGGTTGGATGGATTCCAATATTGGAAAACTCTCTTGGGTCATTGGGTGAGGGTGTAATGTAGACTCAAGTTAGTATCCCTTTGTGAAACAATTTTTCTTGTTTTTAATATGAGGAGTTGGTTTCTAAGAATTAGGGGATAAATATTGTGGAGGGTATTGGGTTGAATGAGAGTTTTTATGGCCATTAGGAAGGGATTTTTTACCTGACCACCTACTCTGGGAATGAGTAATGATATTCAAGTGCTGGACATGAGGAGAGGCGGTTGGAATGTAGAAATTCAGATCAAGTTTCTACTGGGCATTTTCTGATGCCTGGGAAGGTTAAATCGTCTAACCCTGTAGTCTCTAATGATTTTAGTAGAATAAAATCTGACATTAAAATTGCTCTGCCTAGCGAGGCAGAGTTAATTTTGGATAATCCTGTGCTTTTGTTTGTTTTTTCCCTACTCAAAATGAAAATGCAGAGCATGTTGATATTCAAGTGGATTAATCTAATTGCTATGGGAGTGAGAGTAGGAAGCTTGGTGTTGAGTGTCAAGGCTTTAATATGATCCTTTACACTGGGTAGGATGGAAAGATGATGAGCCATAACACCTTTAATGGGTATGAACAAATGCGATGTCTGGTTCTGGGGGGAAATGGCCTTAGAGGAAACCAACATGCAACCCCATTTCATGGTTTCAATTTTGCTCAGTCTAGTGACCTAGGTGATGGGGTTTCTAAAATTTAAGGACATATTGTGACACTCCTGTAAAGAAGATGGGTAGATGTTCTTTTTTATGATAAAAGAAAGTATGGTGGCATCAAAATTGAAGTTGCGAGTAAGGTCACTGATGGCTTGTTTCATGGAAAGGATAATGTTCCCATGAGCTTCATCTCTACTCCCCTGAAGAGGAGACGAAGGAGAGATTACTCCAATTTTCCAAAGCCCATGGCTACTAAGGAATATTTTAAGGCCAAAAAAATGAATGTGAATGATACCATGTGAGGATGGGCTAACATTTCCTCTTAATTTCAGTATTATTTAAAGAATAAAATAATCGAGGAAATGTATTTCACTCTATTCAAGCAGAAGGAATCCTTGGAGTCTGGATGGTAGACGATGGATGATGGTGCATGTTCTGATTTTGGTTATGGTGCTTTTGAACCCTTTGACATGTAGCTTTTGACTTTGGGTTTTTTTGGCCTGGGCTCTCTTTTTAGGTGTGGGTTGTTTGACCCTTACCCTCTTTTGTTTGCTTTTATTTTTTCTTATAAATTTTGGGGGGCTAGGAATAGCCTAGTTATGTGCCTTATTTTCCCTAAGAACATTAAAATACCAAAAAAACCCATAAACCCACTAAAACTATACAAACGCATTAGGCCCCTAAAAACACTAAAAACTCTAAAAACTATAAAACCCATAAAAACTCAAAAAAATATAAACCAAAAAAAAATGTTTTCATCATGGTCTCGTACCGTTACTCATTTTTTTAGTTTATGATGACCTTATTTACAAATATAGGTGGCCACATGGATTCTCCAATGAGACCTTAGGAGATACGTTGGTTTATAGGTTGTGAGTTCGGTCTTAACATACCCTTGTTGGGGGAATTATTTCCTACTATGGGACTCTATTATATATTTAATACATAATCCTAAGTCCGTTATCAAATCCCATTTATAAAATAGGTCTCCTCTAGGTTAACTATTATTAAAATTTATTGGTGTTAGAATCATTTGAATGTATCTAAGGTTATTCTTTGGCAAAGACATCTATATATATATATGAGGTTCTCCATTGATTGTACCATTTTTTGTAGAATTATTAGAGATTATTATAATGATAATTATTAATATTCTGGTTTTAAGTGACATAATTATGTCATCAATAATTTAATGTCACCTGATAAGATAAAAATGGTTTTGATATTCGGGTTGGGCCCATGAGATGAGATTCATATATATCCTAGTGAAAGGAATTAGAACCCATGTTGTTCAATGCCACTTAATGTGACACATCATACATTTTATGGATATGTGATAAGGACAAAACCATGCAGTTTAATTTCATGCAGTAAAGACACTTGGGTGAAAATTCCTTGTCAATGGTTGGTGTGGGACATACTCTGAAGCAAACCATAGAATCTGAAAGTGATGTGGGATTCCAGTTTAGATATGACCTTACTAGTAATTTGGAACATAGAGAATTATGGTTGATTTGGAGGTGTTCATCTTGGACCTAAAGGAGGCTTCCTATGTTTCCCATTTGAACATGATTTAAAGACTATATAGTTTGATAGTTGGGGCTTACACCTATATAGGATTCAAATTAACATGGACATGGTTATGTCTTATACATATGAAGGAGTCCCATTAAAAATTATTTTTAGGATTTAATGATAACCAATAAACTCTAACCCCATGAGGGTCCTGATAGATGTGATAAACAAGAGTAAGAGGTAAATCAAAAAGCCACACATTCTACATCATTTGTTGGTATACAAGTCCAGGGACCAAAGGGAGAGAGAAAGGTATTTTAATGCAACCATATCCACTCTTGTTTTAATACCTTGAGAATATGAAGAGGAAGAGGGGTTGAACCCCTGCAAGAAATACTATGGGATTACTTGAAGAGAGAATCCTTTTCCCCAATTCTAGAAAAGAGATAAGGATACGACGTTAACAGTCAAAGAGAAAAACAAGTGTGATTCACCACCTTACCATCTTGAGTGGGGAGGTACCTGTTACTACCTTCAAGGTTGGGTTCCCCATTACTATGGGAATATATAAACGATAATATTCCAAGGATCACCTTATTAAGGAGGTTACCATTTGGACCACATTTACCATGGGAATATATGAATGAGAGGGAATTATGGTATTCCCTTTGGTTTGATCATACATATCTGGTGTCTTTGGGAGAGGCCATAGCCTGGTGGTTCACAAACAGGCCCATTTTTGGTACAATGAGAAGGGTGGATCCCAAAGGGGTTCTATTGGTGCATCATGATGGATAGACTACAAAGGGGGAAATTGGGTGCCTTGCAAGGGGTGGTTCACGAAGCCAGTTCCCTATGAGGGGCTCTTATTGAAGGGGTCTAGTTGGGTGTTTTCACTTTGTGGGGGGAGTTTACGTAGAGGGTTTGTTGGAAAAAAATCGAAGGGGTCCAGGGAAGGCCAATCACTTCATGGAAGGTTACTAAGAGTGAAGGACCCCATCCCACATGTTGTTTTCTATACGGGATTGTGATCATAATATAGTTCATCTACATGTAGTTTGTGTGATAGTTGTCTAAAATTAAAATAGATATGAATATTCTCTCCCCACAAAATGGTTCCTTTTTATGTGTACTTATTTTTTATACCCTCTTTAATTTATAATATTTGGTAAATTTTTACCTACTAAAATCACTTTCGTGGCTTGTCACACAAATGAAATACAATCTCAAGAGATTCAACCCAAAACATAACTACCCCGTTATTTTATATATTGGGTTTTATAGGGGTATGGGTGTAACCACCCAACTACCACTAGTGAAGGATTTTGTATTTTCGGGTAGCTGCATCACCCCGTAAAATGGAATTTTCATTTACCGGGGTCTTAAGAAAGATGCCTCATACCTCAAAGAAATATTCATTTTTTTTGAGTCTTGAGAAATACATATCTCCAAAAAAGTAATATTAATTTTTGGGGGATTAAAAAAATGATTCACCCCACAAATGAAGATTCATTTGTGGTGGATTTAAGAAAGACGCATCACCAAACAAAGAAAAATTCATTTACAATAGGATTAAAAAACATATCACCTCATAAAAAAATTATCATTTAGGAGGATTTAAAAAAGGGTATCACCCTATAAATGAAAATTTTATTTGAGAGATGCTTTGTAATGGTGATTTTGAACTTCATAGAGGTGTTATGTGAAGAAGGGAATCGCATAGTGAGCATTCTTTGTGAAAAATGAGTCCCCTTTGTGGATCATGGTAATTTACCATTTTTAATATTAAAAAGGTAGCCCAGCTAATCTTAGTCTATGTGAAAAAGAAAATTTATCATCAATGAAAACTTTTCTAGAACCAAAAATTTCCCTTCATCAGAATAGGGTCCCATCATAATGAACATGAGTCGATTCCAAGTAATAAGTCAGTCCAGTTGAATGCTTTGTAGAATGATTTGTGGGATATTTCCGGAGCCATCTAAGGGAAAATTTCTATAAAAGTTGTTATAACATAATCATTTTTCACCTAGTGACTTAACTTCCGGGAGATATTATCTGAGCTTATCCACATAAAACCTTCTTTTCATATCATTTCCCATTGAAAACAACCTCTTACACATAGCAAAAATCTCACCCCTGAAGTATTATTTTATGAAAACCATTTAATCACCATTACAATTGAAATATTCCTATTTATAAATATGATTTTCTACATGTCGTCTTTAATGCTTTGTGGAATGTATAACATCTTGAGTAATTTTTGGTTCATATAGCATCTTGAGTGCTTTTTAGTCTTCATATTGATATGTGATTCACCATACATTATCAACTTTTTTGATTTATGGAACATAATTATACCAGAAATTTCTTTTCCTTATTTTACAGGAGATATATCCTTAACATGATTCCATTTATTCTACTTTTTTACTGTTGATAATAGGAATTAAATGATCAAAAGTTTTGAAAATAATGTTAAATAAGACATTTACCCATATAATTAGCCTTTAGTAGGACTCACATGTGCTATACTATAGGGTAACCTATGTCAGATAGGCTATCAATTTTTGGGTTTGTGTTTTGAACTGATGTCACTATTCTAGCACTATGCTAATGAATTCAACCAATAAGATGGATAATTTTTTTAGTAATGTACCTTGAGAGAATATCTCATCAAATGGAACTTTTATCTAGGAGACTAACTCTGAGGGTTTTATTTTGCATCCAACCCATTTTTCATTAGAGGAAATGGTCAGGGTACTATAAATAGACATTAATTTTTATAATTACGTCATAACTAAGTCCACACATGATGATTCATTAGGGTGGTCATCAAAATAGTATCTTTATTTTGGGGTATCCTTTGGTCTACAATGGGGATGCCCTTTTAGGGTCTTTCAAAGATACAGTGAGTTTATGGTTGAACTAAAGGCTTTCGGGTTATATGAGGCTACCTGGGTGTCAAAAAAATTTCTCATCAGAATAGATTCAGCATCCCCCAACTGCATAGTTGGTGGATACTAGACACTAATACATTATACCAAGTGCATGGGTAAGTTTTGAACATCTTTTGGGTTTTATAAATGATCTCAGGGGCCCCAATAATGGGGTACATGTATGATAAGTTTCTTACTCCCACTTTAGTATGGGATCACCCTAAGAGAACCCCTTAACTTATGAGAGGATTTATAACCTTATAAGAGAATATTCAAGATGGTTTTGACCCCCCCCCCAATTTAGATATACTTTTCTCTGATAATATTCAAGCCTTCGCCACACCAAATGGTCATGAGCCTCCTGAAAAGAGGTTAAATATGTGTCCGAATCTTAACACCAGGAGACACATCAGTGATTATTGTACATAATTAGAGGTAGTTTGTTTCCACCGATAGGGTCAGAAACTTGTACCAATATCGATCGATTGTTTTGACTAGCATCATTCCTGGCTATGTTTCTTAGTGGTTTGCAATTACTGGTGCGTGAATCCAACACCAGGTTAAATGTCACAACTTTTACTATGTATGACTAGGAATCTATTTGATGATGCATTAATATTGTGATTCTAGTTCTAGAAAATATTTATCTCTTATTGGGTTTCATAATATGAGGTATTCTCTTTACTAGCTCATAGGTCTATACCATGTTTCGTGGGGATGGATAACGGCCCACATAGAAGGTTATGAGTTCATCAATGACCATAATATTCCACAATCTTGATTTTGGATATATTTTCAATGCACAAGTGGGGTGAATCCATAATCCTAGGGAGTAAAAGTGTTAATATATCAGCTTAATTATCAAGAGTATTTTATAAAAATCCCTTATTATTTTCCTTATGGTATCTTGATGAATGATGCATCCAGCGATAACACCAGAAAAGGGTATCTCATTTCCCTATGGGAGGGTCTTTTAGTTACCATAATCAATGGTAAAATTATTTTCAAATGATATTAACCTTGTCATTTTTCATTTCAGTTCTATTGTGTCCATAATAGGTTCCCTCCCTCAATTAAGAGTGCCCTAAAAGAAAGTAATTTGATGTATTCTCATCATTCTTGGCTTATGTTCATGAAGGAAGACATGACCTCCAATCATAATCTTTCACCTACTGATATTCAGCCATTACATGATGAATATTATTATGAATTTTTGGGTTCATCATACCAATCAGTCAATTATAAATGTTAGTCCCTATCATGGAATGTGAACCATTATCTGAGGCTGATGGGGTTGAAGAACGGGCCACTAAAGTAATTAGTCTCGGAATGAGAATCACCAAGAGGAAATATCCTTTTTTTAAAATGTGGAGGAAAAGGTTGGGGATCTTTGATTCAAATACTCAAAATACTGTTCATGTTCATGTGGAATAAGATACTGAACCATATTCTAAATTATTTATCCCTGTAGAAGTTGCATATCCCCAGCCCTAGAGTAAATGTGATACCTAGTGTAAATATTTTCCCGTAGATGGGATTTGATACATTATTTAGGAGAAAGGATTATCTTAACTAGTTATAAAGGAATAGTTTCACCCAAAAGAATCTCTTATATGAAGAATCCCAATATAGTGGAGGTACTAATCTTGGACCTTGAATCATATATTCATTTGAACCATAACCAATTCATATTTTATTCTTGGTTTATTGAAATTATGAGTCTATATCATGATGAGATTGAGGACATTAGTAGTGATTCACAAGGTGATGATGGTAAAAAATTTCTTGGCCCGCTTAATCCTGGTGAGATACCTCCTTCCTCATGATTGGGGCCTCATAAGCACCCCTCTATAATGGTAATAACATCATAAACTCCATATAAATAAGCATGAATACTAAATCCCGCCTTACCAACACATCCAGAATCCTCTATGATATTTGTTACTATCATGGTAACAATTCTCGAAGCATTCAAACAATAGAACTCTGAGAGAAAGAAATACTTCTTCTAAGTAAATTTTTGGTGCACTCCAGGTAGAAGGTGTTGATCTTCCTAGATATGGGCTCATCATCGCACTCGATCACATTTCATTCCAATAAAATCCTGAAGAGTTCAATTCTTACCTTGAGGAATTGGATGATTCCATCCATTCATTCAAAGTAAGGTTTCATTGGTCTAACGAAGTACGGGACATGTTCATTTCAATGGTGTAAGTGATCTATTTTTGTGAAGTGGTAATATGATATATTTTTTCAATCCCCCATTTTATCACTGTAATCCTCTATCCTTTCCATTATTTTCCATTCCCTCCATGTTTTGGAGGAAAGGGATGATCCATCATCTATTCTCTCTTCGGCATACATAGAGGGAGGAATTGATGTAGGGGAGGCTACTCTTGAGGGTGATAGGGTCAATAAAGAAGGATCTCCTAGGGAAATTGTACAAATGCATGATATAATTTCCAATCCAACAGAATTATTCCCATCTATCCTCTACCAAATACATTATCTATAGAGTTCACTCCATGGTAATTCACCCAATATAGGAATGTAGGGAATCATATGGTTCATCTTCAATCTGTGAACATAGATAAGTATTATATCCTTTCTCACTAAAATTGTATTTCATATGTCCAGTTTCATTAAGGAATAAACAATTGTAGGGACTGTATTGGGTCCTACAAGTTAGTATGTGTAAACCATTAAAGAACATGTGTCTCATTTTCTTATTTATTTTAATGTAATGGGAACAGAGCTTCCAGGGAAGTTTGAGACATATGAAGATTTAGGAATAACAAATGCTACAACTATTTTGGGTACTGGGGAGATGACACTCTACCTTCAAGGCCAACTGATCTTCCCTTAAAAACGCAAAATTTAGGGAAGTATTGATGTGTGTTCAAGAATATTTGGGCTTGACTATTTCTCCTAGTTGTCTAATGACCATTCATGAAACTTAGGTATATATATGTAACCTTCTAGAGGATATAGATCTATCTGAGAATTCACCAGCTATGCGTGCCTCCCAAAGGGAAATATTTTCTAATTTTTAAATGAAATTTGAAGGGGCATCACATGAAATTCCCACTAGTGAGGTAGTGATGACTAAGGATGTTTATGTTTCACCAAATGAATGTGAATCTCTTAGATTCTTCACAATATCATATTTCTCCATATTAGGTATTTACTATTGAATACCTATTTCAGGAGCATTGGTTCAAGTGTATGATGTCCTAGATATATCAAATCTTCAATCAACTGAGGTGGCCTTATTTTAAACTATGGTAGAGTCCTCCAATTTGGATAATATTGATGATAAGACCTCTCTTGTCTATATAATCCCAAAAATATGTTCCCCTATTTTAGAGGTATTTTAATGTAGACCATGAGACCCTTGAAATTTTCAATATTTCTAGGAGGATAGTTTGGATAAATATATGGAAATGGATTTCTCAAATTCCTCTTTTAGATATGCCATATAATTTTACCCAATTTTCAATAAATGTTTTGTGTGCTAAGATATGGAGTATTTTCCTACCATTTTATTCAAGAAAATTTGATGGAGATTATTTATATTTGAGATAATGAAAATATACTAAGTTATCAATTCACCACTACGTAGTTTTTGGACCATTTTCTTGCCACCAGAAGTTTCTTGGTTATCGAGGCTTCTAAGAAGGCCAATATAAAATCCCACCACCAAATATTCATTTCAGAACAAATGACCTTTTTAGAAAAACATTTCCATGAATTTTCCCATGTTAAATAAATAGTTTATGAGGATCATCAGATGGTGCATAAGGTAAATAAAACCCTGCATGATGTAATGGAGAATGCACATGCACTGCAAGAAAACAAGAAAGTGGATCCCTCAACATTTTCAAAGATATGTTAAGTAGTATAAGACTATGATCATGTAATGATTAAACTATTAGAATTTGTTAACCAAATGTTGTTAGAATAATTATTCACTCATATGGGGAGACTCCATATTATGGAAATTCCTCCAAAATATTTTCAATGAATGAAAATTTTGATGTTCTCAACCACCTGTCTTTACAGTTTTTGTTTCCTCTGAAAAAATAATAGTAATACTAGAGAATATTTTATTTTAAGGATTTCCATGTATTAATATATATATTTCATCAATGGGTGATAGTATAGTGATTTAAATGTCTCAGTTTAGGGTCTTTTTGGACAAGAAAGTAGTGTTTTAGTTCAAATAGCTTTGACCAATAGTTATGGGAGTAATTATCCAAAACTAAGTTGGTATTCCATGAACATAATACTTAATACATGGATCTGAACCATGTGTAGGGATATGCGGAATTTTATTCCTAGTATGTGTCTATAAACTACGGAACATATTTCATAATCTTCTATAAATATTGAATTGTTAAACTGGACATGGGGTACTAATACTCTGAGGTGAAAATGGTTTTGTGTTCCAAAGCCATCTACATGGATAAAATTATCATGTAGAAAAGAAAACAACATTAATATATCATGTAATTGGAAAAATCCTCCTGTGAATAAAAAACGAATCTTTGGGTCATATATTATCACATGTGCCAAGCTCGATGTGAGAAACAAGAGGTAACTTAGAGAATCATTTAAACCTGCACAAAGTTGTATGGAATGGAACAAGTGGAAATTTTCTAACCTAATCGGGATTCAAGAGGGACATGTCAAATTTCAATGAAACCCCATGGTTAGGTCTGATGGCCATGTCCAATGAATCCTTGAGAAAGGATACAACCTATATATAGATCTAACTCTTACATAGAGGAATGGAAGTTTTATATTTCATCCTTGCATAGGGTTAGAATAATTTGAGATTCCAGCACCAATACTAGGTACCATTCCATTGATATATATCTCATATATGTAATAAGAAATATATAATTGATCATAAGTTTCACGGTATAATGTCTTCATACATGGAATCAAGAATTATATAGTTTAGGGTCATGTGATAAGGACCTGAGCTGCATATTTTAACTTCATATAGTGGGAATGTATGATTATTTCCTTTCAAGTATATATGGTGTCAATTGAAAGATTAGTGATTTACCATTCTAGGGTGATCTGACCAAAAATATTCAATCATTCTTCAGGCATGAAGATGGGATGTTGAAAACTGTAATATGGGGATTTCTGAATTTAAAAAGGGATATGTAAGAAATATGCAAGGAATAACAAAGGAACATGTTCTAAAATAAAGTTTCAGACATAATGTTATTATGGTATATGAGGATATAATTGGTCTCTCTTAAGATAAAATATTCCTCTAGTTGAAAATCCTTATAAGGTTATCTTCTGTAGAGCTGAATAAGAGCATAGTATACATAGTTATGATTGAAGTATCCTCAGGAAACTCAAATTATATTACCAAAGGAAAAGTAATTCCAATGAAGATATATATTTTTCCAGATAAATAGTTTTATTTGTGTAGGGAATGTGCTTGAGTATAAAAGGAACAATAGATGTTGAATTAACTCGTATAGGGTGAAAATTTTCTAAATGGTTTTATACCATACATAGGAAATGGATTTTTTTTATTATGGTTGGAACTAATATATAGGGTATGGGCATCTATATGTATCTCTTTCAATATCTAATCACGCAAAATGTAGTTCTAGAAAAAGAGAATGGAATGATTGCAGACCATGTTCAAAAATCAGGTTTCTAGCATAAAATCTTCCCACTCTTGATTGAATTTTGTTTGTAGGGGGGTTCTTGTTTGAGTATGAGAAAAAATGTAGAGTGATAATCTTTATTAGACCATCCTATGAAGATCTATATCATACATTGAAGAGTGGGTAATTTTTTCATATTGCGGCTAAACCCATGATTGGATATTGGGGAATCATTTTTTATATCACAGATGTGAAAATCTAGATAAACATAGTTCTTGGAAATAGGGGTGGTTGGAGACCAACACCCAAAAAAGTGGTCTTATCTGGTGATGGTCATATATGTCACATAAGATAATTAAATTGTGTATTTTATCATCATGCAACATGAACATTTGTGAGTTTCTTTTATAGGTTGCACATATATGACCAAGTCGAAAATGGTTTGAACTGATATGCCTTGATATTTTGGGGAAACCCTTTGCCACAAAATCCTAAGCCCTCATGATCTATGATTGGTGTGGGAAACAAGGAATGAAAAGTTTTCTTCCAAATCATGGAAGAGATTAAAAACAATGATAGATGATTTTTTTATTATGTCATGGCTAGTCCCTGATCTAGGATCCAAGAGTCCCTACATATCTCACAGGGGTGAGAATTTATCAATACATAGTTCTTTAGAATCATTCAGTTTAGCATCATGTGGTGAGGATATTATCCATGTAGTTTAGAATCATTTGTTAAATACATTTTTAAATTTATATCATTGAAAAAATGAGTTACATTGGGAATTTCAAATGAAGAATGTTTTAACATTATTTGAATATGATGAAATAAATTGTAAACCAAAATAGTGGGAGTCCTTGAATTAGGAAAAGTGATACATAACCAATATGTAAAGAACGACCACATACATCATTCAAAAAATAGGTTTCTATCATAATGTTTTCATGTTTTACAGGGATTGGAGAGCTATCTCCTAAGAATGAATACACCTCTATTTTATATACCTTTTAAGGGAAATTTTTTCATATCCAAATAAGGTAATAGTATGCATAGTCATGATAGATGTGATCTCAAGAAACTAACATTCCATTACTGATTGTTGAATAAATGTTATAGAAATGTGATTTTTCCAAGGATAAGGAGTATGATGTATAAAAGCAATGTGTCTGAGTACAAAGTGAACATTTTAATTGGTAGTTTCCATGGTTTATGAAGTTGCTTACATAAATATGACTACTAAGTAAGAAAGGGTTCATTTTTGTTTCTATGATGGGCTTCTAAAAGAGGGATCCTAATTAAGATATTTTGCATAGATATTTTTTATACACAATAGAGAGGGTATTTTATTATTTCATGGATAGTCCCAATGCACAAGGTTTGAGCTTCACTATATATCTCATTGACGGGATAATCAAGCCACACATAGTTCTATAAGAAACACTCCTTGTGTAGATCTGACATGTACGCATGGGAGGACATATCATTGTTATGGATAAACCTAGGGCCGACGATTAAGGAATCACTATATATTTTGTGATGATAATAATAAAGATACACATAGTTCAATGAAGGTGGTGTGTTAGGAGACTATCACCTAAGGTTATGATCTAATCAAGTGAAAATTGAAATGTTATTCAGTTTTATGTCATGATACAAGGAAAAAGATTAGATTCCTTCCATATTTGTTATATGAGGCATCCCAGTTTTAAATGAGGTAAGGTTTAAAGATTCACATAATTTTCTAATTATGTTGGACACATTGTTTAAAATCACATAGTAAGGATGATGTATTATACAGTTTAAAATCACCTTATTGGGATGTGTGAACCGGTGTGAATAGAATCTACCTAGCCTAAGTGATGGAAAATGTAGGAGGGTAGGGGAGGTCATTTTTACATTGATTCTGGACCCAAAATAATTATTTGAGTTTCCCCACATATCCTAAGACAATAGGTATCATAAAACATGTAGTTATATTAAAAATGAATGGTAAGAGACCAGCACTCAAGGTTTTGATCAATTCAACCAAAGATTGAAATTTTATGCAACTTTAGGTCATGTAATAAAGACATAAACCATGTAGTTTTCATCATATGATAATAAAATTGGTTTTGGGATTATACCTACAAAGGAGGCCCATGAGATCATTTTTTAGAACCATTATGAGAATTTCACCTCATAGATCATAAAGTTTGGTCAAGTATTACACAAAGGTGAAATCCCATAGGAACATTTTAGGTTGATAACACTATAGGTAATAGATAATTTTATGGTGAACCTATAGTTGGTATTAGAGATATAAGGTCTAGGAATCACTATGTATCACATTGAGGTTATAATCAAGTCACATGTAGTTCTAGAAGTAGTACTTCCTATGCAGGTATGAACCATACATATGGTGGGGGACATTTTGATAGTGATTCTAGACCCAGGATTGGAGATCTAGGTGTCACTATGTATTCTATGATGATAGGAATCAAGTCAAATGTAGATATTTTTTGGTGGTGTGGTATGATACTATCACCAAAAGTCATAATACTCATGGGTATCAACTAAAATTTTATATAGGTTTATGTCATTCAACGAGGAAATTTACCATGCAGTTTAATTTCATACGTCCAAAAAAATTATTTCATGTATTATTAATTCATACTACAAGGAAATTTCATTTTGGAAAGAGAGTTTTGTGTTCAGACAAGAAAAAAACCCAAGGTGAAGAGAGGATTTAGGAAAAAATATGGTTCAAAAAATCTTATAAATGGGGTTAAATTTTTGGTTGGTCCTAAGAGAACAGGTCTAGAAGCCACTACCTATATTGTGCAGAGAAGAATCAAGCCACACATGGTTATTGAAGGGAGGTGTGGCAGGAAACCAACACCAAAGGTTATGATCCATTCAAGCATGGATCAAATTGTCTTACAGTTTTATATCATGCAACCAAGATTCTAACCATGTAGTTTTACATCATGAGGAGAATATTTTGTTGTATAATTTAATTTTGTTTGACTAGGACATTAGCGTCATGCGGTTTATTGTCTTTCCACATAGAAGAAGAATGTATAGTTTAATGTCTTGTAGCTAGGCTGATGATGTTTAGGGATTGAACCTTCGGAGGAGTCCCATTTGTTATAAATTTTAGTGTCATGGGATCTTATAGTTTTAGTTAACACAACTAGGACCACCTATTTTATAGTTTAAGGTCATACAACTAGGACCACCATGCCATTTTTAAGGTTATGTGAGGAGGGATGATGTTTCAATCACATAAAACATTTTATAAGGAATATTACATTGGTAGGGAGAATAGTGCATTCCTCGTCCATTATGATCAATGAGTATGCTCCATTGGAGTATAACTTGGGTATAGTATACGTTACTTACAACTTTGGTTCATAATTTTGATGTTTATTCCCTAGTATCATTGGGATTCTATGGACCAATTCTTATTCTCCTTTTAAGAATGATCAGATATGAACATTATTGTAAAAGGATCATATTGTTTGATTCTGGTATATTTATAAACTATGTAGGGTATACAGCCTCTAATCATTAATTGGATCTAATTTTTTAAACCTTATTATGATTGTTCATCATCTAAAAATTGTTCATAGATGTTTATCCAGAGTGAAGGTAATTGAACCTCAATGGGAATCACAACTTCTATTCTGTAATTGAATGAATACATAGTTTCTTTAAAAGAAGCATGGTTTATAGTTTGATAGACCTACAAGGCATGAAAAATATTTTTATACATAGATATGTTTTCTTTATCCACCATATTTTAGAATATGTTTTATATATTTCTATTGAAATCCTCTATCTTTCCATTTTCATAGCACAGTATTAGTAATAATGGTTGTATTTGATGTTTTACTCCTAATAAAACCTCATCAATTTAGAAGATTAGAAATTTTTTTCATTTTTAATCAATATTGTTTGAGGGACACAAAATATATTAATGATGTTGGACTTCAATAAATTTATTATAATTTTGTTTTTGACTTCGTTGAGGGGTATTGCCTCATCCCATTTAGAGAAAATTTTGTTACTAGTAAGGATATACTTGAACTGCTTCACCATATCTGGTGGGTATGGTCCCACAAAATCCATACCCCATATGGAGAAGGGACATGAGTATTTGTATATATATAAAAAATCAATGAGGATGATGGATGAAATTGGAGTACACTTGTCAGGAATGACACTTCTTGAAAAACAGTCTGCAATCCTTGGTCATTGAATGCCAGAAATATCCAAGCCTTCTGATTTGGTGAGAAAGCATAGTTCCTCACTAATGGGAACCACAAGTTCCATAATTAACTTCTTCCACAGTAGAAATCATCTCTTTTCCATCAATTCATTCAAGGTGAATTCTCTTTATACTTCTCTTATTAACTCCTGATGACTTGTGCAATTATAGAGAATGAAATTTATCAACTGTCATCAAAAATTCTATTTAATATCTCTATATAGTGGAAGGGTACCATTTTGGAGATATTATAAGATATAAGTCATCCATCCATTTATGAAGTTATCTAGATCAATACTAGATTTGATCTTGTTGATCCCTTAAATTTCACTTTGAAAAAAGGGAATACTCTCATGAATTAAGCGATGCTTATGAATATTTCATCCTGATATAGATCTTCCAATGCCACAAAATAATTTATTAATGAAAATTATTTATCATTATGTTAATGTGGGAAATGAGATAATGTTGGTTCATTGGAAAAAATTTCCATTAACCCTAAAAAATAATTAATTATGGGGGTCAACTCTTCTTTTTTGATAGCATAATCATTATTGGTCAACTTAATTACCAAATAATAATCACCCTTGGTTCTCATGTAGGTCATTGGTATTTGAAAGTTTAATCATAATCCTGTAATGATGACTTATTATTCAGCCTCATTGTTGGTAAAAAGTATGATAATAGAAATAAATAAGGTAAAACTACCTATGTTGGTGAAATGATGATGATCCCTAACTCAAATTTCTTGATATTGGGATCATCTAGTCTCTCTCATGGTGTAATTATGGATTCACCTCCAAATTAACTTTCCCACATTCAAGTGGATTCCTGAATTTAAAATATTTCTTATTCTAGTAATTTGGTACTCACTGTCACTTCGTACATGGAAGGGTGTTTCACAAGGGAGTTTTTTAAAGTCTATCCTTTTGAATCCTTCTATTGTACTGATCAGATATCAATCTTTTTCTGAATAACCACCCATCAGGACAAGTGTCCAATAAACATATAATGATTGAGGATATATTTAAGAAGGACAATTATAGAGGTTAAATGGACCTCATAGTGATAAAAGTCATGCCTTAGATTCTATATTGTAAAAAACAATGCCAAATAGTTCTTCTTCATGTTAGAATATGGAGTCTCATCATCAAGCATGATTCGACTAAGGTAATAACAGTTCTTCTCATTATCAACATGATTTATATATTTTGGAAATTAACCCAATGATCCTTCTAGAGTCATAACATATAAAATGAGTGGATTTCTTTCAATTGTAGGAATCAACACTAATGGGATAAAAAGATATATCTTGAGGCTATCAAAGGTTTATTAGTATTCATAAGTCCATTGAAACACAAGCCCTTTCTTCATTAGTTTGGTGAAGGGAAACAATTTCATGTGAGGATTTATATGAAGTATAAAAAGTAGTAAATATGTCCCTATAATACTCTCAATTATTTGAAGTTTATAACAGGGTGTATACCTTGAATTTACTTAGACATAAATGGAATGAATTCTACTCCATAGTAGTGTATGATGAATCCAAGAAATTTACCAAAAGTGATGTTAAAAAGAAAATTTTAGAGGATTAATATTCATGTTGGGTTGTAAAAAATGATTTCAAAATTGGCAGGGTTATCAGAACATTATTTATATTTAACTAAAAAAATCATCAACATAGCATTCGACTGTTTTCTCCAATAGTTTTTTGAAGATACGATACGTGACACATTGATATTTAGTTATAGCATTTTTTTACTTGAAGGGAATTAATCGGTTATGGGAGGCCTAAAGGTGGTGTATTATTTGTATTCTAGGCCTAGTTTTATTTTATTATATCCATCATATATATCCAGCATGTAAAGGTCTTGATAGCCCACTATTGCATTGATCATATGTTTTTTGATCGTAACAAGGAAATCATCATTTCGACAGTGCTAATTGAGGTCTCTAAAATTTATTAATACCTTGATTTTACCATCCATTTTCTTTACTAGGAATGTGTTGGTGATCCATTTAGGGTATCATAATTCCTAAATTAAGTTATATTTGATGAGGATATCAACTTCTTCTATGAAAATGGAAGCACGAGTCAGATGTTTCCTTCTGGATGCCTACTTGTAACCATGATGGCCTTCTGGTAAACCCAGTTGATGGGTACCCACATTAGGATATAGTCCAATAATATCTATATAATTTCAAGAAAGAAAATTATTGTATTGATTTATAAAATAGATATAAATCTCAAGTTCATCAAGGGGCATAGCAACATTGGTCATTGTTGGTTGCAAGTGTTCCTCTGAACCCAGACTGATCTGTCGGTGTTCATCGATAGTAGTAAAGACAACTTATTAAAATGATGGAGGATAATCATTGAGGTCATTTTACTTCCTTACTAATTTCTCATCTTACTTTTCTTTTGTACCCATATTGGGATGGTGAAGGTATTAAGGACAGTAATTAAGGTTAAAGGAAAGGTCAGTGTCCCAAGAGCTAGCTTCCAATGGTGATATCACAATTTGAAGGATAAAGTGGTGGCCTGATAAATATCTAATATTAAGTTTGGATCATTTCCTTTTGATGTATAACTTCCAATAGAGGAATTAGATACTTCTTCAACCTCATTGGGTACTACTAACGTAGCTCATATCATGATGACCAGAAAAACTTTCTCTCAATCTGAGATGATATCTTACACCTGACTAATGGGAAACACATATTCACCAATATGATCTCTCAATGGATTAAATGTTTCCATTTACAAACCATTCAGCTCATTGAACTAAGTATCACCATTAGTTATGTTTTATTTTCCTTATCTTTGTTAGAACCCTGCATCAATATATTGAGATTCACAGGACTTAAACCGATATATGTCACCTTGTAGAATCCCAGTGTCCCCATTACTGAAGTATTTAATGCATTGATGTTATGATTAATGGATTTCATCTTGTTGATGAAAATACTGAGTTCCTAGAATGATATTGAAGATGCATCTTTCCAAATGAACAAGAACTCAGGATTGGGTACCAGATCTTGAAACTGGGTTCTAATATTAATGATTTTGAGAGGTTTCTTTTCACTTTTATCATACCCCTAAAGTGTTAGATAATAAGGTAATAAATTATATTCTGTGTATCCTAGTCATAGTAGCTTTTTAATAGGAATAATTTTGACACTTAGTCCATTATCAATGAAATCTTGATGAATGTCAATGTCATATAATCTACCAGATATGTACAAATGTATAATAATTTTATGTTTTCCATCATATATATCATCTTAATTGAAGGATGAAACAATATGTCATTTTGTAGGGTTTAAATTTTCATGATATACTCTAGTGGAAACAACTAATTCTTCAAAATATTGAGGATAAAAAATAATATACATGTTCTTCTCATAGATATTTTGACAAATTGAGAGCATCCAGAATTGAATGATTTTGTGGAACCATGGCCAATTTCTTCAGGATTTCATATTTTTGGATCAACGTTCTACATTTCCCAGCATAAAACAATTTCTTAAGAGGAATTTTTAGAGCTTATGTGGCTAATGAATATTTCTTAGATGGTTGAGAAAATGTTAATGGCTTTTTATCTATTATTGAATTAATCTTCCTTGTCCATCCCACTTTCTTAGTCTAGAAATATTATCCCTCATTCATAAATTTTCATTCCAAAATTATTGGTTCTCAATGATTTTTAAATGTGTGGATGAAATTTACTACTCCCATTAGGTTTGTTGAATGGATTTCTCATGGGTTTCAACAGCATTGATAGGTCCAAAAAGGATGCAGCTGGTATTTTGTATTTAACAATGATCGTGCCTCTCTCTATTTCCTCGTCCCCTATTTCCTTGATTCATGTCTCCCCAATATGTTATGGGGAAATCAAGAAGATAAGAAAACTCATCATTCAACAAGTATTTCGTTAAATTAATAACATTTATAGAGCTGAATATCAACTCTTCATGTGATGATGACTTAGTTTGATTGTTTGGTTCTTGTTGTACCATATGGTAGGGTGGCACCCATTTTCTTTGGATTTAAGGCATGGAGTCTGATATTGTCAAGGATATTTTTTCCTTGGTGATTTTTTCCTTCATTTTATTTCCACCCTTCTGGCCATTATCTTCCTTAGAATGTTGGCCTTTTAAGGATTGAGGTGTCAATGAAGTTGACAGTTCCATAGTGGAAGCGGCTGGGGTCATAGTTGGATGTTTCAAATATGAAATGAGGATAAAATAAATTCGGTTGATCATCTTTTGAGTCATCCAATAATTAAAATTTTTGAATCCTCTACTGATGAATTCTTTCCAATCACCCTCTTTTTCTACAATAGTGGAAAAATGCATGACACTTGTGATTGGGGTTTCCATAGCTTTACATTCCCTAAATAAACCATATTTTGTAGGATATATTTGAAAATGAAACATTACCATATAGTTTTCCCTAACATTAAATGAAAGGGAAAATAATTTAGGTGATCCTCAATACTATGTTGATCATGTTTAATAGGTTTTGGAAGAGTTAGGAGGTTTTTTCTAAAGATTCTAAGAAATAACCAGGAACATTGTCATCTTAGATGGACTAAGTTATACTATTTTTGTATTCAAATTGAAATAATTTTGGATCAATCCTTTCATCTCGATGAGGTTTTTTTCTATTATTTCTATCTGATAGGGGGAAACACATGATAAGGGTTAGGATTTGGAGTAAGATCTAGCATAGGGGATAGTTTTAGAGTGACAATTACAGTTTCTACATTTCTTAGTATCTTTACCTAGGCGTCTAGTACCTGCCTAGATTTGTCTTTAGTTCACAAGATAGATTATTAAAATCTCTGAGAAATTGTAGTGACATTTTGGAATCCACCTATGTATTTGATGAGAATAAGTGTTGTTCGTAATTTTGTGTAAAATTTATACATACAAATCTCTAAAAAATATTCTTGTGGAAATTAAAAATACAGGGAATATGTTAGACCCTTTCATCTGAAAATAAAATCCTAGAATATGATTTTCTTGTTTTTTTAATTTGATAGGTCAATGACTATTGTCTTTCATAGTGTTGAACTAAACAACAAATGAAATTACTGATGGAGGTATTCCCATAATTTTTTCAACCCTATCGGTAAAACGGTTTTCCAGATGAAGGCTAGTCCTTGAATGTTTGAAAAAAATAGAGTTAGGGGGATTCTAGTTATAATAAATTTCCCATTATAGGGACAGAACAAGTTTTATAATGTGTTTGATACCGATCCGGATCTCCCAAAACATTGAATTTTTGAAACATAGGATTTCCAGAATTGGTTGGGTGAAGTTTTTCATCGACCCATTTGGGATAAGGTTATCTTTCTTAATATACTAGTTCTTGTTTTCCTTCCCTATCTTCGAGTTGGGATTCCAATTACTCAATAGTGTCAACAAGTACTTTGGTAATCACTTTCTGATTAGGGACAATAATTTGAGTCACAATTTGATGAACCAGTTATGTTGGTTCTATCCACTCATGTGCTTGAACTGGATGATTGTAACCTGACTGAAATTGGTTAGGTTGTCTATTCAATATAGGGAAATATTATTATTCGACTATTACTAGTTTCAAATATATTAGTGGTCTTCTTATGGTAATGTATGAGCCTTATAAATATATTTTCAATAGTATGAATGGTTCCTCTTATTGAGGGAATATAAAATGGAGGAATTAAATGAGATTTTGTTGGAAGATCATATCCATTAGGAATACAACCGTTGAGTAATTTAGCATTGAGATTCCCCAATTCCCTCATTTCTATCTCATACTAAACCAAAAAATCTTCGAGTGTAAGGGGTTCAACACCTTATGGTAATATGTGGGATTTTACAATAACCTAACCCACTTATTTATCTTATACTCATCAAGGGGGAGGTAGTGGATAATTTAAAGTAATCCTCATATTTTGGGTAATCCTTTAATTTATAGTATGGACACCTTATTTTTCTATTTTGGTGTGGACCATATTTTGATTGGATACATGCTCCTCTTGTTCCCACATATTATCATTATGTTCTAATGTATTTTTAGAAGTGGTTTTGCTGAAATTTACTAACTCAAACTTCATTTAGGAAATTTCATCAATATTATAATAGTGGTAAATCCATTTTCTCCCAGAACGTATTCCAAAAGAGCCATTATTCTTGGGAGAAATTGTGTTTTTGAGAGGTTGTTTTTGATTGTGAATTTCAAGGGAGATCATCCTTTTTAGGGATATCTTTGAAGTCAAATGGTGAATATTAACCTAAAGGGAACCTCTAAATAATTTTTTTTCCTTGTTCCAGATGTAGAAATTTCATTACATGATAGGACAAAATGTGAGGATTAGTTTTGGAGAACTTCACCCAACTGAGAGAAGACTGATTTTATCTAAGGTTAAGGTAAAAATTCTCCCATTACAGTGGGATTCAGGTGATCCTATTGAACATCCATAACATTTCTGTCACGATTTGATGGCTCTGAGGTCTGTGTTAAAAATTACCCCAGCCTTGTGGGCTAGGATTGATTATATACTGCCATTGTTATAATTATAATAGACGCTTTTATGATTTTATGGATCTTTTTATAACATGGTTTTGATTCATATTATGAACTTCATCTAATCTACCTTCTTCTAAATAAATTTTAAATATTTTTTATATTTGTTCTATCTGATGATTGACTTCTATTAGGCGAGAATCTTGTTTGATATTTTCATATTCCTGATTCATAATCATTTCAATAAATTTTTATATTTTTTCCATACATCATTAAGAGATGTTTTGGGATATTTTTCAATATGTATACCATTTATTGAGAGTGGGGTCTGTTTAATGAAGCATTCATGGGGTAATAACATTACATAATGTCACTCCTCATAAACATTATTGATCAGGTTTTATGAAACAATATAGTTCCCCATGTTCCTCCTATCATATAAAATGAACATTGGATGGGGTGTCATCAATTAGCTGATGTAATTATTTTACCGCATCTAGAAATGTGTGTTGAAGAGCTCCCTACTAATTTCTACATAATTGGTGTAATACTGCTAAGAGGTCCACCAAGTCAATTTGATGGTGAATCTTTCCAATTACCTTAATATGATTTGTTTATTCATCATAAGGTAATACCATTTTTTTCAATTTATGAAGAGTAGTCCATATGTTGAGGTGGATGGAATGCACATAATCATCGAACAATTCCTATGGAATAATGAATTGAGGAGTGGATAAGGGAGGAAAAATTACTGTTATACTATCTTTCTCCAATTTTCTCCTCATGAGTAATATCCTTCATCTTTTGCGAGAGTTTCTCAACCCAAATCCAACCAAAGTGGATGTTTTCCAATTTCTTTATTATAATCAACAAGGTAAACATGGATTGTCTCCATTGAATTAAAAGGTAGGGGATCTAAGAATGGATTGATAAATGACTATTTCCTTGGGCTATATTTTGGTTGAGAGAGAATATGACTTGTGAATAATGAGGCATAATCCTTGAATGGCCCCATTTTCCCAAGAGCCTTGTGGTAATACAGGTTTCTCAAATTTGATTCATCAAGGGGAGTTAATTATTGATTAAATGAAATTTAATAGTGGGGAGTACCTTCACAATAATCATTATAATAGGGCGGACAACCATCATGGATTGATGTCATGATACAACACTAAAAAATATTTATCTTTTTACAACAGGGATATATCTATTGGTAAAAACATATTTTCTGTTGGTAAAACGTTTTACCCACACATATGTCCCTGTCACTAAACTTTTGGGAAAAACACTATCATTAAATTTTTTCGCGACAGATAAAATAATTCTGTTACAATTATAATAATACCAACAGATAATATATATGTTGGTTAAAGTGTTTAGCAACATATTCTTATGACAAATTTTTCTGTTGGTAACAATATTTCCAACATATAATATCTATTTATAAATTACATTTGAATAAAAATTATAAATTTTTATCGCAAGTAATATTTTATATTATATTTATTAATTTATCATTTATAATTCATCTATTTTAATTATTAAACCAAAGACGATTTAAATGAATGTTAAAACTTAGAAATAAAAAATAATTATATTAATAATGAGATTTAATACAAAATTAATCAATAAAAAATGTAGGACCTAACCCCGAACAAGATCCTCACCCCCCCAAGTACCAGTGACTCATCCATGTCTGAGACCCACCCATGACCCAGTACTAGTGAGCCAGCTCTAGCAC
The DNA here is from genome assembly GCA_963277665.1 of Viscum album. NCBI lineage: Eukaryota > Viridiplantae > Streptophyta > Magnoliopsida > Santalales > Viscaceae > Viscum > Viscum album. The sequence continues at coordinate 759,577,064 of OY728160.1, forward strand.
CAGTGACTCATCCATGCCTCAGGACTAGTGCTTCACCTCCAGATATACCAAAACCTTCAGTGCAACCACACCAGCGATCTATCTGTGGCCCGGAACCAGCAAGCCAACTCCAGCACCAGTAAGAAACCTCAAGAAGCTGAAATACCACATCTTTTAGCTCTATGATCTCCACCAAACACAACCAAAGAGCATACCAAAAATTGATCTAACTTCGATACCAGTAAGAAAAAAATCGAGTTGGCTCTATTAATAGCAAGAACCCTCAAGTCATTTCTATTCCACACCATTTATCCCCAATATCTACATCATGAAAAACCAAAAAGCATACCGAAAAATCAGCACAAAATATTTTCCTGAATTGAAACAAAAATGTAAATGGAAGTATAAAAAAATTCATAGTGAGCATTTTTCATCACCCCTATCGACACTCAAGGACTTAGAAAAGGATTGAACTCCCACCAATTGGTACCTAGTAAATTAATGTAGATCCAATGCATGATGTTCAATGAAACAAGAAACCAAACAATTGTATGCTCATAACAACTATGATTAAAACACAAAACTCAAATTTTTCTCAAAATTTGAATGCATCATGTCCATCTCTTGGAAGCCTTTAATAATGAATCTCACATCTATAAGGGTGAAGATGATGCCAAAACTTCTAACTTTCTCTTTGAATACCTGATGTGTAGGGTAAAATGTAATATCAAGCAGCTTTGAAGAGTTGGATGGAAGCTACTGAACATCATAATGCATTTATGGTTAATATTTTTGATGAACTAATAATATTGGAATAAGTAAAGATTCTATGACTCTAAACCAATAAAAATAAAATAATTCCAAAAGGATTCCTAAATTATATGAATTCTAAATGAATGTAACATCATTGAACAAATCACAAACCAGTGGAAAATTCAAGGAATGCTCGAATAATTCTCATAGAAACAAAAACAAGAATTTACAAAGGCTAATTCACCTAAAGTCGGGGTCAAAAACATGAGAATACAATTCCGAAAAAAAGGAATTTACCAAGTTCATAAGAAATATAAACCAATAATGGTGAACTAATTCGGAAATAGATTCCTAACTTCCATGAATTCTTAATGATTATAATGATAGCATTGAAAAAATCACAAAATAATGGAAAATACAAGTAACAAATGCTTACATAATTAACATATAAATAGAAATAATAATCTTTACAGCTTTATGTATCTAAATATAGAATTAAAAATGAGAATAATGTCCTAAAACATTGTAATTTACACAGAATATTTACACATGTCATTTCCATAACCAATAAGCATGTTCTTGACACAAAGAATCATCTACAACAATAAAAAAATGAGGGTAGAAACAATTTGAGATAAAAAGAATCATAACAGAATTTATTTGTAATAGTAAATAGAAAACGAGTTTTAGAATAATGTTTTTTGAGATATTAAACATGGTTAGAGGGTTGAAGTGTTGATTCAATAAGGTTTTCCTTATGACTTTTCCATTCCTTCTTGTTTTAAAAATCACAAACACCTTATACTTAAGACAATCTATATTTTAATTCTCTAAGGAAAATTTCCTTCCTTAAGGAAATTTACCCTAACCTAGTTTTCCTTATGCATATCAATATTTTTCTTAAGTATAAAAATCGGATTGATACATAAAACCTCAGAATAATATAATACATAGATATGAATCATTCTGTTTTAGGATCCAAATTTTGGATACGAACTCTAATGAAGTTCCATTTCGAATTCTGGATACAAACTCTAATAAAGTTCCACTCCGAATTCGGGATACGAACTCTAATAAAGTTACACTCCGAATTCTGGATACGAACTCTAATAAAGTTCCATTCTGAATTCTGGATAGGATCTCTAATAAAGTTCCACTCTGAATTCTGGATATGAACTCTAAGAAAGTTTCACTCTGAATTCTAGACTCCCAACTTCTACTAGTTCGACTCCAAACTTCTATGAGTTCGACTCCAAACTTCTACTAGTTTGACTCTGAACTTCTATGAGTTCAACTCCGAACTTCTACTAGTTTGACTCCGAACTTCTATGAGTTAGACTCCAAAATTATATGATTTCGACTATTAACTTTTTCTAGTTCGATTCCGAACTACTACAAGATCGACTCCAAACTCCGTAAGTTTAGATTCTGAATTCTAGTGGAACCAAGAATCCGAATTTCTTTAGAAATTCTGACTCCAGATTTCTACAGAATTTAGGTTCCAAATTCCTATAAAACAGAATCTGAATATCTCTTTATTATAGACTCGGAATTTTATTTTGGTTAGACTCCGAACTATTTTTTTCTTACATTACGAACTTCAGTTTTGCTTATACTTATACTTTTTTCATTAAAAAACGATGGAGTGCTTTCAGGTACACATGTTTTGTTATAAAACAATGTCTTCCATTCTGTTTCTATCTAACCGTTGGTTGAGTGACATGTATAAAGGTCCCTCTGAAATTTAAGTAAAATATGACCGTTAGAGGAGGGAGCCGACCGTTGCTACTGAGCCTATAAATAGGAGCTCATTTGAATGATCTCAACAACAAGTTGATCACTCTAGAGACCACAGGCTGTCAAGGTGATTTCTAGAGAGAGAATATTTTCATTCCTTATGCATACTGAACTTCTCATTCATATTTCTTCGTGTGACTCCGAATGTTGGTGATTACATTTGTGGGCTTCCGGGGATAGAAAGACAGAGGTGTCGACTACCTTGATGTTCGAGGGATTCCTTGCTGAGGAAGACAGAGGTTCTGATCTTCGTATTGAGGTCTTACCCGGGTGTGGGTAAGACAGACGTTCTTGAATGTATAAATCAAGGGACCATTATCCATGTTTGTTGGATACCCTTCTCTTTGGGTTAAAAGAATTATATCATGTTACTTGTTTTTGTTACAATTTTATCTTTTCCGCTACATTTTGTTTGTTTAAGAAAGTATAATCATCTTATAATTCCTTACACTTGTGTACTCTGGTTCAGGTAGATTATATACAATTTAAGATAGAATCTCATTTTATAAACTTTGGTTAAGTTTCACTTTCTGGATCCATATCTCCAGAACCAGTTTTTTGGAATCACTTTCCAGATTTAAGCATGTGTATAGAGTTAGAAGTTTGTAACTTCGTACTTTGTTCCAATCATTCAATTGGTGTTAGATGTGTTGTGAATTTGAAAATTTTAACTTTTTTAAACATAGATCTTTTCTTGTTTAAGGAAATTTTTAAAGTGTACAATTCACCGCCCCTCTTGTATATTGATCATCTACATCACTTTTTCGATCCTACAATTGGTATCGAAGGGGGTCTCTGAAATACTTATACTCACATATAAGTTTTTCTTGCTCAGTTTTTCATTATTCTATATTTTTATTGCTTAGGAATATTCTCCTTGAATCCGAAATTTTTTTATTAACAATTTTTTGTGTAGAATGTTTTTTTAAGATGGCAGGAATCAATGTTAGTTCCATCAAAAACTTAAATCCTACCAGACCACCTATTTTTTATGGTAACGATTATGAGTATTGCAGATATTGAATGAAGACTTTCGTTATCAATACTGCAATATATAACATTGTTATGCTTACTAGAGGTTATCAAATTCATGATAAGGAAGTTAGTTCTTTCACAAACCAAGAGAAGCATGATAATCAATTAAACTATAAGGTACGAAATACTATACTATGTTCAATAACTAGGAACATATATAGTCAAATTTATTCTTGTGAAATAGATTATTGTATATGGAATAAACTCGAAGTTACACATTTTGGTACATCTAAATTGATTGAGACTAGAAGAGCTATGTTGAGAGCAGAATACCATAGTTTTAATTTTCTTTATGGAGAACCCTTTTGTAAGGTTCAACAATGGTTTATGAGTATCATGAATAGCTTACAATCTATGGGATAGAAAGGTTTGGATGATGAAGCTCTTGTTGACAAGATCATTGATATTATTCCCAACGAGTGGGAATCAAAGAGAACAGAAATTGATGAGAACAATAAGGTTACTAAAATTTCCTTAGATGAGCTGTTTGGAACTCTTCTCTAACATGAAATAAGAATGAAGAGAGAAGCTGAAAACATCAAAAAGAAGAATGGGAATGGTACTGTTACTTTTACTACAAAATCAAATCTCATTAAATCTAAGACTCTTGAGAGAGTATCTACATCCAAGTATAAGACGGTTACTATCCAATCTGAATCTAGTGAGATTGAAGTCTCAGGAAATGAGTTAGCTAATCTTGCTCGAAGAATGAACAATATAGCTGGTCAAAAAAATTTCCAATCCAAATATAAGAATAAGGAAAGGAAAGATAAGAAAGATTCAAAGGTCACATGCTATGAGTGAAAGAGAAGTGGACACATATGACCTGACTGTACCTTGCTTAAAAATAAAGAAAGAAAAGAGAGTAATTCTGAAAGGAATAAGAAGAAGTTTTACAAATCTAAAGCTAAGAAAGTCCTGAAAGCTAATACTTCTTGGAGTGATAGCTATAGAGACTCTTCAGAAATCGAATCTTCTGAATATGATTCATCAGCTTAGAAGAATATGTGATTCATTGCTAATACTTATTTTCCACATACATGTCTTATGGACAAGGTACGCTCTGCCGAGGCTTTAATAAATTTATCTCTTGATAAGAATTACTATTACGAAAATAGTACTTCTAATGAAGATACTTCATCTTCAAGAAATGAAGAACTTTCATATGAAGTAGTATCTAGATTTTCCAAGTTACTTGAAGAAAAAAATTGTTAAATTCCTAAGAAATTAGACAAGAAAAATAATAGGGAATAAATTCTTACAAAAGAGATTTTAGATCTTACTACAAATATTAGTGATAAAGAAGGGCTTTCAAAAAAACTTTCAAAAGACCTTTATAAGGAAAATTATGATAAGGAAAATCTTTCTAAAGATTTTATGAATGCTATTTTAGAGATGAAATTTTTTGATGAAAAACCTAACTCTAAGGAAATGATTCCTAAGGATAGGAATTTAGTCATTAGACTAAAATCTGAAATATTTTCTCTTAAGAGGCTTCTTGCAAAATTTACTTCTGGGAAGGAAAATTTTGACATGATGTATTCTCAAATTAAACCTGAAGGAAACACTACTGCAGTAGGTTATACTCACCAAAAACTAGTTTTCAAAAACAACAATTTTGTTCCTTCTAGAGCCCCTTTTTGCACTAAGTGTCAAAGTGGTGGGCATTAGAAGAAAAACTGTTCTTTGAATATAGTGAAATCTCTTGAGTTTTATAAAGCACATTTTTTTAAACAAATGTGGATACCCAAAAAATTTTTGTCTAACAATTCCGGATCCATGCAAGTCTGGATTCTGAAAACCTAACTTGTTTCTTATTTTCAGGAAAATAGGGAAAGTACCAACAGCAATACTTGGTATATGGATAGTGGATGTTCCCGGCACATTACTACTAACAAAAACTATTTTGAAAAGATTATCAAGACAAAAGGAGGAAAAGTAACTTTCATAGATATTCCTCAGGGTGAAATTATTGGTATAGGTAGCATTGTTCTTCTTGGAAAAACTTTTATTTCAAATGTTTTATTTGTTAAGGGTCTTAAGCACAACCTCATTAGAATAATTCAATTATGTGATGAAGGATACCTTGTGAATTTTAGGAATGATAAGTGATTAGTACACAATTCCAAGGAAGAGTTTATTCTCTCTACACATAGGCAAGAGAATTTTTACACTTTGAACTTAGAAGACCTAAGGAGCCAAGACTTACCTTGTCTAAGTGCATTGGAAGATCATTCATGGTTATGACATAGAAGAATAGGTCATTGTAACCATATAAACTTATGTAAACTCTCTAAGAAAAAACTAGTTAAGGATCTACAAGATTGTATATTTGATTCTTCTAAAGATTGTGATCCTTGTCAATATGGAAAGAAACATAAATCTAGTTTTAAATCAATCGGTGAAGTCTCAACAACTGATGCGTTACAGTTATTGCACATGGATCCTTTTGGTCCAATACAAACTGGATGCATTGGAGGCAAGTATTATGTATTTGTCTTAGTTGATGATTACACTAGATTTACATGGGTCTATTTTCTAGAAAAGATGTATGAGTATTTTTCATATTTCAAAATTTTTAGACACCATGTTAAAAATGAGAAAAACCTTCCATTGAAAACTATTCATAGTGATCATGGAGGAGAATTTAAAAATTCTTATTTTGAAACTTTTTGTAGTAGAAAAGGTATTACTCACAACTTTTCAGCACCTTGAACTCATCAACAAAATGGTGTAGTTGAAAGAATAAATAGAATTCTTCAACAGATAACTAGAACCATGTTGAGTGAATATTCTATAGTTATAAATTTTTGGTCTGAAGCTGTAAGTACTACTTATTATACTATAAATCATTTTTTGATTAGACCGTTTATTAATAAAATTCCTTATGAGTTATGGAATTGCAGAAAACCTAGACTTTCCTACTTCAAGGTTTTTGGTTACAAGGTATTAATACTGAATACTAAAGATAATCTACACAAATTCACACTAAAATCTGATGAAGGAATTTTCTTAGGCTACTCCACAACTTATAAGGCTTATAGAGTTTTCAATAAAAACACTTGTACTGTTGTGGAAATAGTACATGTAAAATTTGATGAGCCTGATCCTTTTGTTTTAAAACATATCAACCTACATCCTCAGATTTTTTTTCAAAAACTGATTATCAAACTTTGTTAGAAGATCCTTCCAATAAGGAAAATGTTCAAGAAAATATTTCTGAAACATTTACCCCAGAATACTTTCTACCCTATGTTGAGGAACAAGTTTTACAAAACCCAAGTCATGTGTTTCTTAAAAATCATCCCAGTGATAGTATCATTGGTGATGTAAATCAACATGTAAGGACTATAAGTTCCTTGAGGAATAAAGTAGAACATCTAGCATTTCTTTCTCAATTAGAACCAAAAAGCACTAATGAAGCTTTAAGTGATGATGATTGGATCAAATCCATGCAAGATGAGCTAAATGAATTCGAAAGGAATAAAGTCTGGATCGTGGTTGAAAGACCTAAGGAAACTTATGTTGTTGGAGTAAAATGGGTCTTTATAAATTAGTGTGATGAAAATGGAGTCATTGTTAGAAATAAAGCTATACTAGTTACCAAAGGATATAATCAACAAGAAGGAATAGACTATGAAGAAACCTATGATCTAGTAGCTAGACTTGAATATATTCATATTTTACACGACTTTGAAGAATTCTTCAATTTTAAAATTTTTCAAATGGATGTGAAATGTGATTTTCTTAATGGTTATGTTCAAGAGGAATTTTTGTTGAACAACCTCCTGGCTTTGAAGATACAAAACATCCTGATCTTGTTTTATGACTTACCAAAGCTTTGTATGGCCTTAAACAAGCCCCACGAGCTTGGTATGATAAACTTACAGGATATTTGCTTCAAAATAACTATGTTAATGGAAATGAAAATACAAACCTTTTTATAACGAAAGATAAGAAAAATGTTTTGATGGTTCAAATTTATGTTGATGACATTATATTTTGTTCAAATCAGCAATCATTAACTAATTCTTTTGCGGATCTAATGAAATATGAGTTTGAAATGAGTATGATGGGTGAGTTAACATTTTTCCTTGGTTTTCAAATTTCTCAAAAACTTATTAAAAAGTATGGGTATGACAACACTAAGAGTATAAGTACTTCTATTGGTACCTCAAACACACTTGATCTTGATAAAGCTGGGAAACCGGTAGATCAAACATCTTTTAGAGGTATGATAGGAAGTCTACTTTACTTGACAGCTAGTCGACCAGACATGATGTTTTTAGTATGCTTATGTGCAAGATATCAATCCAATCCTAATGAATCTCATTTAAAGGCAGTGAAAAGAATTTTTCACTACTTAAAGGGAACCATGGATCTTGGATTATTTTATACTTCTGGAAATGATTTTATATTAAATAGTTTTTCAGATGCTGACTTTGGTGGGTGTAGAATGGATAGAAAGAGTACATCTAGAACATTTCATTTCTTAGGAGATTCATTAGTTTCTTGGTCATGCAAGAAGCAACATTCTGTAGCACTTTCCACTACTGGAGCTGAATATGTAGCAGCTGGAAGTTGTTGTGCTCAAGTATTGTGGATTCAAAACACACTCACAGATTATGGCTTGAGTTTTACCAAGACTCAAATTTTGTGTGATAACACAAGTCCCATTTCCCTTAATAAAAACCCTTCACATAACTACCGTGCAAAGCACATAGATATTAGGAATCACTTTTTTAGGGATCACACACTAAAAGGAGATATCATTCTTTAGTTTATTGGAACAAAAGATCAATTTGCTGATATTTTCACAAAATCCTTACCCTTCGATGGATTTTAATACATTAAACAGAAGTTAGGAATGATAACTATAAGGTAATATTTATTTATTAACTTCTTGTTGAACCATTCTCCATACAGTAATAAACTTCTTTTCATAGGCAGGTTACATTTGTTTTTAAGTTTTTCAAAACATTTCGTACTGTGTTTTTCGAAATTTTCATACTGAGTTTTTCAAAATTTCTCGTATTGAGTCTTTTAGAAATTTTCATACATGAAATTTCCTTAATGAAATTTTCATATTGGAAATTTTCGTAATGAAATTTTCATACTGTAATTTTCGTAATGAAATTTTCATATTGGAAATTTTTGTAATGGGAATTTTCATAATAAGAATTTTCGTAATGAGAATTTTCATAATGAGAATTTTCTTAATGAGAATTTTGTTTTTTTTGTAGTGAGTTTTTTATAATGATTTTTTCATAGTAAAATTTTCTTCAAGAAGAATATCACCTATTACTAATAATTTTCCTAGAAAATCCGAAAGATATGTTTTCCTTACATAAGTTTTGGTAGTCATTTTTAGTTGCTGGTAGTTTCTTTTTTCTTATAAAATTTCTCAGATTTGTTTCTTTTCCTTAAATCCGAATGTTTTTAAAACCTCAAAAGATCGGATTCAAGATTTCCTTGGGGATATGATTTCTACCTTCAAATCAGATCAGATAATTTCTCAACCTTTATATTGCTTTTGGAAGCTCAAAGGTCGACTTCATCGCCTATATAAAGGGAACCCCTTTTTTACGTCCCACATCGATTTCAATCTCTTTCATGCGGAAAATATAACTCAGTTCTTAAAGGCTATTCGGAATCTCTCAAAGCTCCTCCATTCCGAATTTCTATAGAATCTACTTCCCAAGATATGTCTTTGATGAAACCAATCTCAAAGTGGTTAGTCTACAGGGATATGTTAGTCCATCTGGATTTCTTCAGTGAGTATTATTCTCTAATTTCAAAGAATATCAAACTCAATGGATGGGAAGATTTTTGTGTATCGAAACTAGGGTGTTAGGATGTTGTCTATATAGATTTTCTTGTTGAATTTTATGAGTTTTTTTCCTTCTATGAAGAAGATGGAAGAGAAAAATTTTATTTCAAGTCTTATGGGAAGACTTACGAGCTTTATTATACCAATTCTGCAAACATGTTAGGCTTATCTTATGATGGTGAAGTAGAATTTTGTTCACATAAGCTACCGGATGTGCAAGGAAGTTTCAGCAAGGTGAAGGCAATGAAATGCCTTGGGCTTAAAGATGACAAGACAACAAAGATTTCTCATATTTCCACCAACAACTGGATTCTCCAGTTGTGGGATCAAGGATTTTTCATTCCGAGAAGAGGAGATAAGGATAACCTAAAGAAAAGTGATATCTGCATCTTAGATTTTTTTGGTAAATCTAAGGAATATAAATATGATGAAGCACATTCTTATTATAGTTCATAAAATCAAAAATGGAACTTTGAAGGCTCAAATCATTATGTATCATGCTATTGTATCCAATATTATTATTCGTTATCTTGATTTGTTCAAAGTTTCTTGCACCTCCAAGCCGAGAATTTTTATGGTGATGCTGATAAGTGATGTCACCTTAAAGAGGATGAAAGCTAGCTTTTCAAAAGAATCAAGTGAGTTCTACGATCTACCAGAAGAGGAGGCCGAAGTTGCTCCGAAAAATGTAGAGAAGTTTAAGCCAGTGAAGAAGGTTTCTAAGAAGAGGAAATTAAAAGAAGTGGTTACTGAAGACAAGACTCCCAAAGATAAGGAAAACCAGTCCGCACCTCCCATGCCGAAAAAACAGAAAGCATATCCAGATGAGGTGGCTGCTATGTGGAGGGAAGATAAAGAGAAAAGGAAATAAGGGGATCCACAGTTCGGATTGGACCCTTCTGAGGCTAAGGCCTTAAGAGAAAAAGTTGTGGATAAGTTATAGAAATAGGCCAAAGAGAAGAATATGAAGAAGAATATGTCTGAGACTGAAATCATTCAATCTCTTTTGAAATCCACAGAGGTAGCCTCTGAGAATATTCCAATTCCAGAAACTTTTGATGTCCAACCATTACGAGAGACCCTTGGGAAGAATTACTTCACTCTGGAAAAGTCCAAAGGTAATGAGTTTGTTGAAGAAGTAGAAAAAGGAGTTCGTTAAGAATTAGAAGAATATGTTTTTGAAGAAATTGAAGAAGAAGAAGAAGTAGTAGAAGAATGAAGTGATGATCTGGATGACTTGACTAAAAAAGTTGGGGATTATCATGAAAAGGCTGATTCCTCAAAGCTAGTCACTCCAGTAAAGTGAGATGACAAAGATGGTAAAAGAGATGATGTCGAGGAAGAAGAAAAATAAAATGAGTTATCTGAGGAGGAAAGGTATGGAAGCATTTTCATGAAGGAGCAGAGAAGTAGAAACCAAATGAAGATAAAAAATTTCAACTATCTGAAAGCGAAGAAGAATCTCTTGATGAGGTAGTTCTGAAAGTTGATAAGGGGAATAAAGTTCTTATGGACACCCCAACAAAATATTTTATAAGAAAAAAGTAATTTGGTGGTTTTCCAGAAAAAATATGGTGGAGATTGAAGAAAAAAATCCCCTAGAAAGTTATCAGATTCGGATTCATCAGAAATGTGACATGATTTTGTTTTCGAGTCTTTGAAGAAATTGGTTGACACAATTATGATCTTTCCCACCATAGACCCCAGAAGCCAGATGCTGCTACACAGTCTGAATCAGAAGTCAGAATCCTTATCTATGGTGATGGATAAGTGTGTGAAGATTGACGCTGATCATAGAAACTTCCTTATCAATTATGATGTTCACAGGAAATCGTGCAGCAAAATCAGCTTGTGTTCTAGGAATGCTGATGAATTATGAGTTTGATCATTTTCAAAATGATGTAAAATATGATTTTTACACCGAGGACTCCAAGATTAAGAATCTTCAGGATAATCTAACCACTAAGAAAAATTATCAGAATCAACAGGTCAGAGATTTGAATGGAAAGATTAACTCGGTTGCTCAGAACTGGAAAGGGGAAAGTGATTTCTAGATTGAGTTTCAAGAGAAGCTTCAAAAGAAAGATAAGTTACTGAAGATGCAAGAAGAGGACATGAAGGGTCAGGAATATTCCTTGAATGCTCAAGATGAAAGGATAAAATCTTTGGGGAAGCAAACTGAGGAGGATCATAAAGACTTGAAGAAGCTGAAGACTTTGTTGATGAAGTTAATTCCCAAGGAAAAGGAGGACAAAAAGATAAATCCAATTTTTTTGTAATACTTTTTATTGTAAAAATTATTTCAACCCTAATGAAATTTTTGGTTGGTTGTATCTCATATTGTTATGTACTGATATTTCAGGTACCAAATTTCTTTTCCATTCCATTAATTTTTTTTTGAAAATCACAAAGGGGGAGAAGGATAAAGATCTACTCAAAAGAGGGAGTAGGAAAAATTTCTATGTCAAGAACTATCCTCAAGTAAGGGAGAGTTCCTCATTACAATGTTTTTCATTTCAAATGATAATGAAAACACTACTCTGGAAATTCATAATACAATCCTTAGAGTTCCTAAGCCTAAGGGGGAGTTAGTCTTATTCATCATCATCTATGAACAAAGGGAGATAAGTTTTAATTTTAAAGTCTAAAGAAATTTTTCTAAGCCCTTATTTTATTTTTCGAATGGTTTTTTGTTCTTTCCATAAAGGGGGATATTATTGAGTCAATAAGGTTTTCCTTATGACTTTTCCATTCCTTCTTTTTTTGAAAATCACAAACACCTTATACGTAACCAAATTTATATTTTACTTCTCTAAGGAAAATTTCCTTAAGGAAATTTACCCTAACCTAGTTTTCCTTATACATATAAATATTTTTATTAAGTATAAAAATCAGATTCATTCCTAAAACCTCGGAATGATGTAATACTTAGATATGAAGCATTCTGTTTTAGGATCTGAATTTTGGATACAAACTCTAATGAAGTTCCATTTCGAATTCTGGATACGAACTCTAATAAAGATCAACTCCGAATTCTGGATACAAACTCTAATAAAGTTCCACTCTGAATTATGGCTATAAACTATAATAATGTTCCACTCCGAATTCTGGATACGAACTCTAAGAAAGTTCCACTCCGAATTTTGGACTCCGAACTTCAACTAGTTCGACTCCGAACTTCTACTAGATCGACTCCGAACTTCTACTAGTTTGACTCCGAACTTCTATGAGTTCGACTCCGAACATCTACTATTTCAACTCCAAACTTCTATGAGTTCGACTCTGAACATCTATGAGTTCGACTCTGAACTTTTTCTAGTTCCATTCCGAACTGCTACAAGATCGACTCCGAACTCTATAAGTTCAGATTCTGAATTATAGCGAAACCAAGACTCTGAATTTCCTTAGAAATCCAGACTCCGGATTTCTACAAAATTTAGGTTCAGAATTCCTATAAAACAGAATCCGAATATCTCTTTATTATAGACTCTGAATTTTATTTTGGTTAGACTCTAAACTATTATTTTCTTACATTCTAAACTTCTGTTTTGCGTATACTTATACTTGTTTCATTACAAAACGATGTTGTTCTTTTAGTTACACATGTTTTGTTATAAAAAGATTCCATCCATTCGGTTTCTAACTAACCGTTGGTTGAGTGACACGTATACAGGTCCCTCTGAAATTTAAGGAAAATGTGACCATTGGAGGTGGGAGCCAACCGTTGCTACCGAGCCTATAAATAGGAGCTCAGTTGAAAGAGCTCAACAACAAGTTGATCACTCTAGAGACCACATGCTGTCGAGGTGATTTCTAGAGAGAGAATGTTTTCATGCCTTGGGAATACTGAACTCGTCATTTAGATTTCTTCGTGCGACTCCGAATGTTGGTGATTAAATTTGAGGGCTTCCGAGGATATGAAGACATAGGTACCACCTACCTTGAAGTTTGAGGGATTCCTTGCTGAGGAAGATAGAGGTTCCAACTACCTTAAAGTTCAGGGCTTGCGGGGATAGCAAGAGAAAGAGTCTAATATTTGTATCGAGGGCTTACCTGGGTGTGGGTAAGACAAACTTTCTTGAAAGTATAAATCAAAGAACCTTTATCCAAGGTTTTTGGATACCCTTCTATTTTGGTTAAAATATTTATATCTTGTAACTTGTTTTTGTTACAATTTTATCTTTTCCACTGCATTTTGTATGTTTAAGAAAGTATAACCATCTTATACTTCTTTACACTTGTGTACTTTGGTTTAGGTAGATTCTATATGCTTTAAGGTAGAATCTCATTTTGTAAACTTTGGTTAAGTTTCACTTTCCAGATCCATATCTCCGGAACCGGTTTTTCGGAATCACTTTCCGGATTTGAGCAAGTTTAAAGAGCTAGAAGTTTGTAACATCATACTTTGTTCCAATATTTCAATTGGTGTTAGAGGTGTTGTGAATTTTCTTAGTTTAACATTTTCAAACTTATATATTTCCTTGTTTAAGGAAATATTTAATGTGTAAAATTCACCCCCCCCCCCTCTTGTATATTGAGCATCTACATCACTTTTTCTATCCTACATGAAGGTGACGCCTAAACTTCTAGCTTTATCTTTGAACACCTGGTGTGTAGGGTAAAAAGGTTTATCATCCTTGCATAATGGAAGTACATATTCTATGACTCTAAACCTATAAACATAATCTAATTCCAAAATGGGTTCCTAAATTCATAGAATTCAAAGTGATTGTAATACTGCCCAAATCATAAACCAGTGGAAAATTCAAGTAAGGAATTCTTGTATAATTCTCATAAAAACATAAATAAGAATTTGTATGGATTGATTCACCTAAAATCATGGTAAAAACATGATAATATAATTAAAAAACGTAGAAATTTACCAAGTTCATAAGAAATAAAAACCAATAAATGTGAACTAATTCAAAAATAGATACCAAAATTCTAGGAATTCCAAATGATTATAATGACACCAATGAACAAATCACAAAATAGTGGAAAATATAAGTAACAAATGCTTGTATAATTCTCATATAAATAGAAATAATAATCTTTAAATATTGATTTATCTAAATCTAGGATAAAAAAACATGGGAATGTGATTCTAAAACATTTGAATTGACACAATATATTTATACCTATCATTTCCAGAACCAATGAGAATGTTCTTGACACAAAGAATCGTCTACAATAATAAAGAAATGAGGGTTGCATCATAAAAGGATTAAAATAATCATAACAAATTTTTTATAACAGTAAACATAAAATTGGTTTTAGAATAGAAAAAAATGAGATATTCAACATGGTTAGAAATAGAAAATAGTTTCTATACAACATAAGGAATCAATAAATAACCAGAAAAAAACATTCAATGAATTTCGATTCATTAATTTTTTCAAACAGACCCTAAATACATGTTCAAAACATCAATTCAACAAAAAAGGGGTATCAGGAGAGAGTGAAGGGAACACATCTAAAAAATAGATAGTTCCAAGTATCCATAGTGATTTTCATGTTTTAAGATGATTGACACAAGCATGCATAAGACATTAAGTGTGTCACGTATTACTGATAAAAGGATGGGAGGAAACTTCTAATCCTTTAATTATTTATAAATCAAATAGTTCTGGTAAAAAATATATATGATTTTTATTCCTTGTGAGAAAAGACATGTTATTGCTTCAACTCAAACCCATAAAAGTTGGTCCTACTCTAATATCTCTTAATAGTTTAAATATAAAAGATATAAGAAATTCCCAATTTATGGAACCTCAAAAACAGGCTGATCCAACTTAAATACAATATAATTGCTTTTTTATGTCCAAAAATTCTTTCTAAGATATTATTTTCACTCTATTCTTGATTGGATTATCTACTAGAAAAAAGTGATGGAAATGAGGGGAAATTGAGTAGCTACTAGAAACTATGGGCTAATGGGATTGTGGTAACTAGATCAGTTGACTCCTGGTTTGGATGTCACATGTATCAGACCAGATAGTACATTAATCAAAATCTAAAAGATAAAATTATAGGTTTATAATTCATTTATAGAATATAAACATGAAGCCTAAATTAAATCCTAAGAACATCCTGGCATGCTCAATTATCTTTGATCCATGTAAAATATGCCCTTTAAACATTGTTGTAGCTCACTATATGCATTCAATACCCCTTTATCCATATCTAGCTATAGAATAAAGTATATACTGGTTATTATTTGTGAAGAAAAATTTCTAAAAAAGTATGAACAAGGTTTACTGAATATAATGATACTTTTGAAAAAACTATTTATACAATTTATCACTTATGATAGAAGATTTTATAAAAATGATTCTAGATTTCTTATTAAAAATCTGACATAGATATAAGTTTTTAAATATATAGGTAAAATAGACATCACTTTTTTTAAATGTCTATCGGAAGTGATATAAACATATTTCAATAAGTATCATCCAGTGCAGTCTAAACCTTGTTCTTCATATAAAGCGCAAAAATTTTACTCTGAAAATTCCAAGTAATGCAAACCTTGAAAAACAAGAATGACTTACATTCATCATTGGTTAAGAAAATCATACAAAAGTTTATAAAAATATTCATAATGTTTAATTTATTTTTAACTCCTAGTAACTAGTCAAAGGATTCTAACTGTTGAAAGAATCATAGGATTTCCACCATTGTAATGAAAATAGATCTAAATAGGTCATAAAAAATGTTATATAAAATAGGAAAGAGATAAAATTTCAACAGATCTATTCAAAATTTCAATAAATGATGAAATATTTTTCTATAATATAAAGTCCAAATAACTTTTAACACAATGTCACTTAGCAAAATAAGCCTCCTAAAATTCCAAAGCAAGGGATTGAATCATAATTCCTTTTTACTACTCCTTAAAATAGTCAATAGAAACAATGAATGAAAAAGCTAAAAGAAAATAATTATGTACAGGAAAAAGAGTAGAGTGAAACATTACAAATTCTAGGAAAATTAACAGTATGTAGGAATTAGATCCTAAAAAATGCCAACATAAATAAACATATTAATCAATCAAAAAAATAATACCTTAATAACCATAACATTGTGTTTTCCTTCTATCCCTTCTGGATGGGCTGCCAAAATGGTGATTAAAAAAACAAAGGAACATCCCCCAAGCATCCAAAATTAGCTAATAGAAGTTGTCTCAATGAGAAATTATGAATATATTATTGATGAAAATAGTCAATTTCCTACTGAATTCAATGTACATAACCATAGATTTAAGATATGGGTTCCAAAAAAATAGAAAAAGAGATGTATTCCAAACAATACATACCATAACAACCCATCCCTACCCCTCTTCCACATTCACATTCAAGTATGTAAAGATGAGATAAGAGAACAATATCATGAAAAATAGGGAACCAGAATGATGCTCCCATGACACCTTCCAATAATAGAAGGAAACATGTAAGAGGAAATGAAAGTAGATTTTTGATATTTTCTTCCATGTATATGTTACTATAGTTTTGAGAACAATATTTCCATAATTCAAAGTAAACGAAACATATAAAGTAGTAAATTGAGAAAATTATTTATGTTCTTTGGAAAATTGTCTATGTGCACGTGGAAGGATTGTTACAACATTAACTATGAAAGAATAAAAGTAAAATCAGTGTGAAGGAAAAATATAATCCTAACAGAACCACAAAAATTATTCATAGGACACATTCTCACTGAACAAAGATCCCACAATAAACCCAAATTGAGGGGAAAGTGAATATGATCAGTCATTTCATATAATAAACATCAAGATAATAAAGAAGGTAAAAAACTCAAGAACTAACAAAGCAGAATAAATAACATATCAAGACCCATTTACCAGGTATTGGTCAAACCTTAATCACTACCACAAAGAATGTTGACCAATGGTGATTAATTTCACCTCTATTTCACCCTTCCCCCCATAAGAGGATTTTGTGTGAGGATTTCGACCGGGAACAGGGAGGCGGTATTCATCGAGGAGGTCTGCACGATGTCGGTCGAGAATAGGGAGGGGGTATTCATTGATGAGGTCTGAACGATGTCATCCAAGAATAGGGAGGGGGTATTCATCGAGGTGGTCCGTGCGATGAAGTCTGAGGGTGACATTGGTAGGGATCAAGGAAGCAATATTCATCGAGGAGGAATAGATGATGAAGGTAGGAAACAAGGAGGTTCGTGAGGAATGTTGTCTGTAAGGAACGTTGGTCATGAGGAACGCTGACCGCATGGAATGACGATGGGGAACATATAGGCCAGGTTCAGGGAGGGGGTTGCGGGGAACGACGGGGAATGGCAGGGAACACCGGGGAGGCATATTAGGGTTTTTTTCTTTTTTTCATATATATATATATATTAGAAATTTATAACTAACCAAGCTATATAAGATCATATATATATATATATATAATGAAAAAACTAATGTATTTATATAAAAAATTATATTCTATAAGGATTATGGATATTTTAATTAATTACAAAATTATGGATATTTTAATTAATTATAAATTTTTATTATCAAAATGATATGCTTATAATGGGTAATATATATATATATATATATATATATTCAATTTTTGGTAAAATATTTGATATCATTGAATAATTTATTGGTGATGGTTTTTTTAATGGTAAAATATGTGTTGGTAACAATAACTAATAACAATAGATTCATTTATCAGTAAATCAATTGTTGGTATTATCATTATAAGGAAACAAATTTAAATGTTAGTAAAAGATTTGTTGGTATTGAACTACTAATATAAACAAATATATCTGTTGGTAAAATTAATTGTTGGTAATTATAGTTAATATCAATAGAATTGAATATCAGTTGAAATTAATCATTTTTACCAACAGATATATAATCTGTCGGTAATTTTCTGTTGTTAAAAGTAACTTTATTTGTAGTGTAGGGAGAATTTCAACATCATATACCTTGGGGAATACCTTTAGGGTGGATGATAGCAAGAGGACATTCTTACTGGTTGAATTTCTGTCCATGCAGTGGGCTACCACAAAACTCATCAGGAGTTGGGATCTCCATATCAATCAAATTCTCAACGTGATATAAGCCTTCATCGTATGATGTCTAGGGAGGTCCTCTAAAATTAATGGTAGTCAAATTGTATGGAATAACTTCTCAATTAACTCTACTATCTCAAAAATTTAGTGATGAAGTAGTAGGATTTTGGTCTTCCGTAGATATATGTATGAGGGATTGAAGAACTCCTAGATTTAGAAAATCATGGTCATGGACTGGATCCTCCTTTCCCAATTAATTTTGGTGATGCTTATTTTTCAGATGTATTACTCTGGGAAACCAGAGCCAATTGTTATGTGCGATGTATTTCATATGTGAAGACCTATTTTATGAGTTCTTATATTATTGCTATAATTTTCTAATATATTTCTATGATTTTGATAGAGATATATGTCTACCCTAGATTGGCCACTAAATTATACCAATAACCTCTATTTAGAACAAATATATTTTCCTAATCTAGTTGTATATTTATCATCGGATAACCATAAACCTCTAGAATGGGAGTATAAATATTAATCTACTCCATGGTGACCCAAAAACTATTCTGGCAAGTCACAAAAATTACAGAGGAAGGGTTATGTACCTGGCTCATAGTCACCAAATACACAATCACTATATCCTCGAAAAGTTATTGAATATGAAGGGGAATAAATTCCTATCATTAAAGCATTGACAAAATACAAGGAGTGACTTTTTCAGATGGAATGATAATATACACCCATTATGTAGTTGGAGGAGAGATATATTCCTTCTATTTTCCTCTAGTTATTTATGGTATATGTCGAAAATAATCAAATGAGGAGGAAGATATATGGGTCTTCCCTTGTTGGTAACCGGTATCTGCTGGTTGTTTAATTCGAGTGTTGTAAAAAAACGATGAAAGGATTCATTTTTGTGGGTAGGTATTGGTGCATGTTCACTATTTTCCACCAAGTTGGCTTGGGGGGCTTGATGGGTACGAGAATTTTTGTATGCCTACTCATTATTTTTCACCAATTTATTCTAGAGGGATTACTTAGATGATGTCTAACTATAAAGGAATTCTTGGTTTGTGTGGGTGGTTGTTGATTACTTCTTGTGATATATTTCCATGTTTTTATAGTAGGCTTAGTTAGAGGGAACATAGGTATGGATCTTCTCCCTACCGACTAGTTTCTACCCTCGGCAATCTATCCTAGGTTCCCAGGGTCGAGTGACCTAGGATGGACCCCAAAGAGAGGTACCCCCATCATACTGAGATCTTGGTGTCACAAGACACCATAAGTGGAATCTATTAGTAGGAAATTGGTGGGACCATTGTGCTATTGGAATAAAGTAGTTTCTGACCTCTAAATCGGCCTCCCTAAGAAAAGAAAAGAATTCATTGCTTCATTCTGGGGATAATCTCCCTATATGATTTTATAAAGAAATTGGTCTCATTGGATTCTAAACCACTAGATGTTGATGAGTATATTGATGGACATGCTTCATAAGCTAGAGTTATTATTAAGATTCCACCATGGTTGGGATGGTACAATTTTGGATGTACCCCCGAATGAGTATGTTTGAGACCCAATGTTGAAGAAACTGGGTCAGAGATGATTTATTATTGTGAAATGAGGAGCCAAAAACATATTCAAAAGTTTTTATTGGATGAAAGTATTCCATTGGATTATATTGAATGGAGTTCTTAAATAAATTTCCTCCAATAAATGTGGAAAACACAAACAAGAATACTCATCAATGTAACATCTCAAATATAAAAACACATGCATAAATAATTATTTTGGAAACATGTTTTTGGCCCAATTTCATTCTATAATAAGGGTATTGAAATGTGAGTTACATAGTCATATTGGCTATGGATTCATATTAGTTTCACCATTTTTTTCATAAGACACATAAAAAAATTGTATAATTTGTGGTGGAGAGAAAGGGATTCATGTTGGGTTCACCATTTTTTTTTTCCCGCTGCAGTCTCATACCCCCACTCATTTTTAAGTTGACGAGGACATGTTTTACAATGGTAGGTGGGGAATTGGATTTGTCCAATGAGGCCTTAGGAGATGCGTGGGCTGAAAGGATGGGAATTTAGGATCATCACACCCTTTTGGAAGGGATTATTTCCAACTCTAGGACTCTCTTATATATTTCATTCATATTTGTGAATACTTTATAAAATCACATATATTGACTATAAACCCTCTATGTTAAAAATTATTAGCACATTTTGATGTTATAATAATTTATATGTATCTAAGGTTCTTAATTGATTGAGAAATCTATATGTATCTGAGGTTCTCCATCGATGGTACTCTTTTTGTATAAAAATTATTGATTATTATATTATTTATTATAGAGATGTTAGTTTTAAGCAACATAATTTGAAACTCGGTAATTTAACGTCACCCAGAAAGAAGTAAATGGTTTTTATATCAGGATCAGGCCCATGAGGCAGGGTTCCTACGTATCCTTGTGAAATGAATCAGAAACCACATAGTTCAGTTGTAGTTAATAGGAAACATTATAACTTTTAAGGTCATGTAATGAGGACCAGACTATGAATTTTAACATCATTCAACATGGATTACTAGGTAAAATATTACAAGATAATGTTTGGTGTGGGACTTTCACCGATGTAGCCCAGGGAAACCAAAAGGGATGTGGGATTCCAGGTCAGATACGAACCTACTAGAAATGATAACCAATTAGAATAAGGGTTGATCCAGGGTGTTGGGTTTGACTTTAGCGAGCTTTCCTATGATACCCATTTGAATGGGAATCAATTACCACACAGTTTAATAGTTGGGGATTACACATATAAAGGAGGCCCATTAAAAGAGACAAGGTTAGGGATTATACCTATGGGGGAGACCAATCAAGAAGGATTGTGGAGATATAATTATTTAAACTAAACTATAATACCATGTGAGTCATGCTCAATAAGAGAAATAATAGTAAGTAGTAGATATGAAAACCACACAGTATCATTCATCCATTACTAGATAATATTATTGAATAAAGGGGGAGATAAAGGGCATTGAATGAGCTCACCTTCTATCTTTTTTTCATAACTTGTACAGATTAAGTGGATGAATTCTTGACCACCCTGGATGAAAGACAAAGGGCCTACTCTAAGAGGGATTCCCTTTTCCAGATTCTAGGGAAGAGAGGAGGATATGAAATTAACCCTCAGTGAGGAAGGAAAGCATGATCCACACCTTTACCATATAAAATGGGGAGGCCCCTAATACTACCTCCATGATTGGGACCCTTATTACCATGGTAATGTAAGAATGATAAAATTCTAAGGATCCCCATTAAAGAGGTTACCAATAGGACATTATTTACCATGGGAATGTATGAATGAGAGGGAATGCTGGTGTGCCCTTTTGTTTAATCATACATATATGGTAGCTTTGGGAGAGGCCTTAGACTAGTGGTTCATGAAGGGGAACAGTTGGGTTCCCTACAAAGGGTGGATCATGAAGGGGGTTCTCTAGGTACATCATGAAGGAAGTCCTATAAATGGGTCGAATCAGGTGCTTTGTGAAGGACGGTCTGTAAAGGGGCCAAATCGGAAACTTTGTGAATGGTGGTTCGTGAAGGGGGTTCCTTATGAGTGGTTCTTCAAAAAGGGTCCCAGTTGGGTCTTAGCATATTGTGTGGGTTGTTGATGAAGAGGGTTCGTTGAAAAGTTTGTGAAGGGGCCAAGGGAAGGTCAAGAGCTTCGTGGAAGAGTACCAAGACTAGAGGACCCCATCTGGTATTCTTTTTACTATGTGGGATAGCAATCCCTAAATATTCCATCTGCATACACCATGAGTAATAGTGGTTCACAAAGGATATTTCTATTTGGATTTTTTTCACAAAGTTTCTTTTACTGTGTAGACTGTTTTTTTATACCCACTTTACTTTGAGATATGTGTTAGATGTTTACGAGTTGAAATCGCTTGCTTGGACTTTCTCACACATGAAATATTCTCTTGATATATTTCAACAAAAATATCTCTATCCCTTTGGTTTGTATGAGGGGGTTTTTATAATAATATGTATTTAATCTCCCAACCTCCACAGTAAAGGAATTTGGGTTTCTAAGTAGCCACATCAACCCACAAATGGAATTTTTATTTGCAGGGGGCTTGAGAAAGTTCCCTCACCCCACAAAGTAAAATTCATTTTCATAGGGCTAGAGAAAGACCCCTCAACCCACAAAGAAAGTCCATTTCCAAGGGATTAAAAAACACATCACACCAAAAATGAATTTTTATTTGTTGGAGATTTCATAAAGAAACCTCACACCTCAAATAAAAGTTAATTTTCAGGAGGCTTAAAAACATTTATCACCCACAAATTAATTTTAGTTTATAGTAGAATTAAAAACGGACATTTCACCACAATTTTTTTTGTTTTTGGTAATGATTTGAGAGGTCACCTTGGTACTTCTTGGAGGTTCTATGAGATGTAGTGACTCACATAGCAAGCATGCTTTGTAGAAGATAAGGTTTTTTTACGGATCATGGGAATTTAGCATTTTTAATCATCACAAAGTATCCCAGTTAAACATAATCTACATGAAAACCCTTTTGATCTTCCACGTGAACATTTCTAGATCCAAAAAACCATAAAAACAGTCAAAACCCTAAAAATTCTGAAAAAAACCCTCAAAATCCATGAAAACAAAAAAAATTGTAAAAATCTTAAATACGCACAAAAAAATCCATAAAAAATGTAAAACCCCCAAAAAACAATGAAAACTCCTATGAAAACCTTAAAAAAATAAAAACACATAAAACCCATAAAATACTAAAAAACACTAAAATCCCAAAAAACCAAAAAACTCCCAAAAGTCCCACAAAACCCTAAAATGATAAAAATCCTAAAAAAATTAAAAAAATAACTAAAACATAAAAAAACTAAAAACCTAGAAAACCACTAAGAAAACCTTAGAAAACTGAAACACCCTAAAACCCCTAAAAAACCTAAAAACCCTAAAACCCATAAAATCCCTAAAAACCTTAAAAACATTAAAAACACAAAACAAATTCCTAAAAACCTCAAAAAACCCTGAAACCCCTTTAAAAATATAAATACATATAAAAACTCCAAAACCCTTTAACTCCCAAAAAACTCAAAAAACAAAAAAACAAAAAAAACCCCTAAAATCCCCAAAAAAACTAAATAAACTTCAAAATCCATAAAAACCATAAAAACAATAAAAATAATAAAAAATCAAAAAATATACCTAAAAATGTAAAAACACTAAAAAACTATTAAAACCCAAATGAATCATTAAAAACCTAAAAACTCTTAAACAACTGAAAAATGCTAATAATCCTAAAACCCCTTGAAAACCAACAAAATCTCTATAAACTCTACAAACCCATCAAAATCCTAAAAAAGCTCAAAAAAATTCCAAAAAAATGGAAAAATCCCTAGAAATCATTAAAAACATTAAGATACCCATCAAAACATAAAAAAACCTAAAACCCCTAAAAATCTAAAAATGCTAAAAACACCAAAACACCCTAAAAACACCTAAGAACCATAAAACCCCTAAAAAATATAAAAACCCATAAAACCCTAAAAAACTAAAAAATCTAAAAGCCCATTAAACCACATAAATTGTTAACAACTCTAAAAAGTATTTAAAACTATAAAAATCTAAAAAACCCCCCAAAATCCTAAAAAACCATAAATACCCTAAAAACCCTCATAATCCCTGATGGGCCTAAAAACCATTAAAATATTAAAAAACCACTAAAAATACCTAGAAACAGAAAAAACCTTATAATCCTTGAAAAATACAAAGAAAACCATTAAACTCTACAAGTAATTAATACCCGTAAAAATATAAAAAACACTAAAAACTGTAAAAACCGTAAAAACCCTAAAAACCATAATAACCCTAAAATATTTAAAAACCACTAAAACCCATAAAAAACCTAACATACCACTAAAAACTTTAAAAACACCTTTAATCCCCTAAAAATAATAAAAATTTTAAAAAACCATAAAAATCAATAAATAAGAAAACCCTCAAAATAAAAAAACCCTCAAAATCGCTAAAAATCCTAAAACCCCATAAAATCCTAGAAAATCCAAAAAAAATTATAAAAACATAAAAACCCTAAAAATCCTGAAAAAAAATCTAAAAATCTTAAAAAACGCTAAAAAATAAAAAAAACGTAAAAATAAAAAAAACCATAAAAGCATAAAAACCCTCAGAATCCCTAAAAACCCTAAAACCACATAAAAATCCAGAAAAATCCCTAAAAATACCTAAAACATAAAAAATTGCTAAAATATCTGAAAATCCCTAAGAAAACCTTAAAAACCTAAAAACACTTAAAACCCTTAATAACCCTAAAACTCTAAAAAACCTAAAGGCCATAAAAACCCAATAAACCCTAAAACAACTCAACGTCCCTAATAACCCTAAATAATCATAAAAATAGTAAAAAAAATCCATAAACCCCTA
Source organism: Viscum album (assembly GCA_963277665.1). NCBI lineage: Eukaryota > Viridiplantae > Streptophyta > Magnoliopsida > Santalales > Viscaceae > Viscum > Viscum album. The sequence goes on from OY728160.1 coordinate 759,601,982, forward strand.
AAAACATAATAAACCCTAAAACCCTAAAAACCCATAAGAAAACCTTAAAAACCTAAAATCGCTTTAAACCCCTAAAAACCCAAAAAATGAATTAAACCCTAAAATAACCTAAAACACCCTAAAACCCTAAAAACCCATAAAACTCATAAAAAATATAAAACCCCTAAAACTCATAAAACCTCTAAAAACTCTAAAATACCTTTATACCGCTAAAAATAGTAAAAAAAACATAAAAAAAATCTTCCAAACCTTTTAGAACCCAAAAAATCCATAAAACCCAAAAAACCAATAAAAATCATAAAACCCTAAAAACCCAGAAACCCTAGAAACCCTCAAAATTCCTGAAAACCCTAACAAAATTAAATACAAAAATCCTTAAAATGGGTATAAACATGAAAAACTATAAAAACGCTGAAAAATGGGAAAAACAATTAAAAACCTCAAATCACTTAAAACCCTAAAAACTAAAACATAATAAATAACCTAAAAACCCAAAAAACCCTAAACCACCTCAAAATCCATAAAAACACAAACAAACCATAAAAATCCAATAAATCCCTAAAATCCCTAAAAATAAACAACCATAGTAATCCGAAAAGACCATTAAAATCCTAAAAACGCATAAAACACTAAAAACCTAAAAAATGATAAAAACCATAATACCCTAAAAGAACCTAAAAACATTAAATATCATAAAAAATAGAAAAAACCATAAAATCCCAAAAACCCCATAAAACCCACTAAAAACTCTAAAAACCCATTAAACAACAAAAAACCATAAAAACTCTAAAGAATATTAAAAACCCTAAAAAGTAAAAAACCCATAAAACACAAAAAACCATAAAAACCCTAAAACCCCTAAAACCCTAAAATCCCTAAACATCCTAAAAATCCTAAAAATCGTAAAAATCTCTAAAAAACCAAAAATCATAAAAAACTATAAAAACCCCGAAAACCCCTATGAAAACATTAAACACCTAAAAACACTGTATACCCCTATAAACCCTAAAAAACTAAAACACCTAAAAATATAAATATACCCCTAAACCCCCCAAAATTCATTAAAACTCTATAAAATCATAAAAAACACTAAAAATCTAAAAATGAAGAAACCCTTAAAACCCTTAAAAACCTCCAACGAAACCTTAAAAACATAAAATACTTAAAACCAGTAAAAACCTTAAAAATTATAAAAACCCTAAAATTCATTAAAACTCATAAAACCCCTAAAACCCAAAAAACTGCTAGAACACATAAAAATCCATAAAACCACATAAAATGCATAAAAACCACTAAAAACTCTAAAAACCTTTAATAACCCTAAAAATGTTAAAAACTTAAAAAACCTTTAAAAATCTAAACACCTAAAAAAAGCCGTAACACCCAAAATAACCATAAACCGCTAAATCTATTAAAGACCATAAAACCCATCAAAATCCCTAAAACCCTAAAAACCCATAAAAATCCCATAAAATACCTAAAAAACACTACTGGAAATTAGATCTTTCCCAACGCTTCTATACCAATGGTTTTTTCAAACCATTGGTATAGGTCACCTTTCCCAACGGTTTGGCCAAACCGTTGGGAAAGGTCCCCAAATTGGCCACTTTTCCCAACGGTTTGGCCAAACCGTTGGGAAAGGCCCTCAAATTGGACACTTTTCCCAACGTTTTGGACAAACCGTTGGGAAAGGTGGACCTATCCCAACGGTTTGGCCAAACCGTTGGGATAGGTCCCCAAATATACCACTTTTCCCAACGGTTTGGCCAAACCGTTGGGAAAAGTGGGCCAAAATTCAACATCCTACACAGAATCAAAATCACAACCAAAGACTTATACCAACGGTTGTTAAAACCGTTGGTATAGACCTATACCAACGGTTTGGAGGCCTATACCAATGGTTTCAAACCGTTGGTAAAGGTTAGATTTCTAGTAGTGAAAAAAACCAAAAAAAAACCCTAAAATCCCCTATAAAAACCTTTAAAAACAAAACACTTAAAACCCCTAAAGTGTATAAATACATAAAAACCCCTAAAAACCCCTAAGAAAACAATAAAAACCTATATACCATTAAAACAACTATGAAACACAAAGAATATAAAAACTATAAAAACCCTAAAGACCCTAAAAACCCTAAAATCCTTAAACCCCTAAAAACACTAAAAATCCCTAAAATCATAAAAACCCTGAAAACCAACTAAAAATTTGAAAACCCAATTAAACCCCTAAAAATGTAAAAGAACTAAAAAACCGTAAAAACCCTTAAAACATAAAAATAGAAAAATACCATAAAACCCTAAAAATCCTCAAATAACTAAAAGCCCTAAAAAACCTAAAAATCCTTAAAAACCAAAAAAATTCCCAAAAATGTAAAAAATCCTAAAGACCTTAAACAAAATTAAGATAACATTAAAAACATAAAAATATAAAAACCCATAAAACCCAAAAAAACCACAAAACTCTTAAAAGACAAAAAAACTCCAACCCAAATAAATCATAAAAACACTAAAATATAAAAAAAAACATAAAATACCATAAAACCCCCATAAAACCACTAAAACTCAAAAAACCCTTTAAGCACTATAAAATGATAAAAACCTATAAAAATCCTAAACCGTCCTAAAAAATTCAAAAAACCAAAACCCATTAAAACCATAAATTCCCCAAAAAAACTCAAAATATTTTTGAACACTAAACAACTGTAAAAATCGTTAAAATGCTTTAAATCCCAATAACATAAAAAAATTTAAATCCCTTAAAAACCCTAATAATAACATAAAAACCTAAAAACACATAACCCCTATAGAAACCTAAGAAAGATAAAAGACCTTAAAATACATAAAAACCAAAAAACAATAAAACCCCTAAAAACCATAAAAACCCTAAAACCCATAAAAACCCAAAAACCAATAAAAACAAATAAAATATTAAAAAACCCATAAAAATGTAAAAAAAAAATTAAAAAAGTTAAAATTATAAAAAACTAAAGTAACCCCAAAAAACCCAATACACCCAAAAAAACCCTAAAAACTTAAAACCCCCTAAAAACCATCAAAATCACTAAAACCCCAAAAACCCATAAAAATCCATAAAAGTCCCTAAAATACCTAAACACATAAAAACCACTAAAAACCCTAAAAACAATAAAATACCTAAAAATACCTAAAAAATCAGAAAAAATTAAAAAACACTAAAAAATAAAAATACATAAGAAAACCTTAAAAAATGAAGAAAACACTTAAAACTCCTGAATACACTAAAATCACTAAAATCCCTTAAAGACAATAAAAATCCTAAAAACCCCTAAAAACCAGAAATACACTAAAAACCTTAAAAATCCATAAAAACGCAAATAAAACCCCAAAAAACAACTAAAATGCTAGAAAACTTATAAACCCCTAAAATCATAAAAAAACTCTAATAAACCCATAAAACAATAAAAAGCTCAAAAAACCCTAAAAACACCAAAAACCATAGAACCACTATAAACTCTAAACCCCTCAAAATTCCTAAAACCCCTATAAACCATAAAAATCCTAGAAAGTACCATAAATCCCAAAAAAAAAACATTAAAACATTAAAAACCCTAAAAACTCATAAGAAAACTAAAAAAACAAAAAAACACTTAAAACCCTAAATAACACTTAAAACGCAAAAAAAAAACATAAAAACCCCTAAAAAAGGTTAATCCACTAAAATCCCATAATATCACTAAAATCCTCTTAAAAATAAAGTCCCTTTAAACCCTTTTAAATGTTAAAAACTCTAAAAAACTATATAAACCCTAAAAAATAAAAAATATTCCCCATGAAACCCAAAAAAAAATACCCTAAAATCCCTAAAACCATAAAAATACCTAGATACCCTAAAATCCCATATAAATCTTATAAAATCAATAAAAGTGAAAAAAATATAAAATCCCTAAACCCCTAAAAACACTTAAGAAATCTATAAAAATAATATAACACTTAAAACCCATAAAAACCTAAATACACTAAAAACCATAAAAGATCCTTGAAACCCTAAAAACCCCTAAAAACCATAAGAACATATAATAACCATAAAATCACTAAAAACTCTAAAAACCCTTCAAAATCATAAAAACTTAAAAAACACTAAAAACATTAATACCCCAAAAAATATAAAAAATCTAAAAAACAAAAAAAACCATAAAACCCTTAAGAACCATAAAAACACTAAGAAATCCTAAAAACCATCAAAATCCATAAAAACCCTAAATAGGATAAAAATCCCACAAAATGTAAAAATCACTAAAAACCCTAAAAACCTTCAAGAAACCCATATTAATCTAAAAAAACATAAAAGCCCTACAAAACCTAAAACACTAATAACCTAAAGCCCTTAAAACCCTAAAAATACTAAAACACTTCGGAAACCATAAAAATCATAAAAATACAAAAAAAATAGAAAAAATACCCTAAAACCTTAAGAAAAATATAAAAACCTAAATATAATTAACACCCCTAAAAACCATAAAATACACTAAAACCCATAAAACCTAAAAAAACTCAATACCCCTAAATACCCAAAAAACCATATAAATCCTAAAAGACCCTAAATTTCCTATAAATCGTAAAAAAACCTAATACCCCATGAGAAAACCATAAAACCTAAATTCACTTAAAACCACTAAAAACCATAAAAACACTAAAAAACTAAAAACACTAAAAAGTCCACACAAAAACCCTAAAACCCACGTGAAACTCTAAAAACCCATTATAACCATAAAAATGAAAAAAAAAAATATGAAAAAATATTAAAATCCCTAAAAACTCAAATGACCATAGAATCCTAAGAAAACATTCAAAATCCATAAAAACCCTATAAACCATAAAAATCCTAAAAAATCTCTAAAAATATCAGAAAACATAAAATGCCCTAAAAACCTAAAAACCTCTAAGAAAACATTAAAAAAATAAAACAATTAAAACATATAAAAATGCTAAAATCCTAAAAATCCTAAAAACCATAAGACCCTCAAAATCTCTGAAACCCCTAAAACCCATAAAATTTATACAAATTCCCTAAAATTACTAAAAACATGAAAACCCCACTAAACCCTAAAAACCCTAAGTATACCTTAAAAATATAAAAATACATAAACCACTTAAATCCCCTTAAAAATATAGTAAAACCTAAAAATCCTAAACCCCTTAAAAGACCCTAAAACCCCTAAATTCTTAAAAAACTAAAATCCTAAAACCCCGATAAGACCATTAAATCTCAAAAAAACCCTCTAAACACCTAATAACGTTAAAAACAGTGATAAATCTTAAAAAAATAAAAACAAAAAAACGATAAAACCCTAAAAACCCCCTAAAAACCATAAAAACCATAAAAACCATAAAATCTCTCAAAATTCCAAATAAATGAAAAACCCATAAAAATCCTTAAAATCCATAAAATTCCTCAAAAATGTAAAAATCCCTAAAAACATGAGAGAAATAATAAAACCCTTATATCTTAAAAAAAACCCCCTAAAAACCGAAAAAATGATAAATACCCTAAAAAACTGATAAAACCCTCAAAATACTATAAAACCATAAAATATATTAAAAATCCATAAAATTTAAAAAAATCATAAAATGACTAAAAGTACATAAGAAATCCTTAAAAACCAAAAAACACATAAAATTATTAAAAACATGACAAAAATAAAAACTCTAAAAACCCTAAATATCCTAAAATCCATTAAAACCCATAAAAATTCTAAAACCCATAAAAAAATTAAAGCCCAAAACACTTTAAAAACTATTTAAACACCTAAAATAAAAAAAAAAATCTAAAAGTACTTAAAAAACTTAAAAAGATAAAAATCCTAAAAACTGAAAAAACCATAAATCCCCAAAAACCCGAAAACCCTCAAAATCCCTTAAAATCCTAAAAAATAATAAAAATCCTAAAAAATCCCTAAAAATATAATAAAACATTAAAAACCCAAAAACCTGTGAATGGTCCTGAGAAAACATTAAAATCCTAAAAACACTTAAAACCTCTAAAAGCTAAAAAAATCCAAAAACCGCTAAAATCCCCTAAAAACCCTAAAGCCCATAAAACCCCTAAAAATAGTAAAAACCCCCTATTAAGTGTACAGAATGAGGATGGCGGCTGAATCCCTTAGATGCTCTCGTGCTTGCCTCCTATCACGATGATTATTCCATGGAACAACGATGATTTCCTTACGGTTGTGGCTTCTTAGGTGTCAGTTTCCACAGCGTTGCAGCCCCCTCCTCTTGTGGCACGTTTCTTATGGATCTGGATCTATGTTGCCCTTGCAGATTCTCTGGCGTCATCCCCAGACAAAGAAGTCAACTAGGGATGATTGGGTCAGATCCAGCCTCTCTGTCGCGTAGCATTGTAGTTTCTTGGATAAGTGGTTCAGTTTTGGTCTTTGGTGTTGCAGATCCACAGTGGAGCCACTCATATTTGGTTTGGTCGGAGTGTGGCATTCCATGGAGGCCTGGGTCAGATCTGTGATTCTAGAAGCTGGGCAGAGAGTCGTGGATTTGTGGTGAAGGGGGATTCAATGATGTCTTAGTAGATTTCAAGGTGAGGATATGTCTTGTAGTTGAGAACTGGGGATGGATGAAACTTGGTGGTTTTCTCGGCATTGTGATTGTTTTGGGACAATGTTTCTTATTGTTTTGTTTCAGGCTTTTAGATCTGTTCAAGAGGTGAGGTTGGATTTGCACCGTTTTTGCAGAAAATCCAAGTTCGTTTTTCTGGATTCTCTCTTTCAGATCTGTCTCATGCTTAGGTTGAAGGGCACGTTATGTTTTGTTGCTTTTGTCCATTTCATTGGATGGTGGTTTTCCATGTGGTGACTGTTTTGGTCGAGATTTGTTGTGGATGCTAGTTTTTGTTTCTGTGGAGTGGTGCTGGATGCTGCGGTTGGGTTACGGACATGGGTGCTGGTTTCCCACAATATTGTTGCTGAAGTGTTGGTTAAGATGTGTTATTCTATGGATGATATATTGGACTATATTCCTCTGTGGTGTTGTGGGTCTCGTTGTGAATTGGTGTGGATGTTGGATTTTGTTTCTCTTGAGTGGTGATGGATTTCTTCTTTCCTTTGAATGTTGCGGATGTGTTCTTGGATGTGCTACTAGGTGTAAATTTCTAGAAGTTGACTGGAATTTTCTACTTCATGTTAAGGTAGCGAAGGTGAGACCTATGTTTTTTATGCTTCTCGTTCTAGGATGCTGGCAGTTTATATGTTTTTCAAGGGGGTGACGGTTGATGAAATTGGTGTTGAGTGATGGTTGTTGCTGTTTGGCTGAGAGATGCAGCTGGAGATGATCATTAATTTCTGGCTTTTTTGTTTTTTCTTTTCCATGTATTTTGGGTTTTTTGGGTACTCTTAGGTTTTGAGGGGTTGTCCAGGGTTTTTGGGTGTGGGTTGTTTGACCCCACCCCTCCCTTGTCTTTTGTGTCTGTTCTGCTGTGTCTTTTTATCTACTAAATTTGAGGGGGGGGGGGGGGGGGGGGGGTTGGGAATAGCTTGACCTCCACATCTTCCTTTCCCTATTAAGTGTAAAACCCCTAAAATTACATAAAAACCATAATAAACCACAAAAAACTATAAAAACCCTTTAAAACCAAAAAAACATTAAAAACTCTAAAAAACCATAACAACCCTAAAAACTCAAAAAAAACCCTAAAACCCAAAATAACCCATAAAGACCCTAAAAACCCTCAAAATCCATAAAAACCTAAAAGGAAATAAAAATCCTTAAAATTCCCTAAAACCCCTAAAATATAAAAAAACTCTAAAATCACGAAAAACCATAAGAAAACCTAAAAACCCTAAAAACAATTAAATCCCCAAAGGTTTTAAAATTGATAAAAAAATCTATAATCCCTAAAAACTCCTAAAACCCATAAAAATCCTAAAAATACATAAAAATCCATAAACACATTAAAAAAAGAAAATACCAAATAAAATATTAAAAACCTATATGAAATAAAACCCCTACAAACTAAATAATGATAAAAACCCTAAAGAACCCTGAAAATACAAAAAAAAATCCTAAATTCCTAAAAACCATAAATATCCTTGAAAACCTTAAGAAATTTTAAAACCCTATAAAACCCCCAAAATCCTATAAAATATTTAAAACCCTTTAAACCCATAAAAAAGATAAATAAACTCTAAAAAACCTTATAAAACCTAAAAAATAAAAAATACCCTAAAATCTAAAAAACAAAAAAAACACTAAAACCCCCAAAAACCTTCAGTATCACTAAAACCCAAAAAAATCAAAAACATCATAAAAAATCCCAAAAACCCCAAAAATCATAAAACACCTTAAAACCCCATAAAAACCCTAAGAAAACCTTAAAATCTAAAAACAATAAAAACCCCTAAATCTCCTAAGAATAAAAAACACTAAAAAACACTAAAATCCCTAAAACCCATAAAAACCATTATAACCCTAAAAAACACTAAAAATTTCAATACCCTTTAAACCTTTAGAAACATTAAAAAACTCTGGAAAATCTCAAAACCCCTAAAAACTCAAAAAACCCCTATACCCTAGCAAAAACACAAAAAACTAAAAACATAAATCCCTCAAAATACCTAAAAACACTAAAAACAATAAAAATCTTATAAAACACTAAAAATCCATAAAAATTTAAATCCCCTAAAACTCTGAAAACCCCTATGAAAACCTTAAAAACTTAAATTAATATAAATCCCCAAAATAATTTAAAACTAAAAAACCAAAAACCTATAAAAACAAAAAGACCCCTAAAAACCCAAAAAACACTAATAAACCTTTGAAAACACTAAAAACACATCAAACCCCTAAAATGTTAAATACTATAAAAAATATTATAACCCCCAAAAAATAACAAGAAACTGTAAAAATGAAAAAACCCTAAAACCCCTAAAAACCCTAAAAATACTTAAAATGCCTAAAAACCCTAAAAACTAAAAAATACTAAAAATCCCTAAAAATCCAAAAAATCATCCGAAGGAATAAAAACCATGAAAACCCATAAGAATACCTTTAAAACATAAAAAAAACATAAAACCACTAAAAAGCTAAATACACTAAAAATACTAAGAACCCCTAAAACACTAAAAAAAATTAAAACCCTGCTAACCCATTAAACCATAAAAAATATTAAAAACATTAAAAATCTTATAGACCCCTAAAAATATTTAAAAAAACTCTAAAATACTACAAACACCATAAACACCAAAAAAAACAAAAAAACGAAAATCCTTAAAAACCCAAAAAAAATCACTAACCCTCAAAATCACTAAAATCCCCACAAACTCATAAAATTCCCAAAAAAACCCTAAAAATTCCTAATAACATAAATAACCCTAAAAACCATGAAAACCCCTACAAAAACATTAAAAACCGGAATATATTTAAAAAACTCTAAAAAACATAAAATGCTAAAAACCCTCAAAACCCTAAAACCCTAAAAAACACTAAAACCCTAGAACAATAAAAATCCCAAAAGACCTCAAAATCCTTAAAAACATATTGAACCAGAAAAGTGCTTAAAATAATAAAAACCTAATAAATTATAAAACACTAAAAAACCCCAAAGGATCGTAAAAAAGATAATAACCCCTAAAACCCATAAAACCCACTAAAACGTTTACAATCCCTATAAACCCATAAAAACATAAAAATAACTAAAAACTCTAAAATTCTTTTAAACCCCTAAATATGTTAAAAATCTAAAAAACTCAAAAAAAAACCCAAACCCAAAAAACCGTAAAACCCATAAAAATCCTAAAAAACTAAAAACAATCAATACTATGAAAACCCTTAAAACCTTAAAATCTTTAAAAAATCCTTAAAAATCCCTAAAAATGTAAAAACACTTAAACCATGAAAAACTATAATTAAACCATAGAAAACTATAAATGGTAATAAACCTAAAAAACAATAAAAATTATAAAAATAAAAAAAATGTAAGAAATCCTAATAAATTTGGAAAATATAATAAAAACATAAAACCCTAAAATAAATTAAGACCTGTAAATACATAAAAACGAAAAAAATCCTAAAAACCATAAACGACTCAAAAATCCCAAAAATCCTCAAAAAACCATAAAACCTTTAAAACCCCTAAAAACTGAAAAAAACCCCTAAAACACTAAAAACTCTTGAAAACCCATGAAATGATAAAAACCTCTAAAAATCCTTAAAACCCATAAAAAATCAAAAAAAATCTAAAACCCAAAAAAACCCTAAAACCATAAAAAACATAAAATCCCCCAAAATCCCTAAAAACATAAAAACCTTAAAACCAAGAAAATACTAAAAACCCATAAAAATTCCTTAAAATATAAAAAACACAAACACCCAAAAAATCCCTAAGAAAACTTTTAAATCCTAAACACACATAAAACAATAAAAAAAATGATGAAACCCATAAAAACCTCAAAATCCCTAAAATCCAAAAAATAATAAAAATTATATAAAATACCTAAAAATCCTTAAAATTGTAAAAAACCATAAAAACTATAAAAATCCCTTAGAAAACCATAAAAACCTAAAACACTTAAAACTTCAAAAAAACAAAAAAAAGCAGAAAACCCTATAAACCCCTAAAAACCCTAGAACCGATAAAAGCCTTAAAAACCCATAAAACCATAAAAACTCAAAAAAAACATAAAAACCTTAAAACCACTAAAATATATAAAATTATTTTATAATCCTAATATTGTTAAAAAGACTCTAAAAACCTTAACAACCCTCAAAAACTAAAAAAATAACAAAACAATCGTAAATCCCTAAAATGAATAAACACCATAAAAACCCTCAAAATCAATAAAAACCCCTAAAAACTATAAAAATACTTAAAACCCCTAAAAATCCCTTAAAAATGTAAAAAACCCTAAAACCATAAAAAATAAGAAAAATTAAAAACCTAAAATGCTAAAAATCCTAAAAATAAAAAAAAACGCAAAACCCCCATAAATATACCTAAAAATGTAAATCCCCAAAAAATCCAGAAAAACATTAAGAAAATATTGAAAACCTCAAACCCATAAAACACATCAAAACCTAAAAAAAACCCTATAACCCATAAAATACCCTAAAATACCTAAACCTTTAAAAACCATAAAAACCCTTAAAACATTATAAACCCCTAAAAACTGTTAGAAGCCAAAACCCAATAAAAACTCAGAAAACTATTTAAACCCCATGAAATCATAAAAAAACATTGAAAACCTTTAAAATCATAAAATTTAAGAAAAATTTAAAAACAAAAATAGGAAAAAACCCTAAAAACCCCTAAAAACCTAAAAAATCCCAAATAAATTTAAAAACAATAAATACCCAGAAAACCCTTAAGAAATCCTAAAAAAGATTAATTTACTTGAAAACGCAAAAAATATTTTTAAAAAATAAAAACAAAAAAACCTCAAACCCCTCAAAATCCATAAAAATCAATAAAAACCATAAGAATACTTAAAAATCCCTAAAAAATGCTAAAAAGAAAAAAACCCAAAATAACCTAAGAAAACCAAAAATTCCTAAAACACTTAAAACCCCAGAAAACATACAAAATGCTAACAACCATAAAACAAACTAAAACTCCTAAAACACATAAAACACCTAAAATAATTAAAAACTCTAAAACCCCATAAAACCCCTAAAACTACTAAAAACTCAAAAAAAAATTAAACCTATAAAAATTTAACAACTCTATAAAAAAATAAAACCTATAAAAAAATAAAAAAATATAAAACCCAAGAAAACCCATAAAACACTAAAAACACTAAAAACTCTCAAAACCCTCAAAATACCTAAAACCCTAAAAACCATAAAAAAACTAAAAAATCCATAAAAATACCTAAAAATGTAACAGCCCCTAATATTCCTTAAAAAAATCTTCAAAAACCGTAAAAACATAAAAACTCTTTAAACACCTAAAAACATAAAAAATGTCAAAAATAAAAAAACCCTATTAAATCTTAAAACCCAAAAAATCGTAAAAAAAAATATAAAAGCCTTAAAAAACCTAAAACACCATAAATACTATAAAATGCCACTAAAAACCACGAATAACCCATTGAAAAACTCAAAAATAGAAAAAAAAAACATAAAACCCTAAGATACCTAAAAATGCCAAAAACCCTAAAAACCCTAAAACCCCTAAAAACAATAAAAAACCTAAAACCCCTCAAAATCCCTTAAAACCCTAAAACCCCATAAAAATACAAAATCCCAAAAAACCCTTTAAAAGTAAAAAAACCCTAATACCATGGAAAACTATAAGAAAACCATAGAGGCCTAAAAACACATAAAACACCTAAAAACCTAAAAAATGCTAACAACCCTCAATCCTATAAAAAACATAAAACCCTTAAAAAACCTTAAATTGATAAAAACCCTAAAAACAAATAAAAATAGTAGAAAACCATTAATCCTTTAAAAGATTAATATAATCTAAAAATCCTTAAAACCCCTAAAAAACTCAAAACACCCAAAAACCCTAAAAAATCATAATAACCCTAAAAAAACTAAAAAACCTAAAAACCATCAAAATCCCAAAAAAAACTCTAAAAACAATAAAAATACTAAAAATACATAAAGATCCATAAATACATAAAAACCTTAAAAACCTTGAAAAATTCAATGAATAAATTCTAAAAAAATGAAAGAATCACTAAAATCGCTAGATAAAAATCATAAAAATCCTAAAAGGCTCAAAAAAAGTAAAAAAAATTAAAAACTAAAAACATTTAAACCTCTAAAAACCCATAAAAACCATGAAAAACTATAAAAACTCAAAAAACTCTAAACACACTTTAAAAACAAAAAACATTAAAAACTCCCAAAAACCATAAAACCCCTAGAAAACTCAAAGAAACCCATAAAACAAAAAAACCACAAAACCTTGAAAACCCTAAAATACCCTAAAACCCTCAAAATTCATATAAACCCTAAAAATGCATAAAAATCATAAAAAATTCATAAAAATACCTAAGAACATAAAAAACTATAATAAATCCATAATAACCTAAAAACACTTAAAACCCCAAAAACCCTAAAAATAATAAAAACAATTAAAACACAAAAACCCAAAAATCCTTAAAATCCATAGAAAACCATAAAAATCCTGAAAAATACCTAAAAACATAAAAAACTATGAAAACTGAAAAATGTTAAGAAAAGCCTTAAATACCTAAATACAATTAGTACCCATAAAAACCCAAAAAAATGTTAAAACCCCTAAACATCCCAAAAAAGATCCAAAATCCATAAATACAACTAAAAACCAAAAAGATACCCTTAAAACCATAAAACCGTAAAAGAATATAAAAACTCTAAAAAATCTAAAAAACTCTAAAAACCAATTCAACCACTAAAAACATTAAAATAATAAAAAAATCAAAAAAACAATAAAATTAAAAAATCTACTAAAACCAAAAAAACCAGAAAAACCCAAAAACCCAAAAAACCCTAACAAAATTCAAAATCCCTAAATCCCTAAAAAGAACTGAAATACTAAAACACATAAAAATTCATAAAAACTTTACAAAACCTAAAAACCCTAAAAACCCATAAGAAACACTTAAAACCCAAAAAACCCTTTGAACCCCTAAAAACCTAAAATTGCTAACAACTAAAAAACACCTCAAACCGTAAAACCCGAAAACCACTCAAAATCCCTAAAACCCCTAAAACCCATAAAAATCCTAAATAATTCCAAAAAAATCCTTAAAACATAAATAACCATAGAAACCCAAAAAACTATTAATAAAACCTTTAAAAAAATTAAAACCCATAAAATCTAAAAAACAAAAAAAAACCCAAAAAACCCAAAAAAGATCCTAAAAACAATAAAACCCCTAAAACCCCTAAAACCATAAAAATATTTAAAACCAGTAAAACTCACAAAAAAATTCAAGAAACCCTTTAAATACCTAAAAACATTAAAAAACTATAAAAATCATTTTAAACCCAAAAATACAAAAAAAAAACCATAAACCCCAAAAATCCAAAAAACAAAAAAAAAATTAATAACCCCTCAAAATACTAAAATCCCATGAAACCCATTAAAATTCTAAGAAATACATAAAAATGTCAAAAAACATAAAAAAAATCATAGAAATCCGAAAAATCATAAGAAACCCATAAAACCCTAAACATAATAAAACCACTAAAATACCTAAAAACAAAAAAAAACCTTAAAACCCCTAAAAAACCTAAGAAATTCAAAAAACTATAAAAATTCATAAAAACACTAAACAAATATAAAAATACAAAAAATACCAAAGAATGCCTAAAAATAAAAGACCCCAAAATACCCTGAAAACCGGTAAGAAAACCTTAAGAACCTAAAAACACATTAAAATACTAAAAATGATAAAAACCCAAAAAATGACCCTAAGGTCCATAAAAATCCTCAAAATCCTAAAATCCAATTAAATAATAAAAAGCTAAAAAACCCACAAAACCCTAAAAACCCACTAAATTTTATAAAAACCATTAAACCTGCTAAATTTTAAAAAAAAATAAAATTAATAAAAACCATAAAACTCCAAAATACAATAAAAACCCTAAAAACACGAAAAACCATAATATCTATAAAAAACAATAAAAATAAAAAAATAAATCTCTAAAATCCCAAAAAACATAAAAACCCCTAAAACCCATTAGAAAACCATATAAAAATAAAAAAACTTTAAACATCTAAAAACCTAAAAATCTAAAAATACAAAAATCCCTACAAGTCCTAAAAACTATAAAAATCATCAAAATATATTAAATCCCTAAAAACCATAAAAAACCTAAAATACCCTAAAAATCCATAAAAATTTAAAAAACCCAAAAATCCTTGGGAAACCCTAAGAAAACATTAAAGGAAAAAAACTCAAACCCCAAAAAAACCAAAGAAATTCTAAAAACCCTAAAAATAATCAAAAATACCTAAAACCCCCCCAAAAAAATTTCTAAAAACCTAAAAAATACAGAAAAATCCTAAGACACTAAAACCACTAATAACCCTAAAACCTCTTTAATACTCATAAAAACCTAATAAACATTAAAAATTCTATAAACCCTTTAAATCTATAAAATGTTAAAAAAATATAAAAACCCTTTTAAACCCTAAAAATATAAAAACCCTTTTAAACCCTAAAAATATAAAAAACCCTAAAAATAACCACAAAACCATTAAAAATACTAAATACATTAAAATCCCCCAAAACCTAAAAACCCATAAAAATCCTATAAATACAAAAACTTCTTAAAAATGTAAAGAACCCTAAAAACCATGAAAACCCCTAGTAAAACCTTAAAAACCAAAAACACATAAAAACCCTAAAAACATAAAAAATTCTAAAACCCCTAAAAAATTCTTAAAACCCTCAAAATCCATAAAAATGCTAAAAACCATAAAAATTCTCAAAAGACTTAAAATCATTATAAATTAAATGCCCCTAAAAGCCATGAAAACCCCTAAAAACCTAAAAATGAAAATAATTATATAAACCCCTAAAAGGACCCTAAAATATATAAACCCCCTGAAATAATAAAATCCATAAAAACCTTAATCACCATAAAAACCCATAAAACACTAAAACCACTAAATACTCTAAGAACACTCTAAACCTAGAAAAACAAAAAAATCTCAAGAAACCGTAAAAATTCCAAAAAACACTATCATCTTAAAAAACCATAAAACACTAAAAAACCCTAAAACCCAAAAAAACTTGAAAAAATATAAGAAAAAACTAAAAAACTAATAACACATAAATGAAATAAAAATTTAAAAAAGTCAAAAAACCATAAAAAACCCCTAAAAACCCTAAAACCCCTAAAAACCATTAATATCCCTAAGAACCCTAAAAACTATAAAAAACAAAATACCATTAATATCACTAAAAAGTTAATAAATATAAAAACCTCAATAACCCTAAGAAAATTATAAAAACTTAAAACTCTAAAAACCCCTTAAAATCCTAAAAATATAAATAACCTAGAAACCATAAAATGATCGTAGAAACCCTAAACCCCTTAAAAACCTTAAATCCCATTAAAACCTTAAAACCCCTAAAAACCCACATAATCCTTAAAAATCACTAAAAACACTAAAAAACCTTTAAATCCTTTAAAATTTTCGAAACTATGAAAACCTTATAAATTGTAAGAAAAATAAAATAGAGACAAAAAACCATAATAAATGTACAATCCCGAATGCCATAAAACCATAATAATCCCTAAAACCCTAAAAACCGTATAAATTCCAAAAAATATCTAATAACGTAAATAAAACCTGAAAACCCCTTAGAAAAACTTAAATAAATAAAACAATTGAAGCCCCTAGAAATGGAAAAACACTAAAATACCTAAAATACCCTAAACCCCTAAAAACCCTAAATACCCTCAAAATCACTAGAAAGCCTAAAAAACCTTAAAAATAATAAAAATATCCATAAAAATATCTAAAAACATAAAAAACACCAAAAAACCTAGAAAAACCCCAAAGAAAACGTAAAAAACCTAAAAACATTAAAAACCATTAAAAACCTAAATATGATAAAAACCCTAAAAACCCATAAAATGCCCTAAAAACCCAAATAAACCTTTAAAATTAAAAAATCCTAAAACATGAAAAGACTTTTAAATCCCTAAAAATTATTAAAAAATATAAAAAACTATAAAAACCCTAAAAACACTAAATAAAATCTATAAAACCCATTGAAAACCATAAGAAACCCCAATACACCAAAGAAACCACACATAATCCCTAAAAAACTATAAAACCAATAAAATCCCTAAAACCCTAAAAATATATAAAAACCTTGTAAACCCCTAAGAAATCAATGGAGATGGCTCAAGGAAGGGGACCTGATGGTGATGGTGATCACGTCCGCACCTTGTATTCTCCACCCCCTGCCGGCAAGGAGGTTCCTTCTCTAGCATTGCTAGAGGTCTGCGACCATAATGAGCTTTTCCAGCTTTGTAACCAGAATTTACATGGGTCTAGTGTTGGTGCACCGAAGGCCCCATGTTTGAAGTTCAACATTGCGGAGGCGGAAAAATCCACGATCTTACCTTCTTTATCTGATTTTGACCCCCTTCCCCTGGTCGTGTCATTCGAAAAGGGCGGGTGGCTCATGTCTCGGTGAATCGAGAGGCTGTGTAGGAAAGGCGCAATTTGTGTCGTTTCTCCATTATTGCTCGGGTGTTGACCCCCAAGGGTGAGAATCTCTTGAAGTTCTCTGATCTTTCCAATCAAATCAATGAAATCTGGGTTTTCTCTGAGTGGTGTATGAATGCCAAGCGGTGTGGGTATTATCATATTTTCTTCCCCTCGGATGAGTGCAAGAGACATGCATAGAGCAATGACTCTCTCAATTTGAAGTCTAGTCTCATAAGTACTCAAGAATGGGATCGAAATTTCGACCCGTTGAATGTCAAGAACACTTTTGTGCAGATATGGATCCGCATTATAAGCTCAGCTGGCTTTATTGGCATCTTCGGATCCTTTGGGAAATTTCTTCCTCGGTAGGCTATCCCATTCGCATTGACAAGGTGACTGAAAATCCAAAGTATGGGCATTTTTCCCACGTCCTTGTTGAGGTGGATTTGGCCTCCACTTTGATTGAAGAAGTTGTGCTCAACACTGATGAAGACAACTTCAAGATGCAGATCCTTTATGAGCATACACCCTGATTTTGTCTTCACTGTCATCTCGTTGGCCACCTCATCTCTGATTGCATTCTTTGAAAGTGCGCTTCAAGTGCAATCTTAAAGGACACTCTGCTGAGTCCTGTACCAGGAAGCTCGACGCAAGAGCGGGGGTGAAGGCTCATGCACCTGCTCCCTCCCAGCATGTCTCTGAGGAAGTTTGGTGCCCTGTGGAACTACCTTCACCAAGGAGGGTGCTGGAGCCTGATGACACCCTCTTTCAAGAGACCACCTCCCGCTTACATGGAGTTGACTCTGGGTCCAAATCCCAAGATGAAAGACTGGAGGGCACGGACTCTGCTGTCGCTTCTCCCAGCTTGCAGACAGTCTTGATTGAGCTTGGACAATCCTCTGTACCTATTGCTGGTCAGGTTATGGATGAGCTTGGCTAGCCCCTCCCTGATCCTTCTCTGGTGACAGGCATTGCCTGCTATCAGGAACTATCCCCTCCATTGCAGGTGGTGGATGATGGGCTGGTCTCTGTAGGGTTATATGTCCCTTCTGGGCATGAGAAGGTCTCCGCACTCCTAGCTCACCCATCTCTCTCTGGAGATTATTTCGTTGTTGTGTCCCCCAATAGGGTTGCACAACGATACACAGTTAAAGATGCCTCCCCGACTTCTCTATGTCCTACTAACAGATTTACCCCTCTCAGTGGTAGTTTCTGGGTGGATCGGGTTGAGCAGAATGATGAGGAGGCTGAATGGTCCTCCAAGTTGGCTCACCTGGCCTCATCACATGAGGCTAGTTCTCAAACAGTTGATGATCTGGGACTCAAATACTGGGCTCCTGAGGTTGATCCTTCACCTAAGAAAAAGCATGTGGACCGGCCCAAGAAGAAAGGGAAGAAATCAAAGGCGAAGGCCGGAAATGTTTGCATCAACCCGGTGAACGGGGCGCCCTTGGCCTAATTTTATGCGGATACTCTTCTAGAACTGCCAGGGGATAGGGAACCCTCCCACTTTCTTAGCCCTTAGGCATTTCCTCACCTCCCAGAGGTTGTTGGTTCTTGGTATTACGAAACCAATGATCATGTTTAAAAACTGGATGGGTTTCAACTGGCACAACCTTGGTTATTCCCGTGTTTCAAAGACTGCTAATGATAGTGGCCTTGACACCCTTTGGGTGCTTAAGCATGATGACACTCAGTTGACATCGTTTGAGGTGCGTGATCAAGTCATCACCTTATCTGTCATGCAAAATTTTTTCCCCCTCTCTCTGTCTTTTGTGTATGCCTCCTGCTCTTACATGAGGAGACGAGTCTTATGGGATCAATTGACTATGCTCCATAGACTCATTGGGAATAGTTGGATTGTAGTTGGGTATTTCAATACTATCTTGCGTCCGGATGATAGGATTGGATCCAACTTCTCTCGCTCAGCTGCCTTGGAGTTTTCCTCTTGTCTTGATGCTTGTAACTTCTTGGAGGTCCCTATTTCTGGAGCCTCCTTCACTTGGGGGCATTCTACTGTGAATGGTAGGCAGTTCAGCAAGCAAGATAGGTGTTTTTACAAAATCAATGATGTTTCATTTCCCTTTGATGTCTCGGGATTTACACTTCCCAAGTTCCACTCGGATCACAATACTTTGATTATTGACAACACCATAGTCGCCTCAAGATATTCACCTCTTCCTTTTAAGTTAAATAACGCATGGCTTATGATTCCTGGTTGTAGGGAAATTTTTCTCAATGGCTGGGATGAAGACTTTCGGGGCAGTCATTTCCATAGTTTGGTTCCCAGGATAAAAAAAATCAAATATTTTCTTAAAGACTGGAGCAAGGACTGTTTTTCCAGTCTAGACAATGACATCCGAGATGCTGAGTATCAACATGCTGTCCACCAGGAAGCTAATTATCTTCTTCCCCTACCCTCTCAGGAGGAGCTGCAACTTCATTCCAAACTCGATGATCTTCTGGATCTTAATGAAAAGTTGGCCAAGAAACAATTTAGTTTGAGATGGCTCAAGGATGGGGATCGCAACTCGAAATTCTTCCATCGGTTGCACAGGGAGAAAAAATCCAAAATCTGTCTTAAGGCTGATCGCATTTAGGGTTCTACCTTTACTTCAGAGGATGATATCTCCTCTGCTATTGTTAATCGTTTTCAAGGGATTTATTCGGATGATGGTAGGGAATACAACATCCCCTTGATGGACTCCATTCTTCCATGTGTTGATGAGCATCAGAACCGAGATCTAATGATCCCGCCCCTTGTGAAGGAGGTTAGGGCTGCTCTATTCTCTTTGAACATTGACAGCACAGCGGGACCGGATGGCTTCACCAACAAATTCATCATTTTCTACTGGGACATACTACATGAAGTCATTGTCAGTGCTGTGCGGGAATTATTTCTCACTACCATATTTCCACATGGGGTAAACTCTAACTTCATTGCCCTGATTCCTAAAAGGGACAATTCCATTGATATTGGTGATTTTCGACCGGTGGCCATTGGAAACACTGTCACAAAAATTATCAGCAAGGTTCTGGTCATGCGACTTGGGAAGTTCAAGGGGGATATCTCACCCCGTATCAGTTTGGGTTTGTCCCGTGCAGGTGCTTCCAGGACTTCCTGTTCACGGCCTCAGAGAGCATCAACGTCATGAAAAAGCCGTCCAGGCATGGAAACATTGCAATTAAGGTTAAAATCTCCTAGTATTTTGACACTATCAAGTGGAGCTTTATTTCTCATGTCTGGAATAAGTATGGTTTCTTGAGAAATTTTATTAGGATCATCATGTCCATTCTTAGAAGTGGGTGGGCCTCTATTCTTTTAAATGGCTCCCCTAAGGGGTTTTTCCCCTGCTCCCGTGGAGTCAGACAGGGTGATCCTATATCAGGAATCCTTTTTGTGATCGCAGAAGACTATCTTAGCAGGTTCCTCATTGATCTTTGTCAGGATGGCCTCTTCAGTCCTATCTAGGTAGGGAGGGACCTTCATGTTCCATCCCATCTGCTGTATGCAGATGATATTCTCCAATTTGGGCAGGATGATAAATGTACTCTTGATTCCATCCATATGATCTTCTGGCATTATGAACATGTTGCAGGACAATCCATCAGCTGGAATAAGTCTTTGATTGTCTTTAGGGATGGGATTTCATGGTCCCGATGGATCTCCATTTCCATGTCCCTTGGTGTAAAGAGAGGTTCGTTACCTTTTGACTACCTAGGTGTTCCCATCTTTTGGGGACGTTTCAAGCAGTGTTACCCTGAGAACAGTGCCTCTAAAATCACTCAATAGTTGGAGAAATAGAAAGGGGAGTCCCTCTCGCAAGATGCAAGGGTCTGCCTTATCAACTCGGTGATTACCTCTATGTTCACTTATGCTTTCTCCATTTATAGGTGGCCGGTTAAGCTTATCATGGACCTGCATACAAAGATCAGAATTTTTTCCTGGACGGGGTGCATAACTCAAAGGAAACTGGTCACCATGGCCTGAAAGGAATTCACCAAGCCAATTGAGTTGGTTAGGCTTGGTATCAAAGACCTCAGACGCTACAATGATTCCCTCCTTGCTATGTATACTTGGGGGCTGCTAAGTCCTATGGCTCCGAGTTTGGATTTCACTCGGGAAAGATTTGTGCTCAAGCTTTGTGATGGATATAAAGGGTATTTCCCCTCCTCTGTTTGGCCAGTAATCTGGGCCTCATAAAAGGCCATTGTACCTCTTTCTAAATGGTTAGTCTCCAAGCACTCAGCCTTGAATTCTTGGTCTATGCCCTGGCTTGACATGCCCCTGCAAGATTTCATCAGCCCTACTCCTGGCTTGAAGAGACCGTCTATTACGGAGTTCATCTCGAGGCTGGAACAGTTTGAGGCCCTCCTGTCTTCTGTTTTACTCCAAATCCAGCGCTATCTCTTCATACATTCTGATATCCTGATCTGGACGCCCAATCTAGTTGGGCGACTCGCTGCTAAGGACTACTGTCGGTATAATTGTTCCAGGGGATCCCCTCCACTGACCTGGCTTTCTATGTTCAAGAGTAATTTCATTCCCCCTTCAAATCACCTTCTTATCTGGAAAATCTAGAAAAATCGGTTGCCCATACAGATCCAATTGCAGAGAGTAGGTATCAACCTTGCCCCTGTATGTTTCCTTTGCCTCATTGTGGAAGAAAATTTACAGCACACCTTCCTGCTGTGCAGATTCATCACTGATCTTTGGGGTTATTTGCAGCGGACTTTTGGGTTCCTTGATGGCCTTGAAAGGCCTTTTCATGAGCTCTTGGTGGACCTGTCTAACTGGGATTACAGTGAGTAGGTCGACAATTTTTTTCTGGATGCGGTTGCTGCCACGATCTCCTTTATTTGGAATTCTCAGAATGCAGTTTCCTTCAGTAAGAAATGACTCTCCTTTTATGCTGGAGTTTTGGCGATTCACAGGGATGTTTATGTGGCCTCCCGGTTTTAGACAGGACATATAGCGAATGATGTCTGTGAACTGATCATCCTTCGATTTCTTGGTGTGTCTGGAAGGTCCAAAAAACCCATGGTCCCCAGTTTTATTCATTAGATTCCTCCACCCCCTAGATCATGGTTAATGTGGATAGTGCGGCCCTTGGTGTCCCGGGCCCTACTGGATGTGGTGGAGTCTTCCGCACTTATCGGGGTTTTGTCAAGGGATGTTTTCAACGCTTTATCGGTGATGGGTGTGCTCTTGAAGCCGAGTTATGGGCCATTATAAAGGCAATTGAGTATGTTGTCAGATTCGGGTGGATTTTCCTATGGCTTGAGTCTGACTCCATGCTTGTTGTGAGTGCTCTTAAAAGAAGATCTAGGTGCGTCCCCTAGAGGCTCCTTACCCCGTGGATGGACTGCCTTTCCATGTGCCAAAGGCTGCATATTACCGTGACACATGTCTACCAGGAGGCCAATGTGGTTGTGGATGCTCTCTCCAAGCAGGTTATTGTGGAACACTGTTCTCTGTGGTCCTTTGTTGCCACGCCTCCCTGCTCATCTTTTGTTGTGTCTGATTTGAAGGGTGAGGTGCACACCCGGTTATGTAATCCCCTTTGTAGAACTCTTTTTTTTCCCTTTATATTTGTTTAAATTTGGGGGGGGGGACACTTACTTGGCCCTGAGCCTTCCTTGTCCTAAGAAATCAATAAATACCTAAAAACACCTAAAATCCCTAAATACCTGAAAAACACTAAAATCCGTAAAATCCCAAAAAACAGAAAAATACCTAAAGACCATAAAAATCCCTAAAAACCTTGAAGACCATAAAAATCCTAAATAAGTGCCAAGTATCTCGAAAAATGAAAAAATATTGAAAACCTTGAAAACTCTTAAAAAATCCTTAAAAACCAAAAAACACTTTAAAAACCTAAAAACCTATAAAATTCTAAAAAATGTAAAAAATACAAAACACCCCTCAAAACCCTAAAAATGATAAAAAATAAAAACACCTAAAAAATAATAATAACCCTAAAACCCACTAACAAATATAAAATCCTTTAAACCACTAAAAACAATAAAAATATATAAAAATCCATAAAACCATAAAAAACTCAGTAAAAACCATAAAAACCTTCAAAATCCATAAAAAACATAAACTCATTAAAATCAAAAAAATCCCTAAAAATCCATAAAAACATAAAAACCCCTAAAAATCCTAAAAACCCATAAGAAACCATTAAAAACCTAAACCACTTTAAACCACTACAAAACCTAAAAATCTCTAAAACCCCTAAGACCCCTAAAAACTGTAAAACCATAAGAATACTTAAAATCCCTAATAAACCATAAAAATATTCAAAATACCTAAAAATTAATAAAATCATAAAAAAACCAAAAAACCAAAAAACCCCTAAGGAAATCTTAAAACCTTAAAAAACTGAAAACAAGAAAACCCCTAAAACCCCTAAATAGACCACAAAACACCTAAAAAACCTAAAAACCAAAAAAAATCTAAAAAACATAAAAAACCCCAAAAAACCCCATGAAAACCCTAAAAACCCACTAAAAACTCCAAATACAGTTTAGACCCCTAAACATTAAAAAACTCTAAAAAACCAAAAAAAAAACATAAATGAAATAAAAAAAATAAAAAAAACCTATAACCCAAAAAACCCCTAAAAACTAAAATAACTTAAAAGCATAAAACACCCTAAAACCAAGAAAAATTATAAAAATGACTAAGAATAACTAAAAACATAATAAACCATGAAACCCTAGAATATCCTAAGAAAAACTTAAAAAATAAAAAACAATTAAAACCCCTAAAAACATAAAAATGATAAAAACCGTTAAATAACATAAAACACTAAAAACCCTAAAAACCAAAAAATCATCTAATAACATAAAAAACTCTACAAACCAATAAAACCCACAAAAAATCTAAACCCCCATTAAAACCAAAAAACCTTAAAAAAAACTCCAAAAAATCTTAAACCCTCTAAAAACTAACCCCCGCTAAAAACCTAAAACCCAACAAAATATTTAAAACCACTAATAAAACATAGAAACCATAAAAATCACTAAATATACATAAAATTAAAAAAAACCTTAAAAACCCTGAAACCCCAAAAGAAAACATTAAAAACTAAGAAACACTAAAAACCCCTAAAAACCAAAAAATTGCTAAAATCCAAAACACCCTCAAAATCCCTAAGATCCGTAAAAATCCATAAAAACTAAAGAAGCCCTAAAAATTCCTTAAAACTTAAAAAACCATTAAAATCTGAAAATACATAATAAAAAAATAAAAACATATAGATACTTAAAACCTCTAAAATCCTAAAAATTTCTATAATCCCTAAAAACCCTAAAAAGTTCACAAAACCCTAAAAACCCCTAAAACCATAAAAACACATAAAACCATATAAACATATAAAACCCCATAAAAAACCTAAAAGTGAAGTAAAAACTATGAATAAATCAAAAAATTATAAAAAACCTTTAAAACCAAAAAAACACAAAAAACCATAAAATCCAATAAAAACCCTAAAAACCGTAAAAACCCCTAAAACCCCTCAAAATTCCTACAACTGTAAAATCCAATAAAAATCCAAAAAAATACAAAAAAACCATAAAAACATAAAAAACCCTGAAAACCGTAAAACCATAAAAACACATAAAACACATAAAAACACTAAAAACCCTAAAAAACCATAAAACCCTAAAAACCCAAGAAACATTCAAAATCCTTAAAACCGCTAAAAATCATAAAAGTCTTAAAAACATAAAAATGTCAAAAAAAAACACTAAGAAAACCTTAAAAACCTAAAATAAATTAAAACCACTAATAACCTAAAAGGCTAAAAACCCTAAATTAGATAAAAAGACAATAAAACCCCTAAAACCTTAAACACCCTAAAAACCATAAAACCCCTAAGTCCCATAAAATCTATAAAAACAACTAAAAACATTAAAATCCATTTAAACTAATAATTTTTTTTAAAAAATAATAGAAACTATAAAAACATAAAAACCCTAAAGCCTAAAAAAACTTAAAAACCCCTAAAACTTCAAAACACCCTAAAATCTCTCGAAATCCCTGAAACACTAAAAAATAAAAATCCTTAAAAATCCTTAAAAATCTCTAATAACATAAAAAAACTAAAATACCTAAAAACCATAACAAAACCCATAAAAAAAATTAAAACCACTAAAACACTAAAATTCCCCAAAACCCCATAAATCCCTAAAAACCCTAAAAGTCCTAAAAACAATAAAAATCCATTAAAAATCCTAAAAACAAAAAAAGTCCAAAAAAAAAGAAAAAAAACTTATATGAAAACCATAAAACCAGAAAAAAAAACCTTGAACCCCTCAATAACACTAAAAACCCTAAAAACCCTAAAATGTCATAAAAACCTAACAACATAAAACCTATAAAACATTAAAAAATGAAAAAAAATCATAGAAACCCCAAACCACTAAAAACTATAACATCCCTTTAAACACCTAAAAACATAAAAACCCTAAAAACCCATCAAAACTCTAAAAAATAAAAAAAACCTCTAAAAACCCAAAAAAACATAAAAAATATGAAACCCATGAAAACCCACTAAAACCCCTCAAAATCCCTAATAACACCAAGTAACCATAAAATTCAAAAAAAATGACAAAGAATCCCTAAAAACATAAAAACCCTTAAAAAACCTAAAACCCCTAAAAACCGTAAAAACCTAAAAAACCTAGAAAAACATAAATCCCATAAAAAATGTAAAAATGATAAAACCTTAAAAAAACCTTAAATCCAAAAAACACGAAAATCCATTATAACCCAACAAAAACCTATAAAACTTTAAATCCATTATTTCCAAAAAAATTAAAACCCTAAAACTTATAAAACCTAAAAACCCCACTAAAATCTTTATAACTCAAAAAAAAACATAAAAAACAAAAAAAATCTAAAAACTCTAAATATACCTAAAACCCATAAAAACCATAATAATTCTAAAACACCCTAAAATCCATAAAAAGGTAAAAAACTAAAAACCTGTAAAACCCATAAGAAAACATAAAAAACCTAAAAATACATAATACCCATAAAAACCTAAAAAATGAAAAAACACTTAAAATCACTAAAACCCTTACCCCCACCCTCATCCCTAAAAAAATAAAAATCCCTTCAAAATCCAAAAAATCACAAAAAAAAACCTAAAATATAAAAACCCCAAAAAAATTAAAAACAATAAGAAAACCTTAATAACCTAAAAAAACACATAAAATACAAAGAACTAAAAAAATTCCAAAAACCATAAGACACCATAAAAACCAAAAAACCCTAAATTCAATAAACCCCCAAAAACGTTAAAAAACATTAAAAAATATAAAACCCAAAAAAAACCCATAAAAATATAAATAACCATTAAAAACGAAAAATTGTTAAAAAGTTATAAAAACTATAAAACCCCTACAAAAAAACCTTACAAATCCAAATAAACCACCAAATCCCTAAAAACACAAAAAAAGCTCAAAGCCCTCAAAAACACTAAAACCCAAAAAACCATAAAAATCCCAAAATATCCCTAATATTCCCTAAAAACATAAAAACCCCTAAAACTCTGAAAAAAACCTATTAAAACCTGAAAAACCTAAAAAAAATTAAAACCCATAAAATATAAAAAAATTCATAAAAACCTAAACAAATCTAAAAAACCCATAAAAATCTTAACACCACAAAAAATTATAAAACCCTTTAAACCCTAAAAAATATAAAATACTCTAAAAAACCTAAACCATAAAAAACCCAAAAAACCCACTAAAAACACAAATCCTTCTAAAGCACCATAAAAACAGAAAAACTACTAAAAATTAATTTAACCCTTAAAAATGTTAAAAACTATATAAACCATTAAAAATATTAAGAAACCCAAAATCCCAAAAAACCATAAAAAACCAAAAAACACACAAAATCCCAATAAACTCTAAAACCCCATAAAAATGATATGAAATCCATAAAAATCCATATAAACATGAAGATCCAAAAAAACGTGAAAATATCTAAGAAAACCATAAAAACCTAAAAACACAAAAAACACAAGAAAGCCTAAAAACACTAAAAACCATAAAATCCATTAAAATAACTAAAAAACCTAAAAACATAAAAATGATAAAAATACCTAAAACCCTCTTAAAATTCATATTAAACATCGAAGTCCTTAAGAAAAAATAAAAATCAAAAAACATAAACCCCTGAAAATGCTAAAAACCCTAAAACCCTAGAGAAGACCCTAAAAACGTAAAACCCCCTAAAAACCATAAAATCCCCTAAAACCACAAAATCCCAAAACCCGGAAAAGCCACTAAAACATATAAAATACATGTAAATCTTAATAAATAGATAGAATCTCTAAAAAACCATAAAAAACATAAAAGCACAAAAAATCCATAAAATCTCTAAAAACCCTAAAAACCCTAAAAACCCTAAAAAAACTAAAAACCCTCAAAATCCATAAAGACCATAAAAACCATAAATATCATAAATAATTCCGGATAATACCTAAAAACATAAAAACCCCTAAAACCCTGATAAACTGAACAAAAACAGTAAAAACTTAAACACACTTAAAACCCCAAAAAACAAAAAAAAAACCTAATAAACGCCAAATACAATAAAAACCATAAAGATCCCTAAAACCCATAAAATTCATAGAAATTTCTAAAAATATAATAAACACTAAAACCCCAAAAACCTTAAGAAAACCTTAAAAACCTAAATACACTTAAAACACCTAAAAAAGACTAAAAAACCTATAAACCCAAAAGACCCTAAAAGCCCTAAATACCACTAAAAAATAAAAACACTTAAATCCCATTTAATCCCCTTAAATATTTTAAAAACTATTAAAAAACTAAAAAACCCTAAAAACACAAAAATAACCCAAAACCCCATAACCACTATAAAAACTATAAAACACCGTAAAACACCTTAAAATCCATAGAAACAATAAAACATATAAAAATAAAAAATAGAAATTAAAATATATAAAAATAATAAAACCATAAAAACCCCAAAGAAAAACTTAAAAAACTAAAAACACTTAAACCCCTAGAAAACCTCACAACTCAAAAAACCCAAAAACCGAAATTTATCAAAATCCCTAAAAACCCCAAAAAACATAAAAATACCATAAAATCCATAAAATCACTTAAAATGTAAAAAACCCTGAAAGACATTTTGAAAACCTTACAAAACAAAAATACTATAAACCCCTATAAAACCTAAAAAACTTAAAACCCAAAAAACCCTTAAAGACCCTAAAATACCTAAAATACTTGAAAATAATAAAAACCCAGAAAAAATAAAAAACTTCTAAAATCCTAAAAAACATAAAAATCCCCTAAACACTCTAAAAACCATTTAAACACCTAAAAATTTTAAAAACTCTAAAATTAATTATAATCTCTAAAAACAAAAAATCCCATAAAACCTAAAAAAACCAAAAAACCACAAAAAAACCTTAAAACACAAAATAACGTCAAAATACAAAAAAAAACTCTAAAAACCAATAAAATTAATAACAAATACCTAAAATTCCGAAAACATAAAAATCCTAATGAACCTAACCCCCCCAAACCATAAAAACCTAAAAAACATAAAACCCTAAAAAGCATAAAAATACGGAAAACCCAAAAACCCCTAAAAACCCCTAAAAACCCCTAAAAACATAAAAAACCATAAATCCATAGAAACCCTAAACACCATAAAAACCCTAAAACACTGAAAAATATATAAACCCTAAAAACCCCTAAAAATTCTAAAAACTCTAAAAAACTATAAAACCCAAAATAACTCAAAAAAACCTTAAATCCCCAAAAAACTATAATAACCCTAAAAGACAACAAAAGAACCCCCAAATTCCCCAAACCCCTAAAAACCAATAAACATCATAAAAGAGCACTAAAAATCCCTGAAAATGTAAAATATCATAATACCCCTAAGAAAATCATAAAAACCTAAAAAGACTTGAAACCACAAAATTAAAAAAACTCTAAAAACTCTAAAAACTAAAAAATCTAAAAAAAATAAAAAAACCCTTAACATCCCTAAAAATCCTAAAAAAATAAAAATACTAACAAACCAAGAAAAAAACCTAAAAAGATAAAAACCCCTAAAATCCAAAAAACCCTAAGAAAACCATAAGAACCTTAAACAACAAGAAACCCTGAAAAAACCTAAAACCCCTATAAACCCTAAAAATGGTAAAAACATTAAAAACCCTTGAATGAACCTAAATAACCTAAAACACCTAAAAACCATAACACACTGAAAAACATTAAAAACCCTAAAAACGCAAAAAAAAAAACCTAAAACCCCTCTAAAAACTCTGAAAACCCTTTAAACCCCTAAAAACATAAAAAAATAAAAAAACCATTAATAGCATAAAAAATAAAAAAACCCTATAAATCCAAAAAAGAATAAAATCCATAAAATCCACAAAATCTATAAAAATACTAAAAACCTTGAAAACCCCAAATAAAAACATAAAAACCTCAAAACACATAAAAATAATAAAAAAACTAAAAATATTAATAATCCTAAAAAACCATAAAATAAAACCCCCTCTCAATACATGAAAACCCAAAAAACCCATAAAAATAATAAAAAACTCATAAAGTTCCTAAAAAAAGCAAACCCTAAAAAACCATGGAATCCCTTAGAAAACCTTAAAAATATGAAAAGAATCAAAACCCATAAATAACCAAAAAAATGTTAAAACCCCCTAAAAATACCCTAAAAACACTAAAAACCCAAAAAAATTAAAACCTTAAAACCATAAAAGCCATAAAACCCCATTATACCCTAAAAACAACTAAAAACACTAAAAACATTTAAACACATAAAAACCCTAAAACACCCTAAGAACCATAAAAACCATAAAATCCCCTAAAATCCCTCAAATACCTAAGACCATAAAACCCCAAAAAATACCTAAGGAGATGGAGGATTAAGGAGGGATCCATGGCCTCCATGGAGATTGAGTTAAAGACCAATGTTTGAATTCTTTGACAGGTACAATCGTAGATCCAAACAAGGAGCAGCTGGATTTGATCTGGAAAAAGAGCTCTTTCAAATATATAATCCTCTCAATGAAAATTCGGATAATCACCAAAAGACTCAATATTTGGTTTATCTAAAGAATAACTTCATGTAGGTCATAAAGGTAGTGGTTTCTCTCTCTTTCTTAGATTTCTGTATTCCTTATCTCAGTTGATTCATAAATAAGGGGTGTATTTCCCATGTCTTTATAAATCGGGAGGCCGTTGAGGAATGAGTCATCCTATGCAAGTTTTCTATCATGGAAAATGTTCTGACCCCGAAAGGGGAATGACTATGGAGGTTTGGATATCTTTCCAAGCGTATTGCTGAAGTCTAGAAATTCGATGAATAGAAGATTACTGTAATGGGAAGGGGTTTCTATCATATTGTTTTCCCATTATATGACTGAAAATCAAGGTCTTGGAGTTTCGGCTCTATTTTAATTAATCTAGGATTTTGATGATCCATGATTTGGATCTCAACTTTGATCCCTCAGTGTGAAGAACACATTTTCTCAGGTTTGTACCTATATTTATAAATTGAATTGTCTTTATTGGCACCCCTAGATTCTATGCGACATTGATTCCTTATCCGTGTTCCAGTCATAATTGACCAATAAAAGGATAATACTATATTTGGGCATGATTCTAGGGTGATCATTTATGTTTATTTAGAAGGAACCCTTGTTGAAGAGTTGGTTCTTACTACCAGGGATGATAGCCTTATTTTTGAAATTCAGTATGAGATAAGGCTCGTGTTTTGTAGAAACTACAACTTCCTTGGTCACTCACTCCATGAATGTAATATGTTAAAAGTTTCTAGTGTATATAACTTTCATGTTAATGTGGAGGGTACCTGTTCAAGGAATATAAGTAATGGTAAAGAGTAGAATCATTACCCCCCTACATTTTCCCTTGATAATGCTACAAATCCCTCCACCAAGTCTCACTCTCTCTTGGAGGCCTACCCACATGATTTCTTTGGCTGATAAGGATCCCCTTGATTTTCATAACACCCAATAGGATATGAGACTATAGGATAATCCCGAACCATATATGGTGGATTCCCCTGAGACTACTGAGGTGGGAATACCCATTCCTTCCACTGATTTAGAAGATTCTATTCCAAGTAGTTCTACATCTCATGTTTCTCATCATAATAATTTGAATTAGAATGATCCCTATGGGATGAGGGGAATGCCCCAGACCCAGGTCTTTATTATAATAATGAATCAAGGGGAATATGAGAATCTAATTCTCAATCTGTGCAAGATGCAACTCTCTCTACTAGATTGAATAAAAAGGAACCTCCCTATTCTAAGGTAAAGGCTCTTATTCTAGCCCCTGGTGTTACTATTTACACAAGGGAGACTCCATTCCGCATCACATGGTCATTGTGACATCCAAAATGCCTCTTGAGGTAGTTCCCAGTGACCCAACAAGCCCTATCCCAAATCTTGTCATTATGGAATGTATTCCTAGTATGGATGTTGCACAAACACCTATGGCCCATCCTAAACCACTGAAGGATATTCCCTAGGATTCAGATCAGGTGGATGAGACGAGCACCATGGAATCTTCTCTAGGAACTGCTATATAGTTGGGTGAGGTGGAATCTCCTTCTTCACAGTACCACTCTGATCTACTGATGGACAACCCTCATCACTTTTAAGGGGTGTTTGAGTCCCCTGGACATTCAGATAATTCTGATAATATAGTTTTAACTTTAGATGTTACACTAGCCCCCCCCCCATGGCCTTAGTAAATATTTTCCATTATCCACCATAGAAATATCCCACCATTATGAGCTGCAGGTGAATACACTGGAAAAGTCACTTCCATATTTGGGTGAAAATTCGTTCATAATGGTACCCTTAGACGAGGTTTTAAAGAGAAATATAGGGGAGAATACATAAAAATATGTTATAAACTCTAAAAAT
Organism: Viscum album; assembly: GCA_963277665.1. Taxonomy (NCBI): domain Eukaryota; kingdom Viridiplantae; phylum Streptophyta; class Magnoliopsida; order Santalales; family Viscaceae; genus Viscum; species Viscum album. The sequence continues at coordinate 759,634,120 of OY728160.1, forward strand.
AAGTTCACCCAGCTTAGTGGTAAATACTAATGTGATAATGATGAGAAAATTTATACTTGTGATGATGGTGAATGGGGGAGGAGGATACTGATCCCCAGACCATTAATAATCCTGTTGGTAGGCCTAAATATTAAGGAAAGAACGGTATCAGGAAGGGTACCATCCCCACCACTAAGAAAAAAAAGTACTAACTTCCCCATCAATGGGGAAAACACCTTTTAAAATTAACATCATGCACTTGAACTTCCAAGGGATTAGGAATTCTCCTATGGAAATAGCCCTTATGCATATTCATTTTTTTCCTATAGGACAATCTTGATGGTAATTGTTGAACCAAAAATGATCTTTGTAGGATAGAAGGATTTTAATTTGTATAACCTTGGGTACTCATTTTTCTCACATAATATGAATGAGTCAACCTTTAAAACCTTGTGGGTTTTGAATCATGATGACATACAATTACTTTCCCAGTAGGTGAGGCCTTATCTCATTTCCCTCTCACTTCACTTCCATGACGATGTCTTCACAATCTAAATTGTATATGAATCATGCTCTCACATTAATAGAAGGTTTCTTTGAGAAGAAATGATTTAACTAAATGAGAAAATGTAGCAGAATTGGATTATTATTGGTGAATTCAACACCATTCTAATTCCATATGAGAATATTGGATCAAATTTCTCATGAATTTCCACCAATGAATTATCTCACTATATTGATCATTGTAATCTTACTGATATTCTTATTGTTGGAGATATATTTTCATGGGAATATTCACTATCAAAAGAAGATAGGAAAGAAATCATGACAGATTCCTACTTCAAATCAATGACGTGATGTCCCCCATTTCTATTTCAGGGCTTACTCTTCCCAAATTCATCACGGATCATAATCCCCTTATTTTTGACATAAAGGTGGACACCATATGGTTATATCCTTTTCCTTTAAAATTTTAAAAATCTTTTATTACGATTACAAGATGTAGGTAAGTGTTTATTGATGGATGGAATAACTCCTGTAATGAAATCCCACATTTCATTGTTGCCTCCAAGCTCAAAAAAAATCAAAGGTCTCTTGAGAAAATAGAGTAAGAATTTCTTTTCTAGGTTGGATGAGGATATTAATGTTTTTGAAACATAGCTTTCCAACTATCAGATCATCAACCTACATTAATAATTAACTTATCATGTGGAGCTTCAGCATCATTCTATGTTTGATGATCTCCTGGTTCTTAAAGAAAGGCTAGCGAAGGATCAATTCAATATTAAGTTGTTCATAAATGTTGATAGGAACTTTAAGTTTTTCCACCATTTACATATGGAGAAGAATGCCAAGAGATGACCAACCATTGCTCACATTAACGACTCAATTCTCACATATAAAAAATGACATCTCATAGGAAGTTGTAGGCTACTTTGATATTCTCTATAATAAAAATGGTACTAGGGTCATTATTAAACTTGATGATTCCATTATACAATGCATTTAAGACCATCAAAATGTGGATTTAACTACTTCCCTCCTTGATTAATAGGTCAATGAATCCATTTTATCACTGAATATAGAGATTGAACCAGGATTGGATGGTTTCACCAATATGTTCTTCATTTTTTATTTTGATATCATAAAATTGGAAATTCGGAATGCTGTTAGGGAATTCTTTAATTCATGCTAAATTCCCTATGGAATTAATTACAAAAAATTTTCTTTGATCCCAAAGACTGAAAATGAACATGACATAATATACATTCATCCTATCACCATTAGTAAAAACATTACAATGATTATCAGCAAAATTTTGACCATGAGGATGGGTATAATTTTTCAAAATGTTTTCACCCCTAACCAGTTCGTGTTTCTTCCTGGTCGAAGCATTCAAAAGTTCCTCTTTACTTCCTCAAAAGGCATTAATGTCATGTAGAAGGAAATGAAGTAGGAGAAATTTTCCCTCAAACATGACATCTCTAACGCCTTTGACACCATAAAATGGAGCTTCATTTTCAATATTCTCAATATATATATGGATTTTACAACACTTTCATCAATATGATTTCTACCATTCCGAGAAGCACCAAGATGTTTATTATGGTCAATGGATCCCCAAAGGGGATTTCAAATGTTCCCATAGTGTTAGGAAATGGGATCCACTCTCAGGTATTTTATTTTCAATTAATAAATACTAACTAAGTCGATGCATCAATGATCTCTCCCAGTCGGGTCTGTATAATTCGATAAGGGATGGAAAAGATATGCATGTACCCTCAAATATTCTCTATATTGATGATATTATTCTCTTCAGGAAATTCAATAATATTACCTTAATTACAATCAAATTTATCTTCCAAAAATATGAGGAAGTTGTAGAATATTCCATTAGTTGAAAAAATCCTCTATGGTCTTTGGAAAAGGAATTTCAGCATTTAGGAAAATTCGAATAACCATGTCTCTTGGTGTGAAAAGGGGATCTTTACACTTCCTTTAATTTGGTATCCCTATTTTCTGGGGGAAGGTCAGAAGCTACCACTTAGAGAGAATCTCAGCTAATATCAATAGCGGATTGGCAAGCTAGAAAGGGAAATGCATATCCCAATCCAGAAGGGTCTACATGTTAAATTTCTTCATCGCTTCAATGTTTGTTCATGACTTATACATTTATAAATGGACCACTTGTCTTATCAAAACCCTACAAGAAAAAATTAGAAACTTTTTTTGGACAAGATGCTTCAATAAGAACAATATTGTCTCTGTGTATTGGAAATATTTAACCAAACTGGTTAACATGGGTGGATTGGCTATTAAGGATCTTAAGAAATTTAATGAGGCACTCATTTCAAAATTCACCTGGAATTTAATCACCTCAAATGATAGAGTAATGGAATATTATGTGAAAAATTCACTCACATGATATAAATGGGTTTCTCCAGAAATCTCGCATCCTCTGTTTGTCCTAAAATCAGAATATCCGTTAATGATTTAATGTACAACTCGAAATGGGATGTTACAAATAGCTCCAAAAAAATTTCTAGATTGCTAACTAGCTGGACCAAACATTAAATTAGATGGTCTCACACTCACAGGATAGAAAACACATGTCCATTGCTGAATTTTATCATAGGATTAATGATTTGGATGGGTTATTCCCCTCACATATCATTCTGTAAATTATGTGATACTCTTTATTTGATGTTGACACTCTTATTCTGAAACCAAATTTGGTTGGCAACTCACTGCTAGGGAAATCTACTGGAACAAGCAATTGCAGAACAACATTACTCCATCTTGGATCACTAAATTCAAGAGATAGTTAATCCCCCCATAGAAGAATCTACTATTATGGATTAAGATCCATTTAAGTGGACCTTATGTATAGAATAAGGTCCTTCCCACTTAGGCTTAAGCATTGGTGGTTTCTTTCCTGGTATCATTGGAGTCCTGAGGACCAATACCAATTCTCCTTGAAGAAATGAACGGAGGAAAACATTCTTGTTAAAAGATCCCACAATTCTATTCTAATAGACTTCTAAATGATGCAAAGTATGCAATATTTTCTCGTCTAATCATTACAGATCATTAAACCATTTCACAGACCTATCATTTATAGAAAAATGATTACATATTGAAACTATGAGTAAAGGAAATTGTATTTCAATTAGAAAAACTGCTTCTGTTCCATATACCAATGAATAAGGAGTTTCCTGGGTGGCAGTACAGGTATTGGTACAATAAGTCCATAAAGCATTCAAAAGTTTATCAGGGCATTATTTCGTATCTTTATCCACTATCTTCTGGAGTATATTTTATAGGGTCTTACTGAAGGCCTCTATATTTCCATTGGCCACTGTATGATAGAAAGATAAATGGTTGGATTTGATATTATGTTCCTGATATAACTTTTTTACCTCAGCAGAATAAATATTGGTGCCATTTTCCATCAAAATTGTATAAGGGACACCAAATCTGGTGATGATATTAGTTTTGACAAAACTAACAATGATTTTGGATCCGACTTCCTTGAGAGGTATTACTTCAGCCCATTTGGAGAAGTTAGTAGTGGTATGAATATACTTGAACTACCTTTCTATGGCTAGAGGATAAGGTCCTACTATATCCATTCCATGTGTGGAAGATGTCCAAGAGTATTTAGCTTTATGAAGCAACTCTGGGGGTTGATGAATAAATTTGGCATGCACTTGGTAGGGAAAAAATTTCTTAGTGGAATCTGTACAATCCTATATCCTTAAAGGCCAAAACTATCTGAGCCTTTAGATCTGATCAGAGTGTTTGTGCCCAGACTGATGGGAACCACAATCTCCTAAATGAACTTCATTCATGAAAAATGTAATTTCTTCTCCATGAATACATCTGAGGAGGATTCCATTGAAGTCTTTTTTGTAAAGGATCTCTTGTTGGTATGGACTATCATAAAGAGTAAAATTGGCTGCTCGTTGTCATATCTGTTCTTTTTCAGCCCTGTCTGGTGTAAGTACCCCATTTTCAAGGTATTCCACAATGAGTGTTCTCCATCCCATGGTATGACTATATGGCTCAAAAATAGGGCTAATCTCATTAATTTCATATATTCTGGGTTGAACGAAATGTGAGACCACATGAAGATGGGATATGCTAATGAATGTATCATCCCGATTTGGATCTTCCAGAGCTATAGCTGCATTAGCCAGTGCATCATCTTGATCATTTTGTGATTGAGGGACATAATACAATGTCAGATATGAGGGAAAATCATCCATTAAACCTCTGGAGTAACAACACAATGGGATTAACTCTTCTTTTCTAATATAATAATCCACATTGATTTCCTTGATGACTAATTCTGAATCACCTTTAAATTTTAAGTGATTCACTTGCACCTAAAGGGACAATTCCAAACCTGTGATGAGATATTGATATTCTACATCATTTTTGGGACCAACTTATGATAATAGGAATGAATAAGGAAACAATGCCTTTTTTGGAGAAATAAGGACAATTCCTAACCCACCTTTGTTGAGTTCAGGTTTTTCCATTCTCTTCCCTATTGGACTTATGAAGGCACCATTAAAGTAAATTTCCAATATTTGGGAATTATCAGGAATAGAGAAAACCAATTTATAAAGAATTTCAGTATTCAATTATATATCTTCCATTGACAGATGTTCAACAAGGAATTTAGCTAGAGTGTGACCTTTTATTGCATTCTAAGACACTAACTGGATATCAAATTGTTGTATAATAACCACCTACCATGCCAGATACCCTTTAAGAATAGGACGACTGAGGATAAATTTGAGTGGGTTATTGTGAGACATAAATTAGATCTCATGATTTTGCAGGTAGTACCTTAATATTTGAACTACAAAGATCAATTCTAGACAACACTTTTAAATACTTGAATACCGTGTTTCCACATCAATCATAGGTTGACTGAGATAGTAAATGTTGTTTTCATTCCCAACATCATTCTTTTGGGCATGGAAGGAACCTAGTGATCTCTCTAAAGTTGTCACATAGAGAATAAGTGGTCTTCCTTCATCAGGTGGCATTAATACCAGTGGTCTTAATAGATATTTCTTGAGTTTATCAAATGATTCTTGGCAGTATTCATTCCAATGATAGGTGACTCCCTTATTCATTAATCTGGTGAAGGGAAACACTTGCCTGCCAAATTGGCGATAAAGTACCGAATATTGGACAAATGTCCTTAGAGTTCTCCTAATTCATTAAAATTTATAGGAGGTGAAATACTAAGGATTGATTTTTTTTATCAGGATTAACATCAATACCATGATGGCTCACAATGAAGCCAAGTAACTTTCCTAAAGTTACCACGAAAACACATTTCAAGGGGTTTATCTTCAAATTGTGTTTCTAAAGTTTATTAAATGCAATATCCAGATCAGGCAAGTGATTAGAACATTGTTTGGATTTGACCACCAAATCATCCACATAAAATTCAATAAATTTTCCTGAAAATGGTTCAAAGATATGGTGCATGGCACGTTGGTATGTTGCACATACATTATTTAATACAAATGGATTTACCAGATAGAAAAATACACCTTGAGGTGATCTGAAGGCTGTATATTATTCATCCACTAGGGCTATAAGGATTTTTTTATTCCCAGATTAGCCATCAATGAAGGAAATATCGTCATAGAGAGCTACTTCATCAATTAAAAGCTCTGTAATTGGAACTGGAAAATCATCACTAGGACAATGCTAGTTATGATCTTTCAAATCAATGCAAACTCTGATTTTACCATTCATCTTTTTCACTGGAACATTTTTTTTCAGCCATTTGGGATATTTAATTTCCCCAAAAAAGTTTTCCTTTATATTCTTATCATCTTCAGCTTCAATTTTAGAGGCATGAATTGGGAGTGTTCTTCTTGCTGCCTGCTTGAATCCGCGATGTTATTCTAGAAAACCCAAATGATGAGTGGCTACATCTGGATTAAGAAAAGTAATTTATGTATAATTCCAAGAAAATATATCTCAATGTTGATTTAGAAATGAATTATACACATATTTCTCTTCAAAGTACATGGTCATACTAATTAGAGTGGGGAAGGGATCTTCTTCTATACCCAGATTTATTTCTTTGATCTCATACACAGTGTTATAGACAGCTTCCTCAATTGTTGGAGGATAATCCATGAGATCTTCCTCTTCTTCTTCATTATGTGTTACCTCTTCCATTTCTACTTTCATAGTAGATGATTATGAAAAACTTCCAAATTTTGGGGAGGAGTCATTATTTTAAAATCCAAAAGAAGAAGCCACTATATCTTCCCCTACTAACGATGAAGGGTCTTTATGTGGTTATAAATAGGAGATGATGGATTGGGAATAAACATCTTTTTCATTCTCTAGCATTGCTACGGCTTCTTATATTGTAATTGATGAAGTAGAGGCTTCCTATAGTTCAGCATATGATATGAAGACATTTCCATTTAAGCTTCCATCACAACTTGGTGAATCAACAATTTCTTCAGTGCTATCAGACTCAGTTTTCGCAATCGACATTATAGAAGTCATTGGATGGGTGCTTAGATTTGGTTTTACCCTTTCAATTTGATTTATGGGTGTTTCGTCTGGAATAGGGGATGACCTTGTTTTTTTAAGGTTCAAACTTTCCAATTGGTTTATAACGGGTTTATTCGTAGAACCAGAAACACCCAATGATTCTATATCCATTTGGACCTACTTTCCAAAGTTAGGTGCTCATTAGTTGGGGACCTATGAGGCTTAACAATTTGCATTGGTCGAGAGGATGGGAGTTCAGGATCATCACACCTTTTGGGGGGAGATTATTGCCTAATCCGGGACTCTCTTATAGATTTATGTTATGTTCACAAATCCTTATTAATTCACCAATCATGAAAATGAGTTTTCCTTTAGATTTTGCAATCGATGATTGATATGTATGGGATTTAGAGAATCTTTTATATGTATTCTAGGTTCTTAATCGATGGAGAATCATCTGTATGTATTATAGATTCTTAGTCAATGGTATCCTTCAATACATTATATAGAAATCTCTTGGTCATTATGATGACCATACTGGTTTTAATGCCACTCAGTGGGGAACTTGAAGTTTATTGTCATTCAGAAAGACATGGATTATTTCATAGTTGGGATCGTACCCACAGATGGGCTACCTACATATCCCCATTAAAAAGGAATCATAGCCCATGTAGTTCGATAAGAAGGATATAGTTTAACGTCATATGAGACGGAAAAGGATTAATGAATGATGGGCTGGAACCATAGAAAGGATTCCTATGTACTCTACTTTTAAGGTAGAGATCAAATTACACGTAGTTCGGGTGAAGAAATATGTGGCTTATGCAAGGTTAACCGCCCAAGAAGAGATGTCTTGATTACTTTTACACTCTAATCTCATGAGATTCATGATCAGTGTGAGAAACAAGAGGTATTAGTAAACCTGACGATTGTGCCACGAAAGATGAAGTCACAAGAAATGATGTGGGGCTTACATATGTATGACTACCCAAGTAGATGAAGACTAGGACTTAATTCTGGAAAGAATCCCAGGAGCAGGGTCCATAAAGGTATTTGTACTTTATGGAGATTTGGAGATTTATCCCGGGGCTTACTCCTAACGAGGATGCCCAAATTAAATGGGACTTATAACTTGGGGCTAACTCCTTAGAAGGAGGCCCAAATTAAAAGGAGACTTATGATTGGGTCTTATTCTTGAGAAGGTTTCCCAAATAAAAAGAAATTATGATTCGAGCTTACTCCTGAGGAGGATGCCCAATGTTAAAGAAAATTATGACTGGGGATTACTTCTGAGAAGGAGGCCCAGTTTAAGGGGACTTGGGGATTACTCCTAAGAATTATTCCCAAATTAAAGGAATTAGTATTGGGGATTATTCCTGATAAGGATTCCCGAATTAGAGGAATTAAGATTGGGGCTTACTTCTAAGGAGGATTCCCAATGTTAATGTAAATTATGACTGGGGAGTAATTCTGAGAAGGAGGCCCAGGTTAAGGGGAATTGAGGTTTATTCTTGAGGAGGATGCCCTAAATCAAAATATCTTCTCATATTAATGGATGAGGTTATATGGAGGAAACCTCTAACCATAGTGACATAAATAATTTAATTCATGAGGTTTTGGGAGAGGTTCTCACATAATTCCTTTCAGATAAGGAATCCAACAAAGGATCCGTGCCATAAATGTCTTTGAAAAGGGTTTCGAGGGCTAATATCATGAAGAGGATAGGTGAATGAGAGAGAGTCACACAAATGAAGTTGGCGCACAAGTCTTGGCCACGCAAGTGTACTTGTGTGGAATGGGTTCACCTGGGTGATGAAGAACATGTAGGGTAATACTTGGGCGAGACTTAACTCAAGCCTTTAGTATTATCCTAAGATGTTTCCAAAAGGGTGGCACATAATATTCATTGAAAGGGTAGGGCAGCATGCAAGTGTTTACATTTTTACGGAGGTCTGGACACTTAGGCACACAAGTGTTTATGAATTCTAAACACTTAGGCCTTATTTTACTCTTTCATGTCTTCCATTCTAGGTAAAAAGTTATCGTATAAGCTTTCAGAAAATCTGATTTGAAGACTAGGGCGACCAGAGCTTGAATTTGACATTTGAAAAATCGTCCTTGAAATGGGGGCCTAGAGGGGATATTTATTGGACACCTTTCACCTTGGGAGAAAAATTAAATAGGGATCGCAAGTGAGCTACGCCACCCATAGGTGGCACGCAAGTGACATGCGAGGTGCGTATGTAACTTGCGCGCCTCACTTCAAATGGGCTTCTAGTCCATGCCTTCATCAATTTATTTTATGTTCTTCATAGGGTGACTCTATTTGTGCTTATGGTATTCCCCTTTTCCATTCGTTGGACTCTATTATGGAAAGGAGCATCATCCAAATCCCCCCATCAGAGTTTGATCTGAAAAGGAAATAGGATCCCAATCTGAGGTAAAGCTGGAGAAATCAAGGGTCTGTGGCATGAAAGTTTGGCACGCAGATGCTGGGGAGCATAGGTATGGTGCAAAGGTGGTCTGGATCACCTATATATACAGGCTCATTCCCGCACAAACTCACTCAAATTCCAACAATATGAGCTCTCATTGGGTAGGTGCTTCTTTCTTCGGCGAATCACCCTTCTGGATTTTGTCGTGCTTCTATAGAAGGTATTTTAGTTGCGCTCCATGACTAGGGTGGAAAAACATGCACGACCGGTTTGACTTGCATGCCATGTTGGGACTTGCCCACCTTAATGCCTTTTCCATCTTTTTTGATTTACTTCATCAAAATTACACAAAAAACTTACTTAAAATTTGATTGTTTGATCATTGTGTAGATTCAATGTCTCCCAGAATAATTGGATCAGTTGATGAGTTGTCCAGTAAGTGAATAGATGACATGATGAACGTCATCGTCCATGAATATTATGTTATTTGCGACAACACTCTATCAGATTTGGCTAAGTACTTGAAGAAATATCATGCCAATTTCCCAAAGATCATCTACTTGCCTTTGTATGGCCATGGTCATCTATAAGGAGTCAATGTTCCAGAGTCAAATAATTATATCCCTCATTCCTGTTTTCAGACTTACAACAACTTCTCTTTGGAAAATTTCTAAGTTACAAGATTATTTTTCAATTTTGGGACAGTGGAGAAGGCATACATAATGCATCATAGCCCATGTGCTCCAGATCTGAAGCCTCACATGCCTGAGCTGTAGCCGCATTGCTATCCCTCTATTTTCTAAAATTATCAGATGGACCAATCTAAGGGATGGAAGAAGATTTGGTATTTCCATCCTGGAAGAGGTGTGATGTCGATGGGGATGTGGGCATATTGGGTGTGACAAAACTGTGAAGATTTTGTCGATGATCTAAAGGGAGATGCAATATATGAAGCTGTCTGGGTTGGGCAGACATATGTCTATAGGAATGAAAATTTCGTGTCAGAGTTAATCAGTCATTGGAGCCCAGAAATGAATTCATTCCATCTGACTCATGGAGAAGTAGGCATCAGTTTGGGGGATTTCTACAAGATTTCAGGGGCTCCAATTTTGGGAGGTAAGTATGATGAATTCATCCCCCCCCAAGGTGACTTGGAATGATTCAGATAAGTCTCCACCTTTAGCTCGAGAGTTAATGAAAATTTTCTTCAAGCCTAAGAATACCACCACTGTGAAAACCCACTCTAGAAAAGTTATTCATCTAGATGATTGGATGAACATTTTTTTTGACTAAGAAGAGAGAGGAGGGAATTTCCAGCACTCATCCGACTAGTTTCCCTAGATTAGCAAAGAGGGGTGCTCCGGGCACATTTTGGCCAACTCTGGAAGCAGGAGATTTTGATAGGTGGGGGTATGAAGTGAACCAGAAAATTCCCGTGAAGACCCATCTGGAAGGGTTTTTGGCCTTGTGGCTCAGTGTTTACCTTTTACCAGTTCAGGATTTGAAAGGATATGTGAGGTCAGGGACCTTTTTCATTACTGCCAAGCTGGCTAAAAGGAAGATGGTTGGGTTGGCCACCCCAATTTTGGAAAATATTAATAGAATATTACTTCATTTTTATATGGGTAAGTCTCCTCTATGAATAGTGGGACCATTCCATGTTTTATGTGGATGGATCGCCACCCACATCAAGACATATACTGTACAAAATGGGGTATAGGTTCCTAGAAGTTCTTTTCGGCCATCTGTTTAGGCCTTTTCTAGAATTTCTCCCTTATCCCTCAATGCTTATGATATCAAAATAAGGTTGAGGATGTTCAAGGAGTTTCACTTCTTTCCTTATGGAAATCTTCAAACAGTGAGATTTGTTGATGATGGAACAACTATCCTGGAGTTAAGGTCATATATGCTGGCATGTAGAGATGGTACACTAGCCATGAGGATTGATGGATAAATTATATTTGAGGCCTATGCACCATACAGATTTGCATGTCAATTCAAATGTCTACAGTAAATTACCGTATCCCCTCTGGTGCATGTCAGGTTAGAGCAACATCTGATGGTTTCTTGTCAACTATGGTTGCTGACATCTATGGAGAAGACTGGGGTGGTATTTGATCTACCAGCTGTTTAAGTGTGGAGTCGATTGACTAAATGGTATGTCGAGATCTGGGTATCATAATACCCTGAAGGGGTACTAAATCAACCAGTCCCTCAAGTGGGGATAATTAAGAGAACCATTAGGAAAGAATATTTTCATTTAGAAGGTGACTCTTCCTCACTCAGAGCTGATTCACCGGATTACTCACCCGGAGCTGATTCACTAAATTCCCAGGATGGGGATGATGAGGCTCGAAATGTGTCAAAGCGACCTCATTTCAGATATAATATGCCTACCAGATTCAAAAGACCCACTCCATCGACTCTTGGTGAGTTAAATGATTCATGCAATTTAGTCTCCATTATTTTAAAGAGAAACAAGTTTAATTTTATTATACTTTATCTATGATTGTAGGATCTAGGATGAAGTTTAATTCTCGTATTGAAGGACCCTCCTTGTCGCCTTCTGGTTCAAATTTTGAATATTTACGACCAAAGGTTGTTCGGACATGGTAGAGTTTATATTGTGATGCTGAAACCACCTGGATGGACTTATGGGAAGGGATGCATATCCCTGGAGTGGGGAATCTCTGGTCTTCCTCTGACATCCATTTTGAGGACAACCCTAATAAAGTGAGGGCTTACATAAAAGAGCTATAAATGCTCATATATGCCACTGATGAGTCAGTTCATGTCACCAATCGGGTGAAGGAAATTATGGAACGTGGTACCACTGAGGGGATTGGTCCTTCATTAGATGAAGAGTGGCATGATTATATGGCTCCTGAATATGTAAGTTTCCTTTTTCTCATATTTCTATATCATTTACAATTTTAATTTAGTAAAAGATTTGTTATTCAAGGAAATAATTTTCTTCATCCTGCAGCTTGTGAAGGAAAAACCACCAATATCCCTTCGTCGTGATATAGCCCTAGTGGCACAGCTCCTGGAGCTAGTTAATCTCCACATGAGTCGGACGAAGTATCTCCAGGCCATTAAGTCATGGATGCGGAGTTAGAAAGGGAATTATTGTCTCCAATACCTGCTTTCAGAGATGATGACGCCAGTCCACCCAATAAGGACAAGAAGCAAAGGGATTGAATAAATAAGACCACTGTCAAACACTTTATCAGTAGTGGTAAGTCTTTCCAGTAGTCATGAAACTTAACTTTTGAAAAAGTGCTCAAACTTCTTGGGATTGCAGGGGCTTCTTTAGTTTCCCCATTAAGGGAAAGGACTGACCATACTCAGAATACAATGGAGGGTGCTATAGAATAGTCTCATGTTCAGGATGAAATGGCTGTTCCTAAAGAAATACTAAGAGTAGATGAGTCGGCGTCTATTCCCAACACCGCTCCTATTTCTGATGCCAGGAGAGAAAAGCCTTCTGGTAAATTAACAATTCTTCATAGAACCTCAAATGAGACAATAATTGACTTTCATTCTGTGATGTTTTAGGTTCAACACATGCACCATAACATTTGGAAACCACTGAAGCTGACCCCAAAACTGTCTTTAAAGAAGCTATCCGGGGTCAGAGATTACTAAATGAAAGGCACGAAAGAATAAATTCTGAGTGTTCCCACTGGTAAGACTAACCTGGGATCTGGGACATCATTGGATAAAATGATTAATCTTGGCATGTCCTTTGAAGAAATTTTAGAACATGTTAATTTACCACCTGATTTAGAATATTTTGGAGATCTATTTATAGAATAAACTAGATGTGAGTTTCATCATTTGTCATGTTAATCTTCTCATGATTACACTTCTAACCATGTTTGGTTAAAAAAATGTACAGTTCCATATGAAAAAACTGCTAAACCAAAAATGCTTGAAAGGGGTGTAGATAATGATGTCAACCCTGTTATTGCAGAAACACTACATCAAGTGGAACTTTACATGGAAAACCCTCGTGAAACCCATCCTTAAAATCTTGTTGAAGCTATGAATTATGGGGAGGAGTCTTCACAAGTTTCTAATCTACTGTTAGGTAAAATATGATGATATTTGTGGCTTACTTAACCTGCAAGGCAATCAATAAAATTTTACTATCCTTTGAAACTAACCATACTTTCAATTGACCAAACAAGGCTGTCAACTTCAATGGATAGATCTGGAGGTGAAGCCTCAGCCTCAGCCCAAACAGTAGGAGAAGGTGAAGCAACTAGGGTCAGAGAAGGATTAGAACAGGGCACTTCCTTAAGTGCATTAATCCCAGACTATGTTCCTCCCTGTGATAGCGATGTAGAATCAAACCCAGGGGGGAAAAAGGCACTCCAATTCTCACATCGCAAGGCATGGAAAAATATATGGAAGATAATATCCAAGGTACCTATTGAAGATCTTCCTTCAAAAATTCCTATACTTTCATCCCTGTTTATCATGCTAGGACTTGGCAGTTTTGGATATCAATAAAACCATGTCATAGTGAAACAAGTCATTTGAAGGAGGGAGTAAGATAAAAGGTTTCGTTAAGACCTGATAAAAGCTAGATTGTTTACCAATATCAATGAATTTCAGGCTGTAGTGTCCCGAACTGAGGCGGATCATGCTGCAAAGCTGAAGGAACTGAAGTAGAAAATCAAGGATAAGATTTTACAGCAGTTTCACCTACATTAATAGCTAGATGTTGTTATTGGGGATCTTGAACAGCGTTATAATTTATTGGAAGAAGTCCAAGAGGAAGGTATAAAAGCCATAGCAGATGCCAAATAAGCACTTCTTCGAGTTGAAGATAGTGAATCTGGTCGAGTAAATAAACTTCAAGTGGCTGCTGATTAAGCTCGGGATGCTTTGAAAAGATGAGAAATCATGTTGAAAGTATTCTGTAATTTTTTTAAAAAAATAGAAGAGACTCCAGTCTGTGGATGTTCTTCTAATCTTGTTCATCAATGAAAAATAGTTCATTTTTAGTCATCTGTACATTCATTTTCTTGATAATTACTCTTATTTTTACCTAAGACAATGGGCCTACTAAACATAGTTTGATTTTTACTAGTGTTATATAAACAGACCCACAAACTTTTCGTCTTTAATTTCTTAATATTACCTAAATCATACAAAATGTACGTTTAGTGAGTTGGGACTTGACTTTTATATAGAGTAACCTTTACAGGTTCCCATTTTAATGAGTACTATGCCTTTTGTTATTGGCAGTTTAAAGTCATTCATGTTAGACTATAAAAAGTATAATATTTAAGGTCTAATTGATTTGATTGAATGGATGATATTGAATCAATTCTTGATAATTTTATTGGAAACATATTACCATATTCAAGTATGGAGGGGGAAAATTTTAAACAATGACTTGAGAAATTTTGAATCTAAGGAATGACATGGGAAAAGAGCTAAATGACATTAGTGGAAGTCTTTTCTCAGAATGTAGTTACCACTACTAGACAAACCTGTGTTGGGGGCTGAATTATGCAGGGCCAACTAAGGCATATGCTGCATAGTCAAATAGTAGTATCTTTTGGATGACAGGTCCATTATGTAGACAACTTATGCAAGGCCACCTAAGGGCATGTGCAGCATAGTCGGGAAAAAGAACTCTCCGAAATTTTACTTTCTATTGCTAAAATCCGAAGAAAGTTTTATAGAGGTTCAAATTTTCCAAAGCACAAGGTCTGCATTATGGATAAAGGTACTTGAATATTGAGAGGACATTTCCAATTAAAATTGTCAAAGAATTTGAGGAATGTGAATTCTACGAAGTTCTGACCCAAACGTAGGAAAAAAGGTATATGTGGTTTTTAAATCATATGACTAAAACCGGAGATAGAAACATTATACGACATATGGTCAAGTGTTCCATGGTTATTTCATATTTCTTTGAACATATGGAGAAGGAGGAAAATGTAAACCATAGACTTGAATACCTTCATACCATGAAAAGGATTATGGAACAAATATGTTAAGGATTCATGTTTTTTTTGCAGATCCCTACATATCGTCGTTAAGACCACTAGGGACAAAAGAGGCTTATTCTAATAATGAAGTTACCATTACATGAAAAACCCATTATGGAGGTTGAATTATGCAGGGCCAACAGGGGCATAAACTGCATAGTCAAATAGTAGCATCTTTTGGATGATAGGTCTATTATGTAGACAACTTATGCAAGGCCACCTATGGGCATGTACTACATAGTCAGGAAAAATTACTCTCAGGTATCAGACATTTTGTGACCAAAATTCATGAAAAGGGTAATGGAGACCATGAATATTATTTGTGTAATGTTTTGGATGGGTCCTGAATTGAGATTCTGGATGTCACTACGTATCTCATTAGGATGAGAATCATGGCACACGTAGTTCTTGAAATACAATTTAATGTCATGCAGGATGAGAGCATGGAAGATCTTAGTTTATGGTCGTAGAGCTCAGACCATAGTGTGTGAGACACAATGTGCATTTGTTATAAACCTGATGTGAATAAAGGCTAGGGTGTTTCATATCACACCATGTGCTCCCAGGGGGACCTTTCAGCCAAGGGACCGAATGTGGATTTTGGGGTTAGGCCCAATGGATCAGAGCTGGACTCAAGGAATGCTTGATAGTTCCTACATATCCCATGAGGATGGGAATCCAGCTACACGTAGTTCTTGAAATACGCTTTGTACAGATTTGGTACATACATATGAGGGGTAAAGAGGAAATTATTTCAATTATGGATTGACCCAAGATTAAAGAATTGGGTTTCACTATGTATATCATAAGGATAAGAATCAATCCATACATAGTTCTTGAAATATGACATGGTTGGAGACCATGTCAATGATGATTCCTATCGAGTGAGGGTATTAGGGATTGTTGCAGTTCATTTTCATACAAGACAAAAGTGAAAATATTTTAAGGTCATATGCCTGGACCAGTGCTATGAATTTTAATGTCTTGCAGCAAGGACAATGGGGGACTGTATAGTTTAATGTCATATAGCTTGGACAAAAGTGAACCAATATGATTAAGATTATTGAAAGGGGATTCACGAATTAACATCGTATGGGATGGAGGTGAATCGATGTGAAGAAAGTGGTTTCGGGCTTGAACCTCAGGAGGATTCCTAAGTACCCGGTCTAGGTGGCAAGGATCAAATTCCAAGTAGTTCAATTTAGAGGGATTCAATGATCAGGGTGTACTTGAGGAAAACGACCCGAAGATGATGTTGGGACTTAAGTGTTGTTACTGGCCCAGAGAAGATGTCATGGAAAAATCATACTCTAAGCTCACTTGGGTCACGCTCGGTGTGAGAAACAAGAGGCAACAATAGACCTGCCGATCGTTTCATGAAATATGTGGCCACGAAGGATGGTGTGGGGCTTATGCATGGTTAGCTTCCCGAGGCACACATGAAAACAGAATTTAAAAGACAATTTCCAATGTGGTGATCACAGTTTAATGTCATGTGTCACAGACATGGGGTGCTTGGAAGTTTAACTTCCTGTAGCTCGTACGATGTACTGTTTAACATCATGTTGGATGATAGGGGGACACAGTTTAACGTCATATTTGATGATAGAGGGGAACATTTTAATGTCATGTTGGATGATAGAGGTGACACAGTTTAACGTCATGTTGGATGATAGAGGGGGATATATAGTTTAATGTCTTGAAGCAAGTACAATGGGTGTATTTGTGTTACACAAAATACTTCTTCAAGAATCTTGCATTGAATAGAGTTGTAATGAGTTCTCCATCCTTTTATATTAAAGAATAAGATCCATTGGAGTAGACCTTTTGTATTGAATAAGGTCCTTCCCACATTGGATCAAGATTTGGAGGCTTCTTTCTTGGTATCATTGGGGTTCTGAGGACCAATACAAATTCTTCTTGGATGAATGAACGAAGACGAACTTTTTTATTTAAATCTCATGCTATTCAATTCTGATAGTCTTCTAAATGGTGCAGTGTGCACAATATTTTTTCATCTAGTCGTTCCAATTAATCCAATCACTTTTGAGATTTTTCATCTGTAGATAACTGATCACAAATGGAGACTCTAAGAAAATGTAATTGGACTTCAATATGCAAGACTACTTCCATTCCATATACTAATGAATATGGATTTGATCATGTAGCAGTGCGAGTGGTAGTCCGATAAGCCCATAGAGCATGAAAATTTTTATCAGGACATGTCTTCTTATCTTTATCCCCATATTTTGAAGTATGTTTGAAAGAGTCTTATTGAAAGCCTCTACTTGACCATTGGCTACTGCATGATACCAAGATGAATGGTTGGATATGATATTGTATTCTTGATACAATTTTCTTACCTTGGATGAACAAAAGTTGGTGCCATTATCCGTCAATATGGTATGAGTAACACCAAATATGTTAATGATGTTGGACATAACAAAGCTAACAATGCTTTTAGCACCGACTTCTTTGAGAGGTATTTCCTCTGCCCATTTGGAAAAGAAGTCAGTAGAAGTAAGAATATACTTAAACTGATTAGCTGTAGCTGGAGGATAAGGTCCTTCTACATCCATTCCCCATGTAGAAAATGTCCAGGAGTATTTAGCCGTATGAAGAAACTCTGGGGGTTGATAAATGAAGTTGGCACATACTTGGTAAGAATGACACTTCTTAGTTAAATCAACACAATACTCCATCTTTGAAGTCCAGAAGTATCCAAGCCTTTGAATTTGACCAGAAAGTCTATGTCCAAACTAGTGGGCACCACAAACTCTTTCATGTACTTCATTCATGACAGCCATTATCTCTTCACCATCAATACATCTGAAGAGAATTCCATCAAAAAGTCACTTGTAGAGAATTTTTTGGTGATCTGGGCTATCATAAAGAGTAAAATTGACCACAAACCGCTGGACTTGTCCTTTGCCAGCTCTATCAGGTGGGAGTGTTCCATTTTGAAGGTATTCTATAATAGGTGTCATCCATCATGTAGTATGACCATATAGTTCAGAAATGGTACTGATCAGATTTATTTCCTATGTTCTGATTTGAACAAAAGGTGAAACTATACGATGTTGGGCAACACCGATGATTGTTTCATCCAAATTTGGATCTGCCAAGGCTGTGGCTACATTATCTAGTGGATCAACTTGGTCATTCTGTGATCGCAGGATATAAGAAAATGTCAGTTCCGAGGGAAATTACGCCATTAACTCTCTGACTTAATCACACAAAGGGGTTAACTCTTCCTTTCTGATGGCATAAACCCCATTGATTTGTTTAATTACCAAATCTGAATCACCAAATTTTACCTTCAAGTTATTCAGTTGTTCCTGAAGCGCCAATTCCAAGCCTGCGATGAGAGCTTGGTATTCTAATTAATTGTTTTTACCGCCTTCCAACAATAATAAGGAATAGGGTAGCACTGCCTTTTCTGGGGAAATAATTACTATTACTAACCAAACTTTGTAGAATCTAGGATCTTTCATTTTCTTCCCAGTTGGACTTATGGAGGCACCATCAAAGTACATATCCCATGTTTGAGGATTATCTTGAATAGAGAAGACTTCCTCATCGGGAAGTTCAATATTTAAAGATGTATCTTCTACAGATGGGTGTTCAGCAAGGAAATCATCTAGATCTTGGACCTTTATTTCCTTTTGAGACACATACTAAATATAAAACTGCTGAAAAATATCTTCCCACCTTTCCAGACGTCCTGTAAGCCTTAGACAACTAAGGATAAATTTGAGCGGGTTATTGTGAGATACCAATTAGACCTCATGATGTTTCAGGTAGTGTGTTAATTTTTTAACTGCTAATATTAATGCTACACATCACTTTTCAATAATTGAATATTATGTTTCTGCCTCAAGCATAGTCCAACTGAGATACTAAAGGCTATTTTCATTCCCAACATCATTCTTTTGGGCAAGGAAGTTACCCAATGATCGCTCTAAACCTATCCAATAGAGAATAAGTGGTCTTCCTTCAACAGGTGTCATTAATATCAGTGGACTCAAGAGATATTTCTTGAGGATATCGAATTCTTCTTGACATTATTCAGTCCACTGGTAGGTGACTCCCTTATTCCTTAATCTGGTGAAGGGTAAACACTTTCCTGCCAAAATGGAAATAAATCTCCGAATATAGGCTAAGTGTCCATGAAGGCCTCTTAATTACTTAAAAATTCTAGTAGGTGACATGTCAAGGATTGATTTTTTCTTCTTAGGATAAACATAGATACCACGATGGTGTACAAAAAATCCGAGAAATGTTTCTGAGGTTACACCGAAAGCTCATTTCAAGGGGTTCATCTTCAAATTGTGTTATCAATGATTGATGAATATGATTTAAATATCAGCCAAGTGATCAAAAAATTGTCTGTATTTAACCACCAAATCATCCACATAAAATTCAAAAAATTTCCCTAAAAGGGTTTGAAGATATGGTGCATGGAATGTTGATACGTTGCACCTGCATTCTTTAGGTCAAAGGGAATTACCCAATAACCAAACACACCTTGAGGAGCTCTGAAGGCTGTAGACTCCCCATCTTCTGGGGCCATTCATTTTTTATTATACCCAGAGTAACCATCCATGAAGCAAAGAGCTTCGTAGCCAGCTGTTGCATCAATTAAAAGTTCTATGATTGGAACTGGAAAATCATCGTTGGAACAATATCGATTAAGATATCTGATGTCAATAAAAACTATAATTTTTCCATTCTTCTTTTCCACAGGGAAAATATTAGCCAGCCATTTGGGATATTGATCTTCTCTAATGAAGTTATCCTTGATAAGCATACCATCTTCAGCTTCAATTTTGGTGGCATAAGTTGGGTGTGTTCTTCTTGCTGCTTGCTTGAATCCTTAATGTTATTTTGATAAACCAAAATGATGAGTGGAAACATCGGGATTAATACCTGGAATTTATGTATAATTACAAGCAAATAAATATTTATTTTTCTTTATAAATGAAGTATATATTTATTTCTCTTCAAGAGTCATGGCTGAACTAGTTAAAGTGGGGCGTGAATTTCTTTTGTACCCAGATTTATTTCTCTAAGTTCTTCCACAGTGGTAGAGATACCCTATTAAAATTCTAGAGGAGCATCCCTGAGATCATACTCTTATTCTTCAATATGTTTTAATTCTTCTTTTTTTACTTGAATAGTAGATGATGAAGCAGAATTTCCATGGTCAGGGGAGAAGTTAAAATTTGAACATCTTAAAGAAGAGGTTTCCATTTCTGACCCGATTGATGATGAAGGGTCTTCCTGGGGTGATAGAGAGGCGGTGATGGATTGAGAATCAACATCATTGTTTTCCTTTGGTATTGTTATAACTTCTCATGGCCTGGTTGATGAAGTATAGAATTGCTAAATTTCTGCGGATGAAATGAAGACATCTCTATTTAAACTTTCATCACTACTTGGCAAATCAACAATTTCTCCCATGCTATTTGGCTTGATTATCGTAAATGACATTATGGAAGTTTTTATAAGAGGGTTTGGATTTCATTCTATCCTGTCAATTTGACTGATAAGCCACACATAATCTGTACTCACATGTATGAATAGGTTTACTGGAATCTTTTCCAAACCATTTGGAGCATTAATTTTGGTGATCTCCTTTGCGTGGATTTTTTCTTTCCCTCCATGTTATAAAATTATGCCTCAATGTATTGAAATTCACACATTTTTAATGGGGCCTTGTCACCATACAATGTCCCAATTTGAACATTAAAACAATATTTGAGACATTTATGGTATGAAGAAGGTACGAATGCATGTTAATGTAGCCAGGGTCTTCTAAGAAAAATTATGAAGGTGGTGTCCTGATGAACAACAATGAAATATGAATTAGACATAAGGTCTCCAAACTAAATTCTGATAATTATCTCGCCTAGAGGTTCTTGTTCATTCTTATCATATCCTTGAAAAATCTAAGTAGAAGGAGATAAATCATATTTGGTGAGGACCAATCAACGAAGTGTACGAATAGGAATGAGGTTGACTCCTAATCCATTATCAATGAAAGATCGTCAGATGTCTATGTCATTGACTTTTCTAGAAAGATACAAAGGTCTGATATGTCCATGTACAACATCATCTTCATCTTCATCAGTAAAAGATATCACTACATGGAATTCTACAGGATCATTCTCTATATAGTAGACCTCCGCCATAACAATTTCAGTTTCGAATTCTTGAGGACTTAACAAAGCCTCAATAAGCGCCTCCTAAATATCTTTTGATAGATACAAGGCATCCAGAATTGATAACTTGGCTGGTACATGAGCCAAATGTTTCAAGACATCATACTTTTGGTCTAAATATCAGTGTTTCCCAGCATGAAAATGTGGTTTTGAAGGTGCCTTGGAAGTTGATGCTTTGGCAGTAGATGCATCCCATATTAGGGCAGGAATTGGATACACTCCTTGATTCGGTAAATTAGACCGAGTAGGTCTATCTATTTACTAAGAGGAAAAATGTGTTACCTCTTACCAGTCCTCAAAAATAACTATGTTAGGACCGAATTTTCCATGTGTGGAAGAACTTTCTTGTTCTTGTTGAGCCCGCTGAAGGGCTTTTCCATGAGTTTCTGCCGCATATACAGTTCTATTAGGGGTAGGATTGAAATAGTGGCTTCTGGAATATCCACGTCTTCATCTGTATCCTAGACCTCTGTCTCTTCCTCTAATTCCTTTGTTAGATACAGGGAACTTAGACTCATCATGATCGAAACTATCATTAGCATAGGGATCCGTTAAATTAATCATGTTAATAGAACCAAATATCAAATCTTCATCTGATGAGGATTCTGCCTGATGAACCAGTTTAGGTTATTTTATTTGGTGGGGCGGTGCCCATGATTTTGAAGCAGATGGAATAAAATATTCCAGAGTCAAATACAACTTAGGCTTTGACACGGTCTCATCTTATTCTGAATATTCTTCTTTCTTCAAATTACGCCGCTTCTTTGAGGATTTCCTTTGGATGAAGGGGGTTTTGTTGTTTAACAAATAGCAGAAGACACAATTGGTTGATTCAATTGTGTTTTTAAAATGGAATAAGTTTGGTTGATCATTTTCCTGACCATCCAATCATTATATTTCTACGCATTTTTACTTTTGACTTTGTGCCACTCACCTTCTTCCTCTGGATCAGTATTAGTAACACATGCTACCTGGGCTGAAGAACCTTTCAGTTTTACTTTTCCAGAGTCCACCATCTTTTGCAGGAGGTCGTTGAAGACAAAAAACTCTTGAATGGGATGCCCCAACATCTGATAAAATGGGAAATATTTGCAGAGGTCTTCATCTCCATGTTCAGAATTTTGGGCCTTGGAAACTGAATCAGATTGTTTTCCAGAGCCGAGATGAAGTTACCAGGAACTTTATCATTCCGGAATGAATAAATTTTTTTCATTAAATCCTCAAACTGTTTCCGCCTTTGATCTATTTGATCATCTTGACGAGGTGGTTGTTGTTGTTGACGCTCAGGAGGTGGATCCCTTCAATATTATTAAGGTTTTGAAGTAAAAGTAGGTACAAGTTCTTTTTTATGTGTAACTATAGAAGCTTCTACCTTTCCTATTATCCTTCTTGGAACTGGCGGAATTACACAATTTTTAGCCCTAGTCTATATAAGAGAGTCTTCTATCTGCTTAGCAATTTAAGTAAGATCTTGAAATCCTCTTGTGTATTTCATAGGGATCAATGGTGTGCGTAATTCATTACACTGATTTGACACACAGATTGGCAACAACTCTTCTTGAGGGAGTGATATACTTAAGGAATATGTTAATCCCTTCCAACAGGCAATGAAATCTGAAAATATTTCATTTTCCCTTTGTTTAAAATTTGTATGATCAGAAACTGTCATATTTGGTAATGTTGAGAAAAATTGAAGAAGGAATTTTTGACGAAGATCTTCCCACCCAGTAATTGACCGAGATTGAAAACTTGTATACCAGACAAAAGAAGGTCCTTGTAATGACAGCACAAAACACCTGATCTTAACTTCTTCTTGTTATTGAGGAGTTCCCATCAAATGATCACAACGGGAAAAAATTGTTAATTGTTGTTCTAGATCTCCCGAACCATTAAAAATTGGGAATGTGGTATTCGCAAAATTTGATGGGGGAGGAATTGCATCCACCCATTCAGGGTAATATCGCTTTTCTGGTTGAACTGGGGCACGTCGTCCTTCCATAGCTTCCAACCAAGATTTTAATGAGTCAATGGTTGTTATTAATGTTTGAGAAACATCTGGTTGATATTGGACCTGAGCAGGTGCAATAACTAGAGTTTGGATGGGTGTTACGACCGGTACTGCCATTTATGGTAGTATTGCCGGTTGTTCTCGCATATGACCCATATGATTGGACCTGTGAGAGTGTACTTGTAAAGGGGGATATTCTTGATCCATCCCAATAGCTGAAATGAATTCCCTTGATTGATTAAGTCCAGTATGCTTAGGAGGAAGACTACCTTGAAGTAGTTCTACATTTAACCTCCTTAGCTCCTTCATTTCTTCTTCTTGTTGTGCAAGTCTCTCTTCAAGTGAAAGAGATTGACCTTCTCCACCAAAAAATTGAGATGAAATCTGACCTTGTCCTTTCCCCTTATTGGACTCCTTTCGGAGAGGGGGAGTTGGTTATTTGAAGGTATACCTAGATTCTGGGTAAGCCTTTGATTTTGGGTACGCACACCTTCTTCATTTTTTTCTGTGTATACAGCCTCTTGAATAGGAACTTCTTCATATAACTCCCCTGAGTGAGTCTCATGTTCTTGGAGATTAGGGACAACGACATTGATGACATTTATTGATCCATAACACATTTCAGCCTATCTATTAGCGTTTTTGTGATAATTTCTTCTTCCATGTCCTTTATGATACATTGCCTTTTGTTTGGATGATCCCTCAGGAAATTCTTAATGAAACCTAATTTGAAGGGAATTTCCGGATAGTTCGGCTCTGCGTTCCTCTTGTGGCTTCTTCCCTAATCAAGAGAAGACTGACTTTTGCTAAGGAAGATATTTAGAATTTGAAAAAGTCCCCAGTCCAGTGGACCAGGGTTGTTCCTATTTTTTTTTATCAACACCTTGAATCCTGTCTGTTGATCCTAAGGGTTGGATTAAAAGAGCCCCCAGTCTGGAAAGCTGAGGTGGCTCTTAAGCTGCTACATCTGAAACTTTCTTAAAAGATATCCCAATTTTGCGGATTTTAGTTTGGAAATTGGCTAGATGCATCATCCGATATCCACTCAAATCACTTGACTCAAATGACCGTTGGATTATTTGTAACACCTCTGTCACCTGATGATGCACATTCTCTAAACGAGAATCCTTTTCGATATTCACATTTTCTTGATACAAGAGTAATTTGATAACTTTTTCATTATATTCCTAACTTTCAGAAAAACAAGGTGAGTCATGTTCTTAAGTAAGCCTTTGATTACACAAAAAACCAGTTAGTTGTGGCCAGCCATGGGTAATAACATTGCATGAGACCACTTTTTGCGGGATTTGTTGACTATACAGAATAGTGAAATGCAATTCTCCATGAACACCCCATCCCCTGATATGAATACCAGATGGGCAATTGGTAATTAACTAGCGCAACCTTTTTAATGCACCAAGACATGTACGTTGAAGGGCTCTCTGCATCTTTTCAACCTTTGGATGTCAGGAAACAAAGAGAGATACCAAGTCAATTTGGAATTTCAACCCTTCTATTACCTTAACATGATTTTTATATTCATCATAAGGTAATATTTTCTCTTTTAAGTGTCAAAGAGTATTCCATATACTGAGACGAATGTCGTGAGTACAATCTTCTGTCAATGTTTCTGGAATATCATACTGAGAGTCAGCCAAAGGCCAAAACATGATTGGTATTTCACCTTTCGCAAATTGTTTTCTCATATTCAAAACATCCTATTTGTCATTTGATAAAGATTCTTCTACCTGATTGGACCAAAGCTGGTGCTTCTTTGTTGCTTCATTAGATTTAACATGATTGGTAGAGAATTAATTTTTCAAATTAAAATATTAATGACCAAGGGGTGGCTCGGAGAATGACCTACACCCCGGGGTATCTTGTAATTGAAAAAGTATTTCACCTGTTAGTGGTAAGGCATCACGCATGACTGGCTTTGCATTTGAATCTGCCTCAAGATAAGTGGGATTTCTTGTTACTACATTGTCCGTTGAATAATTTTCCAGGCAATGAGAATTACTACTGTGGAGAGGACTTTCACAGCTAAATTCATCATCATGGGGAGGACCACCATGGTGGGTTATAGAAAAAGATTAATCCTTTTGTTACTTGGTCTTCTGGCCATGCAGAGGGTTATCGTGGCTCACATCTACAGATGATGCTTCGAGATTGATTGAATTGTCATGAAGAAAGATTTTATGAGGAAGTTTCCGATGAAGACATTCAGAATTATTGTTGTTATTTATGGAATTTAAAAATTGGAGAGTAAAATCTTGAGTTGCAACAGATAATTATCTGAGGGAATCAATAACTCCAGCCTTGAGCATGGCCTTTTTGTAGATTGGCTCTTGATTTTTAACTGTGTTGGATGGGTCTTTTTCATGGACACCGTCTTACTCACTTTCGAAACCACTTTTTGATTAAAGTGGTTATTATGGGCAGATGTATGTGCCTTCTCAGGAGAAATGGTTAGGTTAGGATGACTATCTCTATTTAAATCGGGTGTATGTGCCCGACTTGATTGTCTGTATGACATGGGGGAGTATGCCCCATGACACTCCTGGACTAGAACAGAGGTTTGTATCTAATTCAGGGTTACATATTGATGAATCAGTCCACTAATAGAGATATATTTATGCTTCTTTCCATATGATTTTGTTGAAGTTGTTATAATATTCTGACAGGTATCCAGAATATGGGTAGAGATTTTCTTATACTCTTTCACCATTGTCACAATGCGATTGGTGACTTCAGCTACCAGAATGGGAATATATGTCTATTCTGTGTTTGGAGTAGGTGTCTATTCCTGCTCCTGTCCTCCTTTTCCTGTCAGTGAATTCTGACCGTACTAATGTGTGGGGTAGAAAGTTGTGTCTTCCTCCTGTTTGTCATTGGTGCTTTACAATTGACATCTCTAGGTGCTAAAAAATGAGACTGCTAGTTAGCTTGATGAATTGTTGGTATATGTGTCTGCTAATTGTTATCCACCAAATATTATTGATGAAATTCCTTCAGTACTGGTAGACGAGACTGCTGGAAGAATTTATGAGTGTAAGCAGGTGTATGTGCATGTTTACAGGTGGTCACCACATTTGGTTGGAAGGCTTCTTTGGATGCAGTCAGACAAGCCTGCTGACTAGCTGAGGATTTATAAACAGGTGTATGTGCCTGCCTATAGTACTCCATTGTAATTCCCTATCGGGATTGGTGTGTTACTACCAAAAGAGTCTACTGGGTAGTGAAATTAATACGGATGGGTGTATATGACCACTCGTTGTTTTTCATCAAGTTTGGATGATGGACATCTCTGGAGGGGGAAGAGTTAATAACCTGCTCCCTATTGTCTGAATCTCGCCTCTAACAGTTCGTCTTTAATTCTTAGTTCTGAGGAACCTGAGCGAAACGCCTAGAGGCAATACCCCCATCATGTTGAGGGTGCACTACCGCACGAGTCTGGCAGCGATTGTTGGTGGGAGTCCTCAGGAAGGACTCCTATCTTCTTGAACTGAGGCCTTGAGTGACCTCTTGATTCACCTCCCTATAATATGGGAGGGACTGGTTGTTGATTTCTGGGGATAAAGACCTGAAATGTTTGGAGACGGTGGTTGGTACCACTTGTTTCTTGACCACTGGTCGTCGCTGTCCGGACAACCAGGGTGAGTTGTTAACTTGGAGGGCTTGTCGAGCGGCCTCCAGAGTCATGATGGTACCATGTTGTTGGTATTCCCTCACCAATGAATTTGACACCCAACATTCAAGATGCTGAGTAGGTGATGCCATCCTCAGAGCGGACAAGGATCCAACATGATTAGCGGCCGAGGCATTCATAGGTGTGAACCTTAAGGAATCCATTTTGTGTTATAGAGAGATCTTGGAAAAGAGTGACTATTTGATATAGAAGACATAATCAAGATAAGTCTGGACGGACTACATCTTTTGGATGAGCACATATGGTATTTATTGTTTTGTTGGCCCTCATATTGAGTTTAATAGGGGCCTAACAAATAAGTAAAACATCATTTAACATGGTTAATGATTCAAGTCGGGTTCACCATTTTTTTGTTTCATCTGAAAATGGGGATGTCCTTGTTTGTTTATGGTTCAAAATTTCCAATCGGTTTCTAACGGGTTTATTCATAGAACCGGAAACACCCAATGATTCTATATCCATTTGGACATACTTTCCAAAGGTAGGTGCTCGTTAGTTGTGGACCGATAAGGCTTAAAAATTTGCATTGGTCAAGAGGATGGGAGTTCAGGCTCATCACACCTTTTTGGGAGGAATTGTTGCCTACTCTGGGCCTCTATTATAGATTTAAGTTATGTTCATGAATCCTTATTAATTCACCAAGCATGAAAATGAGTTTTACTTTAGATTTATCTATCGATGATTGATATTTATGGGATTTAGAGAATCTTTTATATGTATTTGAGGTTCTTCATCGATGGAGAATCATCCGTATGTATTAGAGATTCTTATTCAATGGTATCGTTCAATACATTATATAGAAATATCCTGGTCATTATGATGACCATACTGGTTTTAATTCCACTCAGTAGGGCAATTGAAGTTTCTTGTCATTCATAAAGACAGGGATTATTTCAGAGTTGGGATCGTACCCGCAGATGGGCTACCTATGTATCCTCGTTAAAAAGGAATAAGAACCCATGTAGTTTGATAATAAGGATATAGTTTAATGC
Source organism: Viscum album (assembly GCA_963277665.1). Classification (NCBI taxonomy): domain Eukaryota; kingdom Viridiplantae; phylum Streptophyta; class Magnoliopsida; order Santalales; family Viscaceae; genus Viscum; species Viscum album. The sequence goes on from OY728160.1 coordinate 759,662,522, forward strand.
CATATGAGACAGAAAATAATTAATGAATGATGGGATTGAACCATAGAAATGATTCCTACATACTCGACTTTTAAGGTATAGATCAAAATCCACGTAGTTAGGGTGAAGAAATATGGGGCTTATGCATGGTTAACGACCCAAAAAGACATGTCATGATTACTTTTACACTCTAAGATCACGTGGGTCATGCTCGGTGTGAGAAACAAGAGGTATTAGTAAACATGACGATTGTTCCATGAAAGATGCAGTGACCAGAAATTATGTGGGGCTTAAATATGTATGACTTCCCAAGAAGATAAAGATCAGTATTTACTTCAGGAAAGAAGCCCAGGAGCAGGGTCCATAAAGGTATTTTTACTTTATGGAGATTTGGAGTTTTAACCCGGGGCTTACTCCTAAGGAGGATGCCCAAATTAAAGGGGACTTATAACTTGGGGCTTACTCCTGAGAAGGAGGTCCAAATTAAAAATGGACATACGATTGGGGCTTATTCCTGAGAAGGAGTCCCAAATCAAAATAAATTAAGATCAGGGCTTACTCCTGAGGAGGATTCCCAAAGTTAAAGGAAATTATGACTAGGGCTTACTCCTGAGAAGGAGGCCTAGGTAAAGGGGACTTGGGGCTTACTTCTAAGGAGGAGGCCCAAATTAAAGGAATTATGATTGGGGCCTATTCCTGAGACGGAGGCCCAAATTAAAGAAAATGTGATTGGGGATTACTTCTAAGGAGGATGCCCAATGTTAAAGGAAATTATGACTGTGGATTACTCCTTAGAAGGATGCCCAGGTTAAGGGGACTTGGGGCTTACTCCTGAGAAGGATTCCCTAAATCAAAATATCTTCTCATCTTAAAGGATGAGGTTATATGGAGGAAACATCTAACCTTAGTGACATAAAGCTTGTAAGTCATGAGGTTTTGGGAGAGTTTCACATATAATTCCTTTCAAATAAGGAATCCATCAAAGGAACCATTCCATAAATGGCTTCGAAAAGGGGTTCTAGGGATAATATCATGAAGAGGAGAGGTGAATGGGAGAGAGGCACACAAATGAAGTTGGTGCGCAATTCTTGGCCGCACAAGTGTACTTGCACGACATGGGTTCACCTGGGCGATGAAGAATATGTAGGGTAATACTTGGGTGCGACTTAACTCAAGATTTTAGTATTATCCTAAGATGTTTCCAAAAGGGTGGCGCGCAAGTTTCATCGATAGGGTAGGGAGGCGCGCAAGTGTTTCCATTTTTAAGGAGGTCTGGACACTTAGGCGCGCATGTTTTGATTAATTCTAAACACTTAGTCCTTATTCTACTTCTTTAGTTTTTCCATTCTAGGTAAAAAGTTACCTCAAAAGCTTTCGGAAGAGTTGAGTTGAAGACTAGGGCGACCAGAGCTTGAATTTGACTTTTGGAAAATTTTCCTTGAAATGGGGGCCCACATGGGATATTTATAATCCACCTTGCCCCTTGGGCAGAATATTAAATAGGGCGCACAAGTGAGTTGCACATCTCACTCCAAATGGGCTCTTATTCCATGACTTCTTCAATTTTTTTTGATGTTCTTCAAATTTTAACCCTCTTTGTGCTTAAGGTATTCCCCTTTTCCATTCGTTGGACACTGTGATGGAAAGGGGAGTCAAAAATGGGTAGCACATAATATGTACTCAAATGTTTGAATGGGTTTTCTGGAATCTTTTCCAAACCATTTGGAGCATTAAATATGGTTATTTCCATCATTATGGACCTTCTTCCATTTGTGTGATAAAACTATACCTCAATTTACTGAGATTCACCCATTTTGAAAAGAGACTTGTCACTATAAAATTTCCCAATTTTACCATTTAAATAGTACTTAATACATTGGTGGTATGAAAAAGGTATGTCTACATGTTCATGCATCCAAGGCCTTCCAAGAAGAATGTTGAAGGTAGTGTCTTGAATAACAACCATGAAATATGAATTAGACACAAGATCTTCAAATTGAGTTCTGAGTGTAATCTCACACAGAGGTTCTTTCTCATTCTTATCATATCCTTGAAACATTAAAGTGGAAGAAGATAAGTCAGGTTCAGTCAGGACCAATCGACAATGTGTACAAATAGGAATGAGGGTGACTTCAGAGCCATTATCAATGAAGGTTCATCAAATGTCTATGTCATTGAACTTTCTAGATAAATACAAGGGTCTGATATTTCCATGTACAACATCATATTCATCTTCATCTGTAAAATATATGATTTCATGACATTCTGTAGGATCATTATCTATACAGTAAACCTCAGTAGCAGCAACATCAGTTTCAAACTATTAAGGACTTGACAAGGCCTCAATAAGTGCTTCTCAAATATATTTTGATAGATTCAAGGAATTCAGAATTTCTAACTTGGTCGGTACTTGGTCTGGTTGTTTCAAAATATCATACTTTTGATCCAGAGGTCTATATTTCCCAAAATAGAAATGTAGTTTTGCAGCTGTCTTGGATGTTTATGATTCTAATGTAGATATACTCAATTTCGAATTAGAAGATGGAAATACTTCTAGATTTGGTATATTAGACTGACTAGGTCTATCTACTTGCAAAGTGGAATTTGGTGTGGCTTCTAATAGGTCCTAAAAAATAATCATGTTAGGACCGAACTTGTCTTGCATGGAAGAAACTCCTTTTTCTTATTGAGCCCACTAAAGGGATATTCCATGAGTTTCTGCTTCCTAAATGGTTCGAGCAGGGGTATAGTTAAAATGGCGGTTTCTATAATTCCCACATCTTCCCATGTATCCTCATCCTTGGCATGTTCATCTTGTTCCCCAATTAAATACAACGAACTTAGGCTCATTATAATCAAAATAAACATTACCATAAAGTATTCTTTAAGTGGATAAAGTGAACATAACCAGAGATCAATTCTTCATCTGATGAAGATTATGTTTGAAAGGTTAGTTCTGATTGTGTCATTTGGCGGGGAGGTGCCTGTGATTTTGAAATAGATGGCATGAAATCTTCTAGGGTCAAGCACAACTTTGGACTTAACATGAGATCATCTTCATCTGACTGCTCTTTTTGCCTTCAGATCATCTCATTTCTTTGAGGATTGACCTTTTGATGAAGGTGGTTTTACCATGGTGGGATTAGTTGAAGAAATAATCAGTTGTTTCAACTATGTTCATAAAATGGCATGAGTTCGATTGATCGTCTTCATGATCATCCAATCATCATATTTCTCCACATTTTTACTTTTGAATTTCTACCAATTTCCCTCTTCCTCTGGATCAATAACAGTAAAACATGCTACTTGAGATGATTAACTTTTTACTTTCACTTGTTCTGAGTCAACCATTTTTTGCAGGAGATCATTGAAAACCAAAAACTTGTGAATGTTATATCCACACATTTGGTGAAAGGGGAAATAATTCAGAATATCTTGATCTCCTTCTTTTATTGGATTCTTCGGCCTTAGAAACTGAACCAAATTATTTTACAGAGCTTAGATGAAGTAATCAGGAATTTGTAAATTCTGTAAGGAATAAATTTTTCTTTTTAATTAATCAACCTATTTTTGCCTTTAATCTCTTTGATCATCTTTATGAGTCTCTCATTTCTGCTCACGCTCTAGAGGTAGATCTATTCGATATGATGAAGGTTTTGAAGTAGAATGAGGTACATGTTCTTGATTGAGTGTAATGGTAGTAACCTCTACTCTCCCTGTTCTCCTTCCGAAAGTTGATGTAATTACACAAGTTTTAGACTTAGTCTCTATAATAGAATCTTATATCTGTTTTTCAATTGAAGTAAGGTCTCAAAACCCTCATGTATATTTTATAGGGATCAATGGTATGCATAACTAATCATTCATATTTTTCACACAAATTAGTAGCAATCGTTATAGAGGGAGTGCCAGACATAAGGAATACGTTAATCCTTTCCATCACACAATGAAATCTAAAACTATTTCTTTCTCCCTTCGTTTTCAATTTGTGAGATAAAAAATTTTCATCTTCGGTAGTGCTGAGAAAAATTGAATAATTTATTTATGTCGGTGATCTTTCCATCCAGTAATTGATCGAGATTGTAAACTTGTATACTAGAAAAAGGTTGGTCCCTGTAGTTACTGCACAAAACACTTGAGTTTTACTGCTTCTTGTTCTTGAGGAGTTCCCATCATGGGATCACAATGAGAAATAAAATGTCTTAAGTGTTGTTCTAGATCTCCCTAACCATTAAATATTGGAAATATGGTATTCACAAAATTTGGTAGCGGAGGAATCAGGTCCACCCATTCATGGTAAGATTTATTTTTTAGCTGAATTGTTGTACGTTATTCCTCCATAGCTTCCAATCGAGTTGTTAATGCCTCAATTGTGTTCATTGGAATTTGGGGTATATCCAAATTATCTAGAACCTTTATAGGTATAACAAATATAGCTTGAGCTTGTGCAATGAACAGAAAAACCACTTGTGGTGGTGATAGTATTTTCCTTGGATAACCCATGGGAATAGGCTTATCAGGATGTGTTTGATTCTTCCTTGGTTGTGTACCCAATAGAGGGAGTTCATTATCCACATATGTAGTTATTACAAATCCACTTTGCTAAGGAACTCCTACAGGATCTGAAAGTTGAGGATCTTTTGGAGGAGTACATCTAGCAGAAATTCTACTTCAATGTAACTTTGTATTGGGTCTTTTCAACTCCTTCATTTACTATTCTTATTGTGAAAATATCTCTTCAAGAGAAAGAGGTTGACCTTTTCCAGTGAAAAAGTGAGATGCAATCAAAATTTTACCTTTCCCCTTGTTAGATGCCTTTCAGAGTGGTATGATTTGGTTATTTGAAAGAATACCTAGATTCTAGGTAAGCCTTTGATTTCAGGTGCATACACCTTCTTCATTTTCCTCAGTGTGTACCATATTATGGATAAGAACTTCATCTTCTTATTCCCCTGAACTAGACTCATTTTCTGGAGGATCTTTTGTGATGGTTTTAATGACATTTACTAATGCATAATGCATTGATGGAATTTTGTCAGTATCTTTGTAATATCATCTCCCTCTGTATCTTCCATGAGACAATGTTCTCATATATGATGGATTCACATGATATGTTTGACAAATAGTAACCCAAAGGGAATCCTTAGATTGTTCAGTTGTGCGCCCTCTTTGTGGTTTCTTCCCTCATCAGGAGAAAAATGACTTCTATTGAGGTGGGGATAGTAGATGTGAAAAATCCTCCAGCCTTGCAGGATGGGGTTGTTTCTGTTCTTATTCTTCAATCCTTTGAACTTTATTTAATGAATTTGAATTTTGAATTAAATGAGTGCCCAACCTTGCAAGATGGAGTGATTCTTGATCTTCTATGGCTAGGATTCATGCAACTTCTGTTCTGATTTTTGTGAATTCTGGTTTAGAAATTAGCTGGTTGAATCATCCGAAAACCACTAAAATCACCTATTTCGGAAGATCAATGTGCAATTTTAGGAATTTTCATTCTTTGACAGCTGACATCCTCTAAGTAGGACGAATGCTCAATATTCTCATATTCTTGATGTAAATTTATCTCATAAACTTCTTTTCTTTGGGCCTGGCCCTGATGAGATCTACTTGAGGCCCGTTATTGAGTGTACATTCAATTAAAAACAAAATCTGTTGATCGTAGCTGATCGTGGAAAATAACATTTCATGAGACCACTTTTGGTGGACTTTTTTGATTCTGGAATGCAGTGAAATTCAATGCTCCATGTGCACCCCATCCTCTGATATGAACACCAAATAGGGTGTTAGAAATTAATTGGTTCAACCTCTTTAGAGCATTAAGGCATGCACATTTAAGGGTTCTCTATTGTTTTCAACCTTTGGATGTTGGGAAATTGAGAGAGATGACAAGTAAATTTGGAACTGCAACCCTTATATTACTAATAGATGATTTTGATATTTATCATATGGTAAAACATTGATTTTAAAATGAAGAAGAGTCTTCCATAATTTGATATAGATATCATGAATACAATCTTCTACCATCAATTCTGGAATGTTATACTGGGAATTTTCCAAATTCTAGAACATGACTGGTATTTCTCCTTTATCCAATTGTTTCCACATGTTTAACATATCTTCATCGTCTTTTACTAGATATTTCTCCACTTGGTCTAACCAAAGTGGATGATCTGAATTAGAAGATAAATGATCCAAGTGAGGTTCGGAGAATGACTGTTCCCTTAAGATATCTTCTGGTTGAGAAAGTATTTTACCCATCAATGAAAAGACATCAAACATGATAGACCTTGTGTTTTCAAGTTCTTTGAGATAGGACAGATTTCTCATCGCTACATTATCAATTATTGAATTATATTGAAAATGAGAAATACTACTATAGAGAGGTCTTTCACAGCGAATTACATCATGGGGGGGCCACCATGGAGGATTACAATAGGGGATGAATTCTCTTTCTCCTTGGTCTTCTGGCCACATGGAGGGTTTCTGTGGATCTCATATAGAGATAGGCTCCCTGGATTTACTGAATTTTCATGAAGCAATCCTTCATGATGAAGTATCAGATGGAGAATTTCATAATTACTACTACCACTCCCATAATTTTATAATGAGAAGATAGGATCTTGAGCTTCAACATATAAATTTACGAGGTCTTCAAGAAATCTAGCATTAAGATGAGCCAAATTTCATTTTGAATCTTGATTTTCCAACCGTGTTTGGAGAGACTTCTTCTTGGATGTTCTCTTACACTTAGTTGGGGGACAATTTCTAGGAGAAGTGGTTATCATGGGTAGGTGTATGTGCCTAATTTGGAGAGGCCATCATAACATACCTATTACCTCCAATTTTAATGGGTGTATGATCCTGATCTTGTTGTCCATATGATATGGGGGATTATTGACCATGAACCTCCTGGACTAGAATAGAGGTGTGTATCTACTCCAGGATGGCATGATGAAGTGTCTTCCCATATATGGGGATAGATTTATGAGTATGTTCCCCTGGAACTGCTAAAGTAGTTGTTATAATATCCTGGATTGCTTCCAGAATATGGGCAGGGATTTATGTATGCCCTTTCATCATTGATAAGATGTGTTTGATGACTTCAATGGTTATACCGGGAATATACATCTATGACATACCGGTAGTAGGTGTATTCTCCTACTCTTTTCCTCCTTTTCCTGTCAATGGGTATTGACAGTACTCATGCATGGGGGGTAGAGAGTTGGGTCTTCCCCAAATGTTTCATCAAAGCATTCTGACTGAATTATCTGGGTGCTTCCAAACAAGAATATTGGCAGGATTGATGATCGCTGGTAGGTGTATGTTCCTACTGGTTATTTCCTATCAAGTATGGTTGATGGACTTCCTCAAATACTAGCACACGAGACTGCTGGCAGAATTGGTGATTGTATGTTGGTGTATGTTCATGTTTACCAGTTGCCACCACATTAGATTGACAAGATTATTTAAATGTAGTCAGACTAGCCTACTGATAGGATGATAACTTATAAGAAAGTATACATGAATATTCACTGTACTCTACTGGATTTATCTGGTGGGATTGGTGGGTTTCTACCAGACGAGTCTGGTAAACAACAAAATTAGGACTGGCGGGTGTATGTACCTGCTCGTTGTTCACCATCAAGTTAGGTTGATGGACTTCTCTAGAGAGGTAAGTGGTAAGAACCTACTTCCTATTGAACGTATGTTGTCCCCTATGGTTCTTCTTGTGTTCCTGGTTCTAAGAGACCTAAGATGAACATCCAGAGACAACACCCCCATCATGTTGGTGGATCACTGCCATGAAATTATGCTTGTGGAAATTGTTGGTGGGAATCCTCAAGAAGGATCCCTGCATCTTTGAATTGAGGCCTTGAGTGACCTATTTATCCACCTATTTTTAGTATGGGAGGGAATGATTGTTGCGTTCTGTGGATAAGGACCGGAAAAAGTTTAAAATGGTGGTTGTAACCATCTTCTTCTTGATCATCGGTCATCGTTGGCTGGATGAATGAGGATTGTTATTGACTTGGAGGGCCTGTCAGGTAGCCTCCAAAGTTGGGATTATACCATGATGGTGATACTACTTTACCAACATGTTGGAGACCTAGTGTTGAAGATGCTGAGTGGGTAATAATTTCCTTCCTGTAGATGAAGATCCAGCTTGAGCAGCGGTCTGGAAGTTCCCAGATGTCTTCTTGAAGAAAGCCATTTGGTACTGAAGGGAGTTATGAGGAAAACATGAAACAAAAATAAAATGCATTAAAGTGACATATATTAGATGAATACATGCATGATTGATTCCTTTTTATGGCCTTCCATTGTACATTGACAGGGGCCTGACAGGTGGGTATCATTTTTAACATGGTTAAGGATTCACATTGGGTTCACCATTTTTGTTTGGTAGTTCCTTGAAACGTGTGTTCTAATTTTAAGAATAACTGCTTCTAAGTGCTTTACAATGGATTTATTCATGGAATCAGAAACTTACAGTAGTTTTTATCCAAAGGGGATATGATTTCCAAAGTCAGGTGTTCATTAAGTTTGAAAATTACGATACTTAGGAACATACATTGGTCGAGAGGATGGGAGGTCGGACTCATCAAACCCTTTGGGGGGGAATTATTGTCTAGTTCAGGACACTCTTTATAAATTTAAGATATTTTTCTGAATCCTTATTAATTCACCAAGCATAAAATATGTTTCCCTTGGAATTTACAATCACATATTAACATGTGTAAAATTTAGAATCATCAGTATACATTCAAGGTTCTTTATTAATGGAGATATTCGTATGTATTCAACGTTCTCCATCAATGGTATACTCTAATAAACTATTTAAATATTCTTTTAATCATCATTATGATGATATTGGTTTGTTAAGCCACTCAGTGGGTCACTCTATTATTTATTGACATCTAGGGAGACGAAGGGTTATTTTGATATTGTGATCGTACCCATGAAATTGGTTACCTACGTATCCTTGTGAAAGGAATCATGGCCCTCATAGTTCAGTGCCTCTTAATGGGACACATCATACCATTTAAGGTTATGTGATAAGGACCAAACCATACAATTTAATTTCATGTGGAAAGGACATCTAAGATAAAGTTTCTTAGTCAATTTTTGGTGTGGGACTTATGCTGAAACAACCCATGGAAAATTGAAAGCTTATGGGTTTCCATGTTAGATTAGACCCTATTGGGAGTATTGACCAAGGAGAATAAGGTTGTTTTGAAATGTTGGGTTTGAACCTCAAGGAGGCTTCCTACATACCCCATTTGGAGGGGAATAAAATCACAAGTAGTTCGATAAAACTCATAGGAGAGTATAGTCCTTTTAAAGAAATGATTTTGGTCTTAGTTCCTGAGAAGTATGCCTTGGTGACTTAGGGGTTTTATTTGGGGCTTGTTTCTAAGGAGGATTCCTAAATTAATGGAATTGGGGTTGGATTCCTGAAGAGGATATCTAGTGATCTTGGGCCCTAAATGGGATTCCTACCTATCCTATTTTGAACAAGAATCAGAGTTCTTGTAGTTCCTTCACTGTGGGTGTTTGTGAAAATGTTTTAATAATCAAGAATCTCTAACCCCACATGAGTCATGGTCGGTGTGAGAAACAAGAGGATGTGAAAGATTCAACAATGACACTCACTTTTCCTGCTCTGCTGGTGGAGGAGGGAAAGCCTACGATGGAGATGGTGGATGAATAAAAGGAGACCCAAGAAGAGGGAAAGGAGATGATCCCTCCCTATGTTCTCTTTACATTGGACAAGGGTGTAATAAAAGGAAGAAGGTAAAATTTTAAATGGATTACACCAAGATGGCTACCCATAGTTACAAAGCTCAACAGGAGAGGGAAAGGGTAAATAAAGTCCATGTGCCCATCTCCCCTATGGTCTTTGGCACCAAACAAGAGTAGAGGAGAAATGATGCTACCTCTTTCTAGAAAATCTAGGGGCTTATTCTAGGATGGTTTCCCTAAAATTGATCCTGGTAGAAAAGGGAGACTTATCCTTTGTTCAAAAAGAATAAAATCAAGTGTGAACTTTACCTTCCCTACCAGAGCCCTAAGGTTTCGTGTCATATATTTGAGAAGGGAGAGGTCAGGACCCATCCCTCCAAACCAGTTACTTCCCAACATTGTTCTTTGGAGAAAGGTCCTTGTAATTGTGGATATATAACCCACAGACACTCCATGAACCCTAACCCTAATGTAAAACAAATGTGGGAAAACCTATGACTATGGATATACAAACCCAAATAGAATACATGCTAATGTGCCTTTCCCAAAGGTTTGATAAGTTATGATGTTTGGGTGGAGGTATCAATAAAATTCCTTTCAGACAAGGGATCCAAGGAAGAAGAAGCCTTTCCATGAATGGATATGAGGAAGGGTTGATGGTTTGTAGACTGAAGAGAGTAAGTGAATCAAAGAGGGGATCCCAAGTAGGTAAGGACATGCATATATAGGTGCGTAAGTAGATTTGGTTGACCTGATATTAACTTAAGTGATAAAAAATCTATATGGTAATATTTGGCTGAGACTTGGGTCAAGCCTTCAGGATTATTCACAGGTGGCCCCATAAGTAGGGGCTCAAGTTCCTATTAAAGGAATAGGTGGTGTGCAAGTGTTTCTGATTTAGGGAGGTTGGGCGCTTTAGGCAAACAAGTGTTATGGTTTTCAAACACTAAAAGAACCTAAGTCCAATGATCCTACTTTAAATCCTCCGATCAAGGTGTTGAAGAACTACCTTGAATGTTTAGGGAGACTTGGGTGAAGCACTAGGGTGACCAGAGCAGCAATTGGGCTTCCGGGAAATTCATTCGTATAAATAAAGTATCCAAGGGTATATTTATAGGTAAATATGTGATCTTGGAAGAAATGAAATTGGGCGCGCAAGTGTGTTGCGCACCAACTCTTTGGCGCACAAGTTGCTGCGCGCCGGATGGGTGGTTCCCAAGTAGACTCGCGCGCCGCTAGTTATTTGGAGTAACTATAGTGATTCTTTGAGGACTTATCCAAATTTATTGCTCAATATCATGGGGGCTGCATGCCCACACCCCTGCTTGGGTTCCGTAACAGGCTACAGTCCAAGCCCTTTGGGCCGATGCCTTCACTACCGTCACAGACCCCCATGAAAAATGCAATGTTGTACCGTGAACTTTTCAAGCCCAGTTCATGTCATTTTACAGAAAAAGTATCACGGAACACATTTCATAGTGTCTACAACTCTAAAATAACATTAAAACCCCTAAAAACCATTAAAACACATAAAAACTACAAAAACCCTAAAACCCTTAAAAACCTAAAAACACCAGTTAAAACTATAAAAACACTTTGAACCCCTAGAATTAAAAAACTAAAAAACCTTAAAACCACTAAAAACCCAAAAAATCTTGAAAACCCAAGAAAACAATAAAAACGCTAAAAACCCTAAAACCCCTAAAACCCCTAAAAACCATAAAAATCCAAAAAGGCCTTATGAATCCATATAAATATAAAAAACCTAACTTTCTGGAAATCCCTAAGAAATCCATAAAAACCTAAAAACACTTGAAACCACTAAAAATCCAAAAAATCCTAAAAATGCTAAAACCTTAAACACCATAAAACCCCATAAAATTCCTTTGAACCCCTAAATGACTATAAAAACTCTAAAAACTCTAAAAACTATAAAAATTAATTAAACCCCTATAAATATTAAAAAACTATAAAAAAATTAAAACTCCAAAAAACTCAAAAAACCCCTTAAAAAGGCAAAAAACCATGAAACCCCTAAAACCCTAATTGACCATAAAGCCCCTTAAAATACCAAAAATAAAAAAAATCAATAAAAATCATAAGAACCCATTAAAACCAAAAAATACTAAATTCCTTGGAAAACCCTAAGAAAATCATAAAATACTAAAAACACATTAATCACCTAAAAACCTAAATAATGCCAAAAACTCTTAAAAACCCCTAAAAACACTAAAAACCCTAAAAAATTGAAAATCCCCAAAACCCTATAACCACAAAAATAAAAAACAAATCCCACAAAATATAAAACCCCTAAAACCTCAAAAATCCTAATAAAAACTTAAAAATAAAAAAACACATAACCCCAAAAAAACCCTAAAAAACTTAAAAAGCCCAAAAAACCCAAAAGACCCCTAAAAGACACTAAAAAAATATAAAAACCCATTAAAGCGTTAAAAAATTATAAAAATATAAAAATACATAAAACCCACAAAACATAATGAAATATAAAAACCCATAAAATCCAAAAAACATAAAAAACCCTACACCCCTTCAAATCCCTAAAAACGCTAAAAATCCCAAATATCCAAAAAAACCCTAAAAATTACATAAAATGTAAAAAACCCAAAAAACATGAAAACCCCTAAGAAAACATAAGAATCTAACCACACTTTAAACCCCTAAAACCTAAAAAATAGTAAAAACCATTAAAATCCCTAAAATCCAAAAAACACATAAAAATAATTAAAAATCCCTAAAAGACACTAAAAATGTAAAAAACCTTAAAAACATTAAAAATATAAGAAAAAATTAAAAAACATAAAAAATATAAAATAAAAAAAACATTAAATAATATTTAAACCCATAAAAATCCCTAAAATATTGTAAAAACCCTAAAAACATAAAAACCTAAAAACCGTTAAAATCATTTGAAACCTAGTAAAACACAATAAAAACCCTAAAACCCATTAAAAAAATATAAAACCATTTAAACCCCTAAAAATTATAAAAAAAATAAAAAAACACACAAACCCCTAAAAATAAAAATAACCAAAAACCCAAAGAACCATAAATACCCTTAAAACCCTAAAAAACATAAAATCCCTCAAAATCCCTAAAAACACTAAAAACAACAAAAAAATACTAAACAAGCCCTAAAAATTCCTAAAACTATAAAAAACACTAAAACCCTAAAATCACTAATGAAAATATTAAAAACATAAAAACTCTTAAATCTTTTGAAAACCTATAAATTTATAAAAACCATAAAAACCCTAAAATATGTAAAAGTCTCATAAATAATAAAACCATAAAAATACAAATAAAATAAAATAAAATCCCTCAAAATGTTAAAAACCATATAACCCAAAAAACCATAAGAAATCTTAAAAACCTCAAAAATGATAAAAACCCTAAACACATAAAAAAAACCAATAAAAAACCTAAAACCCCATAAAACCATAAGAACTAAAAAACCACTAAAAACCTTAAAAACCCCTAAAACCGACTATAAAATATAGAAAACCTTTAAACCAATGTAATTTTAAAAAACACTAAAAACATTTAAAACCCTAAAATATTCAGAAAGAAACTAAAACAACAACAAACCATAAAACCCCAATAAACCGTTAATACCCTCAAAATCCCTAAAAACATTATAACCCATAAAAATCCCAAACAAGACTCAAAAATCCATAAAGTTTTAAAAGGCCATAAAAACCATGAAAAATCCTAACAAAACCCTAAAATCCTAAAAACTCATAATTCCCCTAAAACCCCTAAAAATTGCTAAAAACCCTAAATAACCCTTAAACCATAAAAATTCTAACCCCTATAGTCCATAAAAACCCTAAAAACTATAAAATTATTAAAAAATAATATAAAATACCTAAAAAACTAGAAAACATAAAACCCTTGAAAAAACATTAAGAAAGTATTAAAAATCCCAAAACACTTAAAAAACCTAAAAAACCAAAAAATTCTAAAAACCCTAAAAACATAAAAAAAGAACCGAAGACCCCTAAAACCCCTAAAACCCCTTAAAAATAGAATACCCTAAAATCCTTAAAAACCCTAAAAAATCTATAAAACCCCAAAAAAACATAAAAACCCTATAAATTCCTAAAAATGATAAAAACACTAAAAACCTTTAAAACCCTAAAAACAAAAAAAAACCACTAAAACCACCCAAAACCATAAAACCCATAAAATCCATAAAACACCCTAAAACCCCTAGAAAACACTAAAACACCAAAGAAATATAAAAATCCTAAAAATTAAAAAAAAAATCCCTAGTAAAACATAAAAACCTGAAAATTTAAAAAACTCAAAACAAATCCCACAATGTAAGAATCCCAAAAAACCTAAAAAATCATAAAAAAACGTAAAAAATACCTAAAAATGTTAATGTACCCAAAAACCTCAAAAAATCATAAGAACCCATATAAACCAAAAAAACACTTAAAACCCATAAAACCCTAAAAAACAAAAAAACCCTGAAAACCCTAAAAAGACTCTAATACCCTAAACCCCCTAAAAACCATAAAACCCCTAAAAACATAAAAACCATATATTTTTATTTTTTTAAGGTTTTTTAAGTTTTTATATATTTTTAAGGATTTTCATAGATTATTTAACTTTTTTAGGGGTTTTATGGATTTTTAGGTTTTTAAGGTTTTTTTGGGTTTTTAGTGTTTGTATGTTTTTTTTTCAGTTTTCAGTGTTTTTTTATTTAATATGCTTTTTAAGGTTTCTGTGAGTTTTTAATATTTTAGGGGTTTGAGTGGCTTTTAGAGTTTTTATCTATTTTTAGTTTTTTATAGTTTTTATAGTTTTTATTGGTTTTTAGGTATTTGTTGGGTTTTTAAGGATTGTTATGGTTTTTAGTAGTTTTAGGAATTTTTAGGGGTTTTAGGAATTTAGGGATTTTATGGGGTTTTGGGGTTTTATGGTATTTTTTCAATTTTTAGGATTGTTAGAGGTTTTAGAGTTTTTTAATGTTTTTAGGGGTTTAAAGTGTTGTTTTGAGTTTTATTGGTTTTTAGGGTTTTAATATTTTTTAGGGGTTTTATTGTTTTTATGGGATTTAAGGGGTTTTAGTATTTTTAGGGTGTTTTAGGGTTTTAATAGTTTTTAGGGGTTTTATGGTTTTTATGGGATTTAAGGGGTTTTAGGGAATTTAGTATTTTAATGGTGTTTTATGGTTTTTAGAATTTTTAGGGGTTTTTAGGTTTTATGTGTTTTTAGGTTTTTAAGGTGATCATAGGTTTTTTGTGGGTTTTTATAGATTTTTACATTTGAAGGGAATTTTTTGGGATTTTTGAGGAATTTTATGAAATTTTAGGAATTTTAAGGATTTTTATGGGTTTATGGGTTTTAGTGTTTTTATCGTTTTAGAGGTTTTTACCATTTCATAGGTATCTTAAGGGTGTTAAACGTTTTTTATGTCTTTAGTATCCTTTTGGGATTTTTTTTATGTTTTCTACAGTTATTATGCCATTTAGGGATTCTAAGGTTTTTATAGTTTTTAAGGTTTTTTGGTTTTGTTTAGTTTTTTATGGTTTTAAGGTTTTATATATATTTTTTATCATTTTTAGGGGTTTAATATATTTTTTTGAGTTTTTAGTGGGCTTTCAGGATTTTATGGGGTTTAGGGTTTTAAATATTTTAGACATTTTTTGGTTTTTAGGCTTTCATTGTTTTTAGGGGCCTTTAGGATTTTTGGGCTTATAGTGATTTTAGTTTTTAGTGGTTTAAAGCGTTTTTAGGTTTTCATGGTTTTCCTAGTAGTTTTATTGATTTTCAGGGTTTCTTATATTTTTTGAATTTTCAGGACTTTTTATGATTGTTATGGTATTTTAGGGGTTTTAGGTATTTTGAGAGTTTTTAGGGGTTTATATATTTTTTTGTTTTAGATTTTTTTTGAGTTTTTAGGGGTTTTATGTTTTTTTTTGAATTTTACAACATTTTTAGGAATTTAGATGGATTTTTGTCTTTTTCATGGATTTTAGTGTTTTTATAGTTTTAGTGGTTTTCTGGTTTTTAGGGGGTTTCGGGTTTTATGGTTTTAAGGTTTTTAGTGTTATTAGTTTTTTAGGGGTTTAAATTATTATTAGGTTTTTATGGTTTTCATAGGTATTTTCTAGGTTTTAGGGGTTATTATTATTATTTTTTTGTATTTTTATGTATTTTTAGGATTTTTAGGATTTTTATGGGTTTTATATATTTTGAGGGTTTTTAGGATTTTAGGGGGCATAAAATTTATTAATATTTTAGGGGGTTTAATTGTTTTTATATTAATATGGTTTTATTAATGTTTTCCAAGATATTTAGGATTTTTTAAATTTTTAGGGTTTTTTAGGGCTTTCTATGAATTTCATGGGTTTTTTAGGTTTTAGGGATTTTGTGTCTTTTTAAGGTTTTAGGGTTTTTAGCGTTTTTATCATTGTTATGGGTTTTATTGGATTTTTATTGTTTTTTTAGTGTCCTAGTTTTTTAATTATTTCTTATGGTTTTTGGGGTTTTTATATATTTATGGATTTTTAAGGATTTTTTATGATTTTATAGAATTTTAGGGATTTTAGGGTTTGTAGAGATATTGAGTGTTATTGGGTTTTTTGGGTTCTTAAATTTTTTTATCATTTTTCTGTTTTTGTTAGTTAATAATTTTTTTAGAGTTTTATTTTTTTTTAGTTTTTTAATGTTTTAGGGGGATACATTATTTTATTATGTTTTTAGTGGATTTAGGGTTCTTATGAGGTTTATGGTTTTCAGGGTTTTATAGTTTCTAGGATTTATAGAGGTTTGATATGACATAATGTTTTCTATATTTTCTTAGTGTTGATTCTCCTTTAATTTTTTTTACATATTTAGGGATTTTTAGGTATTTTCTATTATTTTATAGTTTTTTCGGAATTTAGGTATTCTGAGGGTTTTGAGGGGTCCTTATGGTTTTTATTGTTTTTTAGTTTTTATAGGTGTTTTAGGTTGTTTTAGGTTTTTAGGATTTCTTAGGGTTTTTAGGGTTTTAGTGTTTTTAATTTTTTTATATTTTTTAATTTATTTTTAGGGTTTTAATGGTTTCTAGGTGTTTTAAAGATTTTTAGGGGGTTTGGGGTTTTTTGGTTTTTAGTGTTTTTAGGGGTTTTACTGTTTTTAGTTTTCATAGGTGTTTTTATATTTTTATGTTTTTATGGTTTTCTAAGGGTTTTTCTAGTTTTGTAGATGTTTTTATATTCTTAGATATTTTTAAGGATTTTAAGAATTTTATCGTTTTTTGGGGTTTTGAGGAAATTTTTAGGTGTTGTTGGATTTTATATTATTTTTGGGTTATAAGATTTATTTTATATATTATATTTTTTATTGTATTTATAGTTTTTCAACATTTTTACATGTTTAAAAGGTTTTAGAGTTTTTAGTGGGTTTTTAGAGATTTTATGGGATTTGGGGGGGGGGGGGGTTAAGTTTTTTGGGGGTTTAGTTGTTTTTAGGGGTCTTATGGTTTTAGTTCCTTTTAGGGTTTTTGGTTTTTTGAAATTTTTAGGTATTTTTGCGGTATTTAGGTTTTTATGGCTTTCATAGGGGTTTTCAAGGTTTTTAGGTTTTTTTACATTTTAATGGTTTTTACAAATTTTTTAGGATTTCTATTATATTTTGGGGTTTTATGGATTTTGGGAGTTTTTAGAGTTTTTTTTGAATTTTTTGTTTATTATGGGTTTTAAGTTTCTTTAGGTTTTTAATATTTTCTTAGGGGGGTTTTAGGTTTCGTAGTGACTTTACATGTTTAGTAATTTTTAGTGCCTTTTTATAATTTTTATGGGATTATAGGGATTTTGAGGATTTTTGGTGTTTTATGATTTTAATGGTTTTTTTATTTAGAGTTTTTGAGTTTTTAGGGTTTAAAATTTTTTCATTGTTTTTAATTTATTTAGGGTTTTAAACAATATTTAGAGTTTTTAGCGGGTTTTCATTATTATTATAATTTTTAGGATTTTTGGGGTTTAAGTGTTTTTAGGTTTTACTATTTTTATTAGGCGATTTGAAGGTTTTTTGGGGGTTTTAATTTTTTTTGGAGTTTTCTTGAATTTATTTTATTTTTATGGGTTTTGGGGATTTTGAGGTAATTAAGGGTTTTTCAGGTTTTAGGGTTTTTATGGGTTTTTTTGTTGAGATTTTTAGGTTTTGTATGATTTTATGTGCTTTCATGTTTTTAAGTATTTCTTAAGGGTTTTAGGATATTTTATGTTTATATGTATTTTTACGTATTTAATAGGTTTTTTATGGTTTTTAGGGTTTTAGGTATTTTGAGGGGTTTTAGTGGTTTTTAGGGTTTTAATAGTTCTTATGTTCTTTTTTTCTTTTTATGTTTTTTTTTTGAGTTTTTAATGGGGTTTAAGGGTTTTCAGTCATTTTTAAATTTTTAGGGGAATAGAATGTTTGTAGATTTTTTAGTGGTTATAGGGTTTTTTTGGTTTTTAGAGTTTTTAATTTTTTTTTTGGGATTCTATGGTTTTAGGGTATTTTTGGGTTTTTTGTTTTTATCATTTTTACGTTTTTAGTGTTTTTAAGTGTATTTAGGTTTCTAAAGTTTTCTTTGGATTTTTAAGGGTTTTTAGTGTTTGTTTACTTTTATATTGTTTTTTAGGTATTGTTAGAATTTTTATGTATTTTTAGGGATTTTAAAGGGTTTATGGTTCTGAATAGGTTTAATGGTTTTTTTTTCATTTTAAGGTTTTTATGAGTTTTTAGAGATTTTAATGTTTTTTTGAGTTTGTTAACGTTTTTTGGGTTTAAACTATTTTTATAGAATTTGTTGGTTTTTCATATATTTTTATATTTTGTATGTTTTTCAGGAGTTTTTATAGTTTTTAAGGGTTTTTTGGGTTTTAGAATATTTTATGTTTTTATAAGTTTTATGTGGTTTTAGGTTTTTAAGGTTTTCTTACAATTTTTTAGGGTTTTCTATATTTTTAAGGATTTTTAAGTTTTTTTTTGTATTTTTATGGTTTTTACGGGTTTTAAGGGTTTTAGGTTATTTAGAGTTTTCTATGATTTTAGGGGTTTTAAGTGTTCTTAGGTTTTTTAGGTTTCATTAGGGGTTTTAGGGTTTTTAAATTATATGTACTTTTTGGTTTTTTAGGATTTTTATTTTCTTTTTAGGGGTTTTAGTGATTGGGGGGCTCCATTTTTAGTGTTTTAGTGTTTTTATGTTTTTTTTATTTTTTTCTTTTTGTTTAGGATTTTTTAGGGGTTTAAAATTTTGATAATTTTTACAATTTTAGGTGTTTAAAGGGTTATAATATATTTTCATGGGTTTTTAGAGGGTTTTAGGGTTTTTAATGGTTTTAGGGGTGTTTATGGTTTTTAGATTTTTAGATTTTTAGGGTTTTTAGGGGTTTTTAATGTTTTTATCATTTTGTAGGTTTTAATGTGTTTTATGTTTTTTTTCATTTTTAAGGTTTTCAAAATGGGTCATTGGGTTTTATGGTAATTTATGTTTTTATGGATTTTTAGGGCCTGTTTTGGATTTCTGTGGTTCTTTTTTAGTGATTTTGAGGGGTTTTATGGTTTTTAGTGTTTTTAGAGTCTTCAGAGTTGGTAGTTTTTTAGGGGTTTTAAATGTTATTAGTTATTTAAGGTTTTCTTTGTGTTTTCAGTAATTTTTGGGTTTTAATGGTTTTTAGGGTTTTTAGGGTTTCTTAGTATTTTCATTATATTTATGTTTTTATAGTTTTTTTGCTGTTTTAGGGTTTTTTTTATTTTTTGGGGGGTTTTATTTGTTTTCTATGTTTTTAGGGGTTTTATGTATTTTATATTTTTTAAGCTTTTTTTAAATTCATTTTAGAGTTTTTAGTAGTTTTAGGGTTTTTTTTGATTTTTAGGGTTTTAAATGGTTTTTAGAAGGGTTTATAGTTTTTTTTTGTTTTAACGGTTTCAAGGTTATTCATGTTTTTAGTCTTTTTAATTATTTTTTAGGATTTGGAGGTTTATTTAGGGTTTTCATGATTTTTTACTTATTTATTTAATTTATCTGATTTTTTAGGATTTTCATGGTTTATTGGGTTTTTTAGGTTTTCAGGGTTTTTTGGGTTTTTATGGTTTTTTGGGTTTTTACAGTATTTTTAGTTTTTGGAGGTATTTTAACATTTTTCAAGGTAGTAAAAAAAATTGGGTGTTTAAAAGGTTTTTATAATATTTTGTGTTTTAAGAGTTTTTATGGGTTTTTAATTTTTTTAGGGGTTTTATGGTTTTTAGTGTTTTAGTGAATTATATGGTCTTTAGGGTTCTTTATGTTCTTATGTTCTTTATGTGATTTATGTTTCTTTCAGTTTTTAGGTTTTTCTTATGGTTTTTCAAGGTTATTTTTCAATTTTAGTGATTTTAGTGGTTTTTTTTGTAATTTTAGGGTGTTTAGGGTTTTTATGGATTTTCAAGGTTCTTTGGATTATTTTAATTTTTAGTGTTTTTTTTATTTTATACCTATTGATGGGTTTTATGTTATTTTAGGTTGTTTAGGTTTTCTTATTATTTTTCTGCATTTTTAGGACATTTTACATTTTTTGGATTTTAGTGTTTTTAGGATATTTTTTTATTTTTAGGGGTTGTATGGATTTTATGGGTTTCTAGGATTACTTTGGGGTTTTTTGGATTTCTATGTTTTTTTGGGTTTATAGGGCGTTTTTAGTAGAAATAGTCTTTTAGCGTTTTTAAATTTTTTAACATTATTAATGGTTTAAAGGGGTTTTAGAGTTTTTGTGGTTTTTATATTTTTTATATTTTTTAGGTTTCTTCAAGGTTTTTAGCTGGTTTTATGGTTTTTGTGGTTTTAGGGTTTTTAGGGTGTTTATTAAAGTTTTAATATTTTTTTGGTTTTTAGGGGTTTTAAGTGTTTTTTACCTTTTTAATGTTATCTTAGGGGGTTTCAAGGTTTTCAGGTTTTTTACATGTTTAGGGATCTTAAGTGATTTTTGTATATTTTTTTGTGTTTTTAGGGTTTTTAGGTACTTTGACGGGTTTTAGGATTTTTTTTTGGTTTTTGGGGTTTTTCTAGATTTAGTTTTTTTAGTTTTTAGGGATTCAAGGGTGTTTTTTGAGTTTTTTTAACATTCTTATGAGTTTACATGGTTATTAGAGTTTTTAGTGGGTTTTTGGGTTTTACAAGTTTATAGGTTTTTATTTTTTAGGGGTTTTTATGGTTTTTAAGGGTTTTTGGGGATTTAGGGGTCTTTTTTTGTTTTTTAGAAGTTTTATATTTTTTTTCATTTTTATGTTTTTATTAGGGGGTTTCTAGTTTGTTAGGCATTTTTATGTTTTTAGGGATTTTTAGAGGTTTTTTAGGATTCTATAGTTTTTATGATTATTTGGGATTTTGAGATACTTTATGGCTTTCTAGTGGTTTAATAGGTTTTTAGGGTTTTTAGGGTTTTAAATTTTTTTAAGTTTCTAGGGTTTTCATTATTTTTAGTTTTTTCGGGTTTTCATTATTATTATTTTTTAGGGTTTTCTATGGTGTTTTTAGGTTTTATAGGGTTTTTTACATTTTTAGTAATCATTAAAAATGGTTTAATAATTTTATAGTCTTCTTGGGTTTTTAGGGTTGTTGAGGGGTCTTAGTGTTTTAGGGATATTATTATTATTATGCGTTTTTAATTTTTGGTTTTTATAGTTTTATAGGGTTTTTAGAGTTTTTTACATTTGAGGAGTTTAAATGGTTTTTTTTTGTGTTTTTAGTTGTCATTTTGGTTTTATCGGTTCTTAAGGTTATTAATTGTTTTTATGGTTTTAGGGGTTTTTTAGGTTGTTGGGTATTTTTAGGGTTTTTAGGGGTTTTTTTTCATTTTTATGTTTTTGGGCGTTTTAGGTTTTTTTAGTTTTTTAGAGTTTTTATATGGTCTTTCAAGGTTTTTGGTTTTTTTTACTTTTTTATGATATTTAGGGCATTTTAGTTTTTTTATGTTTTTACGGTTTTAGGGTTTTTAGGGTTTTTATCTTTTATATGTATTCTATGTTTTTTAATAATTTTTAGGTTTTTAAGGATTTCTTAAGGTTCTTTAGATTTTTAATATTTTTTACTTTTTTAGGGATTGTGGATATTCTTTATATTTTTATGGTTCTTATTTTTTTGAGGGATTTTGAGGGTTTTTAGGGTTTTTAGGGATTTTTGGGGTTTTGCGTATTTTTACTATTTTTTTTGTTCTTTTTGTCTGAAGGTTTTTTTGAGTTTTTATAGTTTTATCATTTTTAAAATTTTTTAAAAATTTTAGGGGTTTAAAAGATTTATAAATTTTTTAGTGGTTCTATGGATTTTTTGGGTTTATATGATTTTTATAGATTTTTGGTAATTTTTTTATTTTTAAGGGGTTTTTAGTTTTTTTGGGGTTTTTATGTGTTCTGAGTGTTTTTATGTTTTTTAGGTGTTTTAAGTGTTTTTATGTTTTTAAGGTTTTCATAGTTTTTTCTAGGTTTTTTGGGTTTTTAAAATTTTTATGGATTTTTATGGAATTTTGGGGGTTTTATAGGTTTTTATGGATTTTTTCGGATTTTTTTGTTTATAGGGTTTTCAGGGATTTTCATGGTTTTTTTGGGTTTTTTGGGTTTTTAGGGTTTTTAGGGGTTTTTTCATTTTTTGGGGTTTTAATTTTTTAGGGGGTTTGTGTTTTTTTAGGTTTTAATGCTTTTCATAGATTATTTAATAGTTTTTTACATTTTTATGAATTTTTAGAATTATTAAGGTCTTGTGGGGTTTTGTGGGTTTTTAGGTTTTTAGGTTTTTTATTTTTTTTTTCTAGGTTTTCTTGTTTTTTTGGGGTTTTTAGGGTTTTCAAGGATTTTTAAAGTTATATAATGTTTTAGGTGTTTAAAGGGTTTTCCAATTTTCTAGTTAGTTTTTATTTTTTATGGGTTCTTAGGGTTTTCTTTGGGTTTTAATGGTTTTATGGTTTTTTTTTGAAGTTTTTAGGGACTTCTGTGTTTATAGGTTTTTAAGGTTTCCTTAGGGGTTTTAATAGTTTTTCGGTTTTCTATCATTTTAAGAATTGTTAGGGGTGTTTTAGGACTTTTTTAGGTTTTTTTGGTTTTTTTGGATTTTGAGGGGTTTTAGGGGGTTTTGAGGGGTTTTAGGTAGTTTATGGTTTTTTGGGTATTTAGGATTTTTCTAGTTTTTTGGGGTTTTAATTTCTTTTAGATTTTTTTTACATTTGTAAGAATTCAAGATTTTTTAGTTGATTTAAGGGTTTTAATGGGGGTTTTAACATTTTTAAGTTTTTTTTTTGGTTTTTAGGGTTTTTAGGGTTTTATGGTCTTTAGTGTTTTAGGTTCTGTTGGTTTTTCGGGGGTTCTTGTGTTTTTTGGTTTTTAATGTTTTCATATGGGTTTTAAATATTTTATGGTTTTTAATGTTTTTATTGATTTTTAGGACCTTTTTAGGACTTTTATTTTTCTCAGCAGTTTTAGCGATTTGAGGTTTATGGGTCTTTATAGTTTTATCGATTTTTAAGGTTACTAGCTGTTTTTATGGTGTTAAGGGTTTTTTGGGGTTTTCGTTATTTTTAGAGTTTTTAGGGTTTTTTTCATTTTCAGGTTTTGGGGGATTTTATTTTTTTTAGATTTTTAGTGTCTTTATAAGGTTTTTTGGGGATTTAGGTGTTTTTACTTTTTTTATTGTTTTTTGGGCATCTTAGTTTTTTTAGGTTTTTAGGGTTTTTAGGGTTTTTATATTTTATATATATTCTATGTTTTTTATGACTTTTTAGGTTTTAAAGGTTTTATTAGGGTTTTTTTGTTTTTTATTGTGTTTTACCACTTTATGGATTATAAGGATTCTTCATATTTTTATGGTTTTAAGTGTTTTGAGTGATTTTGAGGGTTTTTAAGGGTTTTTTTTGGTTTTTTTGGGTTTTTTGGGTTTTTGGTGTTTTTATTTTTTTTGGATTTTTTAGGGTTTTTTGAGTTTGTAGATTTTTATGATTTTTAAAAAAATTTAAATAATTTAGGGGTTTAAAGGAATTTTAGAGTTTTTAGTGGTTTTATCAATTTTATGGGTTATTAGGAATTTTATGGTTTTTTTTATTTTTTGTTTTTTATGGGGTTTTTGGGTTTTTGGGTATTTTTATGTGTTTTTAGTGTTTGTTCGTTTTTTAGGTGTTTTAAGTGTTTTAGGTTTTTATTTTTTTCTTAGTTTTTTCTGGGTTTTTGGGTTTTTTAGGTTTTTATGGATTTTTATGGATTTTTGGGGGGTTTTTAGGGGTTTTATAGATGTTTATGGATTTTTTAAGGATTTTTTGTGCCATGGGGATTTTATGGATTTTCATGTTTTTTTGGGTTTTTTATGTTTTTTAAGGGGTTTTTTTCATTTTTTGGGGTTTTATTTTTTTATAAGTTTTGTGTTTATAGGGTTTTTATGGTTTTATTATTGTATTTCATGTTTTTTTAATTTTTTATGCGTTTTTAAGATTATTATGTTTTTGAGGGGTATTTAGTGTTTTTAGGTTTTTAGGTTTTTTATTCTTTTTCTTGGTTTTCTTGGTATTTTTTGTATTTTTTTTAGTTTTTAGCATTTTAAGTCTTTTAAAAGTTATTTAATGTGTTAGGGGTATAAAATGTTTCAGTTTTTTTGTGAGTTTTTTTTTGCGTTATTAGGGTCTCTTTGGATTTTAAGGGTTTTATGTTTTTAGGGTTTTTTTGGGATTTTGAGGGGTTTAGGGGCTTCTGTGTTTTTAGGTTTTTAAGGTTTCCTTAGGGGTTTTCATTATTTTTGGGTTTTCTACCATTTTAGGAATTTTTATCGGTGTTTTAATACTTTTTTTGGTTCTTTGGGTTTTTTGGTATTTTGAGGGGTTTTGGGGGGGGGGGTTAGGGGTTTTAGGGGTATTATGGTTTTTTGGGTATTTAGGATGTTTTTCAAATTTTTAGGGTTTTATGGTCTTTTAGATTATTTTTACATTTGTAAGAATTTAAGAGTTTTTAGTTGGTTGTTGGGTTTTAATGGGTTTTTTAACAATTTTAAGGGATTTTTTTTGCTTTTTAGGGTTTTTAGGGTTTTAGGGACTTTAGGAATTTCGCGTCTTTTGGTTTTTAGGGGATATTGTGTTTTTAGGTTTTAAAGGTTTTCTTAGGGGTTTTTACGATTTTTGGGTTTTTTATGTGTTTAGTGGTTTTTAGGTACTTTTTAGGTGTTTTATTATTCTGAGGGCTTTTAGGGATTTGATGTTTTTTGGGTTTTTGAAGTTTTATGGCAATTTGGATTTTTATCATTTTTAGGGTTTTTAATGGTTTTAAGTGTTTTCATATTTTTAATGTTTTCTTAATGTTTTTCTTGGTTATAAAGTTTTTTTTATATTTTTAGGTACTTTTAGGTAATTTTTTGGAGTATTATGGCTTTCAGGAATTTTTAGGGGTTTAGGGCTTTTATGGTTTTTAGGGTTTTATAGAAATTAGGTGTTTTTTGAGTTTTTTAGTGTTTTGATGTTTGTTGGAGTTTTTTTTACATTTTTAGGGATTAAAAATATTTATAAAGTCTTTAGTAGTTAATTAGGGATTTTGTTCTTTTTTGGAATTTTTTTTTGGTTTTTAGGGGCATTTATGATTTTTAGGGTCTTTTGGGTTTTTAGGGTTTTTTTGAGTTTTTCGAATTATTTATGTTTTTAGGGCCTTTTGTTTTCAATGATTTATTGGTTTTTTTACTTTTTTAGGTTTCTAGGTATTTTTAGGGTTATTATAGGATTTTTATGGTTCTTATGAGTATATGAGATTTTGATGGTTTTAATGGTTTTAGGGTTTTTGTAGTTTTTCTAGATTTTTAGGTTTTTTAAGTTATTTTTGGTTTTAAAGGGTTTTTAGACTTTTTAACATTTTTAGGGGAATAAAGTTTTTTTAGGGGTTTTATAGGTTTTTAATATTTTTAAGGGTTTTATAGTGCTTAGGTGTTTTAGGGGTTTAGAGTCCTTTTATGGTTTTAGAGTTTTTATGACATAAGTGGTTTTATGATTTGGTAGATTTGAAGGTTTTCTTAAGGGTTTTTAGGGGTTTTATGTTTTTTATGTATTTATGAATTTTAGGTCTTTTTTGAATTTTTATAGTTTTAGGGATTTTATGGATTTTTAGGGTTTGTAATGTTTTTGTGGGTTTTTATGGTTTTTTTGTTTTCATGGGGTTTATGTGTTTTTTATGTCTTTATGGGTTTTTAGGGTTTTATATAGTAATAATGGTTTTTTATGTTTATAAGTATTTTTAGGGTTTTATTGGATTTTTTGTTTTTATGTATATTGAGGGATTTTTTTGTGTTTTTAGGAGTTTATGGTTTTTACCATTTCTTTGTGAGTTTTGGATATTTTTTATTTTTTATGGTTTATAATGGGTTTTAAGTGGTATTTGAGTTTTTTTTTCATTTTTAGGGGTTTAAATTATTTTTTGAGAATATAATGGATTTAGGGTATTTACAGATTTTTAGGGGGGTTTTTGGGTTTTAGGGTTATTAGGGGTTTTAAGGTGTTATCATTTTTTATGTTTTTATGGGTCTTAAGTGGTTTTATTTTTTTAACAGTATCTTTGAGGTTTTATGGGGTTTTTACCTTTTAAGGTATTTTTTGGGCTTCTATTGAATTTTTATGTTTTTATGGGTTTTTAAGATTTTGAGTGTTTTTAGGGTTTTAATATTTTTATGGTTTTAATATTTTTATGGTTTTTTTGTTTTTTAGGGTTTTAATGGGTTTTTAGAGTTTTTAACATTCTTAGGCGTTTAATGGGTTTTAGAGTTTTTAGTTTTTTTATGGGTTTTCTATGGTTTTTATAGTTCTTAGAGTTTTGGGTGTTTTTAGGGTTTTTAGGGTCACTTTAGAGGTTTTTTGGGGGATTATCATTTTTTTAGGTTTCTAGGGGTTTTATATGTTTTCAGGTATTTATGGTTTCATTAGTGTTTTTCAGGGAATTTTACATTTTTACTGAATTTATCTTCATTCCTAGGATTTTTATGGGTTTTAATTTTTTTGGGGATTATGAGTGTTTTTAGGTTTTCTTGTTTTTTTTAGAATTTTAGGTTTTTCTGGCTAAAATATAATTTAGTTTGTTATGTATTTCTTAGGATATTTCAGGTTTTTATGTTTTTTGGGTTTTTAGGTCTTTTTTTAATTTGTATAGTATTTTTAGGGGGGTTTTGGGATTTTTTGGTTTTTTTGTTTTCAGGGATTTTAGGGTTTTCATTGTTTTTAGGGATTTTAGTGTTTCTTAGTTTTTTGGGTATTTAAGTTTTTCAGTGTTTTTTAACATTTTTAGGGGTTCAATTGTTTTTAGAGTTTTTGGGCAGTAAATGGTATTTATAGTTTTTTGGGGGGTTTTAGAGATTTTATCATTTTTAGAAATTTTTTTGGGGTATTTAGATGTTTTAAGTGTATTAGGTTTTTATGGATTCCATAGTGCTTTTTTGTGCTTTTAGGTTTTTTATGTTATTAGGTAATTTTACTTTGTTTTAAGAACTTTATGGTTTTTATGGTTTTTAGTGATTTTTATGGTTTTAGGATTGTTAGGGTTTTGATGTTTTTTAATATTTTTAGCAATTTTTAGGGTTTTAAGTGTTTTATGTGATTTAATGTTCTTAAGGTTTTCATAGGGGTTTTCTTGGTTTTTATGGTTTTTTTTTCATTTTTCAGTATTTTTAGGGATTTTAGGTTTTTTAGTGGTTTTTGGGAATTTGATTTATTATTATTATTATTGAAATACTTAAAAAATCCCCACTGAAATTGTTTTTATAGTTTTTAGTTGGTTTTACGATTTTTATTGGGCTTTAAAGGTTTTTATTGGTTTTATGGTTTTTATGGTTTTTATGGTTTTTAGTGGTTTTTTCATTTTTATGTTTTTTTGGCGTTTTGAGTACTTTTATATTTATATGGTTTTCTTGACTTGTTTCACAGTTATTTGGGGTTTCTATATTTTTAGGTAATTTTAGAGCTTTTTTGTATTTTTATAGTTTTGTATAATTATTATGGATTTTGAGGGTTTTAGGGTTTTTAGGGTTTTAAGGTTTTATAGATTTTTTTATTTTATAGGGATCTTTGAGAATTTTATGGTTTATAGGTTATTTCGAGTTTTTTAAATATTTTAGGGGTTTAAAGGGTTTTAGTGGGTCTTAGGATTTTTATTGGGTTTTTTGGGTTCTTTATGTTTTTAGGTGTTTTTATGGTTTTAGGGGTTTATGGTATTTATGGTCTTTTATTGTTCTTAGGGTTTTATATGTTTCTAGATTTTTTTTGGTTTTCATAGTATTTTACAATTTTTAATTAATTTTACATTTATAGGGAATTATAGGGTTTTTTTAGATTTTTATGGATTTTTAGGATTTTTAGGATTTTGAGGGATTTTGAGGGGTTTGAGGGGGTTTTATGATTTTTAGAGTTTTTAATTTTTTATGGGTTTTATGTTTTTTTTGGTTTTTATAGGTTTCTTGGTTTTTAGTGGGTTTTCCTTTTTTTGGAATTTTTAGGGATTTATTATAAATTTTATGGGTTTTAATGTTTTTAGTGATTTTGAGGGTTTCACTATTTTTTAGGGGTTTAGGGTTTTTATGGATTTTGTGGTTTCAGTTTTTTTTCTGAGTTTTTAGGGATTATATAATTTTTATATATATTTATCCTTTTTAGGCGTTGAAAATGTTTTTCATAATTTTTAGTGTTTTTCTATATTATTTTTGTTTTTTTGGGTTTCTCATGGTTTTTAGTAGTTTTATTCGGGTATTGGGTGTTTTGTTTGTGTTTTCGGGGGGTTTTTGGTGTTTTTGGGGTTTTTAGACTTTCTGGGTTTTTTTGGGAATTTATTGTTTTTAGGTTTATGGTTTTTAGGGTTTTTTAGAGTTTTAAGGGGTTTTTATGTTTTTAGGGATTTTTAGAGCTGTTTAGGATTTTTATGGTTTTTAGAGATTTTGAGCATTATTAGGGTTTTTTAGTGTTTGTATGATTTTAATGGTTTTTTTGGACTTTTAGGGTTTTTGAGTTTTTAAGGGTTTTTACTATTTTTTATATTTTTTTAATTTTTTATTGGTTTTAAAGGTTTTTAGTGTTCTTTGTGGTTTTTTAGGGTTTTTATGGGGTTTTAGGTTTTTTGAATTGTTTTATGAGTTTAATGGTTTTATGGTTTTTAGTGGTTTTATTGTTTTTACATTTTATGATTTTTAAGTGTTATTAGGGTTTTAAGGTATTATTTGGATTTTAAAGGGATTTTAGGGTTTTTTACATTTCTAGGGATTTTTAGAGATTTTTTAGATTTTCATGTTTTTAGGAGTTTTATGGATTTTGAGGTCTTGTAGGGTTTTTTAGGATTTTTAGGGCTCTTATGGTATTTTTTGTGATTTTTTGTATTTTTGAGATTTTAGGATTTTTATGATTTTTTCGATATTTTAACATTTTTAGGGGTTTAATGGGTTTTATAATTTTTAATGGGTTTAGTGTTTTAATGGGTTTTTATTATTTTTGCGTTTTTTTATGGTTTTTAGGTTTTTCCATTTTTGTATTTTTTTGGGTTTTTAGGATTATTGTTGTTTTTAGGGTATTTAGGTATTTTGAAGGTTTTTAAGGGTTTTATGGATTTTAGAGTTTATATGGTTTTTTATATCAATAGGGTTTATTTAGTTTTTTATAATTTTTAACAGTTTTATGTTTTTAAATGGTATTCATAGTATTTAGTGGTTGTTTTTGTTTTTTATATGTTTTTAGGGTTTTTATGGATTTAGGGGTTTTATGTTTTATAGGGGTTTTATGGGGTTTTAGTATTTTTTTATCATTTTTAGGTTTTTAGTGGTTTTATGTGTTTTTATGTTTTTAGGTGGTGTCTAGTTTTTTTTGGTATTTTTTATGTTTATTGGGATTTTTAATTCCCATTAGGATTTTTATAGTTTTTATGTTTTTTAGTGATTCTAAGGGTTTTATGATTTTTAAGGTTTTTAGTGATTCATAGTTTTTTATGGTTTTGGGGGTTTATATGATTTTTTACAATTGTATGGTTTTAAATTTTGTTAATATTTTTTAACATTTTAGGGGTTTAAATTGTTTTAGTGGTTATTAAGGGTATTCATGGGATTTTGGGGGTTTTTATGTGTTTTAGGGTGTTTTATAGTTTTTAGGCGTCTTAGGGTTTTTATTGACTTTTAGAGTTTTAGCTTGTTTATGTTTTTAAGGGTTTCAATTGTATTTTGTTGTTAATTTTTTCTTGTTATTTTGTAGGGGTTTTAAGATTTTTTAAATTTTTATGGATTATAAGGATTTTCTGTATTTCATATAAATATTTAGGCTTTTTTGGGATTTTTAGGATTTTTAGGGGTTTTTAGGTTTTTTTGAGAATTTATGGTTCATTTGTTCATTTAGGTGTAGGATTTTTAAGGGTCCTTAGGGTTTTCATGTTTTTAGTTATTTTCAGGGATTCATAAGGTATTTATGTTTTTTAGGTTTTTTAGGTATTTTGAGTTTTCTAGTATTTTTATGGTTTTTACAGTTTTATGGTTTTTTTAGGTTTTAGGGTCTTTTTTGCGAGTTTTAGGGGTTTTAAAAGGTTTTTAGAGTTTTTATTACCATTGTTGGTGGATCAAAGTGTTTTTAGTGATATTAGTGGGTTTAGGGATTTTTATCATTTTTATGGATTTTTACGCTTTTAGGGGGTTTTATAGTTTTTATAGGTTTCGATGATTTCTAGGGACCTTTATAATTTTTAGGATTTTTAGAATTTTTAGGTTCTTTTAAGTCTTTATGTTTAATAATTTATTTATGGATAGGATTTTTATAATTTTTGAGGTAGTATTACGTTTTTACGGTTTTTAGGGCTTTTTTAATGTTTTTTTTATCGATTTTAGGGGTTTTACATATTTTTAGGGTTTTTAAATGTTTTATGTTTTTTGAGGATTTTTTGCATTCTTAGGTTTTTTTATGGTTTTAGGTGATTTTATGATTTTTATGATTTTCTTTAAGGTTTTTATTATTTTTATGGGTCTTTACATTTTTAGGGATTTTATGTATTTTTTTGAATAATATTTATTTTTAGGTATTTTAGAGATTTTAATGGATTTTAATGGTTTTTAGGGGTTTTATGATTTTTTTTGGGTTTTGAGGGTATTCTGAGTTTTTACAATATTTAAGGTTTTTAGATCTTTTTAATGTTCTAGGGGTTCAATGGGTTTTTATACTATTTAATGGTTTTAGGTTTTTAATGGGTTTTATAGTTTTTATGGGTGTTAGGGTTTATAAAGGTTTTTTAGGGATTTTTGGGTTTTTAGGTATTTAGGGGTTTTATGTTTTTTTTATGGTTTTCTTTGGGGTTTTCAGGGTTTTAGGTTTTCTATTTTTAGGTTTTTTTTTATTTTTAGGATTTTATGGGTATTTAGGGTTTTTAAGGATTTTGAGTATTTTAAGGGTTTTTAGTTTTTAGGGTTTTTATGGTATTTTTGGTATTTTAGGTGTTTTTTGATTTTTTATACTTTTTAAGATTTTTAGAGAGTTTTAATACTTTTAAAGGTTTGAATGTTTTTTAGATTTTTGAGTGTCTTTTTATGGTTTTATGGGTTCTAGGGTTTTTTATGTTTTAAGGGGTTTATGGAGATTTTGTGGTCTTTTTAGGGGTTTTAGAGTTTTAATAGTTTTTTAGGTTTGTGTGGTTTTATGTGTTTTTTGGTTTTTTATGTTTTCTTAGGGGGTTTTAAGGATTTTAGGGTTTTTTAAATTTTTAGTGAGATTTTTGGATTTTTTAGGTTTTTAGGGTTTTTAGTTTTGTAGGGATATTAAGGTGTTTAAGGGTTATTAGGGGTTTTATGGTTTTCTAGGGTTTTTTTTTTCATTTTTTAGGTTTTTAAGGATTTTTAATTTTTATGGTTTTCTTATGGTTTTTTAGGTTTTTCATGGGTTTTTACTTTTTTATAGATATGTTGGGATTTTTTTCTATTTTTATGTTTTTATTCTTTCAGGCATTATGAGGTTATTTGGGTTTTTAGAATTTTAGTTGTTTTTTTGGGTTTTTTGGGTTTTCTTGTTTTCTAGGTTTTTAAGTGTTTTTAGATCTTTTAAGGTTTTTATGGGTTTAAAGGGGTTTTAGATTTTTTAGTTGTTCCTTATTTTTTTATGGGTTTTATGGTTTCTTAAGGTTTTAAGGGTTTTTATTATTTTTAGAGGTCTTCAGGTTTTTTATATTTTTAGGGTTTTATCATTTTTTAATTTTAGGGGTTTTTTATGTTTTATGGTTTTCTTATGGTATTTCATGGTTTTCAAGTTTTTTTACAGTTTTAGGGATTTTTAAATATATTTTTTTTTGGTTTTTATGGTTTTTAAGGATATTGAGGGTTTGGAGGGTTTTGTGGTTTTTATGATTTTTTGAGTTTTTAGGGTTTTTTGGTTTTTTATCATTTTTTAAAAAATTTAGCTGTTTAAAGGGTTTTGAAATTTTTAGTGGTTTTGAGGGATTTTAATGGGTTTTAGGGTTTTAATAGTTTTTATGGGTTTTATGCTTTTTTTGTTTTTTATAATTTTAGTTTCATCTAGGTTTTTATGTGTTTTTAGATTATAAAAGTTTCATTAGGGTTTTCATGGTTTTTATGGGTTTTTTGTTTTCAGGGTTTTTAGAGAATTTTTAGGTTTTTTATTGTTTTTAATTGTTTCATTGTTTTTTGTGATTTTAGTGTTTTTTATATTTTTACGTTTTTCAAGGATTTTTATAATTTTTAATGTTTTTATGGGTTTAAATTTTTTTGGAGTTTTATGTGCTTTCAGGGTATTTTTTTGGTTTTTTAGGGTTTTAATATTTTTAGGGGTTTTATTATTTTTGTAGATTTTTTGGATTTTTAGGGTAATTTTATGGTTTTTAGGGTTTTTTGAATTTTTATATACTTGGGGGGTTTTAATATATTTTATGTTTTAACAGTTTTCTATGTTATTTTTGATATTTTAGGGTTTTTAAAATTTTTAGGGAATTTAGTCATTTATAAGTATTTTTTTGGTTTTTAGGGTTTTTAAGGTTTTTTTGGGATTGTGAAAGTTTTTGGGTTTTTAGGATTTTTTATTGTTTAATTATTTTTTAGTTTATTTAGGGGTTTAATTTTTTTTAGTTTTTTATGGTATTCATGGGTTTTTAAGTTATTTACGTGTTTTTAAGTTTTTTGTGTTTTTTGGAATTTTTTGGAATTTAGAGTTTTTAGGGATTTTGAGGGGTTATATTTTTTTAGGGTTTTACGGTTTTATTTTGGGGGGGGGTATGGGTTTTTATGGATTATAATGTTTTTTTGGGTTTGAAGGGTTTTTATATTTTTACCAGTTTTTAGGGGTTTTATGGTATTTGAGTGTTTTTTAAGTATTTTATCATTTTTATTCTTTTTGTGGTTTTAGTGCCTTTTATGGGTTTTTATGGGATTTATATTTTTTAGATTATATTGCTATTCTTGGGGATTTTCATGTTTTTGGGGGTTTTACATTTTTTGGTACTTTTAGTGATTTTGTAGGATTTTTATGGTTTTGTAGGGTTTTAGGGATTTTGAAGGTTTTAAGGGTTTTTATGGTTTTTAGGGATTCTAGGGTTTGGGCATTTTTTTGGTTTTTTTGGTTTTATGTGTTTTTAGGTTTTTACGGTTTTCATAGTGTTTTTAGGGTTTTAGGGGCTTTATGTTTTTTGGTATTTTTAGTAGTTTTTTAGTATTTTTATAGATTTTATGGTTTTTAGGGATTTAAATGGGTTTAATGGTTTCTTTATGGATTTAAAAAAAAATTATATTTTTTTATGTATTTAGGGGTTCAAAGGTTTTTTTGAAATTTTTAGTGGTTTTTAGGGATTTTATGAGATTCTATGATTTTATATGGTTTTTAGGGGGTTTTATATTTTATGATCTTTTTAAGGGTATTAGGATTTTTAAATATTTTTAGGTTTTTATGGTTTTATGTTTTTTTGGTTTTTATGTTTTTATTTGGGTTAGATAGAGTATTAGGGTTTTTATGTTTTAGGGATTTTCAGGACTTTTTTGGGGTTTTAGGATGTTTAGAAATTTTGGTGGTTTGTTGGGTTTGGAGGATTTTTATCATTTTTGGGTGGGATTTTAGATTTTTTATGGGTTTTAGGGGTTATAATGTATTAGGGGGTCTTTTAACATTTCAAGGGGTTTAAATTTTTTTTAGTTTTCAATGTTTTTTTGGATTTATTTAGGTTATGGGTTTTTTAGAATATTTGGGGGTTTGTTTCGACCGAGGGAAAAACATGTGTTGCCCGACGGTTGATTAGAGAAGGTTGGGTTCTGCTTAATCACTAATATCAGGTGCACCATTTTAATTTTGAAATGCCCAACGGTTCCATATCCAACGATAAGTGGACCTTCTTTACAAAGGCAGGCGTTTACTGGGTGATTTGGCTAGCGGCACTTAAGAACTCACATTGGTTGAGAGGATGGGATGTCGGGCTCATCACACCCTTTGGAATTATTTCCTATTCTGGGACTCTCTTATAGATTTAAGACGTATTCATATGTTCACAAATCTTTGGTTTATACCCAAGCATAGTATCCACAGATTACTCATGGTTGGAAATAGTCAGCTTAACGCATAGATTCGGAATCATTTAGGCTCGAGGATTACCATCCCTCATTTGATTAATGACCCTGAGGAGTTTGGGATCATTGAGACGGTACTGGTTTAAAGCCTCATAACCAGTCACTCTGGAGTTTATTTTCATCCAGGGGATAGATAATGACTTGATCGTTTGGATCTAACTCGTGATACAGGCTTACGTGAGAGTTTCCTATTGTTGGGATTGAACCTCGAGGAGGCATCCTACGTACCCTATTTAGGAAACAACGATCAAAACCCGTTTAGTTTATTTTGAGGGGCATTATTGGGACTTACACATGGTTAGTGGCCAGAATTGGGATTGAATCTTGGGGAGGCTTTCTACGTACCCTGGTTAGAAGAGAGGGATAAAAACCCATGTAGTTTGTTTTGAGGGGCATGATTGGGACTTACACATGGTTAGTGGCCCAAATTGGGATTGAACCTCGGGGAGGCTTCCTACGTACCCTTCT
This sequence comes from Viscum album, assembly GCA_963277665.1. NCBI lineage: Eukaryota > Viridiplantae > Streptophyta > Magnoliopsida > Santalales > Viscaceae > Viscum > Viscum album. The sequence continues at coordinate 759,697,263 of OY728160.1, forward strand.
TAGGAGACAGGGATCAAAACCCGTGTAGTTCATTTTGAGGGGCATGATTGGGACTTACAAATGGTTAGTGGCCCGAATTGGGATTGAACCTCGGGGAGGCTTCATATGTACCATGCATTGGAGATAGGGATCAAAACCCACGTAGTTTGTTTTGAGGGGCATGATTGGGACTTACACGTGGTTAGTAGACCGAATTGGGATTGAACCTCAGGGAGGCTTCCTACGTACCCTACTTAAGTGATAGGGATCAAAAACCATGTAGTTTGTTTTGAGGGTCATGAATGAGACTTACACATGGTTAGTGGCCCGAATTGGGATTGAACCTCGGGGAGGCTTCCTACGTACCCAGCATAGGAGATAGGGATCAAAACCCACGTAGTTCATTTTGAGGGGCATGATTGGGACTTACACATGGTTAGTGGCCCAAATTGGGATTGATCCTCTGGGAGGCTTCCTATGTACCCTTCTTAGGAGACAGGGATCCAAACCCACGTAGTTTGTTTTGAGGTCCATCGTTGTGCGGACGCTGTGACCGTCACAAATCTCTAATCCCACATGAGTCAAGCTCGGTGTGAGAAACAAGAGAATGCAATATACATGGTGAGACTCACACATTCTACCTACCGAGGGAAGGGGAGGAAGACGACGAGCGGAGGAGAAGGCTGGGACCACTATACTCTCCTTCTCCCTGACGTTGGAGGAAGGTAGAAGTCACACAACGGAGCAATGAACCTTATGTGATGAGATGGGAAGGGCCATTGGATTCCGGGGAGGATGGTGTTGGGATTACTTGAGGAGGGATGCCCAGCCACTGCAAGGAGTGGGGAGAAGTTCCCACCGCTGGTGCTCGTCAAAAGAAAACACGAGTGGGGTCCCTCAATCATGGAAAGTGGAGAGGCACAAAGGGGACTCCCGGGCTCGGACCCTGCACTATCGTGAGAATGTGAACCCATGAATGCTTCGGGAATCCACTCAAGTTCCAGGGAAACCCCTTTGTCCTTGCCTACCGTGGGTATGTGAACTCAATGTGGTGCACTGATATGCCTGAAGGTTTCATCATACGAGTCTGGTGGCTTCGGTAGAGGCCTTCGCTTGGTGCCGATGAATAGTCCAATGAAGGGATTGCGAAGGATTAGGCCATATTAGAAGGGTTTTATCTGGATCGGGTAATGGGATCACCAAAGGAGTTGGTGGCCCACATGGGTGTGTGAGGATTGGCTCCCTTCACGTAGGGGGGTGCTACGTGGCTAGAGAGGTCGTCCGTGTAACAGGGTGGTACATGGACTGATAGGCATCATGTGTACCAGGGCGGTATGTGGCATTGGGTTCGGCCTGCATACCAGTTTGGTATGCAGTGGAGTCTGCGTGAGCAATGGCGGTTAGGGGCGTTGTCGTTCGGGTGTTAACCGGTCATAGCTTCACCCGCGTAGGAGGGTGCTACATGGTGTGTCAGATAAAAAAGGGGCATAAACTCCCTTGTCCGTGGGGAGTACATCCGAGGAGGGGCCATGGCTCGCAGTTTTTATTTTAAGTTCATGGTTCACCAATTTGTTATGCATTTTTTCGATTCCTTATCACTTTGTTTCCAATTTTATTCCTGTTCTAGTTCGTGAATTGTAACTTCTTTGTTCATGAAATCCTAAGCTCATTCCTCTGGAATCCTTCCTTAGAAGTAAATCTCCAAACCTTCTCGTAGATGGAGTCTGATCAATAGATCCCCCAATCTCTGAATCCTTCTAACTGAATCTGATCAATCCCTTTCTTCTCCCCCTCGATGTCCTTTTATAGTGGGGGGAAATGGATGTGTCTATGGTCACACGACACCTTTTGTGGAGGCCCATGACTGAAAACCCAGTTTACGGATGACTTGGTCAATCCACAACTCGCGGGGGGTGGGGGGGTCATTGAATGCACCACACCCGCGAACCAAATCGGTTCGGGGGTGCTTTGCAGCTACCTTGGGCTCTGCCTCTGTTCCGCGAATGACAGCGCGTGCGGTCTGGGCCGGTTGGCACGTTTCGCGGCTGGGGTGGTTTGTGATGGCGGACCGGCCTGGCGCCTTTCCTGCTTCGCACCCGTGGAGGGGTTCCCGCCTCCATTTCTCGAATGACGTTGGTCCGCGGAGGGGGAGACTCACTGAACCGGCCGCATACCATCAATGATGAACCGGTACGCGGACCGGTCGTTCCTTTTCCAATCTTGAGTATTCTTCACATTTTGTCTAATTATTTGAGGTAAATTGGGTATAATCCTTTCTCAGATTATGGGGGATTCCCATTCTCCTTTTCATATTTTTCAGGACCCTTCAAATGACCCCCATTGGAATGGGGTCTGATCAAAATGAAGAGGAGGCTATTCCGATGTAGAGTGTTCCTGAAACTTGGATAGTTTCCAGTAGAGGAGTGGACCTGGTAGGGGACTGCGCCTATAAATAAGGGGCACCATACCCTTGTCTTTTACCAAATTCCTCGCGAAAATTGAGCTCTCTCTTTCCATCTCCGTGTGTGTGCCTCCTTCGCGAAAAGCCTCGTCCGCGAGCCAGCTTCCATTTCCAAAAACCATTTCTCGTTTGTGCTTGCCTTCACCCATGGACCAATCTCCCAGCCGCAAACTAAAACATTTAATAAATTAAAAATTAAGTCATGACAGGCCGCGTAGGAAATCACTACGTGGTTTTGGATGGTCCGTGGATCGGAAATCTCCCAGACTTTGATAATATTTTATGTTTTCTGAACATAAACATTTAAATTAGGAATTGAGATTCCATGGGGCAGCCTAGTTCGTGGCTTTCTGGAGGACGCTCCACGGGCCAGAGTATCGTGGACTTCTTCCGCGTAGGGCTGCTTCGCAGGATGCATCTGTCACGAACTACCTCTTGAGGCTAGCCCACATATCTCATCATGAAGGCTCCTTGATGGAGTCCTTTACCAAATACTTGGTATTTTTTTCCAGATTTTATTATTCCAGACTAACCATCTGTATGGTTTCCATGATGTAGGGAGAAAATATGGTTCCTCCTCGACTCGTGATTAGGCCTGCTGCCGAGCCTCTTTTGATTAGTGATCAACTCTTAAAGGATGTGGCCAGCTCTGTTCAGGATGGAGTCCGCCACACACCACTCTACCCCTTCCTTGCAAACTTGCTCTCCGAGTCATAGTGGGAGTACCCCTTTTCTGACATCCTTCCTACCTATGGGTTCTGTTTATTGTCTGATACACCGATTCTAGTTCCATCTCGTGATAACAATCCCACATCATGGATATTACTAGTACTATCCCTCATGTTGTGATAACCGCCAGAGGGTGGCCTACCCCAAGGGATATAACTGTCGGGTATGTGCTGAATCACCTTCCTATGACGCTGACAGGAGAAAAATGTCATCAAGATGGCGTAATTCACTATCACCAGAGAATTACCCGCAATTATACGGTAAACAACCAACGTGGCTGGTCAGTGGACCCGGACCTCCGTCCCGGAGGGGCATTTAAGTCATTTGATTGGGGGTGTCCTTTCTGGGTTCGCCTGAGCTGTGTGGTGTTTAAAGCGGAATTGTGAGTCGTGGGTCTATATGAAGCTGCCTGGGTGTCCCATACCTATACCCATCGACCACACGCCCTTCCCAAGCAGGTTATGATCTGTTGGAGTCCAGATACCAACACATTCTATCTGGTCCATGGGGAGGTGGGTGTCAGTCTTTGGGATGTCTCCTAGATTTTAGCGGTCCCAATTGTTGGAGGCATGTATGATGAATTCTTCGCTCCCCCTTCTATGTGGGATAACGAAGAGAGGACTCCTCACTTGGTGAAGAAGTTAATTGATCAGGTCCAGGAATATTCGAAGGATATATCTCTGAAACAGCTTTTCCCATATCGTGAATGGATCAAGGCATTCTCTATAGAGATCAAGTACATGGCTCTTCCAAGCAGGCCCACGAACTGTCCTTCGATGGAGACCAGAAGGAAGAGGGGAAGCTATTAGCTGATCTTGGAGGAAGGCCAATTCAACAGCTGGGGCTGGGAACTTTTGTCGGGTGTTGAACGGATGATCCATTTGGAGGTGTTTCTATCCATGTTCTTGAGTGGTTGGTTTTTTATGTACGCGATACTGGTGACGTGTGGGTGTCTAATTTTGTTATGGCGGCATAGCTGGCCACCGACAACGTCATCAACTTGGCCATCCCAGTACCAGCTAGGATTTATCAGTTGCTTGGAAATATTACTGAGTGGAGTCAGCCAAACTGGGTAGCCGACCCTTTTCAAATCCTCTGGGGATGGTCGGGAGCACATATTAAGAATTTATATACTTTCATCAATCCTTTTCAGATTCCGGGTACCGTAGTCCGGCCATATTTGCAATTGACCAGCGGGGTTATTCCCGAGGAGTGGGTGGCCCACGAAAAGGATGGAAAATGGACTAATCGGAATATGTGTATACTGTCGATTCGGATCTCGAGGAATGGTCATTTCAATTTCCGACCATATCCCTCCCCGATCGGCATAATCATGAACGCCATATCAGAGGAATTTAGCCAGTGGGGCTACCTCTTTTCCCTCCGAGAGAGTATTCTAGTGGCTCGTATCAGCAGGGAACTGATCTGTGAGGGGTATGTGCCTTGCCGATTTGGACGTCAATTTGGTTACATCCGGGCATTGTGTCCTCTTGCTCTAAATGGATCCCACAAGAACCACCATCTGATGGTGGCCAGAAAATTGTGGCTAATGTTCACCCGGGAGGACACTGACTGTGAGATTATGACCTCCTCACTTATAGACTCCATGCCTTTCTTATCCAAAAGCTATGTCGAATCCTAGGTGCAATCATACCTGAATGGTCAGTTAGGGCTATGGGTACCAACTATGTCGAGTCCTAAGGCATCGAAGATCAAGAAGAAGCGGAAGGGGGATAGTTCTCCAACCAAGCGGGGAAAGGTTCTCTATAACCCTTCTAGTCTTCTGTTTCCGAGGAAGGTTTTAATGGATAGAGGTGTCTCCTCACATGCCCTCGAATTTCCCAGAGAGAGTTGGCCATTCCTGCTGATGTTTCCTTCCCGATGGCCTGGGGCCAATGGGACGAATTCAAAGGCCAATCATCCTTTCGCAACTAGTACCCCCGTTCTTTGTGGCATCATCTCCAGGAATCATAAATTGCATTCGACAAGCTGGGCTACATATCTACTCATGATGACATCCTTTACAATGTGGACCCATAGAGGGTCAATCGGTATCTCAGGGACCTCGAGGCCTACGTTCATGAATTACAGGGTTATGTGGTGTTAACTCATCGAATCCAGGCCCTACTAAGATTGGTGACTGATGAGGAGGAGGAAGAGAGCGATCACTCTTTATGGGGTGATGATTCCACTGGTTCCCCTGCTGCAACTGAGGCAAGGTAATTCCCCCCCCCCCCTCCATGCCTGTGAGGTCCCGCCCACAGGTAGATTCCGAGAGTTCTAGGTTGGAAGTGAGACCTAGAAAACAACCACGGCTATTGGCGCCTCCACCATCCCCTCTCGCTGACTAAACCTCTCAGGTCGATCCCCCCCGGCTAGCTGTTCCTGTTATAGTTTCATTTCTAGATGCGTGGAGATTTGGGATGACCTGAGGGTCAGTGGCTTAGATGAAGAGGTTTGGGCATTACTCTAAATGATCTCTCTCAAGCTTCCGGGTATTGGGAATATATTTTCTCCAACTAACATGCTATTGGAAGAGGATATGGATGAAATAGTCATCTCATTGAAGGAAATGGATGCATATGTGCATTTACTCTGAAACTGGATTTACGGGTCTAATCGAGTGGCCATGATGATAAAGCATCTAGAATCGTCAAATCCAGAGGAAGAGGTTTCCATGCTCATCCATCCCAGCCTTCTTCCTTATTTACTTTGAAGGTTCTAAAGTATCTTCCCTTTATGAAGGGTTCCATGGAATCCCAGGGGAAATTCCTTCCTTGAAGTATACTCCTTGGGGTATCGTAGTAGGTGAACACGCGCCTTCGACTACGAGGGTCATTGAGGAGGGGTCTCCTGGTGCAGTTGAGCACATGGAAGCGACCATCATGGATCTGACTAGGGTCTTTCCTCCTCCAGCTCCTCCTAGCATTCCGAGTGGAGAATTATCCCCTGGGCAGATCTAGAGACGTCGGTAGGAATCCCTATTAGCGAAACAACTCAGATAGGGAACGACGGGTAATCTTGATTCCCGTTTCCTCGATTACCAACTCATATGTTCTGAATCTTCCAGTTATTAATTGTTTTGGTGCTATGGTGTAGGGACAATTAGTGACCTGGCCATGGCTGCCCAAGTGGTTGTACCTTCTGCCCCTTTATTATCTGAGGGACCACCTGAATCAATACCTGAGCGCGATGAGATGGTGATCCCTACTGAAGGGGATAGTGGTACGGATTCTTTCCTTATATCTTCAATGACTGAGGATATTTCATAGGAGGAGGAGCTGGAAGACGAGACTGCCATTGATCACAAAACTTCTATTGCTGCAGGGGAGGATGGGGTGACCATGATTACCGAGGAGGCCCCAAATCCGACGGGGTCAGTTGCCTCGGACCCGATGGATCCCATGGTGATGGAGGAAGAGCCTATTATCAGTTCAGTTGTTGAGAACCCAGAGTGGTCCATCATTCTGTTTACCGAGGGAGTAATTTCCCCGATCTTGATCTCCATAGATGACAGATTGGATACTGCTTTGGGAGTTGTTGGCCTTGGGAGTAGCCTTAGGTCCTGCGAACCTCTGGGGGTTTCCAGGACTCCATTTCCCATTGAAGATATAGCTTCTTCCTCAAGCGTCAACGACGGCGTAGAGCTTGAGGTCACTGATGCCTTGATGATCAGGGTTAAGCTTCTCAATCTCTTGCCACTAAATCCCTTTTATTCCCTTTTCTGATTAGGGATACTTATCATTCTTATTGACTTTTGTGCTTTAGGACCAAAACCTTCGGCGCTGGAGATTGTGCCATCAGATCTAATCATTCCTGTGACCATAACTACTGGGGGAGAAGTTTCGGCAGCATCGGAGCTTGCAGTTATAGCCGTATTAGATCCCTCCTTGATGAATTTTATCACAGAGTATGTATATTAATACGGGAGTGACTTTGAGCCTGATCAATAGGTCCTTTCTAGTCTTCGACCTACTCACCAAAGGGCATGTGATAAAATCTGGAAGCTGATTTTCTCAGACGCCCTTGGACGAGATGCTGACTAAATTGCCAAAGCTGCACGATTTGTTTATGCTACTAGGATTTGACAGCTTTGACTACCATGGAATTTATGATATATTCAATAAGGTGGTCACTGACCGGTAGAGGCTTGGCTATTTTGAATCTCTCCTTTATGCTACTCAGTATGAAGCCTACCTTTCCGCGACCCGACAATTTTGCCTAACAGAAGATCATGATCATGTTGGGGTAGTCGCGAGACTTCAGGGAGAAGTCCATAAGTAGTTTTCTTGACTGTAGGTGATGAGGAGTGACATAAAATAGCTATAGTAGGAGGAGGCTAGTGCCACAACCATTATTGAAGAAGGGGAGCGGCAGATGGAGGAGGAAATGAGGGTGAGCATAAAGGCGGCACAGGAGGCGAAAGTACTGCGGGCTGATGTGGAAGCTGAGATGACTTTGCTGCAAAATCTTCATCATGGGATTGAGGATTCTCATCAGTGCCTGATACAACATTGTGAATCCACTGAAAGTCTCCTATAATAACCTTTCACTACTAGAAGAGGCTCTGGATTGTGGAATCCCTTCTCATCAACACTGTTATGGAACAAAAAAGATGTTTCTCATTAGCACTATTTATTTCCTTCTCACGTGACAGAAATTATTTGACATAGTTGTTGTATATGATAATTCACCGAACATAGAATAATCAGAGTTCAGAACAATTAAAAAAAATAGAAATGAGCTCTAATTTTTTTTCCTAGACCAAGGGATCCATCGTGCATAGTTTGACTATTGCTAGGAGTTTATAGAAAATTCCCACAAAATTTTTGTCTTTTTTGTTAATACCCTAATTTTTCTTGGGCCCATTTGGTGTGGACCTAGTGGGTATGGCTTGACTTTTTATTAGTTTTCCCTTTTCGGGTTTTCAACCTAACGAGCTTTGAGCCACTTTTTGAGAGAAGTTTAAAGTCCCACTGACAAGACTATCATTACTAACATTTTAGGTCGAACAGATTTGACCATATATGGTGGAGTGAGGGCCCTGACAAGGTTTGGTTGATTAAAATATGTCTCAATACCATTAAGACGCACGTGGGGGAACATATTTAGATTTGAACAACATGCATGGCATGTCACAAGGCATGGGAGCCGTATCAGCGTCTAGAGGTTGGAAAAGAATCACCTAAGGAAGACTTGCCTTTGTTAGATGGGCCATGGGAAATCAATATGTAGAGCCACTGATGGAATGGAATGCATAGTCATGAAAATGTGTCCTTATGTCAATGACTATCCATTTCTGATGGCTTGAGGACTTCATGGAAGTCCGAATTACGAAAACCACCATGGGTGGCTTGGAGAATTATGAAAACCACCAAGGGTGGCTCAGAAAGTGTATGTGATTTCTAAAAGGGTTTGGGAACATCTGTATTAATAAAGGGTGTGGATGCAGGGTCCCTATCCTAATCATTTATCTATCATGAAGGATGGTTGGAGCTTGGCATAGTTTAAAGTCATGTAGCTGGGACATTCCATAAAATGGAACGACTTCTCCTGGTTATCGGTAATCTTGTCAGAGAAGTTCCACCATATTCAGGGAGGGTTGTGAAAGAGGTTGGTAAATTGCATCTCAGAGGGTTTCCTAATCCCGGGATGGATATGGGGAATCAGAGGCCAAGAGGCTTATGGAGAGAATCATTGCCTAAGGAAATTTTCCTTCGGTTGATGGGCCAGGGGAAATCAATATGCAGAGCCGCTGAGGGCATGGTATGCATAGTCATGCAAAGGTGTCCTTAGGTCAATGATTGTATTCTCCCGATAGTCGAGCCACATCAAGGAAGTTGAGATTTGGGACCCCCAGGGGTGGCTTGCAAGGGTTCAGCTCTTTCTAGGTATAGAGTCTGGTTTATGAGGAGAGGGTTCCTAGATACAGGAGAAACATCTAGGCTAAATTTTTTAGGAATGGTTAAATTCATCCCTTCTCACGCTGGTGTGATATGGTGGTCTGTGCAGGTCTGTCCCGTGCATTTACGGAAGGAGGAAAACCACTATTACTAATTGAACCCATAAAGATTTAGACCATGCAGTTTAACGTCATGCAGAAAGGATGAAGGGAATTGTTATTATTACTAAATCCGTGCAGTTTAACGTCATGCGGCGAGGACAGAGGGAATTATAAATTCTGTGTAGTTTAACGTCATGCGGTAAGGATGGCTTCCATGTAGTTTAACATCATGCGGTAAAGACGAGGAGCATTATTAAAGTTACTGTGCATTTTAACGTCGTGCAGCGAGGACGGGGGGCATTTTTAAATCCGTGAAAATGCTTGTAGTTGGAGGCATTTCCCGGGATGTTTAATTCTTCGTCTTTATAGCTTCATGCCAAGAAGAAAAGAAATGTTCCGTGCAATTTTAATCATCATGCGGTAAGGACGTAGTTAAAAATGCCACTCTTGATTAGAATGTAACTAGGCTCAAATATCTCGTCATGTACAAGACGCGGAGAGGGGTTGAGGGAGTAAATCATGGTCCTGAGGCTTCTTAGATCCGGAGAAATGATATGGTGGATCTGAGGCCAGTAAGTGCACAGAGCTAGGAAGAGTATCGCTTGAGGAAATCTTGCCTTTGGTAGACAGGCTAGGGGCTATCAATATGCAGATCCACTGAGGGCATGGTATTCATAGTCATGCAAAGGTGTCCACGGGTCGATGACTTTCCACATCCGATGGCCATGAATGATAATGAGGATGAACTACTACAAATATGACTTTTATCAGCACTAAAAATGGCCTTTAACAGCGCTAGAAAAAGCGCTATTAATTCCGGTGAAGATAAAGGGGGGTCCCCTTTATCAGCGCTCCAAAAAGAACTGATAAAGACCCCTTTTATCAGCGCTTTTTTTTGCACTGATAAATATTTAAAAAAAATACTGCCATTCTCGGGGGGCTTTTTACTGCACTTGAGCCCCCATTATCAGTGCTTTCCCGCACCTCCAACGCCCGCCTGCACTGCCTACACCTTTTATCAGCGCTAGCCCTCTAAATAACCCTTGAGCGTGCGCCCCTACCTCCACGCGGATTTGATCTCAAGACCTCCCCCCTACGCACTTCAAGCCTCTTCCACTCCCCTATATTGATTTTTTCTGTTATTTATGATATATCTATTTATTTTTATATATATTTAGTTATATTTATTCCTATAGTAATATATATTTATATTAATATATATAGTTATATTAATATATATGTAGTTATATTAATATATTTATTTATAGTTATATTAATATATATATATAGTTATATTAATATATATATAGTTATATTAATATATAGTAGTTATATAAATATTCATATATTGGTATTTTAAATAAAATGCATATTAGTTATTATTTAGATAATGCTAATATATTTTATATGTAAATATGTTCAATTATTTATTTAAAAAATTTAATTTTTAGGTGTGAATATAAAAAAAAAATATGTACATATAGTTATATATTTGATTATAAATAGCATTTCATTATAAAAAATGATAAAATTTCAAAGACATAATATCAATATGACTGTAATACCTTGGAATAAATTCAGTCCCCACCAAAAAAACCAATAATACCCCCTTAAATGAGGCTGAAAATCCACAAAATGTTAAAAAATTTGGGTACCCCGACTAAATACTCAGTTTTAGTGGCCTACTAGGCCTCTTTTGGCCTCGAAAAACCCTTGATCTGGGCCCCCCCTATTATAGTGACGTAGAGATCATCGAAGGCTTCGATTTTATATGTGGTAGAGCTCAAACGGACACCCGGAACAAAAGTTATGTCTGTTTTATGTTTGAGTTGCGTTTTCAACATATTTTGCATATTTTCTTTATTTTTTTATTTTTTTATTCTTCAAATTGTTATTAAATTACTATTAATCCGTAATAATTAGAAAATTATTAATCAAAAATATTTTTTTAATTTTTTTATAAGCCATTTTCACTAAATATCTTATATATTAAGTATAATAAGTGTAAATGTATATTTATACTTATCTAAAATATATTTAAAAATTATATATTATATTTATAGAAATATAAATATATTGATATATTTATATATTAATATAATATTTTTAATTATTTTTTTTTTGAAGTCGAACCCTTTATCAGCGCTACTAAAAAAAGCACTGATAAAGGGGGTCCCTTTATCAGTGCTAAAACGCGCTGATAAAGGGGGGACTTTAATAGCGCTAAAAAAGCGCTCAAAAGGGGTACTATTATCAGATTTTTTAGCATTGATAAAGGCCACCCCCATTTATCAGTGCTTTTTCATTAGCGCATATAATGGGGTGGCGCTGGCCTTGCCCAGTTTTGTGGTAGTGATGTGCGACTATCTGGGCCGCAAAGTCTATCATTTGGTAAGGAAATATCTGGACATGTCCGGGATGTTCATCCTTGGTTTCTATTAAAACATGAAGAGTTCACTGTGCTGATTTATCTGGTGCATGGGGTGTACCTTTACTCCATGCAGTTTAATATCGTGCGGTAAGGACGAAGTACTCTTAATTTAATGGTCAGAGAGTTCAGACCATTAGGTGACTACATATACAATCACCCGGAGGGAAATTGTGTTAGGATGCTCTGGTATACTCTGAACAAGTGTGAGGGAATGAGGGTGTAAACTGTAACTCTGTGGTTTCTCAAATCAGGAGATATAGTGTGGGGATCTGGGGCCAGTAAGCGTACGGAGATGGGAAGGGCATCACCTGAGGAAATCTTCCCTTTGGTAGATGGGCCAGAGGCGATCAATAGGCAGAGTCACTGAGGGCATAGTGTTCATAGTCATACAAATGTGTCCACGGGATGATGACTTTCCAATTCCAATGGCCATGGATGATTATCAAAATTTTGGATTTCTCATAGCACATAATTCGACATATGGGGATAATGGTGTCTAAAGATACAAGAAAAATATTCACTGCAATTGCCCGTTGAGTCAAATTAGCCTAGCCCTGGATTTATGTTTGTAGATGCAGATCCCCATGTGAACCACGGGCAGATACACTGGCTAACCAGGTAGGGATACCCTAGAAATGTTTGTATGTGAGATGGGAACGAACTTGTAAACCATTGTTCTATAATTTTTTGGATCGGGGGATATGATATGGGGGCTCTGAGGCCGGTAAGCATATAGAGATAGGAAGAGTATCTCCTAAGTAAATCATGCCTTTGGTAGATAGGCCATGGGCTATCAATATGTAGTTCCGCTGAGGGCATGGTATGCATAGTCATACAAAGGTGTCCACTGGTTGATAACCTTCCACTTTCGATGGCCATGGGTGGTTATGAAGATCCACAATTATCAGGGTCACAGAGCACGATGTATGGAGAGGATTCATCCAAATGCGCAAGGAGTATTCCCATCCCATTTCACCGTATATCTTGGGTGGGTCGTGATGAAGTCTGTGCAGTTTAACATCATTTGGTGAGGACAAATTCCTTGCAGTTTTAACGTCATGCGGTGAGGACGAAGTCCGTGTAGTTTTAACGTCATGTAGTGAGGGTGAAGTCCGTGCAGTTTTATCATCCTGCGGTGAGGACGAAGTCCGTGCGGTATTAACCTCATGCGGTGAGAACGAAGTCTATGTAGTTTTAACACCGTTCGATGAGGACGAAGATGAACTAACATGAATACGGGATTCCGTACAGTTTAACATCATGTGGTAAGGACACTAGACTATGCAGTTTAACATCATGCAGTAATGAAGAGGGTTATATATACCTGTGTTTTCTTTTATCAGTGGTTGGGCTAGGAGATAAGATACTGGTGTCGCTACGTATCCTAGAAGGTCAGGAATCAAGCCACAGGTAGTTCTATTGGGGAATACCCGCCTTGAAGGTCTGGTTTGTATGGGTGAAAGAGGTAATTTTTTTATTTCTTATCCGTGTAGTTTAACGTCGTGCGGTATGGATGAGGAATACACCCCATGTAGGTCTGGTCCTTACACAGGGGAAAGGGGGTATTTTTAGCTTCATTTGCGGTGTCTGGGCAAGGGTGTGGAATTCTGGCATCACTACATATTCTGCAAGGGCAGGAATCAAGCCATACGTAGTTCTTTAGAAGATGATACACCTCGTGCAGGTCCGGTCCGTACACGGGGGAAAAGAAAATTTTTAATCTTCATTTGGGGGTGGCTGGGCTAGGATGGGGGACCCTGGAATCGCTACGTATCCTGAAAAGGATGGAATCAATCCATATGTAGTTTTATAAAACCCGTGTAGTTTGTGTTCATGAAAAGGGACCCAACCATAATTCCTAATCCCATGTGAGTAATACTCGTTGTGAGAAACAAGGAATGAAGAAAGTCCTGGTTGTGTAATGTGTGAATAGGCATGCTAAGAGGTCGATGATTAAGGTGGTGGCTGGACCCAGTCTTGGGGTCTAGGTGTCACTACGTATCCTGTGAGATCAAGAATCAAGCCACACGTAGTTCTTTGAAAGAGGTACATCCCGTGCAGGGTTGGTTCGTACACGGGGGAAGAGCACATTTTTTTTATTTCATTTGGGGGTGGCTGGGCCAGGATGTGGGATCATGGCATCACTACATATCCTGAAAAGGCAGGAATCAAGCCATACATAGTTCACTGAAAGGGATACACCTCGTACAGGGTTGGTCCGTAGATGGGGGAAAAAGGTCACTTTTAACTTTATTTGGGGATGGATGGGCTAGGATACAGAATCCTGGCGTTGCTACGTAGCCTACAAGGGTAGGAATCAATCCGTACATAGTTTTCTGAAATCTGTGTAGTTTAACGTCGTGCAGTGAGGACTAAATACTCTTAGTTTATGGTCATATAGTTTGGACCATTGGGGCTTGTCTATTTAACGTCCTGCAGTTCAGATAAAAAAAAGGTGGTGGTTGGACCCGGTCATGGGGTCCGGGTGTCACCACATATACTATCAGAGCAGGGATCAAGCCACGTGTAGTTATTTGAAAGGGATACATCCCGTATAGGGTTGGTCCATACACGGGGGAAAAGGGAACTTTTATCTTTATTTGGGGATGGCTGGGCCAAGATACAGAATCCTAGCATCACTACATATCTGGCAAGGGCAGGAATCAAGCCGTACATAGTTATCTGAAATCTGTGCAGTTTAATGTCATGCAGTGAGGAAGAAATACTCTTAGTTTAGGGTCATAGAGTTTAGACCATTGGGTCTTGGTAGTTTAACATCCTTCAACTTGGACGATAGGTGCTTTTGGTTATGCGAAATACTTCTTCAGAAATCTCGCATTCATAGGAGCGGTAGTGAAATGACCGTCCATGGAGATCAGTGCATATGCTTCATTGGATTAGGCCTTTTGTATAACATATGGTCCCTCCCACTTGGGCTCCAGCTTTGGAGGTTTCTTTCCGGGTATCATTGGGGTTCAGAGGACCAACACCAATTCTCAATCCAAGAAAGACCGAAGACAAACATTTTTATTGAAGGCTCATGCAATCCAGTTCTCATATACATCCAGATGGTGTAAAGTGTGCAACCGCTTCTCATCCAGCTGTTCCAATTCACCTAGCTATTTTTCTGATTGCTCATCATTGGAAAACGGATCACAAATGGCAACACGGAGCGAGGGAAATTGGAGCTCAATGGGTAGGACCACATCTGTTCTGTATACTAATGAGTATGGAGTAGCCCGAGTTGTAGGGAATATTGTGGTTCGATAATCCCACAATGCATGAAGGATTTTATCTGTCCATGATTTCTTGTCTTTTTCCCCATATTCTAGAGAATGTTGAACATGGTCTTGTTGAAAGCCTCTATCTATCTGTTGGCCATTGCATGGTAGCGGGATGAGTGGTTAGCCTTGATACCATATTCTTGGTACAGTTTCTCCAATTCAGCAGAGCAGAAGTTGGTTCCGCTATCTGTCAGTATGGTATGAGGGATGCCAATTTTGGTGATGATATTAGCTTTCACAAAGCTGACAATGTTTCTTGCCCTGACTTCCTTGAGGGGTACAGCTTCTGCCCATTTGGGAAAGAATTAAGTTGTTGTGAGGATATACTTCAGTTGTTTGGCTGTGGTGGCAGGATATGGTCCCACGATGTTCATTCCCTAGATGGAAAATGTCTAGGAGTACTTGTCCTGATGAAGTAACTTTAGGGGTTGGTGAATGAAGTTGGCAGGAGTGGCATTTTGTGGTAAAGTGCTCGTAATCTCGTGCCACGGTGGTCGAATAGTACCCAAGCCTTCGAACCTGATGGGAAAGCATAAACCCCGACTGATGTACTCCACATACTCTGACATGTACTTCATTTATGACGGAAGTACTTTCTTTTCCATCAATACATCTGAGGAGGAATTCGTCGAGGCCTCGTTTATAGAGGGCATCTTGCTAACCCGTGCTGCCATATAGGACAAAGTTGATTACCCTTATCTGTATTTTCTCTCGTTCAGCCCTGTCTGATGGAAGTTCTCCCCTTTGAAGGTAGTTTGCAATGGGGGTCATCCAGCCAGTGGTAAGAGCATATGGCTCAGGGACATTAATAACTTTGTTTATTTCTTCCGTCTTAGTCTAAACAAACAGCAAGACCATTCGACGATGAGAAATAATTATAATTGTTTCATCTCGATCTGGGTCAGTTAGGGTTGTGGTTGCATTAGCTAATGCATCAGCCAGGGCATTCTGAGACCGAGGAATATAGGTCAATTTTGGTTCTGTGGAGAATTCATCCATTATCCCTCAGACATGGTAAAACAAGGGAATCATCTCCTTCTTTTTAATAGCATATTCACCGTTGACTTGCTTGATGACCAGTTCTAAATCACCTTTTACCTTAAGGTGATGTACCTGTGCCTGGAGTGCGATCTCTAGGCCTTCAATGAGGGCTTGATACTCTACCTCATTGTTCATATATCCTTATGATAGAAGGAAGTAATATGGAAATACTTCCTTTTATAGGGACATGAGTATGATCCCCAAACCCACCTTGTTAAATTTGGGATCCTCCATATTCTTCCCTTTCGGGCTTTGGGATGCACTGTTGAAGTACATTTCCCATGTTGGGAACTCCTCTCGAACCGAGAATATGTCTTCATCAGGTAGCTCAAAGTCTAGTGCGGTGTTTATTATCGAGGGGTGCTCTTCCAGAACATCTGCTAATGCCTAAACTTTGATGGCTTTCTAAGGCACAAACCAGAGGTCAAACTATTGTAGGATAACTGCCCATCAGGATAGGTGCCCGGTCAGCATCGGGCGGCTGAGGATGTACTTGAGCTGGTTACTACGCGAGACCAAATGAACTTCATGATACTGCAGATAATGTATCAATTTTTGAACTGTGAAGACCAAGGCCAAAAAACACTTCTCGATGTTTAAGTATCGAGTTTCCACATCGATCATGGTTAGACTGAGGTAATAGAGACTGTTTTCACTACCGACGTCATTTTTTTGTGTGAGGAAGGATCCCAGTGACCGCTCTAGGGCTATCACGTATAAGATAAGAGGTCTTTATTAAACCATGGGCATGATAATTGGAGGGATTAAGAGGGACTTCTTTAGGCAGTTGAATGCCTCTCTGAAGTCATCTATCCATTGGTACGTGACCCCCTTTTTCATCAACCTGGTGAAGGGAAAACATTTACCTGCCAGGTTGGCTATGAACCGCCTAATGTAAGCAAGGTTTCCTTGGAATCCTCTCAACTCAGTGAGATTGTGGGGAGGTGGTAATACAAGGATAGCCTTTGTCTTTTTAGGTTCGACTTCGATGCCATGATGGCATACGACGAAGCCAAGGAATTTCCCTGAGGTAACAGTGAAGGCGCATTTCAAGGGATTCATCTTCAGTCTTTGTTGTCGAAGTTTGTTAAAGACGGTTTCAAGGTATGACAGGTGATCTGAGCTCTATCTTGATTTGACGACTAAGTCATCCACGTAGAATTAGACAAATCTCACAAGGAATTGTTTAAAGATACGATGCATGGAGCATTGATATGTGGCACCAGCGTTCTTGAGACCAAAGGGAATGACCCTGTAATAGAATACTCCCTGAGGGGACCTGAAGGAAGTGGCTTCTTTGTCTTCTCGGGCCATCCAGATTTGATTATACCCAGAATAACCATCCATGAAGAAGAGAGCCTCATACACGACCGTTGCAGCGATTAATAACTCGGTGATCAGGACCGGGAAATCAACTTTTGGGAAATGCTGATTGAGATATCTGAAATTGATGCAGATGCGGATTTTTCCGTTCTTTTGCTTGACGGGGAAAATTTTGGCTAGTCGGATGGGGTATTGGACCTCCTAAATGAATCTTTCTTTAATAAGCATATCGAATTCAGACACTATTTTGGCATTATGTGTGGGGTGCATCCTTCTGGCGGCTTGTTTATAGCCCCAGTGGTCTTCTGGTAGACCTAAGTGGTGCGTTTCCACTTCGGGATCGAGTCCCGACATTTCTATGTAATTCCAGGTAAAAACATCTCGATGTTGCCTTACGAAATAGGTATATACCATGTGCTCCTCAGGAGACATGGTTGTACTAATGAGAGTGGACCTCAGGTCTTCCTCGGTACCCAGGTTTAATCCCCTTAGATCATCCACAGTGGTGGAGATACCTTCCTCAAATGCGGGAGGTGCATCCCTGTGATCTTCCTCTTATTTTGCCCCCACATTCTTATCATCTTGATTCAATGAGGGAGAGTTCTCAGCACGGGCTCTTGGGAGTCTGGAGGTGAGGCATTGTGGGCGTCCTCACCCAAGTATTCGCCCCCAAATTGAAGGTTATCGGTCATTTCTACACTGTTATGCTTGTGCATCATGGCCGAAGTCATGAGGATAGCTGAGTACATGTCCGGACTTGAACTCCTGCTCTCAACATGGTTGATGGGAAGTATGTATTCTTCACCGAGCTGCTTGAGGGGGTCATCAAGAACCATTTCTAGTCCATTTGGTGCGGGGATCCAGTCGATACCATTGATCTAAGTCTTCTTCTTCTTTTTCTCATAAAAACCAGTGTCAATGTAGTGTGACTCGGAGCGCTCGAAAGGGGCCTTGTTAGCATGAAATGTTCCACCTTGTCCATTGAAGAAATAATTAATACACAGGTGGTATGATGATGAAATGTCCATGTGGTTATAGAGCCACGAACTTCCCAGCAGGGCATTGAATTCTATGTTCTGCTGGACCACCATAAATTCTGATTAGGCCACAAGGTCACCAAAATGGGTTTTTAGATTGATTTTTCCCATTGTCTTCTGTTCACTCTTGTCGTAACCCAACAGAGTTGTGGCTAAGGGTATTAGATCATCCTCTCTATAGCCTAACTTAAAAAGTGTCTGTAGGGGAAGGAGGTTAACTCTAGAGCCATTTTCAGTAAAGACTTTTCAGATCTCAACATCATTATGTGTACCAGACACATATAGTGGTTTGATGTGTCCTTGCATGATGGAATCTTCATCCTGATCGGTGAAGGAAATCACTACATTGAATTCAGCCAGGCCAGTCTCCATCTGGTAAATCTCAGCAGCGACTACCTCGGCTTGAAACTCCTAGGGGTTGAGCAAGGCTTCTATAAGTGCCTCCCTGAGATCTGCTGACAAACTTAGGGAATCCAGGATTGACAGTTTGGCTGGTACTGACGCCAACTGCTTAAGGATATCATATTTCTACTCCAGTGGTCGATGCTTCTCCGTTGAAGGGAGAGTTATAGTAGGAACTTTGGGTGCTGGAGTATGTGATGAGAGCACATGAGCCTCATCCCAGTTGGTGAGGTATCCATAAGTGCATCCACAAGACCCAGGTTCAAAACCAGGAAGAGGCATATTCTTACCGGGTACTCTAGAAGGTACTGTAGAAGTACTGTACAATGTGCGGGTACTATAGAAGAACAGTAAACTGTACAGGTACTGTAGTAGGACAGCACACTGTGTGGGTACTATAGTAGGCACTGTAACAGGTACTATTCGGTACTGTAGCAGTTGTAACTATTTACCTTGGGCCACTGGTTTGGGCTTGGAGTCCTTAAGGCTTTCGGGCCACCCAGGGTCAGTAGGGATTTCTAGCCACCTTTAAGGACCTAGGGCCACCTCAAGGCCTTCGGGCCACATGTAGTTTCACTAGACACACTACAAAAAAGGAGCAGCCCCAGAAGAGGATTCAGAGCAGGTGCACTCACCAGAGAAGAGCCATATGGATTGTCAGAATGAGAGGGTATGGCTATTCCATCGGTACCAGCCTATTCTTGCACGGGAAGCCTAGCCAGACGACCATGCAAATATGGAGAGCTACTATCATGACACAGATGCTGGGGAGAGGCAGTTCTTGTAGACAGTCTGGTTGAATTTTCTAAGACCTTCGAGTTATGTAATCTCCTAAGCTTACAGGCCCTATAATCTCCGAGCCTACATGCCTTGTAAGGGTTCCCCCTCATCCCTTGAAAGGGGGTTATCAAAAAATCAATAAAAATGAAGGCCTTTAGGCTATTCTGGAGTATGTGACGAGGAGGGACCAGCTGTGGGGTCGGATGTCGACGTTGTTCCCACGTTCTGGGGACTCAGCCCAGCCGGTATGTTTGTGCACACTCGGCATCTATACAATTTTTCCTCATCTGATGGGTACCGCATAATGACGGGGCCAGTGTGGCTGCTTGTGGATGTCGAGGGATATTCTTTCTCCTACTGTTTCCGTTGAAGGGCTCTCCCATCAGTTTCCACGATATTAATGGTTTGGGCCAGGGTAAAACAATAGGGCTGATTTTGGCCACGACTACACCTCCCATGGTATCCCTACTTTTGCGATTCCTCCTCCTATCCCCTTGTGTTGGGATCTCAGGTTCGTAACCATACCCTTCGTTAGGGAACGATTCCATTAGATGGACGATGTTCTTGGAACAAAAGATTATCTCCTTGTTCTATGACAGGTCAACCAGGTTGATTGTCCCTAATGGTGCCCTTTGGTGGGTCGGTGCATGTGGCGCCAAGTTTGAGGGCATAAAATCCAATAGTTTCGAGGCTAACTTTTTCCTCATCGCAGATTGCCCCACTTTCTCTTCTCTCCCCCTTTTCGATTATGCCTGGATGACTGGATCATAGTTGGTAGTGGGGATAATATTGTCGGCTGTGCGATATTAGGGGTTGTTGGCGGCAACACCGGCTGTTGTAGTTGAGCTCGTAGCATGCCCTGAGCTTGATTGACAGTATTCTGTGTCATCCAGTCATCAAATTTCTTCCCCTTATTGCTGGTGACTTCTTTTAACCCCTCCCCTTTGTCGAAGTCGCTGGTAGAAATATACATCACATATGCTGGTGGTGGTCCCAGTTTGACATGCCCGGAGTATACCATCATTTGCTGGAGGTCTTTGAAGATGAAGCATTCTTGGATATTGTGCCCCAACATTTTATGGTAGGGATAGTAATCTATCTTTTCATCGTGGCTGACTTCTTCGGGCTTCCTTGGCTCATGGAGGTGGAGAAAATTGCAATTCATGAAGGCGATGAAGTAGCCACAGACTTCGTCCTCTTGAAATGAGTATACTTTGTATCTTTATTCCTTGAACTAGTTCTACTTCGATCCTCTCTGATCGGCCGGCTTGGGCGGAGGTGGCTGCTGATATACAAGGGGCCCTTGACGATTTGGTGGAGACCTAGGTGGTGGAGTAGACGCAGGGGCTGGCTTGAGCGTGACAGATGACGCTTCAGCTCTAACTTCCTTCTTTGCAGGAGCATGTGAGGCTATTCAAGACTTCTGATTAGTCCACTTTTGGGAGTCTTCAAATCTATGGGAAATGGCAGAGAGATTGCAGAAGCTAGTGGTGCACTCCAATGGTATGAGCGGTGTTTGCAACTTGTCTTGAAGGTTATCGATGCATATGTCAAGAATATCATCTTGGGGCATTGGCCTGCTCAGAGAGTAGGTCAAACCCTTCCATCTAGCGATGAAATATGAGACCCTCTTGTTCTCCCTCTGTTTTCAATTCATGAGGTCACTGACCCTTGTTTTAGGTAGCGTTGAGCTGAAGTGGAACAGGAACTACTGCCGAAGGTCTTCCCAGCTTTTTATTAACTAAGCTGGTAGACTCATATAATAGACAAAGTCAGATCCTTGCAAGGTCTGCACGATGCATCTGATTTTCACTACTTCTTGTTGTTCCGGATTTCCCATCATAGGGTTGTAATAAGACGCGTAGTGCATCAAATGTTGTTCTGGATCTCCTGATCCATTTAATATAGGGAATACAGGTCTCCCAAAATTGGGTGGAGGAGGTGTGTTCCTCACCCAATCTGGGTAGGGCTTTTTCTATAGCTGTACCAAAGCACACCAACCTTCCGTTTCTTCCAATCGAGCTGTCAGTGCCTCGATGGTGTTGGTGATACCCTGGTTTACATCCTGTTGGGCCTAGTCTTGGGCAGGTGTAGCATGAGGCATTACTTGAGGATCCGGCTCTGCCGGTACCAAGGGTGCATATGCCATTTGTGACACCTTCATAGGGTTTATAGGTACTCTCTCCAATTTCTTTTTGAGTAGTTGGAAGTCTTGGAATTCATATGAATCCATGTTAAAGTAGTTGGATGAGTCCAGCTCTACATTGGGTGGTGGCCCTGAGCATGCTTTGTTTGCCGGGGCAAACCTTGGTCTTTGAGGTGCATTTGCCGGGAGTGCAAGGTGTGGATCTTCTTGGGAAGCGCTTTCAATAAGAATATTCCTCTGGAGTAGCTCAGCATTAAGCCGCCTCAATTCTTTGATTTACTCTTCATGTCAAGTTAATATCTCTTTGAGCATAAGTGGCTCGTTTTTATTGAGAGAAGGAGGTGGGTTAAGGGTAACTGGTCCTTTGTTCTTATCGTTGTTGGAAGCTTGTAGGGTAAGCGAAGGAGGGTTATCTGGAGGGGCGGCCATATTTAGGGTGGCCCTCTAGTTCCGGGTGTGCACATCTGATGGTTCATTGTTAATCACAACCTGAACGGAACCGTCCACTCCCGATCAATCCAAATTTGCATCATCTTTGGTGTCACTCATGGGGTTAACCTCTATGGTGTTTATGGATGCATATCACGGGGTGGAGGAGATTCCATCATCCAAATATGAAGAGGATCTCTGACTCCATTTATTAGTCTTCCCCTTCCTATCCTAGGATTTCTTTCAGACTCCTTGACGAAGGGTGAACTGGAGAGTTCTTTGATGAAACCTTACGGCATGCCTCCCTCTTGAAGGGTATAATGATTCAAAGGATGGGATAGGGCAAGAACCTCCTCTTCTGACTGTCCTCCCTAGACAAGAGAATAATGATTCTCATGGGGGAGTTTGTTGTTGAGGTGGTAAAAATTTTCCCAGCCCTCAGGGCTGGGGTTGGCTCCGTTCCTTGGATGTTGAGTCTTTTCCCGTATTTATTGATCTTACGAGGGAATTTTTTGTTAAAAATGCCCCAACCCTGTAGGCTATGGTTGACCCTGGATTGTGGTAGTGGCTGCTGCTATCACTACCTGCCTGATCTTGTGTACCCCCATTTGGGGGTGAACTGGATCTGATGCTGAGTTCACCTGTGAATCAATCCCCTCTAGGGAGGCAAGTAATGACTGCTGATTGGCCTCTCATAGGAGAGAGGCCTATTTTATGCTTTTTGTGGCCTGATTCAGGAGTTCGTGAATGACTTGTTCTTGTTGGGCCTGACGCTACTGGGACTTACTCAAGGCATGTCTCTGTTGGGTGTGTCGCCTTTCCGAAACAGGGACCCCATTCGATTAATGTCTTGACGTGATGACGTTGTAAGAAATTATGCCGAACAGGTTCTTCTGGGTGGGGAGCGGAGTGAAATGAAGAGCTCCATGTTCTCCCCATCCTCTGATATGGACTCCCTTCATAGTTTCACCAATGAGGTGGTGCAACTGGTGTAGTGCACGGTGTCAGGCTAATTCAAGGTTTCCTTTACGCCTCTCAGGATGCAGTTTCCGCGCCGAAGGAAGAGCTTCCAGGTCGATGTGACATAGGAGGTCTCTTATTATATTGACCTGGTCTACATACCCATCGAAGGGTAGGAATCTTGATTTTAGCCAGTGTAGGGTTTTCCATATATTGGATCATATGTTGTGCACAAATTCTTCTGAAAACTTTCTGGGTATGTCGAATTGAGAGGTGGTCGTGGGCCAAAACATAACTGGTACATCATCTCCGACCAATCATTTTCTTAGGTGCAACATGTCAGCATACTCCTATGCTATTGATTCCTCTACCTGGTCGGCCCAACTGAGATGCTCACCGATAGTGTGGTCAGAGGCAACGGGGCTGGTAGGTATTGAATTATCATGTGGGTGATTTCGATGTGGTTTAGAAGATGAACGTGGCCCCAGACCATCTCCTGATTGAAGAATGGTGTTGTTGGCGACTAGTTGGGAATCTGACATGCTTGATCCCGTCCTTTTGAGTGCCTAGGAATATGAGGGATTTTCTATGATTGATTCGGCAGGGGGAGGACCGTCCTGTCGATATGATATGTCACTGCGGGGAGGACCTTTGCAATGGCGGACGTAATGGAGAGGACTACCATTATAGCTGCCGCAGGTAGAGAATCTGTGGGGTATGCCCTAGGGAGGACCTTCAATGTGTATCACAACAAGGGAGGGACTTCTCGTTGATCGACGTCTAGGCGGGGAGGGCCTCCTCTATCTATGTCGTAATGGAAAGGGCTACTATTACTGCTTGATGCCTCACTGCATAGAGGACTTTTGTAATTAATACCCTAGGGAGGACCTCCAAGGCATGTCACAGCAAGGGGAGTACCTTCTGGCTATGTAGCATTGTTACGGGGAGGGCCTTCGCAAAAAATTACATAATGGTGAGGATGACCATCATGGTTTGACGTTCGATGTGTATCCTGGGGAGGACCTTCAAGACACACTACGACAAGAGGATGACCTTCTGGTTTCTTGGGGCCATTGCGGGGAGAACCTTCGCAATGGAGGCTGTGGTGGCAAGGACTACAATCACAGTTGCCGCAATGGCGAGGACTACCATCACAGATGTTGTAGGGAGAATGTATGCAGGGTACACCATGGGGAGGGCATTCAGAATATACCCAAACGAGGGTAGGGCCTTCTTGTTGATCGATATATCTACAGGGAGGACCTCTGTTATCAGAGTGGCGAGGACTACCATCATGATCTGATATCTGGATGTGCGGAGTGTCGTTGAAATGTAACCCCCGGGGAGGACCTTCAGGGTGGGACACAACAAGAGTAAGGTCTTATTGTCATGATGAGACATCACTTCCGGGAGGGCCTCCACAGTTGCAACTACGATAGCGAGGACTACTATCATAATTTTTGGTCCCACTGCATAGAGAGTGTTGCTGTGTATACCCCGGGGAGGACCTTCAGGGTGGACCGCAGTAAGTGGAGGGCCTTTTTTCTTATCGATCTTCTATTCACGTGGAGGGCTTCCATGAATCGCATCAAAAGATAATATCTCGTGATCAATCTTTATATTCCCGTGGGGGAGGCCCCCACGAGTGCTCTAGGGAGGACCTTCAGAGCTGATGGTAGTGACATTGCTGGGAGGACCTCAGAAACTTCTAATTCCACTCCCATAATATAGTAATGGGTGGGAAGGGTTATGAGCCTTAGATATGTTCTTAGAGGCATTGGGAACCCCAGCTTCCAGCTGATCAGAGTCATGAACCCGCTCTTTATTTTCTGGCTACCTTCGGCGCGTTCGGGGTGCTTCCTTGCGGGCCGCAGGGACCGTCTGCTACTGATAATGGCCTTCCCCTTTGGGTCCCTTTCTAATTGGATCCCATGATGCTATCGGGATATGCTTACAAACATCTTGACTTTTAGCAGGGATATAGGCCTGCTCTGGAGCATCCACCGTGATGGACGAGTGTCCCCCAGTTGGAATGAGTGAGGCCGCTCGATCCGGTTGTGCTTGTATCATGGAATATGGCTGAAGACCCTCTTGGGTAGAAGTAGGGAGGAAAATCTGCTCTGAGGTGGCTATCTCGTCTCTTAGATGAGTCGCCTCAATTGGGGAGATAGGCTCATGGGCCCGAGTCCTTGCTGTTTTCGCTGATGCAACTACATTCTGGAAAGTCTGCATGATATGATCAGGGATCAATACTTCCTCCTCCATCATTTCTAGGATATGAAAAGAGACATCTTTGGCTGGAATGGGCATGAAGGCCCATTCAAGTATCATATTAGGAATATCCTACTTCGGTTCTCCATTGGTTAGTGGGTACGGAAAATTATCTTGTGTTGGGGTAGGTGAATGAGTCAGCCCTTGTGCTGAGATATGCCGGTTTATATCACCGTTTGTCGCCACATTGGGATAGAGGACTTTACTTGAATCCGTAGGGAGCTAGCCCTGCATATGTTGGTTCCCCACCATATTGAGTCGGTGGCTTTTTTTGGAAGGGAGATGTGCCCGACTATTTATTGCCACCACATCTGGATGGAGGGCTTTGTTGATCTCCACCACATCAGGATGGTAGGCGTCAGGAGAATCTTCTAGGAGCTGGTCCTACAGGTGCTGGGCTTCCACCACGTCTGGTTAGTGGGCTTCATGACCTTGGGTAAGGAGAGGTACCTTCCGGGTAGGTGTTGTCCTATGTGAGTGACGGTCTTGATGGAGCTCGGTGGGGATGCACTCCAGCTTGTATGATGCTGCCATGTCAGGAGGGAGAACTTTGGAGAAGCAGACAGGTGTGTATGCCTCCTCGTAATATGTCTTCATGACTGGGCAGTGGAGCTCCTCCTCAGGGACATGGGTTATAACCGGTCCCAAGTTACATGTTTACCGCTGTCGTCAGGTGGTCCGAGGGGCCGGAGCTCGGGGAGCGTGGTCTTGGATCCTCAGCATGACATCCTCCTTAGCAAGAGGATATTGAGTCGCGGCGTAACTGTGACGACGTCTTCCGTCAGGGGCCTTAGAGCGGAACCCCCGTTCAGCGGGAATGAAGTCATCAGTGTCGACCACATCTGCCTCCATAAGATAAGGGAGGTACACATTGTCTCGTTATGGGGATAGACTACCGAAATGGTTTGAGACGGAAACAAGATCCGTATGTATCTTCTTTTGCGGCCACTGCTAGGTAGGCTACCGGCGGGTATTGGCGGATTGGAGGGCGTGCATGGCCCCCTCCACCATCAGGAGAGTACCATTCAAGTGGTACTCTCAGATCAATGTATCCGAGACCTAGTGTTTAAGAAGTTGAGTAGGTGACGGGGCCCTTCGTTGGTGAGGATTTCTGGTCTTTGTGTTGCTTGAAGTACGCGTCTGTGAGTTCCTCTGTGATGCCATTGGATTGAAGGGAGTTCTGATTGGTACCTGTAAAATATTTTAACAAATACAAACAGAAAACCTGTCAAATTAGCATCTCATGATCCCATGCTTAATTAATGACCATGATTGGCCCTCCATGTGAGTATAAGGGGGCATAGAGTGGGATTAGGTTAAATCTGTCAGGCTTGGTTAAAGATTCACGTCGGGTTCACCATTTTTTTTAACCGAGTGAAAAATGTGTGATGCCTGATGGTTGATTTGATAAGGTTGGGTTTTTCTTAATTACTCATATCAGGTGCACCGTTTTTGTTTCTAATTGCCCAATGGTTCCATATCCAATGATAGGTGGACCTGCTTTCCAAAGTCAGGCGTTCGCTGGGTGATTTGGACAGGGGAACTTAAGAACTCACATTGGTCGAGAGGATGGGAAGTCGGGCTCATCAGGACCATTTGGGGGTAATTATTACCCATTTCAAGACTCTTTTATAGATTTAAGACGTATTCATATGTTCGTGAAACTTTGGTTTATACCCAAGTATAGTATCCACATATTACTCCAGGTTAGAAATGGTCAGTTGAACGCATGGATTCAGAATCATTTAGGCTGGAGGTTTACTATCCCTCATTGGATTAATGACTCCGAGGAGTTTGGAATCATTGAGACGACACTAGTTTAAAGCCTCATAACTGGGAACTCTAGAGTTTATTTTCATCAATGGGGGACAGATAACGACTTGAGCAGTCTGATCGAACCTGTGATACGAGCTTACATGAGAGTTTCCTATTGTTGGGATTGATCCTCGGGGAGGTCTCCTACGTACTCTATATAGGAAACAGGGATCAAAAACCACGTAGTTCTTTTTGAGGGGCATGATTGGGACTTACACATGGTTAGTGTCCTGAATTGGGATTGAACCTCGGGGAGCCTTCCAACATACCCTGCTTAGGAGACAGGGATAAAAACCCATGTAGTTCATTTTGAGGGTCATGATTGGGACTTACACATGGTTAGTGGCCCGAATTGGTATTGGACATTGGGGAGGCTTCCTACATACCCTACTTAGGATATAGGGATCAAAACGCACATAGTTTGTTTTGAGGGGCATGATTGGAACATACACATGGTTAGTGGCCCAAATTATGATTGAACCTCGGGGAGGATTCCCATGTACCCTACTTAGGAGATAGGGATAAAAACCCATGTAGTTCATTTTGAGGGGCATGATTGGGACTTACACATGGTTAGTGGCCCATATTGGGATTGAACCTTGGGGAGGCTTCCTAAGTACCATGCTTTGGAGACAGGGATCAAAACCCACGTAGTTCGTTTTGAGGGGCATGATTGGGACATACACATGGTTAGTGGATGGAATTGGGATTGAACCTCATGGAGGATTCCTAGAGACCCTGCATAAGAGATAGGGATAAAAACCCATGTAGTTTGTTTTGAGGGGCATGGTTGGGACATACACATGGTTAGTGACCTGAATTGGGATTGAAACTCGGAGAGGCTTCCTACGTACCCTTCTTAGGAGACAGGGATAAAAACCCACGTAGTTTGTTTTGAGGGTCGTCATTGTGCGGACACCGTGACCATCACAAATCTCTAAGCTCACGTGAGTCATGCTCGGTGTGAGAAACAAGAGAATGTAAAAGACTTGGAAAGCCTAGCAAATTCTCCCTACCGAGGGAAGGGGAGGAAGACGGCGATAGGAGGAGAAGGCCGGGACCATTGGATTCTTCTTCTCTCTAATGTTGGAGGAAGGTAGGAGTCCCGCAGCAGAGCAATGAACCTTCCATGATGAGATGGGAAGGGCCATTGGCTTCCATCCATGATGGTGTGGGGATTACTCCAAGAGGGAAGCCCATCCACTCCTAGGAGAGTGGAGAATTTCTCTCCACTGGTGCTCGTCAAATGGAATTACGAGCAGGGTCCCTCAATCCTGGAAAGTGGAGAGGCACAAAGGGGACTCCTGGGCTCGGACCCTACACTGTTGTGGGAATGTGAACCCAGGAATGATTCGGGAATCTGCTCAAGATCCAGGGAAACCCCTTTGTCCTCCCCTACTGTTAGTATATAAACTCAAAGTGGCGTGCCGATACACCTGAAGGTTTAATCATATGGGTCCGGTGCCTTCAGTAGAGGCCTTGGCTCGGGGCCGATGAATAGGCCATTGAAGGGATTGCGAATGATCGGGCCAGATTGTAAGGGTTTTATCTGGCTCAGGGAATGGGAACACCGAAGGAGTTGGTGGGCTTCATGGGTGCATGAGGATTGCTACCCTTCCCATAGGGGTGTGCTACGCGGATGGAGAGGATGTCTGTGTACTAGGGTGGTACGTGCACTGATAGGCTTCCCATGTACCAGGGCGGTACGCGGCTTCGGGTTCACCCCGCGTACCAGGTTGGTACGCGGTGGAGTCCACGCGAGCAGTGGAAGTCAGGGGCATAGCCAGTCGGGGGATCGCTGGTTAGGGATTCGCTCGCGTAGGAGGGTGCTACGTGGTGAATCAGATCGAAAAATGGGCATATACTCCCTGGTTTGCGGGAAGTACATCCACAGAGGGTCCATGGCTCACAGTTTTTATTTTAAGTTCGTGGTTCACCAATTTGTTATGCATTTTTTCAGTTCCTTATCAATTAATTTTCAATTTTATACCTGTTCTGGTTCGCGAATTGAAACTTCGCTATTCATGAAATTCTAAGCTCCTTTCTCTGGAGTCCTTCCTTCAGAATTCGGTCTCCAAACCTTCTCAGCGATGGAGTCTGATCAATCGATCCCCCAATCTCCGAATACTTCTACCTAAATCTGATCAATCCCTTTCTTCTCCCCCTCGATGTCCTTTTATAGATGGGGGAAAGAGATGTATCTATGGTCATGTGGAACCTTTTGTGGAGGCCCATGACTGAAAATCCGGTTTACGGATGACTTGGTGAATCCACAACTCATGGTGGGGTCATTGAATGCACCTCATCGGCGAACCAAATCAGTTTGGGGGGTGCTTTGCAGCCGTACATGGCTCCACCTCTATTCTGCAAACGATAGTGCATGCAGTCTGGGCCTGTTAGCGCGTTTCGCGACTGGGCCGGTTCGTGATGGTGGACTAGTCTAGAGCCCGTCCTGCTTCGCGCCCGTGGAGGGGTTCCCGCTACCGTTTCACGAACGACGCTGGTCCGCGGAGGGGGTGGTTCACTGAACCAGCCGCGTACCATCAATGTTGGACCAGTACGCGGACCGGTCGGTCCTTTTCCAATCTTGAGTATTCTTAATATTTTAGTCCTATTATTTGAGGGAAATTGGGTATAATCCTTTCTCAAATTAAGGGGGATTCCCATTCTCCTTTTCAGATTTTTCAGGACCCTACAGGTTTTTTATGATTTTTAGGTTTTCTCGAATTTTTATATATTTTTTGGATTTTATTGGTTTTTAGGGGTTTTATGTGTTTTTATGTTTATAAGGTTTTCATAGAGGTTTTCACAGTTTTTAGTTTTTTTATTTTTTTAGTGATTTTAAGGATTTTTTTGAATTTTTATAGGTTTGAAGGGATTTTGAGTGTTTTTAAAGTTTTTAATTTGTTTTGGTTTTTTGGGGTATTTTGAATTTTATACGGTTTTATGGTTCTTCTGGGTTTTTAATGTTTTTTAGGGTTTAATTAGTATTTATGGGTTTTTTTGGTTTTTATATGGTTTTTATTGTTTTAGTTGTTTTTATGTTTTTAGGGTATTTTTTGGGTTTCTGGTAGTTTTGATCGTTTTTCATGGGTTTTAAGGGGTTTAAGTGTTTTTAGGTTTTTTAGGGTTTCTTCAGGTTTTTTATGGTTTTTACGGATTTTTACATTTTCATTTATTTTTAGTAATTTATAATGTTTTTATAGGTTTCTGGATTTTTAGTTTTTTTAGGGTTTTAGGTGGTTTTGGTGTGTTGGGGTTTTTAGGGGATTTAATTTTTTTATGTTTTTGTTTCTTATGGTTTTCATGGTTCTTAGGCATTTCATACGTTTTTAGGTATTTTAAGGATTTTTTTTATTTGTTATTGTTTTCTGGTTTTTTGGGATTTTTAGAGGTTTTAGTGTATTTTTGGGTCTTTATGGTTTTTGGTTTTTTATAGTGTTTTTAGTCTTTCAGGGTTTATATGGGTTTTTAGCATTTTTAATGTTTTTTGGGTTTAAAATGATTTTTAGAGTTTTTTGTCAATTTTAGGGTATTTACGGGGATTTAGGGGTTTGTATGGTTTGGGGGGGTTATTGTTTTTATGGGGTTTCGGGATTTTCTGTTTTTTATAGATTTTAAGTGTTTTTATTTTTTTTATAGTTTTATTAGATTATTTATGGGGTTTTATAGTTTTTTACATTTTTATGGATATTTAGGTATTTTTTAGGACTTGTATGGTTGCCTAGGGTATTTCTGGATTTTGGGGGTTTTAGGGAACAAGGTAG
This sequence comes from Viscum album, assembly GCA_963277665.1. Taxonomy (NCBI): domain Eukaryota; kingdom Viridiplantae; phylum Streptophyta; class Magnoliopsida; order Santalales; family Viscaceae; genus Viscum; species Viscum album. The sequence goes on from OY728160.1 coordinate 759,728,122, forward strand.
GTGCAACACTAGGCGATTCCTGACCCACTTGGAGGTTTTAGGGGTATTATAGTATTTTAGGATATTTTTTTGTTTTGAAATTTTTAATGGTTTTAATTATTTTATATGTTTTCTTAGGTTTTTCCTGATTTTAAGGATTTTTACATTTTTTGGTATTTATAGGGATTTTTTATGATTTTTTTTGTGTTTATTATTTTAGGGTTTTGAGGGTTTTAGAGTTTTATTGTGTTTAGGCATTTATATTTTTTTTAAGTATTTAGGGTCATTAATGTTTTTAATTGTTTTTAACATTTTAAAGGATTTATTGATTTTTAGGGTTTTTTTGGTTTATTTGGGATTTTATAGGGTTTTAGGTTTTCAATGGTTTATAGGATATTTTTACAGTTTTAGGGGGTTTTAGGATTTTGAGGGCCATTTATGATTTTTATGGTTTTTAGCATTTTTAGGTTTATTCGTGTTTTAAGTGTATTTAGTATTTTATGGTTAACTTAGGGGTTTTATGGTTTTATAAATTTTTAGGGTTTTTAGGGATTTTTATGTTGTTTTTGTTTTTATTATTTTAGGGGTTCTGTGGGGTATTTAGGGTTTTTAGGGTTATAAGTTTTTTTAGGGTTTTTAATATTTTTTATATTTTTAGGGGTTTATTATTTTTAGTTTTTTATAGTTATAATATATTTATTCTTGGTTTTTTGAGTTCATTCTTTTTTAGGGATTTTATGGTCTTTTTTTTGAATTTATGAGTTTTTATGTTTTTTATGGCTTTATATTTTTTAGTGTGTTTTTTATTTTTTTTAGTTTTTTAGGGTTTTTAAAGTTTTTGGGAGTTTTTATCATTTTTTGATGTTTAAAGGGATTTTATCATTTTTTTAGTAGTTGTTATGGTTTTTATGTGTTTTAGGGGTTTTAAGGTTTTTAGGGGTTTTACAATTTTTTTGGGTTTATTTTGAGTGTTTTAGAGGTTTTAAGGTTTTTTTTTACAGTTTTTAACATTTTTTAGGGTTTAAAGGGTATTTATAGTTTTTAGTGGTTTTAGGTTTTTTATGGGGTTTTAAGGGTTTTTGTGGATTATATTGTTTTCAGAGTTTTTAGGTTATTGTTGGGGGGTTTTAGGTTATTTTATCAATTTTAGGGTTGTTAGGGTGTTTTGAGTGTTTTTAGGTTTTTTAGGATCTTAAGGATTTCTTAGGTTTTAATGGTTTTTAGGGTTCTTTATGTTTTTAAGGATTTTAATATATTTTTATGATTTTATGGTTTTTAAGGGTTTAGGGTTTTTGTGGGATATTATGGATTTTTAGGGATTTTTATGGTTTTTTAGGATATTTATAATTTTTAGGTATTTATGGATTTTAAGTGTATTAGATTTTATAAGGATTTTTAGCGGTTTTAGGGTTTTAATGGAATTTTTTATTTTCAATTATTTTTTAGGGTTTTTAAGAATTTTTATGGATTTTTATTGTTTATAGGTTTTTTATGATTTTTTTGGTTATTTTGTGTTTATAGGTTTTTAAGGGTTTTATGTGTTTTTTAGGCTTTTAATGTTCTCTTGGGGGGTTTTCTATGTTTTTAGGGGTTTTTATATTTTTTTGGTATTTTTAGGGATTTCATAGGATTTATATGGTTTTAGGGTTTTTAGGGATTTTCAGTGTTTTTTGTGTTTTTAGAAGTTTTATGGGGTTTTTTGGTTTTAGGGTTTTTTGATATTTTTATAGGTTTTAAGTTTTTTTATTGATTTGTAACCTTTTTATGGGTTTAAATGGGTTTTTATAGTTATATGGATTCCATGATTTTTATGGGTTTTTAGGGTTAATAAATATTTTTATTTGTTTTTATGGTTTTTGGGTATTTTTTGGTTTCTTTGGGTCTTTTTTGGGGGGTTTTGGTTTTCTAGAGTTTTTAGGTGTTTTGTGGATTTATATTTTTTATGGTTTTTATGGTTCTCTTATGTTTTTCTTTTTTTTATGGTTTTTTTGAGTATTTAATGATTTTTAGAACTTTTTTGGATTTTTTTGTTTTTAGGGATTTTGAGGGATTTTAGGGCTTTTTGTGTTTGTAGTGTTTTTATGGATTATTTGGATTTTTAGGGGTTTTGAGTTTTCAAGTGTTTTTACTATTTTTTGTTTTCTTAGTGGGATTTCTTTATTTAATGGGTTTTAGAGTTTTTTATGGTTTTTAAGGGTTTAGGTTTTTAGGGTTTTAGGATTTTTTAGGGTTTTAGTGCTTTTTGGTATTTCGATTTTTTTATGTGTTATTAGGGATTCAAAGGATTTGTTAGGGTTTTTAAGTGTTTTCATGTTTTTTAGGTTTCTTGGAATCTATAAGGATTTTTTGGATTTTCATGTTTTTAGGGTTTTTAGAGGTTTTAGGAAAATTGAGACTTTTAGGGGTTTTCATGTTTTTTTTGTTTTTATGGTTTGTGTTTGTTTTTGGGATACATTTGACTTTTTAATGGTTTTATGGTTTTTTATATTTTTTAATGTTTTTAACGATTTAAAGGGTTTTTATATTTTTTCATGGATTTAGGTTTTTAATGTTTTTTTGGATTTTTAGGGATTTTTATGGTGTTTGGGGTATATAAGGTTTTTTACAAGTTTTAAGTGTTTTCAGGTTTTTAATGTTTTATATGGATTTTTTAGAGTTTTTTCCATTTTTATTATTTTTGGGCGAGTTTTTGGTTTTTAGGGGTTTTAGGTATTTTGAGGGGTTTTACAGATTTTTAGAGTTTTTATGATTTTTTAGAGTTTTAGGGTTTTTTTAGTTTTTATTTCTTTTAAGGTTTCTAGATTTTTTTACAATTTTTGGGGATTAAATGTTTTTAGATATTTTGGTGGGTTTTAAGGGTTTTTATATGCTTTTAGGGTTTTATGGTTTTAGGGGTTTATGGTTCATATAGGTTTTGTGGGATTTAGGGTTTTTAGTGTTTTTAGGTTTTTACACGTTTTAAATGATTTTATGTTTTTATGGTTTTCTTAATGGTTATTAGGGGTTTTAGTGTTTTTTATATTTTATTGTGATTTTAGGGCCATTTTAGTGTTTTTATGGTTTTTAGGGTTTTTAGGGATTTTGTGTGTTTTTATTAATTTTTTGGGTTTATTTATGTTTTTAGTGGTTTAAAGGGTGTCAAGAGTTTTTAATTTTTAGGGGTTTAAAGAGATTTGAGTGGTTTTTTATGGTTTTTATGGTTTTTAAGGGGTTTTATGGTTTTTAGGTGTTTTAGTATTTTTAGGGTATTTTGGAGTTTTTAACAATATTATGTTTTAGGGGTTTTAATTGTTTTTTGTTTTTTAAAGCTTTATTAGGGGTTTTCAGGAGTTTAAAGGTTTTTTACGTTTTTAGGGATTGTAATGAATTTTTAGTATTTTTTGGGTTTTAAAAGTTTTTAGGGTTTTTGAGAGTTTTTTGCGTTTTTAGGATATTTTTGTGTTTATGGTTTTTTAGATATTTTAGGTTTTAAAGGTTTTCCTAGGGTTTTTCATCGTCTTTAATTTTTTATTATTTTTTAATGGTTTTTATATATTCATAGATTTTTTATGATTTTTGGGTTTTTAGGTTTTTTAGGGATTTTGATAGTTTTTGGGGTTTTTAATGATTTTAGGATTTTGATGGTTTTTAGGGTTTTTTTGAGTTTTTTGTGTTTGAAAGCTTATTTATAGTTTTTACCATTTTTAGTGGTTCAAATAGTTTTTATTGTTTTTTGGGGATTTTAGGGTTTTTACAGGTTTTTATGATGTTTTAAGGATTTAGGGGTTTTTATGGGTTGTAGGGGTTTTAGGATTTCTAGGGCCCTTTTATTGTTTTTTTTTGTTTTTAGATTTTTAGGGATTTTATGTTTTTTAGATTTTTAACGTTTTCACAAGGGTTTTCATTTTTGTTAGTGTGTTTTACATTTTTAGGTTTTTTTACAGATTTTTAGGATTTTTATGGATTTTTAATCTTTTTAGATATTTTGAGGGTTCTCAAGTGTTTTTTGGGTTATTAGTGGTTTTAGTGTCTTTATGTTTTTTGTGGGTTTTATGTGTTTTTACGTTTCAATGATTTTTTTAGTTTTTTAATAGATTTTAGTGTTTTTTTTGTATTTTTAGGGATATTTATGGATTTTTTATGATTTTAATGGTTTTTAAGGTTTTGTTGGGAATTTAAGGGGTTTGGGTGTTTTTTGGTTTTTTTGGTTTCTCGGGTTTTATAGTTGTATGGTCGATTATCTTTTTCTATGTTTTTAATGTTTTTATGGTATCAATGGGTTTTTAGAGACTTAGTGGTTTTGAGGTTTATGATGGATTTTTGGGGTTTTTAAGGTTTTTAGGGGGTTTGAAGGTTTTTTCAATGGTTTTTTAGGTTTTTTATTATTTTTTGTTTTTGTAGGGGTTTTATGTTTTTTTAGGTTTTTAATGATTTTTGGGGGTTTTCAAGGTTTCTAGGTATTTTTATGTTTTTATGTGTTTTTTGGGTTTTAAAATTTTTATGGTTTTTTATAGTTTTTAGTGATTTTTAGTGTATTTAGGGTTTTTTGTTTTTTTTTGTGTTTTTATTGCGTATTTTCATTTTTTGGTTTTTTTTGTTTTTTATGATTTTATGGTTTCTGAGTGTTTTAGTGCTTTCAAGGATTTGAAGGTTTTTTTTGTGTATTTTTACAATTTTAAGGGTTTTATGGGTTTTTATGTTTTTGGGGTTCTATTGTTTTTAGTGATTTTTAAGGTTTTTTTTGTCTTTTTAGGGTTTTTTAACATTATTCTGGGTATTAATTTTTTTAATGTTTTCAGGGTTTCGTAGGGATTCACATGGATTTTAGGGTTTTTTTTTACATTTAAAGGTGTTTTTGGTATTTTTTATGTTTTTATTTTTATTATGGGTTTAAGGTATTTTTAGGTGTTTTAGGGTTTTATAGTTTTTTAGGGTTTAGCATCTTTTATGATTCTGGGGGTTTGAAGGGTTTAGGTTTTGAAATGTTTTTTTATGGGATTTCAGGTTTTCTGGGGGTTTGTATGTTATTTTTATTTTTTTTTGTTTTTAGTGGTTTGATATATTTTTTTGGGGTTTTTAGGGTTTCTTAAGGTTTTAGGGGTTTTTATGGTTTTTAGGGGATTTATGATTTTTTTGGGGTTTTACCATTTTTTTATTTTTAGTGGTTTTATGTTTTTTAGTTTTGTAAGGTTTTCTGAAGGGTTTTCAAGGTTTTCTGGGTTTTTTTTACATATTTAGAGATTTTTATGTATTTTTAGTTTTTTTATGGTTTTTTGATTTTTTTGGGATTTTGAGGGTTTTTTTGGGTTTGAGGGTTTTTATAGTTTTCTCCGGTATTTTAAGTTTTTATCATTTTAAGTGTTTTTATAATTTTTTAACATTTGTAGAGGCTTAAATTGTTTTGATTTTTATAGTGGGTTTATACTTTTTATTATTTTTAGGGTTTTAAAGGTTTTTAGGGATTTTACGGTTTTCAGGTTTTTTCAGGGTTATTTAGGGTTTTTATAATTTTATGTTTTTTGGGGGTTTTATGTGTTTTTAGAATTTTAAATATTTCTTAGATTTTTTTCCGGGTTTTTAAGGGATTTATGTTTTATGTGATTTTTATGGATTTTTTAGAAAATTTAGGGTTTTGTGGGTTTAATGGTTTTCATGGATTTTGGTTTCTTTTTTGATTTTTAGGCCATTTTTGGGTTTTAACGTTTTTAGGTGATTGAAGGGTGTTCTAGTTTTTATTTGTTTCTAATATTTTTTTTGGATTTTTAGGGTTTCTTGTTTTTAGGGGTTTTATTGTTTTTAGGGGTTTTAGGGTATTTTTATAGTTTTGAGGTGTCTGTTTTTTATATTTCTAGGGTTTTAAGTGTTGATAGATTTTTAAGGTATTATTAGGGGTTTAAATGGATTTTTAGGGTTTTTTTACATTTTAAGGGATTCTAGTTGCTTTTTATCTTTTTGTAGTTTTAAGGATTTTTAGGGATATGTATGGGATTCAGGGGTTTTATGAGTTTTTATTTTTTTAGAATTTATTAGGTTATTTAGGGTTTAATTTTTTGAGGTTTTTACAGTTTTCATGGGGGTTTTTAGAGATTATATGGGGGTTTTTATGTTGTTTTTGGTATTTATTGTTTTTTATAATTTTTATTGTATTTAGTGTTTTTGGGATTTTTTGGGGTTTTATGGTTTTTATGGAGTCTAGCAGTTTTATTGTGGTCTATTTTTAGGTGTTTGAAGGGTTTTTTATATTTTTTTGATCATGTTTTGGTTTTTAATGTGATTTTAGGGTTTTTAATATTTTAGAGGATTATTTTTTAGTGGTTTCTACAATTTTAGTGTCTTTTAGGGGTTTATCATTTTTATATTTTAAGGTTTTATTGGGGCAAGGAAGATGTGAGGGTCGGGCTATTACTGCCCCCCCAAATTTATTATAATGAAAAAAGAGACACAACAGACAAGGGAGTGGAGGGGTCAAACGACCCACACCCGAAAACCCCTTACAACCCACGCCAAAAAAGAAAGATCAAAAAAGAAAAGAAAAACAAAAAAGCACACCCAAGTCCAAGCAGCAACCATCAACATCATCCAGCCGCATCCAGCATCCAGCAACTCACTACCAAGAAATGAACAGCTTCCAACCTCACAAACACCACCATCCAGCACCTCCTCACCAAAAAGAGCCATCACTAGCCGCACATAACCATCACCATCAGAATTACACAAGAGCCAGCAACCAGAGTTCACTTCCATACTATAACCATCATACCAAATCACACCAACAACTAGTAGTTTTCCACCTTCACCATAGCTCAGCCAAACGAATTGCACCCAGCAGCAGTCAAGCGCAAAACCAACCACATCCAGAGCAGACCAAATCGAACAACCCTTCCAGCATTTGAGGCCACTTATCCTAGACGCCTCCACCATGCCACACGTAGAAGTACATCCAACAGTACAACAACCAACAATGCATGGTTCATCACAGCCCATCTCACCAGCAAGTAGAAACCAACACCATATTTTTTGAAAAGCATCAAAACCATTCACGGCTTATAAAGAAGCAGCAACACAAAAAAAACATCTCACCTCGACAGATATCAAAATCAAGAACCAACACCAGAATTGATTAGCATCTAGAATAACCACAATCACAAAGTAGTGAAAATTGTAATCCAAAAACCTTGAACCAGAAAATCATGCAAAGAAGCCATTCACCGCCAAATGAACTAGATCACAAAAATATAAGAGCAAGCTGGAAATAGTGGGAGGTGACTGCAGATCCGAGGAACCCACACGAGAAAAGGTCCGAACATCTTCCATCAAACCCAAGAACCATTTTCCACAGAAAACCACAACATCCAAAACACCAAAAATCTGCAGTTGCTGTGCAAAATGATAGCAAAAACATTCATCTACAGAAGATGAGGACCAGTCCACCAGCCACCTTGGCCACCTTCAGAAACCAGATCCGTAGTTCCACACACCCAATCAGCACCATTGCAAGAAGAAAACGAACCTATGATGCTGATCGCGCCTAGATCCATCCCGATCCATCTCCGAGACCACCCTGCGAGCCAGATCTAGGGATCCACATCACCCCGGATCTCCAGACCTCATTAGATCCCCTCACGATCCACACAAAGATGAATACGAGGAGCCTGCAACTGTCTTCAATTGCACGACCCGCTGAATCCAGGAGCACCCAGATCCCGATCTCTGTCGAAGACCGACGTCGGAGACCATCCCGATCCGAAGGGGAACACATCAATGCGAAATCTCAACGCATCATGGAGTAGTCGAAATGCACCACCGCCAAGGACCAACACCACCAAGATCCGCAAGAGCAAGCTGAAACCACAATGGGGGAAAGCACCCCCCAAATACAGAAACGCCGAAGCTCCATGCCCAGAGGAGCGTCACAAAGGGAGAGAGCCACCAGGAGAGCAAGCCTCCATCTTTAAGGTTTTATTGGGATTTTCATGGTTTTTTTGTTTTTATGTTTTTTGGGAGTTTTATGGATTTTTTGGTTTTTAGTGCTTTTTAGTTTTTTAGAGGTTTATATGTTTTTTGGTTTTTAAGTGTTTCTTTGAGTTTTTTATTGATTTATGGTCTTTACGTTTTTAAGAGTTTTAGGAATTTTTAATGATTTTTATCATTTTTTTGATTTTAGCTATTTTATGTGGTTATATAATTTTTATGGGGTTTTTGGGATTTTAGGTGTATTTTTTAGATTTCTAGGATTTTAATGGTTTTTATAATTTTTTATCATTTTTAGGATTCTAAATTTATTTTAGTTTTTTAGTGGTTTCTAACAATTTTTAGGGTTTTAATGTTTTTTAGGGTTTTTTTCTATTTTTAGGGGTTTTAGGGTTTTAGGTCCTTTTCAGTGTTTTTACCATTTTAGGGTTTTTAGGTGTTTTAGTTGTTTTTTTAGGTTTTTAATTCTTTTCATTGTGGTTTAGGGATTTTTAGGGTTTCTTACATTTTATGGATTATTTGGGATTTTTTTAGTATTTTTAGGGGTTTTTAGGGATTTAGAGATTTTGAGGTGTTTTGGTGTTTTTAAGGTTTTTACTTGTTTTTTTTGGGTTTTATGGTTTTTTTTAAGATTTTCATGTTTTTAAAATTTTTTAAAAAAATTAGGGTTTTAAGTATTTTTTCTAGTTTTAGTAGTTATTTAGAGTTTTATTGGTTTTTAAGATTTTTTTGAGGTTTAAAAGGGGGTTTATGGTTCTATGCGTGTTTAGGGTTATCATGGTCTTTTAAGGATTTGAGAACTTTTAGCATTTTTTAATTTTTCAGGGGTTTTAATTTTTTTTATTTTTTAAGGATTTATTTGGTTTTTTAATGAATTTTTTTTCTTTTTTTCTGTTTTTTGTTTTTTAGGGTGTGCTGATGAGTTTTATGAATTTTAGGGTCTTTGGGATTTTGAGTGTTTATAGGGGTTTTTATGGGTTTAGTTTTTTATGGTTTTTTGGGGTTTTTTTTGAGTTTTTATGGTTTTAATGTTTTTTAATGTTTTTCAACATTTTAGGGTGTTTAAAGGGGGTTTTGAGGTTTTTAGGTGTTTTCATGGTTTTTAAGGGCATTTTGGGTCGTTATGGTATTTTAGGTTTTTTAGTTTTTTTATGTTTTTAGTGGTTTTTTGGTCTAGTTTTTTAAATTTTTCTTTGTATTTTTTATGTTTTTGAGGTTTTATTATGTTTTTATGGATTTTAGGTTTTTTTAGGATTTTTAATTTTTTAGTGTTTCAGGGAATCCCATAGTTTTTAGTGTTTGGGGGCTTTTAGGGTTTTTAAGGTTTTCATAATTTTTTTATACCGTTTTAGGGGTTTTAAATTATTTTAGGTTTTTAAGGTTTTCATGGGGTTTTAGGGTTTTTTATATTTCAGATATTTTTACGCCTTATTTATGATTATTTTTTATTAAGAATTTAGATATTTTTATTATTTTGGTGGTTTTTAAGGATTTTAGGTTTTTTTATTATTTTTGGGTTTCTTTTCCATCTTTTAGTTTTTAGGCGTTTTCAAGTTTTTAGAGGTTTTTATTTTTTTAATATGTTTAATGGGTTTTTACATTATTTATTGGGTGTTATAATTTTTTGATTTTATTGTGGTTTTAAGGGTTTTAGGGTATTTATGGTTTTTAGAGGTTTTAGGATTATTTATGATTTTTTATCATTTTTCATGTTTTTAGTTATTTTCATATTTTTATATTTATATGTGTTTCTAAGATGTTTTTAGGGTTTTTTGGCATTTTACATATTTTGGGTGTTGGGTTTTTAGGGTTTTATGGTTTTTATGGTTTTAGTGATTTGAGGGTTTTAGGGGTTTTAAGGTTTTTAGGGTGTTTTAGGGTCTAAGAATTTTTTAGGTTTTTATGGGTTTTAAATTTTTTATGTTTTTAAGAGAATGATATGGATTTTTAGGGTTTTTGGTTTATTTTTAGGTATTTTGTGGTTTTTATAAATATTTTAGGTTTTTAGGGGTTTTATGTGTTTTTATATGTTTAATATTTTCTTAGTGTTTTTATGGTTTTTATTTTTTTAAGTATTTTTAGGTGGTTTATGATTTTAATAGTTTTTATAATTTTTAGTGATTTTGATTTATTTTATGGTTTTATAGTGTTTTTTGGTATTTTGGTTGTTTGGAATTTTATAGGTTTTTAGTGGTTTATGTGTTTTAGGTTTTTGAGGTTTTTTTAGGATTTTTATCGTTTTAGGTGTTTTTTGTTTTCCATGGTTTAGGTAGTTTTTAGTATTTTTATGGTTTTGTGGGTTTTTAGGTATTTTGAGTGTTTTTAGGGTTATTTAGGGTTTTAAATGTTTTTTGGTTTTTTGGGTTTTTAAGTATTTTTTTTTGTTTTTGTAGACTTTTAAAGGATTTTAGGGTTTTTTATTTTTTTAAGGCATTGAATTATTTTTATAATATTAATTAGTTGTAGGTTTTTTGTAGTTTTTTGTGGGGTTTTAGGGTTTTCATAGGGTTTTAGGGGGGGTTATGTTTTTCAAGAGTTTTAGGGGTTTTAGGGATTTTAAGTCTTTTTATAGATTTAAACTGTTTAGGTTATTTAGGGGTTTTATGTATTTTTAGGATTTTAAGGTTTTCAGAGGGTTTCTAGGATTTTTTACCATTTTTATGGATTCTTATGTCCTTCTTATGATATTTATGGTTTTTATGGTTTTTAGGGACTTTTATCATATTTTAGGGGATTCTAGGGCTTTTAGGATTTTTTAGGATATTTATTTTTTTAAGTGTTTTTAGGTTTTTAAGATTTTCTTATGGTTTTTCAGGGTATTATATATTTTTATCTTTTTATGTATTTTTAGGGATTTGTTATGAATTTTATGGTTTTTGGGTTTGTATAAATTTTTTTGGGTGTTTGTAATTTTTTTATGGTTTTTAGGGTTTCAGTGGTTGTTTGGATTTTTTGGGGTTTTTTTAGTTTTTTAGGTTTTTAATGTTTTTTACAATTTTTAATATTTTTAATGGTTTAAAGGGTTTTTAGTGGTTTTTAGGGTTTTTATGGGTTTTTTGTGTGTTTTAAGTATTTACATATTTTTATGGTATTTCTGTATTTTTATATATTTTAAATTCTTTTGTGTTTTTAATGTTTTTACTATTTGTAGGGTTTTTAGAAGTTTTTTTTCTTTTTAGGTTTTCAATGTTTACTTAGGGGTTATTATTGTTTTTAGGGTTCTTTGTTTTTTTAGAAATTTTAGTGAGTTTCTTTTAATTTTTATGCTTTATAGGATTTTTCGAGATTTATAGGGGTTTTTTTTTCATTTTTCATGTTTTTTATAATTTTAAATTTTTTTTTATTTTTCTGGTTTTCTTAGTGTTTTTCATGATTTTTAGGTTTCTTGATGTCTTCAGAGATTTTGGGGTATTTTTTAGGATTTTAATATTTCTAGGGATTATTGGATATGGAGGGTTTTTAGGGTTTTAAATTTTATTTAATGCTTATAAACATTTTTAGTGGTTTAAAGGGTTTCTAGAGGTTTTAGAGGTATTTTGAGTTTTAATAGGTTTTTTGGTTTTTATGGATTTTGGGTTTTTATGGTTTTAAGGATTTTTTTGGATTTTATAGTGTTTTAACATCTTTTTTGGGATTATTAAGGTTTTTAACATTTTTTTAGGTTGTCTAGGGGTTTTTACATGCTTAGTAATTTTTATGGAATTTTTTGGATTTTTATTGTTTTTAGGGATTTTGTGGATTTTTATGTATTTTTACGGTTTTTAGTGTTATTTTGGGGTTTACCTTTTTTGGGGTTTTAGGAAATTAAGGTGTTTTTAGGTTTTATGTATTTCTTAGTGGTTTTTAGGGTTTTAGGGTCTTTTATGTTTTAGGAATATTTACATATTTTTTAAGATTTTTAGGGATTTTTAGGGAGTTTTTATTATTTTTATGGTTTTACGGATTTTTAATTTTTTTAGTTTTTTTAATTTTTTGTGTTTTTAGGTTTTTTAGAAGTTTTATGTGTTTTTAGGATTTTATGGTTTTCTGTGGGGTTTTTAGGGGTTTTGGGGGTTTTATGTTTTTAGGGAACTTCAAGAATTTTTTATGATTTTTATTGTTTTTTTCTTGTTTTTATTATTTGTGAGGGTTTTTAGGGTTTTCTGGGATTAGGGATTTTATTGTATGTTTTGGGATTTTAAGGCTTTCTTGGAGATTGTTTGGTTTTTAAATGGTTTTTAAAATTTTTAATGCTTTTTGGATTTAGTGGGTTTTCATGTTTTTTAGTGGGTTTTACTGTCTTTATGGGTTTGTAGGATTTTTATGGTTTTAGTGGGTATTATGGTTTTAGGGGTTATATGGTTTTAGTGTCTTTTATGTATTTTTAGGATTTTTTGAGGTTTTAAGAGTTTTTAAGTATTTTCATAGGGTTCTTTAGGGTTTTTAGGTTTTTTAGGTTTTTAGATATTTTTAAGGATTGTTATGATTTTTATGGGTTTTAGGGGTTTTAGGGATTTTATGGTTTTTAGGGTTTTTACATTTTTTAACCTTTTTATGTTTTTAGTGGTTTTTCTTATTTTTAGGTTTTTAGTTTTTGTTTTCTTAGGTGGGTTTAGGGGTTTAAGATTTTTTATGTTTTTAAGGATTTTTAGGTTCTTTTAATAATTTTTTGTTTGGGATTTATTAGATTTATTGATGGTTTCTATAGGAATTTTGAGTTTTTATGTATTTCTGATTTTTTGGGTTTTTAGGGTTTGTTTTGATTTTTTAGGGGTTTTATGTTTTTTTATTTTTTTAAAATTTTTAGGTTTTTATAATTAATTTAGAGCTTTTAGTTGGTTTTTTATGTTTTATGGGTTTTTATTATCTTTATGTTTTTAAAATTTTATGGTTTTTAATGGCTTTTAGGGATTTAGGGTCTTTTGGGGATTTTTATTGTTTTTATTATTTTATTGTTTTTTAGTTTCTTCAGGTGTTTTTTTTATTTTTAAGGTTTTCTTAAGGTTTTTTAGGGTTTTATGACATTTTCTTTTTTGTGATAGTTATGGTAATTTTAAGTATTTTTTTGGTTTTTACGGTTTTTATGAATTTTTAGTGGTTTTAGGTGTTTTTACGGTTCTTTTATGTTTTAAATTTTTTTATATTTTTTAGGGGTTATATGTGTTTTTAGTTTTTTTATTGTTTTCTTAGTGTTTTTCATGGATTTCAGGGTTTTTATGTTTTTAGTATTTTTTATAGATTTTTTTATTGTTTTTTGGGTTTTTGGAATTTTAATGTTTTTATGGTTTTTAGGATTTTAGGGTTTTTATACTTTTTTGTGGTCTCAGGTGTTTTATGTTTTTTAGGGTTTTTAATCGTTTTATATTTTTTTGAACACTTTTAGGGTTTTAAATGTTTTCTTTATTTTTAGTGGTTTTGGGTTTTAGTATTTTTTAGTTTTTTAGGGGTTTAATAGTTTTTCGGTTTTTAAGGTCTTCCTAGTATTCTAGGGTTTTAGGGGTTTTTTAATTTTTTTATGGATTCTTATGATTTTTTCAAGAGTTTATGGATTTTTATAATTTTATGGATTTTTAGGGGTTTTATGTTTGTTTAAAGATTGTCTTTTATTTTGACGGTTTTTTAGGGTTTTCAGGATATAAAGAGTTTTTATGGTTTTTAGGGTTTTTATTGTATTTAAGGGTTTTTAATGTTTCATTGGTTTTTAGATGTTTTAATATTTTTTATGTTTTTATTTTTTTCTTATGGGTTTTCATTTTTTATGGTTTTAAACATTTTTTGGGGATTTTTAGGATTTTATTATTATTTTTTTGTTTTATAGGGTTTTTAGTGATTTCGATTGTGTTTATAGTTTTTATGGGTTTTATAGTTTTTTAGAGTTTCTAAATGTTTGTAGATGATAAAATGGTTTTTATAGTTTTTAGTAGTATTTCATCCTTTTATGGGTGTTTAGGGGTTCTTATGGTTTTAGAGAAATTATATGGTTTTAATGGGATTTCAAGGTATTTAGGGTCTATTATGGGTTTTTATGATTTTTAGCATTTTATAGATTTTTAGGTATTTTATTTTTTTATATTTTTATGCATTTATTGGGGTTTTTTTGGGTTTTTTGGATTTTTTATGTTCATAACTATTTCTATGGATTTTTAGGACATATATAGATTTGTAGGTTTTTTCATGATTTTGAGGGTTTTTTAGGTTTTTTAGGTTTTTATGGGTTTTAGGGGTGTTATAGGTTTTTTGGGTTTTTATAATTTTTAGATTTTTAGGGGTTTAAATTTTTCTTACGTTTCTAAGCTGTTCATAAATTTTTTATAGTTTTTAGGGTTTTTTATGTTTTTAGGCATTTTTATGGATTTTTTTTTGTTTTTTATGTATTTAGGGTATTTAGGGATTCTGTGGTATTTTTTTGGTTTTTATAGTTTTATTAGTTTATTTTGGGATTTAGACATATCTTTTAGTTTTATAGGATTTTTAAGAGTTTTTAGGGTTTTATAACTTTTTTAGGGTTTGAGAGGTTTTTTTAGAGTTTTTGGTTGTTTTTTTGGGTATTTAAGGGTTTTAGGGTTCTTAATGTTTTTACGGGTTTTAGGGTTTTTAGAATTCTTTTAAGGTATTAAATTTTTTATATATTTTTTTTTTTTTTAGAGTTTTAAGTGTTGTGTTTATTATGGTTTTCTTAGGGGTGTTCAGGGTTCTTACGGGTTTTATGGGTTTTTATAGGTTTTATGAGTTTTTTCATTGTCACAGTTCTCTTATGGGATTTTCAATGATTTTATGGTTTTGTATGTTTTTATGGATTTTTAGGGATTTTTATTTTTTTATGATTATTTGGGTTTTTGGCTATTTTGAGGGTTTTTAGCTTCTTAAAGTGTTTTTAGGGGTTTTGGGGTTTTGGGGGATTTTATTGCTTTATCAAATTTTTTGATGGTTTTTTTATAACTTTAGGGTTTTATGGTTTTTTATAATTTTTTATTGTTTAAAGGGTTTTTATATTTTTTTGTGGTTTTTAGGGATTTTATTGATTTTAGGGATTTAAAAGGTTTTTAGAAGTTTTATGGTTTTTATGGGTTTTAGGGGTTTTAATGTCTTTTATGGGTTTTTAATATTTTTATCATTTTTTAGGTTTTTTGTGGGTCTTATGTGATTTTAGATTTTTATGGTTTTTCTTTGGGATTTCAAGTATTTTAGGATTTATTACATTTTTATAGGTTTTGTAGCTTTTTTGTATTTTTATGTTTTTAGGGTTATTTAGGATTTTGAGGGGTTTTATGGATTTTATGGTTTTGGAGTTTCTAGGATTTTTAATTTTTATGGGTTTTTATGTTTTTAATGTTTTCATCAGGGTTCTTAGGGTTTATAGGGTTTTTAAATTTTAAGTTATTTTTTAGGATTTTTACAGTTGTAGGGGTTTTAAGAATTTGGAGGGTTTTTTTGGTTTTTTTTGTATTTTTTGTGTTTTTAGGGGGGTTGAGTTTTTTGGGTTTTCAAGGTTAATTTTTTTAATGATTTTTAGGGTTTAAGAGGGTTTTTTTTGAGTTTTTAGAGGTTTTTAACAATTTTATGGGTTCTTAGAGGTTTTAAATGTTTTTAGTTTTTTAGGGGTTTTTAGGTTTTTAGGATATTTTTTCTGTATTTTTATGGTTTTTAGGTTTTTAGTGGTTTTAATTATTTTTAGATTATTATGTTTTTCTTAGGGTTTTCATGGTTTTAAGAGGTTATTAAATTTTTAGGGATATATATGCATATTTTTATATTCATATATTTTTATATTCATATAATTTTATTGTTATTGGGGATTTTGAGGGGTTATAGGGTTTTTTTTATTGTTTGTAAGGTTTCTAGGGTTTTATATCATTTTTTAGGTTTTAATTATTTTTTGGTTTATATTTTTTCTTAGTGTTTTATAATTTGTTAGGATTTTCTATTTTTTTACGGAAATTTAGGTTTTTGGATGTTTATTTTTTTGAGAGTTTGAGGGATTTTAAGGTTTTTTGGGTTTATATGGTTTTCGTGGTTTTTTTCATTTTTTGAATTTTTTGGGTTTTTAGGTTTAATGTTTTTTTATAGTTTTCTAACGTTTAAAGGGTTATAAAACGTTTTTTGAGTTATTATTGGGATTTGGGGGGTTTTATGTAGTCTTAGGGTTTTTTATGGTTTTGGGTGTTTTTTTTATATTTATGGTGTTTTAGAGTTTTTAGGGTCTTTAAGTGTTTTTATCTTTTTTAGCATTTTTAGGATTTTTGGGGGTTTTATGTGTTTCTATGTTTTATGGATTTCTTAGCGATTTTTTAGGGTTTTTATGGGTTTTAATGTTTTTTTTGATTTTTAGTTATTTTTTAGGATTTTAATGGGTTTTTTGGTTTTTAGGGAATTTATGGTTTTTAGGGGTTTTAGGTATTTTTAGGGTTTTCATGCTATTTTGGGTTTTTAGTAGTTTTATTTTTATAGGGTTTTATGTTTTTATTAGAGATTCTTATGGTTTTTAGGGGTTTTATGTTTAAGGTATTTGTAGTTACTTTTTATGATTTTAATGGTTTTAATGGGTTTCATGACTTAAGAGTTTTAGTGATTTTAGGGGTTTAAGGTTTTTTTTGGTTTGTTTGGGTTCTTAGGGGTTTTTTGGGTTTTATTAGGGTTTTAAGAATTTTTTATCATTTTAAAATAAAATTGGGGTTTAAAGGGTTTTTATATGTTTAGTTATTTTTGTGTTTTTAGGTATGTTTCTGGGTTTTATGTGTTTTTAGGGATCATTATGGGTTTTATGTGTTTTTATAGTTTTTAAGTGTTTTAGGTTTTTTAATGAATTTTATGATTTTTAAATATTTTAGGTTTTTAGGGTTTTTAAATGTTTTATTCTTTTGATTTTTTATGGTTTTTATGTTTTTTAGTGTTTTTTATGTTTTTAGGGATTTTTGGTGGTTTTTTTAGGATATTATGGGGTTTTAGGGTTTTTATGGATTCTAAGGGTTTTTAGAATTTGTTTAACTTTTTTATCATTTTCAGGTTTTTTGGTGTTTAAAGTGTTTTTATTTTTATAAGGTATTCATGTCATTTTTTAGGTGTTTTAGTGGTTTTATGTTTTAGGGATTTCTATGGATTTTTAGGTATTTTATAGTTTTTAGGGGTATTAGGGATTTTTAGGGTTTTTATGATTATTTTTGGATTTTTATTATTTTTTTAGTTTTTTAGGGTTAATGGTTTTGTATAGTTCTTAATTTTTTCTCACGTTAAAGAAGTTTTAGAGTTTTCGGTGGTTTTGTGGGTTTTATGGTTTTAGGGGTTTTAAGTGGTTTTTATGTATTTTATGGTTTTTATAGTTTTCATTGTTTTAGGTTAATAGGGATTTTAAGTGTTTTTAGGTTTTTATGGTTTTCTTCAGGGTATTCAATGTTTTATGAGTTTTTTACATTTTTAGGGATTTTCAGGCTTCTTGATAATTTATATTGTTTTTCGTGTTTTTAGGGTTTTGCAGGGTTTTAGGGGTTTTTATGGTTTTTATCATTTAATGGGATTTTATATTTTTAATTTTTTCTTAGGGAATTCCCAGATCTTTTGGCTTTTTATGTTTTTAGGGGTTTTATGGTATTTTAAAATGTTTATGGTTTTTAGTATTTTTAAGGATTTTGGGGGGTTTAGGAGTTTGTAGGCCTTTTAAAGTTTTTATGGGTTTTTTTTAGTTTTATAGGGGTTTTTTTGTTCTATGTGTTTTTATATTTTTATAGTTTTTAGGGGTTTAATAGTTTTTATAGTTTTATAGGATTTTAAGGTTTTTATGGGTTTTAATCTTTTTTTGATTTTTAGGGGTTTTATGGGATTTAAGGGTTTTTATGGGTTTTAAGATTTTTTAGGGTTTTTATTGATTTTATAGTTTTTTACATTTTTAAGGGTTTTATATGATTTAAGGATTTTAAGGTTTTGTTAAGAGTTTTTAGGTTTCTTTGTTATTTTTAAATTTATTTGGGGTTTTTTCATTTTTTTGGTTTTTTTTCGGTTTTACTGATTTTGAGTGTTTTAGGGTTTTTAGGGTCTTGTTGTTTTTATGGTTTTTTAGGATTCTTATATTCTTATAGTTTTTTATTAGTTTTAAGTGTTTATATGATTTTCATGTTTTCCAATGGTTATTATTGTTTTTAGGGTTTTAACATTTTTTTGGTTTTTTAGGTATTTTTATGTTTTATTGGGTTTTTAGTGATTTTCAGTGATTTAGTTGTTTTAGGGTTTTTATTATTTAATATGTTTTTTGTTTTTTGTGGGTTTTTTGATTTTTATATATTTTAAGAGTTTTTATATATATATTTTGACATTTTTAGGGGCTTAAAAGGGTTTTTAGTGTTTTTATAGTGTTTATATTGTTTTCATGGTGTTTTCATGTTTTTCCAGGGTTTTATGGTTTAGAGGGGGTTTTTTAGTTTCTAGGATCTTTCGGGTGTATTTATAGTTTTTAGGGTTTTAGGTGATTTTATATTTTTAAGGTTTTTTAAGGATTTTTCAAGGTTTTTTTTTAATTTTTACATTTTTATGGATTTTTTGGGATATTTTAGTATTTTTTATGTTTTTCAGAGTTTTTCATGATTTTCAGGGATTTTTGGTTGCAGGGTTTTAGGGTTTTTAGATGATTTTTTTTTTGTGTTTTAGGGGTTTTTTATTTTTTTAGAGTTTTAATGGTTTTTAATAGCTTTTTATTTTTTTAGGGAGTTAATGTGTTTTTATAGTTTTTAGTGGGTTTTAAGGGATTTATGGGTTTTTAGATTTTTTATGTTTTCTAGAGGTTTTTATGGTCTTCTTAGGGGTATTAGATTTTTGAGAAATTTTTAGATTTTTAGGGGTTTTAATTGTTTTTTGTAATTTGAGAATTTATTATGATTTTAGGGGTTTTTTGGTTTATTATGTTTCTATAGATTTTTAGGGTTTTCGAGGTTTTTAACATTTTTATTTTTTTATGGGTTTTAATGGTTTTTAGGTTTTTATGTTTTTCTTAGGGGTTTTCATGAGTTTTTTGGGGGTTTTTATATTTTTTGGGGTTTTGGGGGATTTTTTTGGATTTTTACATGTTATTAGTATTTTTCTGAATCTTTATTGTTTGTAGGTTTTGTTTGTATTTATAGATTTTATGAACTTTAGCGATTTTTAGGGATTTTATGTGTTTTTTGATTTTAAATTTTTTCTTAGGGATTTCAATGTTTTTTTGGTGTTTTTTACATTTTTAATTTTTTAAGTTCTTATTAGGTTTTTTTAGGGTTTTAGGGTTTTTAAGGGTTTTAGGGATTTTAGGGGTTTTCCGTGTTTTATGAGTTTTTATGGTTTTGGGGGGTTTTAGGGTTTCTTTGTGTTTTTAGGGTATTTAGAGTATTTATAGTTTTTAATATTTTTAGGGGATTAAACTAATTTTATATTATTTAGCATTTTTTAGATATTTTAGCGGTTTTTATTATTTTTTAGGGGTTTATGGTTTTTTGGGGTTTTGGGGTTTTGGGATTTTGGGCTATTTTATGGTTTTTAGGGGTTTTAGTGTTTTTTAGGGTTTTTAGGGATTTTACGTGTTTTAGTTTTTCAATATTTTCTTAATGCTTTTCATTGTTTTTTTGGGTTTTTTTACATTTTCAAGAATTTTTAGGGATTTTTAAGGTTTTTATGGGTTTGTTGGGTTTTTCAGTTTTTAATAGTGTTTAAGATTTTTTTAATTTTAGGGTTTTTAGCATTTTTTTGTTTTTTAGGGTTTTATGTGTTTTTAGGTTTTCAAGGTTTTATTATGTTTTTTCATTTTTAGAGGTTTCTTATGGTCTTTTTAAAATTTTTGTGTTTTCGTAGGGTGTTAGGGATTTTGATGTTTTTTGTGGATTTTTAGGGTTTTGGGGATTTTTATGGTTTTATTGGTTTTATGGTTTTTATGGTTTTTAGGTTCTCTTGATTTTTTAGGGATTTGGAAGATTTTTAGTGTTTTTTAACGTTTTTTGGGGTTTAAACGGTTTCTGGAGTTTTTATTAGGGTTTAAGGTTTTATGGGTTTTAGGGTTTATTGGGTTTTTAATTTTTTTTAGTTTTTATGTATTTTTAGGGTTTTAATGAATTTTTATGTTTTTATGGTTTTTATCATATTTAGGAGTTTTAGGGGTTTTAATTGTTTTTATTTTTAGTGTCATATTATTGGGATTTCAGGTTTTTTATGGTTCCCTATGTTTTTAGTGATTTTGAGGGTCAATTTATGATTTTTGTGTTTTTATGGGTTTTAGAAATTTGAGGGTTTTTATTGTTTTTCATGGTTTTAGGATTTTTATGGTTTTTTGTGTTTTTGGGTTTTTGGGGGATTTTATTGTTTCTAGGTTTTCAAAGTTTTCGTATGAGTTTTTAGGGTTTTATTATCTTTTATGTTTTTTCGGTTTTTTAGATATTTTTTAGGTTATTTGTATTTTTATTGGTTTTAGTGATTATTAGAGATTATAGGGATTTTATGGTTTTTTAGGTTTTCTATGGTATTTTAGTGGTTTAAGGGTGTTTAATTTTTTTAGGTTTTATATGTTTTTTAGTGATTTTAAAATTTTTAGGGTTTTAAAGTGTTTTCATATTTTTTAGTGGTTTAGGGTGTTCATTGTTTGTTGGAGTTTTAAATATTTTTAGGGGTTTTAGGGTTTTTTGGGGTTTTGGGGGTTTTAAGGATATATAGAGTTTTTTTTGGTTTAGTAATTTTATGTGTTTTTAGATATATAATGTTTTGAAAAAGGTTTTATGTGTTCTTAGGATATTTTTTATGTTTAGGTATATTTAGTGATTTTTATATTTTTATGTTTTTAAGGGATTTTACAAGATTTAGGGGTATTTTGTAGTTCTTATGGTTTTTATGTTTTTTTGGGGTTATAGGGTTTTTTTGTGTTTTTTGGGGTTTTAAGGTTTTTTTAGAGATTAAATATTTTTATTTTTTAAATTGATTTTATATATTTTAGTGGGTTTGTATGTTTTTATGGGGTTTTAGAGTTTTTATGTTTTTATGGATTTTATGGTTTTAGAGTTTTTTAGGGTTATTATGGGTTTCTTGGGTTTTTAGGGGTTTTAGTGTTTTTATGTTTTGAAGGGTTTATTAGGGTTTCCCAGGGTTTTTATAGTTTTAAAATTTTATGGATTTTTAGTGATTTTGAGGGTTTCTTTGGATCTTTATGTTTTTAGAATTTTTTTATTTTTTAGGGGTTTAAGTGTTTTTATGTTTTATGGTTTTCTTAGCGTTTCCTAATTTTTTAGGTTTTTTATATTATTAGGTATTTTTAGGACTTTATAGTAATTTAATAGGGTTTTCGGGTTTTCGGGATTTTTTGAGCTTTTGGGTTTTTATTGGATTTAGGGTTTTATGGTTATTTTGGGTTTTTGGGGTTATTTAAAAAAATTAGGGGTTTATTAATTTTTATAAATTTTTAATGTTTACAAGGGTTTGTTGGTTTTTAATGTTTTTAGTGTTTTTTGGTTTTTTGTTGGTTTTTAGGGGGATTTAATTATTTGAGATATTTTTAGGGGTTTTAGGGTATTTAACGGTTTTTAGGGTATTTTAGAATTTTTTAGGATTCTTAGTGGGGATTATGTGTTTTTAGGTTTTTAACTTTCTCATGGGCACTTTTAGTGTTTTTTTTATTTTTACACTTTTAGATATTATTACGGATTTTATAGGATTTTTATGGTATTTAATGATTTTAATGGTATTTTTTGTTTTTTTCAATTTTTATAGTTCTTATGGTTTATTGGGTTCTTAGGTTTTTAAAGTATTTAGGTATTTTGATAGTTTTTTAATAGTTTCAGGGGTTTAAATGGTTTTTATAGTTGTTGGTGGTTTTTTAGGGTTTTTAGGGTTCTTTAGTGTTTTTATGTTTTTTTGTTATATTTATTTTTAAGGAATTTTAATATTTTTATGGTCTTTAGGATTTCAAGGGACTTTTGGGTATTTCATGTTTTTTTTGAGATTTTAGGGTTTAAAGTATTGTAGTGTTTTTAATGTTTTTGGTGGTACATAGGGTTTTTTGAGTTTTTAGTGGATTTTATGTGTTCTTTGGATTTTTTTTGGGGGGGGGGGGGTTATGGTTTTTAGTGGTTTTAAAGGTTTTTATGTTTTTTGTGTATTTTACGGGTTTTTGGGTTTTTTGTGTTTTTGTGGGTTTTAGGGGTTATAAGTGTTTCTATGTTTTGAATCATTTAGTGGTTTTAGTGTTTTTATATTTTTAGGTATTTTTAGGGAGATTTTACTTTTTGGGGGGTTTTAGGGATTTTATTTATTATGAGGGTTTTAGGGTATTAGGATTTTTTGTGATTTTTATGGTTTTTTTGTTTTTCTATGTTTTTATGGGGTTTAAGTGTTTTTTATGATTTTAATATTTTCATACGGTTTTTCAAGGTTTTAGATTTTTTTATGTTTTTTGGGATTTTAGGTTTTTCTTGGATTTTTTTTGTTTTATAGGTTTTTTTTTTATTTTGAGGTATTTATGGTTTTTTGGTTTTTTTGGGATTTAAGGGATTTTTTTTATGGTTTTTAATGTATTTATGGTTTCCAAATTTGTTAGGGGTTTAAAGGATTTTTAGAGTTTGTAATGGTTTTTTAGTGTTTTTGTAGATTTTTTTGGTTTTTATAGATTTTAGTGGGGTTGATGGTTTTTATCATTTTTAGGGTTTTTAGGGGTTTTAAAATTTTTTATATTTTCCAGTGTATTAATTATTATTATGCTTTTATTTTTTTCGGGTATTTCTATTTTTTTTTTATTTTTTACATTTCCGTGGATTTTTTGTAATTTTCTACGATTTTTATTGTTTTTAGGGTTTTTATATATTTCTGTGGTTTTTAGGGTCTTTTATGAATGTATAGAATTTTTTTTGGTTTTCCAGTGATTTGTGTTATTTAGGTTTTTATGGTTTTCTTAGGGGTATTTAGGGTTATTATAATTTTTACTTTTTTATAGATTTTTAGTAATATTTTATGAATTTTTTGCTTTTTAGGGTTTTTTGGAATCTTGATAGTGTTTAGGGTTTTTTTGGTTTTTTTGGATTTTTTGGGTTTTTTTGTTTCATTAGGGTTTTTAAGTGATTTTATTGTCTATTAATTTTTCTCGGTAATAAATCAGTTTTAGTGTTTTAAGTGAATTTTTAGGGTTTTTAGGGATTTTGTGGTTTTTAGGTATTTTATTGGGTTTTAGGGGTTTTAGGGTTTTTAGTGTCCTTTTAGAAGATTTAGGGGTTTTTAGGGGTGTGATATTTTTTATGTTTTAAGGGTTTCATAGGGGTATTCAGGGTTTTTTGTATTTTTTTATGTTTTTAGTTATTTTTTTGGATTTTTTTAGATTTTTATGTATTCTTAGGTTCTTAAAAATTTTGAGGGTTTTTTGGTTTGTTTATAATTTTTTGCGTTTTTTTGGGTTTTTAAGTGTTTTTTAGTATTTAATGCTTTTATAGGGATTTTCATATTTTTATGTTTTTTTAATATTTTAGGTGTTTTTACTTCTTTTTTGGAATCCTATGTATTTTATGATTTTTATGGATTTTGATTGGTTTTATGGGTTTTAGTGTTTTTTAGTTATTTGACTTGTTAGGGGTTTTTAGTTTTTTATGGGTTTTAAGGGTTTTCAGAGTTTTCTAACATTTTCAAGGGTTTAAATAGTTTTTAGAGTTTTTAACAGTTTTTAGAGTATTATGAGTTTTAAGGTTTTATAAGGATTTAATGTGTTTTATGGTTTTTAGGGGGGTTTTAGGATTTTTATGGTCTATTTAAGCTATTATTATTTTTTAGTTTTTTAAAATGGAATTAATTTTTTTTGGTTTTAAATGGTTTCATATATGATATTAAGGATTTCATGGTATTTTAAATTTTTAGGTGTTTCTATGGATTTTTTAGGATTTTTATGGTTTTTGGGTTTTTAGTTATTTTGATTGTTTTGAGGGATATTAGGGATTTTAGGATTTTTAGTTTTTTATAGTTTTTTAGGTTTTCTAGTGGTTTTAGATGTTTATTCTTTCTTATAATTTTTATGGGTTTTATGGTTTTATATGTTTTTAGGGATTTTTATATCAATTTTTTGTATTTTTTTTTGTGTTTTTAGTAATTTTGAGGGTTTTAGTGGTTTGATGGATTTTTTGAATTTTTAGGGTTTTTTGAGTATCATAGGGTTTTTTGGGTTTTTTCAATTTTTTACATTTGTTTTAAAGGGTTTTTCGATTTTTAGTTGTTTTTAGAGTTCTTATGGATTTTAGGGTTTTAAAATTTTTTTGCATGGGGGTTATGGATTTTAGAGGTTATTAGGATTTTTTGGGGTTTTATGATAATTTTATTTTTTAAGGTTTTTGGGGTTTTAAGTGTTTTTTATATTTTAAAGATTTTTTGGGGATTTCGTGGTTTTTAGGGGGTTTTATGTTTTCTGATATTTTTTGGGAAACTTTATGGTTTTTTGTGGGTTTTTAGGTTTTTATGTATTTTGAGGGCCTTTACGGTTTCACTTGTTTTTTGGGTTTTTAATGTTTTAAACCATTGTAGGAATTTTCGGGATTTTAATTGTTTTTAGATATTAAAGGTTTTATTAGGGGTTCCCTGGTTTTTATGTTTTTTATGTTTCATAAGATTTTTATATTGTTTTAAGATTTTTTTTGGGTTTTTAGGGGTTTTAGATATTTTAGGATGTTTTAGGCTTATTTAGGTGTTTGAGGATTTTTTGTATTTTTATCATTTTTTACTTTTTAGGGGTTTTAAGTGTATTTATTGTTTTAAGGCATTCTTAGGGTTATTTAAATTTTTTGTGTTTCATGACTTTTTTAGGATTTTTATTGTTTTTAGGATTTTTGAGATTTAAATGGGTTTGGGGGGTTTTTTTGTTTTTTTATTTGTTTTTTTGTTTTTAGGTATTTTTGAGTTTTTAGGTGTTTAAAGGGGTTTTAGTTATTTTTTTGGGTTTTTAAAATTTTTATGGTTTTTAGGGGTTTAAAAGGATTTAAGGGGATTTACAGTTTTTATGTGTTTTTAACCGTTTTAGGGACTTTTTGTGTTTTTATAGTTCTTTAGGTTGTAGGTTTTTTAAATGGTTTTAGGTTTTTATATTCTTATTATTGGTTTTTAGGGTTTCTATGGATTTTTAATTTTTTTAGTGGTTTTTTAGATTTTTTTCTGATTTTTATTGTATTAAGGGTTTTTAATGGATTTTGAAGGTTTTTCAGGTGTTTATAGATTTCATAGTTTTTAAGAGTTTTATGTGTTTCTTTATTTTTATTTTATTTTTATTTTTTTTAATCGATTTATGTTTTTAGAATTTTTAATACTTTTTTGTGATTTTTTAAGATGTCAATTGTTTCTAATATTTTTTAGGGATTTTTAGCATTTTTATGGGTTTTATGGGTTTTTGGTTTTTTTGTTTTTTGGGGTTTTTATTAATGTTTTTATGGATTTTTGAGTTTTTAACAATTTTATGTGTTTAAATGGTTTATTTATTTTTTATTTCATTTATTATTTTTAATCGTTTTTCGTGTTTTAAGCGGTTTAGAGTTTTTTTTGTCTTTTATGGTTTTTATCATTTTATAGCATTTTGGGGTTATATTTGTTTTTAGTTTTTTATATTTTTTTTTAAGGTTTTTATGTGGATTTATGTTTTTTTATGTTTTTAGGTATTTATTGGACCTTTTAGTATTTTTTCGGGTTTTTATGGTTTTAGGGGTTTTAGATATTTTAAAGAAATTAGTGTTTTTTTAGGTTTTTTAAGGGTTTTAGAATATTTTATGTTTTTATGAGTTGTAACTATTTTTTATTTTTTTCATAGGGGTGTTTTGGGTATTTAGGTTTATTTTATGCATTGAATTATTTTTATGGACTTTTTATTTTTTATGGTTTTTTTGGGATTTTATGGATTTTGAGGGTTTTAAGGTTTTTATGGATTTTTTGTGTTTCATAGGAATTTTGTGATTTATTGGTGTTTTTAAAAAAATTTAGTGGCATAAATTTTTTTATTATATTTAGTGGTTTTAGGGTTTTAATAGGGTTTTATGGGTTTTAAATGTTTTATGTATTTTTTATGGATTTCTGTGATTTTTAGGGGTTTAGGTTATTTTTAATGGTTATTAGGGTTTTAACATTTTTTGGTTTTTTAGTGTTTTGAGAAGATTTTAGGTTTTGTAGTTTTTCTTAGGGGTTTTTGGGATTTTAGGGTTTTTTACATTTAATGGAATTCTAAGGTTTTCATAGGATTTTTATGATTTTTATGGATTTTGATGGGTTTTAGGGTTTTAGGGTTTTAAAAGTTTTTATTATTTTTAACATTTTTATAATATTAGGGGAATTAAGTTTTATTATGTTTTTAATTTTTTTCATTAGGGTTTCTAGGGTTTTTTTAGTTTTTTACATTTTTAGGGATTTTAGGTCTTCTTTGAATTTTTGTTGTTTTTAGGGTTAATAGCGATTTTTAGGACTTTTAGGGTTTCTTAGGGGTTTTTGGGTTTTTGTTTTTTTTAAGGGTTTTATGGTTTTTATAGTTTTTAAAATTTTTAGGGGTTTAATGTATATTTATATTTTTAGAGGGTTTTAGAGTTTTTATAGATTTTTTGATTTTTTTTAGGTTTTTATGGGTTTTAGGATTTTTATGGTCCTTTTAGTGTTTTAGGGGTTTTAACATTTTTTGTTTTGTTTTTTGAGTTATTAAGTGTTCTTAGGTTTTAACATTTTCTTATGGGTTTTTAGGTTTCTGCGGTGTTTAGTTTTTAGTGATTTTTTTGGGAAATTTTTAGATTTTTAGGGTGTTTAGGGTTATTGTATATTTTTATGGTTTTTCCGGGTTTTTTGGGTGTTTAGCGTTTTTTAGGGTTTTTAGAATTTTCATTATTTTTATGATTTTTACATGTTTTAGGGTTTTAAGTTATTTTTGGGTTTTCAGAGTTTTTATGGTTTTTATGCATTTAGTGATTTTTAGGGTTTTACGGTTTTGAGTAGTTTTTGGGATTTTGAAGGTTTTTACTGTTTTTATGGATTTTAATGTTTTTTTGTATTTTTTTAAGGATTTTTGGAGTTCCTTAGAGTTTTTATGTTTTTATGAATTTTTAACGTTTTGAGGGGGATTTAGAGTTTATAGTTTATTTTTAGCCTTTTATGGATTTTTTTTGGTTTTTTTAACTTTTTAGGGGTTTATATGATTTTGAGGGGGTTTAATGTTTTTAGAGTTATTTTAGGGTTTTTATGGTTTTTTTCATTTTTTAGGTTTTTATGTTATTCTTAGTGGTTTTCACGGTTTATAGGTGTTTTTATGTTTTATTTGATTTTTAGTGATTGATTAGGATTTTTCTAGGGTTTGGGGATTTTAGGGATTTTGCAGATTTTTAGCAGTTTTAGTTTTTGAGGGTCTTTAGAGTTTTTAGGGTATTAGAGGTTACATGTTTTTAGGTTTTTATTTTTTTTATAAGGGTTTTTTATGTTTTTAGTGTTTTTTAATTTTTAGGTATTTTTAGGTCTTTTTAAGGATTTTTTTTGTCATTTAGGATTTTCAGGGATTTGGGGGGGGATGTTGTAGGATATTTTTGAGGTTTAGGGTTTTATGCTTTGGGAGGTTAGGCATTTTTTATTTTTTAGGATTTTTATTGTTTTTTAGATTTTTTTAATGTTTTTTGGGGTTTAAATTTTTTTTTAGAGTTTTTAGTTATTTTATGTTTTTAAGGATTTTAGGGTTTTTATGATTTTTAATAGTTTTATGGTTTTAAGGCATTTTATTGTTTTGGATTTTTAGGGTTTTTGAGGTCTTTTATGATTTTTATCATTTTATGGGTTTTACTAATTTTAGTTTTTTAATATTTTCATAGGTTTTTCTGTATTTTTCAGTTATTTATATTTTTACGGGGTTTTAGGGCCTTTTTTAGGATTTTATGGGTTTTGGGGATTTCGAGGGATTTAGGTATTTTTAATGGGTTTTAATGAATTTTAGGGCATTTTACATTTTAATCACTTTTAGTTCATTTTTAGGATTTTTTATTTTATTTTTTTAAGAGTTTTGGCGGTTTTAGTATTTTTAGGATTTTACAGTTTCTTGGGTTTTTAGTGTGTTTTTAGTTTTTTGGCGTTTTAAGTGTGAATAGTTTTTAGATTTTTTCTTATTTATTTTTTACTTTTTCTGGGTTTTTTTGTTTTCATGGTTTTGTTATGATTTTTATGGTTTTTAGGGGTTTTTGGGATTTTTTGGGTTTTATGGATTTTATGGTTTTTAGGGTTTTTTATGGTATCTATGAGTTTTTTAAGTTTCTTTTGGGTTTTATAGGTTTTTAGAGTTTTTAATGTTCAAGGTATAAATTTTTTTAGTATTTTTAGTCGGTTTTATGGTTTTCATGGATATTTGGTTTTTTGGTTTTTAGCAATATATAGTGTATTTATAGTTTTTAGGGATTTATATTTTTTTTGGGATTTTTAGATATTTTTAATATTTTTATGGTTATTCATTTTTTAGTGATTTTGATGGTTTTAAATGTTCTTTAGTGTTTTCAGGGTTTTATGGGTTTTGGGTTTTCAGGGGTCCTTTTAGTTTTTATGTTTTTAAATTTTTTCTAGAGTTCTTTAACATTTATACAGGTTTAAAGAACATTAAGAGTTTTTATTGGTTTTTTAGGTTTTTTATTGGATTTTAGGTTTTTAAATAATTTAAGGTGTTTTAGGATTTTTTGGGTTTTTAGGGTTTTAAGGGTTTTTAGAGTTTTTAGGTTTTTATGGATTTCTTTGGGGTTTTCAAGTTTTTTAGGGTTTTTACATATTTATATATTTTTTTGGATTTTTTTTGGTTTTTATGGGGTTTTATGTTTTTAGGGATTTTGAGGGGTATTATTGGTTTTTTGGGGTTTTAGGGTTTTTTGAGTTTTTTGGGGTTTTTAGCATTTTTTAGGATTTTAGAAATATTTAGGATTTTGAGGTGTTTTATGTGTATTTTTTTAATGTCTTTAAATGCCTATTATGGGTTTTTAGGGTTTTGGGTGTTTTAGTAATTTATTTGATTTTTAGTGATTTTTCACTATTTTTATAGTTTTTATTGTTTTTAGGGGATTTGATAGGATTTGGGGTTATTTGTGTTTTATGGTATTTTTAGTTTTTTTAGGTTTTTTATGTTTTTAGTGGGTTCTTTAGTTTAGGAGAATTAATGGGTTTTTGGAGCTTTTTCGAGTTTGAAGTGTTTTTAGGTTTTTGAGGCTTTTATGGGTTTTCATAGTGTTTATTGGGTTTTAGGGATTTTAAGGGTTTTAGGTATTTTTACTGGTTTTTAAGGTATTTTAGGGAATTTCACATTTTAAGCACTTTTATTGCATTTTTATGATTTTTTTTTGGGATTTTATGAGTTTTGAGGGTTTTAGGATTTTTATTATTTTTTATGTTTTTTGGGTTTTTAGTGTCTTTTAGGGTTTTTGGGGTTTTAAGTGTTAATAGTTTTTTAGTTTTTTCTTATGTATTTTTTATTTTTTTATTTTTTTATGTTTTTAGGGTTTTGTTATGATTTTTATGGTTTTTAAGGATTTCTGGTATTTTTCAGGTTTTAAGGATTTTAGGATTTTACAGTTTTTTGGTTTCTATGAGTTTTTCTAAGATTCTTTTGGGTTTTATAGGTTTTTAGAGTTTTTAATGTTTCTAAAAGTTTAAATATTTTTAGTATTTTTAGTGATTTTTAGTGTTTTTATAGATATTAGGTTTTTTCAGTTTTAGCAGTATATAGTGTATTTAGGGTTTTTATGGTTTTCTATGTATTTAGGGGGTTTTTTTATAGATTTTTAATATTTTTATGGTTTTTAATATTTTTTTAGTGATTTTTAGGGTTTTTAATGTTCTTTAGTGTTTTTAGGGTTTTATGGGTTTTGGGTTTATAGGGGTCTTTGAGTTTTTATGTTTTTAATTTTTTGCTAGAGTTGTTTAATGTTTATATAGGTTTAAAATATATTTATAGTTTTATTGGTTTTCTAGGGTTTTTATTGGATTTTAGGTTTTTAAATAATTTAAGGAGTTTTAGGATTTTTAGGGTTTTTTGTGTTTTCAGGTTTTTAAGGATTTATTTGGGGTTTTCATGGTTTCTAGGGGTTTTACATATTTATTTATTTATTTTGGATTTTTTGGATATTTTATGAGGTTTTATGTCTTTTAGGGATTTTGAGTGGTAGTATGGTTTTTTTGGCTTTAGGGGTTTTTGAGTTTTTTTTTGGATTTTAGGATTTTTTAGGATTTTAGCAATTTTTTAAAATTTTGAGGTGATTTATGTGTTTTTATGTTTTTTTTAATGTTTTTAATGTTTTATTATGGGTTTTAGGGATTTCAAGGGTTTAGGTATATTTACTGGTTTTTAATATATTTTAGGGAATTTAACATTTTATGCACTTTTAGTGCATTTTTAGGATTTTTTTAATTTTTTGGGGGATTTTAGGGATTTTGGGGGTTTTAGGATTTTTATTATTTTTACTGTTTTTTGAGTTTTAGTCTCTTTTTTTGGGTTTTTAAGTGTTAATTTTTTTAATTTTCTATTATTTATTATTTATTTTTTTATATATTTTTAGTTTTTTGGGTTTTGTTATGATTTTTTTGGTTCTCAAGGGTTTGGGGGATTTCTAGAGTTTTATGAATTTTAGGGTTTTTACGGTTCTTTTGGTTTATATGAGTTTTTCTGAGTTTCTTTTAGGTTTTATATGTTTTTAGAGTTTTTAATGTTTCTATGGGTTTAAATGTTTTTTTTATTTTTAGTGATTTTTAAGGTTTTTATGGATATTAGGTTTTCTTTTCGGTTTTCATCAATATATAGTGTATTTAGGGGTTTTATGGTTTTCTATTTTTTAGGGTTTTTTATAGTTTTTTAATATTTTTATGGTTCTTTAGTTTTTTTTCGGGAATTTGATGGTTTTAAATGTTCATTAGTGTTTTTAGGGATTTATGGGTTTTGGGTTTTTAGGGGGCCTTTGAGTTTTTAGGTTTTTAATTTTTTTCTAGAGTTCTTTAATGTTTTTATACATTTAAAGGGTTTTTATTATTTTTATTAATTTTGTAGGGTTTTTAATGGATATTAGGTTTTTAAATAATTTAAAGTGTTTTAGGATTTTTAGGGTTTTTAGGGTTTTTAGTGTTTTTAGTTTTTTAAGGGTTTATTTGGGTTTTTCAAGGTTTTTAGGGTTTTTACATATTTATTTATTTATTTGAGATTTTTTGGATTTTTTATTGGTTTTTATGTTTTTTTAGGGATTTTGAGGGGTAGTATGGTTTTTTGGGGTTTTAGGGTTTTTTGAGTTTTTTGGGGTTTTTAGGATTTTGTAGGATTTTATAAATTTTTAGGATTTTGAGATGTTTTATGTGTTTTTATGTTTTTTAATGTTTTATTTTGGGTTTTTAGGGTTTTAGGTGTTTTAGTCATTTTTTGAATTTTTAGAGATTTTTATAGTTTTTATAGTTTTTAGGGGTTTTGTTAGGATTTGGGGTTATTTGTGTTTTATGATTTTTTTAGTTTTTTAGGGTTTTTAGGTTTTTAGGGGGTTTTATATTTTAGGGGCTTTACAGGGTTTTTTGAGTTTTTTTGGGTTTGAAGTGTTTATAGGTTTTTGGTGGTTTTATGGTTTTCATAGTGTTTTTTGGGTTTTTAGAGTATTTTAAATTTTTATGGAGATTAAGTTATTTTTAAGGTTTTTATGGATTATATTGGTTTTTATAGATTTTGACGGTGTTTAGGGTTTTTAGTGTTTCTAGTATTTTTATGGTTTTTTGGGTTTTAGTTTAGGAGCTTTAATAGGGTTTTTAGGATTTTTTATGATTTTAGAAATTTTAGGATTTTGAGGTGTTTTATGTGTTTTTATGTTTTTTAATGTTTTTAATGTTTTATTATGGGTTTTTAGGGTTTTGGGCATTTTAGTCAATTTTATGAATTTTTAGTGATTTTTCAGGATTTTTACAGTTTTTATAGTTTTTAGGGGTTTTGATAGGATTTGGGGTTAGTTGCGTTTTATGGTTTTTTTACTTTTTTATGTTTTTTATGTTTTTAAGGGGTTTTTTAGTTTTTTAGCTTTAATGGATTTTTATAGTTTTTTCGAGTTTGAAGTGTTTTTAGGTTTTGTGGATTTTGTGGTTTTCATAGTGTTTTTTGGGTTTTAGGGATTTCAAGGGTTTTAGGTATTTTTACTGGTTTTTAAGGGATTTTTGGGCATTTTACATTTTATGAACTTTTAGTACATTTTTAAGATTTTTTACTTTTTTTGGGATTTTAGGGATTTTGAGGGTTTTAGGATTTTTCTGATTTTTACTATTTTTTGGGTTTTAGTGACTTTTTGGTTTTTTGAGGTTTTAAGTGTTAATATATTTTTAAATTTTTCTGAATTATTTTTTATTTTTTATTGATTTTTATGTTTTCATGATTTTTTTATGATTTTTATGGGTTTTATTATGGTTTTTAAGGATTTGGGTGTTTTAGTCATTCTTATGATTTCTTGGTGATTTTCATGATTTTTAAAGTTTTTATAGTTTTTAAAGGTTTTGATAAGATTTTGGGTTATTTGTGTTTTATGGTTTTTTAGTTTGTTTAGGTTTTTATGAGGGTCTCTAGTTTAAGTGCTTTAATGGGTTTTTAGGTTTTTGTGTTAACAGTTTTTTATTTTTTCTTATGTATTTTTTAATTATTTATTGATTTTTATGTTTTCCGGGTTTTGTTATAAATTTTATGGTTTTTAGGGGTTTTTGGGAATTTTTAGGGTTTTATGGATTTTAGGGTTTTTTGGTTTTTTTGGTTTCAATGAGTTTTTCTGAGTTTGTTTTGGGTTTTACAGGTTTTTAGAGTTTTTAATGTTTCTAAAGGTTTAAATGTATTTTTAGTATTTTTAGTAATTTTAGTGATTTTTATGGTTTTTATGGATATTAGGTTTATTTTGGGTTTTAGAAGTATATAGTGAATTTAGGGTTTTTATTGTTTTCTTTGTTTTTAGGGGTTTTAGAGATTTTTAATATTTTTATGGTTTTTTAGTTTTTTTAGTGATTTTGAGGGTTTTATATGTTCTTTAGTGTTTTTAGGGTTTTATGGGTTTTGGGTTTTTAGGGGTCCTTTGAGTTTTTATGTTTTTAAATTTTTTCTTGAGTTTTTTAATGTTTATATAGGTTTAAAGCATTTTTAGAGTTTTTATTGTTTTTGTAGGGTTTTTATTGGATTTTAGGTTTTTAAAAAATTTAAGGGGTTTTATAATTTTTAGGGTTTTTAGGGTTTTTAGTGTTTTAAGGTTTTTAAGGATTTCTTTGGGCTTTTAAAGGTTTTTATGGTTTTTACATATTTATTTATTTTTTGGGAATTTGTGGATTTTTTTGGGGGTTTTAGGGTTTTTAGGTATTTCGAGGGGTAGTACGGTTTTTTTGGGTTTTAGGGTTTTTTGAGTTTTTTTTAGGGTTTTTTGTGTTTTTTTAGGGTTTTTATGATTTTTTAGGATTTTAGAAATTTTAATGATTTTGAGGTGTTTTATGTGTTTTTATTTTTTTTATTGTTTTTTATTGTTTTATTATGGGTTTTTAAGGATTTCAAGGGTTTTAGGTATTTTTACTTGTTTTTAAGGGATTTTAGAGTATTTTACATTTTAAGCACTTTTAGAGAATTTTTAGGATTTTTTAATTTTTTTGGGATTTTAGGGATTTTGAGGGCTTTAGGGTTTTTGTGTTTTTTACTAATTTTTTCAGGATCTTATGATTTTTTTTATTTTTTATGGATTTTTATGTTTTTAGGGTTTTGTTATGATTTTTATGATTTTTAGGGGTTTTTGGGTTTTTTTGGATTTTATGGATTTTAGGGTTTTTTGGTTTTTTTGGTTTCTATGAGTTTTCTAAGTTTCTGTTGGGTATTATTGGTTTTTAGAGTTTTCAATGTTTCTAAGGGTTTAAATGTTTTTTTATATTTTCAGTGATTTTTAGGTTTTTTATCGATATTATATTTTTTTTTGTTTTTAGCAATATATAGTGTTTTTAGGGTTTTTATGATTTTCTAAATTTTTAGGGTTTTTTAGATATTCTTAATACTTTTATGGTTTTTTAGTTTTTTTAGTGATTTAGAGGGTTTAATAGTTTAGTTTTATACTTTTATGGATTTTCTTTTGGTTTTTTAACTTTTTTAGGGGTTTATATGATTTTGAGGGGGTTTAGTGTTTTTAGAGTCATTTTAGGGTATTTATGGTTTTTTCATTTTTTAGGTTTTTCGGGGTTTTAATGGTTTTTACGTTTTTACATTTTTCTTAGGGGTTTTCATGGTTTTTAGGGGTGTTATGTTTTAATGTATTTTTAGGGAATGTTTAGGCTTTTTATGGGGTTTGGGGATTTTTGGGATTTTGAGGGTTTTAGAGGTTTTAGGTTTTTATGGTTTTTCGAGTTTTTAGGTTATTAGCTGTTACGTGTTTTTAGGTTTTTATGTTTTTTTAGGGGTTTTCAGGTTTTTCAGTGTTTTTTAATTTTTAGGTATTTTTAGGTCTTTTAAAGGATTTTTGTTGTCATTTGGTATTTTTAGAGATTTGGGTGGTGGGGGTTGTAGGATGTTTTGGGGGTTTAGGGTTTTAGGGTTTGGAGGGGTCAGGGGATTTTAATTTTTTAGTATTTTTATAGTTTTTTTTATTTTTTAATGCCTTTTGGGTTTTAAAAGATTTTGTACAGTTTTTAGTTGTTTTATGTTTTTATGTATTTTAGGGTTTTTATGATTTTTATGAGTTTTGTTTTTTTTAAGTATTTTAATATTTTTGGGTATTTTAGATTTTTTAGGTCTTTAAGAATTTTTATCATTTTATAGGTTTTACCGCTTTTAGTTTTTTAAAATTTTCTTAGGTTTTTCCGGATTTTTCAGTTTTTTATATTTTTAGGGGTTTTTAGGGCCTTTTTAGGATTTTATGGGTTTTAGGGATTTCAAGGGTTTTAGGTATTTTTATTGGTTTTAAAGTATTTTAAAGAATTTTACATTTTATCCACTTTTAGTTCATTTTTATGATTTCTAACTTTTTTTAGGATTTTGAGGGTTTAAAGAATTTTATGATTTTTACTATTATTTTTTTAGTGTCTTTTTGGTTTTTTTGGGTTTTAAGTGTTAATAGTTTTATAATTTTTCATTATGTATTGTTTTTATGGATTTTTTTGTTTTCTAGGTTTTGTTATGATTTTTATGGTTTTTGGGGTTTTTGGGGTTTTTCAGGTTTTATGGATTTTAGGGTTTTAACGGGTTTTTTGGTTTCTATGAGTTTTTCAGAGTTTCTTTTGGGTTTTATATGTTTTTAGAGTTTTTAATGTTTCTATGGGTTTCAATTTTTTTTAGTGATTTCTGGTTTATTATGGATATTAGGTTATTTATGGTTTTTAGCAGTATATAGTGTATTTAGGGTTTTTATGGTTTTCTATGTTTTTAGGATTTTTTAGATATTTTTAATATTTTTATGGTTCTTTAGTTTTTTTCATGATTTTGAGGGTTTTAAATGTTCTTTATTCTTTTTGAGGCTTTATGGTTTTTATAGGGTTTTTTGGGGTTTTTAAGGTATTTTAATTTCATAGGGAGATTAAGGTATTTTTAGGGTTTTTATAGATTATTAGGGTATTTATAGATTTTGAGGGGGTTTTGGGTTTTTAGGGTTTTCAGTATTTTTTAGGTTTTTGGTGTTTTAAGTTTTTTGATTCTATGTTTTTAGGGTTTTCAGGGGGATTTTTTTGGATTTTTTACGTTTTTAGGTATTTTTTGGGATTTTTAAAATTTTTATGGTTTTTAGGGTTTTTGTGGGTTTTTAGAGTTTTTAGGATTTTAGGTTGTTATGTTTTTTTGATGTTTTTTTATTTTTTATGGTCATAAAAGTTTTTTATATTGTTTTCACTTTTGTAAGAGTTTTAATATTTTTTATATTTTTTGGGGTTATTTTGGTGGTTTTATGGTATTTTACAGTTTTCTTGGTTTTTAAGGGTTTTAATAAGTTTTAGAGTTTTTAGGGTTTTTAGGGCTGTTAGCGTTTTTAGGGTTTTTTTGTTGTGTTTAATGTGTTTTTAGATTTTTAAGGTTTTCGTTGGGGATTTAGGTTCTTTTATTATTTCTATGATATATAGGAATATTTTCAGATATTAGTTGTTTTTAATGGTTTTTGGGATTCTGAGGGTTTTTAGTGTTTTAGGGTATTTTAGGCTTTTAAGAATTTCTTAGGGTTTTCATGAGTTTTTAATTTTTTTTACTTATTTAGGTATTTTTAAAATTTTTACATTGGTTTTGGGGTTGTATGTATTATTTGGGGTTTTTGGGTATTTTAGGGTATTTAGGTTTTTTTGATTTATTTGGGGTTTTTTGTATTAGTTTTATTGATTTTTTGATTTTTTTTGATTTTTAGAGGTTTTTTTTACCATTTTTGGGGTTTAAATAGTGTTTAGTTTTTTTATTCATTTTTAGTGTTTTATGGTTATTTACGGGTTTTAAGGTTTTTAGGGGTTTTAAGGTGTTTTAGTGTCTTTTTAAGAGATTTTAGGTTTTTTATTATTTGGAGGTTTTTAGGGGTTTGAATTATTTTTAGGTTTTTAAGGTTTTCTTATCGTTTTTTAAGGTTTTTTATTTTTTTAGAGTTATATATTGGGTTTTAGGTTTTTATGGTATTTTATGGTTTTTAGGGATTTTTATGGGTTTTTAGGTTTTTAGTGATTTTACGGTATTTAGGGTATTTAGGATTTTGGATTTTATAGGTTTTTATGGTTGTTAATTTTTCTTTTTGTTTTTTATGATTTCTTAAGGTTTTTTAGGATTTTTATATTTTTTTATGTTTTAGGGCTTTTAAGGTATTTTTTGTATTTTTATGGGTTTTTATGATTTTAGGGACTTTGAGGGTTTTTTGTTTGAGTTTTTTTTGGGTTTTTGGGTTTTTAAGGTATTGTAGGATTTTTAATTTTTTTAACATTTTTAGGGTTTTTGAAGGGTTTTAATAGTTTTTAGTGATTCTTTTGTGTTTTTATGGTTTTTATGTTTTTTAGGGTTTTGGGGATATTTATGGTTTCTAGAGGGTTTTAGGGTCTTTTTTGGGTTTTTAGGTGTTTTGGGGTTTTTTAAATTTTTAGTGGTTTTATGTTTTTTTAATTATTTATGGTTTTCCTAGGATTTTTGGATTATTGGAATTTTTAAGGATTTTAGGGATTTATAGGATTTTCATGGTTTTGTAGGGTTTTTATCATTTTTTAGGTTTTGGGGGTTCTGTTTTTATTAGGTTTTTAGTATTGTTTGTGTTTTTTGGGGGTTTTAGTGTTTTTAGGTCTTTAAATTTTTATCTAGTTTTTTAGGGATTTAGTGTTTTTTCATTTTTAGTGATTTTTATGGAATTTTTTCTTTTTAAGGACTTTGAGGGTTTTTAGTGTCTTTTAGGGGTTTTTTTGTTTTTTTGTTTGTAGGGATAATAGGGTTTTTTTAGTTTTTTAGGATTTTTTTATATATTTAACGAATTTAGGGGTTTATAGAGTTTTTTGAGTTTTTAGTTGGTGTTTAGGGTTTTTATTGATTTTTTTTTTTTTTATTTTTTTTTTGTGTTTTATGGTTTCTAGGGTTTTTAGAAATTTTTAGGGTTTTTACCCCTTTTGGAATATTCATGGATTTTAAGTTTTGTAATTTTTTAAGGTATTCATAGTATTCTCAGGGTCTTTTTTGATTTTAGAGATTTTTAGGAATTATTTAGCATTTTTATTTTGTTTAGGATTTTATTTATTTTTAGTGGTTTTAGGGTTTTTTAGGTTCTTTAGGTTATTATAGTTTTTTGGGTTTTTAGGGGTTTTTTCATTTTTAGGGGGTTTTAAGGTTTTTAAGTGTTTTTAAACATTTTTATGCATTTAATGGGTTTTTTATATTTTAATAGGTTTTTATAGGTTTTAGGGGTTTTAAAGGTTTTTTAATGTTTTTATTGTTTTAGGGGTTTTAGTGACATTTAGTTATTTTAAGGTTTTTAGCATTTTTTATAATTTAGGGGGTTTAACTATTTTAGCTTTTTATAGATTTCTTTGGGAATTTTGGGGTGTTTTTGTTTTTAGGGATATTTAGGGTTTTCTAGGATTTTGAGGGTTTTCTATGATTTTTTAAGATTTTGATTATTTTTAGGGATTTTAAGGGGTTTTAGGGTTTCTAACCTTTTTTAGGTTTTTGGGTTTATAACATTTTTTAGGTTTTTAAGGGTTTCTTAGGGGTATTTGGGGGTTTTAGTGTTTTTATTTTTTTTAGGGTTTTTTAAAAAAATTAGTATTTTTTTGGGTTTTATGGTTTTAGGGATTTTTGGTGTTTTATAGTTTTTAGGGGTTTTGGGGTTTTTATGGGTTTTTTGAGTTTTTATTGTGGTTTAAATATTTCTGCATTTTTTAAACATTTGTAGGGTTTTGAACTTTTTTAGTGTTTTTAGTGGGTTTTTAGGTTGTATAGGTTTTTAGGGTTTTATGGTTTTTAAGTGTTTATACTATTTAGGGTTTTTATAGATTTTTTTGGATTTTTTTTAAGGTTTAGGGGTTTTATATGTTTTTAGGTTTTTTAGGTCTTCTGTGGGTTACTCTGGTTTTTTTATGTTTTTATAGATTTTTATTGATTTTTAAGGATTTATTTGCATTTACGATTTTTAGTGATTTTGAGGGGTTTTAGGGTTTTGAATGTTTTTATTGTTTTTTTAATTTTTAATTTTTTTCAATTTTTTTCGAAGATTGAATTTTTTAGAGTTTTTTAATGTTTTTATAGGTTTAAAAGGGTTTTTTTTAGATTTTAGTGGTTTTATAGTTTTTAAGGGTTTTTAGAGTTTTAAGGGTTTTATGGTTTTTAGGGATTTTTAGTGTTTAGGGTCCGTTAAGGATTTTAGTGTTTTTTATGGTGTTATATTTTGTTAGGTTTTTTAATTTTTCTTAGAGGTTTTCAGTTTTATTTTGTGGTTTTAAAATTTTAGGGATTTTTAATGCTTTTTTATGTTCTTATGGGGTTTTCGGGGATTTAAAGATTTTGAGGGTTTTTAGGATTTTTCAGTGTTTTGGGTTTTTAGGTTTTTTATGGGTTCTATGTGTTTTTAGGTTTTATAGTTTTCTTAGGGTATTTGAAGGGTTTTTTTGTTGTTATGGATTTTTAGTGCATTTTTTGGATTTATTTTTTTGGATTTTATGGATTTTTAAGGTTTTCAAGTTTTTAGGGCTCTAAGATGTATTAAGATATTTATGTTTTTTGGTTTTTTTAGTTTTTTAGAGATTTAAGTATTTTTAGGTTTATAATATTTTCATAGTGGTTTTCAAGGTTTTAGGGTTTTTTATGTTTATTTATTTTTCACGCCTTTATGGATTTTTATGTTTTTTTATATTTTTTGAGGGGTTTTTGGGTTTTTTAGCATTTTTCGCATTTTTTAGTTTTTAGGAGTTTTATGTTTTTAAAGGTTTTTCTGTTTTACTTATGGTTTTTAGGTTTTTTTAAATTTATTGGGATTTTTTATGATTATTATGATTTTTAGGGATTTTAGGTGTTTTATGGATTTAAGGTTTTTATGGGTTTAATGGTTTTTTATGTTCTTTGAATTTTTTTAGTTTTTATGGTTTAAAGGTTTTTTTAGATTTTTAATGTTTTTAGCGATTGAAAGAGATTTTATAGTTTTTGTGGGTTTTTTTTGGGTCTTTTGGGTTTTTAGGGTTTTTAAGGTTTTACAGTTTTTAGGGTTTTTTTGGTTTTTAGAATTGTTATGGATTTTTTATTTTTTATTTTTTTATGAGTTTTAAATGTTTTTATATTTTTATGTAATTTCTTAGTGTTTTCAAGGGTTTTATGGTTCTTTATGTTTTTAGGAATTTTTTGGGATTTTTATATTTTTATGGGGTTTTAGGGTTTTTAGGGACAATGCGAGTTTTTAGGGTTTTCTAGATTTGTTTAATGTTTTTATGAGTTTAATGGGTTATTAGATTTTGTAGTGGGGGTTTATTTTTTTGATGGGTTTTAGGATTTTTTATGGTTTTAATGGTTTTTTTTTGTTTTTATGGGTTTTCAGATTTTTTATTATTTTTAATATTTTTCGGGGTTTTATGTGTTTTTATATTTTTATGGATTTTATGGCCCTTTTTGAATTTTTATGGTTATTAGGGTTTTAGTTATTTTGAGGGTTTTATGTTTTAACGGTTTTTATTGTTTTTATGGGATTTTCCATTTTTTAGGTATTTAAGGGTTTAGTATTTTTAGGTTTTAAGGAATTTTTAGAGATTTATAGGGTTTTAGGTTTTTTTACATTTTATATATTTTAAGGATTTTTATTTGTTTCAGGGTTTTTAGGGATTTTGATGGTTTTTAGGATTTTTAGGGGTTTTAGGGTTTTTTTGTTTTTTTGGTCTTTTTGAGATTTTTATGGATTTTATGATCTTTTTAGAGTTTTAAAAAAATGGGGTTTAAATGGATTTTATTTTATTTTCTTTTTTAGGGTTTTTAGGGTATTTTATGGTTTTTAGAAATATTTATGATTTTTGTGGATTTTAAAGTTATTTAAGGATATTTAGTGTTTTTATCATTTTTTAGGTTTTTCGTTGTTTTAAGTGTTTTTAGGTTTTTAAATTTTTATAAAGGTTTCTTGGGGTTTTGGAATTTTTTATTATTTGGGATTTTTTGGGTTTTTTGATATTTTTGTAGTTTTTATGGTTTCACAAATTTTGAGGTGTTTTAGGGTTTTTATGATTTTTTGAGTTTTAGGGGTTCTTAAGAGATTTTTAAGGTCTTAAGGAGTATTATATTATTTAACATTTTTAGGGGTTTAAATGGTTATTAGGATTTTTAGTGGGGTTTATGGTTTTTTACGGTTTTAGGGTTCTGTATGGTTTTTATGTTTTTTTTGATATTTTTGGGTTTTAAGTTTTTTTAATTTATTTATGGTTTTTGTAGATTTTTTAGTATTTTTAAGCATTTTTAGGTTTTTAGGGATTCTGATGAATTTTAGGTTATTTTTGGGGTTTTAGTGTTTTAGGTATTTTTTTGTTTTTTTTTGTGTTTTTTGTGCTTTATAAGGTTTTATAGATTTTTAGAATTTTTTTATCTATTTAGGGGTTTAATGGAATTTATATTTTTTAATGGGTTTTTTTGGTTTTTTTGGTTTTTTGGGTATTTAAGGGTTTTAGGGGTTTTATAGTTTTTAGGGTTTTAGGTGTTTTTAGGGGTTTTGTATTTTTAGGTGTTTAGTGGTGTTTTTTTAGTGGTTCCTTAAAATTTGTCTAGGTTTTTTATTTTTTTGGTTATTTTTAGGTCTTTTAGGGTTTTTATTATTATTTTAGTGTTTTTATGGATTTTGAGGGGTTTTGGGGTATTTAAGATTTCTAGGGGTTTTCAGAATTTCATGGTTTTTTGGGTTTTTAGTTGTTTTCTTGAGTTTTTTAGTTTTTTTAAGGTTTTTAATATTTTTTTATTTTTTTAGGGTTTTAAAGTTTTTTTAAGTATTTAGTGTTTTTAGGTGCTTATCATTTTAGAGTATTTTATAGTTTTTTTGGAGTTTTATAGTTTTTAGGGGTTTTCTTGTTTTTGGGACTTTTATGGTTTTTAGTTTTTATTTGGTTTTTTAGTGGTTTTATGTATTTTTTTGGTTTTTAAGGTTTTTCATAGGGGTTTTCAAGGTTTTTATTGTTTTTGACATTTCTGGGAATTTTTGGTGCTATTTAAGAATTTTTTTTGTGGTTCTTAGGGGTTTTGGGTTTTTTAGGGTTTTTAGGGTATTAATGTTTTTAGTGTTTTTAGAATTTTAAGGAATTCGAGAGTTTTTAAGTGATTTTAGGTTTTTATTTTTTCCTTATGGGATTTTAGGGTTATTACATATATTTTCAGTTTAAATGATTTTTATAGCTTGTTAAGTATTTTTAGGGTTATTGGTGTCTTTTTTCAGATTTTGAGGTTTTTAGGGTTTTTATAGATTTTCAGGATTTTACGGTGTTATGTGTTTGTTGAATTATTTTTTATTTTAAGGTTGTTTATATTTTTCAACATTTTTAGGGTTTTAAATTATTTTTATAGTTTTTAATGCTTTAGGATTTTTTATATTTTTTTAGGGTTTATATTTTTTAGGGGTTTAAATATTTTTATGGTTTTTAGGGTTTTATAGGGTTTTAGGGTTTTTAAATTTTTTTATGTTTTTTCATGAGTTTTAAGTGTTTTTTTGGTTTTTAATAATTTCTTAGTTTTTTTTCACATTTTTTGGGATTTTTATATATTTTTTCAGGTTTATGTGGATTTTTCCAGTTTTTATAAATCTTGATGGGTTTTATGGTTTTTTAGATTCTTTAGGGTTTTATGGGTTTTAACGTTTTTTAGGTTTTTAGGGGGTCTTAATTTTTTTAGGTTTTAATGTTTTTCTTAGGAGTTTTCATTGTTATTATGGTTTGTATGTTTTTAGGTATTACAAATTATTTTTTTTATGATTTTTAAATGTTTTAAGGGTTTTTAGGTATTTTTTGGGATTTTTACGGTATTGTTACTTTTTGGGTTTTATGGGTTTTTTTGAGTTTTTTAGGTTTTTAAGGTTTTTTTATATTTTTTAAATGTTTTTCATTATTTAAAGGGTTTTTGAGTTTTATTGTTTTTTTTTGTTTTAATGGGTTTTAGGG
Organism: Viscum album; assembly: GCA_963277665.1. Lineage (NCBI taxonomy): Eukaryota > Viridiplantae > Streptophyta > Magnoliopsida > Santalales > Viscaceae > Viscum > Viscum album. The sequence goes on from OY728160.1 coordinate 759,770,545, forward strand.
TTTTTTAACATTTTAAGGGCAGAAGACAGCTCGGGGCCAGGCTATTCCTGTGCCCCACAAAAATTTATTATAAAAAAGAGTCACAACAGATAAGGGAGGGGTGGGGTCAATCAACCCACACCCAAAAACCCTGGACACCCCCACAAAACCCAAAAGTTCCTGAAAAACCCAAAAGGCATAGAAAACTATACAAAGGAGGAAAACCAAAGCATCTCTGACAGCGTCTCCTAGCCAAACAGAAACCAGAAGCAGTTCAAAATCAGCACCTTCAACACCTCCCATCCAAGAAGCAACCAACACCCAACTTCACTGTCTCCAACCTCCATTACCTCCTCGCCAACCATATCAACCGTAAAAATCATAGAACCAGGACTAGAATCATAAAAATTAGCTTTATCACAACCTAGACATACAGAAACCAACATACCACACCTCATTTTCAGACAACTAGTTCCTCTTTCAAACAAACATTGCCAAGCAGCCCGCTTCCACCTCAGCAACCAGCATCACCAATTCCTCTCAACCCCACCATAATGAAATTACAACACCCACCACCTCCAGTCCTCAAGGAAAGAGGCAACCAAAGTCCAATAGATCATCATCTAGAAATTTAATATCCAATAAAAAATCAGTAACAACTTAGGAAAAAACCAACAACCAGCAGCATAAATCATACAACAGCTCAGAAACTAGCTACTATCTCCTCCCGGCCAGACGGGTTCCAGCATGCCACCATATCCAAACACACAAAACCACCAGAACCCACGCCTAAACCCATTCCGCACCATCCAAAACTCCTTAAACTCATCATTCAGCAACAACAACTACTCACAACCAAACCAGCCACAAATCAAAAACCTGCAGTCCAGCAAATCAAAAGGAACACAACACAAAAAGACCAGACCTTCCTCAGCAGCAAGACCCAAGAGAAAGGAAGAGGAACCAGAAAAGAGAACCTGCATTTTCCAACATTGCATCCTCCATGACCCGTCACAAAACCAGAAAACCCACCAAGATCATCCTTGGGTCCAAATGAGAAGTGAAAGTATGAACTCAGGATCGAGAACACCGCCACCAAGATGCCGCAAAGCCCGTCGTATCCACCATTCAGCGAAGTGAATCCAAAACTCACCCAGACAATGCCACCAGATTATCTTTCCACACCAAAGATGATATCCAATGAACCAGACACGAGGAGACCTGAACAGCCTAGACCAGACCCAGATCTGACATGAATTCCTGAAATTCATGCCAAGCGCACCTCTGCTCAGTAATCAAATCATTTGTCTCACCTTCCTTACACCATCGCAAAACCAGAGAGACCTGTGAGAATTTAGATCTGGAGTCATCTTTGAGATTTGATTAGTCGTTGACCGGGAAGGGGCCAACCAAGAATGCAAGATCTTTCCACCAACTCACCGACGTGAGCAGCCGCATCTAACCCTAATCCAAAAAATCTCCCAAGACCATGCCCAAGCCACCGAGAGATCATTAATGCTTCCAAGGAGAAGCAACGATCCATCAAGGATAAGGGTGACGATGATGGATATCGAGAAGGGAGAGCACCAGGAGACTCAACCTCAATCTCTCTTTTTATGGGTTTTTAACATTTTAAGGGGGTTTTATGGGTTTTAGGGATTTTAGGGTTTTTAGGGTTTATATGGTTTTCAGTGTTTTTAGAGAATTTTAGGTTTTTAGGTGTTTTATATATTTTTGGTTTTTAAGTTTTCGTTTGGTATTTTCTATGTTTTTAGTGTTTTTTTAACTTTTTCAGGATTTTTAGGGAAGTTTTAGGATTTTTATGGTTTTTAGGGGTTTTAGTGATTTTGAGGGTTGTGTAAGGCCTCAGGGTTTTTCTGGGTTTTTTTACTGTTTTTTGAGTTTTTTTGGGGGGGGGGTTATTTTTTTGAATATTTTTAAATTTTTAAGGGTTTTGAATGGTTTTTATATTTTTCTATGGTTTTAGTGTTTTTATTAGATTTTAGGGTTTTTATGGCCTTTGGGGTTTTATGGTTTTTAAGGGTGTGTTGGGTTTTCTAGAGTTTTGAGGATTTGATAATATCTTAGGGTTTTTTTGTTTTTATGTATTTATAGTTTTTTAAGGTATTCTATAATTTTTTGTAAAGGTTTTTTTATGTTTTTTATGTTTTAAGGGATTTTTAGAGATTTTTATGATTTTTGGGGGTCTGACGGTTTTTATGGATTTTAAGGGTTTTTAGTTTTTTTGGGTTTTGGGTTTTGGGTTCCTTATTATTTTTTGGGTTTCTAGCAGTTTTTTTTATTTTTAGGGTTTTTAACGTTGTTAAGAGTTTTATTAAAATTTTAAGGGTTTTAAGGGGTTTATTTGATCAGTTAGTGTTTTTGTCATTTATATGGGTTTTTAGGATTTTTATGTTTTCTAGGAATTTTTTGATTTTAATGGTTTTTAGGGGTTTTAGGTACTTTTATATTTTTCTCATATTTTTTATATTTTTTAGGGTTTTATTAATTTTTAGGTTTTGAATTTTTTATGGGTTTTCGGGTTTGTTAGTATATTTTACATTTTAGGTATTTCTAGGGATTTTATCGATTTTTAATATTTTTAGGGTTTTAAGAGGTTTTTTAGATTTTTAAGGTTTATAGGGGTTTTGGGTGTGTTATGTGTTTTTAGTAAATTTTTAATGGTTTTACAGTTTTTATGTGTTTTTATGGTTTTATTAGCATTTTTCTAGGTTTTTAGGTTTTTTATGTGTTTTATGATTTTTAGGATTTTTATGGATTTTTCGTGTTTTTTGGTAGTTAGGGGGTTTTTAGGGATTTTAGGGTTTTTATGGGTTTTGTGGGGTTTTAGGTGTTTTTGAGTTTTTTTGGGTTGGAACGTTTTTTAGCATTTTATTCACATTTTTAAGGTTTTATATCGATTTTAGAGTTTTTAGTGGGTTTTTAGTGTTTACATGGGTTGTAAGGGTTTTTTGTTTTTAGGGGGTTTTATGGTTTCTAGGGGTTTTTTCGGGTTTTTCGAGTTTTATGGTTTTTATGAGTACTGGGTTTTTTGGGTTTTTACCGTTTTTAGCTTTTTATGGGTTTTGAGTATTTTTAGTTTTTTATGGTTTTCATAGGGTTTTTCTAGGAATTTAGAGTTTTTATATTATTAATGATTTCTGTTGGGTTTTTATGATTCTTCAGTTTTTTTTGTTTATAGGGATAATGGAAGGTTTTAGGGTTTTTTAGGGGTTTTAGTGTTTTTAGGTTTTTAGGGGGTTTAACTGTTTATAGGTTTTTATTTTTTTTTATTTTTTTATGGTTTTTGGATTTTCTAAATATTTTTATGGGATTGATGGGATATATAGTTCTTAGTGTGTTTTATGATTTAATTGATTTTTAAGACTTTTTTGTTTTTAGGGGTTTTTTAGTATTTAAGTTGTTTAACTATTTTATGGTTTTTATTGATTTCATGGTTTTTATATTTTTTTTTTATTTCAGGGGTTCTAAGTGTTATTAGGTTTTAAATGTTATCCTAAAGTCTGTAAACGGTTTGAGGATATTTTTGCATTTTTGTGATATTTAAGGATTTTAATTGTATTTTGGGTTTTTAGGAATTTTGAGGGGATTTAGGGTTTTTTAGGTTTTTGGGGTTTTTTATGGTTTATATAATTTTTTGGTTTTTTGGGGATTTAATTATTTTTATATTTTAAGGTTTTATTTGGGGTTTTAGGGGTTTTATAGTGTTAATGATTTTAGGTATTTTCGTGATTTTTTGTTTATTTTTATATTTTATTAGGTTTTTTAGGGTTTTGAAGGTTTATGGGGGGTTTTCCTTTTTTATATTTTTAATGGTTTTTTCTATTTTTTGGGTATTTTGAGTTTTTTGGGTTATAACGGTTTTCTATATTTTATAATGTTTTTAGGGTTTAAAAGGGTATTTAGATTTTTTTAGTGGTTTTTAGGATTTTTATGTATTTTTAGGGGTTTTTGTATTTTTAGTGGGTTTTAGGGTTTTTAGGGTCTAAGAGTTTTTTTAATATTTTTAGTTTTTTTATTGTTTATGGATTTTGAGTGTTTTTAGTTTGTTAAGGTCTTATAAAGTGTTTTAAAGGTTTTTACGATTGATTATGTTTTTAAAAACTACTTGGGATATTTTTGGATTTTTTGGATTTTTTATGGTTTTAGGGATTTTAAGGGTTTTTAGGGTTTTTAGGATTTATAAGGTTTTAGGGATTTCTGGGATAATGGTATTTTAGGGTTTTAGTATTTTTTGTTGTTATTTGGGGAATAAAGTGTTTTTTAGGTTTTTATGGTTTTTAAGGGTTTTCAGGGTTTTTGGGAGTTTTTATGTTTTTATAGATTTTTTATAATTTTTAGGGATTTTTTGGATTTTTTTGGGATTTTAGAATTTTTGTGGTTTTTTTTATTTTAGGGTTTTTTATGAACTTTTTTGACATTTTATGGTTTTGAATAGTTTATAAAAAAAATTAGGGGTTTGAAGGATTTTTATAGTTCTCTGGTTTATGGTTTTTATGGACTTGTAGGGGTTTTACTGTTGGGGGGGTTATGGTCTCTGGATTTTTAAGGTTTTTAGAATTGTTAGGGACTTCAATTATTTTAGTTTTTTAAGGGTTTTCTTAGTGTTTTTATGTTTTCAGATATTTTTATGTATTTTTTAGGATTTTTAATATGTTTTATGGTTTCTAAGGATATTGAGGGGTTTTATGGTATTCTAGGATTTTTTTTCTTTTTATGGATATTTAGGTTTTTAGGGTTGTTAAGTATTTAAGGCTTCTAATATTTTCTTACGGTTCATCAAATTTTAAGTATTTTTTATTTTTGAGTGAATTTTAGGAATTTTTTTAGGATTTTTATGGTTTTATGGGTTATTATGGGATTTTATGGTTTTTAGGTTATTTAGAGTTTTTCGTGTTTTTTGAATTTTTTGGTTTTTTAGTGGTTTTATGTGCTTTTTGGGTTTCAATTTTTTAGGTTGGTTTTCCTATATTTTTAGGTTTTTGTAGTTTTTGGTGCTTCTTTGGGGTTTTTTTGGTTTTTATGGTCTTTTAGGGTTTTAGGGATTTTTAGGGGTTTAGGGTTTTTTACTTTTAATGGATTTCTAAGGTTTTCATAGGATTTTTATGATTTTTATGGATTTTGAGGGGTTTTAGGGTTTTATGGTTTTTAGAGTTTTTATTATTTTTACCATTTTTATAATATTAGGGGAATTAAGTTTTTATTATTTTTACCATTTTTATAATATTAGGTCTTTTTTGAATTTTTGTGGTTTTTAGGGTTAATAGCGATTTTTAGGACTTTTAGGGTTTCTTAGGGGTTTTTGGGTTTTTGTTTTTTTTTGTTTTTTAAGGGTTTTATGGTTTTTATAGTTTTTAAAATTTTTAGGGGTTTAATGGATATTTATATTTTTTAGAGGGTTTTAGAGTTTTTATAGATTTTTTTATTTTTTTTAGGTTTTTATGGGTTTTAGGATTTTTATGGTCCTTTTAATGTTTTAGGGGTTTTAACATTTTTTGTTTTTTTTTTGTGTTATTAAGTGTTCTTTGGTTTTAACATTTTCTTATGGGTTTTTAGGTTTCTGCGGTGTTTAGTTTTTAGTGATTTTTTGGGAAATTTTTAGATTTTTATGCTGTTTAGGGTTATTGTATATTTTTATGGTTTTTCCGGTTTTTTTGGGTGTTTAGCGTTTTTTAGGGTTTTTAGAATTTTCATTATTTTTATGATTTTTACATGTTTTAGGTTTTTAAGTTATTTTTGGGTTTTCAGAGTTTTATGGTTTTTATGCATTTAGTGATTTTTAAGGTTTTACGGTTTTGAGCAGTTTTTGGGATTTTGAAGGTTTTTACTGTTTTTATGGATTTTAATGTTTTTTTGGTATTTTTTTAAGGATTTTTGGAGTTCCTTAGGGTTTTTATGTTTTTATGAATTTTTAACGTTTTGAGGGAGATTTAGAGTTTATAGTTTATTTTTAGCCTTTTATGGATTTTATTGGTTTTTTAACTTTTTAGGGGTTTATATGATTTTGAGGGGGTTTAATGTTTTTAGAGTTATTTTAGGGTTTTTATGGTTTTTTTCATTTTTTAGGTTTTTATGTTATTCTTAGTTCTTTTCACCGTTTATAGGGGTTTTTATGTTTTATTTGATTTTTAGTGATTGTTTAGGATTTTTATAGGGTTTGGGGATTTTAGGGATTTTGCATATTTTTAGTGGTTTTAGTTTTTTAGGGTTTTTGGAGTTTTTAGGGTATTAGAGGTTACATGTTTTCAGGTTTTTATTTTTTTTAAGGGTTTTTTATGATTTTAGTGTTTTTAATTTTTAGGTATTTTTAGGTCTTTTTAAGGAATTTTTTGTCATTTAGGATTTTCAGGGATTTGGGGGGGATGTTGTAGGATATTTTTGAGGTTTAAGGTTTTATGCTTTGCGAGGTTAGGCATTTTTTATTTTTTAGGATTTTTATAGTTTTTTAGATTTTTTTAATGTTTTTTGGGGTTTAAAATATTTTTTAGAGTTTTTAGTTATTTTATGTTTTTAAGGATTTTATGGTTTTTATGATTTCTAATAGTTTTATGGTTTTAAGGAATTCTATTGTTTTGGATTTTTAGGGTTTTTGAGGTCTTTTATAATTTTTATCATTTTATGGGTTTTACTAATTTTAGTTTTTTAATATTTTCATAGGTTTTTCTGTATTTTTCAGTTTTTTATATTTTTACGGGGTGTTAGGGTCTTTTTTAGGATTTTATGGGTTTTGGGTATTTCGAGGGATTTAGGTATTTTTAATGGTTTTTAAGGAATTTTAGGGAATTTTACATTTTAATCACTTTTAGTTCATTTTTAGGATTTTTTATTTTATTTTTTTTAAGAGTTTTGGCGGTTTTAGGATTTTTAGGATTTTACAGTTTCTTGGGTTTTTAGTGTGTTTTTAGTTTTTTTGGCGTTTTAAGTGTGAATAGTTTTTAGATTTTTTCTTATGTATTTTTTACTTTTTATGGGTTTTTATGTTTTCAAGGTTTTGTTATGATTTTTATGGGTTTTAGGGGTTTTGGGATTTTTCGGGTTTTATGGATTTTATGGTTTTTAGGGTTTTTTATGGTATCTATGAGTTTTTTTAAGTTTCTTTTGGATTTTATAGGTTTTTAGAGTTTTTAATGTTCAGGGTTTAAATTTTTTTAGTATTTTTAGTGGGTTTTATGGTTTTCATGGATTTTTGGTTTTTTGGTTTTTAGCAATATATAGTGTATTTAGAGTTTTTAGGGATTTATATGTTTTTTGGTATTTTTAGAGATTTTTAATATTTTTATGGTTATTTATTTTTTTAGTGATTTTGAAGGTTTTAAATGTTCTTTAGTGTTTTCAGGGTTTTATGGGTTTTGGGTTTTTAGGGGTCCTTTGAGTTTTTATGTTTTTAAATTTTTTCTAGAGATATTTAACATTTATACAGGTTTAAAGAACATTAAGAGTTTTTATTGGTTTTTTAGGTTTTTTATTGGATTTTAGGTTTTTAAATAATTTAAGGGGTTTTAGGATTTTTTGTGTTTTTACGGTTTTTAGAGTTTTTAGGTTTTTATGGATTTCTTTGGGGTTTTCATGTTTTTTAGGGTTTTTACATATTTATATATTTTTTGGATTTTTTTTGGTTTTTTATGGGGTTTTATGTTTTTAGGGATTTTGAGGGGTATTATTGGTTATTTGGTGTTTTAGGGTTTTTTGAGTTTTTTTGGGGTTTTTAGCATTTTTTAGGATTTTAGAAATATTTAGGATTTTGAGGTGTTTTATGTGTATTTTTTTAATGTCTTTAAATGCCTATTATGGGTTTTTAGGGTTTTGGGTGTTTTAGTAATTTATATGATTTTTAGTGATTTTTCACTATTTTTATAGTTTTTATAGTTTTTAGGGGATTTGATAGGATTTGGGGTTATTTGTGTTTTATGTTATTTTTAGTTTTTTTAGGTTTTTTATGTTTTTAGTGGGTTTTTTAGTTTAGGATATTTAATGGGTTTTTGGAGCTTTTTCGGGTTTGAAGTGTTTTTAGGTTTTTGTGGCTTTTATGGGTTTTCATAGTGTTTATTGGGTTTTAGGGATTTCAAGGGTTTTAGGTATTTTTACTGGTTTTTAAGGCATTTTAGGGAATTTCACATTTTAAGCACTTTTATTGCATTTTTAGCATTTTTTATTTTTTTTGGGATTTTATGAGTTTTGAGGGATTTAGGATTTTTATGATTTTTTATGTTTTTTGGTTTTTTAGTGTCTTTTAGGGTTTTTGGGGTTTTAAGTGTTAATAGTTTTTTAGTTTTTTCTTATGTATTTTTTATTTTTTTATTTATTTTTATGTTTTTAGGGTTTTGTTATGATTTTTATGGTTTTTAAGGATTTCTGGTATTTTTCAGGTTTTATGGATTTTAGGATTTTACAGTTTTTTTTGGATTCTATGAGTTTTTCTAAGATTCTTTTGGGTTTTATAGGTTTTTAGAGTTTTTAATGTTTCTAACAGTTTAAATATTTTTAGTATTTTTAGTGATTTTTAGTGTTTTTATAGATATTAGGTTTTTTCAGTTTTAGCAGTATGTAGTGTATTTAGGGTTTTTATGGTTTTCTATGTATTTAGGGGGGTTTTTTTATAGATTTTTAATATTTGTATGGTTTTTAAGTTTTTTTAGTGATTTTTAGGGTTTTAAATGTACTTTAGTGTTTTTAGGGTTTTATGGGTTTTGGGTTTATAGGGGTCTTTGAGTTTTTATGTTTTTAATTTTTTGCTAGAGTTCTTTAATGTTTATATAGGTTTAAAATAAATTTATAGTTTTATTGGTTTTCTAGGGTTTTTATTGGATTTTAGGTTTTTAAATAATTTAAGGAGTTTTAGGATTTTTAGGGTTTTTTGTGTTTTCAGGTTTTTAAGGATTTATTTGAGGTTTTCATGGTTTCTAGGGGTTTTACATATTTATTTAATTATTTTGGATTTTTTGGATTTTTTATGAGGTTTTATGTATTTTAGGGATTTTGAGTGGTAGTATGGTTTTTTAGCTTTAGGGGTTTTTGAGTATTTTTTTGGGATTTTAGGATTTTTTAGGATTTTAGCAATTTTTTAGAATTTTGAGGTGATTTATGTGTTTTTATGTTTTTTTAATGTTTTTAATGTTTTATTTTGGGTTTTAGGGATTTCAAGGGTTTTAGGTATATTTACTGGTTTTTAATATATTTTAGGGAATTTTACATTTTATGCACTTTTAGTGCATTTTTAGGATTTTTTTATTTTTTTGGGGGATTTTAGGGATTTTGGGGGTTTTAGGATTTTTATGATTTTTACTGTTTTTTGAGTTTTAGTCTCTTTTTTTGGGTTTTTAAGTGTTAATTTTTTTAATTTTCTATTATTTATTATTTATTTTTTATATATTTTTTGTTTTTTGGGTTTTGTTATGATTTTTTTGGTTCTTAGGGGTTTGGGGGATTTCTAGAGTTTTATGGATTTTAGGGTTTTTACGGTTCTTTTGGTTTATATGAGTTTTTCTGAGTTTCTTTTGGGTTTTATATGTTTTTAGAGTTTTTAATGTTTCTATGGGTTTAAATGTTTTTTTTATTTTTAGTGATTTTTACGGTTTTTATGGATATTAGGTTTTTTTCGGTTTTCATCAATATATAGTGTATTTAGGGCTTTTATGGTTTTCTATTTTTTTAGGGTTTTTTATAGATTTTTAATATTTTTATGGTTTTTTAGTTTTTTTTGTGAATTTGATGGTTTTAAATGTTCATTAGTGTTTTTAGGGATTTATGGGGTTTGGGATTTTAGGGGGGCTTTGAGTTTTTAGGTTTTTAATTTTTTATTCTAGAGTTCTTTAATGTTTTTATACATTTAAAGGGTTTTTATTAATTTTATTAATTTTTTAGGGTTTTTAATGGATATTAGGTTTTTAAATAATTTAAGGTGTTTTAGGATTTTTAGGGTTTTTAGGGTTTTTAGTGTTTTTAGTTTTTTTAAGGATTTATTTGGGGTTTTCAAGGTTTTTAGGATTTTTACATATTTATTTAATTATTTGAGATTTTTTGGATTTTTTATTGGTTTTTATGTTTTTTAGGGATTTTGAGGGGTAGTATGGTTTTTTGGGGTTTTAGGGTTTTTTGAGTTTTTTGGGGTTTTTAGGATTTTGTAGGATTTTATAAATTTTTAGGATTTTGAGATGTTTTATGTGCTTTTATGTTTTTTAATGTTTTATTTTGGGTTTTTAGGGTTTTAGGTGTTTTAGTCATTTTTTGAATTTTTAGTGATTTTTATAGTTTTTATAGTTTTTAGGGGTTTTGTTAGGATTTGAGGTTATTTTTGTTTTATGTTTTTTTAGTTTTTTAGGGTTTTTAGGTTTTTAGGGGGTTTTATATTTTAGGGGCTTTACAGGGTTTTTCGAGTTTTTTTGGGTTTGAAGTGTTTATAGGTTTTTGATGGTTTTATGGTTTTCATAGTGTTTTTTGGGTTTTTAGAGTATTTTAAATTTTTATGGAGATTAAGTTATTTTTAAGGTTTTTATGGATTATATTGGTTTTTATAGATTTTGAGGGTGTTTAGGGTTTTTAGTGTTTCTGGTATTTTTATGGTTTTTTTGGGTTTTAGTTTAGGAGCTTTAATAGGGTTTTTATGATTTTTTATGATTTTAGAAATTTTAGGATTTTGAGGTGTTTTATGTGTTTTTATGTTTTTTAATGTTTTTAATGTTTTATTATGGGTTTTTTAGGGTTTTGGGCATTTTAGTCAATTTTATGAATTTTTAGTGATTTTTCATTATTTTTACAGTTTTTATAGTTTTTAGGGGTTTTGATAGGACTTGGGGTTAGTTGTGTTTTATGGTTTTTTTACTTTTTTATGTTTTTTATGTTTTTAAGGGGTTTTTTAGTTTTGTAGCTTTAATGGATTTTTATGGTTTTTTGGGGTTTGAAGTGTTTTTAGGTTTTGTGGATTTTGTGGTTTTCATAGTGTTTTTTGGGTTTTAGGGATTTCAAGGGTTTTAGGTATTTTTACTGGTTTTTAAGGGATTTTTGGGCGTTTTCCATTTTATGAGCTTTTAGTACATTTTTAAGATTTTTTACTTTTTTTGGGATTTTAGGGATTTTGAGGGTTTTAGGATTTTTCTGATTTTTACTATTTTTTGGGTTTTAGTGTCTTTTTGGTTTTTTGAGGTTTTAAGTGTTAATATATTTTTAAATTTTTCTGAATTATTTTTTATTTTTTATTGATTTTTATGTTTTCAGGGTTTTTTTATGATTTTTATGGTTTTTATTATGGTTTTTAAGGTTTTGGGTTTTTTAGTCATTCTTATGAATTTTTGGTGATTTTCATGAATTTTAAAGTTTTTATAGTTTTTAAAGGTTTTGACAAGATTTTGGGTTATTTGTGTTTTATGGTTTTTTAGTTTGTTTAGGTTTTTTAGGTTTTTATGAGGGTCTCTAGTTTAAGTGCTTTAATGGGGTTTTTAGGTTTTGTGTTAATAGTTTTTTATTTTTTCTTATGTATTTTTTAATTTTTTATTGAATTTTATGTTTTCAGGGTTTTGTTATAAATTTAATGGTTTTTAGGGGTTTTTGGGAATTTTTAGGGTTTTATGGATTTTAGGGTTTTTTTGGTTTTTTTGGTTTCAATGAGTTTTTCTGAGTTTCTTTTGGGTTTTACAGGTTTTTAGAGTTTTTAATGTTTCAAAAGGTTTAAAATGTATTTTTATATTTTTTAGTAATTTTAGTGATTTTTATGGTTTTTATGGATATTAGGTTTTTTTTGGGTTTTAGAAGTATATAGTGAATTTAGGGTTTTTATTGTTTTCTATGTTTTTAGGGTTTTTAGTGATTTTTGATATTTTAATGGTTTTTTAGTTTTTTTAGTGATTTTGAGGGTTTTATATATTCTTTAGTGTTTTTAGGGTTTTTTGGGTTTTGGGTTTTTAGGGGTCCTTTGAGTTTTTAAGTTTTTAAATTTTTTCTTGAGTTTTTTAATGTTTAGATAGATTTAAAGCATTTTTAGAGTTTTTATTGGTTTTGTAGGGTTTTTATTGGATTTTAGGTTTTTATAAAATTTAAGGGGTTTTATAATTTTTAGGGTTTTTAGGGTTTTTAGTGTTTTAAGGGTTTTAAGGATTTCGTTGGGCTTTTAAAGGTTTTTATGGTTTTTACATATTTATTTATTTTTTTGTGATTTTTTAGATTTTTTAGAGGTTTTAGGGTTTTTAGGGATTTCGAGGGGTAGTACGGTTTTTTTGGGTTTTAGGGTTTTTTGAGTTTTTTTAGGGTTTTTATGATTTTTTAGGCTTTTAGAAATTTTAATGATTTTGAGGTGTTTTATGTGTTTTTATTTTTTTATTGTTTTTTATTGTTTTATTATGGTTTTTTAGGTATCTCAAGGGTTTTAGGTATTTTTACGTGTTTTTAAGGGATTTTAGGGTATTTTACATTTTAAGCACTTTTAGAGAATTTTTAGGATTTTTTAATTTTTTTGGGATTTTAGGGATTTTGAGGGTTTTAGAGTTTTTGTGTTTTTTACTAATTTTTTTAGGATCTTATGAATTTTTTATTTTTTATGGATTTTTATGTTTTTAGGGTTTTGTTATGATTTTTATGGTTTTTAGGGGGTTTTGGGATTTTTTGGATTTTATGGATTTTAGGGTTTTTTTGGTTTTTTTGGTTTCTATGAGTTTTCTGAGTTTCTGTTGGGTATTATTGGTTTTTAGAGTTTTCAATGTTTCTAAGGGTTTAAATGTTTATTTATATTTTCAGTGATTTTTAGGTTTTTTATCGATATTATATATTTTTGGTTTTTAGCAATATATAGTGTTTTTAGGGTTTTTATGATTTTCTAAATTTTTAGGGTTTTTTAGATATTTTTAATACTTTTATGGTTTTTTGGTTTTTTTAGTGATTTAGAGGGTTTAATAGTTTAGTTTTATACTTTTATGGATTTTATTTTGGTTTTTTAACTTTTTTAGGGGTTTATATGATTTTGAGGGGGTTTAGAGTTTTTAGAGTCATTTTAGGGTATTTATGGTTTTTTCATTTTTTAGGTTTTTAGGGGTTTTAATGGTTTTTAGGTTTTTACGTTTTTCTTAGGGGTTTTCATGGTTTGTAGGGGTGTTAAGTTTTAATGTATTTTTAGGGAATGTTTAGGCTTTTTTTGGGGTTTGGGGATTTTTGGGATTTTGAGGGTTTTAGAGGTTTTAGGTTTTTATGGTTTTTCGAGTTTTTAGGTTATTAGCGGTTACGTGTTTTTAGGTTTTTATGTTTTTTTAGGGGTTTTCAGGTTTTTCAGTGTTTTTTAATTTTTAGGTATTTTTAGGTCTTTTAAAGGATTTTTGTTGTCATTTGTTATTTTTAGAGATTTGGGTGGTGGGGGTTGTAGGATGTTTTTGGGGTTTAGGGTTTTAGGGTTTGGAGGGGACAGGGGATTTTAATTTTTTAGTATTTTTATAGTTTTTTTTATTTTTTAATGCCTTTTGGGTTTTAAAAGATTTTGTACAGTTTTTAGTTGTTTTATGTTTTTATGTATTTTAGGGTTTTTATGATTTTTATGAGTTTTGTTTTTTTTAAGTATTTTAATATTTTTGGGTATTTTAGATTTTTGAGGTCTTTAAGAATTTTTATCATTTTATAGGTTTTACCGCTTTTAGTTTTTTAAAATTTTCTTAGGTTTTTCCGTATTTTTCAGTTTTTTATATTTTTAGGGGTTTTTAGGGCCTTTTTAGGATTTTATGGGTTTTAGGGATTTCAAGGGTTTTAGGTATTTTTATTGGTTTTAAAGTATTTTAAGGAATTTTACATTTTAACCACTTTTAGTTCATTTTTATGATTTCTTACTTTTTTTAGGATTTTGGGGGTTTAAAGAATTTTATGATTTTTACTATTATTTGTTTTTTAGTGTCTTTTTGGTTTTTTGGGGTTTTAAGTGTTAATAGTTTTATATTTTTTTATTATGTATTGTTTTTTATGGATTTTTTTGTTTTCTAGGTTTTGATATGATTTTTATGGTTTTGGGGGTTTTGGGGGTTTTTCAGGTTTTATGGATTTTAGGGTTTTAACAGGTTTTTTGGTTTCTATGAGTTTTTCAGATTTTCTTTTGGGTTTTATATGTTTTTAGAGTTTTTATTATTTCTAAGGGTTTCAATTTTTTTTATTATTTTTAGCGATTTTTGGTTTTTTATGGATATTAGGTTATTTATGGTTTTTAGCAGTATATAGTGTATTTAGGGTTTTTATGGTTTTCTATGTTTTTAGTATTTTTTAGATATTTTTAATATTTTTATGGTTCTTTAGTTTTTTTTCATGATTTTGAGGGTTTTAAATGTTCTTTAGTCTTTTTGAGGCTTTATGGTTTTTATAGCGTTTTTTGGGGTTTTTATGGTATTTTAATTTCATAGGGAGATTAAGGTATTTTAGGGTTTTTTTAGATTATTAGGGTATTTATAGATTTTGATGGGGTGTTGGGTTTTTAGGGTTTTTAGTATTTTTTAGGTTTTTGGTGTTTTGAGTTTTTTGATTTTATGTTTTTAGGATTTTCAGGGGGATTTTTTGGATTTTTTACGTTTTTAGGTATTTTTTGGGATTTTTAAAATTTTTATGGTTTTTAGGGTTTTTAGGGTTTTTGTGGGTTTTTAGAGTTTTTAGGATTTTAGGTTGTTATGTTTTTTTGATGTTTTTTTATTTTTTATGGTCATAAAAGTTTTTTATATTGTTTTCACTTTTTTATGAGTTTTATTATTTTTTATATTTTTTGTGGTTATTTTGGTGGTTTTATGGTATTTTACAGTTTTCTTGGTTTTTAAGGGTTTTAATAAGTTTTAGAGTTTTTAGGGTTTTTAGGGCTGTTAGCATTTTTAGGGTTTTTCTATTGTGTTTAATGTGTTTTTAGATTTTTAAGGTTTTCGTTGGGGATTTAGGTTCTTTTATGATTTCTAGGATTTATAGTAATATTTTCTGATTTTAGTTTTTTTAAGGGTTTTTGGGATTCTGGGGGTTTTTAATGTTTTTAGGGTATTTTAGGCTTTTAAGAATTTCATAGGGTTTTCATGAGTTTTTAATTTTTTTTACTTATTTAGGTATTTTTAGGTATTTTTAAAATATTTACATTGGTTTTGGGGTTGTATGTATTATTTGGGGTTTTTTGGGTATTTTAGGGTATTTAGGTTTTTTTGATTTATTTGGGGTTTTTTGTTTTAGTTTTTTCGATATTTTTATTTTTTTTAGATTTTTAGAGGGTTTTTACCATTTTGGGGTTTAAATAGTGTTTAGTTTTTTTATTAATTTTTAGTGTTTTATGGTTATTTAGGGGATTTAAGGTTTTTAGGGGTTTTAAGGTGTTTTATTGTCTTTTTAAGAGATTTTAGGTTTTTTATTATTTTGAGGTTTTTAGGGGTTTGAATTTTTTTTAGGTTTTTAAGGTTTTATTATCGTTTTTTCAAGGTTTTTTATATTTTAGAGTTATATATTAGGTTTTAGGTTTTTATGGTATTTTATGGTTTTTAGGGATTTTGATGGGTTTTTAGGTTTTTAGTGATTTTACGGTATTTAGGGTATTTAGGATTTTGCATTTTATAGGTTTTTATGGTTGTTAATTTTTCTTTTTGTTTTTTATGATTTCTTAAGGTCTTTTAGGATTTTTATATTTTTCATGTTTTAGGGCTTTTAAGGTATTTTTTGTATTTTTATGGGTTTTTATGATTTTAGGGACTTTGAGGGTTTTTTGTTTGAGTTTTTTGGGTTTTTTGGGTTTTTAAGGTATTGTAGGATTTTTAATTTTTTTTAAACATTTTTAGGGTTTTTGAAGGGTTTTAATAGTTTTTAGTGATTCTTTTGTGTTTTTATGGTTTTTATGTTTTTTAGGGTTTTGGGGATATTTATGGTTTCTAGAGGGTTTTAGGGTCTTTTTTGGGTTTTTATGTGTTTTGGGGTTTTTTAAATTTTTAGTGGTTTATGTTTTTTTAATTATTTATGGTTTTCTTAGGATTTTGGGATTATTGGATTTTTTAATCATTTTAGGGATTTATAGGATTTTCATGCTTTTGTAGGGTTTTTATCATTTTTTAGGTTTTGGGGGTTCTGTTTTTATTAGGTTTTTAGTATTGTTTGTGTTTTTGGGGGGTTTTAGTGTTTTTAGGTCTTTAAATTTTTATCTAGTTTTTTAGGGATTTTGTGTTTTTTCATTTTTAGTGACTTTTATGGATTTTTTTCTTTTTAAGGACTTTGAGCGTTTTTAGTGTCTTTTAGGGGGTTTTTTAGTTTTTTTTTGTAGGGATAATAGGTTTTTTATTTTTTTTTTAGGATTTTTTCTTTTTTTATATATTTTATGAATTTAGGGTTTTATAGAGTTTTTTGAGTTTTTTAGGGGTTTTAGTGTTTTTTAGGTTCTTTAGGTTATTATAGTTTTTTGGGTTTTTAGGGGTTTTTTCAGTTTTTAGGGGGTTTTAAGGTTTTTAAGTGTTTTTACACATTTTTATGCATTTAATGGGTTTTTTATATTTTTTATAGGTTTTTATAGGTTTTAGGGTTTTTAAAGGTTTTTTAATGTTTTTATTGTTTTAGGGGTTTTAGTGACATTTAGTTATTTTAAGGTTTTTAGCATTTTTTATAATTTAGGGGGTTTAACTATTTTAGCTTTTTATAGATTTCTTAGGGAATTTTGGGGTGTTTTTGGGGTGTTTTTGTTTTTAGGGATATTTAGGGTTTTCTAGGATTTTGAGGGTTTTCTATGATTTTTTATGATTTTGATTATTTTTAGGGATTTTAAGGGGTTTTAGGGTCTCTACCCTTTTTTAGGTTCTTGGGTTTATAACATTTTTTAGGTTTTTAAGGGTTTCTTAGGGGTATTTTGGGGTTTTAGTGTTTTTATGTTTTTTAGGGTTTTTTAAAAAAATTAGTATTTTTGTGGGTTTTATGGTTTTAGGGATTTTTGGTGTTTTATAGTTTTAGGGGTTTTAGGGTTTTTATGGGTTTTTTGAGTTTATATTGTGGTTTAAATATTTCTTCATTTTTTAAACATTTGTAGGGTTTTGAACTTTTTTAGTGTTTTTAGTGGGTTTTTAGGTTGTATAGGTTTTTAGGGTTTATGGTTTTTAAGTGTTTATACTATTTAGGGTTTTTATAGATTTTTTTTTGATTTTTTTAAGGTTTAGGGGTTTTATATGTTTTTTGGTTTTTTAGGTCTTCTGTGGGTTACTCTGGTTTTTTTATGTTCTTATGGATTTTTATTGATTTTTAAGGATTTATTTGCATTTACGATTTTTAGTGATTTTGAGGGGTTTTAGGGTTTTGAATGTTTTTATTGTTTTTTTAATTTTTAATTTTTTTCAATTTTTTTTCGAAGATTGCAGTTTTTAGAGTTTTTTAATGTTTTTATAGGTTTAAAAGGGTTTTTTAGGTTTTAGTGGTTTTATAGTTTTTAAGGGTTTTTAGAGTTTAAAGGGTTTTATGGTTTTTAGGGATTTTTAGTGTTTAGGGTCCTTTAAGGATTTTAGTGTTTTTAATGTTTTTTATGGTGTTATATTTTGTTAGGTTTTTTAATTTTTCTTAGAGGTTTTCAGTTTTATTTTGTGGTTTTAAAATTTTAGGGATTTTTAAGGGTTTTTTATGTTCTTATGTTGTTTTCGGGGATTTAACGATTTTGAGGGTTTTTAGGATTTTTCAGTGTTTTAGGGTTTTTAGGTTTTTTATGGGTTCTGTGTGTTTTTAGGTTTTATAGTTTTCTTAGGGTATTTGAAGGGTTTTTTTTGTTTTTATGGATTTTTAGTGCATTTTTTGGATTTATTTCTTGGGATTTTATGGATTTTTAAGGTTTTCAAGTTTTTAGGGCTTTAAGATGTATTAGGATATTTATGTTTTTTGGTTTTTTTAGTTTTTTAGAGGTTTAAGTATTTTTAGGTTTATAAGATTTTCATAGTGGTTTTCAAGGTTTTAGGGTTTTTTATGTTTATTTATTTTTCACGCCTTTATGGATTTTTATGTTTTTTTATATTTTTTGAGGGGTTTTTGGGTTTTTTAGCATTTTTCGCATTTTTTAGTTTTTAGGAGTTTTATGTTTTTAAAGGTTTTTCTGTTTTTCTTATGGTTTTTAGGTTTTTTTAAATTTATTGGGATTTTTTAGGATTATTATGTTTTTTAGGAATTTTAAGTGTTTTATAGTTTTAAGGTTTTTATGGGTTTAATGGTTTTTTATGTTCTTTGAATTTTTTTAGTGTTTATGGTTTAAAGGTTTTTTTAGATTTTTAATGTTTTTAGCGATTGAAAGAGATTTTATAGATTTTATGGGTTTTTTTGGGTCTTTTGGGTTTTTAGGGTTTTTAAGGTTTTACAGTTTTTAGGGTTTTTTTGGTTTTTAGAATTGTTATGGCTTTTTTTTGTTTTTTATTTTTTTATAATTTTTAAATGTTTTTATATTTTTATGTAATTTCTTAGTGTTTTCAAGGGTTTTATGGTTCTTTATGTTTTTAGGAATTTTTTGGGATTTTTATATTTTTATGGGGTTTTAGGGTTTTTAGGGACAATGCAAGTTTTTAGGGTTTTCTAGATTTGTTTAATGTTTTTATGAGTTTAATGGGTTATTAGATTTTGTAGTGGGGGTTTATTTTTTTGATGGGTTTTAGGATTTTTTATGGTTTTAATGGTTTTTATTTTTTTTAGTTTTTATGGGTTTTTAGATTTTTTATTATTTTTAATATTTTTCGAGGTTTTATGTGTTTTTATATTTTTATTGATTTTATGGCCCTTTTTGAATTTTTATGGTTATTAGGGTTTTAGTTGTTTTGAGGGTTTTATGTTTTAACGGTATTTATTGTTTTTATGGGATTTTCCATTTTTTATGTTTTTAAGGGTTTAGTATTTTTAGGTTTTAAGGAAATTATAGAGATTTATAGGGTTTTAGGGTTTTTTACATTTTATATATTTTAAGGATTTTTATTTGTTTCAGGGTTTTTAGGGGTTTTGATGGTTTTTAGGATTTTTAGGGGTTTTAGGGTTTTTTAGTTTTTTTGGTCTTTTTGAGATTTTTATGGATTTTAAGATCTTTTTAGAGTTTTAAAAAAATGGGGTTTAAATGGATTTTATTTTATTTTGTTTTTTTAGGGTTTTTGGGGTATTTTATGGTTTTTAGAAATATTTATGATTTTTGTGGATTTTAAGGATATTTAAGGATATTCAGTGTTTTTATAATTTTTTAGGTTTTTCGTTGTTTTAAGTGTTTTTAGGTTTTTAAATTTTTATAAAGGTTTCTTGGGGTTTTGGAATTTTTTATTATTTGGGATTTTTGGATATTTTTGTAGTTTTTATGGTTTCACAAATTTTGAGGTGTATTAGGGTTTTTATGATTTTTTGGGTTATAGGGGTTCTTAAGAGATTTTTAAGGTCTTAAGGAGTATTATATTATATAACATTTTTAGGGGTTTAATTGGTTATTAGGATTTTTAGTGGGGATTAGGGTTTTTTACGGTTTTAGGGTTCTTTATGGTTTTTAGGTTATTTTTGATATTTTGGGGTTTTATGTTTTTTAGGGCATTTAAGGGTTTTTAGTGTTTTTAGGTTTTTAGGGTTTTTAAGTGTTTTTAATTTATTTATGGTTTTCGTAGATTTTTTAGTATTTTTAAGTATTTTTAGGGTTTTAGGGATTATGATGAATTTTAGGGTATTTTTGGGGTTTTAGTGTTTTAGGGATTTTTTTAGTTTTTTTGTCTTTTTTGTGCTTTATAAGGTTTTATAGATTTTTAGAATTTTTTTTATCTATTTAGGGGTTTAATGGAATTTATAATTTTTAATGGGTTTTTTTTATGGTTTTTTTGGTTTTTTGGGTATTTAAGGGTTTTAGGGGTTTTATAGTTTTTAGGGTTTTAGGTGTTTTTAGGGGTTTTGTATTTTTAGGTGTTTAGTGGTGTTTTTTTAGTGGTTCCTTAAAATTTTTCTAGGTTTTTTATTTTTTGGTTATTTTTAGGTCTTTTAGGGTTTTTATAATTATTGTAGTATTTTTATGGATTTTGAGGGGTTTTGGGGTATTTAGGATTTCTAGGGTTTTTCAGAATTTCATGGTTTTTTGGGTTTTTAGTTGTTTTCTTGAGTTTTTTAGTGTTTTTAAGGTTTTTAATATTTTTTTATTTTTTTAGGGTTTTAAAGTTTTTTTTTAAGTATTTAGTGTTTTTAGGTGCTTATCATTTTAGAGTATTTTATAGTTTTTTTGGAGTTTTATAGTTTTTAGGGGTTTTCTTGTTTTTCGGACTTTTATGGTTTTTAGTTTTTATTTGGTTTTTTAGTGGTTTTATTTATTTTTTTGGTTTTAAAGGTTTTTCAAAGGGGTTTTCAAGGTTTTTAATGTTTTTGACATTTCTGGGAATTTTTTTTGCTATTTAAGAAATTTTTTTGTGGTTCTTAGGGGTTTGGGGTTTTTAGGGTTTTTAGGGTATTAATGTTTTTACGGTTTTTAGAATTTTAAGGAATTCGAGAGTTTTTAAGTGATTTTAGGTTTTTATTTTTTCCTTATGGGATTTTAGGGTTATTACATATATTTTCAGTTTAAATGATTTTTATTGCTTGTTAAGTATTTTTAGGGTTATTGGTGTCTTTTTTTAGATTTTGAGGTTTTTAGGGTTTTTATAGATTTTCAAGATTTTAGGGTTTTATGTGTTTGTTGAATTCTTTTTGATTTTAAGGTTGTTTATATTTTTCAACATTTTTAGGGGTTTAAATTATTTTTATAGTTTTTAATGCTTTAGGATTTTTATATTTTTTTAGGGTTTTTATGTTTTTAGGGGTTTAAATATTTTTATGGTTTTTAGGGTTTTATAGGGTTTTAGGGTTTTTAAAGTTTTTTATGTTTTTTCATGAGTTTTAAGTGTTTTTTTGGTTTTTAATAATTTCTTAGTTTTTTTCACATTTCTCTGGATTTTTATGTATTTTTTCAGGATTATGTGGATTTTTCCAGTTTTTATAAATCTTGATGGGTTTTATGGTTTTTTAGATTCTTTAGGGTTTTATGGGTTTTAACGTTTTTTAGTTTTTTAGGGGGTCTTAATTTTTTTAGGTTTTAATTTTTTTCTTAGGAGTTTTCATTGTTATTATGGTTTGTATGTTTTTAGGTATTACAAATTATTTTTTTATGATTTTTATATGTTTTAAGGGTTTTGGGGGGTTTTAGGTATTTTTTTGGGATTTTTACGGTATTGTTACTTTTTGGGTTTTATGGGTTTTTTTGAGTTTTTTAGGTTTTTAAGGTTTTTTTATATTTTTTAAATGTTTTTCATTATTTAAAGGGTTTTTGAGTTTTAGTGTTTTTTTTTTGTTTTAATGGGTTTTAGGGTTTTTTAACATTTTAAGGGCAGAAGACAGCTCGGGGCCAGGCTATTCCTGTCCCCCACAAAAATTTATTATAAAAAAGAGTCACAACAAATAAGGGAGGGGTGGGGTAAATTAACCCACACCCAAAAACCATGGACACCCCCACAAAACCCAAAAGTTCCCGAAAAACCCAAAAGGCAAAGAAAACTATACAAAGGAGGAAAACCAAAGCATCTCTAACAGCGTCTCCTAGCCAAACAGAAACCAGAAGCAGTTCAAAATCAGCACCTTCAACACCTCTCATCCAAGAAGCAACCAACACCCAGCTTCACTGTCTCCAACCTCCATTACCTCCTCGCCAACCATATCAACCGCAAACATCATAGAACCAGGACTAGAATCATAAAAAGCAGCTTTATCACAACCTAGACATACAGAAACCAACATACCACACCTCATTTTCAGACAACTAGTTACTCTTTCAAACAAACATTGCCAAGCAGCCCGCTTCCACCTCAGCAACCAGAAGCACCAATTCCTCTCAACCCCACCATAAAGAAATTACAACACCCACCACCTCCATTCCTCAAGGAAAGAGTCCACCAAAGTATAATAGATCATCATCTAGAAATTCAATATCCAATCAAAAATCAGTAACAACTTAGGAAAAAACCAACAACCAGCAGCATAAATCACACAACAGCTCAGAAACTAGCTACTATCTCCTCCCAGACAGACGGGTTCCAGCATGCCACCATATCCAAACACACAAGTCCACCAGAACCCACGCCTAAACCCATTCCGCACCATCCAAAACTCCTTAAACTCATCATTCAGCAACAACAACTACTCACAACCAAACCAGCCACAAATCAAAAACCTGCAGTCCAGCAAATCAAAAGGAACACAACACAAAAAGACCAGACCTTCCTCAGCAGCAAGACCCAAGAGAAAGGAAGAGGAACCAGAAAAGAGAACCTGCATTTTCCCACATTGCATCCTCCATGACCCGTCGCAAAACCAGAAAACCCACCAAGACCATCCTTGGGTCCAAATGAGAAGTGCAAGTATGAGCGCAGGATCGAGAACACCACCGCCAAGAAGCCGCAAAGCCCGTCGTATCCACCATTCAGCGAAGTGAAGCCAAAACTCACCCAGACAATGCCACCAGATTGTCTTTCCACACTAGAGATGATATCCAATGAACCGGACACCAAGAGACCTGAACAACCTAGACCAGACCCAGATCTGACATGAATTCCTGAAATTCATGCCAAGCGCGCCTCTGCTCAGTAATCAAATCATTCGTCTCACCTTCGTTACACCATCGCAAAACCAGAGAGACCTGTGAGAATTTAGATCTGGAGTCATCTTTGAGATTTGATTAGTCGTTGACCGGGAAGGGGCCAACCAAGAATGCAAGATCTTTCCACTAACTCACCAACGTGAGCAGCCACATCTAACCCTGAACCAAAAAATCTCCCAAGACCACGCCCAAGCCACCGAGAGATCATTAATGCTTCCAAGGAGAAGCAACGATCCATCAAGGATAGGGGTGACGATGATGGATATCGAGAAGGGAGAGCACCAGGAGACTCAACATCAATATCCCTTTTTATGGGTTTTTAACATTTTAAGGGGGTTTTATGGGTTTTAGGGATTTTAGGGTTTTTAGGGTTTATATGGTTTTCAGTGTTTTTAGAGAATTTTAGGTTTTTAGGTGTTTTATATATTTTTGGTTTTTAAGTTTTTGTTTGGTATTTTCTATGTTTTTAGGGTTTTTTTAACTTTTTCAGGATTTTTAGGGAAGTTTTTGGATTTTTATGGTTTTTAGGGGTTTTAGTGATTTTGAGGGTTGTGTAAGGCCTCAGGGTTTTTCTGGGTTTTTTACTGTTTTTTGAGTTTTTTTTGTGGGTTATTTTTTTGAATATTTTTAAATTTTTAAGGATTTTGAATGGTTTTTATATTTTTCTATGGTTTTAGTGTTTTTATGTGATTTTAGGGTTTTTATGGCCTTTGGGGTTTTATGGTTTTTAAGGGTGTGTTGGGTTTTCTAGAGTTTTGAGGATTTGATAATATCATAGGGTTTTTGTGTTTTTATGTATTTATAGTTTTTTAAGGTATTCTTTAATTTTTTGTAAAGATTTTTTTATTTTTTTTATGTTTTAAAGGATTTTTAGAGATTTTTATGATTTTTGGGGGTTTGAGGGTTTTTATGGATTTTAAGGGTTTTTAGTTTTTTTGGGTTTTGGGTTTTGGGTTCCTTATTATTTTTTGGGTTTCTAGCAGTTTTTTTATTTTTAGGGTTTTTTAACGTTGTTAAGAGTTTTATTAACATTTTAAGGGTTTTAAGGGTTTTTTTGATCAGTTAGTGTTTTTGTCATTTATATGGGTTTTTAGGATTTTTATGTTTTCTTGGAATTTTTTGATTTTAATGGTTTTTAGGGGTTTTAGGTACTTTTATATTTTTCTCATATTTTTTATATTTTTTAGGGTTTTATTAATTTTTAGGTTTTTAATTTTTTATGGGTTTTCGGGTTTGTTAGTATATTTTACGTTTTAGGTATTTCTAGGGATTTTATCGATTTTTAATATTTTTAGGGTTTTAAGAGGTCTTTTTGATTTTTAAGGTTTATAGGGGTTTTGGGTATGTTATGGGTATTTAGTAAATTTTTAATGGTTTTACAGTTTTTATGTGTTTTTATGGTTTTATTAGCATTTTTCTAGGTTTTTAGGTTTTTTATGTTTTTTATGATTTTTAGGATTTTTATGGATTTTTCGTGTTTTTTGGTAATTAGGGGGGTTTTAGGGATTTTAGGGTTTTTAAGGGTTTTGTGGGGTTTTAGGTGTTTTTGAGTTTTTTTGGGTTGGAACGTTTTTTAACATTTTATTCACATTTTTAGGGTTTTATATCGATTTTAGAGTTTTTAGTGGGTTTTTAGTGTTTACATGGGTTGTTAGGGTTTTTTGTTTTTAGGGGTTTTTAAGGTTTTACAGTTTTTAGGGTTTTTTTGGTTTTTATAATTGTTATGGCTTTTTTATTTTTTATTTTTTTATGAGTTTTAAATGTTTTTATATTTTTATGTAATTTCTTAGTGTTTTCAAGGGTTTTATGGTTCTTTATGTTTTAGGAATTTTTTGGGATTTTTATATTTTTAGGGGGTTTTAGGGTTTTTAGGGACAATGCGAGTTTTTAGGGTTTTCTAGATTTGTTTAATGTTTTTATGAGTTTAATGGGTTATTAGATTTTGTAGTGGGGGTTTATTTTTTTGATGGGTTTTAGGATTTTTTATGGTTTTAATGGTTATTATTTTTTTTGTTTTTATGGGTTTTCAGATTTTTTATTATTTTTAATATTCTTCGGGGTTTTATGTGTTTTTATATTTTTATGGATTTTATGGCCCTTTTTGAATTTTTATGGTTATTAGGGTTTTAGTTATTTTGAGGGTTTTATGTTTTAACGGTTTTTATTGTTTTTATGGGATTTTCCATTTTTTAGGTATTTAAGGGTTTAGTATTTTTAGGTTTTAAGGAATTTTTAGAGATTTATAGGGTTTTAGGTTTTTTTACATTTTATATATTTTAAGGATTTTTATTTGTTTCAGGGTTTTTAGGGATTTTGATGGTTTTTAGGATTTTTAGGGGTTTTATGGTTTTTTTGTTTTTTTGGTCTTTTTGAGATTTTTATGGATTTTATGATCTTTTTAAAGTTTTAAAAAAATGGGGTTTAAATGGATTTTATTTTATTTTCTTTTTTAGGGTTTTTAGGGTATTTTATGGTTTTTAGAAATATTTATGATTTTTGTAGATTTTAAAGATATTTAAGGATATTTAGTGTTTTTATCATTTTTTAGGTTTTTCATTGTTTTAAGTGTTTTTTGGTTTTTAAATTTTTATAAAGGTTTCTTGGGGTTTTGGAATTTTTTATTATTTGGGATTTTTTGGGTTTTTTGATATTTTTTTAGTTTTTATGGTTTCACAAATTTTGAGGTGTTTTAGGGTTTTTATGATTTTTTGGGTTTTAGGGGTTCTTAAGAGATTTTTAAGGTCTTAAGGAGTATTATATTATATAACATTTTTAGGGGTTTAAATGGTTATTAGGATTTTTAGTGGGGTTTATGGTTTTTTACGGTTTTAGGGTTCTGTATGGTTTTTATGTTTTTTTGATATTTTGGGGTTTTAAGTGTTTTTAATTTATTTATGGTTTTCGTAGATTTTTTTGTATTTTTAAGCATTTTTAGGTTTTTAGGGATTCTGATGAATTTTAGGGTATTTTTAGGGTTTTAGTGTTTTAGGTATTTTATTTGTTTTTTTTTTGTGTTTTTTGTGCTTTATAAGGTTTTATAGATTTTTAGAATTTTTTTTAACTATTTAGGGGTTTAATGGAATTTATATTTTTTAATGGGTTTTTATGGTTTTTTTGGTTTTTTGGGTATTTAAGGGTTTTAGGGGTTTTATAGTTTTTAGGGTTTTAGGTGTTTTAGGGGTTTTGTATTTTTAGGTGTTTAGTGGTGTTTTTTTAGTGGTTCCTTAAAATTTTTTAGGTTTTTTATTTTTTGGTTATTTTTAGTTCTTTTAGGGTTTTATTTATTATTTTAGTGTTTTTATGGATTTTGAGGGGTTTTGGGGTATTTAGGATTTCTAGGGTTTTTTCAGAATTTCATGGTTTTTTGGGTTTTTAGTTGTTTTCTTGAGTTTTTTAGTGTATTTAAGGTTTTTAATATTTTTTTATTTTTTTAGGGTTTTAAAGTTTTTTTTAAGTATTTAGTGTTTTTAGGTGCTTATCATTTTAGAGTATTTTATAGTTTTTTTGGAGTTTTATAGTTTTTAGGGGTTTTCTTGTTTTTGGGACTTTTATGGTTTTTAGTTTTTATTTGGTTTTTTAGTGGTTTTATGTATTTTTTTGGTTTTTAAGGTTTTTCATAGGGGTTTTCAAGGTTTTTAATGTTTTTGACATTTCTGGGAATTTTTTGTGCTATTTAAGAATATTTTTGTGGTTCTTAGGGGTTTTGGATTTTTTAGGGTTTTTAGGGTATTAATGTTTTTAGAGTTTTTAGAATTTTAAGGAATTCGAGAGTTTTTAAGTGATTTTAGGTTTTTGTTTTTTCCTTATGGGATTTTAGGCTTATTACATATATTTTCAGTTTAAATGATTTTTATATATTGTTAAGTATTTTTAGGGTTGTTGGTGTCTTTTTTCAGATTTTGAGGTTTTTAGGGTTTTTATAGATTTTCAGGATTTTACGGTTTTATGTGTTTGTTGAATTATTTTTTATTTTAAGGTTGTTTATATTGTTCAACATTTTTAGGGTTTTAAATTATTTTTATAGTTTTTAATGCTTTTGGATTTTTATATTTTTTTAGGGTTTTTATGTTTTTAGGGGTTTAAATATTTTTATGGTTTTTAGGGTTTTATAGGGTTTTAGGGTTTTTAAAGTTTTTTATGTTTTTCATGAGTTTTAAGTGTTTTTTTGGGTTTTAAAAATTTCTTAGTTTTTTTTCACATTTTTCGGGATTTTTATGTATTTTTTCAGGTTTATGTGGATTTTTCCAGTTTTTATAAATCTTGATGGGTTTTATGGTTTTTTAGATTCTTTAGGGTTTTATGGGTTTTAACGTTTTTTAGGTTTTTAGGGGGTCTTAATTTTTTTAGGTTTTAATGTTTTTCTTAGGAGTTTTCATTGTTATTATGGTTTGTATGTTTTTAGGTATTACAAATTATTTTTTTATGATTTTTATATGTTTTAAGGGTTTTTTGGGTTTTTAGGTATTTTTTTTGGGATTTTTACGGTATTGTTACCTTTTGGGTTTTATGGGTTTTTTTGAGTTTTTTAGGTTTTTAAGGTTTTTTTATATTTTTCAAATGTTTTTCATTATTTAAAGGGTTTTTGAGTTTTATTGTTTTTTTTTGTTTTAATGGGTTTTAGGGTTTTTTAACATTTTAAGGGCAGAAGACAGCTCGGGGCCAGGCTATTCCTGTGCCCCACAGAAATTTATTATAAAAAAGAGTCACAACAGATAAGGGAGGGGTGGGGTCAATCAACCCACACCCAAAAACCCTGGACACCCCCACAAAACCCAAAAGATCCTGAAAAACCCAAAAGGCATAGAAAACTATACAAAGGAGGAAAACCAAAGCATCTCTGACAGCGTCTCCTAGCCAAATAGAAACCAGAAGCAGTTCAAAATCAGCACCTTCAACACCTCCCATCCAAGAAGCAACCAACACCCAGCTTCACTGTCTCCAACCTCCATTACCTCCTCGCCAACCATATCAAACGAAAAAATCATAGAACCAGGACTAGAATCATAAAAATTAGCTTTGTCACAACCTAGACATACAGAAACCAACATACCACACCTCATTTTCAGACAACTAGTTCCTCTTTCAAACAAACATTGCCAAGCAGCCCGCTTCCACCTCAGCAACCAGCAGCACCAATTCCTCTCAACCCCACCATAAAGAAATTACAACACCCACCACCTCCAGTCCTCAAGGAAAGAGGCAACCAAAGTCCAGTAGATCATCATCTAGAAATTCAATATCCAATCAAAAATCAGTAACAACTTAGGAAAAAACCAACAACCAGCAGCATAAATCATACAACAGCTCAGAAACTAGCTACTATCTCCTCCCGGCCAGACGGGTTCCAGCATGCCACCATATCCAAACACACAAGACCACTAGAACCCATGCCTAAACCCATTCCACACCATCCAAAACTCATTAAACTCTTCATTCAGCAACAACAACTACTCACAACCAAACCAGCCACAAATCAAAAACCTGCAGTCCAGCAAATCAAAAGGAACACAACACAAAAAGACCAGACCTTCCTCAGCAGCAAGACCCAAGAGAAAGGAAGAGGAACCAGAAAAGAGAACCTGCATTTTCTAACATTGCATCCTCCATGACCCGTCGCAAAACTAGAAAACCCACCAAGACCATCCTTGGGTCCAAATGAGAAGTGAAAGTATGAACGCAAGATCGAGAACACCACCGCCAAGAAGCCGCAAAGCCCGTTGTATCCACCATTCAGCGAAGTGAAGCCAAAACTCACCCAGACAATGACACCAGATTGTCTTTCCACACCAGAGATGATATCCAATGAACCGGACACCAGGAGACCTGAACAGCCTAGACCAGACCCAGATCTGACATGAATTCCTGAAATTCATGCCAAGCGCACCTCTGCTCAGTAATCAAATCATTTGTCTCACCTTCCTTACACCATCGCAAAACCAGAGAGACCTGTGAGAATTTAGATCTGGAGTCATCTTTGAGATTTGATTAGTCGTTGACCGGGAAGGGGCCAATCAAGAATGCAAGATCATTCCACCAACTCACCGACGTGAGCAGCCGCATCTAACCCTAATCCAAAAAATCTCCCAAGACCACGCCCAAGCCACCGAGAGATCATTAATGCTTCCAAGGAGAAGCAACGATCCATCAAGGATAGGGGTGACGATGATGGATATCGAGAAGGGAGAGCACCAGGAGACTCAACCTCAATCTCCCTTTTTATGGGTTTTTAACATTTTAAGGGGGTTTTATGGGTTTTAGGTATTTTAGGGTTTTTAGGGTTTATATGGTTTTCAGTGTTTTTAGAGAATTTAAGGTTTTTAGGTGTTTTATAAATTTTTGGTTTTTAAGTTTTCGTTTGGTATTTTCTATGTTTTTAGTGTTTTTTAACTTTTTCAGGATTTTTAGGGCAGTTTTAGGATTTTTATGGTTTTTAGAGGTTTTAGTGATTTTGAGGGTTGTGTAAGGCCTCAGGGTTTTTCTGGGATTTTTTACTGTTTTTTGAGTTTTTTTGGGGGGGTTATTTTTTTGAATATTTTTAAATTTTTAAGGGTTTTGAATGGTTTTTATATTTTTCTATGGTTTTAGTGTTTTTATGAGATTTTAGGGTTTTTATGGCCTTTGGGGTTTTATGGTTTTTAAGGGTGTGTTGGGTTTTCTAGAGTTTTGAGGATTTGATAATATCTTAGGGTTTTTGTGTTTTTATGTATTTATAGTTTTTTAAGGTATTCTATAATTTTTTGTAAAGGTTTTTTTATGTTTTTTTATGTTTTAAGGGATTTTTAGAGATTTTTATGATTTTTGGGGGTTTGACGGTTTTTATGGATTTTAAGGGTTTTTAGTTTTTTTGGGTTTTGGGTTTTGGGTTCCTTATTATTTTTTGTGTTTCTAGCAGTTTTTTTTATTTTTAGGGTTTTTTAACGTTGTTAAGAGTTTTATTAACATTTTTAGGGTTTTAAGGGGTTTATTTGATCAGTTAGTGTTTTTTTCATTTATATGGGTTTTTAGGATTTCTATGTTTTCTAGGAATTTTTTGATTTTAATGGTTTTTAGGGGTTTTAGGTACTTTTATATTTTTCTCATATTTTTTATATTTTTTAGGGTTTTATTAATTTTTACGTTTTGAATTTTTTATGGGTTTTCGGGTTTGTTAGTATATTTTACATTTTAGGTATTTCTAGGGATTTTATCGATTTTTAATATTTTTAGGGTTTTAAGAGGTTTTTTAGATTTTTAAGGTTTATAGGGGTTTTGGGTATGTTATGGGTTTTTAGTAAATTTTTAATGGTTTTACAGTTTTTATGTGTTTTTATGGTTTTATTAGCATTTTTCTAGGTTTTTAGGTTTTTTATGTGTTTTATGATTTTTAGGATTTTTATGGATTTTTCGTATTTTTTGGTAGTTAGGGGGTTTTTAGGGATTTTAGGGTTTTTATGGGTTTTGTGGGGTTTTAGGTGTTTTTGAGTTTTTTTGTGTTGGAACGTTTTTTAGCATTTTATTCACATTTTTAGGGTTTTATATCGATTTTAGAGTTTTTAGTGGGTTTTTAGTGTTTACATGGGTTGTTAGGGTTTTTTGTTTTTAGGGGGTTTTATGGTTTCTAGGAGTTTTTTCGGGTTTTTCGTGTTTTATGGTTTTTATGAGTACTGGGTTTTTTGGGTTTTTAGCGTTTTTAGCTTTTTATGGGTTTTGAGTATTTTTAGTTTTTTATGGTTTTCATAGGGTTTTTCTAGGAATTTAGAGTTTTTATATTATTAATGATTTCTGTTGGGTTTTTATGATTTTTCAGTTTTTTTTGTTTATAGGGATAATGGAAGGTTTTAGGGTTTTTTAGGGTTTTTGGTTTTTTAGGGGTTTTAGTGTTTTTAGGTTTTTAGGGGGTTTAACTGTTTATAGGTTTTTATTTTTTTTTATTTTTTTATGGTTTTTGGATTTTCTAAATATTTTTATGGGATTGATGGGATATATAGTTCTTAGTGTGTTTTATGATTTAATTGATTTGTAAGACTTTTTTGTTTTTAGGGGTTTTTTAGTATTTAGGTTGTTTAACTATTTTATGGTTTTTATGGATTTCATGGTTTTTATCTTTTTTTATTTCAGGGGTTCTATGTGTTATTAGGTTTTAAATGTTATCCTAAAGTCTATAAACGGTTTGAGGATATTTTTTCATTTTCGTGATATTTAAGGATTTTAATTGTATTTTGGGTTTTTAGGAATTTTGAGGGGATTTAGGGTTTTTTAGGTTTTTGGGGTTTTTTATGGTTTTTATAATTTTTTGGTTTTTTGGGGATTTAATTATTTTTATATTTTAAGGTGTTATTTGGGGTTTTAGGGGTTTTATAGTGTTAAGGATTTTAGGTATTTCCTTGATTTTTTGTTTATTTTTATATTTTATTAGGTTTTTTAGGGTTTTGAAGGTTTATGGGGGGTTTTCCTTTTTTATATTTTTAATGGTTTTTTCTATTTTTTGGGTTTTTTGAGTTTTTTGGGTTATAAAGGTTTTCTATATTTTATAATGTTTTTAGGGTTTAAAAGGGTATTTAGATTTTTTTAGTGGTTTTTAGGATTTTTATGTATTTTTAGGGGTTTTTGTATTTTTAGTGGGTTTTAGGGTTTTTAGGGTCTAAGAGTTTTTTTAATATTTTTAGTTTTTTTATTGTTTATGGATTTTGAGAGTTTTTAGTGTGTTAAGGTCTTATAAAGTGTTTTAAATGTTTTTACGATTTATTATGTTTTTACAAATTACTTGGGATATTTTTGGATTTTTTGGATTTTTTATGGTTTTAGGGATTTTAAGGGTTTTTAGGGTTTTTAGGATTTATAAGGTTTTAGGGATTTCTGGGTTAATGGTATTTTAGGGTCTTAGTATTTTTTGTGGTTTTTTGGGGATTAAAGTGTTTTTTAGGTTTTTATGGTTTTTAAGGGTTTTCAGGGTTTTCGGGAGTTTTTATGTTTTTATAGATTTTTTATAATTTTTAGGGATTTTTTGGATTTT
This sequence comes from Viscum album, assembly GCA_963277665.1. NCBI lineage: Eukaryota > Viridiplantae > Streptophyta > Magnoliopsida > Santalales > Viscaceae > Viscum > Viscum album. The sequence continues at coordinate 759,802,092 of OY728160.1, forward strand.
TTTGGGCTTTTAGAATTTTTGTGGTTTTTTTTATTTTAGGGTGTTTTATGAACTTTTTTGACATTTTATGGTTTTGAATAGTTTTTAAAAAAAAATTAGGGGTTTGAAGGATTTTTATAGTTCTCTGGTTTATGGTTTTTATGGACTTGTAGGGGTTTTACTGTTGGGGGGTTATGGTTTCTGGATTTTTAAGGTTTTTAGAATTGTTAGGGACTTCGATTATTTTAGTTTTTTAAGGGTTTTCTTAGTGTTTTTATGTTTTCAGTTATTTTTATGTATTTTTTAGGATTTTTATGATTTTTTATGGTTTCTAAGGATATTGAGGGGTTTTATGGTATTCTAGGATTTTTTTTCTTTTTTGGGATATTTAGGATTTTAGGGTTGTTAAGTATTTAAGGCTTCTAATATTTTCTTACAGTTCATCAAATTTTAAGTATTTTTTATTTTTGAGTGAATTTTAGGAATTTTTTTAGGATTTTTATGGTTTTATGGGTTATTATGGGATTTTATGGTTTTTAGGTTATTTAGAGTTTTTCGTGTTTTTTGAATTTTTTGGTTTTTTAGTGGTTTTATGTACTTTTTGGGTTTCAATTTTTTAGGTTGGTTTTCCTATATTTTTAGGTTTTTTAGTTTTTGGTGCTTCTTTGGGGTTTTTTTGGTTTTTAAGGTCTTTTAGGGTTTTAGGGATTTTTAGGGGTTTAGGGTTTTTTACTTTTAATGGATTTCTAAGGTTTTCATAGGATTTTTATGATATTTATGGATTTTGAGGGGTTTTAGGGTTTTATGGTTTTTAGAGTTTTTATTATTTTTACCATTTTTATAATATTAGGGGAATTAAGTTTTTATTATTTTTACCATTTTTATAATATTAGGTCTTTTTTGAATTTTTGTGGTTTTTAGGTTTAATAGCGATTTTTAGGACTTTTAGGGTTTCTTAGGGGTTTTTGGGTTTTTGGGTTTTTGTTTTTTTTTTGTTTTTTAAGGGTTTTATGGTTTTTATAGTTTTTAAAATTTTTAGGGGTTTAATGGATATTTATATTTTTTAGAGGGTTTTAGAGTTTTTATAGATTTTTTGATTTTTTTAGGTTTTTATGGGTTTTAGGATTTTTATGGTCCTTTTAATGTTTTAGGGGTTTTAACATTTTTTGTTTTTTTTTGAGTTATTAAGTGTTCTTTGGTTTTAACATTTTCTTATGGGGTTTTAGGTTTCTGCGGTGTTTAGTTTTTAGTGATTTTTTGGGAAATTTTTAGATTTTTATGCTGTTTAGGGTTATTGTATATTTTTATGGTTTTTCTGGTTTTTTGGGTGTTTAGCGTTTTTTAGGGTTTTTAGAATTTTCATTATTTTTATGATTTTTACATGTTTTAGGTTTTTAAGTTATTTTTGGGTTTTCAGAGTTTTTATGGTTTTTATGCATTTAGTGATTTTTAAGGTTTTACGGTTTTGAGCAGTTTTTGGGATTTTGATGGTTTTTACTGTTTTTATAGATTTTAATGTTTTTTTGGTATTTTTTTAAGGATTTTTGGAGTTCCTTAGGGTTTTTATGTTTTTATGAATTTTTAACGTTTTGAGGGAGATTTAGAGTTTATAGTTTATTTTTAGCCTTTTATGGATTTTTTTTTGGTTTTTTAACTTTTTAGGGGTTTATATGATTTTGAGGGGGTTTAATGTTTCTAGAGTTGTTTTAGGGTTTTTATGGTTTTTTTCATTTTTTTAGGTTTTTATGTTATTCTTAGTGGTTTTCACGGTTTATAGGGGTTTTTATGTTTTATTTGATTTTTAGTGATTGTTTAGGATTTTTATAGGGTTTGGGGATTTTAGGGATTTTGCAGATTTTTAGTGGTTTTAGTTTTTTAGGGTTTTTATAGTTTTTAGGGTATTATCGGTTACATGTTTTTAGGTTTTTATTTTTTTTTTCTAAGGGTTTTTTATGTTTTTAGTGTTTTTAATTTTTAGGTATTTTTAGGTCTTTTTAAGGAATTTTTTGTCATTTAGGATTTTCAGGGATTTGGGGGGGGGATGTTGTAGGATATTTTTGATGTTTAGGGTTTTATGCTTTGGGAGGTTAGGCATTTTTTATTTTTTAGTATTTTTATAGTTTTTTAGATTTTTTTAATGTTTTTTGGGGTTTAAAATATTTTTTAGAGTTTTTAGTTATTTTATGTTTTTAAGGATTTTAGGGTTTTTATGATTTTTAATAGTTTTATGGTTTTATGGAATTCTATTGTTTTGGATTTTTAGGGTTTTTGAGGTCTTTTATAATTTTTATCATTTTATGGGTTTTACTAATTTTAGTTTTTTAATATTTTCATAGGTTTTTCTGTATTTTTCAGTTTTTTATATTTTTACGGGGTTTTAGGGTCTTTTTTAGGATTTTATGGGTTTTGGGTATTTCGAGGGATTTAGGTATTTTTAATGGGTTTTAAGGAATTTTAGGGAATTTTACATTTTAATCACTTTTAATTCATTTTTAGGATTTTTTATTTTATTTTTTTATGAGTTTTGGCGGTTTTAGGATTTTTAGGATTTTACAGTTTCTTGGGTTTTTAGTGTGTTTTTAGTTTTTTGGCGTTTTAAGTGTGAATAGTTTTTATATTTTTTCTTATGTATTTTTTACTTTTTATGGGTTTTTATGTTTTCAAGGTTTTGTTATGATTTTTATGGTTTTTAGGGGTTTTTGGGATTTTTCGGGTTTTATGGATTTTATGGTTTTTAGGGTTTTTTATGGTATCTATGAGTTTTTTTAAGTTTCTTTTGGGTTTTATAAGTTTTTAGAGTTTTTAATGTTCAGGTTTTAAATTTTTTTAGTATTTTTAGTGGGTTTTATGGTTTTCATGGATATTTGGTTTTTTGGTTTTTAGCAATATATAGTGTATTTATAGTTTTTAGAGATTTATATGTTTTTTGGGATTTTTAGAGATTTTTAATATTTTTATGGTTATTTATTTTTTTAGTGATTTTGAAGGTTTTAAATGTTCTTTAGTGTTTTCAGGGTTTTATGGGTTTTGGGTTTTTAGGGGTCCTTTGAGTTTTTATGTTTTTAAATTTTTTCTAGAGTTATTTAACATTTATACAGGTTTAAAGAACATTAAGAGTTTTTATTGGTTTTTTAGGTCTTTTATTTGATTTTAGGTTTTTAAATAATTTAAGGGGTTTTGGGATTTTTTGGGTTTTTAGGGTTTTTAGAGTTTTTAGGATTTTATGGATTTCATTGGGGTTTTCATGTTTTTTAGGGTTTTTACATATTTATATATTTTTTGGATTTTTTTTGGTTTTTTATGGGGTTTTATGTTTTTAGGGATTTTGAGGGGTATTATTGGTTATTTGATGTTTTAGGGTTTTTTGAGTTTTTTGGGGTTTTTAGCATTTTTTAGGATTTTAGAAATATTTAGGATTTTGAGGTGTTTTATGTGTATTTTTTTAATGTCTTTAAATGCCTATTATGGGTTTTTAGGGTTTTGGGTGTTTTAGTAATTTATATGATTTTTAGTGATTTTTCACTATTTTTATAGTTTTTATAGTTTTTAGGGGATTTGATAGGATTTGGGGTTATTTGTGTTTTATGTTATTTTTAGTTTTTTTAGGTTTTTTATGTTTTTAGTGGGTTTTTTAGTTTAGGATATTTAATGGGTTTTTGGAGCTTTTTCGGGTTTGAAGTGTTTTTAGGTTTTTGTGGCTTTTATGGGTTTTCATAGTGTTTATTGGGTTTTAGGGATTTCAAGGGTTTTAGGTATTTTTACTGGTTTTTAAGGAATTTTAGGGAATTTCACATTTTAAGCAATTTTATTGCATTTTTAGGATTTTTTATTTTTTTTGGGATTTTATGAGTTTTGTGGGTTTTAGGATTTTTATGATTTTTTATGTTTTTGGGTTTTTAGTGTCTTTTAGGGTTTTTGGGGTTTTAAGTGTTAGTAGTTTTTTAGTTTTTTCTTATGTATTTTTTTTATTTATTTTTATGTTTTTAGGGTTTTGTTATGATTTTTATGGTTTTTAAGGATTTCTGGTATTTTTCAGGTTTTATGGATTTTAGGATTTTACAGTTTTTTTTGGAATCTATGAGTTTTTCTAAGATTCTTTTGGGTTTTATAGGTTTTTAGAGTTTTTAATGTTTCTAATAGTTTAAATATTTTTACTATTTTTAGTGATTTTTAGTGTTTTTATAGATATTAGGTTTTTTCAGTTTTAGCAGTATGTAGTGTATTTAGGGTGTTTATGGTTTTCTATGTATTTAGGGGGGTTTTTTATAGATTTTTAATATTTGTATGGTTTTTAAGTTTTTTTAGTGATTTTTAGGGTTTTAAATGTTCTTTAGTGTTTTTAGGGTTTTATGGGTTTTGGGTTTATAGGGGTCTTTGAGTTTTTATGTTTTTAATTTTTTGATAGAGTTCTTTAATGTTTATATAGGTTTAAAATATATTTATAGTTTTATTGGTTTTCTAGGGTTTTTATTGGATTTTAGGTTTTTAAATAATTTAAGGAGTTTTAGGATTTTTAGGGTTTTTTGTGTTTTCAGGTTTTTAAGGATTTATTTGGGGTTTTCATGTTTTCTAGGGGTTTTACATATTTATTTATTTATTTTGGGTTTTTTGGATTTTTTATGAGGTTTTATGTCTTTTAGGGATTTTGAGTGGTAGTATGGTTTTTTAGCTTTAGGGGTTTTTGAGTTTTTTTTGGGATTTTAGGATTTTTTAGGATTTTAGCAATTTTTTAGAATTTTGAGGTGATTTATGTGTTTTTATGTTTTTTTAATGTTTTTAATGTTTTATTATGGGTTTTAGGGATTTCAAGGTTTTTTGGTATATTTACTGGTTTTTAATATATTTTAGGGAATTTTACATTTTATGCACTTTTAGTGCATTTTTAGGATTTTTTTATTTTTTTGGGGGATTTTAGGGATTTTGGGGGTTTTAGGATTTTTATGATTTTTACTGTTTTTTGAGTTTTAGTCTCTTTTTTTGGGTTTTTAAGTGTTAATTTTTTTAATTTTCTATTATTTATTATTTATTTTTTATATATTTTTTGTTTTTTGGGTTTTGTTATGATTTTTTTGGTTCTTAGGGGTTTGGGGGATTTCTAGAGTTTTATGGATTTTAGGATTTTTACGGTTCTTCTGGTTTATATGAGTTTTTCTGAGTTTCTTTTGGGTTTTATATGTTTTTAGAGTTTTTAATGTTTCTATGGGTTTAAATGTTTTTTTTATTTTTAGTGATTTTTACGGTTTTTATGGATATTAGGTTTTTTTCGGTTTTCATCAATATATAGTGTATTTAGGGCTTTTATGGTTTTCTATTTTTTTAGGGTTTTTTATAGATTTTTAATATTTTTATGGTTTTTTAGTTTTTTTCGTGAATTTGATGGTTTTAAATGTTCATTAGTGTTTTTAGGGATTTATGGGGTTTGGGATTTTAGGGGGCCTTTGAGTTTTTAGGTTTTTAATTTTTTATTCTAGAGTTCTTTAATGTTTTTATACATTTAAAGGATTTTTATTATTTTTATTAATTTTTTAGGGTTTTTAATGGATATTAGGTTTTTAAATAATTTAAGGTGTTTTAGGATTTTTAGGGTTTTTAGGGTTTTTAGTGTTTTTAGTTTTTTAAGGATTTATTTGGGGTTTTCAAGGTTTTTAGGGTTTTTACATATTTATTTATTTATTTGATATTTTTTGGATTTTTTATTGTTTTTTATGTTTTTTTAGGGATTTTGAGGGGTAGTATGGTTTTTTGGGGTTTTAGGGTTTTTTTGAGTTTTTTGGGGTTTTTAGGATTTTGTAGGATTTTATAAATTTTTAGGATTTTGAGATGTTTTATGTGCTTTTATGTTTCTTAATGTTTTATTTTGGGTTTTTAGGGTTTTAGGTGTTTTAGTCATTTTTTAAATTTTTAGTGATTTTTATAGTTTTTATAGTTTTTAGGGGTTTTGTTAGGATTTGGGGTTATTTGTGTTTTATGTTTTTTTAGTTTTTTAGGGTTTTTAGGTTTTTAGGGGGTTTTATATTTTAGGGGCTTTACAGGGTTTTTCGAATTTTTTTGGGTTTGAAGTGTTTATAGGTTTTTGATGGTTTTATGGTTTTCATAGTGTTTTTTGGGTTTTTAGAGTATTTTAAATTTTTATGGAGATTAAGTTATTTTTAAGGTTTTTATGGATTATATTAGTTTTTATAGATTTTAAGGGTGTTTAGGGTTTTTAGTGTTTCCAGTATTTTTATTATTTTTTTGGGTTTTAGTTTAGGAGCTTTAATAGGGTTTTTAGGATTTTTTATGATTTTAGAAATTTTAGGATTTTGAGGTGTTTTATGTGTTTTTATGTTTTTTAATGTTTTTAATGTTTTATTATGGGTTTTTTAGGGTTTTGGGCATTTTAGTCAATTTTATGAATTTTTAGTGATTTTTCATGATTTTTACAGTTTTTATAGTTTTTAGGGGTTTTGATAGGACTTGGGGTTAGTTGCGTTTTATGGTTTTTTTACTTTTTTAAGTTTTTTATGTTTTTAAGGGGGTTTTTAGTTTTGTAGCTTTAATGGATTTTTATAGTTTTTTGGGGTTTGAAGTGTTTTTAGGTTTTGTGGATTTTGTGGTTTTCATAGTGTTTTTTGGGTTTTAGGGATTTCAAGGGTTTTAGGTATTTTTACTGGTTTTTAAGGGATTTTTGGGCATTTTACATTTTATGAACTTTTAGTACATTTTTAAGATTTTTTACTTTTTTTGGGATTTTAGGGATTTTGAGGGTTTTAGGATTTTTCTGATTTTTACTATTTTTTGGGTTTTAGTGTCTTTTTGGTTTTTTGAGGTTTTAAGTGTTAATATATTTTTAAATTTTTCTGAATTATTTTTTATTTTTTATTGATTTTTATGTTTTCAGGGTTTTTTTATGATTTTTATGGTTTTTATTATGGTTTTTAAGGTTTTGGGTGTTTTAGTCATTCTTATGAATTTTTGGTGATTTTCATGAATTTTAATGTTTTTATAGTTTTTAAAGGTTTTGATAAGATTTTGGGTTATTTGTGTGTTATGGTTTTTTTAGTTTGTTTAGGTTTTTTAGGTTTTTATGAGGGTCTCTAGTTTAAGTGCTTTAATGGGTTTTTTAGGTTTTTGTGTTAATATTTTTTTATTTTTTCTTATGTATTTTTTAAATTTTTATTGAATTTTATGTTTTCAGGGTTTTGTTATAAATTTAATGGTTTTAGGGGTTTTTGGGAATTTTTAGGGTTTTATGGATTTTAGGGTTTTTTTGGTTTTTTTGGTTTCAATGAGTTTTTCTGAGTTTCTTTTGGGTTTTACAGGTTTTTAGAGTTTTTAATGTTTCTAAAGGTTTAAATGTATTTTTAGTATTTTTAGTAATTTTAGTGATTTTTATGGTTTTTATGGATATTAGGTTTTTTTGGGTTTTAGAAGTATATAGTGAATTTAGGGTTTTTATTGTTTTCTATGTTTTTAGGGTTTTTAGAGATTTTTAATATTTTAATGGTTTTTTAGTTTTTTTAGTGATTTTGAGGGTTTTATATATTCTTTAGTGTTTTTAGGGTTTTTTGGGTTTTGGGTTTTTAGGGGTCCTTTGAGTTTTTATGTTTTTAAATTTTTTTTCTTGAGTTTTTTAATGTTTATATAGGTTTAAAGCATTTTTAGAGTTTTTATTGGTTTTGTAGGGTTTTTATTGGATTTTAGGTTTTTAAAAAATTTAAGGGGTTTTATAATTTTTAGGGTTTTTAGGGTTTTTAGTGTTTTAAGGTTTTTAAGGATTTCGTTGGGCTTTTAAAGGTTTTTATGGTTTTTACATATTTATTTATTTTTTTGTGAATTTTTGGATTTTTTTAGGGGTTTTAGGGTTTTTAGGGATTTCGAGGGGTAGTACGGTTTTTTTGGGTTTTAGGGTTTTTTGAGTTTTTTTAGGGTTTTTAAGATTTTTTAGGATTTTAGAAATTTTAATGATTTTGAGGTGTTTTATGTGTTTTTATTTTTTTTATTTTTTTTATTGTTTTATTATGGGTTTTTAGGTATTTCAAGGGTTTTAGGTATTTTTACTTGTTTTTAAGGGATTTTAGGGTATTTTACATTTTAAGCACTTTTAGAGAATTTTTAGGATTTTTTAATTTTTTTGGGATTTTAGGGATTTTGAGGGTTTTAGAGTTTTTGTGTTTTTTACTAATTTGTTTAGGAATTTATGAATTTTTTATTTTTTATGGATCTTTATGTTTTTAGGGTTTTGTTATGATTTTTATGGTTTTTAGGGGGTTTTGAGATTTTTTGGATTTTATGGATTTTAGGGTTTTTTTGGTTTTTTTGGTTTCTATGAGTTTTCTGAGTTTCTGTTGGGTATTATTGGTTTTTAGAGTTTTCAATGTTTCTAAGGGTTTAAATGTTTTTTTATATTTTCAGTGATTTTTAGGTTTTTTATCGATATTATATATTTTTGGTTTTTAGCAATATATAGTGTTTTTAGGGTTTTTATGATTTTCTAAATTTTTAGGTTTTTTTAGATATTTTTAATACTTTTATGGTTTTTTGGTTTTTTAGTGATTTAGAGGGTTTAATAGTTTAGTTTTATACTTTTATGGATTTTCTTTTGGTTTTTTAACTTTTTTAGGGGTTTATATGATTTTGAGGGGGTTTAGAGTTTTTAGAGTCATTTTAGGGTATTTATGGTTTTTTCATTTTTTAGGTTTTTAGGGGTTTTAATGGTTTTTAGGTTTTTACGTTTTTATTGGGGGTTTTCATGGTTTGTAGGGGTGTTATGTTTTAATGTATTTTTAGGGAATGTTTAGGCTTTTTTTGGGGTTTGGGGATTTTTGGGATTTTGAGGGTTTTAGAGGTTTTAGGTTTTTATGGTTTTTCGAGTTTTTAGGTTATTAGCGGTTACATGTTTTTAGGTTTTTATGTTTTTTTAGGGGTTTTCAGGTTTGTCAGTGTTTTTTAATTTTTAATTATTTTTAGGTCTTTTAAAGGTTTTTTGTTGTCATTTGGTATTTTTAGAGATTTGGGTGGTGGGGGTTGTAGGATGTTTTTGGGGTTTAGGGTTTTAGGGTTTGGAGGGGTCAGGGGATTTTAATTTTTTAGTATTTTTATAGTTTTTTTTATTTTTTAATGCCTTTTGGGTTTTAAAAGATTTTGTACAGTTTTTAGTTGTTTTATGTTTTTATGTATTTTAGGGTTTTTATGATTTTTATGAGTTTTGTTTTTTTTAAGTATTTTAATATTTTTGGGTATTTTAGATTTTTTAGGTCTTTAAGAATTTTTATCATTTTATAGGTTTTACCGCTTTTAGTTTTTTAAAATTTTCTTAGGTTTTTCCGGATTTTTCAGGTTTTTATATTTTTAGGGGTTTTTAGGGCCTTTTTATGATTTTATGGGTTTTAGGGATTTCAAGGGTTTTAGGTATTTTTATTGGTTTTAAAGTATTTTAAGTAATTTTACATTTTAACCAGTTTTAGTTCATTTTAATGATTTCTTACTTTTTTTAGGATTTTGAGGGTTTAAATAATTTTATGATTTTTACTATAATTTGTTTTTTAGTGTCTTTTTGGTTTTTTGGGGTTTTAAGTGTTAATAGATTTATAATTTTTTATTATGTATTGTTTTTTATGGATTTTTTTGTTTTCTATGTTTTGTTATAATTTTTATGGTTTTGGGGGTTTTGGGGGTTTTCAGGTTTTATGGATTTTAGGGTTTTAACGGGTTTTTTGGTTTCTATGAGTTTTTCAGATTTTCTTTTGGGTTTTATATGTTTTTAGAGTTTTTATTATTTCTAAGGTTTTCAATTTTTTTTATTATTTTTAGCGATTTTTGGTTTTTTATGGATATTAGGTTATTTATGGTTTTTAGCAGTATATAGTGTATTTAGGGTTTTTATGGTTTTCTATGTTTTTAGTATTTTTTAGATATTTTTAATATTTTTATGGTTCTTTAGTTTTTTTTCATGATTTTGAGGGTTTTAAATGTTCTTTAGTCTTTTTGAGGCTTTATGGTTTTTATAGGGTTTTTTGGGGTTTTTATGGTATTTTAATTTCATTGGGAGATTAAGGTATTTTATGGTTTTTATAGATTATTAGGGTATTTATAGATTTTGATGGGGTGTTGGGTTTTTAGGGTTTTTAGTATTTTTTAGGTTTTTGGTGTTTTGAGTTTTTTGAGTTTATGTTTTTAGGATTTTCAGGGGGATTTTTTTGGATTTTTTACGTTTTTAGGTATTTTTTGGGATTTTTAAATTTTTTATGGTTTTTTGGGTTTTTAGGGTTTTTGTGGGTTTTTAGAGTTTTTAGGATTTTAGGTTGTTATGTTTTTTTGATGTTTTTTTATTTTTTATGGTCATAAAAGTTTTTTATATTGTTTTCACTTTTTTAAGAGTTTTAATATTTTTTATATTTTTTGTGGTTATTTTGGTGGTTTTATGGTATTTTACAGTTTTCTTGGTTTTTAAGGGTTTTAATAAGTTTTAGAGTTTTTAGGGTTTTTAGGGCTGTTAGCGTTTTAGGGTTTTTTTATTGTGTTTAATGTGTTTTTATATTTTTAAGGTTTTCGTTGGGGATTTAGGTTCTTTTATGATTTCTAGGATTTATAGTAATATTTTCGGATTTTAGTTGTTTTTAATGGTTTTTGGGATTCTGAGGGTTTTTAGTGTTTTTAGGGTATTTTAGGCTTTTAAGAATTTCATAGGGTTTTCATGAGATTTTTTTTACTTATTTAGGTATTTTTAGGTATTTTTAAAATATTTACATTCGTTTTGGGTTTGTATGTATTATTTGGGGTTTTTTGGGTATTTTAGGGTATTTAGGTTTTTTTGATTTATTTGGGGTTTTTTGTTTTAGTTTTTTCGATATTTGATTTTTTTAGATTTTTAGAGGGTTTTTTTACCATTTTTGGGGTTTAAATAGTGTTTAGTTTTTTTATTAATTTTTAGTGTTTTATGGTTATTTAGGGGTTTTAAGGTTTTTAGGGGTTTTAAGGTGTTTTAGTGTCTTTTTAAGAGATTTTAGGTTTTTTATTATTTTGAGGTTTTTAGGGGTTTGAATTGTTTTTAGGTTTTTAAGGTTTTCTTATCATTTTTTCAAGGTTTTTTATATTTTAGAGTTATATATTTGGTTTTAGGTTTTTATGGTATTTTATGGTTTTTAGGGATTTTGATGGGTTTTTAGGTTTTTAGTAATTTTACGGTATTTAGGGTATTTAGGATTTTTCATTTTATAGGTTTTTATGGTTGTTAATTTTTCTTTTTGTTTTTTATGATTTCTTAAGGTTTTTTAGGATTTTTATATTTTTTATGTTTTAGGGCTTTTAAGGTATTTTTTGTATTTTTATGGGTTTTTATGATTTTAGGGACTTTGAGGGTTTTTTGTTTGAGTTTTTTTTGGGTTTTTTGGGTTTTTAAGGTATTGTAGGATTTTTAATTTTTTTTAACATTTTTAGTGTTTTTGAAGGATTTTAATAGTTTTTAGTGATTCTTTTGTGTTTTTATGGTTTTTATGTTTTTTAGGATTTTGGGGATATTTATGGTTTCTAGAGGGTTTTAGGGTCTTTTTTGGGTTTTTATGTGTTTTGGGGTTTTTTAAATTTTTAGTGGTTTTATGTTTTTTTAATTATTTATGGTTTTCCTAGGATTTTGGGATTATTGGAATTTTTAAGCATTTTAGGGATTTATAGGATTTTCATGGTTTTGTAGGGTTTTTATCATTTTTTAGGTTTTGGGGGTTCTGTTTTTATTAGGTTTTTAGTATTGTTTGTGTTTTTGGGGGGTTTTAGTGTTTTTAGGTCTTTAAATTTTTATCTAGTTTTTTAGGGATTTTGTGTTTTTTCATTTTTAGTGATTTTTATGGATTTTTTTCTTTTTAAGGTCTTTGAGGGTTTTTAGTGTCTTTTAGGGGGTTTTTTAGTTTTTTTGTTTGTAGGGATAATAGGGTTTTTTTAGTTTTTTAGGATTTTTTCTTTTTTTATATATTTTATGAATTTAGGGGTTTATAGAGTTTTTTGAGTTTTTAGTGGGTGTTTAGGGTTTTTATTGATTTTTTGGTTTTTTAATTTTTTTGGGTTTTATGGTTTCTAGGGTTTTTAGAAATTTTTAGGGTTTTTACCCCTTTTGGAATATTCATGGATTTTATGTTTTGTAATTTTTTAAGGTTTTCATAGTATTTTCAGGGTCTTTTTTGATTTTAGAGATTTTTAGGAATTATTTATCATTTTTATTTTGTTTAGGATTCTATTTATTTTTAGGGGTTTTAGTGTTTTTTTGGTTCTTTAGGTTATTATAGTTTTTTGGGTTTTTAGGTGTTTTTTCAGTTTTTAGGGGGTTTTAAGGTTTTTAAGTGTTTTTACACATTTTTATGCATTTAATGGGTTTTTTATATTTTTTATAGGTTTTTATAGGTTTTAGGGTTTTTAATGGTTTTTTAATGTTTTTATTGTTTTAGGGGTTTTAGTGACATTTAGTTATTTTAAGGTTTTTAGCATTTTTTATAATTTAGGGGGTTTAACTATTTTAGCTTTTTATAGATTTCTTAGGGAATTTTGGGGTGTTTTTGGGGTGTTTTAGTTTTTAGGGATATTTAGGGTTTTCTAGGATTTTGAGGGTTATCTATGATTTTTTAAGATTTTGGTTATTTTTAGGGATTTTAAGGGGTTTTAGGGTTTATAACATTTTTTAGGTTTTTAAGGGTTTCTTAGGGGTATTTTGGGGTTTTAGTGTTTTTATGTTTTTTAGGGTTTTTTAAAAAAATTAGTATTTTTGTGGGTTTTATGGTTTTAGGGATTTTTGGTGTTTTATAGTTTTTAGGGGTTTTAGGGTTTTTATGGGTTTTTTGAGTTTATATTGTGGTTTAAATATTTCTTCATTTTTTAAACATTTGTAGGGTTTTGAACTTTTTTAGTGTTTTTAGTGGGTTTTTAGGTTGTATAGGTTTTTAGGGTTTTATGGTTTTTCAGTGTTTATACTATTTAGGGTTTTTATTGATTTTTTTTGATTTTTTTAAGGTTTAGGGGTTTTATATGTTTTTTGGTTTTTTAGGACTTCTATGGGTTACTCTGGTTTTTTTATGTTCTTATGGATTTTTATTGATTTTTAAGGATTTATTTGCATTTACGATTTTTAGTGATTTTGAGGGGTTTTAGGGTTTTGAATGTTTTTATTGTTTTTTTAATTTTTAATTTTTTTCAATTTTTTTTCGAAGATTGCAGATTTTAGAGTTTTTTAATGTTTTTATAGGTTTAAAAGGGTTTTTTTAGGTTTTAGTGGTTTTATAGTTTTTAAGGGTTTTTAGAGTTTTAAGGGTTTTATGGTTTTTAGGGATTTTTAGTATTTAGGGTCCTTTAAGGATTTTAGTGTTTTTAATGTTTTTTATGGTGTTATATTTTGTTAGGTTTTTTAATTTTTCTTAGAGGTTTTCAGTTTTATTTTGTGGTTTTAAAATTTTAGGAATTTTTAAGGCTTTTTTATGTTCTTATGGGGTTTTCGGGGATTTAAAGATTTTGAGGGTTTTTAGGATTTTTCAGTGTTTTAGGGTTTTTAGGTTTTTTATGGGTTCTGTGTGTTTTTAGGTTTTATAGTTTTCGTAGGGTATTTGAAGGGTTTTTTTGTTTTTATGGATTTTTAGTGCATTTTTTGGATTTATTTTTTGGGATTTTATGGATTTTTAAGGTTTTCAAGTTTTTAGGGCTTTAAGATGTATTAGGATATTTATGTTTTTTGGTTTTTTTAGTTTTTTAGAGGTTTAAGTATTTTTAGGTTTATAAGATTTTCATAGTGGTTTTCAAGGTTTTAGGGTTTTTATGTTTATTTATTTTTCACACCTTTATGGATTTTTATGTTTTTTTATATTTTTTGAGGGGTTTTTGGGTTTTTTAGCATTTTTCGCATTTTTTAGTTTTTAGGAGTTTTATGTTTTTAAAGGTTTTTCTGTTTTTCTTATGGTTTTTAGGTTTTTTTAAATTTATTGGGATTTTTTAGGATTATTATGATTTTTAGGGATTTTAGGTGTTTTATGGTTTTAAGGTTTTTATGGGTTTAATGGTTTTTTATGTTCTTTGAATTTTTTTAGTTTTTATGGTTTAAAGGTTTTTTTAGATTTTTAATGTTTTTAGCGATTGAAAGAGATTTTATAGTTTTTATGGGTTTTTTTTGGGTCTTTTGGGTTTTTAGGGTTTTTAAGGTTTTACAGTTTTTAGGGTTTTTTTGGTTTGTAGAATTGTTATGGCTTTTTTTGTTTTTTATTTTTTTATAAGTTTTAAATGTTTTTATATTTTTATGTAATTTCTTAGTGTTTTCAAGGGTTTTATGGTTCTTTATGTTTTTAGGAATTTTTTGGGATTTTTATATTTTTATGGGGTTTTAGGGTTTTTAGGGACAATGCGAGTTTTTAGGGTTTTCTAGATTTTTTTAATGTATTTATGAGTTTAATGGGTTATTAGATTTTGTAGTGGGGGTTTATTTTTTTGATGGGTTTTAGGATTTTTTATGGTTTTAATGGTTTTTATTTTTTTTTTGGTTTTTATGGGTTTTTAGATTTTTTATTATTTTTAATATTTTTCGAGGTTTTATGTGTTTTTATATTTTTATGGATTTTATGGCCCTTTTTGAATTTTTATGGTTATTAGGGTTTTAGTTATTTTTAGGGTTTTATGTTTTAACGGTTTTTATTGTTTTTATGGGATTTTCCATTTTTTAAGTTTTTAAGGGTTTAGTATTTTTAGGTTTTAAGGAAATTTTAGAGATTTATAGGGTTTTAGGGTTTTTTACATTTTATATATTTTAAGGATTTTTATTTGTTTCAGGGTTTTTAGGGATTTTGATGGTTTTTAGGATTTTTAGGGGTTTTAGGGTTTTTTAGTTTTTTTGGTCTTTTTGAGATTTTTATGGATTTTAAGATCTTTTTAGAGTTTTAAAAAAATGGGGTTTAAATGGATTGGATTTTATTTTGTTTTTTTAGGGTTTTTGGGGTATTTTATGGTTTTTAGAAATATTTATGATTTTTGTGGATTTTAAGGATATTTAAGGATATTCAGTGTTTTTATAATTTTTTAGGTTTTTTGTTGTTTTAAGTGTTTTTAGGTTTTTAAATTTTTATAAAGGTTTCTTGGGGTTTTGGAATTTTTTATTATTTGGGATTTTTTGGGTTTTTTGATATTTTTGTAGTTTTTATGGTTTCACAAATTTTGAGGTGTTTTAGGGTTTTTATGATTTTTTGGGTTATAGGGGTTCTTAAGAGATTTTTAAGGTCTTAAGGAGTATTATATTATATAAAATTTTTTGGGGTTTAATTGGTTATTAGGATTTTTAGTGGGGATTAGGGTTTTTTACGGTTTTAGGGTTCTTTATGGTTTTTAGGTTTTTTTTTGATATTTTGGGGTTTTATGTTTTTTAGGGCATTTAAGGGTTTTTAGTGTTTTTAGGGTTTTAGGGTTTTTAAGTGTTTTTAATTTATTTATGGTTTTCGTAGATTTTTTAGTATTTTTAAGTATTTTTAGGGTTTTTGGGATTATGATGAATTTTAGGGTATTTTTGGGGTTTTAGTGTTTTAGGGATTTTTTTAGTTTTTTTTTGTGTTTTTTGTGCTTTATAAGGTTTTATAGATTTTTAGAATTTTTTTTATCTATTTAGGGGTTTAATGGAATTTATATTTTTTAATGGGTTTTTTATGGTTTTTTTGGTTTTTTGGGTATTTAAGGGTTTTAGGGGTTTTATAGTTTTTAGGGTTTTAGGTGTTTTTAGGGGTTTTGTATTTTTAGGTGTTTAGTGGTGTTTTTTTAGTGGTTCCTTAAAATTTTTCTAGGTTTTTTTTTTATTTATTTTTAGGTCATTTAGGGTGTTTATTATTATTTTAGTATTTTTATGGATTTTTAAGGGTTTTGGGGTATTTAGGATTTCTAGGGTTTTTCATAATTTCATGGTTTTTTGGGTTTTTAGTTGTTTTCTTGAGTTTTTTAGTGTTTTTAAGGTTTTTAATATTTTTTTATTTTTTTAGGGTTTTAAAGTTTTTTTTAAGTATTTAGTGTTTTTATGTGCTTATCATTTTAGAGTATTTTATAGTTTTTTTTGGAGTTTTATAGTTTTTAGGGGTTTTCTTGTTTTTCGGACTTTTATTGTTTTTAGTTTTTATTTGGTTTTTTAGTGATTTTATATATTTTTTTGGTTTTTAAGGTTTTTCATAGGGGTTTTCAAGGTTTTTAATGTTTTTGACATTTCTGGGAATTTTTTTTGCTATTTAAGAATTTTTTTGTGGTTCTTAGGGGTTTGGGGTTTTTAGGGTTTTTAGGGTATTAATGTTTTTACGGTTTTTAGAATTTTAAGGAATTCGAGAGTTTTTAAGTGATTTTAGGTTTTTATTTTTTCCATATGGGATTTTAGGGTTATTACATATATTTTCAGTTTAAATGATTTTTATAGCTTGTTAAGTATTTTTAGGGTTATTGTTGTCTTTTTTCAGATTTTGAGGTTTTTAGGGTTTTTATAGAATTTCAGGATTTTAGGGTTTTATGTGTTTGTTGAATTCTTTTTGATTTTAAGGTTGTTTATATTTTTCAACATTTTTATGTTTTTAAATTATTTTTAGAGTTTTTAAAGCTTTAGTATTTTTATATTTTTTTAGGGTTTTTATGTTTTTAGGGGTTTAAATATTTTTATGGTTTTTAGGGTTTTATAGGGTTTTAGGGTTTTTAAAGTTTTTTATGTTTTTTCATGAGTTTTAAGTGTTTTTTTGGTTTTTAATAATTTCTTAGTTTTTTTCACATTTTTCTGGATTTTTATGTATTTTTTCAGGTTTATGTGGATTTTTCCAGTTTTTATAAATCTTGATGGGTTTTATGGTTTTTTAGATTCTTTAGGGTTTTATGGGTTTTAACGTTTTTTAGTTTTTTAGGGGGTCTTAATTTTTTTAGGTTTTAATGTTTTTATTAGGAGTTTTCATTGTTATTATGGTTTGTATGTTTTTAGGTATTACAAATTATTTTTTTATGATTTTTATATGTTTTAAGGGTTTTTTGGTTTTTTAGGTATTTTTTTTTGGGATTTTTACGGTATTGTTACTTTTTGGGTTTTATGGGTTTTTTTGAGTTTTTTAGGTTTTTAAGGTTTTTTTATATTTTTTAAATGATTTTCATTATTTAAAGGGTTTTTGAGTTTTAGTGTTTTTTTTGTTTTAATGGGTTTTAGGGTTTTTTAACATTTTAAGGGCAGAAGACAGCTCGGGGCCAGGCTATTCCTGTCCCCCACAAAAATTTATTATAAAAAAGAGTCACAACAAATAAGGGAGGGGTGGGGTCAATCAACCCACACCCAAAAACCATGGACACCCCCTCAAAACCCAAAGGTTCCCGAAAAACCCAAAAGGCATAGAAAACTATACAAAGGAGGAAAACCAAAGCATCTCTGACAACGTCTCCTAGCCAAACAGAAACCAGAAGCAGTTCAAAATCAGCACCTTCAACACCTCCCATCCACGAAGCAACCAACACCCAGCTTCACTGTATCCAATCTCCATTACCTCCTCGCCAACCATATCAACTGCAAACATCATAGAACCAGGACTAGAATCATAAAAAGCAGCTTTATCACAACCTAGACATACAGAAACCAACATACCACACCTCATTTTCAGACAACTAGTTACTCTTTCAAACAAACATTGCCAAGCAGCCCCCTTCCACCTCAGCAACCAGCAGCACCAATTCCTCTCAACCCCACCATAAAGAAATTACAACACCCACCACCTCCAGTCCTCAAGGAAAGAGGCCACCAAAGTCTAATAGATCATCATCTAGAAATTCAATATCCAATCAAAAATCAGTAACAACTTAGGAAAAAACCAACAACCAGCAGCATAAATCATACAACCGCTCAGAAACTAGCTACTATCTCCTCCCAGACAGACGGGTTCCAGCATGCCACCATATCCAAACACACAAGACCACCAGAACCCACGCCTAAACCCATTCCGCACCATCCAAAACTCCTTAAACTCATCATTCAGCAACAACAACTACTCACAACCAAACCAGCCACAAATCAAAAACCTGCAGTCCAGCAAATCAAAAGGAACACAACACAAAAAGGCCAGACCTTCCTCAGCAGCAAGACCCAAGAGAAAGGAAGAGGAACCAGAAAAGAGAACCTGCATTTTCCCACATTGCATCCTCCATAACCCGTCGCAAAACCAGAAAACCCACCAAGACCATCCTTGGGTCCAAATGAGAAGTGCAAGTATGAGCGCAGGATCGAGAACACCACCGCCAAGAAGCCGCAAAGCCCGTCGTATCCACCATTCAGCGAAGTGAAGCCAAAACTCACCCAGACAATGCCACCAGATTGTCTTTCCACACTAGAGATCATATCCAATGAACCGGACACCAAGAGACCTGAACAACCTAGACCAGACCCAGATCTGACATGAATTCCTGAAATTCATGCCAAGCGCGCCTCTGCTCAGTAATCAAATCATTCGTCTCACCTTCATTACACCATCGCAAAACCAGAGAGACCTGTGAGAATTTAGATCTGGAGTCATCTTTGAGATTTGATTAGTCGTTGACCGGGAAGGGGCCAACCAAGAATGCAAGATCTTTCCACCAACTCACCAACGTGAGCAGCCGCATCTAACCCTGAACCAAAAAATCTCCCAAGACCACGCCCAAGCCACCGAGAGATCATTAATGCTTCCAAGGAGAAGCAACGATCCATCAAGGATAGGGGTGACGATGATGGATATCGAGAAGGGAGAGCACCAGGAGACTCAACATCAATCTCCCTTTTTATGGGTTTTTAACATTTTAAGGGGGTTTTATGGGTTTTAGGGATTTTAGGGTTTTTAGGGTTTATATGGTTTTCAGTGTTTTTAGAGAATTTTAGGTTTTTAGGTGTTTTATATATTTTTGGTTTTTAAGTTTTTGTTTGGTATTTTCTATGTTTTTAGGGTTTTTTTAACTTTTTTCAGGATTTTTAGGGAAGTTTTCGGATTTTTATGGTTTTTAGGGGTTTTAGTGATTTTGAGGGTTGTGTAAGGCCTCAGGGTTTTTCTGGGTTTTTTACTATTTTTTGAGTTTTTTGTGGGTTATATTTTAAATATTTTTAAATTTTTAAGGATTTTGAATGGTTTTTATATTTTTCTATGGTTTTAGTGTTTTTATGTGATTTTAGGGTTTTTATAGCCTTTGGGGTTTTATGGTTTTTAAGGGTGTGTTGGGTTTTCTAGAGTTTTGAGGATTTGATAATATCTTAGGGTTTTTGTGTTTTTATGTATTTATAGTTTTTTAAGGTATTCTTTAATTTTTTGTAAAGGTTTTTTTAATTTTTCTATGTTTTAAGGGATTTTTAGAGATTTTTATGATTTTTGGGGGTTTGAGGGTTTTTATGGATTTTAAGGGTTTTTAGTTTTTTTGGGTTTTGGGTTTTTGGTTCCTTATTATTTTTTGGGTTTCTAGAAGTTTTTTTATTTTTAGGGTTTTTTAACGTTGTTAAGAGTTTTATTAACATTTTAAGGGTTTTAAGGGTTTTTTTGATCAGTTAGTGTTTTTGTCATTTATATGGGTTTTTAGGATTTTTATGTTTTCTAGGAATTTTTTGATTTTAATGGTTTTTAGGGGTTTTAGGTACTTTTATATTTTTCTCATATTTTTTATATTTTTTAGGGTTTTATTAATTTTTAGGTTTTGAATTTTTTATGGGTTTTCGGGTTTGTTAGTATATTTTACGTTTTAGGTATTTCTAGGGATTTTATCGATTTTTAATATTTTTAGGGTTTTAAGAGGTCTTTTTGATTTTTAAGGTTTATAGGGGTTTTGGGTATGTTATGGGTTTTTAGTAAATTTTTAATGGTTTTAAAGTTTTTATGTGTTTTTATGGTTTTATTAGAATTTTTCTAGGTTTTTAGGTTTTTTATGTTTTTTATGTTTTTTATGATTTTTATGATTTTTATGGATTTTTCGTGTTTTTTGGTAGTTAGGGGGGTTTTAGGGATTTTAGGGTTTTTATGGGTTTTGTGGGGTTTTAGGTGTTTTTGAGTTTTTTTGGGTTGGAACGTTTTTTAAGATTTTATTCACATTTTTCGGGTTTTATAACGATTTTAGAGTTTTTAGTGGGTTTTTAGTGTTTACATGGGTTGTTAGGGTTTTTTGTTTTTAGGGGTTTTTATGGTTTTTAGGGGTTTTTTCGGGTTTTTCGAGTTTTATGGTTTTTATGAGTACTGGGTTTTTTGGGTTTTTAGCGTTTTTAGCTTTTTATGGGTTTTGAGTATTTTTTGTTTTTTATGGTTTTCATAGGGTTTTTCTAGGAATTTAGAGTTTTTATATTATTAATGATTTCTGTTGGGTTTTTATGATTTTTCAGTTTTTTTTTGTTTATAGGGATAATGGATGGTTTTAGGGTTTTTTAGGGTTTTTGGTTTTTAGGGGTTTTAGTGTTTTTAGGTTTTTAGGGGGTTTAACTGTTTATAGGTTTTTATTTTTTTTATTTTTTTATGGTTTTTGGATTTTCTAAATATTTTTATGGGATTGATGGGATATATAGTTCTTTGTGTGTTTTATGATTTAATTGATTTTTAAGACTTTTATGTTTTTAGGGGTTTTTTAGTATTTAGGTTGTTTAACTATTTTATGGTTTTTATGGATTTCATGGTTTTTATCTTTTTTTTTTATTTCAGGGGTTCTAAGTGTTATTAGGTTTTAAATTTTATCCTAATCTCTATAAACGGTTTGAGGATATTTTTTCATTTTCGTGATATTTAAGGATTTTAATTGTATTTTGGGTTTATAGGAATTTTGAGGGGATTTAGGGTTTTTTAGGTTTTTGGCGTTTTTTATGGTTTTTATAATTTTTTGGTTTTTTTGGGAGTTAATTATTTTTGTATTTTTAAGGTTTTATTTGGGGTTTTAGGGGTTTTATAGTGTTAATGATTTTAGGTATTTCCGTGATTTTTTGTTTATTTTTATATTTTATTAGTTTTTTTAGGGTTTTGAAGGTTTATGGGGGGTTTTCATTTTTTATATTTTTAATGGTTTTTTCTATTTTTTGGGTTTTTTGAGTTTTTTTGGGTTATAAAGGTTTTCTATATTTTATAATGTTTTTAGGGTTTAAAAGGGTATTTAGATTTTTTTAGTGGTTTTTAGGATTTTTATGTATTTTTAGGGGTTTTTGTATTTTTAGTGGGTTTTAGGGTTTTTAGGGTCTAAGAGTTTTTTTAATATTTTTAGTTTTTTTATTGTTTATGGATTTTGAGAGTTTTTAGTTTTTTAAGGTCTTATAAAGTTTTTTCAAGGTTTTTATGATTTATTATGTTTTTACAAATTACTTGGGATATTTTTGGATTTTTTGGATTTTTTATGGTTTTAGGGATTTTAAGGGTGTTTAGGGTTTTTAGGATTTATAAGGTTTTAGGGATTTCTGAGTTAATGGTATTTTTGGGTTTTAGTATTTGTTGTGGTTTTTTGGGGATTAAAGTGTTTTTTAGGTTTTTATGGTTTTTAAGGGTTTTCAGGGTTTTTGGGGGGTTTTTATGTTTTTATAGATTTTTTATAATTTTTAGGGATTTTTTGGATTTTTTTGGGATTTTAGAATTTTTGTGGTTTTTTTTATTTTAGGGTTTTTTATGAACTTTTTTTAAATTTTATTTTTTTGAATAGTTTTTAAAAAAAATTAGGGGTTTGAAGGATTTTTATAGTTCTCTAGTTTATGGTTTTTATGGACTTGTAGGGGTTTTACTGTTGGGGGGGGGGGGGTTATGGTTTCTGGATTTTTAAGGTTTTTAGAATTTTTAGGGACTTCGATTATTTTAGTTTTTAAGGGTTTTCTTAGTGTTTTTATGTTTTCAGATATTTTTATGTATTTTTTAGGATTTTTATGATTTTTTATGTTTTCTAAGGATATTGAGGGGTTTTATGGTATTCTAGGATTTTTTTCGTTTTAGGGATATTTAGGTTTTTAGGGTTGTTAAGTATTTAAGGCTTCTAATATTTTCTTTCGGTTCATCAAATTTTAAGTATTTTTTATTTTTGAGTGAATTTTAGGAATTTTTTTAGGATTTTTATGGTTTTTATGGGTTATTATGGGATTTTATGGTTTTTAGGTTATTTAGAGTTTTTCGTGTTTTTTTAGTTTTTTGGTTTTTTAGTGGTTTTATGTGTTTTTTGGGTTTCAATTTTTTAGGTTGGTTTTCCTATATTTTTATATTTTTGTAGTTTTTGGTGCTGCTTTGTGGTTTTTTTGGTTTTTATGGTCTTTTAGGGTTTTAGAGATTTTTAGGGGTTTAGGGTTTTTTTACAGATTTCTTGGTTTTTATGGTTTTTTTGGGTATTTAGGGTTTTGGATTTTTTTATGGGGTTTTATGGTTTTTATATTTTTTAATTTTTATAGATTTTTAATGGGTTTTTAGAGTTTTTAGTGGGTTTTAGGGTTTTTATGTGGTTTAGGGTTTTATTTCATTTTTAGGGGTTTTAATGGCCTTTAGGGGTTTTAGTGTATTTTTTGGGTTTTATTATTTTTAGGTTTTTATGGATTTAAAGTGTTTTTTGGTTTTTAAGATTTTATTTGGGGTGTTTGTGGTTTTTAGGATTTTTTATGTTTTTAGGAATCTTTATAGATTCTTTGGGATTTTTATCGATTTTTGGCATTCTATTGGTTTTTAGGGTTTTTTTGGTTTTTAGGGTTTTTAGGGTTTTTAAGGTCTTTAGAAGTATTAATGTTTGTTATGTTTTTAGGAACATTAATTTTTTTGGTTTTTAAGGTTTTATTATGGTTTTTAGGTTTTTAGAGTTTTTAAATTTTTTGGTATTTTTACGGATTTTTTGGTTTTTTATGATTTTTTATGTTTTTTATGGAATTTGAGTGTTTTTTTGGTTTTTAGGTTTTTTAGGGTTTTATAATTTTTTGAGTTTTTCAGGGTTTTTAATGTTTTTTAGAGTTTCTTCTTAACATTTTTAGGGATTTAATGGGTTTTGGAGTTTTTAGGGGTTTTAGGGTTTTATGGGTTTCTTGGACTTTTACGGATTCTAGGGGTTTTATGGTTTTTAGGGGTTTTAGTGTTTTTCAAAGGTTTTAGGGTTTTTAGTATTTTTTTTAATTTTAGATGTTTTATGTGTTTTTAGGTTTTTAAGGTTTTATTAGTTATTTTACTGGTTTTTAGGGTTTTTAATGTTTTAGGGATTTTTATGGATTTTTTTCTTTTTATTTTATCTTAACATTTTTAGGGATTTTGAGAGTTTTAGGGTTTTTAGGGATTTTTTTGTTTATTTTGGTTTTTAGGGGGGGTTTATTTATTTTATGTTTATAGGTTTTTTAATCTTTTTTTACCTTTTATGGGTTTAAATGGTTTTTAGAGTTTTAGGGATTTTAAGGGGGATTTTATGGGGTTTTTTTGCCTTTATGTTTGTTAAAGGTTTTGGGGTTTATGGGGTTTAGTGTTTTAGGGCCATTTTGGGTTTTTAGCACTTTTAAGTGTTTTTAGGAGTTCTAAGTGTTTTTATGTTTTTATGTTTTTCTTAAGGTTTTTATACTTGTTTATGTTTTAGGGATGTTTATGGAGTGTTTAGGAATTTATGATTTTTAGGATTTTTAGGGTATTTGAGGGATTTTAGGGGTTTTTTAGAGTTTTGCGGGATGTTATAGTTTTTATGGGTTTCTTTAAATTTTCATAGTTTTTAATGTTATTTAGAGTTTTTTAAAAAATTTGGGGTTTAAATAATTTTTAGATCATTTAGTGACTTTTATAGGTTTTAGGTGTTTTTAAAGGTTTTTGGGGTTTTATGTTTTTTATGGGTTTTAGGGGTATTAATGTATTTTAGGTTTTTAATGAGTTTTATGAGTTTTTATTTTTTAAGTATTTCTTATGGTTTTCCAAGGTTTTTAGAAAATTTAATGTTTTTATGGATTTTTATGGAGTTTTTTATGATTTTATGGGGTTTTGGGTTTTTAGAGGTTTTGAGGGTTTTTATTGTTTTTATATCATTTTAAGTTTTAGGATTTTTGTGTTCTTTTAGGTTTTGTTGGTTTTTTAGGGATTTTAGAGATTTTTACATTGTCTAGGATTAATTAGTATTTTTAGGGGTTTTATGATTTTAAGGTTTGTATAGATATTTTGGGTGTTTTAGGTATTTTAAGTTTTTTTGTGTTTTTAAGCTTGTTTGGAGTTTTTTTTCATTTTTAGTAATTTAAAGGGTTTTAGAGTTCGTAGTAGATTTTTATCTTTTAAATTGTTTTAAATTTTTTTCTATGATTTTATGGGTTTTAGGGTTTTAGGGTTTTTAGCATTTTTTCATTATTTTTAAGTATTATTTGGTTTTTTTGTTTTTCTTAGAGAATTTAAGGGTTTTAGGGTTTTTTACATTTTAGGGGTTATTATTGATTTTTTAGGATTTTTATTTTTTTAGGATTTTAAGGGATTTTTAGGGGTTTTAATGTTTTCATTAAGGTTTTTATGGTTTTTTAAGGGTTTTGCGGTTTTGCGGTTTTTAAGGTCTTTTAGGATTTTAGCTATTTTTAGTGTTTTAGGGGTTTTAATTATTTTTAGGTATTCATGGTTTTGTTTGGGTCCATCATAGTTTTAGGGTTTTTATGTTTCTTGAGATTATTAAGGATTTTTTTTTATTTTTATGCGTTTTTTGGTTATTTTGAGGGTTTTTTAGTGTTTTTCGGAATTTTTTGTGTTTTATGGTTTTTTGTATTTTAGGTTTATTTTATTTTTTAGAGGGTTTTATGGTTTTTTAGAGTCTTTTAATGTTTTTATGGACTGAAAGGGTTTAGAGAGTTTTTATTTTTTGGATTTTATGGGGTTTTAGATTTTTAAGGGCTTAGGGTTTTATGGTTCTTATGGTTTTTAAGGTTTTTTTGGGTTTTTAGCTTTTTTTGATTTTATAAGGGTCCTAATTATTTTTAGGTTTTAATTGTTTCCCATGGTTTTTTTAGGTTTTTAGGTTATTCTATGTTTTTTGGGATTTGGGATCTTTTTAAGGATTTTTAGGGATTTTTAGTATTTTTGGATTTTTTGAGGGTTTTAGGGGCTTTTAGGTTTTTGGATTTTTCAATATTTTTAGTGTTTTTAGGTGAGTAGGGGTTTTAACTGATTGTAATATTTTTATGTTTTTCTTCGAGTTTTTTACAGTTTTTAATGTTTTTTACATTTCATGGCATTTTTAGGGTTTTCTAGGGATTATTTGTTGTTTTAAGGGGTTTGGGGGGGGTTTGGGTTTTAGGGTTTTTATTGTTTTTGGGGTCTTTTTGGGATTTTTTAAAGGTCTTATTGGTTTTATAGTTTTTTAATGTTCTAGCGGTTTAAAGGCTTTTTAGTGATTTTTATAGATTTTTTATTTTTATGGTTTTTGTGGTTTTTAGGGTTTTTAGGGATTTCTAAGAATTTTTAAGGATTTTTGTGTTTTTAGGTTTTTGGGGTTTTAAGTGTTTTTAGGTTTTTATGGTTTTCTTTTGTTTTTTCATGTTTTTTATATTTTTGTATATTTTTAGGGATTTTTAGAGATTTTTTAAATATTCTTAGGGTTTTTAGTGTTTTTCTATATTTTCATGGTTTTTAGGGTTTTTATGGTTTTTATGGTTTTTAGGGTTTTTTCAAGCAAAAAAGAACATATTCTATAAAAACGTAAAGGATATAAAGTACAAATAAATCACCCAATGGGTGAAACCAAGTGGCCTGAATGTCTAGACCCATAAAAAGGAAAATAGTACTAAGAAACCTCGTATAGCCCAAACAATGAAACCCTAGAAAACGGGCCTAAGAAAACTCATGAAGCCCATCCAGATCATTTCCTAGAAAGCTTCTCAAGAAACCTCATTAAACCCAATCAAAATAAACCCAAAACTATTTTTAGGTATTTTCTATTCTTTTGTGGGTTTTATGTTTTAAAGGGTTTTATATATTTTTGGGTTTTTAGGGTATTTTAGTTTTTTAGGGTTTTAAACATTTTTTATAGCTTTTTATTGTTTTTTTGGTTTAAAGGTTTTTTTATAGTTTTTAGTGGTTTTTAGGGATTTTATGGGTTTTTAGGATTTTTAATGTTTTTAATGGGTTTTAAATTTTTATGGTTTTTAGG
The DNA here is from genome assembly GCA_963277665.1 of Viscum album. NCBI lineage: Eukaryota > Viridiplantae > Streptophyta > Magnoliopsida > Santalales > Viscaceae > Viscum > Viscum album. The sequence continues at coordinate 759,828,096 of OY728160.1, forward strand.
GGTGTTTTTGGGTATTGGGATTTTTTATGTTTTTAGGGTTTTGTATTTTTATTAGGTTTTTAAGGTTTTCTTAGTGTTTTTCATGGTTTTCCTAGGTTTTTATGTTTTTATGGATTTTTAGGGAATTTATGATTTTTACATTTTTAGTGTTTTTTGGGATTTTGAGGGTTCTATTGGTTTTTAATCTTTTTAGGGTTTGGTGGTGTTTTGGGGCTTCTAGGTTTTTTTGATTGTTTTATGGATATTGAGTTTTTTTAGATTTTTTTAACGTCTTTAGTTGTTTAAATGGGTTTTAATTTTTTAGTTGTTTTTAGTTATTTTTATAGGATTTGTTGGTCCTTTAGTTTTTAGGGTATTTAAAAGTTTTTCCATTTTTTGGGGGTTTAGGTTTTTTAGTGTATTTAGTTTTTTAGCGTATTTGGAGTTTTAGGGGTTTCTAGTGTTTTTAGATGATTAAGATTTTATTAGGGAGTTTCAGGGTTTTTTGGGTTTTTATATTTTTAAGGATTTTGGGTATTTTTATTTTTTAACGTTTTTAGGTATTCTGAGGGGTTCTATGGTTTTTTATAGTTTTTATAATTTTTTTGTGGTTTTGGGGGGTTTTAAGTGTTTTTTAAGGGTTTATTAGGGACTTTTTGGGTTTTTAGGGTTCTTTACATTTTTAGGAATTTTTATGGAATTTTAAGGGGTTTATGGTTTTTACGGTATTTAGTGATTTTGAGGTTTTTTAGGATTATTAAGGTTTTTATGGTTTGTTGGGGTTTTTTTGTTTTTTTGTTTTTAGTATTTTTAATTTATTTTATATATTTTTATCATTTTTGGGGGTTTAAAGGGGTTTTAGTGTTTTTAGTAGTTTTTAAGGGTTTTAACTGTTTTTGGTTTTTATGGTTATTTTAGGTTTATTCAGGGTATTTAGGTTTTTTTTTATATATTTTTATGGAATTTTTAGAATTTTTTTTCTCTTAATGGGTTTATAGATTTTGATGTGGTTCAGTGTTTTTAGGGTTTTCTAGGGTTTATAGATTTTTATAATTTTTTCATTTTTAGGGGTTTTATGTTTTTCTTATTTTATTAGGGTTTTTTAGGGTTTCTATGGTTTTTATGTTTTTACTTATTTTTAGGGACTTTGGAGGATTTTTATGTGTTTTTTGGGTTTTAAGGTTTTTATGGGTTCTTTAGGGTTTCAAGTGGTTTTGTTTTTGATTTTTAAAGGGTTTTAGAGGTTTTTATTATCATTTTTAGTGGTTTAGAAAATCATTATGGTATTTAGTGGGTATGTATGGGTTTTTAGTTGTTTTATGGGATTTTATGGGATTTTATGGTTTTTAGAGATTTTATGGTTTTTAGGGTTTTTAGGGTTTTAGGGTTTTTAGTGTTTTTAGGGTTTATAATGGTTTTAGTGTTTAACAGTTTATAAGGTATCCTAATGGTTTTCAGGGTTTTAGGTTTTTAACATTTTTAGGACTTTTTTATCATTGTTTTATGATTTTATGGTATTTTAGGTATTTTAGGGATTTTAGGGATTTTAGTGATTTTGAGGGATTCAAAGGTTTTTTGTGTTTTATTTGGTTTTTTTTGGGATTTTATAGTTTTTTAAAAAAATTAGGGTTGTTAGGGTTCTTTGGAGTTCATTAATATAATTATGGTTTTAAAGGGTTTTTATAGATTTAGTGTTTTCTTAGGGTTTTATGGATTTTTCAGTTTTTAAGGTCTTTATGGGTTTTTTTGGTTTTTATGGGTTTTAGGGTTCTTAGTTAGTTTTAGAGTTTTTATCATCTTTTAGGTTTCTTTGGGGTTACAACTATTTTTTACGTATTTAATGTTTTCTTAGGGGTTTTCTTAGGGGTTTTCATGGTTTTTAGGGTTTTCTCAGTTTTTAGGGATTTTTTTATGGATTTCATAGGTTTTTTTAGTTTTTTAGGGATTTTGATAGTTTAGAGATTTTTTTAGGGTTTTGAGGGTTTTTATAAGTTTTTGGTTGTTAATTGGTTTTATGTGTTTTTATGGTTTTAGGGTTTTCTTAGGAATATTCAATATTTTTTCTTTTTTCTGTTTTTAGAGATTCTTTAGGTTTTTTTGGGATTTTCATGTTTTTCATGGGTTTTATGAATTTTCACTGGTTTTTAGATTTTTAATGTTTTTCTTGATTTTTTTTGTTTTTAGGGGTATTTGTGAATTTGTAGAATTGTAAGGGATTTTATTGTTTTTTACTATTTTTAGGGTTTTAAAGGGCTATGAAGGTTCTAAAGGGTTTGTAGAGTTTTTATTGGGGTTTTATGATTTTTATGGAGTTTTAGGTTTTTTAAGTATTTTAGGGGGTTTTATGTGTTTTAGGTGTTTTTAGGATTTTTATGGTGTTTAGTGTTTTTACGATATTTAGTGTTTTTTAGGTTTTTTGGAGGTTTTATATGATATTAGGTTTTATGTTTTTCTTAATGATTTTCATGGTTTTTAGGGGTTTTTATGTATTTAAGGATTTTAGCACTTTTTAGGATTTTTAGGTTTTTTAGGGGTTTTTGGAATTTTGAGTGTTTTTACTAGATTTTGGGTTTTTTAGGGTTTTTAGCATTTTTTATGTGATTTAGGGATTTTATGTGTTTTTATTTTTTTTAGGTATTCATATGGTTTTAAGGGTTTTTAGGTTTTTTATGATTTTAGGGCTTTTTAAGGATTTTTATGGATCTTTGGGTGTTTAGGGTTTTTAGGGTTCTTAGGGTTTTTAGGGTTTTCAGGATTTTTTTAATTATTTTAGGGTTTTTTGAGTTTTTATGGTTTTATGGTTTTTTTAAATATTTTAAACGTTTTGGGGGTTTAAAGGATTTGTTGAGTTTTTAGTTTCTTTTTTAGGTATTACGGGTTATTATGGTTTTTTATGGTTTTTAGGGGTTCTCTGGTTTTTAGGTTTTTTTGGTTTTTTAGTATTTTTTAGGTTTTAAGGGGTTTTGAGTGTATTTAGTTTTTTAAGATTTCCTAGGGGTTTAAAGAGTTTTTTGGGTTTTTTTCTATGTAGTTTTTAGAAAATTATAATTTTTTATAGTTTTTATGGTTTTTGGTATTTTTAGGGTCTTTGTGTTTATTAATTTTAATAGGTTTTTTTGGTATTTATGGTTTTTTGAGTTTCTTAGGGTTATGAAAGATTTTTAGAGTTTTTTCAATTTTTTTAGAGGGATAAAGTTTTTTTATATTTTTAGTGGGTTTTTAGGGTTTTTATTTGTTTCAGGGTTTTTGTATTATTAGTGGTTTTATGGGTTTTTATTATTTTAGGGACATTTATGGTTTTTAGCAATTTTAGGTTTTTTAAGGTTTTATATTTTTTTAGTTTTTACGGTTTTCATAATCTTTTTTTGATTATTTGGGTTTTTAATGTGTTTAGGTATATTTATGGCTCTTTTAGGATTGTATTGTTTTCAAGTGTTTTGTGGATTGTTATGGGTTTTAGGTGTTTTATCATTTTCTTCATTTTTTGTTTTTTCTTGAGGTTTTAATTATATTTAATTTCTTATGGTTTTATTATGGGTTTTCTGGGTTTTTTGGGTTTATTAAATTTTTCGGGACTTGTTGGGATTTTTAGGATATTTATGGTTTTTTTGTTTTTTAATATTTTTAAGGGTTTTTAGGGTTACAAGGGTTGTTATTTTTTTATAATATTTTACATTTTTAGAGGTTTAAAAGTGTTTTAATGATTTTTATGGTTTTAAGGGTTTTTATGGGATTTAGGATTTTTATGGTTTTAGGGTATTTTATTGTTTCTAGGTATCTTGAGCGTGTTTCAGTGTTTTTATTGTTTTTAACATATCTAATGGTTTAAAGGGTTTGTAGATTTTTTTTGGGATTTTTATGTTTTTATGTGATTTATGATTTTTAGGGGTTTTTTTATTTTTAGGATTTTTTATGTTTTTTTTGTATTTAGGTATTTTTATCGCTTTTTAAGATTCTTATAGTTTTTAAGGTTTATAGGAATTTTGATTGTTTTTAGAGTTTTATGGTTTTTTTGTTTTAGTTGTTTTTTTTTAGTTTTTTGGGGTTTTTAGAGTTTTCAATGTTTTTAGGCATTTAAAGTTTTTTAGAGTTTTAGTGGGTTTTTTGGGTTTTCATGGGTTTTTATGGTTTTTTATGTTGTATGAATTTTATGTTTTTTGAGGTTTATGAGGTTTTTAGTGTTTTTAGTGTTTTTTAGGTTTTTCAGGGACTTTAAGTGCTTTTAGGTTTTTCTTGTTTTCTTATGGTTTTTCTTAGTTTATAGGGTTTTTCAAATTTTGAAGGAATTTTAGGAGATCATTAGGATTTTTATGGATTTTAAGAAATTTAGGCATTTTTAGGTTTTTTAGGATTTTAAGGGGCTTCATGTTTTTTAACATTTTTTAATTCATAGGGGTGTTAAATGTATATAGGTTTTTATGGTTTTCATTAGGTTTTTCATGATCTTCATGTCCTTTAACATTTTTTTTTATTTTTTGGCCTTTTTAGGATGTTTATGGTTTAAATGTTTTTAGGGATTTTGAGGGTTTTAGGTGTTTTTTTATGTTTCTTTAGGTTTTTAGGGTTTTTTGATTTTTTTTAATGTTTTTAAGAATTTTTAATTTTTTTAATGTTTCTAGGGGTTTTATGGGTTTTTAAAGTATTTGGTTTTTTATGATTTTTATTTGTTTTATGGGTTTTTTAATGTTTTTAGAGGTTTTATGGTTTTAGGGGTTTTTTAGTATTTTGGGTATTTATCATTTTTTTTGTTTTTAGGTGATTTAGACGATTTTAGGTTTTTATGGGTTTCATATGATCTTGGGCGTTTATTTTTTTTAGGGTTTTTAGGGATTTTTTTATATTTTTATTGCTTTTTAGGGTTTTTATTATTTTTTAGGGTTCATAACATTTTTTAGGTTTTTTTGGGATTTATTTGTTTTACAATTTTTAAGGTTTTAAATGGTTTTTTATGGTTTTTATGGTTATTTACATTTTTAGTGGGATTTAGGTATTTTGTAGGATTTTTATGATTTTTTAGGGATTTTGAGAATATATAGGGTTTTATGGTTTTTTGGGGTTTTGGGGGTTTTTTTGAGTTTTTTAGGATTTTAATGTTTTTAGATGTTTTTAATGTTTTTATGAATTTTTAGAGTTTTTAGTGGTCTTTAGGGTTTTATATGTTTTTATGGTTTTTAATGTTTTTATATATTTTTAATGATTTTTATGGTTTTTAGAAATTTTTAGGGTTTTTATCATTTTTTTTTGTTTTTAAATGTTTTAATTTTTTCCGACATTCAATTTTTCCTTAGAGGTTTTCAGTGTTTTTAGAGTTTTTAAAATTTTTAGGGATCTTTATATATTTTTTAGGTTCTTTGTAGTTTTTTAGGGTTTTAGCGACTTTGAGGGGTTTTAGTGTTCTTTAGGATTTGTTGTATTTTTCAGGGTTTTTAGAATTTTTAGGTTTTTAAGGGGTTTCAAATATCTTTATGTTTTTTAGGTTTCCTTAAGGTTTTTCATGTTTTTATGGTTTTTTCATTTTTAAGGTTTTTAGAGATTTTAAGTGTTTATTGTATTTATGGTTTGTAGGGATTTTTAGAGCTTTTAGGTATATGTTTTTTTTCATGTTTCCTTTTTAGAGGTTTTTTGAGTGTTTTTATTGGTTTTAAGTTTTTTTATAGTTTTTAAAATTTTGAAGGGTTTGAATGGTTTTGGTGTTTTTAGTGCTTTTAGGGTTTTTATTAGTTTTTAGTGGTTTTAAGGATTCTCGGTGTTTTTCTAGTTTTTAGGGTGTTTAGGGATTCTATAAACCTTTATGGTTTTTAGTGCATTTTATTTTTTTGGGTTTTTAAGTGTTTTTATGTTTTTAAGGGACTCATATTGGATTTCATTATTTTTAGGGTTTTTTATGGTTTTTTTCTGTTTTTGGAAATTTTTATGATTTTATGGTTTTAGGGATTCTGGGTAGTTAGGCTTTTAGGTTTTTAGGATTTTAGGTTTTTAGGGGGGTTTTCTTGAAGTTTTTTTAGGTTATTTAAGGGTTCTAAGTTGTTTTAGGTTTTATGGTTTTCATAAGGTTCTTCGGCGTTTCAATAGTTTTATTGTTTTAGTGATATTTAAGGAATTTTTAATATTTTTATTGGTTTTATAGTTTTTAGAGATTTCGAGTGGGTTTAGGGTTTTCAGGGTTTTTATTATTTTTTGGGTTTTGGATTTATTTTTGAGTTTTTTGGACTTTTAATGTTATTTATAGTTTTTTTAACATTTTTAGGGTTTTATAGGGTTTTTATAATCTTAGTGGTTTTTAGGATTTTATTGGAATTTTATGGATTTTAAGTATTTTTATGTTTTTTTGGGATTTATTTTTTTATAGAATTTTAAGATTTCCTTATAGTTGTTCATGATTTCTAGGGGTTTTACAATTTTTGGGATATGTACGGATTTTTAGGATTTTTATAGTTTTTAGGGATTAATTTGTGATTTTGAGGGGTTTTTACGGTTTTAGGGTTTTTTCGTTTTTATGGTTCTTTGGGGGGGGGGTGGGTTTTTTAGTTTTTTAGGGTTTTAAGGGTTTTTATATTTTTTTGTTTTATGGTTTTAATTGTTTTTTAGATTTTTTGTGGTTTTTATGGTTTTTATGGTTTTTATGGGTTTTATGGGTTTTATGGTTTTGGAGAGATTTTTTAGGGGGTTTTAGGGTTTTTATGTTCTTTTATGGTTTTTAAAATTTTTATGTTATTTAAGGGTTTTATGTATTTTTAGGTTTTCATTGTTTTTTGTAGGGGTTTTAAAGGTTGTTAGGGGTTTTAAATTTTTTGGTAATTTAGGGGTTTTTTATGTTTTTTATAGATTTAGGGATTTTGGATTTTTTTAGGTTTTTTTGGGTTTTTAGGGTTTCTTAAATTTATTATTTTTTTGGGTGGTTTAAGTGTTTTTTTCTTTTTAGGTTTTTATTTGGGTTATTTAGGGGTTTTAGGGGTTATTATGTGTTTAGGTATTTTTTGTGTTTTTTGGATTTTTATGGGTTTTAGGGTTCTTAGGGATTTTTAGGGTTTTTTGGGATTTTTATTGTTTTAAAACATCCATGGTTTGTTGTTGGTTTTTAGGGTTTTTTGATTTTTTCTAGATTTAATGGGTTTTTATAGTTTTTTAAAGTTTTTACCAGTTTAAAGGGGTTTTTTTATTTGTAGTGGTTTTCGGTGTTTTTTGGGTTTTATTGGTTTTAGGGTTTTTTATGGTTTTAGGGGTTTTTATTGTTTTTAGTTTTTTACGGTTTTTTGTGTTTTTAGGGTTTTATTATTTTTAGTTTTTTATATTTTTAATGTTGTTTAAGATTTTATTTTTTAGTTTTCATTAGTTTTAGTGGTTTTTACATTTTTTGGGATTTTTATGGATTTTTTAGTATTTTATGGTTTTTTAGTGTTTTTATGGATTTTTAGGGGTTTGGGTTTTTATGGTTTGGGGTGTTTTTATGGTTTTATTGGGTGTTTAGAGTATTTACAGTTTTTATGGTTTTTTGAGTTTTTTTCTTTTTAGGGGTTTTAAGGGTTTTTGGAGTTTTTATTCAGTTTTTAGGGTTTTTTATGTTTTTAGGGGTTTTTAATGTTTTTAGTGGTTTTTGGTTTTTTAGGTTTTTTATAATTTTTATGGATTTTAGTATTTTTAAGGTTTTTTAGGGTTTTAGTGATTTTTTGGTTTTATGGGTTTTATGTGTTTTTAATGTTTTAAGGTTTTCTTAGGGGTTTCAACATTTTATGATTTTTTTCATTTTTAATTTTTTTAGGTATTTATTTTGATTTCTATGGTTTTTAGGGGTTTTGGGGAATTTGCGGGTTTTAAGGGGGGGTAAAGGGTTTTGGGGGTTTTCATGGTTTTTTGGGCTATTAGGGGTTTTTTGATTTTTTTAGTTTATTTAAGGTTTTTAGAGTTTTTAAACTTCTTTATGGGTTTTAAGGGTATTTAGAGTTTTTTGTGGGTTTTTAGTTTTGTTATTGGTTTATATCGTTTTAATGTTCATAAGGGTTTTAAGGTATTTATGGATTTTTAGGTTTTTTAGGGTTATTCTTATTTTTTTAATTTTTTAGGGTTTTAAATTGTTTTTACATAATTACAGTTTTATTGTGGTTTTTTTCTATTTTATTTTTTTAAACTTTTAGGGATATTATGGATTTTTATTATTTTATGGTTTTTCGGGATTTAGAGGGTTTTAGGTTTTCTTTTTTATTTTTAGGGGATTATGTTTTTTGTGAGGGGGTAGGATTTTTGTGAGTTTTTTTGGGTTTTATCATTTTCATAGTCCTTTAAAAAATTAGGGTTTTTAGGGTTTTGTTTTTGAGTTTTTAGTGTTTTTAGGGTTTTAGGGGTTTTATTGTTCATATGGTGTTTTATAGTTTTTATTATTTTAGGGTTTTTAGGATATTTTATTTTTTATGGTCTTTAGAATTTTTAGGGTTTTAGGGATTAAAAGTGTTTTAATGTTTTTGTATGGTTTTCTTAGGTGTTTTCACATTTTTTAGGGATATTTATGTTTTAGGGATTTTTTTTGGATTCTTTTTATATTTTTTGTATTTTTAGAGTTTTTTATATGAAATTTTGAGGTTTTTTAAGGTTTTAGGTTTTTTAAGGGTTTTATCATTTTTTGGTTTTTAAGGGTTTTAAAAGTTCATAGGTTCTTAATGTTTTCGTAGGTGTTAATAAGGATCCTGGAACACATGGGAATCAAGGGGTTGGATGCAGACTTGATGAGGAGGGAGAAATGTGCATTATCACACAGGGCCTATTGTGAGTAGTGGGTGGCCCAATAACAAGGGAGAAGACTATGAGAATGAATGAGACCTTAAATCGGTGAATCAAAGAATTCCAAGGGGAGGTCAAATACCCTTTATTTGGAGAAGAATATGAGCCTATATTTACATTAATTAAGTCCTACATTTTTTTTAAAAACCCATATCATGGTGTACTACAAATTTCAAGCCCACTGTACATTGGAATCTTTGAATTCAAAAGTGGTGGGCTATTTGTCATTACATTCCAAATGATTGTTATACTTTTCCTTTAAAATCATGGAAATTTTTAAATGTTTTCTAAACCATCATTTATAATTTTGACTTGTGGAAACCAGAATTTAGACTTTTGTATCACTCTTTAGCTATAAATATCCACCCCCTTATATTCATTGAACATCATGAATGAAGGTAATGTTATTATGGTGAATTTTGATTATGGGACTTTCTGTATTTCTTATGTCATAACTTATCAAATGATTGGTCATCCTTTCTAGAATCTTGTGGATAGCTTTCTTATAGAAAATTTATCTTTGGGTTCTACCTTGACCAACTTTCTCTTTTTTTCCTTATTTCCACCATTTATAGTGCTTCTTAATTAATTTTTCTCTTAATATTGGAGTTCTTAACATGTGAAAATTGAAAAAGGATCCTAGGACTCTACCTAGAGTTTCTTTGATCACATATCATTTGGTATCAAATTCCAATTGTACGAAATTTGGTTCAATATTTTTTCCCTTGTTCCACCTTCTTTTCTCTTTGAATTGGGTCGAAATAAAATATAGTACATTTTTTATTCACCTACGAACATAATTTATTCATTAATATTGATATACAACATAAAAATATTTTAGTTGAGAATCTCATATTTCTTATCCATCTTGAATAATTGAAATCAAAGCTATAAATCATGAGATATATGTGGTTAAAATTTTGTGGTGAAATATGAAATTTTAAAAACCACACATGTAACTCCACTTTTTTCAGTTACATGAAACTTTATTTATGTATTTGGAGTGTATAAAATTATTAGGTTATGTTTTATGAGTGTTTTAGGATCTTTGGAATGTTTTGAGTCATTTCTGGAGGGGAACTGTTTGAGCACGACTAGTATAAACTGTCAAACACCTTCAAAAAACCATGAAACTGAAAAATTGATCACTAGGGAGGCACATGGTTAGGCTCACAATTATTCCAAACCATGAAAATTACAAGTAAAAACTATTTAATTTTTTAGATTGGGGTATATCATGGTTGGTGAATGGTTTTTCTAACCGTGCGATCCAATTTTTTGAGGTGTGTTTGGAGGCTGCCTCTTGTACACAATTAGCTTCTTATCTTCCTAACTATGCACTGTGGAAAATTATATCCAAAATTTGTGGATCAAATTTTATTTTCCTCCTAAACCACTAATTTTTTCTAAACAATCCATAACATGAATTCCACTTCCTTCCAAGGTTGTGAAGATAATTATTTTTGATTTGGGAGTGATTCCTAAGAGAATCCAAGTGTGTTCGAGACCTGGATTCATCGATAAGTGCTTGTTCTTCATCATTTTCCTTGTATATCTTCTCCTTCCCTATTTTTAAAACATATATCTAGTATTTTATGGATATATCCCTATTTTTTATGTCACTATTTATGGGATATGACTTTTTTATTGAAGGGAATGAGATCTAAGTATGAATCTTGAAGATTTAATCATTTTGTTAGAGATATGTCATTTATTTTTTTCGATTAAGTTTGAGAGGTTATTGTATTCTCTCTAGAATACTCTTGAAAAGAAATTAAAGGATTTATTTCAAAATGATTTAATTTCTCAATTTTTTTTAAAATTCATGGTGTTATTTTATGACATTCTCATTTGAATTATGGTTTTGGAAATCAAGGGAATTTAATGGTTTTTTGTAAAACATTGGTTTATATCTTTAAAATAATTAATTTAAAAATATGGTTAGTTGATTTACATAAAGTATTTTATAAAATGATTTTATTGAAATGGGTTGACTTTATTTTGGAATAATAGTTTGGAATGAGTTTAATAGGTTGGATAATGGTTGTGAAGTATGGCCATCAAAGGTATCGAGTATGGATGTGAAGTTCCACCATCAATGTAAACCCAAATCTTGTGTGTTTTTCTTTGACGAGTATGTGTTTGGAAATGAAAATTTTTATTCAAAAACATAAATTTAAAAATAGTTAAAATAATTTTTTATGTTCCTTGAAAAAAATTGTTTTGAGGGATTGCTTTATTTTTATCCTTAAAAACTATTTTGGTTGGATATTAGCTTCTTTATATAAATTTCTGACATGTTAAATTCTAGTGGAATGATTTTTGAATTTATTAACGAAATACTACTAATTTTTATACTCACCACCTTCTTGGGCACTATGGTGTGTTTGCAAAATTATATATTGAGACATGGGTAAAGGCATGGAATCCCAGTTCCTTAGAGATGCTTCTTGATACCATGGGTCGGTCATGTGAATTTGGAGCTTGGAGAACATTGAGAGTTTTTTTTGTGTCTTTTGTGTCTTTTGGTTTTGTTATCATTTGGTCCTAGTATTTACATCTCATTTATTCCTCTTGTACTCTGATTTTTTTTTGGTTTAGTCTTCTATTGGCTTAAATTTTTGTACTCGTGAATCATTAGGAATCTTGTTTGTTATAGTTATCATTGGATTTTATGTTATATCTTAAAAGGTAAAATCATCCCCTAACTTTTTATTTGGCTCATGACATTTATTTCTAGCCTTTTGTGTCTTGGGAATGTCACTTAATTCCATGTAACCCCTTGATCACTTCAAATGATAATAAGTAGGGGTGAGATGTTACAAATCGTATTAGCTTGTATGGTCATAGAACTTTAAATCGTATCTTTCTATCTATTAAGATGGTAGAAATTAGATAGGATTTTCAGAACTAAAAATATAAAGTATAAAAAGGTTTATCTAACCTCTCTATGTTGAAACTAATGTAACTAGGGAGTTGAGTAAATGAGTGTTTTGAGACCCTTCTAGGAGTTTTCACCTCATAGTCAGGGGTTTATACAATGATAAGTACATGAAATGTATTAATATAAATGACTTCCCACCAAGAGAAAAAAATCCATTTTCAGTAATTATTTTTGATTTGTTGAAAATTTGTTGATTTATAAAAATAGTTGAAAATTGTTTGATTTTCAAAGTCTTGGTTGAGTTTTGAAAAATGGTTTGAAAGTGAAAATTTTTTAATTTTAGAAATCCTTGAAGTGATAGGTGTGATTAGTTAAATTTGAAATTTCTGAGCCTTTGGTTACTTTTTAGTGAGACTAAATGGAGTTTTACATTCATTATAGTGAATGTAACTGAGTAGGAATCATAGAAACAAAATGAAAGTAATTGTTGAGAATGTGGTTGCACCTGAGCAACGAGTGACCCAATAGTTGGTTTATAATATTTTTAATGAATTTCAAGGCATGGAAAGAGTGAATTGAAAAAATGATCCAAGGAAATTGGATCATTAAATTTAGTTAAGAAGAATCCCAAAATCATTCGGGGTGATTCAATACCAGAAAAATAATAAGTGTGGAAATATAGGATGAATTGAATAATTGATTTTCTTGACACACCAGCTAAGTAGAAGCTGAATTTAGAAATTTACATGTTGTAAGATCCTACATTCTAGTGGTGGGATTTATTAGTTCAAGCTAAATTGTACCAAGTCATGACAAGGGAATATTTTGAATCATTTTTTAAATAAAAAATCTTTCCTTATACATCCTGGATTTCAAGAACAACATATATATTCAATTTGAATAAAAATATCCTCAAAGTGATGGAGTATGTGGCTAAATTAACGAATTTAGTCTACTTTTAACTTGAATCTGTTGCATGTGTATCTTTGAAGGAATGCTTTTTTAATCAAGGTTGGCGATTGATATTCAATTGAAGATTTTTATGATTTTTATATTGGAACATACAGAGATGGTAAATATATAAATAGTGGAATAAAGGGATATCTAATGAAATAAAGTTGGAGGAATAATTCTAATACATATGGGAACTAGTGGGAACTCTATTTATTGAAATAAGTGGTAGAGGGACACCTACTTCCTAGGGGGTGGTATGACTTAGAATTTGAATATGGGATTAGTGAATCTCCCTCCTAAGCTAAAGGGTACACCCAATTTTTTCAATGAAATTCTCTCGATCACATAAAGAGTGATTGTACATCAAAACCTATATAATGTCACAATTGCAATAATATGGGACATGTACAATATTATTATTGCAGTGCTCTAAGGTTGGGTTCTTAGGAAACATCTCATGCTTATCAAGAATTGTATGTTTTTATGGGATAAGTGTAAAAGAATAGATCTTATCATAAAACAAAATAAAGAAATGGAAATTATAGGAATACCATAACTCCTCAACTAGGTAAATCTCATTAGGGTAAAAAAGATCAAAGCATAGTGAGTAAAAAAAATTATGTAGCTGAGAAAAGTGATCATCGATGATAAATTGGGAACTTAGATGGAGAGAGGTATGATTATTTTAAATTATACCTTTATTCATGCTTTGATTGATATAGGTAAATCAAATTCATTTATTTCTTATCATTTTGCTGATCTTGTGGGATTTCATGTTCAAATTATTCCCTCTATTATGAAACATAAAATTCCTCTTTGACAAAAATAATTTCAATAAATTTTGTGAAAATAATGTTCTTTAATTGTCGATGAGGATGAATTTATTTTGGACTTATCTATGGTTGAGTTGGACATCTATGAATAATTCTAGGTATGTATTGGTTGATAATGATTAATTCTCAAAAATATTGTTATACCCGAAGGTTTATTTTTACAACAGATGATGGTGTCGAGCATCTCTTTAGTGGATTTAAAAAATAATGAAAATTGGAGCTGGATTTTTGTTACAATAAATTAGAACTATCTCATACCATTTTTATCCATGACCTTGGAATTTATGGATGAGATTTTAAATATTAGTTTTGAAATAATTTTTGATTAGTTTTCTAATGTTCTTTTTGATAATTTCTTATGGTTTCCACCCACATAAGAAATACATTTTACGATTGATCTCTTACAAGGTAAAAATCATATATTAATTCCATATTATCAGATAAAACCAAAAACATTAAGGTAATTTAAAGTATAGTTTAAAGATTTGGAAAGTAAGGGGTTCATTTGTCCTAGTACATCTCTATTGGCATCACTTGTTCTTTTGGTGAAAAATTAGGATGGAACTATTAGAATTTATGTGGGTTAATTTAAGCTTCATCAAATTACAATAACTAATTGGTATCCTAGTACATTTTGATGACCAGTTTTATAAATTTAATGGAGCTCAGTGGTACTCTAAAATTGGGTTATGTATAATATATCACCAATTATGGGTTAAAAAGGATGATTTTTTTGAAGAAATCATTCAAAATTATATATGACCATTAAGAATATGTTTTTATGCCTTTAGGTATTATGAATTCACTAGTTGTATATATGGAATTGATTAATTGGATATATAAAAGCTATCTAGATTATTTTTTAGTGGTATTTGAGTATGACTTATTGGTGTATTATATGAAAAATATTCAGCATGGGATACATTTGTAGATAGTTTTGGGTATCTTGAGGGATCATCATTTGAATGCCAAAATTTAAAAGTGTGATTTTTTTGATACAATATGTACATTTATTTATCCATTATATCAATTAAAAATGTGTTTCTATGGATTTATAAAAGATAGAGTCTTTGATCACTTGGAAATTGACAAATAATGTGTTTGATATGCACATTTTACTTAGCATGGATGGTTATTACCAACGATTTCTCATGAAATTTAATGACTTGCTTCCCCAATGACATATTTTAAATGAAACTAAGTACCATTATAATGTTCTTATCAAAGTTAATATTATTTTTAAGAGATTAATGTTTTCCTTAAAACAACACTAATCATGATATTTCTTGAATCAATTAAAGGCTATGTGGTGTATTGTGATTCTTTGGGATCTGGTTTGGGGTGTGTTATCATGCGGAGAGATCATGTTATTGCATATAGATCATGGTAGTTAATATTTGATGATAATAACTATCCAACACATTATTTAAAAATAGATTTTGTGATCCATGATTTTATAACCTTGTATCATTATCTTATTTGTGAGAAATTCATATTTTCTAGGAATCATAAGAGCTTGAAACACATTTTCTCTCAAAGATATTTGGATATGATACAAATAGGATAGATGGATTATCTTAAATTTTTGGATATTTACTTAATGTATACACTAAGAAAAGTGAACTCTATGGTGAATTCATTATGTATAAAGTAATATAATCATTTGATGAAAGAGTACTTAGATCAAAGGAAGATAATATCTTTTATTTCTGACATGCACATTGATTGTGAATATCAAGGTAGTGTTGTTGTTTTATTTTGCGTTAATTTTTTTCTTCATTAGGTAGAGAATGTTAATGTGGAACATGCATCAAATTATGAATTTTGTTCAATGAGGATAACACTCAATGACAAGGAGACCATTTAGGGATGGAATCTTGACATGAGCTTAGTACTGTATTTTCAAGATCAGGTGGTCGTACCTTTGTCTTGGCAGGAACAACTACTTCAGGATTATCACCATTTGATATGTTTTTTTCATCCTAGAATAAAAAATATATCCAAGGAACTAAATTAAGAATTTTTCTAGATGACATGGAAATAAAGTTGGATCATTTTATTTTAAGATGCCCCACCTGTTAGTAGGATAAGGAAGAGAACCAATGACCAATGAGTATATTGTAGTTTTGCCAATTCCAATAAGGAAATGTTATAAAATAACTATGTATTTTTTTACAAGTCTACCATGTGTGGTTCAAAATCATGATTCCATAGGTTTGATAGTGGATTGTCTCACAAAGTTGGTCCATTTCATCCCAATTCAAAAATCTAAAATGGTAGAGGACTTGCAAAAAACCTATATCTGAGAAGTTGTTAAGCAGCATGGTGTTCCGATATCGAATGTATATCATAGATACCCAGTGTTTATGAATTTTTTTCGAAATATTTACAGCAATAACATGGGACTCAATTGACAATGAGCAAGGGGTACCATCCTCAAATGGATGGAAAATCTAAAATGATGATACAATCATTGGAGGATATTCTTAGGGCATGTTCAATGGATTTTAGTGTCTCATGATAAGAGAACATTCTTCTAGTGGAGTTATTTTATAAAAATATTTATCAATCCTAGATACATATGGAACCTTTTGAATAGTTTTATAGGCATCCTTTTTATTCTCAAAATTTTTGGGTGGAAACATTTGATACTTTACTAGTCGGACCAAGGCTTCTATAAGAGACAATGGAGAGTATTCAGTTAATCAAAAAGAGGATAGAGATGAAACAGATTCATAAAAAGTCATATGTAGATTATCTTCAATGGAAATTATCATTTTAGTTGAGTGATCATGTGTTCTAGATAATCTCTCCAAGGATTTTGAATCATTATTTTTAGATGTAGGGAAAGTTATATCCTCAAAAATTGGACTTTTGAGATACTTAAATGTGTGTGTGAACAACAATATCAGTTGTATTTATCACCAAGGTTCACTTTAATGCATAATTTATTTCATGTATATCAATTTAATAAGTATAAACCTAACCCTAACCATGTGATTATATGGGATCATGTTGACCTAGATCTGTATACTATAGTGGTTCATCAGCCGGTACAGATTCTATAGATGTAAGATAAAGTCTTTCATGGGAAAACCATAGGTCTTATATGAGTTCAATGGATACATTTTCATATTTAGGAGGCAACATAGGATAGATAAATAGAAATTATGGATAAATGGATTGAAAAATTTCAGGAAAATTTTATTTTTCTACTTTTAAGGGATAGAAAGACCAAAGGTAGGGTGAATATAGCACCCCCAGTTTCAGGTAATTAGCCCTTTATTTATGTATTTTAAGTATATAAAATGATTAGGTCATGTTTTGGGTGGTTTGGAGGGTATTTAGAATATTTTCAGTCTTTTCTAGAGGTTCATGGTTAGATCACAATTAGTATAAACTGTGAACCAGCTCCGAGAAATGATAAAACTGGACTTTTATACACTAGGGAGGTGCACTATTATGTGCATGGTTTGGTCAAACTGATATGATTCCTAATAGAAACCATGAAATTATAGATAGATGGGTATATCATGATTATCACATGGTTTTTCGAACCATGTCATCCAACTATGTGGGGTGTGTTTGGAGGCAGTGGTTCATGCATGGTTAGTGCATGATTTTCCTAATTTTGTGGCCTAACCATGAATTGGGGAAAATATGATCTAAAAATTTTGGATCCAATCCAATTTACTCCCTAAAAACACATTTTCTGTTAAATAGTCCATAACACGAACTCATCTTCCTCCCAAGGTTGTAGAGACAATTACTTTCGATCCGAGAGTGATTCCTAGGTGAATCGAAGTGCATTTGAGACCTAGATTCATTGATAAATACTCTTTCTTCATCATTTTACTTAGATATATTCTCATTCACTCTTATATAATCACAGATCAGTTTTTTTAGATATATCCATGTTTTTTATGTCAATATTTATGATATATTATTTTTTTGATAAAAGGTAATGAGAACTATATTGTAATCTTGAAGATTTAATCTGGTTTGTTAAAGTTATTTTGTTATTCTCCGTTTTCACTAATGTTTGAGAGGTAGGTGGATTCTCTCCTGACTCCTCAAGATTATAACATTAATACCTCATTTAAAACTGATGTAATTGCTCGAACTATTTTGAAATTTCATGGTGTGATTTTATGGAATTATTTTTTGAATTATGGTTTTGGAAATCATGGGAATTAGATTGATTTTTGGACAAACATTGTATATAATTTTGAAAAGGATATTTTAAAATTATGTTTAGTTGATGAAAGTAAAGTATATGTTGAAATTATTTTATTTAAATGGGTTGATATTATTTTGGAATAATTTTTGGGAATAATTTGAATGGGATGAATAATGGTTGTGATGTACCACCATTAAAGGGATGAAGTATGGATGTGAAGTTCGACCTTCAATGGAAACACTAATATTTTGTGTGTGTTTGTGTTTAGGATGTGTGTGGACATAAAAATTTTTATTCCAAATCAAAAATTGAGAAATGGTTAATAGATGTATATATTTTTCTTGAAATATGAAAGTGTTTTTTGTTGATGTATTCCTTAAAATATGGTTTTGACGTTTTGTTAGAGTTATTTCCATAAAATCTATTTTGGTTGGAAATAAATTTCCTTAAATTATTATTAAATTATTTTATTTGAAATTTATAACATGTTTAATCCTAGTGGTGTGAGTTGGAAAATAATTGGGGAAATAAAAATGAGTTTTATACATAACCCCTTCTTGGGAACTATGGTGTGTTTTCATATGTTATATATTAAGACACATGTAAATTAAAGGTATCCTAGTTCTTTATTGATGCAAATTAATACATTAGGTTAGGAATATAGATTTAGATCTTATAGAAAATTGGGATTTTTTATTGGTTCCTTTGGTTTCCTTTTGGGGTTTTTATCATTTGGTTACATTGTTTATATCACATTGATTCCTCTTGTACTCTGATAATGTCTCTTGGTTTAGTGTTGTATTTGTTTGGTCATTTTATCCTAAAATTAATAATAATCCCCCAACTATTTATGACACCCTTTTAATTAATTTCCCACCTTCGGTGTCTTGGGGTTTTCACCGAAGGACTAGTATCTCCCCCTTCACTTATTAATCCAACGAGGAGTTGTAGGATTTTACTGCACAACACTCACATTGATTCCATTTTATGTTTTAAATTAGTGGGTCTACTAAATTTACATATTGAAATTCCATATTGTTGCTAATACATTTATTAAAAACAATTCCCAAAAAAATGGCTAAAAATTTGACAACATCTTGAGTCCTTTGTCCATTTATCATTTTTCTTCATACACTATCTTCTACTTCCCACATTTTCCACTTGAATCCATTTTTAATTTCATCTTTGAATTATAGTTCAGGTTTTCCACACACTAATGATACTTTAGATTTTTTGTAATTTGGTAAGAATACTATAGTAAGTAAGTTGAGTGGTGAAATGAAATATTATTATATTTATTTAAAAAATACAAAACTGAGTAAAACATGAGGGAACATAATATTTTTTATTGTAAATATGTAAGGAATTGTGTGAGGTCCATATTACTTTATCTTCATTTTTTGTAGGATTCTTAAATGGTGGAGGCTTGTAACACCAATGAAATGTACAATAAGTTATTCAAGAGGTATATACAATAATAATTACAGAAGTTTAATGTGAGGATGGATTATTTTTCAATCCCCTTCCAATTCTAGAGAACCACAAAAATGGAGGATCACTGAAGAAGAAGATGAGTTCTATAATATTCACGAGTCACTAATTCGGAGAAGGAAACCACTGTGTAGGAAAACCAAAAATCTTGGAGGAGTAATGTTTAGGACCCTTCCATTCAAAGGTAATACTAATCCCGAAACATACATGGAAATGGAATGAAATGTAGAGTATTTTTTTTGTCAAAAGTATTAGAAAGAAAATATGGTGACATTGGTGGATGTGGAATTCTCTAGCTATGTTATTATTTGGTTGGACCAACTATAAGTGAGTCGATGAAAAAGTGGAGAATGATCCATCCACAATTGTGAGTACATGAATGTGGTAATGCGTAAGAGGATTATTTCTAGCCACTATTGTCATGATTTTTTACTCAAGTTAAAGGGTTTGTAAAAAGGATCTATGAGTGTTTTGGAGTATCATAGAGTGATGAGGGATATCATTATTTAGGCCAATATTGATGAGGATTGAGAGGCCACCATTGAAAGGATTGTGAACGGATATAACCATGACATTCGGGACATAGTGGTCAGGAACCACTATTTGGATATGGACAATCCTCTCCACATGGATGATAATGTAGAGAGTAAAGTAAAGGAAAGAAGGATATTCTATACATCCTATAGTAAGGATTTTAAATCTTCTTTAAAGTTCAAGGATTATAAACCATAAGAACATGTAAGGAAACACAAAATGGATTCAGATGAGGTGAACAAACCAAAACCATTATTTCCATAATATAATAGTGAAATGGAGGGTATGGTTGTTTCTGAATTACATCATATCAAATGATTTAAATGTAAAGTATTTTGACATTTTTTGTCATAATTCCCAAATAATAGAAACATGATTATTTTTTATTATGGATATTTTCATAGTTCCAGCTCAAGTGAAGTTGAAATTTCACCACTTGAGGAGTGTCTAGATGTTGAAATAGAGATCCTTATACATGGATAAATTCTTTTTTCCAGGATTTATTTGAGTGTTTAAAATGAATGAGAACATGATCAATATAAAAGGGAGCACATTTTTTATAATATATGCCTTGTAAAAGACAAGTTATGTAGTATGATAACTGATGGTGATAGTTTCACAAATATAGAAAGCTGTTTTATTTTTGATAAATTCAGATTAGATATCACCAGGTATGCTAGGCCTTATATATTTTAATGGTTAAATAATAGTGGGGATGTTAAAGTGGAAATGAAATAAAAAATTTTATTTTTTATTGGAAAGAAAGAATAAAATGTGATATTTGATTTTGTTCCCATGCTTGTTAGTCATATATAGTTAGGCAAGCCTTATAAATTTTATAAAAGGGTCACACATAATGGATACACTAACATCATTATTTTGAGTAAAATGGGAGGACATTTATACTTACACCCCGGAGGGTATTGAAAAATTATCAAGACCAAGTGATTATTGAGAGAGATTATTAAAGGATATAAAAAAAGAGGTAATTTTTTGATAAAATGGAAAATAAGGAGTGAAAAGGGAGTGATGAGTGACATAAAAAGAGATAATGGACAAAATAGTTGAAAAAATAATGAAAATAAGATTTAAAATAATATTTTTGATGTAAAATTGAGTTTATATTCATGAAAAAGGTAAATAATGAGAGATTTATATGCGTGGAAAATCTCATGGTTCATGTAAGGGGGGATATTTTACACCTAACTCTCTTAACCCATCTATTATATCTTGTTTCGTGTCATTATTACAATAATATAGTGATCAAGAAATGAAGTGTTGAAAAAGAGATACATTTGATCTAGGTGGTTTGGTATTGAAAAATATGCTTAAAGGGGGGTACCTAGAGAAATGAAAATCAAAAAACCATCCACAATAAAGTGGAAATTTCCAAGACATAGATAAGTTCAATGATAATGTATACAATATAGAGTTATCTGATGGGTATGGAAATGTTAGAGTCACCTTTAATGGTGATGATCTTTCTCCCTTTGAATTTTTTGATTCGAGGATGAATCCTTTTGAAGAGGGAGGGGGTTATGGGGATCATGGAATACCTGGGCATCAAAATTTTGGATCCATTCATGGTGAGGAGGAAGGAATGTTCTTGAGTGCACAAGAATCATTGTAAGGAGTTTGTGTCCCATTGATAAGGAAGAATACCAATAGAATTAAGGAGGCCTTAAATGTTTTGATCATAAAATTATAAAGGGTCGCCCAATACCCTTGCTTAGGGGAATCACCTGGGCCTATATAAACATTAATTAAGGCCAAAACATGATTTTAAAGACCCATATTATGGTGTGATATTAATTTCAACCCTAACCCACCATAGAATCTTCAAATTAAAAAGTGGTGGGCTTGTTGTATTTAAATTCCAAAATGGTGATATTCTTGTCCCTTAAAGTTATAATCATGTGCCAAAATTTTTAAATGAATGATTTAGGATTATTGACTTATGAAAACAAGGTGTTGAGATTTTTAATCACTCTTTGGCTATAAATAGACACGCTTTTACTCTATGAACATCATTAATGAATGAAATGTTATTATGTTGATTTTTTCTTAAAATGTTTGTGTTTCAAATTCATTACATATCAAAGGACTGGTCATCCTTTGTGGCATATTGTGGAATGTGTTCTTAGATATATGTTCTCTTTAGGTTCTACCATGAAAAAATATCTCCTTTTTACCTTTTTTCCACCATTTATAGCCCATCTCAATTATTTTCTTATGGAGATATCAGTGCTCAACATGAGAATGTTAAACAAGGTTCGCAGGTTACTTCACAGCAGGTCGTGGGTTATATATCAAGGATTTTTATGGTCTTAGGAATTTTTACATTTTTGATATTTTTAGTGTTTTTTATGATATTCATTGTTTTTATCATTTTTAGAGATTTTGAGGGTTTTTTGGTTTTTTGGGTTTTTTTGATTTTTTCTTGAGTTTTTAAGGGTTTTATGGGTTTTTAGATTTAATTAATGTCGTCAGAGGTTTAAATGGGTTTTATATTATTTTTGTGGTGTTTTAGGGTTTTTATAGGTTTTTAGGGTTTTTAGGGTCTTTATATAATTATATGATTTTTAGGGTTTTATGGTTTTTATGGTTTTCACGATAATAAAATATTTTATTGTTTTTTAGGATTTTTAGGGGTTTTATGTGTATTTGGATTTATATGGTTTTCATAGGGGATTTTAGGTTTTTTAGTGGCTTTTACATTTTTAGAAGTTTTAGGGATTTTTCGGATTTAATGGGGTTTTAGTGTTTTAGAGATATTGAGGTTTTTAAGGGGTTTTTATGGTTTTTAGGAGTTTTATAAAAAAATTAGGGTTTTTTTGATTTTTTAGGGGTTTTAATGTTGGTATATTTTTTATCCTTTTTGGAATTTTAAGGGATTTTAGAGTTTTTATTGTGTTTTTTGGGCATTGTGGGTATTTTAGGTTTTTAGTGATTACATTGTTTCTTTGGGTTTTTATGTTTTTTAGCATTTTTAGGGTTTTAAGTTTTTTGTTGTTTTTATAGGGTTTAAGTGTTTTTATGTTTTTGAGGTTTTCATAGGGTTTCTCAGGGGTTTTATTTTTTTAGGTTTTTAGGTATTTTTATATATTTTTTTAGGATTTTTATGGTTTTTTGGTTTTTAGAGTTTTTAGGATTGTCATGTTTTTTTGGGTTTTTAGGGGGGGTTTAGTGTTTAGGATTTTATGGTTTTTGGATTTTTTTTTAATGTTTTAAAGTTTAAGAGTGTTTTTATATATTTTAGTGGGTCTTAGGGTTTTTATGGGTTTCAAGAGGGTTTTAAGGTTTATAGGGGGTTTTGTGGTTTTTATAGATTTTTTATGGTTTTTACGGTTACTTAGGGTTTGTAGTGTCTTTTATGTTTTTATGGATATTAAATGTCATAGGTTTTTATGATTTTATTAGGTTTTTTAAGGTTTTTCCATTTTATGATTTTTAGGTTATTTTTTGAGATTTAAATGATTTTTAGTGTTTTATGGTTTTTGATGGTTTTTGGGGTTCATAGGGTTTTAATGGTTTTTAGGGTTTTTAAAAAAATAGGTTTATAGGGGGTTTAGTGTTTTTATGGTTTTATGGTTTTATTTGAGTATTTAATGGGTTTTATAATTTTTTTTATTTTAGACTTATTTAAGGTTTTTTGGGATTTTTATGTTTTTTTAGATTTTTCAGGGATTTTGATAGTTCAAAAGGTTTTTAGGGTTTTTATAGTTTTTAAAGTTTTTATGGGTTTAAAGGGTATTTAGAGTTTTTAGTGGATTTTTATGGATTCAAATGGTTTTTTAGGGTTTTAGGGGGTTTTGTGGATTTTATATTTTTTAGCATTCTTAGGTTTTTCAGGGTTTTCTTATTGGTTTTCAAGGTATTCAGGGTTGTTTATGTGTTTTTGTATTTTAAGGATTTTTTAGGTTTTTTATAATTTTTAGGTTTTTGAGGGATTTTGAGGGGTTTTAGGATTTTTTTGGGGCTTGTTTTTTTGAGTTTTTTTTTGTTTTTATGGTTTTAAGAGTTTTCTAACATTTTAGGGGTTTAAAGGTTTTTTTAATAGTTTTAGTGGTTTTTAGGGTTTTTATTGGGTTTTAATATTTTTGGGGTGTTTATGGGTTTTAGGATTTTATAGATTTTTATCATTTTTAGGTTTTTTATGGGTTTTAAGTGTTTTTAATTTTTTTGGACTTTCTTATGATTTTTCATGGTTTTTGTGGGGTTTTTCCTTTTTTGGTATATTTAGAGAATTTTTGGAATTTTAATGGTTATTTAGGGGTGTTTGGTATTTTAAGGGTTTTTAGGGGATTGAATTATTTTAGGGTTTTTATGGTTTCTGTGGGTTCGTAGGTTTTTTGGAGTTTTTTTGGGTTTTTAAAGTTTATAGGATTTTTAAGGTTTTTACGGTTATAAAGGGTTTTTAGTGTTGTTAGTGATGTTTTTGGATTTTATGGGCTTTTAGGGTTTTTATGGTTTTTATAGTTCATAGGGTTTGTATGGTGTTTTAGGGGTTTTTATAATTTTTAGATCTTTTAGGGGTTTTGAGGGTTTATATTTTTTAGGTTTTTTCTTATGGGTTTTCAGGGTTTTTAGGATTTTTATGTATTTTGGTATTTTCGGTGATTTTTTAGGATTTTTATGGTTTTCCAAGGTTTTTAAGTATTTTGTGATTTTTCTTGTTTTTTAGGGTTTTAGGCTTTTCATAGGTGCATTAGTGGTTTTAATATTATATGAAGATGGATCGACCCTTGGGACAGGAGCTTTAGGAGCTTCCGTTCTATATGTGTTTGACCTTGTAGGACTTCCTATACATAGAGGTCGATTAGAAACCTATTCTTCTTTTCCGGGATACTCTATAATGATTGGACCAGAGTGGCTTATTGTAGGGGCAGAGGAATTTTACTATTCATGTTGGGTCCACTGAAAAGCGATTTCACGAGTTTTTGCAACATTGATGGTTTGAGTTGGGGTTTAGCCATAATTTTGGTTTCTACCTTGGCTACATCTTACATGGTATCTCTGGATTCTGTGGCCTCTTCCACAGGTTCCCTAATTGGGTGTTGGGTACATAGGTTTATAGCCATACTCACTATCAGAGAAGGAATCCATTAAGTAAATGAAATTAACAGAGCCAAATATCAACTCCTTATTTGAGGATGATTCTACCTGACTGACTAATTCTAGTGGTTATGTTTAGTAGGATGACACTCATGTTTTTATATATGATGGAATAAAATATGAGATGGTCATAACTAATTTTTTCCTTGACATAGGTTCATCTTCATACACTTTTCCAAACTGATTTTTTGAGAGTTGTGGGGATGAGTATGTTGATCGTGTTACAGAGGGAACTGCAAAGGAATAGTTTGTTTCTTTAAATGCTCTTAGAGTATTCCATGAGCTCAGTTTTCTATTTTCCATGTCATCTGACTATAGAAAGTTTCTCCATTTTTCTAACAACCTATTTTAAATCCTCTCCTTTATTAGGTCTGGTGGTGGAAACATATGCCACTTGTGTGGGAGATAGTCCAAAATTAGCGTACCCATAGTCTATCCTTTTCTATACGAGGTATTTGAAGAGGAAATAGTCCTTGATGGTTTTCACAGTATCTGGTAAAAGGAAAAATAATATGTCTAATCATCGATATAGAATTTTTCATCCCTCTTTGGCTCTGTTATGCAGTCTATATTGGCATTCATGGTGGCTATAAAATATCCATGAACATGATCATCTTAGAAAAATTACAACTTTATTTTTCTATTCCTAGAATTGATTTTAACTCGGTCTCCTAAACTTGTATTCTTTAGGTGAGGGGTGTTGATGATTTCTAGGGGCCCTACATGATTCAGTGTAGGCCTAGAAGATAGAGAAGGTGAAAGGATTGGGTTAAGTGTAACAAAAGCTACTTCAGCTCTTCCGAATCATTTTTCTAGGGTCGGTGGGGCTACATGAGACTTTATATTAGTCCTTTGTAAGGAATAATATATTATTTTCACAATGGTGGAGAAATCCCAAAACCCACTTGTGTATTTCATTAGGATGAGTGTTGTTTGAAGCTCATCATGGAGGTTATCAATGCACATATATATCATCTCATCTTGGGAAAGCATTTGATTCCAAGAGCATGTCAGACCTTTCCATCTGGAAATGATGTTTGAGACTCGCATATTCTCTTGTTATTTTCAATTCAATAGGAAGTTGACTGTGGTCTTTTTAATTATTAAACTAAACTTGAAAAAAACTATTACCATATATCCTCTCATCCTATTATAAATTGTGTTGGAAAATTAGTATACCATACAAATGTTGAACCTTGCAGAGTTCACACAAAGAATTTGAGATTCACTGCTTATTGTTGCTATGGATGTCCCATCAGGGGATCATAATAAGATGTATAATGCATTATATGTTGTTCCAATTCACATGAGACATTTAATATTGGGAACATGGGGTTCCCAAATTTTTTTGGCGGCAGAGTGTTACTCACCTAGTCATGTTATGTTTTCCTTTCTAGCTATACTGGAGCATACTGATACTCTATGGATTACAATGGAGAAGAAAATGAGTTAATGGTATTAATGATCTCTTAGTGTACGTCCTGTGGAACCTGAGAATGAGTAGGAAAAGTAGGGGGCATGACTGAACATTCCACTTCTACTGGTACTTGATACAGATGCCCAATTAGTGTCTTCCTCAGAGGAATTTCCTACACCTATTAAGGTAGAATTCGTAATGGGTGAATCTTTATGTCCATCCACGACTAGGTTTAGGTAGGTTGATGTTCTGGGTGACCTGTTGGGAAGAGGTCTGGGCCATACATTATTTGCCCAAAAAAAACCCTTCTGGCTAAGGTACACCTTCTAGTTGTGTACATTGAGGCTCTTTATGGGGTGTGTATTAAATGGGACAAATTCCTTAGAGAAATTCAGCATTGATTCACCTTAACACTATAATTTATTCCTTATATCGATTCAATCTCTCCCCAAGAGTCTGGGACACTTTATCATTATTAGGATTTGGGTTGTGTGCACCCGTTTTTATTTTCTACCGATTATAAGGGATTCACAAAGGATTCAATGAGGTATTGACCAATGGAGTTCCCAAATTTAGGGCAACACATTGGTTCCAAGTATTCACACCTTCAAGATCATTGTGGATCTGATTCTGGGTGGATCCATCATCTCCCTCCTCTTCTGTATTTACATCATTTTTCATGTGGTCCATGGGATTGAAGTCCCTGATGTTCACCAATGCATAACATATTATGGGTGGAATACATATTTCTTAATTATAAGATGATTCTATATGCCATTCGTGGGACATATCCCTCCCTCTCTGAGATCCTATTAGGAATTATTGATTAAGGGTGACATGGTGGGAACCTTTATATAGTCTTATCATACACCTCCCCTATGAGGGGACTGGATTGCAAGACACGAATAATTGGAAGACCTCTCTACTTTTCTTACTCCCTAAACAAGAAAATATTTATGTCCGTTGGGTGGGTGGTTGGGGAAAAAATTCCCCCACACTATAGGATTTGGTTTATCCCATTCCCTTTTTATTGTTCCTAATCCAATATTTGTTGGTATTACGAGAGAATTTTGGGTTAAAAATGACCCTAGACCCTTGGGATAGAGCTGATCTCGTATTGTGGAGGTTGCTGCTATTGTTTTCGCTTTCTTAATCTCAGGTATTCCCATTCGGGAATGACTTGGATATTATGTCCAATCTTTTTGTGAATTATTTTATTCTGAATACATTATATATTCTCAATGACTGTCTTCCTTTGGAAAGAATATTGTTGAATGTTCTCAGTTTATAGGTTTTAGAGTGGTTCAGTTGCTCTCTCTCATCAAGCCTGACGATTTTGAGTCTTAATCAAGGATGGTTCTTTTTCGGTAATGTCACCTCACCTACATAGGGATTTCATTTGACCTTTTTCTTGGGAAAATGAAATTACAGGATTTTATTTCAAATGGGTTATTCTGGATGGGATGTGGGGAGAATTTAAAAGCTCCGTGATATCCCCACCCTTAGTTATGAATTCTAGAAGGGGAATCAATGATAATACAATGCAACTTATGGAGCGCATTGAGTCAGATCAATTCAAGATATTTCTTTCACCACTCTGATTGTGGTCACTATGTAGAAGAAAGGCATTCTAGGTCGATTTTACATCTATGCTCTCCCACTATTGTGACATTGTCTACATACCCATCGTAGGGAAATAATTTGGTTTTCAATTAGCAGAGAGTTTTCTATTGATTGAGACAAATGTAATGTATGCATTCTTTTGAGAACTCTTTTTGTACATTGAAATAAGAAGAGGTTGTGGAACATAATATAAATAGTATGTCATCTCTATATAATTGTCTTCTCCTAAGTAAAATATCTTTGTGTTCTTCCCTAGGATATTCATCTACTTGATATTCCTAATTTGGACGCTTCTTGATGATTTTTTCACAAGTATTGGGGCTAATATGCATCTCATTAACATGTAAACAATTCAGAGGTGGCTCAGAAGATGAGCATGGCCCCAGGACATCTTCTCGATGAAAAAGGAAATTTATTGTCATTGACAGAGTATCTAACATGTATGACCCCATATTTCTAATAACCTCTTAATATGAGGTCTTTATCATCCTTGAATTGACAAGGGATGTACCTTATTATTGGAGTAAAATATACCTGTAGGGAGTACCTTCACTATCGGTGTTGTTTTGGTGGGGGATACCATCATGTCATTATGTCATACTATAGGGAGAATATCTATATCATATACCTAAGGGTGTAATTTTGGCCCGGCGGCCCGAAAGCCCGACAGGCCCGACCCGAATGCCCGAGCGGCCCGGCCCGGCAAAGCCCGCATCGGGCCAGGCCGGGCTCGAGCCGCAGGTTCAGCGGGTCAGGCCTGGGCCTTTGCAGGCAGGCCCGCGGGCCCACATGCTGTAAAAAATATAACGGGGAACTACAGGTAGGGGGATTTGATCCCCCTGCCTCAAGCTCCCAAGGTTGCGCCTGTAAATTAATCACAGGTCTATGTATATATAGATATATATATATATATGTAGATATATATATATATATATTTATATATATCTATATATATAGATATATATATATATATATATATCTGGATATATCTATCCCTATATACATATATCTATATATACATATATCTATATATACATATATCTATATCTATATATCTATATTTATATATAGATATATGTATATATATAGATCTATTTATATATTTAAATATATATCTCAATATCTATATGTATATATCTATCTATATATACATATATCTATGTATATATATCTCTATATCTATATATCTCTATCTATATATATATATCTATACATATATATATATTAATATATATATCTCTATATCTATATACATATATCTCTTTATATATCTGTATATATACATACATATATACATACATCTATATATATATCTACCTATATATCTATCTATATATACATGTATCTTTATACATTTATATTTATCTATATATGTATCTATATATGTGTGTGTGTGTGTGTGTATTTCTATCTATATGTGCATATATCATTATATATTAACAAAAAATTATATTATATATATACATACAATTATTATTATATATAATTATAATGTGTGTATAAATATATATATACAACAATATATAATTATATATATAATAGTTTATATATATAAACAAAGCCATTAATAATATATATCAATTAAGTGTGGTTTTTAAAAATCCATTAATAATGTGTGTGTGTGTGTGTGTGTGTGTGTCTGTATATGATTTAATATAATATATATATATAAACAAGGCTATTAATAAATAAATATATATATATATATATGTATGTATATATCAATGATTTAATATTATATATATATAATAACTCTTTGTACATTAATAAAAAAATAAGTATGGTTTTTAAAAATCCATTAATAATATATATATATATGTATTTGTATTTGTATATGATATGATATATATATATATATATCAATGATTTAATATAATAGTTTATATGTATAAACGAAGCCATTAATAATATATATCAATTAAGTGTGGGTTTCAAAAATCAATTAATAATATATATATATATATATATATGTATATGTATATGTATATGTATATGTATATGTATATGTATATGTATATGTATATGTATATGTATATGATTTAATATAATATATATATATATAAACAAAGCTATTAATATATATCCATATATATCAATGATTTAATATTATATATATATAATTACTTGTTGTATATTAATAAAAAATAAGCATGGTTTTTAAAAATCCAATGATAATATATATATAGATGTGTGTGTATATGTATATGTATATGTATATGTATATGATATAATATAATATATATGTATAGAAACAAAGCTATTAATATAAATATATATATATATATCGATGATTTAATATATTAGTGTATATATATAAACAAATCCATTAATATTATACATCAATTAAGTGTGGTTTTTAAAAATCCATTAATAATATATATATGTATGTATGTATATGTATATATATATGATTTAATATAATATATATAAACAATACAATATATATATATATATATCAATGATTTAATATTATATATATATATATAATAACTTATTGTATATTAATAAAAAAAATAACACACTAGCCTAATGATGTTCATGCAAGTCCCTCAACTTCATTAATTTTTTTAAGTACGTTGCAACATGCATAAATTATATATACTATACATATAAAAATCTATTTAGAAAAAAAAATTAACTCACCCAATGATGTTCGCACACCCCCCCCCCCAATATATATATATAAGTAAAGCCATTAACTCACCCAATGATGTTCGCGCACACCTCCTAATTATTTTTTTACAATTTTCTCATATTATATATATATATAATAACTTATTATATATTAACAAAAAATAACTACTCACTAAATGATATTTTCACACCCCCAACCTCATTATTTTTTTAAAAATATGATAAAACTTTCATATATTATATATACTATATAAACATATATAAATTTATTTAGAAAAAAATTAACTCACCAACTGCTGCGCACACGCTAAGGGTGTAATTTCAATCCAGACAGGGTCGGGTCGGGCCAGCCCTGCAAAAAAATTAAAAAACGTTTAAAAAAATGTTTTAAATTAAACAAATGCTAAAAAATACTTTTAATAAATAAGTTAAAAAAATAAATTTAAAAAAACGTTTTAAATAAATGATAAAAAACATTTAAATAACAACACTTTAAACTAACCACTCACTACTATGCACCCACCAACAACTCATTATTATTTTTTTAATTTGTACATAATATATATAAATTCACAGACATGTATAAATCTATTTAAAAAAATAACATATTCACCCACTGTAAAATGTTTTTACAAAAAACGTGTAAAATGTTTAAAAAAAATACATGTAAAAAATATGAGTTCAAAAAAACATTTTAAATTAAATGTCTAAAAATAAATGTAAAAAAATGTTTTAAACAGGTGTTAAAAATGGTTTAAATAAAAATGTTTAAAATGTTTTTAAAAAAAACATTTAAATTTTTTTTTTTTAAAACAAACACTTAAAAAATAATTTTTACATTAAAATGTGTAAAAAAGTTAAATGTTTCGAAAAATACTTGTAAAAATCATGCGTTTAAAAAAATTCAAAAATGTTTTAAATTAGTCATTTAAAAATAAATGAAAAAAAACATTTTAAAAAGATGTTAAAAAAATAGTTTAAATAAAAATGTTTAAATAAAAAATACTAACAAACGCTTAAAAATATAAATAAGTTAAAAAAAATAAATGTAAAAAATGTTTTAAATAAATGTTAGAAAAACGTTTAAATAATAAGGCTTTAAACTCACCCACGGCAGCTGCGCACCCCTCATTATTTTTTTTACAATTTGCAAATAATATATATATATATATATATATATATTTAGGCAAAAATCATATCCACCCACTGTAAAATGTTAATAAAAATATAATAAACGTTTTTACAAAAAACATGCATTTAAAAATAAATGTAAAGAAACGTTTTAAATAAATGTTATAAAAATGATTAAATAAAAAAAATTAAAAGACAATTATTTTGAAAATAATAAAATCCCACCACGACCCGATTTGAAAAAGCCCTGCCCGTCCCGAAAAAGCCCGGCCCGGCCCGATGGTTTGGGCCGGCCCGAGGCCGGTCTCGGGCCGCCTCATGGGGTTGTTCAGGCCGGCCCGACCCGACCTAAATAGTGGTCAATGGCCCGACACTTTGCATGGCAGTCCCAGCCCGAAAATACACCCCTAAATATACCCTAGGGAGGACTTTCAGGGTGATCTATTTCAAGGGGATTACATTCTTATGCTTGACGTATCTGTAGGGAGGACATTCAGAGTTGATGTTATCATGGAGAAAAATACCATCATTGTTTTTTGAATGCCTATAGAGAGAAATTCTATAGTGTATGTCACGACCCGTCCTCGGGACCCGTGCCGTGACTACCCCAAGCCCGCCTTCCATAGGCCAGGGGCTGGCGACTAGCACCAAGACGTAAATCCTGGTAAAAAGGAAAGGCATTGCCTTTGTAAAGTAAAAAAACACCACAGAGCAAGCAAGCAGTTGAAGTAAACACCAAGTAAAACAGAGTACAACTGTAAGTGCGGAAAGTAAGTGGGCTAGTATACAAACCCAAGCTGAAAGTAAAGTACAACTGAAAAGGGAAAACCGCAACTGAAAAGTAAAGCCGCAATGACGAGCTGTCCACTGGGAATCCCACCTGAAGGGTGAGTACAGATGGCCTCCACTGCTCCTCGGGTCCAGCTGTCCGCTCTGAGTACGTCCCGCCCAGCGGTCCACCCCCCAAGTATCGTCCTGCTCCGCAAGCCTCAACTACGATCAGCACTGTCCGTCGTCTGCAACCAACACAACGTAGTGCGGGTATAGCCCATGAAGAGGTGAGTATAAGCTACTCAATAGGGGCCCCGAGACCCCCGAAGGTCTCCCAAAATCCACAAAGGATAATCCACAAAGGAAAGATACAATCATGAAGTAACATCCGACTCTACTTAGGTATATGCCAATACATATACCTAAGTAATCATTTCTCGTTCGGCTCCAACATCTGAACCGATGTACAACCCAGTCCACACAGGAAAGAAAAACGTAAATCCACACAGGATAGCACAACACATTCTACATAGGAAAGCAAAACAGGATTCAGCTCACACAGGTATACTTCTTCGTATGACGATAATGATGATCAGATAAATCCACTGATTCATCTAAGTCGTCGGATCCACAAAGGATCGAAAGGTACTGACCCCCGCAAGACCCACACAGGATCGGACCCACACAGGATCTGTAGGCACTGGATCACACAGAACTGCTGAGCGCTGACCCACATAGGATCTGACCCACACATGATCAGTA
Organism: Viscum album; assembly: GCA_963277665.1. Taxonomy (NCBI): domain Eukaryota; kingdom Viridiplantae; phylum Streptophyta; class Magnoliopsida; order Santalales; family Viscaceae; genus Viscum; species Viscum album. Next base: position 759,861,176 of record OY728160.1, read on the forward strand.
GAACTGATCCACATAGGATCGCTGAGTGATGTAGTCGTCTCCGTTGAAACCACTGAGGATCTCTGTACAGTCGTCGTAGTAGTAGTAGTCGCAGCCATCTCTAGGGTTCTCGCACACAGCAAGTTCGTTCGGGAGGGTCCGCTCCACGAGCCGAGAGACTGATAAATCAACTGACACATAGTCTAGAGTTGATGTATCCAAAAGTTCTGTATCGTCAACAGGAACTCAACGTCGTATACGGCACGTCAATCGGACGCCCGGTCTGAGAGTTATTGGCTTTTTCGTCCCAGGGGCCTGGTTGGTTTTTAAGGCAAAACCAACCCGACCGTACTCCACCTGTGTCCAAACCTCGTGCGGAGTAAGCCAAAAGATCCGTCTCGCTTATAGAAATCCAATAAAGTCGACGGCACGTCAATCGGACGTCTGGAGTTTAAGATATGAGTGTTTCCGCTCCGAGGGCCCGATTGGTTTCGTGTACGAACCAACCCGGCCAAACTCAAAGTATTCCGAAACCTTGAGTGTGATATACCGAAATGACCGTCTCGATCCAAGGAACACATCTCTTCTGATGGTGCGTCGATCGGAGACCCGTAGCACAAGTTATGGGCGTCCGACCGAAAAAGGTTCGGTATTAAGGGGTTCGGGCCCGGTCCGACCTGGCCCGATACCCCCGGGGGCGACCTGAACCGGGTCGACCCAAACCGGGTCCGGGTCCGGCATGCCTGGGAGCGGCCCGGCCCGGTCGGTGCGGCCCGGCCCGGTCGGCGCGGCGCGGCGCGGCCCGGCCTGGGCACAGCGCTCCCAGCGCGCTTGCCGGGCGCTCGGCCAACCAGCCGAGCCGTTTGGCAAGGGGGGGGGGGTGCCTTCCCCCTGGTGTAACCGCGACCCCCCATTTATGGGGGCCGTTTTGTGCTAGACGGCCGGGGGTTTGAACCCCCGGCTGGACACCTGTCCGGCCGGCCCGCCCCGGCCGGCCGGTTTCTACCTCCATGGGACCCGCGACGGCCGGTCCCCTCCCTGCTCTGACACCGGTGGCCCGGAACCGGCCACCAGTCACTCTACTCTGCCACGGCCTAGAACCGGCCGCAGTTTTGGTTCGTCCCGCACGGCGCGATGGCGCCGCGCCCCTCCGCCGCGGCCCTGCTCCGGCCGCGGTATCTTCGGTTCTCTTCGACGCGGCGCGACGTCGTTGCGTCCTTGTTCAACTTCACGGCGCGGCGCGACGGCGCTGCACATTACTTGTCGCACGATCCTGCGTGGTGCGATGGCACCACGCCATTCCGTTCCAACCATAATAGAAACAACATCAATAAAAAGGGAGGAGGGTCGGCCGTGTTTGTGCGGTCCGGCTCCCTCTCGTTAATTGAAATCATTTAGTCGTATATCCACAAAGAACGACAAACTAGAATTCCCGAACAAAAATAATTAAATAAACCCCTACCTTGAGCGTAGCTAGAACGGGGGTTCGCCGTGGAAAACGACATCGCGAGGTGAAGCTCCGTATGTTGACGGAGAATGCTCGAGGAGGAAGTGGAATCTCCTTTTCATTGACACGGAAAGAAGATCGAAAGAGGGTGCATCGTCAATCTTTGAAAACACACCGGCTGTGAAGAGGAGAAGAGATGGCACGTCGATCTCTTCTTACGGTGACGGCGTTCTTCGTCGAAGTCTTGGTGTTCTTCGTCTAAGTCTTGGTGTTCTTCGTGATGAAGATGAAGAGATCTCTCCTCAATTGTCCACACAAAACATCCAACCAAAAATAAAATAAGGCTCACCCTTATTTTATTAACTTTAGCCACAATTCAAAATTTCAAAACATAAATTAAATAATTGAATTGGGTGTTGGCATTCTTAATGAGAGGAGAGGTAATGTCACCCAATTAATGGGAAGTTTAAAAGTTATAAGAGTTACACAACTTAAGTGGGGGGTTAAGAGGAGTTAGGGAGTTAAGGGATTTTAAAAGGTGGGGGCTCGTGTGGGCCCCACCTCACCTTTAATCCACTCAAGAAAAACTAACAAACAGTGGGTCCCATCCTAACTCCTACACTTAGGTTCTAACTCATGGATAAGTGAAATAAAATTCGTAACGAAAATTTTATTTCACAACACTTAATCCACAAATTTTAAACAACTCATAACGATCAAACGCAACTCCAGGATAGGAGTTCCTAAGAAATTACCGGTGCTACGGTTCCATCGGTGCCCTCGGAATTCGATTCCGAGCACCGGTTCAAAATATAGGAATTCACGCTCGTTCGTTCAATGAACGTACCCGAGCTAAACTTCGGATAGAAATTCCGGGCACACTGGGCCTCGGAATCAAGTGCCGTCTGAAACTGCATTCTTGTAAAATCTCAAAGAAAATTAAGAAAAAATTTCCCTTGAATTTTACGGGTCTTTACATTACTCCCACCTCAGGGATTTATGTCCCCGTAAAGATACATTATAATCTAGGGAAACAAATGAGGGTACTGAGCATGCATCTGAGCCTCCCTCTCCCAAGTGCTCTCCTGGAGGTTCCCGTGATGCCATCTGATGCGCAATAGAGGAATCGGCCATCCACACAGGACCCGCTCCTGTCGATCCTCGATCTCCACTGGAACCTCTGAAAAAGTCGCCCCATCATCAACGTCAAGCTCCCCATGGTCAATGATATGCGTCGGGTCATGCACGTATCTCCTCAGTTGAGATACGTGGAAGACGTCGTTCACCCGGAGTAACTGAGGTGGTAGAGCTAGGCAATAAGCCACCTCCACAATCCTGCCGAGGACCTGGAACGGTCCGATGAAGCATGGAGACAACTTGCCGCCTTGGCCAAATCTCTGTAATCCACGTCGACGTGAGGCACGCAAGAAGACGTGGTCGCCATCCTCGAACTCTAGTGGCCTCCGCCTCCTGTCAGCATAAGACTTCTGCCGGATCTGAGCTGTCCTCATCCGCTCCTGGATAACCTGGACCTTCTCTGTCATAGCCTGGACCATCTCCGATCCCACAAGTGCTGACTCCCTAGGGTCTGTCCAGCACAAAGGAGATCTACAAGGTCGGCCATACAATGCCTCGTATGGTGCCATCCCGATGGTGGAGTGGTAGCTGTTGTTGTATGCGAACTCCACCAAGGGTAGGTGGTCCTCCCAGCTGCGACCAAGGTCGAGGATACATGCGCGGAGCATGTCCTCGAGAGTCTGAATGGTCCTCTCCGTCTGACCATCTGTCTGAGGGTGAAAGGTTGTGCTTAGACGTAGCTGTGTCCCAAACGCCTCCTGCAACCCCTTACAAAGCCAGGAAGTAAAGAGAGCATCTCGATCGGAGACGATAGATGACGGTACACCATGAAGCCGCACAATCTCCTGAACGTAGAGGTGTCTCAAGCCCTCCACTGAGCCCTGCTCTCTGATGGTTAAGAAGTGAGCCGACTTGGTGAGTCGGTCGACAATCACCCAAATGGAGTCGTGACCTCTGGAAGTGCGTGGAAGTACAGTCATGAACTCCATAGATATCCCGTCCCACTTCCATTCTGGGACCTCTAAGGGTTGTACCAAGCCTGCTGGCACCTGGTGCTCAGCATTCGCCTGCTTGCAGGTGAGGCATCGAGAAACGAACTCTTCCATAGCCTTCTTCATGCCCGGCCACCAGTGCTGTCGTCTGAGATCCTGCTACATCTTCACCACTCCAGGATGTACCGCCAAAGGAGAAGTGTGAAAATCTCTCAGCACCTCCTCCAGTAAAGCAACTGGTACCAAGGTACGTCCTCTAAAAAGGATGTCGTGCTCTGCTCCAAAGGAGAAACCATCTGGTGTCTGTCCTGAAGATATCTGCGCACGCCGCGTCTCACAGTCAGCGTCCCCACGCTGTGCCTCTCTGACCCGCTGTAGTAGTGGAGGAGTGACTGTGAGAGACTGGAGGAAGGCTGCTCCATCTCTATCCACAAAGTATATCTGCAAAGAGGCTAGCTACTCTATCTTCTCCTCAAGTAGCTGAATGCCCGTCCTCCTGCTGAGAGCATCGGCTACCACGTTCCCCTTCCCAGGAGTATAGACTATCTCAAAGTCATAGTCCTGGAGGAACTCGAGAAATCACCGCTATCTCAGATTCAGGTCCTTCTGAGAGAAGATGTATCAGAGACTCTGATGGTCAGAAAAGACTGTAAAGCGCTCTCCCATCAGGTAGTGTCGCCATGTCTTCAGAGCGAAGACCACTGCTGCTAACTCCAGGTCGTGGGTAGTATAGTTCTGCTCATGCGGCCTCAACTGATGTGATCCATAGGCGATCACGGGCCGCTCCTGCATCAGGACACATCCAAGTCTAGTACCTGATGCATCGCAGTAGACTATGTACCCAACTCCTTCCTCAGGTAACCTCAAGATGGGTGCGCTGGTCAATCTCTGTCTCAGCTCCTGGAAGCACTGCTGATATATGTCTGACCATACAAAGGGTTTCACCTTCTTCGTCAAAGCTGAGAGTGGTGCCGCAACTCTGGAGAAGTCTGGCACAAATCTCTGGTAGTATCCAGCTAGTCCCAAGAAACTCCGCACCTCCGTCACGCTCCTGAGTGGCTCCCAATCTAGCACTGCCTCGATCTTCGCAGGATCCACCACAACTCCCGCCTCAGAGATGACGTGTCCCAAGAAGTGGACCTCGCATATCCAGAACTGACACTTCGAGATCTTACCATAAATCTAATGCTCTCGGAGTGTGTCTAGTACAACCCGCAAGTGGTAGGCGTGCTCCTCCTCAGTCGTCGAGTAAATCAAAATGTCGTCGATGAAGACCACGACAAATCGATCTAGGTAAGGCTGAAAGATCATGTTCATGAGGGCCATGAACACTGCTGGAGTATTGGTCACACCGACGGGCATAACCAAGAACTCATAGTGGCCTTACCGACACCTGAAGGCCGTCTTCTGCACGTCCTCATCTCAAACTCTGAGCTGATGATAGGCTGACCTGAGGACTATCTTTGAGAACCAACGTGCTCCCTTGAGCTGATCGAAGAGGTCATCAATCCTCCGCAGCGGATACTAGTTCCTCACTGTCACCTGGTTCAGGTGACGAAAGTCGAAACAAAGTCGCAAGCTCCCATCCACCTTCTTGGCGAACAAAATCGGGGAAGCCCAGGGTGAAACACTGGGTCGGTTGAACCCCTTGCCCTGCAAGTCCTCCAACTGTACCAGCAGCTCTCAAAGATCGGTGGGGGCCATCCAATATGTTGGAGTCGATATCGGGGCTGTCCCGGGGTACAGTTCAATATAAAAGTCTACCTCTCTACGTGGAGGTAGCCCTGGAACGTCGTCGGGAAAAACGTCCGCATATTCATCCACCACTGCAGGAAAACCAGGACTCTGCACGTCAACTGCTCCTAGGATGAGGCTAGAAAACTAATGAGTGATGGGCTGTCCTCTACTCTAGGGAAGTCCATCCTGTGCTGCGAAGGCTCCCTTCTCGCCAGTGAAGGTGAACCTGCTCCCGTTAGTGCATACACATCGTACCTTGCGCCTAATATAATCAATCTGTGCATGGAATGTAGAAAACCAATCTATGCCCAAGATGACGTCGTAAGGCCTCGACGCCGCTACAAGAAGATCCCAGCCAAAGCTCTCTCTCCCTAGAGTAATCTCACACTGCTGGCACCAGTGCGTAATCGTCGAGTCTGCTCCCGTAGGAGTCTCTAGCCGTAAGTATCGAGCCAACGGCTCTGTCAGAATCTCTGAGCTCCGAACAAGGGCAGTGGATATGAAAGAATGACTCGCTCCTATGTCTATAAGTACTGCAAAAGGGGTGGAATAGACACAGATAGTACCTCGAATCATCTCGGGCGCGTCGTGGTCGTAGACCTCTGCTACCTGGAACTGTGCCTGTCTCTGCCTGCCAGCTCCTTGTGGTCGGGGTGGACCTCCTGGTGGTGGTGTTGGTAAAGCCTCAAAGCGTCTCCCACCACCTGCTGCTCGGCCAGCTCCTCTACCTCATCCTCCTGCTCCCTGCGGACCGCCATGTTCGACCCTCTGCCTCTGCCTCGGTGGTCCCTCAACCATCTGCTGCTCCTCGGCACGGCGGGTCGGGGAATCACGAGCCATGTGGCCCTGCCCGCCGCATGAGTAGCACTGCCTGCCTCTCGAAAGACTGGCTCCACGCTGTGTGCCCCGCACTGCTGAGCCAGTGTCCTAAGGTCGTCTGCCTGAGGGTCTGGTTTGCCTGGACCCATGAGTCATCCGTCGACTGCCTGCTGCAGAAGACTCTGCTACGTGCCGCCCTACGGTGGGTCTCGGCGCTGGTGTAGACTCAGCAAGAAAGCTCTCGATCAAAAGGGCTCGCTCCAGTACTCCTGTCTGAGTCGAAATGCTGAGGGAGATCAGAGATTCCCTGATCTCGTGTCTCAATCCCTGCTCAATGGTCCGATCCTGGAAGAATGGGTCCCGTACCATGTCTGTAGAGTAGCGCGAGAGATCGGTAAATCTCGCCGAGTACTGGGCAACCGTCATGCTGCCCTGCCGCAGCTGAAGAAGCTCCTGGATGCGCACCGCATGGAGGGTGGCTGGGACGAACTCTGAGAAGAAGAGGCTCTCAAAGTCTGTCCAGAGAAGAGATGCCTCATCGTGCACCTAGAACATCAAGCTCCACCATCTGCCTGCTGCTGCGTGCAGTAGGATCGCTGTGAGGATCACTATGAGATCTGCTGGTGTCCTCACTAACTGAAAAACTCATACCACTGCCTCAGCCAGTCCTCGATTGCCTGGGGGTCCGTCTCCCCGCAGAACCTGAGCGGTCGCTAGCGCTGGAACTCATGCAGTGCACTGAGGCGACGTACATTGTCAGCGGCTAAGGCTGGAAGCATCGGTGGCTCCACAGGTAGAGGTACCGCCGGTGCCTCAGCTGTCAAAGGGCCCTGCACCAAGGCCTCGTCGGTCGGCGGGCTATCGTCACGTACAACTCTCGGAACCCTAGATGGCTGCCGTCGTGGGGTCATCCTGAAAAGGAAACAGGTGTGCCACGGTCAGAACAATATACCTGGTGAGCTGACACAAAGTAATCACAAAGAAAACTTGAAACACACATGTAATCAATGTTTTCGTGCATTAAGTCGGAAATTAGAAGTCAGGGTCCTGGTGTACAGATACATCGGCCGCCGCACCAACACTGGACTCCCTGGACTGATAACCACACCCAATACGCTTAACACTATTGCTTCACATAGAAAAAGATCAGCGTCCCAAGTTCTATGGTAGAACCGAACTCCTTTGATACCAATTTATCACGACCCGTCCTCGGGACCTGTTTCGTGACTACCCCAAGCCCGCCTTCCATAGGTCAGGGGCTGGCGACTAGCACCAAGGCGTAAATCCCGGTAAAAAGGGAAGGCATTGCCTTTGTAAAGAAAACAAACACCACAGAGCAAGCAAGCAGTAGAAGTAAACACTAAGTAAAAATAGAGTACAACTGTAAGTTCGGAAAGTAAGTGGACCAGTATACAAACCCAAGCTGAAAGTAAAGTACAATTGAAAAGGGAAAACAACAACTGAAAATTAAAGCCGCAATGACGAGCTGTCCACTGGGAATCCCACCTGAAGGGTGAGTACAGATGGCCTCCTCTGCTCCTCGGGTCCAGTTGTCCACTCCGAGTACGTCCCGCCCAGCGGTCCTCCTCCAGGTACCGTCCTGCTCCGCAAGCCTCAACTACGATCAGCGCTGTCCGCCGTCTGCAACCAACACAACGTAGTGCGGGCATAGCCCGTGCAGGGGTGAGTATAAGCTACTCTGTAGGGACCCTGAGACCCCTGAAGGTCTCCCAAAATCCATAAAGGATAATCCACAAAGGAAAGATACAATCACGAAGTAACATCCGACTCTACTTAGGTATATGCCCATACATATACCTAAGTCATCATTTATCGTTCGGCTCCAAAATTCGAACCCAAGTACAACCCAGTCCACACAGGAAAGCAAAACGTAAATCCACACAGGATATCACAACACAATCCACATAGGAAAGCAAAACCTGATTCAGCTCACACAGGTATACTTCTTCGTATGACTATAGTGATGATCAGATAAATCCACTGATTCATCTCAGTCTTCGGACCCACAAAGGATCGAAAGGTACTAACCCCTACAATGACCCACATAGGATCTGACCCACAAAGGATCGATAGGCAACTAACCCCCGCAAGACCCACACAGGATCTGTAGGTGCTGGCTCACACAGAACTGTTGAGCGCTGACCCACACAGGATCAGACCCACACAGGATCGGTAGCACTGATCCACTTAGGATCGCTGAGTGCTGTAGTCGTCATCGTCGAAACCAATGAGGATCTCTATACAGTCGTAGTAGTTGTAGTAGTCGCAGCCAGCTCTAGGGTTCCCACACATAGAATGCTCGTTCGGGAGGGTCTGCTCCATGAGCCGAGAGGCTGATACATCAACTGGCACATAGTCTAGAGTTGATGTATCCAAAAGTTCTGTATCGTCAATAGGAACTCAACGTCGCAAACGACACGTCAATCGGACTCCCAGTCTGAGAGTTATTGGCTTTTTCGTTCCAGGGGCCCGGTTGGTTTTTAAGGAAAAACCAACCCGACCGTACTCCACCTGCGTTTAAACCTCGGGCGGAGTAAGCCAAAAGTTCCGTCTCACTTAGAGAAATCCAACAAAGTCGACGACACGTCAATCGGATGTCCGGAGCTTAAGATATGAGCGTTTCCGCTCTGAGGGCCCGGTTGGTTTCGTGTACGAACCAACACGGCTGAACTCAAAGTATTCCGAAAACTTGAGTGCGATATACCAAAACGACCGTCTCGATCCAAGGATCGCATCGCAACTGACGGTGTGTCGATCGGAGACCCTTAGCATAAGTTATGGGCGTCTAACCGGAAAATGTTCGGTATTAAGGGGTTCGGGCCCGGTCCGACCCGGCCCGATACCCCCGGGGGAGACCCGAACCGGGTCGACCCGAACCGGGTCCGGGTCCGGCCCGCTTGGGCGCGGCCCGAACCTGTCGGCGCGGCCCGGCCCAGCCCGGCCTGGGCGCGGCCTGGCCTGGGCGCGGCCCGGCCAGGGCACAGCGCGCCCAGCGCGCTGGCCAGGCGCTCGACCAACCGACCGAGCCATTTGGCAGGGGGGGCGCCTGCCCCCTGGTGTAACCGCGACCCCCCATTTATGGGGGCCGTTTTGTGCTGGTCGGCTGGGGGTTTGAACCCCCGGCTGCACACCTGTCCGGCCGGCCGGTTTCTGCCTCCACGGGACCGGCGACGGCCGGTCCCCTCCCTACTCTGACACCGGCGACCCCGAACCGGCAGCCGGTCACTCTGCTCCGCCGTGTCCCGGAACCGGCCGCAGTTTTGGTTCATCCGGTATGACGCGATGGCGCCGCGCCCCTATGCCGCCGCCCCGCTCCGGCCGCGGTATCTTCCGTTCTCTTCGACGCGGCGCGACAGCATCGCGTCCTTGTTCAACTTCATGGCGCCGCGCGACGGCGCCGCGCATTACTTTCCATACGATCCTGCGTGGTGCGACGACACCACACCGTTCCATTCCAACCATAATAGAAACAAAATCAATAAAAAGGGAGGAGGGTCGGCCATGTTTGTGCGGTCCGGCCCCCTCTCGTTAATTGAAAGAATTTAGTCATATATCCAAAAGAACGACAAACTAGAATTCACGAACGAAAATAATTAAATAAACCCCTACCTTTAGCATAGCTAGAACGGGGGTTCGCCGTGGAGAAAGATGTCGCGAGGTGAAGCTCTGTAAGTTGACTGAGAACGCTCGAGGAGGAAGTGGCATCTCCTTTTCATTGACATGGGAAGAAGATCGAAAGAGGGTGCGTCGTCGATCTTCGGAAACACACCAGTTGCGAAGAGGAGAAGAGACGACAAGTCGATCTCTTCTTACAGTGACGGCGTTCTTCGTCGAAGTATTGGTGTTCTTCGTCGAGGTCATGGTTTTCTTCGTGATGAAGATGAAGAGCTCTCTCCTCAATTGTCCACACACAACATCCAACCAAAAATAAAATAAGGCTCACCCTTATTTTATTAACTTAATCCACAATTCAAAAATTCAAAACTTAAATTAAATAATTGAATTGGGTGTTGGCATACTTAATGAGAGGAGAGGTAAAGTCACCCAATTAATGGGAAGTTTAAAAGTTATAAGAGTTACACAACATAAGTGGGGGGTTAAGAGGAGTTAGGGAGTTAAGGTATTTGAAAAGGTGGGGGATCATGTGGGCCCCACCTCACCTTTAATCAACTCAAGAAAAACTAACAAACAGTGGGTCCCACCCTAACTCCTACACTTAGGTTCTAACTCATGGAGAAGTGACATAAAATTCTTAACAAAAATTTTATTTCACAAAACTTAATCCACAAATTTTAAACAACTCATAACGAGCAAACACAACTCCAGGATAGGCATTCCTATGAAATTACCGGCGCTACGGTTCCATCAGTGCCCTCGGAATTCGATTCCGAGCACCGGTTCAAAAGATAGGATTTCACACTCGTTCATTCACCGAACGTACCAGAGCTAAACTTCAGATAGAAATTCTGGGCACACAGGGCCTCAGAATCAAGTGCCGTCTGAAACTGCATTCTTGTAAAATCTCAAAGAAAATTAAGAAAAAATTTCCCTTGAATTTTACGGGTCATTACAGTGTATACCTTAGGGAGGACCATATGGGTGGACTAAAACAAGGAGAGGGCCTTCGTGTTTCTTGATGTATCTACTGGGAGTACATTCACAGTTTATGCTATCATGGTGAGGAAAATCATCATAGTTTACTTTTTAAATGTAGGAAATTTTTTTACTGTGTATACCCTGGGGAGAACCATCAGGGCATATTACAACAAGGGATGACATTATTTCTACTCAGCATCACTATGGGGAAGATATTTGTAGATGATTCTATCATAGATAGGACTACCATTATAGTTTTTTTCTGAATACAAGGAGAATTTATACAGAATATACCCTATGGAGAACCATTAGGGAAGATGATAGAAAGGGGATAAACTTATGGATGTTTGATCTCTAGTCACGAGGAGGTCTACCATGGCCCTCATTAAGTGATAGGATATTGTGAATGATTATTTATTTCCCATGAAGTAATACTCCATAGTATAGATATGTGGAGTACCTTTAGAGCTACTAGTAATAATATTGTTGGGTGGACATTTGAAACTACTACTGCCAATTTCATAATTTAGAAAATGATTGACAGGATCCTGAACGACTACTGATAAGTGTTTGATGGAATCAATAACTCCACCTTCCATTATATCGATGTCATGAATGTGATTTTAATTTTCTAGTTGCCTTTGGTGTGTTACATTTTTGGGTTCTCTCTTGCAGGTGATTGGGGACACATATTACTGGTAACGAACTTCATATATGAGTTTTTTAAGTGGTTCTCATGATCCTACAAGGATACGATGATGAGAATATTGAGTTCTTTTAGGAATATATGCTTGCCCTAGATTTGTCATCATGTTGGACCGAGGTATTATTTCCCTATATGGTTGTCCATTTATTGAGTAAAATGTTTAGTAACCATCCTAGACTAGAGTAGGGATGTATGTCTACTCTAGGGTAACTACTTTATTTTTGGATGAGTCACCCCACTTGGGGAGATGGATTTATGGTTATGAATCATTAATATTATCATGGACATGATTGTATCTTGAAAGGTTAGGAGGATATAATCATGAATTTTATGTATCGTCCTCCATCATTGCACAGATTTGTTGAGATACATATTTGGATAGAATGAGGATATATTCCCACTACAATATTACAATAGGAATATGTTTCTGCCTGGGCCATCTATGTTTCTCTAGTGAGTACTGGTAGTTCGCTTGTCTTAGGGAAGATGAATGAGTCTTCCCATGATTTATGGATGGGATATGCTAGCCGTTTCTCTAGTTTCCATCATATTTGACTGATGGGATTCATATTTTCCAGTAGGTATTTGTGTCTTCTCATTTTCCATTGTATTTTTCTGACATGCTTGATGTTAACCTTCAGTAATTTTAATATTAATTTATTTAATTTCCACCATATTTTATTGGTGTTTTTGATACGAGAGAGCATGAATTTTACTCTTCCCATATTTTATTTCCACTATATCTGACAGTGGTATTCATATTCTTTAGCAATGATATGTGCCTATTGGAAGTTTTCTATTCTATTTGGATGATGGTCTTGGTATGTATTATTATTATTTTTCATATTATCATAGTTGGTTTCCACCCTATTTGGATGTCAGGATTCTTGTGCATTAGTTGGGATTTTCATCTTCCAATATTTTTCCAACCCATTTGTGTGGTGGCCTTAGAGATCATTAGTGGGAACTTGTGCTTGCTTGTAATTTTTCACTGTATTTTCATGGTAGACTTTAGAAGATAGAGTAGGAATATATATCTTCTCATAGTCTACTGCTATATTTACATAGTGTATCTCTTCCTTAGGAATCAGGGTGATATGATGTTCTTGGTTATATGATCTTCATCCTTGGTAGGTAGCCCAAGGCACCTATGTTTGTTTTCCTTCAATAAACACCATTGGAATTATATCATCCTCGTGGCGAGGATACTGAAATACATGGTTTGGAAAATGATGTTTTCTAGTTGGGGACCTCGAGCAGGACCCCTGTGCAGTAAGGACGAAGTCATTAGAGATGATTTCATCCACCTCACTAACATAAGGGAGGTACTCATCAACACACTCTGAGGACATGATCCCAAAATGATTGGAGATGGCCAGTGGAGATGCCTGGTTCTTGGTTGTCATCCATTGTTGGGTGGGTGGGTAGTGGTATTTCTTCCAATGGAAGGTCTATATTGCATCCTCTACTATTGGGATATAACTATTCTGATGGTACTCCTATATCAATGAATTTGAGACCTAGCATTGGAGACACTGGGTAGGAGACAAAATCCTCTTCTTCGTGGAGGACTCATCTAGTGAAGTGGTTGGAATGCATGTATATGAGAAATTCTTGGATGCCATTGGATTGAACGAATTTATAAAGAATTCCTATAATATATGTTACAAGTACATAAAATAAAACCTCCTAAAAGTAGAATCTCATGACCACATGTATAATTGATTATCTTAATTTTCACTTTTCTTTTTTGGATGTGAAAGGATCCTATAGTGGGATAACACCACCATGTTGGTTATGGATTCATATCAGGTTCACCATTATTATTTACGATGAAAATTCATTGTCCTAACAGTTTATTTTAGGGGTTGTGTGATGTAAAATCATTTATGTTGGGTATAAAACCATAGAATATTCTCCAACATGTTTGTTTTAATTTCCAGAAATCCCCAACGGTTCTCATATCCATGACATATGGACCTACTTACCAATGGTTGGCATTTTTTGGATGATTTGGACAACAAAACTAAACAACTCACATTGGTTGAGAGGATTGGAACTTAGGCTCATATTAACCTTTTGGGGGTGGAGGAATTATTTCATATTATGGGACTCTATTATAGATTTAAGTCATGTTCATATTTGTGTGAATCCTTGGTTCATTCCTAATCATGTGGTCACCGATTTCCCCTTAAAGTAGTAGTTGACTATGAATAAACATGGGTTTTGAATCATCGGTATATATATGAGGTTCTCTATCGATGTAAATGTTTGTATGTATCTAAGGTTCTCTATCAATGTCACTTTTTGTGGATTCAGATATTATATGTTCATTCACTAAGACAACACTTGCTTTAAGCAACATGGGATGGCACTCTAGAGTTTATCATCGTCTAGTTGGGATAGGGGCTATTGTGATGTTGGTATCAAACCCTGAGATAGGATTAGAAGATGGCACTACTCCTTGTCTTTATCTCGTGATTGACATTATCGGCTTCATTGAATATGACATCGCCATAGTTGATGGTCGCGACGGTGCCGCCCCTCCCTGGGATTTGAGGGGCGGCGGATGGGGTCCCCCTGCAAACCGATGAGCAGGAGCATCCCCCCTTTTTCCAGAGATTGCGATTTTCCCGAAAGTCCATCATTTCCAGAATGGTGTTCCCTCGATCCCAATTTTTGCTCAAGAGTTTTCTTTTTCCTCTACTCTTCTGGATCTGACCCTGGTGGTTTGGTTTTGGAGGAACCGGCCCTCTATCAATGAATTTGACCGGTTTTTTGCCTCTTCTTGGAATCTCTATGAAAGGGTTGTTGGAGGGTTACCTGATGCCCTCCATTTTTTGGTTCATTTTGGGAATGGGGATGATTTGATCTCGGCCTGAACTGTGGGTCCATGGATTGTCATTGGTTTTTGGTTCTACTTGTTTTGGTGGAGCTTTGATTTCCACTTGAATTGTGACCCTCCGAGCGCAGAGTTTTAGGTAAATCTTCCCGGAATTGTGCTCCCCTTCCAAAATCCGACCATTCTTCGCGTCATTGGTAATATCATTGGGTGATTTCTTCTTATGGATGCACGGACGAGCTCTTCATGTCACCACTTTGTGCCACATATTTTCATAGAGGTGTACATGTCCAAGCACCCGGCCAATTTGGTTTGTGTCGAGATTGAAGGTGAACTCTGATGGCAACAGCAGGTCTACTTTGAATCCTGGGTCTTCATCTGGTCGAATTGCTGCAGGTTAGGACATGTTGCATCTATGTGCTACTCTGGAAGTGGCTCCTCCTCTTTTGGGCCTAGACCTTCTGCTACAACACCCTCAACGTTTGCTGAGATTGTGGGTGCTCACAGTTTTGGGAAAGAGGTTGTCCAGTGCCAACCAGAACCTATAGTGTGTGATATATTCAATATCTTGAGGAGTTATTTGAAGCTTCCGGATGCCGGTAGTTCTCTCGGCATGGAGTTTTCTGCTGGTGGGATGCCTATTCCCTCTGACAGCGGTCTGCAGAAGAGGCAAGAATATTCTCTAACTTTTAAACATTTTGATTGGCTGGACTTTGAGGAGGAGATGCAAGGGTCCCCGATTGTCAATGTGGGATGTGAGATTCTTGCTGAACATACACATACGAAGGTGCAAGCCGCTGCCGCTGGGCATGGTGGAGGGAGCATTTAGAATGATTCTATGGTGGTTGATGATTTTGTGCCGGAATTGAGCTGTGATGAAAATAGTAGTGATGAGGTGAAGGTTATGTTGGTTGAGAGTAATGTGGAGGCTGGGGAAGATAGTGTCGAAGTTGGGCAGGGGAAGGTGGATGAGTGGGGGGTGCTGGATAGGAAGGAGGTGGTGGCTGAGCAGGTGGGGGAGTCTGTTGAAGGGAAGGTTCTTGAAAAAGAGTAGGGGAATGAACAAGTTGATGTGTACTCTCTCAGCCAGGTGTTGGGGATGGAGGTTGAGCAGGGGGAAGTACCTCAGCATGGGAATCTTTTAGAGAAGATATATATTGTGTTGGACGGATCTCCATGGCCTGTCAAGGGTCCTTGGTTCTCTCAGTGTATGAGGGTGCTTCTACTAGTGAGGCTCTGCAGGGGGCTTCGACTCGGTTTGATCTTGAGTAGGGGGAGGCTGTGGAACATAGGGAGGTGATGAATCCAGATATAGAGGTTTGCATGCTACCTATGGAGGATAGGTGGTTACAGTTGGCCCTTGATGGTGTGGTATCCTCACCTTTCATTGAATTTGATGATTATGCCTTGGTGGTACCTTATATGATGCGGTGTGGGGCTCTTGCTACTTGATCCCTAAATTAGGAAGACCCATTTGTCCCTGATCATTCTTTTTTCCAAGAAAAAGGTAGAAGGATGTATCATAATATGGATTTTATCATCAAGGAGAGGTTTTTTCTTGAGGTCTCCACTCCTCATGGAAAGAAAAAAATTCTGCAGGGGTTTCTTTAGATCCCCAGAAGAGGAAACCGAGGAATGACTATTCTAATTTTCCAAGGACTATGTCCACGAGGGATTCTTGCAAAGCCAATTCCTCTGCCAGGGGAGGTTGTCCCATCAAGGTGCAGCATGATGTGAAGCAGAAACATCTCAGAGATTACTACACCACCTTCCTAAAGCAATATGAATAATCTGAATGGAAGTCGGTGGAGTCCGACGCTTCTACTGGTTATGGTGCTGATGGGGACCGATATGGGGATGGAGATTTTTGATTTGTTGATCATGTTTCTTTCTCTTCTGCTTTTTGGGTCTTTTGCAGTTTTGGTGTCTTGTGGGGTTCAAGGATTTTCATTGTGGGATGTTTGGCCCCACCCAGCCCTTGTCTGCTGTGATTTTTTTTCATTCTAATTTTTGGGGGGGTCGGGAATAGCCTGACCCTCGCATCTTCTGTGCCCCTGATATAGGATTAATATGTATCCTCATGAGACAAATAAAAAACCACATAGTTCGAAATATCTTAATAGGACTCATAAACCTTTAAGGTCATGTGATGTGGAACCAACCATGTAGTTTAAATTCATGTGATAAGGAAATCCATGCAAAAAAATGACTAGTTATAGATAGTGTGGGAATTATAAAGAGGCGACCTGCATACCCGAAAGAGATATGGTCTCCTGAGTGGATATGAACCTATTATTAATTCTTCCTAGAAAAAAATAGGTTGTATTTGGATATTTGGTTTGGACCTATGCATGGAAGATTCCCCTTAAAGGGGGAATGATTGGGGCTTATACTGAATAGGAGGCCCACTGTAAGAGGATTTCTCTTGGTCAGATTCAATGAGAGGATTATGAATGAAGGATCTCCGTGATATTTATGGTTACGGATTAAATATGTATCAAAATCCCATTTGAATTATGTTTTGGGATTTCATATGTGGAGAAGGCCCATGTAATGATTTTGGATCACATGGATTTCATGATTGATACCAACCTTTAAGCCCACATAAGTCATGATCAGTGTGAGAAATAAGAGGCAGTGGATCTAAAGATCACACATCTTGCTCCATCCACTGGTGGATGGTGTCAGATCCTGAGGGGGGGGGAGATAGAATTTGAGTGTTCCCATTTTCTCCCTTTTTTATATCTAGGATAGTCATATTTGATTATCTATTTGGATACACCGTGGGCTGAGGAAAAGAGAAGAAAGAGTGCTACATCCTGCAAGAATAAAAAGGGTATTACCTTAGAAGGAGTTCCCTATTGAATATCATATAGGGTATACTATAGTTTAAAGTCAGGTAGCTTGGAATATGGAATAGAATTGTAATTTCATGTTTTAGGGACTATGAAAACACAATTTAATGTTGAGCTATAGGGACTAACACCATACATTTTAACTTCATTTGGTCAGGATGAGTTCCATATAGTTTAACATCACGTGTTCTGGACTATAACTCTTAGTTTAAAGTTATAGAGTTTGGATCACTTGTTACTAGAACTATGATTAACTAGAGGAAAATTGTGTTGGGATGTTCTGATATGCCTCGAACTTGAGAGGGAAGGAAAGGGAAAACTATGATTTTGGGTATTATAAGATCAGGATAAATGATATGGGGCATAAAAGTAATTGGGGTGTATGAAGGTAGGAAATCCTATCATTAGGATGAATTTCTCTCTGGTTGATAGGTCTTTAGTGTGGGAAAATTATGCAGAGCTGACTAGGTAATATTGTGCATAGTCAAGAAATGTTTTCCTTATGACACTGACCATCAATTTCTAATGGCCATAGTAGTTTATGAAGATCCAAAATCAATTGGGATGTATATTTTGATAAATGGAAAGGATGTGTTTGAGCATGTAAGAAACATTCAGAACATGAATATCCATGTAGTTCTAGATCAACCCGGCATAGGAGCCAAGCGACGGGGTTTAAGAGTGTCAGGAAGAGTAGGTCAACTCATGGAATTGAAGGGGAAATTTTTAGGGGTAGAATAAGGGTGCAACAGAAAATGTCATTGACTCGAACTGAATTTTGTTTAGTAAGACTCTCCATTTTTCATAAGGATAAGTGACGATAGCAAAGGAACTAGACCAAGGTGTTAGGAGCATATCCCAACACTAATCTGAAGCTTGAGTATGAGGTAACATTCCCTATAGTATCGACCATTGTTATCATAGTATTTTTTATATAGGGCTAGCCGTATATGAGCTCACCACACAGGGATTTACACCAAGGATCATCCAAAGAGGAGTGTCCGTGAAGGGATGTCCGCATAGGATCATATGCAGAGGCTGGGTCGCCAAGGATCATCTACACAGGGTTGGCCAAAAAAGATATAGAAACAAATTTCCATCCACAATAGAGAACCTGGGGAGGATTTCCAATGAAGTTTCATCTATGGAGTGTGTCTTCCAGGAAGCAATTTATTCCTTCCACAAGTTCATAAATTAATTCCCCAATTCAAAAAGGACATTTCCTCCCCATATAGTCTTCTAAGGAGGGTCTTCCTAATGAATTTTCCCACATAGAGTCCATGAAGGACCACCCACATATAGTTCACGTGACAGAGTTTGTAAAGGGCTACCCACATATAGTTTGCAGGATGGAGTTTGTGAAGTGCTTCAGGTGCATGGGAGATTTCTATTAAACCCTTTATATTTTTCTCCATCCTTCATCCCCTTTTTCTGCTCTCTTTTTATTCCCACTCAGGGTCCTTTTACAAAGAAATGGTCAGACTGAGTACTGGAATTTATGGTCATCCATGTAGGGTTGTAGACCATCTTTTTTGGAGGTCTAAGGACTTAGTCAGTAATGGTTGTAATTTTTAGGTGCTATCAATTCCACTTCATCCTGAAAACTATTTTGTTTGTGGGGTATATTCATTTATGGGGAAATAAATCCCTGCCACTATCCCAAACAAATTTATACATTTTTTGGTGGTGTCGGAGCCACCATCTCTATCCCGTGAAAAAAAAAATCGAGCGAACTTCACAAAGAAGAAGATCACCATGTGGAGTAACGATCCACAAAGGGACTTGTGATTTGTGGGGTCACATATTCCTTTGAATATTCTTCTTATATATTCTTCATCATTTTAAATCAACAATTTTCCATGTTTATTGGATTTTCTTTATTTTGAATGTGGAATTTTCAGGACCCAATGGTATGGTTTTTATTGTTTCAAGGGTTTTTATATTTTATGGGGTTTTAGGGGGTTTAAGTGTCGTTATATATTTAAGGTTTATTAAAAAAATTTAAGGGTTTGTCGGGTTTTTTTAGTAATTTTAGATATTTTTTAGTATTTTAGTGTTTTTTATGGTTTTTTTGAATTTTAAAGGTTTTTTTTGTTTTTAGCATTGTTAGGGTCTTTATGTTTTTAGGGTTTTAAAGTGCTTTTAGGTTTTTATGTTTTTTTTCATGGTTTTTAGGTTTTCTCACTTTTTAATAGATTTTTATAGTTTTTTTTTGTTTTTAGTGTTTTTAGTGTTTTTAGGGCTTTTATGGCTTTTATGGTTTTTAGGGTTTTTAGGGTTTATATGATTTTAAAGGTTTTTAGAGTTTTTTTATTTTTTTTAGGGTTTAAAATTATTTTTAAACCTGTTAGTGGTTTTTAGGGTATTTATGGGTTTTAGGGTTTTTATGGTTTTTAGGATTTTTAGGTTTTTAGGGGGTTTTTTGTGGGGGGGGGTTATGTGTTTTTTTTTGTTTTTAAATATTTCATAGGGGTTTTCATTTTCTAGGGGGGTTTACATTTTTATATATCCTTAGGTAATTTTTAGTATTTTTATATTTTTTAGAGTTTTTAAGGATTTTGGGGGTTTTAGAGTTTTTTATTTTTTGGGGTTTTAGTGTATTTTTTTAGTGTTTTTGAGGTTTTTTATATTTTTTAATGTTTTTTGGTGTTTAACGTGTTTTTAGAGCTTTTAGTTCTTTTTTAAGGTTTTAATGGGTTTTTAGGGTTCTATGTTGTTTAGGGCTTTGTGGTTTTTAGGGGTTTTAGCATTTTTCTGTTTATTAGGGTTTTTATGTTTTTAAAGATCCTGATTTTATTATCATTTTAATTTATTTTAGGGTTTTTTATGTCTTTATATATTTTTAGGTCTTTTCTTGTTTTTTAGGTTTTTAGTTTTTTTAAGGTTTTTAGGGTTTTTAAGGTTTTTAGGGTATTTATGGTTTTTTTAGTTTTTATGAGTTTTATAGTTTTTAATGGGTTTTAAGGTTTTTGAGTGTTTTAGGGTTTTCTATGGTTTTTAGTTGTTTTATTTTTTTTAGTGTTTTTAGATTTTTTTAGGATTTTAGGGGTATTAATTGTTTTCAGCTTATTAGTGTTTTCTTAGAGTTTTTCAGTGTGTTTATTATTTTTTACTTTTTTTTGAAATTTTAGGTATTTTTTTGGATTTTAATGGTTCTTAGGGTTTTTAGGTATTTTTAAGGGTTTTATGTGTTTTAGGGTTTTTAGGGTTTTAACATTATTTGGTTTTCTAGGGGGTTTAAGTATTTTTATATTTTTTTTAAGTTTTTCTCATGGTTATTCTGGGTTTTTATCTTTTTTTATGTTTTCATATATTTTTAGATATTTTTTAGGTCTCTTATGGCTTTTATGGTTTTATGGTTTTTAGGGTTTAAAGGTTTTTAAGTGTTTTTGGGTTTTTGGGTTTTTTTGATATTTTAGGAATTTCAAGGTTTTTAGTATTTTTTTAATTTTTTTAGAGGTTTAATGTATTTTTAGTGATTTTAGTGATTTTTAGGAAATTTTTTAATTTTAAGATGTTTTTAGGGTTTTTAGGGTTTTTATAGTTTCAGGGGTTTTAGAGTTTTTATGGTTATTAAGGTTTTTTTTAATTTTTAGGTTTATAGGGGATTTAAGTGGTTTTTATTTTTCCAATGTTTTCTTAGGGGTTTTTTACATTTTTAGGGATTTTTAGTGATTTTTTTGAATTTTCAGGTTTTTGTTTTTTAGGAATTTTGAGGGTTTTCAGGGTTTTGATCGTTTTTTTGGTTTTAGTGTTTTTTATTTTTCAGGGTTTTAAGGGTTTTTAGAGTATTTATAAATTTAGTGGTATAAATGTTTTTTAGATTTTTTAGTGGGTTTTATATTTTTATGTGTTTTTAATATTATTATGGTTTTAGTGGTTTTTTGATTTTTTGGGGGGTTTAGGGATTTTATGGTCTTTTAGGTTTTTTCACATTATTAGGATTTTAGGGGTAAAAATAATTTTTTTTTTGTGTTTAAGGTTTTAATATGGTTTTTTAGAAGTTTTAGGGGTTTTAGGTTTTTAGGGATTTTTAGGATGTTTTTCGGATTTTAATGCTTTTGAGGGTTTCTATGTATTTTGAGGGTTCTATTGTTTTATGGGTTTTATGGTTTTTAGGGTTTTTAGAATTTTTTATTTTTTTGGTGTTTTATGTGTTTTTATGGTTTTATTTTAGTTTTTTTGGGTTTTAGGGTTTTTTATGTTTTTAGGGTTTTTAGTTATTTTTTTAGGATTTCTGTTGTGTTTTAGAGTTTTTAGGGATTTTGGGGGGTTTAGGGGTTTTTAGGGTTTTTAGGGTATTTATAGGGGTTTTGAGGGTTTTGGGTATTTATTGAGTTTTTATGGATTTTATGGGTTTTTAGAGTTTTTTAATGTTTTAAGGGGTTTAAATTATTTTTCATGTTTTTAGTGGGTTTTACTGTTTTTATGGGATTTTATGGTTTCTTAAGGTTTCTATTTTTTTTTATATTCTTTAGGGGTTTTAGGGTCTTTTAGGGGTTTTATCATTTTTAATATTTTAGTGTTTTTAAGTATTTTTAGTTTTTTTAGGTTTTCTTTAGTTTTTTAGTGGTTTTTATGTTTTTAGGGATTTTGAGGGATTTTTGATTGGATTTTTATAGGTTTTAGTGTTTTTATGGAATTTGAGGGATCTATGGTTTTTAGGATTTTTATGGGTTTTTAAGATTTATAGTGTCTTTATGTTTTTTGGATTTTTTGTGTTTTTTAGTTTTTTATAGATTTCTTAGGGGTTTTCGCCATTTTTAGGGTTTTTTACATTTTGAGATACTTTAGAAATTTTTAGGAATTTCATTATTTTTTGGGTTTTAGGGTTTTTAGGGTTTTTAGGGTTTTAGGGCTTTTAGTGGTTTTATGGTTTTTGGGTTCTATGGTTTTTTTATTCCTTATGGTTTTTTAAATTTTTATAAACATTTTAGGATTTAAAATGGTTTTTAGAGTCTTTAGTTGGTTTTTCCAGTTTTATGGGGTTTTTGGGTTTTTATGGTTTTTTTTGGGGGGGGGGGTTTATAGTTTTTAGTATTTTTAGTATTTTTTGGGTTTTTAGTGACTTTTAAGTATTTTTAGGTTTTTAAGGTTTTATTATGGGTATTAAAGGATTGTAGATTTTCTTACATTTTTAGTGATTCTAGGAATTTTTTAGGATTATAACAGTTTTTAAGGGTTTTAGGGATTTTAAGGGGGATTTATATTTTTTAGAGTTTTAGGGTTTTTATACGGGTTTTGGTATTTGGGGTTTTTTTTATTTTTTTAGTGTTTTTATGGTTTTTAGTGTTTTTAATGTTTTTAGGATTTTAAAGGGATTTAAAGGGATTTAAAGGGTTTTAAAGGGTCTTAAAGTGTTTTTAGTTTTTTAGTGGGTATTTAGGATATTAATAGGTTTCTATGGGGATTTATGGTTTTTAGGATTTTTTATTGTCCTTTTATTTTTTAGGGGTTTAAATTGAATTTATGATTCAAATTTTTTCGTAAGGTTTTTGAGGGTTTTTATGGATTTTATGTTTTTTTGGATTTTTAGGGAATTTTTATGGTCTTTATGGGGATTCAATTTTTTTAAGTATTTTAATAGCTTTTAGGGTATTCGTGTTTTTATGGTTTTTGTGTTTGGATGGGTTTTTTTAGTTTTTTATGGTTTTATGGCTTTTAGTGTTTTTAAAACAATTAGGGGTTTAAAGGGTTTTTAGTGGATTTTTAAGGTTTTAGGGTTTTTTACAGTTATTAAGAGATTTTTGGGTTTTTAGGGTGTTTTAGGATTTTTAGCATTTTCAGTTTTTAGGGGTTATATGTGCTTTTATTTTTTTAAGGTTTTCTTCAGGGTTTTCAGGGTTTTTAGAGGTTTAACATTTTAAGGTATTTTTAAGAATTTTTTATTATTTTTATATCTTAAGTGTTTTTAGGGATTTTGATGGTTTTTTTGATTTTTTAGGCATTTAGGCTTTTAAGATTTTAAGGGTTTCTAGAGTCATTTTGGGGTTTTATGTGTTTCTAGTTTTTAATGATTAATTGTATTTTCAGGGTTTTTATAGTTTTTTTCTTTTAGTTGTATTGAGGGATTCATAAGAATTTATATTTTTTGAGTTACATGGGGTTTTGGGTGTTTTAGGGTTGTTTAGTATTTTATTTATTTTTTACAGTTTTTTTAGTTTTTTAGGATTTAAAGGGTTTTTAGAGCATTTTAACGTTTTTAGAGGTTTAAAGGGTGTAGAGTTTTTAGTGGTTTTTATGGTTTTTATGTGTTCTTACAATTTTAATGTTTTGGGGGGTTTTATATTTTTTTGGATTTTAGCATTTTTAGGTTTTTTAGTGGTTTTAAGTGATTTTATGTTTTTGAGGTTTTCTTAGGGGTTTTCAAGATTTTTTGGATTTTTTTTATGGATTTTAAAGGCTTTTTTAGGATTTTTATGGTTTTTAGAGATTTTGAGGGGGTTTGGGGTTTTTTGGGGTTTTGGGGTTTTTTGGTTTCATGGGGTTTGAGGGTTTTTTTTGGTTTTTTAGTGTTTTTAATATTTTTGAATGTTTTGAGGCGTCTAAAGGTTTTATATATTTTTGGGCTATTAATGATTTGATGGGGTTTTGGATTGTTTAATGTTTTTATGGGGTTTTATGGTCTTTATAATGTTTTAGCATTTTTATGTTCTTTTATGGTTTTTCGCATTTTTAGGTTTTTTATTTGTTTTAGGGTTCTATGTGTTTTTTAGGGTTTTAATGGTTTTAGGGGTTCTTAGGGATTTCTAGAGTATTTAGGTTTTTAGGGGATTTATTTGTTTTTAGTTTATATGGTTTACTTAATATTTTTCATTATTTTTAGGGGTTTTTATGATTTTAGGGATTTTTATAGGATTTTTATGGGTTTTTAGTTTTTTATGGATTTTAAGGGTTTTTATAAATTTTGTTTTTCCTTATGGTGATTTTGGTTTTTTATGGTTTTAGGGTATATATTTGGAGTTTTTAGGGTTGTAATATTCTTTAGAGATTTTTAATTTTTTTAGGAGTTTAAAGGGTTTTTATATTTTTTAGTCGTATTAGGGTTTTTTTGGGGTTTTATTTTTTTAGGAATTTTACGGTGTTTATGGTTTTTGGGTTTTTAGGGTTTTTAGAAAATTTAGGTTTCTTAGTGGTTTTAAGTGTCTTTCAGTTTTAAAGATTGCTTTGGGGTTTTCATGGTTTTTACATTTTCAGATATTTTTAGTGACTTTTTAGGATTTTTATTATTTTTAGGAATTTTAGGAATTTTAGGGTTTGTAGATTTTTTAGGGGTTTTATGATTTTTTTTTTCGTATTTTGGTGTTTTTTTGTTTTTAGGGTTTTCAAGGTTTTTAGAGTATGTTTATAGTTTTTAGGTGTTTAAAGGGTTTTTAGATATTTTAGTTGGTTTTTAGGGTTTTTATTGATTTTTATGGTGTTTAACGTTTTAAGGGGTTCAGGGTTTTAGGATTTTTAGGGTTTTATAGTTCTTATATTTTTCAATGTTTTTAGGTTTTATAGGGTTTTTATGTTTTTTAGTTTCTTATATTTTTCTTGGGGTTTATATTTTTTTAGTGTTTTTTACATTTTATATATTTTCATGGATTTTAGGATTTTTTGTAGGGTTTTAGGGTATTTATGGATTTTAATGGTTATCATAGTTTTTATAGTTTTTAGGAATTTTATGGCATTGATAATATATTAGGTTTTTAGGGGTTTATAGTTTTTAAGGTTTTTAAGGTTTTATTAGGGTATGATTAGGGTTATCGAACACATAGGTATTGAGGGGTGGAAGGTGGACTTGATGAGGATGGTAGAATTTACATGATTTCACAAGACCCATTGTGGAGAGTTGGTGGTCCAATGATAATGAAGTGGATTAATATAATTAAGGATGACTTAAATGGGTTAATCATGGAACTCTAATGTGAGTCACAATACCCTAGCTTGGGGTAGAATATGTGCTTATATTAATTAAGGCCAAATATTTCTTTTATAACCCCCATGGTGTGCTATGAATTTCAAGATCACCCACAATTTAATCATAAAAGTAAAAATTGGTGGGATTTTTTTCTTTAATTTAAAAAAGGTCATCCTACTTATACATTAAAATCAAGGGCATGTTCCAAAATTATAAAAAGTATCATTTTGGAATTTTAACTTGTGGATACTAGGTGTTCGAATTTTTTTCACTTTTGGGATATAAATAGCCGACCCTTGTACTCTATGAACATCATGAATGAAGGTGATGTTATTTTGGTGAGTTTTTCTTTAAAACTTTGTGTTCTTTCTTAATTCATGATTTATAAAATGGATGTTCATCCTTTCTGGTATTTTGTAGCTAGAGTTATTAGAGAGAAGTTAGTTTTGGGTTCTACATTGGCAAACTCTCACCATTCTTCCCTATTTACACCATTTATAGATCTTCTCGCTTGTTTTATTGTGGATATCCAGGTGGTAAATATGAAAATTTGGAATAAGGTTCTTAAGAAACACCTTATTTTGTATTGGATCACGTATCATTTACTATTAGATCCCAATTTCAAGAAATTAGGTTCATCATTTTTTATCTATTCATCCATCTTCTTTTCTATTCAAATTGGGCTATCATCAATTCCAGTCCATTTTATTCATCACATATTTAAATCCTTTATTCATCATTTTTTACATACATTATATAAATCATATATTTGAGAATATTATATTTCTTATCCAAGTAAAATCAATGAAATGAAAGCTATAAATCATGAGAAACATTGTGTTCAAATTATTTTTTTATGAATTCTTCATTTTTAAAATCATTTATGTAGAACCCCTAAATTCAATTACATGGACCTTCATTTATATATTTTAAATACTTGCAATTATTGGGTTATTTTTTTAGTATTTCAGGAGATTTGACATATTTTTTCGGATTTTAGGGAATTACACATTTTTAGAACTATTAGTAGAAACAATTTAACACCTCCAGGAATCCAAGAAACTAAAACAGAGGGCACTACTGAGGTGTATAGTTTTTCCAAACTGCGTAGATTCCCAATAGAAACTGTGAAATTCCATATAGTGGTTTATATCATGTTTGTATCATGGTTTTTCTAACCGTTTGATCCAATCGTGAAAGTTGTGTTTGGAGATAGTGGTTCATGAACAGTTAGCGCACAGTTTGCGTAATTGTGCGCCCTAACCATGCATCGTGAAAAAATAGATTTAAATTTTTTGGATATAATTATATTTACCATATAAACCACTCATTTGTTATAAACAATATATAACATGAATTACTCTTCCTCCCAAGGTTATGGATAAAATAACTTTTGATCTGATACCAATTCCTAGGAAAATTCATGTGAATTGGAGACCCGAATTAATTGATAAGTGCTCATTATTCATCATTTTTGTTAGATATATTATCCTTCCCTATTTCAGAATCATGGATCTTGTTAATTGGTTATATATATTTGTTTTTATGATAATATTTATGTTATATTATTGTTTTTATTAAATTTTATGAGATATATGTTGGAATCTTGAAGATTTAATTTAGTTTGTTAAAGTTATTGTGTTCCTCTTCATTTGAACCTAAGTTTGAGAGTTAGGTGGATTCTCTATAAACTCATCTTTAATAGACCTTGAGTTCTTGATATTATATTGATTTAAATGGTTTATTTTTTCTAAAAATATGGGGTAATTTTATATAATCCTCTTTTAAATTATTGTTTTGGAAATAATAGGAATTTGATGGTTTTTGAAAACCTAATATATATTATGTGGAAATTGTGATTCTAAAATTATTTTTGGTTGATGAAGTTAAATTATTTGGTGAAATAATTTTATTGAAAGGGTTTTATATTATTTCTTCATAATGGTTGGTCATGAGTTGAGTGGGATGAATAATGGTCTTAAAGTATAACCATCAAAGGGACAGAGTATGAATGTGAAGTTCCACGATTAACGGTAACACAAAGCATGTTTGTATGTCTGTGAATAGGATGTGTGTGGACATGGAAAATTTCATGCCAAATCATAAATTTATAAATGGATAAAATATTTTTTATATTCCTTGAAAAAATATTATGTTTGTTATTTGTGTATTCTATGAAAAAATAGCTATGAAGGTTTTTCTGATTGTTTTACATGGAAAACTATTTTAGTTTGATATAAACTATTTTAAATTGTTTTTAAAATATTTTATATAATTGTTATAAAATGTTCAATACTAGTATCATGATTTTTGAATTAATTGAGGAAATTATATTGAATCTATACCCACCCAATTCTTGGGAACTGTAGTACATTTATAGATGTAATATATCGAGACATAGGTAAAGGAAATGTATCCAAGATCTTTAGTAATGCTTCTTGATACCTTGGGTTGGGCATGCGATTTTGGAGCATGGAGAAGATTTGGAGTTATTTTTGGTTTCTATGGTGTATTTTGTTTTTTTATCATTTGGTTTCATTGTTTATGTCACATTCATTCCACTTATACTCTCATATTTTCTTTTGGTTTAGTCTTGAATTGTCTTAAATTTGGGTACTCATACATCACTAAAATGTTTGGAAGTTATGGTTACTATTGGTTTGGCCATTTTATCTTAAAAGTTAAAAGAATCCACCAAATATTTATGATACCATTGTTCTTAATTTTCATCCTTATGTATCTTGGGGATGTCACATAAGGCGCAGTATCTCCCCCACCGCTTCTCAAGCCAATGGGAAGGGGTGGGATGTTTCAAATGGTATAATCTTGTTCAATAATTGCATTCTAATTCTATTGGTATATATCTTGTGATGTTATCATGGAGATAGGATTTTAAAAACATGACATGTAATGAAAAATATTTGTAGTTAATCTCATTGTACTAAAACTCGAGTTACTAGGGAGTTGGGTACAAGTGTGTTTTGGGACACTTCTATGAGTTTTCACCTCATATTCATGGGCTTAGCGGATGAGAAGAGAATGACATGCATTGATAGAAATGACTTCCCACTAAAATTACATAGTTCATTTTGAGTAATAATTTATTATTTTAGGAAAAAGTGTTTATTTTTTAAAATAGTTAGAAATGGTTTTATTTTCAAAAGAACAGTGGAATTTTAAAAAATGGTATGAAAGTGGGAATTAATGAATTTTGGAATGCTTTGTTTAGATATGTTTGATATGTTAAGTTTGAAATTTATAATCCTTTTTCTGTTAGAGAGTGAGACTAATTGGAGTTTTCTTTTGGTTATAGTGAAGGGAACCAGGCAGGCCCTGTAGAAACTAACTAGAAGAGACTATTAAGTATGTGGTTGTAGCTAAGATATGGTTGAACCAAGAGTTGGTTAAGAGTATTGTCTAGGGATTTCAGGTCATCGATAGAAACAATGTAAACAAAGAACCATGGAAAGTATATCATTCAGTTCGTTTCCAAAAATAGAATCCACCCATATATTAGGGTAATTCAGAACTGGAAAAAGTAGAAGTGTGGCTAAATAGGATGAATCAAATCATTTATTTCTTTAGCACACTTTCTGATCAGATGCTGAATATGGTACCATGCATACTAGAGGATCTATCTCACCAGTGCTGAGATTTAGTACTTTAGGATAAACTAGACAAAATAATGACATGTTAATATTTTGAATAATTATTTGATAAAAAATTATATCCTCATACATTCTATATTGATAGAATAATAGACTTATTCATTTTAAAGTATAATAACCTCATAGTGATAGAGTATGAAGCTAAATTTATTAATTTAGTCCCCTTTACACCTGAAGATGCTATAAGTATGTCCTTGAAGGCACACCTTTTTGAATCAGGGTTAAGGGTAGAGATTTGATCAAATATTTTCATTCTTTGTATATCATATTATATAGAGATGTTAGATAAAAGAACAATAAAAAAGGGATATCTTAAGAAATATGGTTGTGGGAAGCTTATTAATACATGTGGGAACTATAATTATATGAATAATCATAAGAGGGACACCTATTTTCGAGTTGGTGGTGTGACTCAAAATCATATAGAGGGATCAATGAATCTTCCTCCTAAACCATGGAGTACACCTATTTGTTTTCAATGTGGTTATCTCCATCACATAAATAGATACTGTATAACACCACCTAGATAATGTCACAAATTCAATAAGAAGATTCCTCTACAACATTATTTTCATAGTTCTCTAAGGTCAGGTGCTAAGGACACATCTAATGCTTCACATGCATCATATTATTTAATGGACAAGTGTATTAGAATAGATCTTATCAGAAAACCCAATCAAGACATATGGATTATTGGATTATTGTGACTCTAGAACTATGGAAATCTCAATAGGGTAAAAAAGAGAAAATCACAGTGAATAAGAAATTATATGGTTCTGATAAAGTGATCATGGATGATCAAATGGGACCTTCAATGGTGAGATTCACAATTATTTTTTATAATAACCTTATGAAAACATTTATTGATATGTTTGAATCGCATTCTTTTATTTATTCTTGTGTTCTTAATCTTTTGGGTTTGCATGTTGAGATGATTCCTTCTATTTTGATACTTTAAACTCCTACAAGAAAAAAGAATTTCAAGACTTTGTGTGCAATGAATGTTCTATAACTATTGATGGAGCTAAATTTATTTGGGATTTCAGTGTGAATGATATGTTTTTCTATGAATTAATCTTGGGTATGGTTTGGTTGAAACTGTTCAAAGATCACATTGGTTTTTATACCTGAAGTGTTAGTTTTACAATTGATGTTGGAATTGAGAATATATTTATAGGAAATAAAAATTTAAAATCAAGTAGAGAAGGATTGATAGAACCAAAATTTGGAAATATATCATACCAGTTAAGAGCATTGACCTTGGAATCTGTGGATGAAATCAAGAATAGAATTCTTTCAACAATTTTTGATCAGTTTCCTAATGTTTTTCTTGATAATATCCCAGGGTTTCCACCCACAATAGAAGTATATTTTATGATTGATATCTTACCATGAAATAGTCCTATATCACATCCATCTTATCATATGGAACCTACATAATTAATGGTAGCATAATTCCACAAGGGTGAGTTAGAAATAAAAGAGTTCATTCATATTAGTATACATCAATGGGAAACACAATTTCTTTTTTTAAAAAATAGAAGAAGGAATTCCTTGAAATTTTATAGATAATCATAAGATCAATCAAGTGATGATAAAGAATCAGTATCCTATTCCAAAAATGTATGACTTGTTTGATAAACTTATGGGAGCCTATAGTTTCTCTAAAATTTCCTTGAATTCAGGATATTACCAACAATAGGTCTTGAAGGAGGGCAGTCTGAAGATAGCTTTCAAAAGTTGATATGGTCATTACGAGTATGTGTTTATGCCTTTCAATCTTATAAATACACTAGTTTTATTTATATAATTGACTAATTAAATATTTCAAAGGTATCTAGATTATTTTTTGGTGGTATTTGTGGATAACATTTTGATGGATTATTAGACAAATTTTGAGAATGAGAAACACATGATGATAATGTTGGGTATCTTGTGGGATCATCATCTCTATTTCAAACTTTCAAAGTGTGATTTTTGGATACAAGAAGTATGATTCCTTGGATATGTTATATATGAATAATTTGTTTCAATAGATCTATAAAAGATATATGCTTTCATCTCTTTGTGACTATCAAATAATGTCTATGATATATATAATTTTTTTGGACTAGCTGGTTATTACCGATGTTTTTTTCGTGACTTTTCACAACTAGTTTCCCAAATAAAAGATTGAAAAGGAAGAGTGTTCCATTAAAATGGAATGATAAATCTCCAAATTTATTTCATGTGATTAAATTTTACCTTACATAAGTACCAATCTTGATATTTATAGAATTAGTACATGGCTATGTTGTGTATAGTGATTCCTTGAGAGCTGGTTTGGGTTGTTTTTTCATGCAGAGATACTATGTTTTTGCTTATGGATCATGGTTGTTATAGTTTCATGAGATGAACTACCCAAAACATGATTCGGAATTATCTATTATGTTATATTCTTTGAATATATTTAATCATAATCTTTTTAGTGAGAAAATAATAGTGTCTACAGATCATAAGGGAATGAAATACATTGTATCATAAATAGAATTTAATTTGAGAAAAAGAATATGGATGGAGTATTTTAAAATTCATGAATTATAGTTAATGTATACACTATTTAAATGGATAATTTTGGTGTATACATTAAGAATAAATTCATATATTTAGTTGTTGAAGGATGCCTCATATCGATAGCCTGTAATCATGGTGATTTCTGAAATGAACTTGGATTGTAATGATTGAGGTAGTGTTTATATTTTCCTTCCTGTTTATTTTGTTCTTTATTTGGTAGATAAGGTTAAAGACTCGTAGAAATATGATTCTGAATGTGTTTTTATAAGGTCAAAACTCAATGGTGGGGATACCATTAAGGGATGGAAGCATGATATAAGACCTGTGTTGTGGTTTTGAGATTGGATGGTTGTAACTTTGTATTTTTGGAACAACTCCTTCATACCTATCACTATTTGAGATAGATTTTTCACATAGAAATAAAAATGTTGTATGAGGAACTAAAAGAAAAATTTTAGTGGGCTTCCAAGAAAATAAAAGTGGCTATGTTTTTTTTGAGATACCTTAACTATCAGTAGGATAAGGCAATGTACAAGCAGCTATAGGGTATGATATAGTATTTATCAATTATCATATTGAAATGGGATCAGATAGTTATTAATTCTGCAACATGGATCCGAATGATGGTTCAAAAACACAATTCCATATGGTTGATAGTGGATTAAATCAAAACTTTAGTCTATTTAATCCATATTCATGAATCCAATATGGAAGAAGACTTATTAAAATTCTATATATGAGAAGTTGTAAAGTGGAATGGTGTTCCAGTCTTTATTGTACATGATAGAGAACCCCGGTTTATATATACTTATTGGAAATATTTATATAAATCTCTTGGAATTTATTTTACTATGAGCATGGTTTGTTATCCTAGAATGGATGGAAAATACAAAAAGAGGATCAAAACATTAGTGTACATGAATAAGGATTGTCTAATGAATTTTTGTGGCCCATGGAAAAAAGCACATATCGTTAGTGGAGTTATCATATGACAAAATCTATAAAGCCTCGATATATATTGATCATTTTAAAGCATTATATGGGAGTCCTCGTATTTATCCACTTTTTTTTTGCAAATAGGTGAGGCGTTACTATTTATAACAATCCTTATGAAAAAGAAAACATAGATGATTCAAAAAATTAGAAATAGGGTTCAGATGAAAAAATGTTGCCCGAAATTGTATGAAGAATGTTATTGATGGCCATTTTCATTTGACGTGAGTGATCATGTATTCTTGAGAATATATTCATGTTTGTGGAATCATTGTTTTGGGAATCTTAAAAAGTTATTTCCTAGATACATATTCCCATTTGAGATACTTGAACGGGCAGGTGAGGTGGAATATCTGTTGGATTTCCCAATAAGGATCAGTTTAGTACATAATATGTTTCATGTATTTAAATTCAATACAGACTATCCTGACCCTAACCATGGGATTATATGGGATCACATTGACCTAGAGATATATTATACCGTGTTTCATGAGCCGGTACAGATTCTGGATAGTCTATAGAATTTATTGTGTGTGGAGAATCATCGGTATAGTGTGGGTTTTATTGAAACATGGTCAGATTCAGGAGGAAACATAGGTGCGTGAAAAGGAAATGATGGAGAAATGACAAGAAAAAATTAATTAAAACACTAGGTTTATACTTTCTGAGGATATAAATACCAATAGTGGGGAGAATATAGAACCCATATTTTTAGGTAATTGACTCTTTATTTATTTATTTTAAGTATATAAAATTATTGGGTCATTTTTCAAGTGGTTTATAAGATCTTTTGAATTTTTAGGGGCTTTTATAGAGGTTCATGATTTGATCATGGTTTGTAGAAATCATTTAACAACTCTAAGAAACTTTTCAAATCAAACAGTGGACACTGGGGAGATGCACAGTTAGGCGCATGATTTGGCCAAACCATGCCCATGCCCGGTAGAAAACATGAAATTATAGATATTTGGGTATAGAATGATTGGTGAATATTTTTTATAACTATTCAATCCAACCATGTGATGTGTGTTTATATGTAGTGGCTCATGCATGATTATCTCATGGTTTTCCTAACCATACACCCTAACCATGCATAATGGAAAATTAGAACATAAAATTGTGTATATATTTAAATTTACCTTCTATTCCACTAATTTTTCCCTTAAACAGGTCATAACATGAATTTGTATCCCCTCAAATGCGGTGGAGACAATTCCTTTCATTCTGGTACCAATTGTGAGGAAAATCCAAGTGAATTGGAAACCTAGATTCAACATTAATATACTATTCTTCATCATTTTCCTTAGATATCATATCCTTACCTATTTTAGAAAGGTGGAACTAGTTCTCTAGGGATAGATCTATTTTGTGTTGTGTCAATATTTATGGTTATTATGGTTTATGGTTATTTTGGTTTTAGGGGATTTATGTATTTTTATGGTTTTTAATGTTTTCATAGGGAGTTTCATGGTTTTTAAGGTTTTTTATATTTCTAGGTATTTTCTAGGAGTTTTTAGGAGTTTATGTTTTTCTAATATTTTTAAGGATTTTAACGGTTTTTATTGTTTTTTGGGTTATATGTTTTTTTTTATTTCTAGGTGGCTTGTTTGGGTTTTATAGTATTTTTAATGTTTTTTATTATTTTAATCATTTTTAGGGGTTTAAAGAGTTTCCAAAGTTTATAGTGGAATAGTATATTTTTATGGGTTGTTAGGGTTTTACTTTTTTTAGTGGGATTTATTGTTTTTAGGGGTTTTAGGGTTTTATAGTCTTTTAGGGTTTTATGTATTTTTGGGTTCTAAGGGGTTTTATGTGTTTTTATTTTTTTCTTTTTTAGGATTTTTAGAGTTTTTTACATTTGTAGAGCGTTTTAGAGATTTTTAGGATTGTTATATTTTTAATGGTTTTTAGGGTTTATAGGGATTTTAGGGTTTTAGGGGTTTTATCATTTTTTATATTTTTATAGGTTTTAGGGGTTTTAGGTTTTTAAAGTCATCTTTGTATATTTTTATAATTTTTAGGGGTTTTATGTTTTTTTGGATTTTTTATTATTCTTATGATTATTTTGGTTTTTAGTGTTTTTTTTGAGTTTTTTGTTTTTTAAAAGTTTTTATTTTTTTCAACAATTTTAGGGGCTTAAAGGTTTTTTAAAGTTTTTAGTGGTTTTTAGGGTTTTAATGGCGTTTTATGGTTTTTATGGGGTTTAAATATTTTTATTGGTTTTAAGGGTTTTTAGGTTCTTCTTGGGTTTTAGTCTTTTTATATTTATTAGTTATTTTAATGTTTTAAGGTTTTATAGTTTTCTTATGGGTTTTTAGGTTTTTTATTAATTTTTATGTTTTTGTGGATTTTTATGTATTTTTAGGATTTTATGTTTTTAGGACTTTTATTAATTTTGTGGGATTTAGTATTTTTATGTGTTTTAGAAATTTATATTTTTTTAAGTGTTTGAAGTGTTTTTAGTTTTTTAAGGTTTATTTCGGTTGTTTTTTTAGGTTTTTTATATTTTATATATTTTTAAGTATTGTTTTGTATTTTTTTGGATTTTTTTGTGTTTTGAGAATTTTTAGTGATTTTGAGGGGTTTATGGTTGTTTTGGTTTTTTTGGGTTTTTAGGATTTTTTAGGTTTTTAGGGATTTGATGTTCTTTTTGGTTTTTAATGTTTTCTTAGGGGTTTTTATGGTTTTTATTGTTTTTTACATTTTTGGGATTTTTAGGACTTTCTATATATTTAATGTTTTCATGGTTTTAAGGGATTTTTCAGTCATTAATGTTATTTTAGGGTTTTAATTATTTTTTGGTTTTTGAGGCTTTTTTGGTTTTTTTATTGTTTTAAATTTTTTTAGAAATAATTAAAATTTATTGGTGTTTAAAAGGTGTTTAGGTTTTTTGTATGTTTCTAGGGGTTTTATAGGGTTTTGGGGTTCTTAAATGTTTTTAGGGGTTTTATGGTATTTAGGGGTTTTTAATGTTTATATGGTATTTTAGGGTTTTATCAACATTTTTTGGGGGTTTTTATGTGATTTTAGGTTTTAAAGGTTTTCATAGGGGTTTTCTAGGAATTTAAAGTTTTTTTAATTTTTACGGAATTTTAAGGATATTTATGATTTTGTTTTTTTTTGTTTGAGTTTATAAAGATTTTGAGGGTTTTAAAATTTGTAGTTTTTTAGGGGTGTAATTTTTTTTTGGTTTTTATGGTTTTCTTTGGTATTAGGGGAATTCTAGGCCTTTTTAGGAATTTTAGGGGGTTTTTTAATTTTGAGGGTTTTTTGGGTTTTTATGGTTTTGGGGGGGTTTAGGTGTTATTTTGGACTTTGTAGGGGTTTTAAGGTTTTTTTAGAATTTTTAACATTTTTATGGATTTAATGAGTTGTTTGAGTTTTTAGTTATTTTACGGTTTTTACGGGGTTTTAATTTTTTTAGATATTTTTAGGGTTGTTTGGGGTTTAGGGTCCTTTAAATGTCTTAGAATTTTTTACATTTTTTCTATGTTTTAAGTATTTTTATGTTTTTAATGTTTACTAATGGTTTTTAAGGATTATAATGTTTTTTCTATTTTTATTGATTTTTATGGGATTTTTATATTTTTATTTTTGTATGTGGTTTTTAGGGATTTTGAGTGCTTTTAAATTTTTTTATGTTTTTTAGTGTTTTATATATTTTTTTCAGTTTTAATTTTTGTATGAATTTATGAATTTATTTTGGATTTTCAATTTTTTTGTTATTTAAAATTTTAGGGATTCTATGGGTTTTTAGGGATTTTTGGGTTTGAGAGTTTTATGGATTTTATGAAATTTTTGGGTTTTAGGGATCATTTTAGTTTCTTTTGGTTTTTACATTTTTTTAGAGTTTTTTTATGTTTTTAATAGTTTATATAGGTTTTTGAGTTTTTAGTGGGGTTTCATGGTTTTTATGTGTTTTTAGTGATTTTTAAGGATTCATGGGATTTTATGGGTCTTAAGGGTTTTTAGGTTCTTCTAAGGGTTTTAATGTTCTTTAGGTTTTTAGTTCTATTATTGTTGTGAGGGTTTTAATGATTTTGTAGAGATTTTCAAGGTTTTTAGGGTCTTTTTACGTTTTTAATGTTTTTTAGGAATTTTTAGTATTTTATGGTTTTTGAGTTTAAAATTATTTTGAGGGTTTTGGGTTTGTTTCTGGTTTTATGGTATTATAGGTTTTTTGGTGTTTTAGGTTTTTTATGTGTTTTTAGTGTTTTTATTTTTTTAAGGTTTTCCTAGGGTTTTTATGAGTTTTAGTTATTTTATATTTTTAGGTATTTTTATGGATTTTATAGAATTTTTATATTTTTTAAGGGTTTTAGAGATTTTCATAGGTTTTAGGGTTTTTTACCATTTTTAGGGTATTTAGGTTTTTTGGGGTTTTAGCATTTGTTTTTGTATTTTTCAGGCATTTTATGGTTTTTTATAATTTTTTATCATTTATAGATTTTTTATTGGTATATTATTTTTTTTACAAGTTTATGGTAATTTTATAGTTTTTAGGGCTTTTAGGGTCCTTTGGGGTCTTTATAATTTTTTGGACTCTTACATGTTTTAAGTGTTTTTAGGTTTTTATGGTTTTTGGAGGTTGATTCATGGTTTCTAGAGTTTTTTGTGTTTTTAGGTAATTTTAGGTATTTTTAATGATTTTAATGACTTTTTAGGATTTTTAGAAATTTTGCGGTGTTTTAGGGGTTTTAGGGTTTTTAACAGTTTTTAGGTTGTTAAGGGTTTTAAGTGTTTTTAGGTTTTAAATTTTTTATTTTGGTTTTTTGGGGATGTATTTTTTTTATGTTTTAGGGATTTTAGGATTTTATATTATTTTTATGGGTTTTATTTAGAGTTTTTAGTGATTTTGATGGGTTTTAAAGATTTTAGCATTTTTAGGTTTTTATGGTTTTTTCTATTTTGGAAGTTGTTTAGTGTTTTTATGGTTTTTTATAGTTTTAAAACGTTTTTAGGTGTTTAATGGGATTCTAGTGTTTTTAGTGTTTTTATGATTTTTATGCGGTTTTAGGGGTTTGATGGTTGTAAGGGGCATTTAACATTTTTTGGGGGTTTTATGGTTTTTTGGGTATTTTAGGGATTTCTACATTTTTTTTTGTTTTTCATGGGTCAGGTTTTTTATATTTTTATGTTTCTATTAAGTTTTTTTAGAATTTCTTGGGTGGTTTTATGTTTTGTGGGATTGTTTTGGGATTTTTTTTTTGAGTTTTTAGGTTTTTCAGTGATTTTAAGGGTTTTAGTGTTTTTTAGATTTTTTATCATTTTTTTGTTCTTTAGAGTTTTTGTGTGTTTTTTGGTTTTTAAGTTTTTCTTAGGGGGTTTTCATGGTTTTTATGGGTTTTTAAATTTTTAGGGAATTTTATGGATTTTTAGGATTTTTTTTTGTTTTTAGGGATTTTTGGGATTTTTATGGTTTTAGAGGTTTGAAGGGGTTTGAAGGGTTTTTAGAGTTTTTAGTGGTTTCTTAGGGTTTATTGGGGTTTTAGGATTTTTATGGTTTTTATGGTTTTTATGATTTTTAGTGTTTTAGTGTCTTTAGTTTTTTTATAGTTTTTTTTTAACATTTTTAATGTTTTAAAGGGTTTTTTATAATTTTAATGGTTTTTAGGGGTTTTATAAGATTTTATGGTTTTAATGGTTTTTGGGGGTTTTATGCTTTCATTGGGTTCTTATGTTTTTTTGGTATTTTAGGGTTTTTTTGTTATTTTAGGTTTTATAAGGGATCTCGGTGTTTTTAGGTTATAATGGTTTTATTTTGGTTTTTAGGTTTTTTATGTTTTAAAGGTTTTTAGGGTATTTTAGCATTTTTATGGTTTTTAGGGATTATGAGATTCCTTGGGGGGATTTTGGTTTTTCGTGTTTGTTTTATGTTTTTAGGGATTTTATGTGGTTTTTGTATTTTATGATTTTCTTAATATTTTTTAAGGTTTTCAAGTTTTTATGTTTTTAAGGATTTTTTTGATTTTTTTTTGATTTTTATGGTTTTTAGGTGTTTAGGTATTTCATGGGTTTTAAGGGGTTTTAGGGTTTTTAGGGTTTTTAGGGTTTTTTTTGATTTTTTGTGGTTTTGAGGAGTTTTTTTTAGGGTTTTATGGTTTTTATATTTTTTAAACATTTATATGGGTTTAAATGGTTTTTATTGTTTTTAGGGATTTTTGTGTTTTTAGTAGTTTTAAGGTTTTAAGGGTTTTATGGTTTGATAGGTCTTCTAAGGATTTTAGAATTTTTAGGTTTTAAGGTTTTCTTACAGGATTTCAGGTTTTTTAGATATTTTTAGGTGGTTTTTAAGATATTTAAGAATTTTTATGGTTTTTAGGGATTGTTAGGGGGTTCAGTGTTTTTAGGGTTTTTAAAGGTTTTTAGCGTTTTTTAGTTTTTTAAGGGATTTAACTATTTTTAGGTTTTCTTAGGTTTTTTAGGGATTTGATGGTTTTATGTTTTTTAGGGATTCAAGGGATTTTTTATTATTTTCATGGTTCCAGGGTTTTTTGGGATATTGATGGTTTTAGGGGTATTTTCGGTTCTTACAGTTTTTATGGTTTTTTTTGTTCTTATGTTTTTTTAGCTTGTTATGGGTTTTAATGTTTTTTATATTTTTTAATATTTTTAGTGGTTTACAATTCTATTTAAAATTTTTAGTGGGGTTTTGTGGTTTCTATTAGTTTCTAGGGGTTGTATGGTTTTTAAGGGTTTTATGATTTTTAGGGGTTTTAGGTTTTTAGGGCCTTTAAGGGTTTTATAGTTTTTTGGTTGTTTTGTTGGTTTTAAGTGTTTTTAGGTTTTTAATATTGTCATTGATTTTTAAGGGTTTCTATGGATTTTCATGGTTTTTATGGGTTTTTAAATTTTTAGGGAATTTTATGGATTTTTAGGATTTTTTTTGTTTTTAGGGATTTTTGTGATTTTTATGGTTTTAGAGGTTTGAAGGGGTTTGAAGGGTTTTTAGAGTTTTTAGTGGTTTCTTAGGGTTTATTGGGGTTTTAGGATTTTTATGGTTTTTATGGTTTTTATGATTTTTAGGGTTTTAGTGTCTTTAGTTTTTTTATAGGTTTTTTAACATTTTTAATGTTTTAAAGGGTTTTTTATAATTTTAATGGTTTTTAGGGGTTTTATGGGATTTTATGGTTTTAATGGTTTTGGGGGGTTTTATGCTTTCATTGGGTTATTATGTTTTTTTGGTATTTTATGGTTTTTTTGTTATTTTAGGTTTTATAAGGGATCTCGGTGTTTTTAGGTTATAATGGTTTTATTTTGGTTTTTAGGTTTTTTATGTTTTAAAGGTTTTTAGTGTATTTTAGCATTGTTATGGTTTTTAGGGATTATGAGATTCCTTGGGGGGATTTTGGTTTTTCGTGTTTTTTTTATGTTTTTTGGGATTTTATGTGGTTTTAGTATTTTAGGATTTTCTTAATATTTTTTAAGGTTTTCATGTTTTTATGTTTTTAAGGATTTTTTTGATTTTTTTTTTGATTTTTATGGTTTTTAGGTGTTTAGGTATTTCATGGGTTTTAAGTGGTTTTAGGGTTTTAGGGTTTTTAGGGTTTTTTTGATTTTTTGTGGTTTTGAGGAGTTTTTTTTAGGGTTTTATGGTTTTTAGATTTTTTAAACATTTATATGGGTTTAAATGGTTTTTATTGTTTTTTATTGTTTTTAGGGATTTTTGTGTTTTTAGTAGTTTTAAGGTTTTAAGGGTTTAATGGTTTGATTGGTCTTCTAAGGATTTTAGAATTTTTAGGTTTTAAAGTTTTCTTACAGGATTTCAGGTTTTTTAGATATTTTTATGTGGGTTTTAAGATATTTAAGGATTTTTAGGGTTTTTAGGGATTGTTAGGGGGTTTAGTGTTTTTAGGGTTTTTTAAAGGTTTTTAGCGTTTTTTAGTTTTTTAATGGATTTAACTATTTTTAGGTTTTCTTAGGTTTTTTAGGGATTTTATGGTTTTATGCTTTTTAGGGATTCAAGGGATTTTTTATTATTTTCATGGTTCCAGGGTTTTTTGGGATATTGATGGTTTTAGGGGTATTTGGGGTTCTTACAGTTTATATGGTTTTTTTGTTCTTATGTTTTTTTATCTTGTTATGGGTTTTAATGTTTTTTATATTTTTTAATATTTTTAGTGGTTTACAATTCTATTTAAAATTTTTAGTGGGGTTTTGTGGTTTCTATTAGTTTTTAGGGGTTGTATGGTTTTTAAGGGTTTTATGATTTTTAGGGGTATTAGGTTTTTAGGGCCTTTAAGGGTTTTATAGTTTTTTGGTTGTTTTGTTGGTTTTAAGTGTTTTTAGGTTTTTAATATTATCATTGATTTTTAAGGGTTTCTATGAATTTTTATGTTTTAGGAATTTTTATGTATTTTTTAGGACTCTTATAGTTTTTATGTATTTTTGGGAATTTTATGCTTTAGAGGGTTTTTGTGGGTATTTAGGGTTTTTATAATTTTTTTTATTTCATTTAGATTTTTATGGGTTTTACATTTTTTTAATGTTTTTTAGGATTTCTTATGGGTTTTGATGTTTTTAGTGATATTTATATTTTTAGGGATTTTTAGTGCTTTTTTAGGATTTTAATGTTTTTCAAAATTTTTAGGGAGTTTGAGTTCTTTTTGGTTTTTAAGGTTTTTGGTTTTTATGGGATTTTAGGGGTTTTAGGGCCTTTTGAGCTTTAAGTATTTTATAGTTTTAAAAAAATTAGGGGTTTACATAGTATTTAGAGTTTTTAGTGGTTTTATGTTTTTTATGGATTTTAGGGATTTTAAAATTTTTAGGGGTTCTTATGATTTAGCGGTTTTCTGTGCCTTTTAGGGTTTTATCATTTATAGGTTTTTAAGGGATTTATGTTTTTTAGGATTTTAAGTATTTCTTATATTTTTTCATGGTCTTTGGGTTTTTAATTTTTTTTATGATTTTTAATGTTTTTTTGGATTTTTTGGATTTTTTTTGTTTTTAAGGATTTTGATGGTTTTTAGGGTTTTTATAGGTTTTAGGGATTTGATCAATATTTAGGTTTATCGAGGTTTTAAGTGATTTTGGGTTTTAAGTATTTCT
This sequence comes from Viscum album, assembly GCA_963277665.1. Taxonomy (NCBI): domain Eukaryota; kingdom Viridiplantae; phylum Streptophyta; class Magnoliopsida; order Santalales; family Viscaceae; genus Viscum; species Viscum album. The sequence goes on from OY728160.1 coordinate 759,902,412, forward strand.
TATGGATTTTAGGGTTTTTTATCTTTTTAGGTTTTTTAGAGATTTTTTTATGAATTTAATGGGTTTTTATTTTTTAGATATTTTGAGGGTTGTATGGATTTTCATAGTTTTATGTGTTTTATGGATTTTTTGGATATTTAGGGGTTTTGAGGCATTTTTTAATTTTTTAAATTTTTAGGGGTTTATGTGTTTTTAGGTTTTTAAGGTTTTCTTAGGGGATTTCATTGTTTTTTTTATATTTTTAGTGATTTTTTAGGATTTTCATTGTTTTTAGGGTTTTTAGTGTTTTTTAGGGTTTTAGGGTTTTTTATGGTTTTTTGGGTTTTAGGGTTATTTTGAGTTTTTTTTGTTTCTAACTTTTTTAGATTTTTTTAACATTTTCGGTGTGTAATGGGTTTTTGGAGTTTTCAATAGGATTTTGTTTTTTTGGATTATTAATGTTTCTAGGGGTTTTATGGTCTTTCTGGTTTGTAGGATCTTTTATGGGTTTATCATTTTTTATGATTTTTAGGGGTTTTAAGTGTTTTTATGTTTTTAAGGATTTATTTGGGTTTTTTTAAATTAATTCGTTTGTTACTTGTTTAATGATTCTTTGGAATTTTTTAAGGATTTTTATGTGTTTTTATGGTTTTAATGGAATTTTAGGGGTTTAATGGGTTTTATTGTTTTTAGGGTCTAATGTTGTTTAGAGTTTTTAAAATATTTAGGGGTGTAAAGGGTTTCTTGAGTTATAAGTGGGGTATTATGTTTTTATGGGTTTTTAGGGTTTTTATAATTTTGGGGGTTTTGTGGTTTTTAAGGTGTTTACAGTCATTTATGGTTTTTATCATTTTTTTGGTTTTAAATGTGTTTTAAGTGTTTTTAGGTTTATTATTGTTTTTCTTAGGTTTTTCCTTTATTTTTAGGATTTTTAATGTTTTTAGGGGGTGTGAGGTATTTTTAGGATTTTTATTGGTTTTTTGGATTTTTTGGATTTTGAGAGTTTTTAGTATTTTAGGATTTTTTGGGTTTTTAGTGTTTTAGGTTTATAGGGTTTTAACTATTTTTTAATTTATACTATTTTCTCATAGGTTTTCTGGGTTTTTATGGATTTTTACGTTTTTATGGATTTTTTGGGATTTTTTATGATTTTTATGGGTTTTGAGAGAATTTGAGGGTTTTAAAGTCATTTTAGGTTTTTAGGGTTGTATGGGATTTTTGGGTTTTTATGGTTCTTTTGATTTTTTGGGGGTTTATGGTTTTTTTAGTGTTTTTAAGTTCTTTAATGTTTTTTTGGCGTTTTATATTTTTAAAGTTTTATGGATTTTAGAGGTTTTACGGTTTTATGGTATTTTAGGGGTTTTTATATTTTTTATTGTTTTTTGAGGGGTTTTTAGTGTTTTTTGGGTTTTTAGGGTTTTATTTTTTTTCTTAGATTTTTTCAAGGTTTTAAGGTTTTTAACATTTTTAGGGATATTTAGTGCATTTTTTTTAATTTTTTATATTTTTTAGGGTTTTAGGAATTTTGAGTGTTTTGTAGGATTTTAGCTTTTTTTAGGATTTTAGGGGTTTCATGTGTATTTAGGGTCTTATGGTTTTATTATAGGTTTTCAGGGTTTTTAATTTTTTTTATGTTTTTATGGTTTTAAGGTATTTGTTAGGATTTTTATGTTTTTTTGGGTTTTGTTTTTGATTTTTAGGGGCTTTAATATTTTTTATATTTTATTAATATTTTTAGTGGTTTTAAAGTTCATTATAGTTTTTAGTGGGTTTTGGGTTTTTAGGGGTTTTAAAGGTTGTTAGAGATATTTTATGGTCTTTAGAGATTTTCGGGTTTTTAGGGTATTGCAGGGTTTTTAGCATTTTTAGGAATTTAGGAATTTTTAAGTGTTTTTAGATTTTTAGAGTTCTTTGGGTATTTTACATTTTTGGAGATGTTTAGGTATTTTTTCGGATAATTATAGATTTATAGGGTTTTTAAGGATTTTGAGGGTTCTTATGGTTTTTTTTGGGATTTTTGTATTTTAGGGTATTAAATGTTTTTGTTTTTTAGTGGGTTTATGTGTTTTTTAATTTTTCATGGTTTTCTTATCTTTTTACATTTTTAGTGATTTTAAGGTATATTTTATGTTTTTTATGTTTTTTTGTGTTTTTAGGGATTTTTAGGGTTTTTAGGGTTTTTTTTGTTTTTTTGGGATTCTTGGGTTTTTTGATTTTTTAGTAGTTTTAATCTTTTTAGAGTATCTTAACATTTTACAATTTAAATGAGTTTTTTTGAGTTTTTAGTGGGTTTTAGGGATTTTATTGGGTTTTATGATATTTTAATGTTTATAGAGGTTTTATAGTTTTTATGGACTTTTTGGGGTTTTATAAATTTCATTTTTTAGGGTTTAAAGTGTCTTTAGGTTTTAAGGTTATCTTTAGTTTTTTGATGGATATTCTATTTTTAGTGATTTTTAGGGTTCTTTAGAATTTTTATGGTTTTTAGGGGTTTTAGGTATTTTTTCGGGGTTCTTAAGAGTTTTAGGGTTTTAATTTTTAAAGGGTTTTAGGGGTTTTACGTGTTTTTATGTCTTAAAAGTTTTTAAGGGTTTTTCAAAATATTAAGGGTTTTTTATGTTTTGATTTATTTGTGGTGATTTTTCATATTTTTAATTATTTGGGTTTTTATGTATTATGTGGGGTTTTATGTTTCATTGTGGGTTTTAAGTGTTTTATGGTTTTTTGTGTTTTTTGGTTTTTATGGATTTTAAGTATTTTTTGGTTTTTACGGTTTTCTTAGGGATTTTTATGCTTTTAGGGTTTTATTTTTTTGGGAAATTTCAGAGCTTTTATATTCTTTTTATTGGATTTTTGGATATTTAATGATTTTGTGGGTTTTTTTGGTTTTAGGGGGATTAAGGTTTGTACGTTTTTTGGTAGTTTTTAGTTTTTATGGGTATTATGGGTTTTTAGTATTTTATAATTTTATTATTGGTTTTAAGGGTTTTTATATTTTTTTATGTCTTTAGGAATTTTAATTTTATTTTAATTGTTTTTTTTGTTTTCAGAGTTTTTGGGGTTTTAAAGGGTTTAGTGTTTTTAGCTCTTTTAGTGATTTTATGTTCCTTAGGTTTTAAGGGTTTTGTTCAATTTTTCATGGTTTTTAGGGTTTTTATGTTGTTAGGTATTTTTAGAGATTGTTTTATATTTTTAATGTGTTTTCAAAGTTTTTAGGGAGTTTGAGGGTTTTTTGGGTTTTTTTTGGTTTTTTGGGTCTTTAATGTTTTTTTGAGTTTTGTGTTTTTTAGTTTTTTTTTATATTTTTCTTTAATTTTTAGGGTTTTAAATGGTTTTTAGAGTTTTTAGTGGGTTTTTAGAATTATTGTTGATTTTTAGGGTTTTTAAGGATTTTGTGGGGTTTTATCGATTTCATGATTTTTTGGTTTTTTTGGGTCTTTTAGGGTTTTTACACTTTTTTAGGTTTTTAGATGCTTTAATTATTTTTAGGTTTTAAGGTTTTATTAGGTTTTTAATTTATTCTTAGGATTTTACAATTTTAGGTTTTTTAGGGATTTTATAATTTTTATGGTTTTTTATGTTTTTAAAAATTTAGATGTTTTTATGGATTTTATGGTTATTATAGGTTTTTTCATTTTTTAAGTTTTTAGGGTGTTTAAGTGATTTTAGGGTTCTGAGGATTTCTTTGGGGTTTCCAGGTTTTTTAGGGTTTTTATATTTTTAGGTATTTTTTATGATTTTTATTGGTTTTAGGGTTTTTAGTGGTTTTAATTGTTTTAAGGGTTTTTGGTTCTTTTTTTTTGCATTTTTATGGATTTTTGAGTTCTATAGGGTTTTAATGATTTTTAGTGATTTCTAGAGTTTTTAGAATTTTAATGGATTTTTAGAGTTTTTAGTGGGGTTTTATAGATTTTTATGGGTTTTAGGGGGTTTTCAGCTTTTGATGGGTTTTGCGATTTTTAAGGGGATTTAGGGCCTTAATGTTTAGAAACATTTATTTTTTATGGGTTTTATGTGTTTTTAAGTATTTAAGGTTTTCTTAGTGTGTTTTCGAGTTTTAGGTGTTTTTACATTTTTATGTATTTTTAGGGACTTTTAGTATTTTAATGGTTTTTTGGTTCTTTAAGGATTTTGTGGGTTTTACGATTTTTATGGTTTTAGGGGTTTTAGGCTTTTTTATTTTTTTTAGGTTTTTAGGGGTTTAAAGAGTTTTTTTTGTTTTTAATTTTTTTCTTAGTGTATTTTTGGGTTTTTTGGGGTTTTCATGTTCTTAGAAATTTTGAGGGATTTTTTGGATTTTTAGGGTTTTTAGGGACATTAGGAAATTTTTAGGGGTTTTAGGATTTTTATGGGTTTTAGAGTTTTCATGAGTTTTTTGGGTTTTAGTATTTTCTTGAGTTATAATGGGTTGAAGTGTTTTCTTATGTGGCTTCATGTTTTTGGGTGTTTTTATGTATTTAGGGATATTTATGGATTTTTTGGTTTTTTATTGTTTTTCAGGGTTTTAGGAAATTTGATACTTTCTAGGGTTTTTAGGGTTTTTAGAGATTTTTTTTTGTTTTAAGATTTTTTAGGTTTTTAAGGTTTTTTATGTTTTTTTTTCTGATTTTTAGTGTATTTTGAATGATTTTAGTGTATTTAGGCGGTTTTTTGTTTTTTAGGGTTTTCATGGTTTTTTGGGTTTTTTTGTTTTTTATGGTTTTTAAGGGTTTCTAATGTTTTTAAACATTTTTATGGGTTGAAATGGTTTTTATAATTTTTAGTGTGTTTTTATGTTTTTATGGGTTTTTATGGGTTTTATGGTTCTTAGTGGTTTTTATGGTTTTTAGGGATTTTCAAATTTTTTGGGGACCTTTTACTGTGTTTGGGGTTTTGTCTTCAATTTTTATGGGTATTAAGTGCTTTTAGGATTCTAAGATTTTCTTTGGTTATTATGGGTTTTTAGAGTTCTCATGTTTTTTGGTATTTTTACGATTTTTTAGGTTGTTAGGGTTTTAAGGAATCTTGAGGTGTTTTAGGATTTTAATGTTTTTTTTTGTGTTTCTTGTTTTTTTTTATTTTTTTAAGGGTTTACAGTTTATTAGAGTTTTTTATAGTTTAAGGTGTTTAAATGGGTTTTTTGTTTTTAGTGATTTTTTTTTATGGGTTTATTGGCATTTTTACGGTTTCTAGTGTTTTTATGGGTTTTGGGGGTTTTGGGGTCTTTTAGGTTTTTCTTGGTTTTATGTTTTTTAGGTTTTTCATGTTTTCTTATAGTTTTCATGTTTTTTATGTTTTTGGGGGATATTTAGTGATTTTTAAGGATTTTTCCGAGTTTTAGGGTATTTAGGGATTTTGAGTGGTTTTTAAGTTTTTTTATGGTTTTTATATTTTTTTGGTATTTAAGGTTTTTATTTTTTTAGTTTTTTTAATGCTTTTATAGGTTTAAAGGTTTTTAGAGTTTTGATTGTTCTTAGGGATTATGGATTTTAAATTGTTCTTGGGGTGTTATAGGTTTTAATGTTTTATGGTCTTTTAGGTTTTTTAGGGGTTTTAAGTGTTCATATGTTTTTAAGGTTTTGTTATCTATTTATGGTTTTTATGGATTTTTATGTTTTTAGGAATTTTGTGGATTTTTTGGATATTTAATGTTTTCTAGTGCTTTACGGATTCTGAGTGGTTTTCGGGTTTTAGGGTTTTTAGGGTTTTAGGTTTTTTAGTATTATTAGGTTTTAGGGTCTTTGAGTGTTTTTTGGTTTTTAAAGTTTTCTTATACTTTTTTAGGCTTTTATATATTTTTATATTTTTTGTGATTTTTATGGATTTTTATGATTTTTATGTTTTCTTTGGGTTTCTAAGTATTTTGAAGGTTTTTAGGGTATTTTGGCGTTTTATGGTCTTTTGTATTTTTTACAGTTTTGTTAGATTTATGGAATTTTAATGTTTTTTAGTGTTTCATAATAATTTTAGTAGTTTAAAAAAAATTTAGAGTTTTTAGTGTGTTTTTAATGTTTTTATGTATTTTTAGGGTGGTTTAACATTTTTAATGAGTTTTTATGGTTTTTAAGAGTTTTAGGGTTTTTAAGTTTTGTAATTGTTTTATTTTTTTCTTAGGGGTTTTTAGTTTTTTTAGTGGTTTTTATGTTTTTAGGGATGTTATTGAATTTTTAGGATTTTTTTTTAATTTTTTAGGAATTTTAGGGATTTTATGATTTTTTGGGGGTTTTCAAAGTGTTTAGGGTTTTTAGGGAAATTTATGTTTTTAGGGGTTCTATGTGTTTCTAGGTTTTTAAGGTTTTATTAGGGGTTTTTAGTGTTTTTAGGGTTTTTCTTTTTTTAGATATTTTTAAGCATGTTTTTATAATTTTTTGGTTTTCTAGGGTTTAATGGGATTTTTATGGGTTTTATGGTTTTTAGGCTTTTATGGTTTTTAAGGGTTTTTAAGGTTTTTAAGGGATTTTTTTAGTTTTTAATGTTTTTACGGTTCCTTTGAGTTTTAATACTTCTAGTGGTTTAAATGGATTATAAATTTTTAGTGGGTTTTTAAAGATTTTATGGGTTTTAATGTTTTTTGTGGTTTTTATGGTTTATATGGGTTTTATGGTTTTTAGTATTTTTATAAATTTTTAGGTTTTTAGTAGTTTTAAGTGTTTTTAAATTTTGTGGTTTTCTTAGTGGTTATTCATATTCTTTAGGGTTTTTACGTTTCTGGGATTTTTATTGATTTTTTAGTATTTAAATGGTTTGTTTTACTTTTATGGATTTTGAGGGGTTTGGGGGTTTTAGTCATTTTTATGTTTTAATGGGTATTAACTGTTTTTTAGTTTTTAAGGTTTTCTTGGGGTTTTTTGGGTTCTTAGGGATTTTTACATTTTAGGGATTTTTAGGACATTTTTATAATTTTTCTAAATTATTGGTGTTTTAGGTATTCTTATGGGTCTTAGGGGGTTTATGGGGGTTCCTTGTTTTAATGTTTTTAGAATATTTTTTAGGTTTTTTAATATTTTTTAATGTTTTAATGGTTTAAAGGGTTTTTTCAATTTAGTATTTTTTTAGTGGTTTATGGGTTTTATGGGTTTATGAATGTTTTGAGGGGGTTTATAGTATCTATGGGTTTTAGGTTACTAGTGTAATTTTTCGTATCTAGAATTATTTAGGTGTTTAGGGGTTTTATGTGTTTTTAGCTTTTAATGTTTTATTAGTGTTTTTAGGGAATTATTATTTTTAGGGTTTTAATGGGTTTAATGAAGTTTTATTGTTTAATATTTTCTTAGGGTTTAAGTGTTTTTATGTTTTTAAGTACTTTTATTGATTTTTAGGAATTTTATGGTATTTAGTTTTTTTATGGATTTGAAGGGGTTTGATGGGTTTTTAGTATTTTTTTGGGGTTATAAGGTTTTTTTGGGGGTTTTAGTGTTTTTTTTTATCTTCTTAGGGTTTTAATGTTTTTAGAGCTTTTAACATTTTTAGGGTTTAAAAGTTTTTTTTGTTTTTAGTTATTTTTATCATTTTTCTATGTTTTAGGGTTATCTATTTGGGGGGGTTATGGTTTTGGGTGTTTTAGGGTATTAAACTTATTTTTATTTTATTTTCATTTTTATGTTTTTAGTTGTTTTAATGTTTTTAGGTTTCATGTTTTTAGGATTTTTCAGGGTTTGAGGGGTTTTATGTTTTAGTAATTTTAATGAATTTTTTATGATTTTTATGGTTTTTAGGGGTTTTATGGATTTGGAGGGTTTTAAATATGTTTTTATATTTTTTAGGTTTTTCGAGGATTTTAGTGTTTTTAGGATATGAAGGTTCTCTTAGTGTTTTTCACGTTATTTTGTGTTTTTTTGTTTTTGGGTATTTTTAGGGATTATTTTAAGAATTTAATTATTTTTATTGTTTTTAGGGATTCTGATGGTTTTAGGGGTTTTAGTGTTTTTAGGGATATTATGGTTTTTTTGGTTTTATGGTTTTTTGAGTCTTTTAGGGATTTTAAGGGTTTTTAGAGTTTTTAAAAAAATTAGGTGTTTAAATGGGGTTTAGAGACTTTAGTGTATTTATGGGTCTTTAGAGTATTTTAAAGCTTTAGAGGTCTTTAGTGTTTTTAAGGTTATTAGGTTTTTATGTGTTTAAGGTTTTCTTATGGTTTTATGGGTTATATGGGGTTTTATATTTTTAGGTATTTTGAGGGGTTTTTGGGATTTTTATGGGTTTTTGGGTTTTTGGGGTTTTAAGGTTGTTTTCATTTTTAGGGATTTAAGCTCTTTTTTATTATTTTTATGGTTTTTAATGTATTTAATGATTTTGGGGGTTTGTAGTTTTTTTGATTTTTGGGTTTTTTATAGTTTTTTGGTGTTTCTTGATTTTATTGAGTTTTTTTGTGGTTTTCAGGATTTTTTTATTTATAAAACATTTAGGGTTTTAAAGATTTATTATAGTTTTTAGTGGTTTTTAATGTTTTTATGGGTTTTTAGGGTTTTTAATATTTTCAGAAGTTTTTTTTTGGATTTTAGGGGGTTTAGGGATTTTAGGGTCTTTTGGGGGGGGTTTTCATTTTTTGGGGTTTTAAGTGTCTTTTAGTTTTTATGGTTTTATTATTTTTTTGTGTTTTTTGTGGTTTTTAGGGTTTTAGTAATTTTTTAATTTATTTTAGGATTTTTATGGTTTTTTTTACAGTTTTTAAGGATTTTTTGGGTTTTTATGCTTTTAGTGGTTTTATGGTTTTCAGCGTTTTTAGCGCTTTCAGGTTTTTACATGTTTTAAGTATTATTATATTTTTATAATTTTTTAAGTGTTTCTCAAGGTTTTTATGTTTTTTTATGTTTTTTATATTTGAAATTATTTTTATTATTTTTTTATTTTTTTATGGATTTTGAAGGATTTTAGAGTTTTTTTGGGTTTTAGGGAATTTGTGTTTTGGGGATTTTAGTTTTTTTATTTAAATTGTTTTAAGGTTTTTTAGAGTTTCTATAATTTTTAGGGGTTTAAGTGGGTTTAATAATTTTAGTGGCATTTATGGTTTTTATGGGTTTTTATTCTATTTTATGGGTTTAAGGGTTTTTATGGTTTTTAAGGGTTTCATGGTTTTTAGAGGTTTTATGGTTTTTAGTGTCTCTTTGTTTTTTCACTTTTTCTGTGTTTTTAAGGGGTTGGAACTTTTTTTAATGTTTTTTACATTTATTAGGGGTTTTATTGTTTTTAGGGTTTTGGGGGTTTTTAGGGATTTAGTATTTTTAGGATTTTATCAATTTTTAGGTTTTTTAGTGGTTTTAAATATTTATAAGTTTTTATTTTTTTTCTTAAGGTTTTCAGGATTCTTATGTTTTTACATGTTTAGGTAATTTTTGGGATCTTTTATGATTTGTATGCTTTTTAGGGTTGTTAGGGATTTTGAGGGTTTTAGGGTTTTTCAGGGTTTTAGTATTTGTATGGTTTTATGGTTTTTCTATTTTTTAGCTTTATTAAGGTTTTTTTTTGAGTTTTTTAATTTTTTTGAAGATTTTAAAGGTTTTTTATAACTTTTCAACATGTTTTATGTATTTAATGGGTTTTTAGGGTTTAAAATTTATTATTGGTTTTTATAATTTTAAAGGGTTTTAGGGTTTTATAATCCTATAGATTTTTTATTATTTTACTAGTCATTTATGGGTTTATGTGTTTTTAATTATTTAATTTTGCTTAGTAGTTTTTAATGGTTTTAGGTTTTTTTAAATTTTTACATATTTTAGGATTTTTTGGTTTTTATGGGTTTTTAAGGATTTTGAGGGTTTTTATAGTTTTATAGGTATTTGGGGTTTTAAGGTTTTAGTGCTTTTAGTTTTTTAGGGGTTTTATGTGTTTTTAGGTTTCTAGGATTTTCTTAAGGTTTTTCAAGTTTTTACAGTTTTTTACGTTTTAAGGAATTTTAGGGGTTTTTAAAAATATCTATTGTTTTTAGGGTTTTTAGTGATTTTGATGGGTTTTAAGTGTTTTTAGAGTTTTTATATTTTTTGGGGGTTTTAGGGGTTTTTGTAGTTTTTCATGGATTTGCATATTTTTAAGTGTTTTATATGTATTTAAGTGTTTAAAGGGTTTTTAGAGTCTTTAGTGTTTTTTAGAACTTGTATGGATTTTATGGCATTAGGAATTTTATATTGTTTTTATGATTTATAGGTTTTTAGGGGTTTTATAATTTTAGTTTTTTATGAGATTTATGTGTTCTTAGGGTTTTAATGTTTTCTTAGGTGTTTTCAGGAATTTTATGGGGTTTCAAATTATTATGTCTTTTAGATATTTTTATGATTTTTATAGGGTTTTAGAGTTTTTAGGGATTATGAGGGTTTTTAATGTTTTTATGGTTTTTAAGGTTTTTATTGTTTTATGGTTTATTTGGGGATTTGGGGTTTTTGTGTTTATTTTTTTTAAGGATTTTTAGATTTTTCTAACATTTTTAGGGGTTTAAATGGTTTTTAGAGTCTTTAGTGTGTTTCTAGGGTTTTATTGGCATTTGGGTTTTCAATTGTTTTTAGGGGTTTTCTTGTTTCTATCATCTTTAAGGTTTATTATTTTTTATTAGGGGTTTTAATATTTTTAGTTTTTATGGGTTTTAATTTTATTTTAGTTTTTATGGTTTTAATATAGGATTTCATAGTTGTAGTGTTTTTTACGTTTTTAGGTATTTTTAGTTATTTTTTGGATTTTATGTTTTTAGGGGTTTAATGATTTTTAGGGTTTTTAGGGTTTTTATGGGGTTTAGGAATTTTATGATTTGATTTGATTTTTTGGGTTTTTTTAGTTTTTTAGGGTTTATGGTTTTTCATATTTCTTTAAACAATTTTATTGGTTTAAAAGGTTTTTAGATTTTTTTGTATTTTTTATGTTTTATGGATTTTATAGGTTTTTAGGGTTTTTAGGTATTTTATTTTTTTCAGGTGTTTTTATTGTTTTTATACTCTTTTTCGGTTTTATATTTTTTTTTATGTTTTTAGGATTTTAAAGTGTTTTTAGGGTTTTATGTTTTTTTTAATATTTTTGAGGCTTTATAGTGTTTTTTACGCTTTAGGTAGTTTTAGGTGCTTTTTATGATTTTTATGGTTTTTAACTTTTTTTAGGGATTTTGAGGGTTATTTTTGTTTTTGGGTTTTAGGTTTTTTTTGTTTTTAGTGTTTTTATGTTTTTGGGGTTTTAATTGTTTCTCTATTTTTATTGTTTTCTTAGGGTTTTTCATGGTTTTTAGTGTTTTATGTTTTATATATTTTATTGAATTTTTGCTTTTTTAAGGGTTTTGAGGTTTCTTATGATTTGTTTGGGGGGGGGTAGAGTTTTTTTGGATTTATGGTTTTTTATTTTTAGGGTTTTTTTATTTTCAGTGTTTTTAAGGTTTTTTAGAGTTTTTTAGAGTTTTTTAGTGTTTAAATTGTTTTTATATATTTTTTGGTTTTTAGGTTTTTATGGGTTTTTATGGTTTTTAATGGTTTTTATGGGTTTTATGTGTTTCTAATATTTTTTAGGTCTTTTGGTGTTTTGAGTGTTTTTAGGTTTTTAGGGGTTTTAAATTTGTATATTTTGTTATGGTTTTCTCATGTGTATTAATGGTTTTTAGGGGTTTTATGTTTTTTTGAATTTTTAGGGGTTTATTATGATCTTTATGGTGTAAGGTTTTTTTTAAGATTTTGATGGGTTCTTGGGTTTTTTTATAGTTTTTAACATTTTTTAGGTTTTTATGGGTCTTTTATTTTAGGTTATTAAGGTTTTATCATGTTTTTCAGGTTTTTTGTGTTTTTATATTTTTAGGGATTTTTAGGGATTTGTAGGATTTTTATGGTTTTTAATATTTTAATGGTTTTTTTTTTGTTTTTAGGGTTTTTAGTGATTTTATTGTTTTTAGGGTTCTTATGAGTTGTAATTTTTTTAATTTTTTTAATATTTTCTTAGGATTTTTTATGGATATTTGTGGATATTTGTTTTCATTTTTATGATTTTAGGGTTTTTGCGAACTTTTAGGGGTTTTTTTGGGTTTTTATGTTTTTAGGGTTTTTATGGTGTTCTTGGTTTTTTAGGATTTTTTGGGTTTTTAATGTTTTTTGAATTTTTTAAACATTTTTAGGGGTTTAAAGGGTGTTTTAGAGTTTTTTGGTTTTAGGGTGATATGGGTTTTTTAGTTTTTATGGCTTTTGGTGTTTTGATGCTTTTAAAGGTTTTTTCGAGGTTTTGTGTTTTTATATTATTTTAAGGTTTTCAAAGGGTTTTTTGGGTTTTATAGGGTTTTAATTTTTTAGATGATTTAGGGATTTTTATTTTTTTTATTTTTAGGGGATTTAGAGTTTTTAGAGGTGTTATGGCTTTTTTGGATTTGGGGGTTTCCTTGAGTTTTTTTTCTCTTATGGTTTTTTATATTTTTTATTATTATTATGGTTTTAAATGGAATTTATAGTTTTTAGTTTTTTTAGAAGTTGTTTGGTTTTGAAGGATTTTTAAAGGTTTTTATGGGTATTTATGATCTTTATGGTTTTTTAGGTGTTTTAGTTTTTTTAATATTATTTAGGTTTTAGGAGTTCTAATTATTTTTTGTTTTTAAGGTTTTGGTAGGTTTTTTTCACATTTTTAGGGTTTCTATATAGATTGGCGGGTTTTTAGGATTTGTATGGTTTTTAGGTTTGTAATGGATTTAGAGGAGTTTAGGGGATTTTTATGTTTTTATGATATATTTAGGTTTTTAGGTGTTTTTGAATTTTTAAGGGTTTCATGGATTTTTATATTTTTTTAATTTTTTAGGGGTTTAATAATTTTTAGTGTTTATACAGAATTTTTTGTTTTATATGGGTTTTTAGAATTTTTTTACAGTTTTATGGGTTTTGCGGTTTTTATGGAATTTTAGATTTTTTAGATTTTTGTATATTTTTAGGGGTTTTGTGTGTTTTTGGGTTTTTAATATCGTCTTAGAGGTTTTCAGGGTTTTAAAGGGTTTTTACATTTTTAGGGAATTTTAAGGAATTTTTAGTATTTTTAAGGTGTTTAGGGGTTTTATGGATTTTGAGTGTTTATAGGGTCTTTAGGTTTTTTCATTTTTTTAACATTTTTAGGGTTTTTAGGTTTTTTATGTGTTTTTAGGTTTTTAAGGGACTCTTATGTATTTTTAGGGTTTGAGTTTTTTTTATTTTTTTTATAGACTTTAAGGATTAATAGGATTTTTATGTTTTTAGGGTTTTTAGAATCTTGAGTTTTTATATCATTTTAGGGATTTTATGATTTTTATGGTTTCTAGCATTTTTTAGGGGTTTAAGTGTTTTTATATTTTTATGGTTTTCTTAGAGTTTTTGTGGGTGTTTAGGGTCTTTTATGTTTTTTGTGATTTTTAGGGTTTTTTTAGAATTTTTATGGATTTAATGATTTTATGGGATTTTGGTGGATTTTATGGTTTTTGGAGTTTTATGGTTTTTTGTGGGTTTTAGGGTTTTTTAGTTTTTAGGGTTTTATTATTTTTTGAATTTTTTAATTTTTTTAGAGATTTAAAGGGTTTTTAGAGTTTTTAGTGGTTATTTCTGTTTTTTAGGAAGTTTTAGGCTTTTAGGTTTTTTTATTGTTTTTTTGTTATTTTTAGGGGTTTTATGGCCTTTATGGGTTTTTAGATTTTTAGCATTTTATTATTTCTAAGAGGTATTCTATTATTTTAGGTTTTTATGGTTTTCTAAGTGTTTTATGTGTTTTTACACTTTTAGGGATTTTTAGTGTTTTTATAGATTTTTATGGTTTTTAATGGTTTCTAAGGATATTTAGGGGTTAGGGGTTTTTAGTGTTTTACGGTTTTTAATGTTTTTTAGGTATTTTAAAATTTTAAAGTTTTTTAGGTTTTGAAGGTTTTCTTAGGGTTTTATATGTTTTTAGGTTTTAAGGGATTTTTAGATATTTTAAAGGATTCTAAGGTTTTTATGGTTTTAGAGATAATGAGGGTTTTGGGGTTTTTTTATTGGGTTATGCTTTTTTATGTTTTAGGGGGGTTTTTAATATTTTTTAGAGTTTTTTAACCCATTAAGTGTTTTTAACATTTTTAGGGGTTTAAAGGGTTTTTATAGTTTTTAGCGGGTTTAAGGTTTTTTGGGTTTTAGGATTTTTAACGACTAACCCAGTTTTATGTTTTTTATGGTTTATATGGTTTTCGAATTTATTAGGTTTTTAGGGGTTTTAAGTGTTTTAAGGTTTTTAAAGTTTTCTTTGGGGTTTTTTGCGGTTTTAGGTTTTTTACATTTTTTGTATTTTTTAGAATTTTTAGAATTTTTATTTTCTTTGGGGATATTAGGGATTTGGAAGGGTTTTTGGGTTTATTGTGTTTTAAGTGTTTTGTTTTTATGGTTTTCATAGCTTTTTCTCAATGGTATTTTTGGATTTTTTAGAATCTTTTATAATTTTTATTTGTTTTAGGGGATATTAGGGATTTGCAAGGGTTTTGAGGTTTTTTTTGGTTTTAAGTGTTTTGTTTTAATGGGTTTCGTAGCTTTTTCTCAAGGTTTTTTTGGTTTTTATATGTTTTTATAGATTTTTGGGATTTTATGATTTTTATAGTCATTTATGGTTTTTAGGAATTTTCCTGGTTTTTTGTGGATGTTAAGTTATTTTGGGTTTTTTGGGGTTTTAGGGGTTTTAGGTGATTTGAGGGGGTTTATGGTTTTCTTAGGGTTCTTCAATGTTGTTACGGTTTTTTAAGTTTTTATGGATTTTAAGGAATTCTTTGGATCCTAATGGTTTTTCGGGTTTTAGGTATTTTTAGGGAGTTAGGGATTTTTAAAAAATTTAAGGTTTTTAGCGTTTTTTGGTTTTTAGGTGTTTTAATTATATTTATGTTTTTAAATTTTAATAAGGGTTTAGCATTGTTTTTTTGGGTTTTTATATTTTTCATGTATTTTGAGGTCTTCTTTATTAATTTTATAGGTTTTTTTAGATTTTTAGGGTCTTGGATTTTTTTAGGGTTTTAAAGGTTTTTAATATTTTTTTGTGTTTTTGAGGGGTTTTAATGGTTTTTAATGAGTTTTACCTTTTTTAGTTGTTTAATTAGATTTTAGTTGTTTAGTTAGATTTAGTGTATTTATGGGTTTATAGGTATTTAAAAAAATTAGGGATTTTTATGGTTTTTAGGTGTTTTAGGGGTTTTAGGGTCTTTTATAATTTTTTTCATTTTTTACGTTTTTACATGTTTTATGTGTTTTAAGTTTTTCATGTAGTTTTTTGGTTTTTCAGGGTTTTTAGAGTTTTTCTACATTTTTAGGCTTTACAGGGCCTATTTAGGATTTTTATGGGTATTTGTGATTTTGAGGTTTTTCATAGTTTCTTGGGGTTTTTAAGGGTTTTTTGGGTTTTTAAGGTTTTTGAGTTTTATAGGGGTTTATGTTGTTTTATGATTTGTTAACTTTTTTAGGGGTTTAAATGGTTTTTATTGTTTTTATTGGTTTTTAGGGGTTTTTATGGTTTTTATGGTATTTTAGGTTATAGGTTTTGTATGGTTTTAAGTGTTTTTAGTTTTTTAAGATTATTGTAAAGGTTTTCAAGTTTCTAAGAGGTTTTTAGGTCATTAAATGTTTTTAGGGATTTTTTAGGATTGTTTAAGGTTTTTTTGGGAGGGTTTTAGGGTTTTTATGGATTTATGGTCTTTTTTGGATTTTCGGGTTTTTAAAGGTTTTTAGAGGTCTTAATGGTTTTAATATTTTTTAGTAGTTTCTTGCTGTTTTTATAGGTTGTGGTTTTTTATGGTTTTAGGGGTCTCTATGTTTTTAACGAATTTTTTGTTTTTATGTTCTTTTAGGGTTTTTATAATTTTTTAGAGTTTTTATGGATTTTTTGTGTTTTTTATTTTTGATTTTTACCTAGGTTTTTTCAGGGTTTTTAATGTTTTTAATTTTTGTATGGGCTTTTAGAGAATTTTTTAGATTTTAATATTTTATTGAGTTTTAGGGATTTTGAGGGTCTTTTGGGTTTTTAGGGTTTTTAGGGTTTTTAGGGTTTTTAGCGTTCTTTTTAGTTTTTTGGATTTTTAATATTTTTTAAGAGTTTTTTATTTTTTTAGTTTTTTATGACTTTTCAAGGTTTTATGGTTTTTATGTTTTTATGTATTTTTTGCGATTTTTTAGGATTTTTATAGTTTTTTTTGGTTTTTAGGGATGTTGAGGGTATTTTGTTTTTTGGGTTTTTTTATGGTTCTTTAGGTGTTTTAGGTTATTTTAATATTTTTATCAATTTTTAGGTTTTTTGGGGGTTTACGTGTTTTTAGTTTTTTAGGGTTTTTTAAGGATTTTCCAGATTTTTTCGGGTTTTTTACATATTTATAGATTTATAGTGATTTTTTTAGATTATAATATTTCTTAGGGGTTAAAAGTATTTTGAGGGTGCATAGGGAGTTTTATGAAATTTTGTGTTTTTATTGTTTTTATAATTTTTTGGTTTTTTAGGGGTTTTAAGTGTTTTTAATTTTTTGAGTTATTCCAAGGTTTTTAAGATTTGTTATATTTTTAGGGATTTTAGGGACTTTATAGGATTTTTATGGTTTTTGTGTTTATAGGGATTTTTATGGTTTTAAGGGTTTTTTGTGGTTTTATTTACATTTGGGGTTTTAGGGTTTTTTTTAGATTTTTAGGGTTTAAAGGGTTTTAGTGTATTTTAACTTTTTTAGGCATTTAAAGGGTTTTTAGAGTTTTTAGTGATTTTTAAAAATTTTATGGGTTTTAGTATTTTAATTTTTTTGTGTTTTTATGGGGTTTATCGTATTTTATGTTTTTAGGGGTTTTATGTGTTTTTAGACTTTTTACGGTTCTATTAGCGGTTTTTAGTGTTTTTTCACATTTTAGTTATTTTTATAGCTTCATTATGATTTTAATGATTTTTTAGAGTTTTTGGTATTTTGAAATTGTTTATGGTTTTTTGGTTTTTTAATTTTTTAGAGTTTTTTAGGTTTTTTAATAGTTTTAAGTGTTTTCATATTTTATGTTTTTCTATATTTTTTTCATGTTTTTTATTTTTTTATGTTTTTAGAAATTTTTAGGGATATTTTAGGATTTTTTTTTTGGATTTAACAGATTTTGGGGGTTATATGTTTTTTATTGTTTTTAAGATTTTTATTATTTCATAAATATTATGTATTTTTATGTTTATAAGGTTTTCCTAGTGATTTTTATGGTTTTTATGGTTTTTACATTTTTATGGATTTTTAGTGATTTTTTAGATTTTTTGGGTTTTAAGGGTTTTATGTATTTTGAGGGGGTTTAGGGTTTTAGGGTTTTTTTTGCATGTTTAGGTTTTTTGGAGTTTTATGTGGTTTTATTTTTTTATGACTTTCATCGTATTTTTCACGGTTTATAGGATTTTTAAATTTTTATGGAATTTTAGAGATCTTTTGGATTTTTAGGATTTTTAGGTTTTTATGGATTTTGATGGTTTTTAGAGTTTTTATGGTATTTAGGGTGTTTTAGGGTTTTTAGAATTTTAGGTCTTTTAGGGGTTGTATGTGTTTTTAGGTTTTTGTGGTTTTTTATGGATTTTCTGGGTTTTTAGGTTTTTTGATGTATTTTGGTATTTTTATAGTTTTTTTGGAATTTTTATGTTTTTTAGTGTTTTTATGAATTTTGAGGGTTTTTTGGGTTGTTGGGTTATGAATTTTTTTAGTGTTTTAATGGTTTTTTAGTTTTTTAAATATCTTATGAGTCTAATGGGTATTTAGTGTTTTTATCATGTCTTTAGTATTTTTATTGGTTTTTATGATTTTTATGGTTTTTTGGGATATTTGTATAGTTTCTAGGGGGTTTACGGTTTTAAGGGTTTTATCATTTTTATGTATTTTAGGGGCATTATATTTTTTTTATGTTTTAAGGTTTTCATAGGGTTTTTTTGGGTTATTAAGGGTTTTTACATATATAAGGTTTTTAAGGATTTTATGATTTTTATGGATTTTTATGGTTTTTAGGGTTTTATTGGTTTATAGGTTTTTATGGGTTTTTATTATTTTTAGAATTATTTTGGTTTTAGAGGCCTTAATAATTTTTAGGTTTTTACAGTTTTCTTAGGTATTTCTAGTGTTTTTATGGTCTTTTATGTTTATATGTATTTTAGGGATTATTTAGGATTTTAATGTGGTTTTAGGGTTTTTATGGATTTTGACTGTTTTATAGTATTTTTGGATTTTATGGTTGTTTTAAATTTTTAATTGTTTTTACGTTTTTTTAGAGTTGTTAAATTTTTTAGTTTTTTAAATAGTTTTTAGAGTTTTTTTGGTTTATTAAGATATTTATGGGTTTTATGGTATTTTAAGGTTTTTATGGGTTTTATGGTGTTTATGGTTTCTAGGTTTAACTTTATTTTGGTTTTTTGGGGTTTTAAGTATGTTTAGGTTTTCACGGATTTCTTTGGGGTTTTCAGGACTTTAGGTTTTTTTATGTTTTAGTGATATTTAACAAATTTTTTACTATTTTTATGGCCTTTAATAACTTTATAGATTTGTGGGTTTTCTGATTTTTTATGGGTTTTTATGGTTCTTTATTATTTTTGGGTTTTTGTTGTTTTTTATGTGTTTTTTTGTTATTTAGTGATTTTAAGTGTTTTTAGGTTTTTATGGTTATTAGGGATTTTTAGGGGTTTTATTGTTTTTCACATTTTTATTATTATTAAGGATTTTTTAAAATTTTTATTGATTTTGGGCCTTTATGAATTTTGAGGATTTTAGGATTTTTAGGTTTTTATGGGTATTTTTGGGTTTTGGGTTTTTTGTGATTTTTAGGGATTCTATGGTTTTATTAGGGGTCTTCATGGTTTTTTGGGTTTCTAAATTTTGTTCAATTTTTAGGGATTTTGTATAATTTTTATTGTTTTTATTGTTTTTAGGGATTTTGAAGTTTTTAGGATTTTTATGGGGTTTTTGGATTTTATGGTTTTTATCATTTTTAGGTTTTTAGTGGTTATTTAGGTTGTTAATGTTTCCTTAGTGTTTTTCTTGTTTTTAGTGGTTTTTACATTTTTACGTATCTTAGGGCCCTATTAGTTTTTTTATGATTTTTAGGGATTTTTTGGGGTTTTATGGTTTATTATGGTTTTGGGGTTTTATTGTTTTTAGGGGTTTTTGATTTTTTAAGGGTTTTAAATATTTTTTAGATTTTTTTAAAAAAAATTAGATATTTTTTTGTTTTTTAGAGTTTTTAGTGGGTTTGATATTTTTTTTTGGCTTTTACTGTTAATGGGGTTTTAAGGAGTTTTTACTGTTTTAGTAGTTTTCAGGGTGTTATGGGACTTTTTTTCTTTTTAGGTTTTTTAGGTTTTTAGCGTTTTAAAGATTTTATGGTATTCTTAGGGTTTTTAAGATTTTTTGGGTTTTTTTTACCTTTTTAGAGATTTTTAGAAGTTTTTTAGGATTTCTATGGTTTTTAGGGTTTTAATGGATTTTGAGGGTTTTAGGGTTTTTATGTTTTTTTTTTGGATTTTTAGTGTTTTTTTATTTTTTAGTAGTTCTACAGTTTATTAGAGTTTTTTAATTATTTAAAAATTTTAAAGGGTTTTTAGATTTTTTTTTTGGGTTTTAGGATTTTAGTCGGATTTTAGAGTTTTATGAGTTTTTATGATTTTTGGGGTATTTGTGAATTTTTTGTGTCTTTTAAGGTTGTTTACAATTTTTAAGTGATTTAGGGGTTTTATGTTTTTTAATATTTTTAATGTTTTCGTAGGTTTTTTAGGGTTTTATGGTTTTTTATAATTTTAATGTATTTTTAGGAATTTTTAAGGATTTTTATGGTTTTTAGGATTTTAGGGGTTTTCGGTGGTTTTAGTTTTTTTATGGATTTTAGGATTTTGTTGGGTTTTTATCATTTTTTTAATCTTTTTAGGGATTCTATGTGTTTTTAAAATTTTATGGTTTTCATAGAAATTTTTAGGATTATTAGGATTTCTTATGTATTTTTGTATTTTTAAGGATTTTTTAGTATTTTTATAGTTTTTTATTTTTTGGGATATTTAGGGGTTTGGGGGATTTTATGATTTTTTGGAGTTTTTATGGTTTTTTGGTATTTTAGAGTTTTTTTTATGATTTTTATGATTTTATAGGTTTTTATCTCTTTTATGAGATTAAAATGGTTGTTAGTGGGTTTTTATGTTTTTTATTTGTTTTTGGGGGTTTTATGGTTTTATGGGGGGGGGGGTTTGTTTTTTGGTGTTTTAGGGTTTTGTGGGTATTTTAGGGTATTTTGTTTTAATGTTTTTAGAGGTTTTAAGTGTTTTAAGTGTTTTAGGTTTTCCTAGGGTTTTTATGGGTTTTTAGAGTTTCTTATATTTTTATGTTTTTAAGGTCTAAGTATTTTTGTTGTTTTTAGGGCCTTATGTTATATTGAGGGTTTTGGGTTTTTTTGGGATTTTTAGGGGGTTTTACAAGTTTTATGATTTCTAAGGGTTTTAAACATATTTAGTTTTTTGGTTTTCTTAGGGTTTTTAAGTTTTTTAGGGTTTCTAGATATTTAAGGATTTTAGTGTTTTTTAGGTTTTTTTAGGTTTTTATTGTTTTACTGAATTTGACAGTTCTTAGGGTATTTAGTGTTTTATGGATTTTAGGTTTTTTTGGGTTTTTAGGGGGTTTTGAGTTTTTTTATGGTTTTAACAGTTTGTTAGAGTTTCTTAACATTTTTAAAGTGATTAAATGAATTTTAGGTCTTTTAGTGGTGTTTAGGGTTTTTATGGGTTGTTAGGTTTTTATAGGTTTTTAAGGGTTTAATGGGTTAATAGGGTTTTTATAATTTTATAGTTTTTTAGGGACTTCATGATTTTTTAGGTTTTTAGGATTTTTTGTGTTTTCAGGGTTTTTATGGCTTTTTATGTTTTTAGATATTTTTATGTATTTTTTTTTATGTTTATGGTTTTAGGGTTTTTACGTATTTTGAGGGTTTTTTGGGTTTTTATGGTTTTTATGGTTTTTATCATTTTTGGTTTTTTATTGGTTTTAAGTGCTTATAGGTTTTCAAGGAAGTATAAGGGTTTTTAGGGTTTTTATTCTTTTAGGGTTTTTTAGGATTCTTATGGGCTTTGGGGTTTTGTAGATTTTGAGGGTTTTTAGGGTTCTTAGGTTTTTTTTGTGTTTTTTGGGTTTTTTGGGTTTTTTCAAGTTTTGGGTTATATGGTTTTTTTTCTTACATTTTTAGTTGTTTAAAGGGGTTTTATAGTTTTTAGTATGTTTTAGAGGTTCTAATGGGTTTCAGAAATTTTCAATGTTTGTAGGGGTTTTAAGGGTTTCAGGGGTTTTAGGGATTTTTATAGTCTTTTATGGTTTTTAGAATTTTGAGTTTTTTATGTATTTTTGGGGTTTTATGGTTTTCTTAGGGGATTTTAGTGTTTTATTTTTTTTTAGATATTTTTTGACTTTTTTTAGGTTTTTATGGTTTGATAGGGTTTTTTTGATTTTGAGTATTTTTACCGTTTTTTATCATTTTTATGGATTTTTAGATTTTATAGGTTTTTTAGGTATTTTAAGTGTTTTTGGGTTTTTAAGGTCCCCCTAAGGGGTTTTGCAGTTTTTAGGATTTTTATGTTTTAGGGATTTATAGTTATTTTTTAGGATTTTTGTGGTTTTTAGGGTATTTTGGTATTTTTAGGGTTTTATGGTTTTTATTTTTTTTGGGTATTTAGGTTGTATAACATTTTTTAGGTTTTTAGGGGTTTTATGTAGTTTCAAGTTTCTATTTTTTCCCTAGGTTTTTCATGGTTTTTAGGTTTTATATGTTTTTTATTAATATTTAGGACTTCTTTAGGATTTTTATGGGATTTAGGGTTTTTTGGATTTTCAGGTTTTTTTTTGGATTTTAGGGTTTTATGTATTTATTTGGTTTTTAAGGTTTCTTGAGTTTTTGGGATTTTAATGGTTTGTATAGTTTCTTAACTTTTTTAGAGATTTAATAAGTTTTACATTTATTAGTTTTTTAGGGATTTTATGGGTTTATAGTGATTTTATGGTTTTAAGGGGTTTAATGGGTTTTAGTGGATTTTAGGGTCTTTTAGGGTTTTCATCATTTTTAATGTTTTTTAGGGGTTTTAAGTTTTTTTATGTGTTTAAGGTTTTTTGGTGGTTTCCATGGTTTTTTTGTTATTTATTTTTATTACGGGTTATTTGGTGTTTTCTAAGATTATTAGGGTTTTTATCATTTTTATATATTTTTAGGGTTTTAATTGTTATTCGGATTTTTAGGGATATATGGTTTTGTGTGTTTTTTAGGGGATTGTTATTTTCTATATGGTTTTTAATATTTTTTTAGAGTTTCTAACTTTTTTAGGGGATTAAACAGTTTTTAGAGTTTCATTGGATTTATTATTATTATGGGGTTTTCTGGTTTTTATGTTTTTTATGGGTTTTATGGTATTTTGGGGGTTTCTGGTTTTAATAATTTCTAGGTTCTTTAAGGGTTTTAGTATTTTTTTAGTGTTTTTTGGGGTTTTAAAGGTTTTATTTTTTTAGGTTTTCTGAGTTCTTGAAGGGTTTTTATACATTATTAAGTATTTTTATGTTTTATTAAATTTTTACAAATTTTGAGGGTTTTTAAGGGGTTTTATTGGTTTTAGGGTTTCATTAGGGTTTTTAGATTTTTAGGGGTTTTACCTATTTTCAGTTTTTAGGGGTTTCATGTGTTTTTATGTTTTTAACATTTTTTAGATTCTTTCATGTTTTTTAGGTTTTTTAATTTTTATGGACTTTTTGGTATTTATTTGGATTTTTATGGGTTTTAGGTTTTTTTAGATTTTGTGGATTTTACAGGTTTTTATGGTTTTTAGTTTTCTTTCATTCTTGGTTTTTAGGGTATTATTGAGTTTTTAGGTGTTTTATGCCTTTTTATAATTTTCTAATGTTTTTAGGTGTTTAAATTTTTTTAGAGTTCTTAGTGGGTTTTATGGTTTTATGGGGTTTTATGGTTTTTTTATTTTAAGGTTTTTTATGGATTTAATGGGTTTTTATATTTTTAGTGTTTTTAGGGTTTTTGGATTGTTTTGGTTTTTAGGGGTTTTATTTATTTTATGATTTTTAATGTTCTCATAGGATTTTCATGGTTTTTATGTATTTATGGAATTTTTAGTTTTTTTCAAGATTTTCATGTCATTTAAAGTTTTAGTTAATTTTCGTATTTTTGGGGGGTTTATGTTTTTTAGGGTTTTAATCATTTTTAGGTTTTTAATGCTTCTATGTGTATTAGGTTTTTAATGATTTATTAGGTGTTTTCTATGTTATTTTTTCTATTTTTAGGGATTTTATTTTTTTAGTGTTTTTATTATTTTTTAGAGTTTTTTGGGGATATTGAGGGTTTTAGGGTTTTTACTCTTTTTTGAGTTTTTATGGTTATTATGGTTTTTTTCCTTTTTAGTGTTTTTCAGTTTTTTTATTGTTTTTTATATTTTTTAAGGGCTTTAATTGGATTTTATAGTTTTAGTGTGTATTAGGGATTTAAATGAGTTTTTAGGGGTTTTATGGTTTTCAGGGGTTGTTATGGTTTTGATGGGTTTTTAGGGGTTTTAAGCGGAATTTGGGTTTTAGAATTTATTATTGGTATTATGTGTTTTTTAGTTTCTAAGGTTTTATTTTTTTTCTTTTTTTTAGCATTTCTTAAATTATTTGAAATTTTTATAGATTTTTGGGATATTTTTGCGTTTTTATTTTTTAGGGAATTTGAGGGTCTTTAGGGTAATATGGTTTTTAGGGTTTTTATATTTTTAAGGATTCAAAATGTTTTTTAGTTTTTAAAGTTTTCATAGGGCTTTTTAGGGGTGTTAGGTGTTTATTGCATTTTTAGGGGTTTTTATGATTTTTATATTTTTAGGGTATTTAGGGTTTTTTGGGTCTTTTGGGTCTTATGGTTTTTTTGGTTTTGGGTTTTTTTAGTATTTAATGTTTAAAAGGTTTTTCAGAATTTTTTAATGTTTTAGTTATTTAATGGGTTTTTTGTAGTATTTAGTGTTTTTTGGGTTTGTAGGTGTTTTAAGGTTTTTATTGTTTTCCAGGATTTTATGGGTTTTTATGGTTTTATATAATTTTTATCTTTTTTCATTTTTTTGTTTTTATGGGTTTTATAAGTTTTTATATATTTTAGGTTTTCTTTAGGGTTTTTATTTTTTTAGTGTTTTTTTCATTTTCAGTGATGTTTTGGGAATATTTAGGATTTTTATGTTTTTTTGTCTTTTAGGTATTTTGAGAATTTTTAGGTTTTTATGGTTTTTAGTGATTTTATAGTTTTTTGGGGTTTTATGGTTTTTATCGGTTTTTAGTCTTTTTTTGTTTTTGGAGTTTTTTAAGGTGATAGGATTTATATTTTTTATTTTCTAATTTTTTAGGGATTTTATCATTTTTTAGTGTTTTTTATGTTTTAGTGGATTTTAGGGTTTTTATTGTTTTTAGGGTTTTGGGGGTTTTTTGGGGTATTTACATTTTTAGATTTCTTATGGGTTTTAGGTGATATTAAGTTTTAATGTTTTTCATTGGGTTTTCATAGTTTTCATGGTTTTTTATGTATTTATGGTTTTTTAGAGATTTTTTAGGATTTTTATCCTTTTTCGGTATTTTTATGGGTTTTAGGGGGTTTAGGGTTTTTAATGTTTTTAGGGGTTTTTATGTTTTTTGTTTTTCTTAGGGATTTTAAGGGTTATTGGGGGTTTTTATGGATATTTAGGTATTTTTTACTATTTTTATGGTTTTGTAAAGTTTTTTGGGTTTTTGAGGTTTTTAGGGGTTTTGGGTTATTTGGGTTTTTATGGTTTTTGGGTATTTTTGTATTTTTGAGTTTTTATTGTTTTTTAAGTATTTAAATGATTCTAATATATTTTTAGGGATTGAAGTTGTTTTTAGTGATTTTTGTGTGTTTTTAGGAATTTAAATTTGTTTTTAGGGTTTTTATGGTTTTTATGGGGTTTAATGGTTTTTATGGGTTTTTAGAGAGTTTAGGGGTTTAATAACAATTTAGTGGTTTTAAGTAATTTTATGTTTTTAAGGTTTTCTTATTGTTTTTCATGGGTTTTAGTATTTTCTGGAATTTTTTGGGATTTTTATGGCTTCTTTGGTTTTTTGTGTTTTAGGGATTTTGAGGGTCTTTTGGGTAATATGGTGATATAGTTATTTTGGGTTTTTAGAGTCTTTAGGTTTTTAAGGGTTTTAAGTGTTTTTATGTTTTTAAGGTTTTCTTAGGGGTTTTTAGAAATTTTAGGTATTTTTAAATTTTATGTCATTTTTAGAGCGTTTTTATTATTTTTGTAGTTTTTACAGTTTTTTGCGATTTGGATGGTTTTTAGGGATTTTAGAGGTTTTTTTTGTTTTGGGGGGATTTTTTGTCTTTATGATTTTAATGTTTTTTCACAATTTTTTAATGTTTTATATGTTTATATGGGTTTTAGTGTGTTTATTGGGTTTAGGGTTTTTATATGTTTAGGGGGTTTTAAGGTTGTTCACGGTTTTATGTGTTTTTAGGGTTCTTAAAGTTTTATAATGTTTTTAGTGTTTTTGTGGGCTTTAAGTGTTTTTAGTTTCTTATCTCTTCTTAGGTTTTTTCATGGTGTTTAGGTTTTTTTATATTTTATTGATGTTCTGGTCATGTTTAGGATTCTTATGTTTTTTACATTTTTAGGGATATTGAGTGTTTTAAGGTTTTTAGTGATTTTAGGGTTTTGTTTGGGTTCTAGGGTTTTTTTTAAAATTTTTAGGTTTTTTTGTTATTAGAGTTTTTTTAATTTTTTCGGGGTTTATAATTTTTTTAAATTTTTAGGGTTTTTATCAGTTTTTAGCTTTTATGGTTTTTTGGCGGTTTTTTGGTTTTTTTGGTTTTTAGGGGATTTTCTTGTGTCTTTTAGGGATTTTAGCATTTTTTAATTTCTTAAGGGTTATTAGTGACTTTAGGTTTTTATGATTTTATTAGTGTCTTCATGGTTTTCAGTTTTTTCTATATTTTTATTTTTTTAGAGATTTTTAGGATTTCTATTGTTTTTACGAATTTTGAGAGTTTTTATGGTTTTTAGGGTCTTTGGCCTTATTAGGGGTTTTTAGGTTTTTAGGGATTTTGAGTGTTTTTATATTTTTTCGGTTTTTTTGTTTTTTATATGTTTATATGTTTTTATATTTTTCATAGGGTTTTTTAAGGTTTCTAGGGTTTTTACATTTTAGATATTTTTAGGGCATTTTAGGATTTAATGGGATTTAAGGTTTTTAGTGATTTTGAGTTTATTAGGATTTTTTCAGTTTCATAGGGTTCTTATAGTTTTTAGTTTTTATGGGTTTTAATTGTTTTTTTGTCTTTAGGTTTTTAATTTTTTTGAAGGAGTTTTCGGGGTTTTAGTGTTTTTATGTTTTTTTGGGGGTTTTGCATTTTTTTTAGTTTTTTGGCATTTTTAGGGATTTTGAGAGTTTTTAGGGTTTTACAGGTTGTTTTTATTTTTTTAGGCTTTAGGTTTTTTAGAGTTTATTAGGGTTTAATTTTTTTAGGAATTTAAATGGATTTTAGTGTTTTTAGTTGTTTTTAGTTTTTGTAGGAGTTTTTAGGGTTTTTAACATTTTTAGGGGTTTAAATTGTTTTTAGGGGATTTTAGGGGTTTTAGGGTCTTTTGGGTGTTTCATTTATTTTTTAGTGGCTTTAATTGTTTTTGTGTTTTAATGGTTTTCTTAGGGTTTCAGGGTGTTTTTTGTTTATAGGTATTTTTTAGGAATTTTATGGTTTTTAGGGGTTTTAGGGATTTTTAGGGTTTTTAAGGCTTTTATATTTTTAGGTTTTTCGGTTTTTGTGGTGTTAAGTGTTTTAGGGTATTAAGTATTTCTTATTTTTTTAGGGATTTTTACATTTTTAGGGATTTTTAGGTATTGTTAATGATTTTTATGGTTTTTCGGGTTTTTCGGGATTTAGAGGGATTTGTGGGTTTTTAGTACTTTTATAGGTTTTATGGTTTTTTATGTTGTTATTGGTTTTTTTTACTTTTTTGGTGTTTTACGGGTTTTTAGAGGTTTCAAAAATTTATAGGGGTTTGAAGTGTTTTAGAGTTTTTTATTTGGTTTTAGGATGTTTATGAATTTTTAGAGTTTTTAAAGGTTTTTAGGATGTTTGTTGTTTTTAAAGGATTTTACAGTTTTTAGGGTATTTTAGTTTTTTTAGAATTTTTTAGGGTTTTGTGTTGTTTTAATTGATTTTTTTGTTTTTATGATTTTCATAGGGGTTTTAGGGTTTTTAATTTGTTTAGGTATTTTTAGGATTTTTATGATTTTTTGAGGTTTTTTGATATTTTTAGGGGTTTTGGATTTTTAGGGTAATTAACATTTTTTATGTTTTTGAGATATTATGTTTTTTACGATTAAGGTTTCCTAATGGGTTTTCTAGGTTTGTAAAAAAATTTACATGTTTTGGGATTTTAAGGGATTTTTCAGAATTTTTATGGGGATTTTGGGTTTTTTTTTATTTTTAGTATTTTTAGGGGTTAGTGTTTTGGGTTTTTTGGTTTTTTTTGTAGATTTTAGGGTCTTTAGGGTATCATTAATGTTCTTTAACATTTTAGTTATCTAAATGGTTTTTATAATTTTTATAGGGTTTTAGAGTATTTATGTGTTTTTAGGGTTGTTATTTTTTAGAGGTTTCTATATGCTGTAGGGGGCTTCCGGGAATTTTTGGGTATTAGCATTTTTTAGTTTTTTGGCTGTTTTATTGTTTTAGGATCTTATGATTTTCTTATGCTTTTCCATGGTTTTTTACATTTTTAGTGTTTCTAGGGATTTTTTAAGATTTTAATGTTTTTTTGGGGTTTTTTGAATTTTGAGGGCTTTCAAGGATTTTATGAGGTTTTCTAGGTCATTAGAATATTTTTTGGTTTTTATGGTTTTTAAGTGTTTCTAGGTTATTAAAAAATTTCTTAGGGGTTTTCAGTGTTTTTAGGGTTGTAATGTTTTCAGTTATTTTTATGTATATTTTAGGGTTTTTATCATTTTTGGGTCTTTAGGGATGTTGGGGGTATTTGTGGGTTTTTACGATTTTATGGGTTTTTAGGGTGTTTAGTGATTTTAGGTTTTTAGTGTTTTAATTGTTTTTAGGTTTTTAATTTTTCTTACTGGGTTTCAGGGTTTTTAGGGTTTTTATGTTTTTAGTGATTTTTAGGAATTTTTAATGATTTTTATGTGTATTTTATGGTTGTTAGGTATTTTGAAGGATTTTAGGGGTTTTAGGGTTTTTTATGGTTTTTATTGTTTTTCGATGATTTTTGATCTTTTGAGGGGTTTTACTGATTTTTTAGTTTTTAACGTTTTTAGGAGTTTAAAGGCTTTTTAGTGTTTCTAGTGATTTTTAGGGTTCTTATGAGGTTTTAGTGTTTTTAAATTTTTATGAATTTTAGGATATTTATGGTTTTCAGGGTTATTAGTATTTTTTATGTTTTTAGGGGTTTTATGTGTTTTTAATATTTATATTTTTTTCATACGGACTTTTTGGGTTTTCTTGTTTTTTTATGTTTTTTGGAATTTTTACAAATTTTTTGTTTTTACGGTTTTTAGAGATTTTAGGGGTTATATGGTTTTTAGTGGTTTTAGGGTTTTTATGGTGTTTTATGGTTTTTTTGGATTTTTTTTTAGTTTTTTAGAGTTTTAATGTTTTTATAGTTTTTAAATTTTTTAAGGGTATAAAGGGTTTTTAGAGTTTTATGGATTTTTTGGGATTTAAGGTTTTTAGGGGTATTTATGGTTTTAAGGTCTTTTTAGGATTTATAGATTTTTTATGTTTTATGGGTTTTATATGTCATTGGGTTTTAGGGTATTCTTATGATTTTTTAGTTTTTTACGGGTTTTTACATTTTTAGGGATTTTTTGGCTTTTAGGGATTTATATGGGTTTTTATGATTTCTTATTAATTTTGAGGGGTTTTATGGTTTTTATGGTTTTTATGGGTTTTTAGTGTGTTTAATGTTTTTTATGTTTTTAGTGGTTTTAAGTGCATTTATGTTTTTAATGTTTTATTAAATTCCCAAAAAATTTCTAAAAACATAAAAAATTATAAAAACACTAAAACCCCTATAAAACCTAAAAAACCAAAAAACCTAAAAAATCCATAAAGACACTAAAAATCCATAAAAACCAAAAAATCCCTAAAAATCCCCAAAAATATAAATAACCCTAAAACACATTAAAAACCTTAGGACAGCCTAAGAAATCCAAAAAAACCTTTAAACCCCTAAAAACCTAAAAACACAAAAACCCCTAAAAAATGAAAACACCCCTACAAACCATAAAAGACCCTAAAAGGCCTAAATGACTGTAAAAACCCTTGAAAACCATAAAACCCTTAAAATCCATAAAAACTCCTAAAACCCACTAATAAAAATAAATACTATTTAAACTACTAAAAACATTAAGAGACACTAAAGAACCTACAACTCCTAAAAACTCAAAAAACACAAAAAACCAAAAAACCAAAAAACCAAAAAACCCATAAAAACCCTCAAAATCTCATTAAACCCTAAAAATCATAAAAACATAAAATATTACTAAAAATCCATAAAAGCGTAAAAATCCAAAAAAAAACCTTGAAAATATGTAAGGAAACCTTAATAATCCATAAAAACAAAGAATCCTTAAAATCACAAAAAATTATAAAAACCCTAATAATCCTTAAAATCTCTAAAAAAACAAAAAACACAAAAGTTATAAAAAAAACATAAGTATCCCTAAAAATGTTTAAACCCCTAAAACTATAAAAATCTCTAAGAAAAAATTCCAAACCTAATAAAATTAAAACCCCTAACACTTAATAAATGTGGAAAACCCTTAATAACCCTAAAACCCCTTAAATCCAAAAAAACCTAAAAACATAAAAAAAGTCTAAAAAATTAAAATCCCTAAAATCCTCATGAAACCCCCTAAAAACCAAAAAAACATGAAACCCCTAATAAATATCAAAATCCATTACAACCATAACAACTAATAAAAAACCTAAAAATCCCTAAAAATACCTAATATTTTAAAACCCCTAAAACACATTAAAATACCTATGAAAAGAAAAAAATTATAAAAACACATTAATCCCCTAAAATCCAAAAAAAATAAAACACCTAAAAAGACCCTAAAACCCGAAAACCCCTAAAATTGTAAAAACCTATAAAACCCATAAAAACCCTAAAAAAACATAAAACCCTATAAACCACTAAATACTCAAAAAACCCTTTAAAAACCTGAAAATGTTATAAAACTATAAAAACCCTTAAACCCCTAATAAATAAAAAAACCCCATGAAAACCATAAATAAGCCCCAAAACACTTCAAATCCCTCGAAACCCAAAAAACATTAAAAATAATCCACATACATCCCAAAAAATACCAAAAATCATGAAAACCCCTAAAAAAGATGAAACCCATATGAAAAACCTCAAAAATATTAAAACACTTAAAACACCTAAAAACCTAAAAATGCTTAAAACCCTAAAGAACCCTAAAGAACCCTAAAAACCATAACAACCCCCTGCAAACCATAAAAAACCATAATACTCATAAAAACCCAAAAAATGCTCAAAAAACCTTTGAAAACATAAAAATGGATTAAAAAACCATAAAACCCCTAAAAACTCAAAAACCCCATAAAATCTCAAAAAACAAAAAAAACCCCAAAACACTAAAAAATGTCAAAATCCATAAAAACATTAAAACCCATAATAATCATAAAACCCACTAAAATCCCTAAAAATGTAAAAACCTCTAATCACCCCGAAAATCCATAAAAATATTAAAAACTAGAAAAAACTTATACCCCCTAAAAACCTAAAAACTATAAAAATCCAAATACCCCAAAAACCATAAAAACCCTAAAAACTGATAAAAACCAAAAAAAAATACAAAAAACACACAAAATATCCTTTAATCATATAAAAATGTTAAAGATCACTAAAACCAAAAATACCCCTAAATACCCTAAAAACCCTCAAAATCCCTAAAAGTCATAAAACCCCATAAAATTCCTAAAAAGTCCAAAAAATCCCTAAAAACATTAAAATTTGTGAAAACCATAAAAACCCCTAATAAAACCTTAAAAATATAAAAACACTTAAAACTCCTAAAACCCTAAAAATGTTAAATCCCTAAAAATCCTAAAAATGAAAAATCTCAAAAAACCATTAAAAACCACTAAAAATCCATTAATATCCCTAAAAACATAAAAACCCCATAAAAACATTAAAACCATAAGAACACATAAAACCCATAAAAATATAAAAAATGATAGAAACTCTAAAAATATCTCAAAAACCAATAAAAAACATAAAACTCCTAAAATTATTAAAACCCATAAAGGTCATTAAACCCCAAAAAAATATAAAAACCAATTAAACCCCTAAAAAATTAAAAAACTCTGAAACCACAAAAAATCGTAAAAACTCAAAAAACCCAAAATACTCAAAAAACATTAAAACCCCAAAATACATTAAGGAAGATGGCGAAACACTCCCCTGAGTCTCTCTCTCGCTCATTTTCTCTTCTAGGGTTTTCCCTGGATTCTGCTCGGTTTTCTGGTGTTCGATCCTTGTTTCCTCCCTGTTTTCAGCGATGGTGTGCTCGAGATGTGCTTCTTGGGCTCATGGGGGTGGTGGTTTTTGGTCTTCAGCGGCTTAAAATTCCCCTAGAACTTGGGTTTTTGGCTTTGGATGGGGATTTGCTTCGTTGCTGGCATGTTCAGGCTTTGCTGGATTTGGAGGTTGCAAGTCATTTAGAATGGCCCGATCTGGTCTGTGATGATGTCAATGACCCCCATCTGTTGCAGATTAGGGTTTCCAGTCTCGGATCCAGGCGGGTTTCTATGTGTTCGGGATTCGGCGACATTGGAGGCTTTGTGGTCTACTGTGAATATAGTGTCGTTGCAGACAGCTCCTAGGTGGGTGGATATTCTGAGCTTCAGGCATTGATCGGGGTCGCTTCTTCAGTTATGTAGCATCTGCCAGTGGGTCAACAGGATCGAGGGTTTCACTCACTCGGAAAGGTGCAATGACAGCTTGGTCTTCCTGTCTTTCCAGGGATTTCTTCTCAGATACGATGTGGTGCGTGCGCGACAGATCTGGAATCTGCTTCTAGGGTTTCAAGACCCACAAATCTGACAGTGGCGGTCCTCGATCTGGGAGGTAAGGTTTGTGTCTGGCCCTTCCTGGTCGTTGATCTCGCAACCCCCCTAGATCTGTTCTTGGGAGGCTTGTGGCAGCTGCTCTGGGTTTTCGGGCTTGGCGACGGTCTCTGGCAGATGACAGGAGGGACATGGTGGCTTGGCGTCTGGATTTTCACGATGATACAATGATACAAGTTTATTTTTAACTCACTTCATTTGATGCTGCTGTTGAGCTTCTGGATTTTTGCTGCATGTCGGATTCTATGTTGGTCCTTGGGGTTGTTTTATGTGTTCCTGTTGGCTGCTGTGGTGACGTTGCTTGGTTTGGTTGTGAGCTTTTGTTTCTGCTGGATCATGATCTTGTTGCAAGTTGTGGTTTCTGGATTATCATGTGGTATTGCATGCGGTTGTCATGTTCTGCTGTGGAATGGTCCTTCTCTTGGCTGATGGTGACTTATTACCACTGGTATTGCTATTGGGTGCGACTTAATGGAATTTTGGCTGTTTTATGGCAGATATGTGATGAATCCCTTGTTCTTGCTTCTGCTGGCGGTGTTTCTGGAAATGGGTGTGCTAGAAAATGCTGGTGTATGTTTTCTATATTTGGTTATGTGCAGCTGGCGATGGATCTGAATTGTGTGGAGAGGCTAGCTGCTGTGGAGGTTGGTGTTTTTGTTGCTGGTGGATTGCTATTGCTGGCTGTGAGTATCTTTTGTGGGAAGTTGTCGGGTGCTGGAAGGTGTATTGATGCTCTCTGGTTACTACTTAGCTGGGAAGTGCGGAAGGGATGTGGCTCTATGACTCTGCTTGCTGTTTGCTGGTTGTTGTTTGGCTGGGAGGTGCTGGATACGGGTATTTTTGAGTTTGGATGCTAGTCGTTTGTTAGCTATGAGCTACTGGATACTGGTTGTTGCTGGATGATGGTGGTGGATGATTGGTTGTATGTGTTTTTTTTGTTTTTCTCTTTTCATTTTCTTTTTTTTTTGCGTGAGTTGTAAGGGGTTTTCGGGTGTGGGTCATTTGACCCCTCCCCTCCCTTGTCTGTTGTGTCTCTTTTTCCTTGTTAATAAATTTTGGAGGGCCAGGAATAGCCAGAACCTCGCATCTTCCTTTCCCAAAATACATTAAAACACCTCCAAATCCCTATATACCATAAAAAACCAAAAAAACCTAAATATACGTAAAATTACATTAAAAGTAACAAAAACCCTAAAACCCCCGAAAAAACCCCTAATAAAACCTTAAAATTCTAAAAACACTTTAAAACCCTAAATATATAAGAACACTAAAAATTCTAAAAACCATAAAAACATTAAAAAGCCCAAAAACCAAAAAAAACCCCTAAAACCCTTAAAATGCATAAAAATAGTAATAAATCCCTAAAAATGTAGAAAATGTGAAAAACCCTAAAACACTCTAAGAAAACCTTAAAAACCTAAAAAAACATTGACCCACAAAAATCTAAAAAACCTAAAAATGCTAAAATACCTCAAAATCATAAAGTCCCTAAAAATCAAATAAAAATATAAAAAACCCTAAAAACTATAAAATACAAAAAAAATACAAAAACCCCTCTAAAAACTCTAAAACCCTCTAAACCTCTAATTTTTTTAAAAAACACTAAAAAACATAAAACCCATAAAAAAACCAAAAAACCTTAAATACACTAAAACCCTACAAAACTCTAGTAAACATGAAAAAATGCATAAAAATCCATAAAAATATATAAATATCCCTAAAAATGAAAACCCAATTAAAAACCTTGAAATCCCCTAAGAAAAATGTAAAACATAAAAACAATTCAAACCAATAAAAGTGAAAAAATGTTGAAACCCATAAATAATGAAATAACCCCACAAAATCCCTAAAACCCCAAAGAAAAATTTTAATACCTAAAAACACAAAAACACTAAAACCCCCTAAGATCTTAAAAAATTATAAAAATACTAAAAACCAGAAAAGATCCTAATATCCACTATAGAACCATACAACCCCCTAAAAATCTTAAAACCCTATAACCGATAAAACCCCAAAAAAACCCACTAAAAATCTAAAACCCCTTTAAACCCTTAAAACCATAAAAAACCTCTAATTTTTTTTAAAAACTCTAAAAACAAAAAAAACACTAAAAACCCAAAATACCATAAAATCCACAAAAACCCTAAACCCCTAAGAAACATGAAAACCACTAAAACCCTAAAAATCCTAAAAAATCCATAAAAATCCCCAAAAATATAACAAACATTGAAAAGCTTTTAAAATTCCTAAGAAAAACATAAAAACATAAAAAAACTTAAAACACTTAAAAATCTAAAAATTCTAAAAACCCTAAAAACCCTAAGAATCCTCAAAATCTCTAAAAACCCTAAAAACCATTAAAAACATAGAAAATCACTAAAAATGAAAAGACCCCATAAAAACCTTGAAAACCCCTTAGAAAGAATTAAAATTTTAAAGATAGTTAAAACCCCTAAGAACATAAACAACACTCCCCTTAAAGACCTTAAAATTCCTAAACACCCCAAAAAGCAATTAAAACACCAAAAACCAAATAAAAACCCTAAAACCCATAAAACCGCTAAAAATGCTAAAAAACATTAAAACACTTTAAAACATTAAAAATGATGAAAAAAATCTAAAAAACCTTAAAAATACAAAAAAAAATCAAAAAATCCTAAACCCGAAATAAACCATAAAACCCCAAAAAACTCCAAAACCCAAAATATCCCCATAAACCATAAAAACATAAAAAATCCCAAAAAATCATAAAATCGCAAGAAACATAAAACCCCTTAAAAACATAAAAAAATTTGAAACCCTTTAAAACATTTAAACACTTAAAACACCTAAAAACATAAACAAATCTAAAACAAAAAAACCCTAAAACCCTCAAAATCCATAAAACTTCTAAAAATCAATAAAATCCTAAAACACCATAAAAAACCCAAAAATCATAAAACTCCTTAAAACATTGAAAACACTAAATGAAACTAAAAGACTTAAAACCCATAAGAAACCATAGACAAAGCTAAAAACCTAAAAAACATAAAAAGATCTTTAAAACCCTACAACTCGTAAAAACCATAAAAACACTAAAAACATTTATAACCCCATAAAACCCCTAATACCCACTAAATACTCTAAAACCCTTTTAAACCCCAAATGACGTTAAAAACTATAAAAAACTTAAAACCTAATAATCTGAAAAACCCAAAAAAACCCAAAAAACCATCAAACCTAAAAAACCAAAAACCCCTCAAAATCCCTAAAACCCTTAAAAATCCTTAGAATCCTAAAAACACATTACAATTCCTAAAAACACAAAAACCACCAAAACACAATGAACAAAATAAAAACATAAAAACACTTAAATACCCTAAAGACCAAAAAACACTAAAATTCCAATAAAAACTCTAAATACTCTTAAACTGCTCAAAATACCAAAAAAACAAAAAAAAAACTCTAAAAACCCTAAAAAACATAAAACTATCAAAATCCCTAAAAACCCTAACAAACCAAAAAATCCTAAAAACTATATAAAATTCCAAAACAAAATATAATAATCCTTATAACCCCTCCACAAACATAAAAACCTTAAAATACGTAACACCCTTATAAAGACTAATAAAATTTAAAAAATCCTAAAAATCCCCAAAACATCTAAAACCACTACAACTCCTCAAAAATTTTAAAAACTCATAAAAACTATAAAAAACATAAAAAATTCCTAGAAATCCATAAAATGTAAAGAAAACATAAAACCCCTAACATAACCATAAAAATGTAAAAACACTTTAAACCACTAAAATTGATTAAAACCTTAAAATTCATAAAAAGAACTTAAATCCCACAAAAACAATAAAACCCCTAAAATCCATTAAATCCCTAAAACC
The DNA here is from genome assembly GCA_963277665.1 of Viscum album. Lineage (NCBI taxonomy): Eukaryota > Viridiplantae > Streptophyta > Magnoliopsida > Santalales > Viscaceae > Viscum > Viscum album. The sequence continues at coordinate 759,938,311 of OY728160.1, forward strand.
CCATAAAACCCCAAAAAACCATAAAAACCCTAAATACCATAAAATTACAAAAAATACTTAAAAATCCCTAAAATGTAAAAACCAATAAGAAAAATTTAAAAAAATTAAAACACTTAAACCCCTAAAAACATTGAAAACTATAAAAACCCTACAAACCAATAAAAACCCTAAAAATCCCTAAAAACAATAAAAACCATAAAAATCCAAAATAAGCTTGAAAAATTCCTAAAATCATAAAAACATATTAAAAAATCTAAAACTCAAAAAAAAACCTACAACCTAAAAATACATAACACCCCTAAAAAACCTAAAAATAATTATAAAACCTAAAAAGGCCATAAAACCACTAAAACCCATAAAAACCGCTAAAACATAAAAAAAACAAATCCCAAAAAAACACTAAAAAACACAAAAAAATCCTAAACACCATGAGAACCCTAAAAATGTTAGAAACTCTTAAAAACATAAATACCCTAAAATTTTTAAAAACCACCTAAAACCCAAAAAAACCATAAAAACTGTTACAATCCTAAAAACCCTAAAACCCCTCAAAACCCCAAAAAAATCTATAAACCGATAAAAAGTCAAAAAATCCCAAAAATGACTATATAGAAATCCTAAGAACTGTTAAAACCACAAAGAAATCCTTAAATCCAAAAAACACTTAAAACCCCAAATAAACCTAAAAACACTGATAACCAAAAACCCAAAAACCATAAAAATCCTAAAACCCTCAAAATCCCTAAAAACTTTAAAAACCAAAAGAAATCATAAAAACCCCTAAAATCCATAAATATGTAAAACACGCTAATTTTTTTTGAAAAACTCGAAGAAATCCTTAAAAACATAAAAACACATAAAACGACTAATAACTGAAAAAATGAAAAAATCCCTAAATAGACACTAAGAACACCCAAAACCCATAAAGCCCCACAAAAACATTTAATAACCCCAAACCCCCATAAGAAACACTAAAACCCCACTAATTACTATAAAACCGTTTAAACCCCTAAAATGTTAAAATACACTAAAAAACAAATAACTACAAAACACTCAAAACCCACTAAAAATCCAAAAAAACCCATAAAACCATAAAACCCCTCAATGTCCCTAAAAACGTAAATATATATATAAATCCTAAAAAATCATTAAAATTATCAAGAAATTTTAAAAACCCTAAAAACCCATAAAAAACCTAAGTAAAACATGAAAATAATAAAAATATAAAACCCTGAAAAAATCAAAAAATGCTAAAAACCCTAAAAACCTCTAAATTATCTAAATACTCTCAAAATCACCAAAAACCCTAAAAACATTAAAATCCTAAAAATCCATAAAAATAACTAAAAATTTTAAAACGATAAAACCCCAAAAAATCATAAAAAACTAAAAACACCAACACCCCATAAAATGGAAAAAAGCTCTAAAAACACAAAGACACTAACAACCCTAAAAATCATAAAAACAAATAAAAACCTTAAAAATCATAAAAACACAAAATATCCCTTAAAACCCAAAACACCTTAAAATACTTTAAAATCCCTTAAAACCCCTAAATATGTTAAAAACTCTAAAAATATTTAAAACCCATAAAAACTATAAAAAAAGCCAACCCCCCCCCCCAAACCATAAACACCATAAAACCCATAAAAACAATAAAACCTAAAAAATTCCTTAACATCTAAAAACCCTAAAAATACAAAAATATACCTAAAAACCCAAAAAAACATAAAACCCCTAAATCCTCTAAAAACCCATAACAAAATGGTAAAAACCTAAAAACACATAAAACACAGAAAAACCAAAAAATGATGAAAAACCTAAAAGGGGTAAAACCCATAAAAACCCATAAACCCCTCAAATTCCCTAAAAACCCTAAAAACCATAAAAACATAAAAATACCTAAAAATACATAAGAACATTAAACACCAAAAAACCCAAAAAAACCCAATGAAATCATTAAAAGAATAAAAAAACTTAAAACCCCCCACAAAATTAAAAAAATGCTAAAACCCCTAAAAACCATAAAAACCCAAATAACCATGAATTGGATTAGAACCGCTACTGGTGCTGGTTCTTGAAGTTGGGGCGCTGGGTACTGTGGTTTGGTTCGGGGTCTGTCTGCTATGGTATGCTGGATGCGAGTGCTGCTGTCCCTGTTAACATGTTAGTTGCTGGAAATGGTGTGTATGTAGTTGCTAGTCATTGTTTGCTGGGAGGTGATGATGGTCGTGTTTGGTTGCGGTGCTCGTGCTGTGGTTTCATACTGTTGTTTGTGATTGGTTGTGATGTCGGTTTTGGTGATGTTGGTTGGTTTGGACGTGCTACTGCTACTACATTGCTGTGATGATTGGATGCGGTGCTGCTGGATGCTGGAATGTGCTGGATGATGGAAATTATGATGCTGGATGTTGGTTGCTGCTGAGCTGGGAGTTGTTGAAGCTGAGGATGATGGTTGATGCGGGATGATAGTGGTGGTTTCTTGTCTTAGTGTGTTTTTTCGTTTTTCTCTATTGATTTTTTTTGTGGTCTTTTGCGTCTTGGGTTGTAAGGGGTTTTTTGGGTGTGGGTTGATTGACCCCTCCCCTCCCTTGTCTATTGTGTCTCTTTTTTCTTTCTCATAATTTTGGGGGGCCGGTAATAGACCTACCCTCACATCTTCTTTTCCCAAATAACCCTGAATGTACTAAAAAAACTAAAAGACTATAAAAATCCTAGAAACCATAAATATTCCTAAAAACATAAAAAACCTAAATACCCAAAACCCTAATAAAACATTAAAACCAAAAAACGTTGTAAACCTATAAAAACATAAAATATCTAAAAACACTAAAAACCCATAAAAACATTAAAACTCCCAAAACCATAAATACTAGAAAAACAATAAAAAACAATAAAACTCAAAAAAAATCCAAAAAACCACTTAAAAACTATAAAACCCCCTTAAACCCAAAAAAACATTAAAAACCATAAAAACTAAAAATATCCTAAAAACCATAAAAATAATGAAATAAAAACCATAAAACCTTTCAAAATCAATGATAACCATAAAAATGATAAAAAAATCCAAAAAACCCCTGAAAATCCCTAAAAATACAAAAAGACCCGAAAAACTAAAAAACCCTAATAAAAACATAAAACCTAAAAACCCTTAAATCCTCTAAAAACATAATAAATGATAAAACCCTAAAAAACTATAATAACTTGAAAACCCCATAAATCCCATAAAAGCCCTCAAAATCAATAAAAAAACTAAAATCCAATAAAAATAATAAAAATCCCCCAAATCCTTTAATACGTAAAAAAACCTAAAATCAATGAAAACCCCAAAGAAAATTTTAAAACCCTAAAAACACTTCAAGAACATAAAAATCTAAAATCAATAAAAATCCTAAAAAGGCACTGAAAAGTCTACAACACACTAAAAATCATTAAATACCATTAAACCCTCTAAAACCCTAAAAACCACTAAAAACCACTAAAAACTGTAAAAATCCTATAAACCCACCCAAAAAATTAAAACTCTAAAACCCCATAAAGCCCTAGAAATATAAAAAAAACTTAAAAATCCCAAACAACCAGAAACCCCTAAAAACCCTAAAATTAATCAAAATCCATAAACCCGTTAAAATCTTTAAAAAATATATAAAATCCCTTCAAATTCCAAAAAAATTAAGAATGCCTCAAATCCCTAAAAACTATAAGATCCCCATAAATACATAAACACACATAAAACCAATAAAACCCTAAAAATCCTAAAAAACTATGAAAAACTCAAACACCCTAAACAATTGTTAAAGCCCTCAAAATCACAAAACACTAAAAACCAAAAAAAACATCCTAAAAGAGCCCTAAATACCCTAAAATCATAAATATTACTATAAACCCTAATAACCCTTACCAACCCTTAGAAACCAAAAATCACTAAAAACACCTAAAAACATAAAAAACACAAATTACTTTTATATATATTTATTTATTCCTTTAAAAAACCTAAATAAATCTAAAAACCCAAGAACCCCCTAGAAAGGCCCTAAAAATAGTAAAACCCCCTGAAACCATAAAAATAACAATAATATTAAAACCTTTAAAACCACATAAAAACATTAAAAAACCACTAACAACTCTAAAAAACCTTTATACACATGAAAAAATTAACAAAATATAAAAAACATAAAACACAAAAAAATAAAAAAAAACCTAAAAATGAAAAAAAAACCTAAAACCCCTAAAGCCTTCAAAACCCCTAAAAACTGTACAAACCATAAAAATCCAAAAAAAATCTCTAAAACCCCAAAAAACAAGAAAAACAAAAAAAAACTTTAAAACCCAAAATAAAATGCTAAAAACCTAAAAACACTTAAAACCCCTAAATGTAAAAAATTATAAAAACCTAAAAAACCATAAAACCCCCAAAAATCCAAAAATCCCTCAAATTATATAAAAATACTAAGAACCATAAAATCCTAAAAACCTTAAATATCCATGAAAATGTAAATACCCAAAAAAATTAAAACCCAAAAACAACTCAAAAACCAAAAAACTCTTAAAGTACATTAAAAACTTAAATACCTCTAAACACCCTAAACCCCCAAGAAATACGTTAAAACCCCCTAAACCCACCTAAAAACAGAAAAAATTAAAATTATTCAAAAAAAACCAACTAATAAATCAAAAAAATCTTAAAACCCCAAAAAATAAAAAGAAACCTTACAGCCCAAAAAAACCAAAAAACCCCTTAGAAACCTAAAAACCCCCAAAACACTAAAAATTCCCTAAAACCCTAAACACCATAAAAATTCCTTGAAATTTCCTAAAATCCCTAAAAATGTAAAAATCCCCTAAAACCATGGAACCCCATAATAAATATTTAAAAAACTAAAAAAATTTAAAACCCTAAAAAACCAAAAAAAAATCTTAAAACCCCTAAAAACTGTAAAAAACATAAAATCCAAAAAACATAAAAAGGTTATAAAAAACCTAAAAACTAGAAAAACACAAAATACTCTAAGAACACCTAAGAAAACCTTAAAAACCCTAAACAAATTTAAAATACCTAAAACCTGAAAGAATGCTAAAAACCATAAAAGGGCCCATCACCCCAAAACCCCCAAAACCCATAAAACCACTACAAACCATAAAACTCTAAAGACCCATAAAATTCCTAAAAATAACATAAAACTGTAAAACCCATTTAAAACCCATAAATGTTTAAAAACTATAAAAAAAATAAAATCCTAATACACTCCAAAAACCCAAAAAACCCTAATATTAAAAAACCCTAAAAATCCTAAACACTCCTAAAACCCCTCAAAATCCCTAAAAACCAAATAACCCATATAAAACCTAAAGAACCTATAAAAATCCTAAAAATTTAAAAAACCCCTTAAAAACATGAAATCCCAAATGAAAACAATTAAATAAAAAAACACTTAAAACTTCTAAAAATCCAAAAAAACCCAAAACCCAAAACCCCCAAAAAAATTCAAAATCCTTAAAAACCCTAAAACCCTATAAAAATCCTAAAAATTCCCTAAAAATAACTAAATATTTAAAAAACCCTAAAAACATGAAAACTCTTAATAAAATCATAAAAACATAAAAATGCATAAAACACCTACAATCACTAAAAAATATAAAAACGTTAAGAACCCTTAAAAAACCTAAAAAGACCCTAAAAGGCATAAAATCCATAAAACCACTAAAAACATTAAAAATTACCAAAAACAAATAAAAACCATAAAAATCAAAAAATACTAAAAAACTATTTATATACCAGAAAATGTTAAAAGTTATAAAATACCTTAAAACCAATAACAAACTCAAAAAAACCCCTAAAACACCAAAAAAACCATAAACACCCTAAAAACACATAAAACTCTCAAAATTCCTTAAAAACTAAAAATCCTAAAATCATTAAAAATATATAAATATATAAAAAACATAAAGAACACTAAAAACCTTGAAAACTGTAAGAAATTTTTTAAAAAATAAAATCACTTAATACCCTTAAAAACATTAAAAAATGTTGAAACCCTTAAAACCCAAAAATATTAAAAAACTTTAAAACCCCTAAAAATACCCAAATAACCTAAAAAAATATAACACCCCAAAAAAACCCTAAAAATCCATTAGAAATTCAAAACACCAAAAAACCCTAAAACCTCTAATAGAATATAAAAACACTAAAATAACTTAAATCCCCTAAATAACTAAAAGAATTTAAAAACCTAAAAGAAATAACCCACTATGTCCCTAAAAACCTAAAAAAATATAAAAAACCTAAAAACCCTTAAAATCCCTAAAAACATAAAAAACCCCCAAAACACTAAAAAACTTAAGAAACATTAAAAAAACAAATAACACTGAAACCACCTAAAAACCCTAAAAATACAAAAACCCTAGAACCCCTAAAATCCCTAAAAACCCAAATTTTTTTAAAACTATAAGAATACAATAAGAACCTTATAGTACTTAAAACCCTAAAAAACCTAAAAAAAGCTAAAACCCCTAAAAACCTAAAAAATCCATAAAAACCATAAAACCATAAAAATCAATAAATATATAAAAAAACATAAAATCCTAAAAAATATTTAATAATGTTAAAAATTCAAAATACCTTGAAAGCCCCTAAGAAAACCATACAATCTTAAAAACTCTTAAAACCCCTAAAAACCTGAAAAATGCTAAAAACCTTAAACCCGTAAAAGACCCTAAAAGCCATATAAATCCAAAAATAAATTAAAAACCCATTATAACTCTAAAAACCATTAAAAAGTCTAAAAATATTAAAAATTTAAAAAAACAATAAAACCATAAAAATCCCTAAATACTCTAAATAAAAATTAAAATTATAAAACACTCTAAAAATACCTTAAAAACAAAACCCTAAAAAATCTAAAAAAAATAATATCCTAAAAACAATTTAAACACTAAAAATATAAAAAATTCTAAAAACCCTAAAAAAATAAAACCCTCAAAATCCCAAAAATTGCTAAAAACCATAAAAAAACTAAAAAACCCTAAAAATACCAAAAAATTGTAAAAACCTATAAAAACATAGTAAAATAAAACTAAATCCTTAAAAATGTAAAAAACACAGAAAACCATCTAAAAACATTAAAAATGATAGAATCCCAGAAAACCTAAAAAGAACTTTAAACACATAAATATAAAAAAACCCCTAAAACCCATTAAAATCCATAAAACCTCTAAAATCCCACTAAAAATCTCAAAACTCCTTAAAACCATAAAAAATTAAAAAAACTCCAAAAACCATCGAATATTATCGAACTCAATAAAACACTTAAAAAACCATAAATACCTGAAAACATAAAATATCTAAAATCATCAAAATCCATTCAATCTAAAAAACTAAAAAAATCATAAAAATTCCCCAAAATTTATAAAACATAAAATACACTAAAAACCATTAAAAACACTCAAACCCCTTAAATTCACAAAACACTTAAAACCCCCAAAAAACCTAAAGAACATTAAATACCCTAAAACCTCTCAATACTAATAAAACATAAATTCCCCAAAAATCCTAAAAATCTATAGAAATCCCTAAAAATATAAAAACCCCTAAAAACATTGAAAAACACCAATAAATCATTAAAAAATAAAAACACTTAAATCACTAAAAAAACATAAAGAAATTAATAACCCAAAAAAACCCTCAAAATCCCTAAAAACACTAAAAACCCATAAAATCCTAAAATCCCAAAGAATCCCTATAAACATTAAAAACCCTAAAACCATGAAAAACACAACGAAAATCATAAAAACATAAAAACAATTAAATCCCTTAAAACCCTATAATGCTAAAAACCCTAAAAAAATGATTTAAGATGATTGGGGTGGCCTGATATTCATGTAGTAGGGTGGCAGTTAAAGTATGCATCTCAATGTTATATGGAGGTTGATGGGTATGGATAGTGTATGAAAATAGTCAATCAACATTATATGGAGTCTGACCTACTAATTTTGAAACCAGTTAAGGAAGTATGTGACATACAATCCCCACAACAACAAAATTGGTTTCATGTATAGAATTGGGGGAATCATGATTTTGGATCACCAATATAGCTAGTAGATTAACAAGGAAGGAATGCATAAGAGCGAGGGTAAAATTGTAATAATTCTCACAAATCAGAGAGAAAAAAACATAAGCTCTCTATTAAAATCTTGTATGATTTGAATGTTCCATGGGTTGGATATTTATAACCAGGGAGAGATACAACAGTCAATGATATATTACCCTAAAGTCATTAAAGATAAACCTACCTTGTCTTATTAAATTAAAAAATTATAATTTCTAACAAATATTTTTTGGAAATCAGCACATTTATTTCCACCTATATCACAAGAGATCTCAATTAGATTACCTAGACCATTGGATTTGACTTTGGTGTCCAAATATACCATTTTAGAATCTCCATGGTGGAAATGTTTCTATATTTCATTAAAACATGGGTTCCAAGATTAAAATATCATGTTTAGGCTTGAATAAGTGAGATAATAGTCCCATTTCCTCTATCCAGGAATGGTGACATCCATTGGTCCTTTAATGAAGTGAGATGGGTGAAAAATGTAGCATTCAACCTCTTTAATCTCCCTCACAACATCAGGACTTGAAAATCCAACTCCTGCACCTGTGAAATCGAATAAATTCTTTCAACATGGTTCTAATAATCCCCCCCCCCCACATTGAAAAGTAGTCTTTCTTGACTATTCATCCACTAGACCCAAAAAGGAGAATGACCAGAAACATTGAAAATATAACTTACACCATACTCACTTAAAAAGATATCTTGATTTCATTGTTTTTAATCATATGGAGCACTTAGAGTGGTCAATCTCATCTTGAAATGAGTTATGATTTCTATTTTTCAGAAAATATTTCTTTTTGCATATTAATCTAAACTAAGTCACTTAGATCAAAAAAAACATATTGGTAACCCTTTTTTTATGTTCAACGTATTTATGGGTCATTCACTTGTTATTTTTTCTTTCCTTTTCAATGAATTTATTAATTAATTATGTACTCACTTTAAAATACATATTAGTTTATTCTTTCATAGGAAATGGAATTATATCAATAGGAGTAGGTTGTTAAATCTATAAACAATTTAAAATTGAGAATATTGAATAGTGGATTGCATGGACCTATTATTTGTGAATTATATGTGTGGAAAACACTCCTCCAAATTCTTGAGATTATTCTTAATAGTTTTCTACATAAGGGATGATAGTGTCTGATTAACCACCTGTATTTTCCCATAAGTTTGTAGATGTCAAGTAGTGTAGAATAATTACTTTGTTCCCATTTTTCGTCAAAATATATTATAAAAGTAAATTATGGATATTTTTCTATCTAACATAATCATCCTATGAATTCCATTGGTTTAGAAAATTACTAAATGAAAAGAATTACAATGTTAGTGGAGCCATCTGTTTTGTGATAGTGAATAAAACGCACCATTTTAGAAAACTAATACACCAAAATAAAAATAGAATCTATCACCCTATTGGTCCCTACTATCTATAAAATAATGACCATTAATATGTCCTCCCTAGGGGTTCTTGGGAATGGGAGTTGAAAATATAATCCATGTATTTTTATTTTATATTTGGATCTATTGAATAAAGTGAACATTACCATAAAATTTTGAACATCTCTAAACATACTAGGCTAATAATAATTATCACTGAGAAAACTTAATGTTTTTTGAAACACCAATATTTCCCATTAACCCACAACAATGTAACTGTTTGTGTAAAAGTAAATGGATCGAGTAATTGGGATTTTCTTTATAAATCCAGAATAAGAATCCATCATGTAAATAGAACTTTTCACAACTAAATATAGGTTTACAATCACCATAAGATTCATCAAAATCACTATTAATGGAATATAAATACTTAATGTTTTCAAAACCTAGGATTTTATAATCTTGCAAGGATAAAATAAAATATCTACATGATAGTGAATCGTCTATGTTATTTTAATTACACTTTTAATTCTACATGACATTAAAAAAATGATTTAATGAATCCTATCCATTTAACATGTCTCAAATGTAGTTTATGTTGGCTCCTAAGGTATTTAAGAGCTTCAATATCAGAATGGACCACAAATTATTTAGGCCAATGATAATGTTTCCATTTTTCAATTACTCAAAACAATTAATACTTATCTTTATCATATTTATCATAGTTTCGAGTTGGGACATTTAACTTATCACTAAATAAAGTAACATGATTACCATATTACATTAGTAATCCTCCTATACCAATTCTTCTTATATCAAATTTAATTTCAATGTTATTACCGAAGTATGGGAGAGAAATCATGGGGGCATGGGAGAGTCTATATTTAAGTACTTGTAAATAATTTTCTTGAGTTTTTCCCATATTCAATGGAATTTTTTTATTTTTTAACTCATTAATCGAAGCTTCTATTGTGTTGAAGTCCTTCAATGACCTCCTGTAAAAACTAGCAAGCCCCTGGAAACAACTTACATATCCGATGGAGGATGGATTAAACCACACTTGAATAGGATTGATCTTCTTAATATCTACCTACACACCATCACTATTTACCAAAAATTTATGGAATAAAATTTTATCGAGAAAAAATACATAATTTTTTAATGTTTACAAAAAAATTTGTTTCTTAACACCTATAGGAATTTTTTTAAGAGATCTACATGTTCTTGATGACTCATACTATACACTAAAATATTATCAAATCAAAAAACCCCAACATTTACAATATATTTATGTAATATATAATTCATTAACACATAAATGTTATAATCACATTGGTGAGAAAAAAGAGCATGAATAACCATTCAATAATTAAATTTTTTGTCTTAAATAAAGATTTAAAATAACCTCTTTTTATCATAATCTTTTCGTTACCACTTTATAAATAATTTTTTGAAAAAAATAATATATCCATTTAACACATATTTTAAACCAGATAACCTAGGGATAAGATGACAATGCATGAACATGAAGTTATTTATGGATCAGAAATTAATTCACATTATCCATGTTTCATCATTCTTGTAAACAAATATCACCAGTAAAACATAAGTACTAAGTATCTCTCTCACATAAGACACATCCAAAAAAATAATGAACTTTCCTTTGAATTTAATTTTTCTTCTTTGGGTTGATGAGATATTCATGGTAATTTGGTAAGGATTTTACGATTATGATGTCAATTTGATGCTCAATATCTATAATTGGTGGAAAATCAGGTGGCCCATCTTCAATAAACACATCATAAAATTCCTATAAAAGGACACAGAAATGTGTGGAAAAAAAATTTTAATTTGTTAGTGTTCAAAATCACCTCTTTGTATATAAGTACTAAAAGGTTTTTCTTAGAAATTAAAGATTCCTTAACATCAATTTTTTTTCCAACATCACAATTTTCTCTACTATAAAATATTTTTTTCCTTTTTTATTTCTATTTCTCTCTATTTATTTTCTTATCTTATTTTTCTCTTTTTACCTGATTATCTCCATTTTCATTTTCTCTCTTTTTTACCTCATAAATAATTTTTTATTTTCTATTAAAATGTGATATTCCAAAAAAAATTGGGGGATATTGGGTTGATGGTTATAGCTTCCCCTCGAATTACAAAAGACTGATGATTCAAGAACCCATCATGAGTAACATATCGATCATACTAACATGGTCAACCCAAAAAAGGTTGAATGCCTTCATATGATCAAGATCACACAATACCTCATACTTTTATTTACCGAAATAGAAAAATACCTTCACTAATTTGGTAACTTTTAACTATTTATAATAATTCAACAATTAAAAATGATATGGGTGTTGATGATTCAAGGTTGGAAGTCCCAACTTCTCCACTAACTCAGTGCTATCTATGTTTCTACAATATCCTCCATCAATAATAACACTTCATACATTCCCATGGATCTTTCACCTTATATATAAAAGGTTCTCTTCCTAATCCTTCCCTTGAATGGTCATTTTTGTGCTTAGAACTCTCTTAGTGATAAAAATATCTCCATATTATAAAAGATATCCATTATTAATTTAGGGGGATACTGTGTATTTTTCCTCTTAACACTCTTAATAAACCTCCCATTATCCATACTTTTATGGTCATGGTGCCCTAATTTGGGCCTTCACTAATAATGTGACACCTTTCTTGACATTTGAAACATTGAATATATCTCTTTATTTTATAATTGTTATCTACAGTAGGTTTATTAGGTGGATTAATTAGCTAGTAACTTTTGCAATCAAATACCTCTTTTTCCTTAAATGGTTCTCTAATTACCATACTTGAATTTCTCCATGGATTGAAAGGGGTAGTGGGTTTCCTCATATTTCTCATCCTTTGTAATTTTTTCTTGGTCTTGGTTTCTTGGTGGATCATGTATTATATCTCGACATCGTGGAACATCAACACTTGAATGGAAATTTATGAATTTTTCCCATGTAAAAAAAATCCTTTGTTTTCCCCAAATATTAAACAATGTTTGATCCAATCAAGAATATTTTCATCTCCTTGTAGTAATCATCACTACTCTTACTCCATTTGGTTTTTCATTGATGTTTTTAATGGATATTTCTTTGGTAATGTGAGGGAAAAAACTGCTTCTACATGGAAAATCTCATGTAGTCCAAAGTGATGATGGAACATTTTCCATATCTATCCCTCTCCTTTTTCAATTCATTCCCTCAAATTAAATCAAAATAAAAAAAATCAAGGAAATCAATTTTGTCCCTTTTCTCCCCAGAATTTCACTAGAATGAAAACACATGCTCTATCAACATCTCCTACTCCAAGTATGCTTCTAGATCACTTTTTCCTTCAATAGAGGGAACTTCCACCTTAGTACCTAAAAGGATATCATCATCATGTGGTCTGATTTAGCCTCATATATGTTTTTGTAACCTTATAATACTATGTGGTATATCCTTAAAATCATTATCAATGTTCCCCATCTCAACCTTCATGACGTAGGGAAGCATGAAGCCAGAGAACGCCAAGGATTATTGTGTATCATCCTTGGGCATAGTTTACTCTCAAGATATTCAATCAAATCATGTATAAAAACAAACATCCTATCAATATGCTTCTTAAAATGGCTCACCAAATATTTCATTAGGATTGGCACATATTCTAGTGTGGGTTATTTACTTCGACATCCTTCATAGCTAGCATGTGGAATTATCTTCCCATAATCTTAATCCATGATATGTAACACAAACTCAAACACACATAGGGAGAAACACACACAATGAAACACACACACACACACACTCGTACATGTAAGGATACAAAAACACACAAAATATATAGACACTCAACCACAAAAGATGTATAAAATCACGCACACATGTATAAAAACTCATTCACACAAAATATATACACTTAGTAAAATAAGGATACACACTCACCCACATAAGATATACACACTCATGCACACAAAGATACACACTCATGAGTATTTTTTTTCTTATTTATCCCCACTATGAACAATCAATTCATACCCCATGCTCTAATTAATTATAATAACTTATTAGGAGAAAACACATTCCACCAATACATCCCATGGAAATATTGTGTTGGGGGATGGTTTAATATATCCTGTTTGAGTGGTATAGGGTTACAAAATTTTATTTAGTGGAAATGGAGGTAGAAAATATAGGTAAATGGGGGGAAATGGTGTATGAGTGTAATAAAGTGGTTTTCATAATCTTACAATATAAGAAAAATTAATAACAATATGATCCAAATATAATATGTTGATGAATTAAAATTATAGAAAATGTGATTCATGGAAATGGAAAGTGATAATGATATAAATCACCAAGAAGACGTAATTGTATCTTTTTTTTCTTTTTTTTCAAATATCCCCAAAATATTTTTTATTAATGTTTTTTTAAAAAAAGATGATAAATGGGGCGGTATGTGATTTTTTTTAAATCTATCAAAGAAATAATATTCTTATTTTTTAATATTAAAAAATTATGAGGTGGGAGAATTTGATTTTTTGGGTACAAATCATATATAGATAATTAAACGTGAAGATAATTTGGATGAAATTTTCTCAATGTAAAATATTAAAATATTAAACAAAATTAGAAAATTCTAGAGTTTATCAAACAAAAAGGGTTTTACAAGTTTTTTAATGGGTGTATAATATGGAAAGATAATAAGGATAATTGAAATGTGGGACAAAAAAGAGAGATATATGCATATCGTGTCAACCAGAACTCTGATACCATCAAGTGTAAAATTCTTGGGGTGGATATATCTTTATAACGTAGATAGGTAGATTTAGTATGCAGTTTAGGGTTATGTGGAGGGTGATAGTGATGAATAGTGGATACAAGTATGAAATCAATTATACAAGGTGTTTGAAATACTACTACGAAAGCACTCATAAGGGAGGGATGTGATGGAAAATCCACTCAACAATGAACGTGGGTTGAGGCATGGAGGTGGGGGATTTTTTATCTTGGATCACCAATCTAACTTTAATATTATCATGGAAATCACTCACAAGTACAAGGGGGGAAACTATAAAAATCATCACACAATGAAGAGAAATAAAGCATAATCTCTACATTACAATCTTGAATTCATAAAAAGATCCATGTGGGTGGCTATTTATAAAACATGGGTTACACAACAGTAAATGGTATAATGACCTAATATCATTAAGGTTAAATATACCTTTTCCCCTTAAATTCAAAATGATACAGTCAATTAAAAGCTTTATGGAAACGTATCATTTTTCTTCCCTCCTATAGCCCACTAGATTTGAATTTGAGTACCTAGCCCACCATATATTGCCTTTGGTGTTCAAATATAGCATTATTGAACTACCGTGTGGGAAAGGCTTCCAAAATTTGTGAAACCATTTAGGCCAATCTTAAAACATAATGTTTGGGTGTGAATAAGTGAGATAATAGGCCCATTTTCTATATTTAAGCAAGGTGAGATCCATTGGATCTTTAATGAAGAGAAATGGGTGCCCATTGTAGCATGAAAACTCTTTAATATTAATCTCTTCATTGGACTTGTAAATCTAACTCCTCTTCCGAGGAAATTAACTCAGTGCATTAATCATGGTTCCCATAAAACCCCTAAAAACAATAAAACACCTACAAACATTAAAAGATCCTATAAATAGCTAAAAACCATTAAAATAAATAAAAATCTAAAAACCCATTAAACATCTAAAAACACTACGTA
This sequence comes from Viscum album, assembly GCA_963277665.1. Classification (NCBI taxonomy): domain Eukaryota; kingdom Viridiplantae; phylum Streptophyta; class Magnoliopsida; order Santalales; family Viscaceae; genus Viscum; species Viscum album. Next base: position 759,953,577 of record OY728160.1, read on the forward strand.
ACTATAAAAAACATTAAAACCATTAAAAACTCAGAAAACCCTTAAACCCCCAAAACACCATTAAATCCTAAAACCTAAAAAACCCTCAAAATCCCTATAAATCGTAAAACCCCACAAGAATCCATAAAAATGAAAAAAAACCTGAAAACATAACAAGCTCTAAAAACCCTGACCCCTCCCTAAGAAAACATTTAAAACCAGAAAACGCATAAAACCCCTAATACACATAAAAAATTATAATATCCCTAAAAAAATAAAAAATCCAAAAACCCAAAAAAACCTACAAAATTCATAAAACTCTTAAAAAAAATATATCCAAAAAAATCCATAAAAATCACTAAAAAGTATTTAAAAATCCACAAAATCATAAAATCCCTAAAATCCCTCAAAATCACATATAAAACCTTAAAAACAAGAAAACACTTAAACCTTTAAAAACCTACATATGCTAAAAACCAAAAAACCCTAAAAACCAAAAATCCCCGATAAAGTCATTAAAACCCCCAAAACCATAAAATTCATAAAACCAAACTAGAAACCCTAAAACCCCTTTAATCCTATAAAATTGTTAAAAACTCTAAAAACCCGTTAAAACAAAAAAACCCTAAAATATAAAACCCCAAAAAAAACATACAAACACAAAAAAACATTAAAAACACTCATATTACTTAAAATAACAAAAACCATAAAAATTATAAATGCCCCAAAATCACTGAGGACATAAAAAACCCTAAAGACACTGAAACCCCTAAAACCCTAAGATAACCATAATTATTAGAAAAAACACCAAACCCCTAAAAACTAAAAAATACTAAAAACCCTAACCCCCACCCCAATCCCTGAAAACACTAAAAACTAATAAATATCAGAAAAAAATCCCTAAAAATCTATAAAAAATTAAAATACTTGAAAATCCTGAAAAACACTAAGAAAACCTTAAAAACCTAAACACACTTAAAACCCGTAAAAACCTATAAAATGATAAAAGCCCTGAAAATACACTAAAACCCATAAACCCCATAAAATCCAGAAAAACCCATAAAATATAAACAAACCTAACACCTATAAAACACCATAAAAACCCCTCTAAATTTTCCAAAACAAGTTAACTCCCTAAAATATAAAAAATTTCTAAAACCCATAAAATCCAAAAAAAACTCTAGAAACTCCAAAAAACCAAAAAACCAATAAAACCACCTAAAATCCAAAAAAAATATTAAAAACTCTAAAAATTCCTTTAAAATCCTTTAAAACATAAAATACCCTAAAACCCCAAAAAACATAAGAAAAACATAAAACTTAAAAATAATTAAAACCCCTAAAAACCTAAAAAATTGTTAAAACCCATAAGAAACCCTAAAACCATTAAAACCCTAAAAAACTCAAAATCCATAAAAATTATAAAAACCATAAGAATCATAAAAACTCTATAAAAATCTATAGAATCTTTAAAACCCATAAAATACCTAAAAACTCCAAATAAAATCCCAAACTAAAAAAATCTTTAAACCCCTAAAAACGTAAAAAAGTGAAAAACCCTAAAAACCCCCAAAAACCCATAAATACCATAAAAATCCCTAAAAACCTTTAAACTACAAAGAAACCCATAAAACCCAAAAAAACCCTAAAAAATCAAAAAATAATAATTAAACCCCTAAAAATGTTAAAAAATCTAAAAACCCTTTAAAACCCAAAAAACTTAAAAACCCCTAAAAGAACAAAAAACCCTTTAAACCCTTAAAAACCCTAAAGACCTTAAATAACAACAAAATCACTAAAAATATTAAAAATATAAATAGATCTAACAACCCCAAAAACCAAAAAAAATACCTTAAAGTCCCTAAAAATAAAAAAACCACTTAAAACTTTAAAAACCATAAAAACTCAAAAAACCCAAAAAAAACATAAAACCCTATTAAAAATGCCTAAAACATTAAGAAAAACTCTAAACAAAATTAAACCCCCAAAAAATTGAAATTCCCATAAACCCAAAAAAAAATTGACACAATAACCCTTAATACCAAAAATCCTCAAAATCCCAAAAAAAACACTAAAAACATAAAATATATAAATAAGCCCTAAAATCCCTAAAAATGATAAAAACCCAAAAAACAAGAAAACCCATGAAAAAACCTTAAAACTAAAAAAAATTAAAACCCCTAAAAAACATAAAAAATTTGAAAAACTCTAAAAAACACTAAAAACCCTTAAAAGCATAAAAATCTCTAAAAACCCTAAAAATTGATAATGTACCTAAAAACCATAAAAATATGTAAAAATATAAAAGACCATAAAACCCATTATAAACCTTATGTAAACCATAAGAACATAAAAACACATAAAAACCCAACAAACCTAAATTCGCTAAAAACACTAAAAACACTTGAAACCCTAAAAACCCCAAAAAATCTTAAAAAATCATATATTTTTTAAAAAAAACTCTAAAAAGCTATCAAACCCATAAAAGTCACTAAAATTTATCAAACCCTTCCAAACCCTTAAAATTGTTTAAGAATATGAAAACATAAAAAAAACCTAAACAGTCAATAAACATTAAAACCCAATAAAACAATAAAAACCTTAAATCCCTAAATAGACCCTAAAACCCATCAAAATCCCTAAAACCCCTAAAAACCATAAAATCCAAAAAATCCATAAAAATCACTAAAAACATAAAAAACCATAAAACCCCCTAATAAAACCCTGAAAACTAAAATAAGTGAAAACCCTTAAAATGCTAAAAAATTCTAAAATCATAAAAAAACACAAATACTATAGAAACCTTCAAAATCTCTTAAGACCCTAATAACCATAAAAATTCAAAAAATAATTAAAAATATTTAAAAACATAAAAACCCAAAAAAATCTGAAAAAAACCATTTAAGACTTAAAATAATTAATACCTATAAAAAATTTAGAAACACTAAAAACCCTAAAAACAATAAGAAACCCTAAAAACCATCAAAATCATAGAAGTCTCTTAAAACCCTTAAAACATAAAAAACCTAAAACCCATGGAAAAAACTAAGAAAACATTAAATCCTAAAAACACTTAAAAACACTAAAAAACCAAAAAAATTATTTAAATTCCTAAAACCCCTAAAAGGCCGTAACAACCCTTAAAACACCTAAAATACATAACACCCCAAAGAAAATTAAAAGCCCAAAAAAATCTATAAAATGATGAAAACACAATAAATACTCTAAAAACCATTAAATCCCCTAAAAATGTTAAAAAAATCTAAAAAACTATAAAACCATAAAAACACTAAAAAAAGCCCTAAAATCCCCCCAAAAACCCATAAAAACACTAAAAACCCTAAAAACTTAAAACCTTCCAAATCCCAAAAAACCATAGAAAACCATAAAATCCTAAAAAAGATGTAAAATTCCGTAAAAATATAAGAAACCTTAAAACCCATAAAAAAACATAAAAACCTAAAAACACTTAAATCCCTATAAAACTTAATAAAATTTTGAAAATCCTAAAAATCCCTAAAACCTCTAAAAACCATAAAACCCATCAAAATCATTTAAAAATAAAAAAAACTATAAAAGCCTAACAATACATAGAAATCCAGAAAACTTAAAAAAAACATAAAAACCCTAACATAACTATAAAAACCTAAAAACACATAAAACCACTAAAAATGCAAAAAACGCTAAAACCCCTAAAAAGACCCTAAAACCCACTAAAACCATAAAAACCCATAAAACCATTAAAAACACTAAAAACACATAAAAACCCTAAAATCAAAAAAAACACTATAAACTGTTAAACCCGTAGAAAATTTAAAAAACACTAAAAACCCTAAAACCCATAAAAACTCAAATAAAAACCCTTAAACCCAAAAAAACCCCTAAAAACCCCTAAAACCCCTAAAAATATATAAAAACCGTAAAAGCCATAAAAATACTAAAAATACATTAAAATGTAAAAGAATCCCAAAAAACCCATAAGGAAAATTTTCAAAGAATAACACACGTAACCCCCTAAAAACCCTAGAAAAATCTAAAAACCCTAAAAACCATCAAAATCCGTAAAAACATTAAAAACCATAATAATCAGAAAAAATCTAGAAAAATACCTAAAAACCTAAAAACACATAAAAACCCTAAATCAATCTTTAAAAATCGTAAAAACCTAAAAATATGTAACACCCTTAAAAACATAAATGTAATTCAAAACCATAAAAAGGCCCTAAACTAATAAAAACCATAAAACCCCTAAAAACCATAAAAACACCAAAACCCAAAAAAAACACTAAAATCCTACAAAATATAATACCCTATTAAACCCCTAAAAATTTTAAAAAAAACTCTAAAAAACATAAATATCCAAATTTTTTTAAAAAAAACCCTATAAACCCTAAAAAACCATAAAATCCCAGACAATCCTAAAAACCCCTAAAACCCCTCAAAATCCCTAAAAACTATAAAAACCAAAAAAATCAACAAATAGCCCAAAAATTCCTAAATACATAAAAAAACATAAAAACTGTGAAAACCCTTAATAAATCCTTATAACCAAAAAACACTTAAAACCCATAATAAATCTAAAAACACTTAAAACCAAAAAACATAAAACCGAAAAATCCTAAAAATCTTAAAATATCTTAAATCCCTATAAAATAAATATTAAAAACACTAAAAATCCATAAAAATGTATAAAAAATAAAAAATCTGAAAAACGTGAAGAATTCCTTAAAAACCTAAAAACACTTTAAACCCCTAAAAACTGAAAAAATGATAAAAACGCTAAATAGACCCTAAAACCCACTAAAACTATTAAAAAACCCCCCAAAACATTAAATAACCCTAAAAACCCATAAAAACCCTAAAACCCCACTAAAACTCTAAGACCCTATAATCCCCTAAAATGTTAAAAACATCAAAACCCATAAAACCCTAAATCACTCAAAAACCCTGAAAATCCAAAAAACCCAAAAAAACCCCTAAAACCCCACAATATCCCTGAAAATGTAAAAAAACATATAAATCCTACAAAACCACTAAAAATATAAAAATATGTAAAACCTTAAAAACCCAGAAAAAACCCTAAGGAAACCTTAAAAATAAAAATTAAATAAAAAACCACGAAAAAATAAAAAAACACTTAAAACCCTAAAAACCTAGAAATTCTCTAAATACTCTCAATATCCCTAAAACACCTAAAAATAATAAAATCCATAAAAATCCATAAAAATATCTAAAAATTTGAAAACTCTAAAACCCCTAACAAAATCATAAAAATCTAAAAGCACTGAAAACCACTAAACCCCCTAAAAATTGTAAAAAAAATGCTAAAAACAGTAACATACCCTAAAACCCCTAAAAATCCTAAAAACAACAAAAAAACATAAAAATCATAAAAAAATAATAAAAACCCTAACACCCTAAAAATAAATTAAAAGCCCTTTAAACCCCTAAAAATGATTAAAAAACTCTTAAAATATTGAAAACCCAACTAAAAAACCATTACCACCCCCCCCCCCCCAAAACCATAAACACCATAAAAACCCTAAAAACCCAAAACCCCTCAAAATTCTTTAACACCTAAATACTCTAAAAAATTCAAAAAAATCCCAAAAAACCTAAAACCCCTAAACACCCCTAGGAAAACATTAAAAACCTGAAAACACTTAAACCCCATAAAACCAAAAAATGATGAAAACCCTAAAAAACCTAAAACCCCTAAAAACCGTAAAACCCCTAAAAATCCATAAAAACCCTAAAACCATAAAAACATTAAAAACCCAAAAAATCCATAGGAATATAAAAACCCCCAAAAAAGTCAAAAAAAAACCCTAAGAAAACCTTAAAAACATAAAACACTTAAAACCATAAAAAACCAAAAAAGGATAAAACCCCTAAATACAATAAAAACCCAAATCACTCTCTATGTACTAAAAATCAAAGAGACTATAAAAATCCTCAAAAAACCTAAAAATTCCAAAAAACATAAATAACCTGAATACTCTAACAACCCTAATAAAACCATAAAAAACCTTAAACCCTTATAAACCTAAAAAATAAAAAAACACTAAAATCCCATAATAAATTTAAAAACCCAAAAAAATATAAAAACCATAAAACCATATAAACCATAAATAAAATAAAAACCAAAAATAAAAATAAAAACTATAAAACCCCTAAAAATCCCTAAAAACCCTAAAAACCGTAAAAAATCCTAAAATTCCCTAAAAATTTAAAAAGACATGAAAAAATTAAAAACCCTTAATAAAAGCATAAAACCTAAAAACACTTAAATCCCCTAAAAAACATAAAAAATGATAAATCCCATAAAAAACTCTAAAACCAGATAAACTCATAAAAACTCATAAAACCCTCAAAATCCCTAAAAAACCTAAAATCCAATAGAAATTATAAAAAACCCTAAAAATCTATTAATATGTAAAAAACATCTAAAATATATGAAAACCCCTATGAAATCATTATAAACCTAAAAACATTAAAAACACCTAAAAATCCTAAAATGATAAAAATACTAAAAAGGCACTAAAAACCATAAAACCCACTAAATACCATAAAAACCATTCAATACCTTAAAAACCCCTAAACCCCGTAAAAACCACTAAAAACTATAAATATCAATTAACCCCCACCCACCCAATTTATAACTCTAAATCCCCTTAATCCCCTTAAAAATAAAAAACATTAAATAGCAAAAAAAACCAGAAAGCCCTAAAAAACCCATAAAACCCATCAAAATAAAAAACCCCTAAAAATTATAATAAATCCCTTAAAATCCCTAAAAATTTAAAAATGCCTCAAATCCCTAAAAATTTTAAGAACCCCATAAAAACATTAAAACACATAAAACCCCTAAAAAACGTAATTGGTAAAAACTATATGAAAAACTCTAAAACCCGAAACAACCTTTAAAACACTTAAAATTACAAAACCATAAAATTTCTAAAAGCGCCCTAAAACTCCCAAAAACATAAAAAATACTAAAAACCCTAGAAAATATTAGAAACCCTAGGAAACCTAAAAACACTTAATCACCTAAAAACCTAAAAAACTCAACTCCTTTTATATATTTTTCTTTCTACCTTGAAAAAAACTCAAATAAATCTAAAAACCCAAGAACCCAGTAGAAAGACCCTAAAAATAGTAAAACCCCCTAAAAACCATAAAAATACCCAAAATATTAAAACCTATAAAACTCCATAAAAACACTAAATACCTACTAAAAACTCTAAAAACCATTAAACACATGAAAACATTAAAAAATCTAAATAACATAAAAACTCAAAAAAAAACTCAAAAAACACTAAAAATGAAAAAAACCATAAAAAAATAAAACCCCTAAATGCATAAAAATCTCTAAAAACCAAAAAAACAAAAAAAAACCTAAATCCTTAAAAACACCTAAGAAAAATGATGAAAAATTAAAAACAATTAAAACCCCTAAAAAAATATAAAAACCTTAAACCCCCCAAAAATCCTAAAAACCCTCAAATTCTATGAAAATACTAATAAACCATAAATTCATAAAAACCCTAAATATTCCTAAAAACATAAATACCCTAAAAATATGAAAACCTATAAAACTCAAAACCCTAAAAACTCTTAAAACCCTTTGAAATCCTAAAAACCACTAAACACCATAAACCCCCTAAAGAGGCCCTAAAACCCCAAAACCCCCATAAAACCGAAAAACACTTAAAATATTCAAAACCCCAAAACCTATAAAAACCCTAAAACCCACTAATATAACTAAAAATTTCTAAAACCCCAAAAAAAAAACAAATTCTAAAAATCCCTAAAAAGGTAAAACATACTAAACTCTTTGAAAACACCTAAGAAGAACATAAAAACCAAAAAAAATAGTTACAACACATAAAACCCAAAAGAATGATAATAACCTTAAAAGGAACCTAAAAGCCCAAAAAATGCCTAAAACCATAAAAAACCCATAAAACAATAAAAACTATAAAAACCCATAAAACCCAAAAAAACAACATAAAACCCTAAAACCATTTTAAACCCCTTAAATGTTTAAAAACTCTAAAAAACCTTAAAACCCGAAAACACTCAAAACCCCCTAAAAACCCCAATAACAAAAAAACCTAACAATCCTAAAAGAAATCTACAACCCCTCAAAACCCCTAAAAACCCAAAACCCCATATAAATTCTAAAGAACCCCTAAAATTCCTAAAAATATAAAAAACTGCTTAAATCCCTGAAAAACCATAAGAAAACATTAAAACCCAAAAAACACTAAAAAAACCCTAAAAATCCTAAAAACCCAAAAAACCCAATACCCCCAAAAAACTTTCAAAATCCCTAAAAACCCTAAAACCATATAAATATCCAAAACATTTCTTAGAATTAAATAAATATGTAATCAACCTTAAAAAATTGAAAATCATAAGAAAATAATAAAAACCTAAAATCACTTAAAACCCCTAAAAATGTAAAAATGTTAAAAAACCTAAAAAAATCTAAAAGGACCCTAAAAGACCTAGAATGCATAAAAACACTACAAATTTAAAAAATCCTAAAAACCCACAACAACCCTAAAATATAAAAAATACTCTAAAAACTATTTATACCCCAAAAATTGTTCAAAAACTCTAAAATACCTTAAAAGCCATTACAAACTCAAAAAAAACCTAAAAATGAAATAACCACAAATCCCTTTATAACCCATAAAACCCTCAAAATTCCTTAAATACTGAAAAAACATAAAACCATTGAAAAGATCTAAAAATATAAAACACATAAAAACCTTAAAAAATTTGAAAACTATAAGAAAAATTTAAAAATATAAAAACACTTAAGACCCCTAAAAACCCTAAAAATGATAAAAACCCTAAAATCCCTAAAAACTGAAAAATCAATAAAACCCCTAAAAACCATATAAAAACATTAAAATTCATAAATCATGAAAAATCACATAAAAAATTAGAAACCCTAAAAACCCTAAAAACATTAAAAACTCTAAAAATCATTAAAACCCCCAAAAAAATCAGAATAACCCTAAAAACTATAAAAATTCTATAAACCTTAAAAGGCCTCAAAAATCCCAAAAAAAAAACCCTGAAAACTATAAAAACCCTAATAAACCCTTAAAAAACTAAAAATACTTCAATATATTAAAAAACCAAAATATGGTAAAAACCCTAAAAACAATAAAAACTCTAAAAAAATCCCCTCAAAATCCCTAAAAATATTAAAACCCATAAAACCCAAAAAATACCTAAAATACCTAAATACGTAAAAAGTATAAAAACCCCAAAAACACATAATAAAATTTTCAAAACCTAAAAACACATAAAACCCCTAAAACATAAAACATGATAAAAACCTTAAAATACCCTAAAAACACTAAAACCCACTAAAAAATAAATCCCTTTAAAAAATTGAAAACCCAAAAACCAAAAAATAATAAAAAAATATAAATCTCATTAAACCCCAAAAACATTAAAAGACTGTAAACAATTTTAAAACACAAAAAAACACAAAAAAACCCTGAAAAATCAAAAAACCATAAACCAAAAAAAAACCTAAAACCCTTCATAATCCCAATCACTCTAAAAACCATAAAATTCCAAAAAAATCTGAAAAAATACCTAAAAATGTAAAAAACCTATAAACACTAATTACATTAAGAAAAACAAAAATACTTGAAAAAACATAAAACTCCTAAAACCCTTAAAAAGTATAAAAACCAAAAAAATATAGTATCCCTAGAACCCCTTAAAAACTCAAAATCCCAAAACCCTTAAAAACATTTAAAAACCTAAAAAACCTTAAAAAACCCTAAAATCATAAAAAATCCTAAAAATCTTGAAAACCCCTATGAAAATCATAAAACCCAAACCACATATAAAAACCCTTAAAACCTAAAAGATTCAAATTCTATTCATATGTATTTCTTTCTACCCTGTAAAAAACATTAACAATCTAAAAACCCTAAGACCCCTAAAAACCATAAAAACCCCTAAAACCTTAAATAACATTTAAACACCATAAAACCCCTAAAATATCACTAAAACTCCAAAAAACCTTTAAAATCCTAAAACCATTAAAAGATATATAAAACCTGAAAATCCCAAAAACAAAAAAAAACCATAAACACCCTAAAACCCTAAAAAATCAAAATCCCAAAAAACCCCTAAAACCCTAAAACCCTTAAAATTCATGAAAAATCCATAAAAACCATAAAAAATGTTAAAAACCCATAAAAACTTTTAAAAACATTATAAAAACCTTAAAAAAATAAAACAAATTAAAACCCTTAGAAATAAAAAATCGATAAAAACCTTCAAAACCCTAAAAAATCCTAAAATAACTCAAATTCTCTAAAACCCCTACAAAACCATAAAAACCCTGAAAATCTATAAAAATCCCTAAAAATGTTAAAAATCATGAAAAAATATGAAAAATTAATAAAATACCTCAAAATAATAAACTATTAAAACCCCTTATAATCCTAAGAAAATGGTAAATACCCTAAACCCCCTAAAATGATTCGAAAAGCCCTAAAACCCCCCCTAAAGACCATAAACACCCTTAAAAATATTAAAAAACCATAAACCCATTAAAACCCTAAAACCAACTATAAATTATAAGAAACCTATAAAACAATAAAAAACTCAAAGAAACTCTAAATACACAAAAAAACCAAAAAACCCCTTAAACCCCAAAAAACCCTAAAACCCTCAAAGTCACTAAAACACTAAAAACCCATAAAAATATTAGAAAATCCCTAAAGATCCCTAAAATAATAAAAAACCAAAAAACTTTGATATCCATAAGAATACCATAAGAACCTAAAAATACATAAACCCATGAAAAAACTAAAAATGATGAAACCCCTAAAACATTAAAAACACTAAAAAATCCAAAAACCTCAAAATCCCTAAATATAAAAAAACATAAAACCGTAAAAAATACCAAAAAATGTAAAAAATACTAAATTCCTTGAAAACCCCTAAAAACCATACAATGCTAAATACACTTAAAACCCCTAAAAAAATAAAAATACTAAAAACCCACAATCCTCTAAAAGACCCTAAATGCCTCAAAAATCCATACAATTTTTTAAAACCCATAAAAACTCTAAATACCATTAAAAACACTAAAAACCCAAAAAAATAGAAATAACCATAAAACCCTAAAAATCTTTAAAAAGCCTCTAAATCCCTAAAAACCCTAAAGAAAAATTAAAATTATAAAAGCCTCTAAAGGTCCCTAAAAACCTAAAAAATGGTAAAAATGCTAAGAAAACCTTAAAAGACGAAAAAAAGTAATCAACTAAAATCTTAAAAAATTCTAAAAACCTAAGAAAAAAATAAAACTTCTCAAAATCCCAAAAAACGCTAAAAACACTAAATATAATAAATATCCCAAAAAATCAATAAAAATGTAAAAACTCCTAAAACCTAGAAAAATACAAAGAAATCCATAAAAACGTAAAAACATATTAAACACCTAAAAAATCTAAAAAATGATGAAAACCCAAAAAAACCATAAAAAGACATTAAAACCCATAAATATAATAAAAATCCATAAAAACTCTAAAAGACCTAAAATCCCAAAAAACCTCTAAAATACCACTAAAAATATGAAAACCCCTTATACCTCTAAAAACATTAAAAAACTCTAAAACTGTAAAAACCTATCCAACTCAAAAAAACACCTAAAAACAAAAAAAAACATAAAAACATAAAAAACATAAAAAACCCTGAAATCCACAAAATCTAGTAAATCTAAAAAACCATAAAAATCATAAAAATTATCCAAAATCCTTATAATATAAAATACCATAAAAACCTGAAAAAATATTAAAAACCCGTAAAAACATAAAAGAACTTAAAACCCCAAAAAACCTAATGAACGCTAAATACCCTAAAACCCATAAAACTCCTCAATACTACTAAAAAATCTTAAATGCCCCAAAAATCCAAAAAACACTACAAATACCTAAAAGCATAAATATTCTTTAAAAATCTTGAAACCCCCTAAGAAAACCATAAAAAACTAAAAACACATAAATTTCTAAAAACCTAAAAAAATTAATAACCCTAAAACCCCAAAAACCCTTACCCCTAAAAACACAAAAAACCCATAAAATCCTAAAATCCTTAAGAATTTCTATAAACATAATAAAACCATAAAACCATGAAAAAATTAAGATAATCTAAAAAGAATTAAATCCCTTAAAACCCCTAAAATGATAAAAACCCTATAAACTTATTTGAGATGATTGGGGTGGCCGGATCTTCACAGTGTAGGGTAAAAGTTAAAGTATGCGTCTTGGGGATTTATGGGGGTGATGGGTATTAATAGGGGATACAAGTAGTCAATCAGCATTATAAGGAGTGTGACCTACTACTTATGAAACACACTCAAGGAAGGGATGTGATGTCCAATCCCCACAACAACACAATTGGTTTTAGGTATACAATTTGTGGCTTTATGATATTGGATCACCAATCTGACTTGTGGATTCATAAGTAAATAATGCATAATAGAAAGGGGAAATTTTAAGTAATAATCACACATCATATTGGAAAAAAAACATAATCTCTCTATTATAATATTTAATGATTTGAAATGTACATGGGTTGGCTATTAATAGATAAGGGGTGATACAACAGTCAAGGATATTGTACCCTAAAGGCATTAAGGCAAAACCTACCTTTTCCCATTAAATTAAAAAATATATAATTTCTAATAAATAGTTTTTTTCAAAATTAGAACTTTTATTTCCACCTATAGCCTAAGAGATTTCAGTTTGATTACCTAGACCATAGTATTTGACTTTGGTGTCCAAAGATAACATTTTAGAATATACATGTGATAAATGCTTCCATGTTTCACTCAAACATGTGGTCTAAGCTTAAAATATCATGTTAGGGCTTGAATAAGTGAGATAATAGGACCATTTTCTCTATCTATGAATGGTGATATCCATTGGGCTTTTAATGAAGTGAAATGGGTGCCAAATGTACCATTCAACCACTTTAATCTCCCTCACATCATCAGGACTTGAAAATACAACTCCTTCACCTTTGTAATCTAACAAGTTCCTTCAATGTGGTTCTAATCATCCCCCACATATTGAAAAGTAGTCTTCCTTGACTATTCATCCACTAAACCCAAAAATAAGAAAGATCAGAAACATTGAAAGTGGAACTTACACCATACTCACCTAAGATAACTATCTTGATAGCATTGTTTTTAATTGTATCGATCACTTAGAATAGTATGTATCCTCATTAAATAAATTATGAATTCTACATTTCAAGAAATATTCCCTTTTGTATATGAACCTATACTAAATAAATTTTCTCAAACAACACCTACTAGCGACCCATTTTTGCATGCTCAACGTATATTTGGTTCATTCACTTTATATTTTTTATATCCTTTTCATGTATTTTCATGATTAATTATGTACTCCCTTCCACATACATATTATTTTATTCCTACATAGGCAATGGAATTTGATAAATAGGGGTAGGATATCAAATCTACAAACAATTTAAAATGGAGAACATTGAGTAGTGGATTGTGTATCCCTATTATTTTTGAATTACACGTGTGGAAAACACTCCTCCCAATTCATGAGATTATTCTTAATAGTTTTATACATAAGGGATGATAGTGTCTAATTAACCACCATTATTTTCCCATTGGTTTGTAGATGAACAGTAGTGATGAATAATAACTTTGTGCCCAATTTTCTCCATAATGTCTTCCAAAAGTAAATTATGTATTTTTTATCAATCTAACATAATCATCCTAGGAATTCCATTAGGTTTGTCTAATTACTGAATGAAAAGAATTTCTATGTTAGTGGAATCATCTGTTTTATGACAAGGAATAAAATGTTCTATTTTATAAAACTAATAAACCACAAAAAATGGAATATATCACCCTATTGGTCCTTGGTAACCCCAATATAATGTCGATCAATATGTCCTCCCAAGGGGTGACGTGGATTGGGAGAGTAATATATAATCCATTTATATTTAGTTTAGATTTGGATTTATGGAATAAAATAAACTTTACAATAAAATTTTGAACATATCTAAACATCCTAGGCTAATAAAAATTATCACTATGAACACTAAATGTTTTTTTAAACACCAAAATTTTCCATTATCCCACAAGAATGTGACTCTATTAGTAAAAGTAAACATATCGAGTAATTAAGAGAAAATATTATCAATCTAGAATAATAATCCATCATGTAAATAGAACTTGTCACAACTAAATATAGGTTTACAATCACTACAAGGTTCATCAAAATCACTATCAATGGAATATAGATCCATAATATTTTCAAAACATGGGAGTTTTGAATCCATAAAGGATAAAATATAATATATACATGATAGTGAATCGACCAAATTATTTTCATTAAATTTATTATGATTGATGACATATGAAAATAATTTAATGATTCCTAGGCTTTTATCATGTCCCCAATTTAGTTTTTATTGGATTATAAGGTATTTAAGAGCCTCAATATTAGAATGGATCACAAAATATTTAGGCCAAAGAAAATGTTTCCATGTTTATAGTACTCGAAACAATATGTACAACTCTTTATGATATTTATCATAGTTTAGAGTTGGGACATTTAACTTTTCACTAAAGAAATTAATAGGCTTACGATATTACATGATTACTCCTCCTATACCAATTTTTCTTGCATCATAATTAATTTCAAAGGTATTACATAAGTTTGGAGAAGAAATCATGGGTGAGTGAGAGAGTCTCTCATTGAGTACTTAAAAATCATTTTCTTGAGTTTTCCCCCATTTGAAAGGATTTTTTTTCTTTCTCAACTCATTAATCAGGGCTTATAGTGTGTTAAAGTATTTCAAATATCTCTTTTAAAAACTAGAATGCCCATGGAAACAACTTACCTGTCAAATTGTGGAGGGAGTCATCCACTCTTGAATGGGATTGATCTTCTAAATATCTACATGAACACCATCATCCCTCACCAAAAATATAAGGAATAAAATTTTATCAAGAAAAACATCACACTTTTTTAATGTTTACAAAAAAAATCCTTCCTTAACACCTTTAGGACTTTTCTTACAATATCAACAGGTTCTATAAAACTCATACTATACACCAAAATATAATCAAAGTAAACTACATCAACATTTACAATATATTTATGTAAGACATAATTAATTAACTCATAAATGTTTTATGTGCATTGGTGAGACCAAAGGGAATGAATAACTATTCATAAATTCCATGTTTTGTCTTAAATAATGTTTTAAAATCATCTCTTTTCATCTTAATACTATGGTTACCACTTCAAAAATCATTTTTGGAATAAAAAAATTGTAGATCCATTTAATTCATATTTTATATCAGATAACCTAGGGATAATATGACAATACCTGAACATGAAGTTATTGATGGATCTATATTTAATGTACACTATCCATGTTCCATTCTTCTTGGGAAACAAAATCATCAGTACAACATAAGTACAAAGTATCTCTCTCACATTACCCACATCCAAAATATCCTGAACGTTCCATTAAATTTCATTTCTCTCCTTTGGGTTGGTGAGATATGCATGGCAGTTTGGTAGTGATGCTACGAGTATGAGGTATATTTGATCCTCGAAATTTCTAATGGGTGGAAAATTTGGTGGAAACACTTTTGTAAACACATAATCAAATTACTACAAAAAAGACTCAACAACATGTGAAAAGGGATATGTTAAGTTGTCAGTGTTAAACATAACCTATTTATACATAATTACTAAAAGGGTTTTCTATGAACTCAATAATTCCTTAACCTCAGTATTTTTTTTTTCAAAATCACAATTTTCCCTCCTATAAAATATGTTTTCCCTATTGATTTCCATTTCTCTCCATTTATTTTTTTTCTATCGTGTTCTATTTTTCCCTCATTGTTTCCTTTTTCATTTTCTCTCTTTTTAACCTCATCAATAATTTTTTATTTTCTATCAAAATTTTATCTTCAAAATTTTTTTGGGGGACATGTGGTTTATGGTTATAGGTTCCCCTTGATGTAAAAAATAGTTATGGTTAAAGAACCCATCATGAGTAACATTCCAATCATATTGACATGGTCAACCCAACAACAAGTGGAATTCCTTTATAGGATCAATGTCACACAATACCTCATACTTGTATTTACTGAAGTAGAAAATTACCTTTACCAATTTAGAAACATTTATCTCTCTATAATCATTCAACCACTGAACCAGATATGAGTGTTGATGAATCAAAGTTGGAAGTCCCAACTTCCCCACCAACTTAGTGCTCTCTATGTTTTTATAACATCCTCTATCAATAATAACACTACATACCATCCCATGGATCTTTCACTATGTATGGAAAAGGTTCTCTCCTTGATCCTTCCCTCTAATGGTTATTTTTGTTCTTAGAACTCTCCTAGTAATAAAAATATCTCCATCCTATGAAAATTATCTATTTTTAATTTTATTAGATTCCTTCTATTGCTCCTCTGATCTCTCTCCATTGACCTTCTATTATTCATACTTTTTTATGGTCATTGTGTGCCAATTTGGAAATCCACTAGTAATGTGACCCCATCCTTGATATGTGAATAACTGAATATCTTGATTATTTTTTTTATTACTATCGACCATAGTTTTATTAGGTGGATAAATCATATTGTCACTTTTCTGATCAATAACCTATTTTTCATCAATTGGTTCTACAATCTCCTTACTTTAATTTCTCTATGGAGTGAAAGGGGTAGTGGGTTTCCTCATATTTCTACTCCTTTTGATTTTTTTATTGATCTTGGTTGTTTGGTGTATCATGTATTATATCTCCACATGGTGGTACATCACCACATGATATAAAATCATCAAATTAATACCATGTAAAAACAGTTCCATGGTTTTCTCCAGATCATCACCAATTTTTGATCGAATCATGGAAATTTTCATCTCCTTGAAGTAATATTCACTACTCTTACTCCATTTGGTTATGCATTGATGTTTTTTGTGGAGATATCCATGCTAATTTTAGGGAACAAACAACTTCTGCAAAGAAAACCTCCAGTAGTTAAATGTGATGATGGGAGACATCCATATCAATTCCTCTCCTTTTTCAATTTATTACACCAAATTAAATCAAAATCAAAAAATTAAAGGGAATAAATTTGGTCCCTTTCTCCACATAAGTTGAATCGAATGAAAGCACATGATCCATCCACATCTCTCACTCCAAGTATGATTCTAGATCACTTTTTCCTTGAAAATAGGGAACTTCCACCTTAATACCTCCATTTATATCATCACCATGTGGTTTACTTTTTCTTTATCTAGGTTTTTGTAACCTCCTCATCCTATGTGGTAAATCCTTAAAAACATAAACAATGTTCCACATCTCATCCTCCATGATGTAGGGAACCATGGTGCCATAGTACGCCATGAGATATCATGTATCATCCTAGGGATTCTTGGTTCTCAAGATATTCAATCCACTCATGTAGCACCACTAACTTCTTATCATGATGATTCTTAAAATGGATCACTAGATATTTTATTAGGAGTGGCATATATTCCAGTGCGAGATATTTAATTTGAATTCCTTCATATCTATCATAAGGAATTATCTTCCCATAATATTCTTCCATGATATGTAACACAAACACAAAAACACACGAAGATGAACACACACAATGACACACACACTCGCTTAATCACACATGTGAGGATACATAGACATACACAAGATTCACACACTCACTCACACAAGATATACACACTCACACACACATGGATAAACACTCATTCACACAAGATATACACACTCAAAAACACATGTATACACACTCACCCAAACAAGATATACACACTCATGTACGCAAGGATACACACTCACACACTCAATATATACACAATCATGATTATTTTTTGATTATTTATCCCCACTATCAACACTCAATTCATACCGCATGCTCTAATGAATCTAATACCATGTTTAGAGAAAACACATTCCATCAATCATGTGAATTTCAATATTGTGTTGGGGTATGGCTTACTATATCCCCTTTGAGTGGTAAATGGTTAAAAAATGTTATAGGGTGGAAACAGTGGTAGAACATATGGGTAAATGGTGGAAAATGGTGGATCAGTTTAATAAAGTGGTTTTTCTCAATTTTAAAAGATAAGAAAATTTAATAAAAACATGATCCAAATATGATATGGTGATTAATTAAAATAATTGAGAAATTTATTTATGGAAATGTAAAGTGCTAATGAAATAAAGAATGAAGAATAAGTAATTGTATCTATTTTTTTTTCTTTTTTTCAAATATCCCCAGAATATTTTTTCTTATTTTTTTAAAAAAAGATGATAAATGGGGAGGTAGATGTTTTTTTGAAATTACAAAAATAAAAAATGTGTTTTGTTTTGAAAATTAAAAAATTATGAGGTGGTAGAATTTTATTTTTTCAGATATAAATAATATATAGAGAATTAAATGTGAAAATAATTTGGAAGAAATTTTCTCAATGTAAAATATTTTACTATTAAACAACATCAGAAAATTCTAGAGGTTTTCAAATAAAAAGGTTTTTATGTGTTTTTATTGGGTGGATAATATTGAAATATAAGAGGGGTAATTTAAATATGAGACAAAATGGGAGATAGATTCATACCGGGTCAAGAAGATCTCTGATACCATCTTGTGTGAAATGCTCAGGGTGGACGGATCTTCATGACACAAAGATGCAGATGAAATATGTGGTTCAGGGTAAGTGGATGATAATGGGTATGGATAGTGGAAGCAAGAAGTAAATCAACTCTCTAAGGATTGTAACATACAATTTAGATAACAATCTCAAGAGATGGATGTGATGGCCAATCCACACAAAAATGAACATGGGTTGAGGCATGGAGGTGGGGTATTTTTGATCTTGAATAACTAATCTAAATTGTATATTATCAAATAATTAATTCAAAAGAGAAGGATAAAAACTATAAAAATCCTCACACAATTAAGATAAATAAATCAAAAAATATCTATTACAATCTTGAATACCTTATAAGTTCTATGGGGTGGATATTTATTGCGAAGGGGTGATACAATAGTAAAAGGTATAATACCCTAATGTTATAAAGGATAAACATACATTTCCCCTTAAAGTCAAAATGATAAGACCAAATAAACAAATATTTTTTTGTAAAATTATCATTTTTCTTCCCACCTATAGCCCACCAGATATGACATTGAGTTCCTATCCCATCGGATATTGAATTTCGTGTCTATAGGGTCTTGAAAATTCTTCCAAGGGGAGAAAATACCCCCACAATCACTTTTCAGAAGGAAGAAATTACTCCTACAAGTCTAGAAAGGTGAATGAAATCAAATTAAGTTGAAAATTTTAGATGAAACATGAAGAAATTCAAGTTTCCAATGGATTTTCAAGAGGTCCACTTACCATCACCGAAAAAGGTTTGTGGACCACCTGGATCCAAATCCACTAGGTACGTGGAATGATCCATGAGACATTGGCCTGTAGAGCGATGGATAGTGAAAAAGGCATACTGCGGACCACATCGCCAAAGGACTCATGCGTGTGAAGCTCATCCATGTACCGTCCCATGAACATATCAGTTTGCAGATGAAGCGAATCAGTAGGGTTTTGCGAACTATTATAATTGAAGCCTCCACAAACCCCAGTTGACTGAGTCTTTCATAGGTTAGGATATCCCTTCATGGGAATCTATAAAAGGGGTCGTGTTCTTAATAGATAAAATTTCCATGATGTTCTATAAAAGAAACACAGTTGGAAGGACAATGGAGGGTATGATGAAAGCTTAAAGGGGAATCAGAGGTTGGATGAAACAGTTCAGAGAGGACTCCAGCTTCAGTCTCAATTCATCAACGAAGCCTGAATAGTGAACCACACTCTTTGTAGGTACAACCAGCCGCTAACCATAAAATTTAGAATTGAATAATAATAATAGAAATGAAAACCTAACTAGTGAACTATGAACCACATAATTATCGCAGATGAATTCTCTACAAATGATAATCCCCCAGACCCTCCTTCAATATGGTGCTTCTATAGTGTACCACTATGCTGATTGAACCTGGTGTTGTGTATTGCATCAATATGTTGATGGAACCCAAAGCGGTGTGATGGGATTAGTATCACTATGGTATGTGGTGATCTATACCCATGCATGCATACTTCTTTGGTATGTGGATGACCCCTCTTCTTGAATACCAATACAGTATGTGGAGCCTCCCCCATCTCACAGAAGAAACCAGTATATGTAATGGGGTGTTTTCAGGTATTATTTCCTCTAGTTCCAACCTCACCCTTCCATTACCATCCAGTCCCCCATGATCCCTCTACTAAACAGTCCTCCAGTATCAGGACAAAGCCTTATCCAAAGTCACCGAACCCGTATGATCAAACCATCAGGTGCATCAGTGTGCCCCTTTGATTCTACACACCCATGGTAAGCGAAGTCATGAAGGATCACCCCACAGTGGTTTGGGATTTGGGAATTCATGTGGGTCGATATTCCCATGGTTAACTAAAGTCTATCCTTGGGATTCTTAGGTGGACCTCCCCATTCTAGGAATTAAGGGTGATCACTATATTTTACATTCAATGAGGAATAGTGATCAGTCAAAGGAGTTATGTTACCATATTATTTTTATGAGGACAAAACTCCTCCCCTTTTCCGAATGTATTTTGGGGCCCTCCCCCTGAAGTAAGTCCCCAATCTTCTGAGGTCGGGCCTCATGACCTTTAATTTCCTTTCACATGGAAAGGTTCCTCTCTTTGCACCCTCACCCATGGTCGACCCAACCTCTTCCATCGTGGGCTCGCTTTATCCCACCAATAGGAGAGGTAGAATGTGATTTGTTGAATCTTTTAAATCCACTTGTTTCTCACACCGATCATTAATTGCATGGGCTAAGTGGTCTGTAAGGACTACAATATCCACATGAATCTGAACTACGAGAACTCTGATTCCTAATAAAACTAGGATATATAGGATGCCTACCTTAAGGCCGGAGATCGAAAGGGTGCCCCACATAAAGGGTCCACCCAATCATTTCTCATCAAATGGTAAAATCCCATGCGTAATCCCCAACAGATCTGAACTACGAGAACTCTGATTCCTAATAAAACCAGGATACAAAGGATTCCTACTTGAAGGCCTAATCTCAAAAGTGTGCCATCCCGTAAAGGGGCCACCGAATCATGTATCGTCAAATGGGAATCTCCCAAGTGTAATCCCTGATAGATATTAACTACAAGAACTCTGGTTCCTGGTCAAACCAAGATACATAGGATACTATCCTAAAGGCCTGAGCTGAAAAGGGTTCCCATCCAAAAGGGTACACCCAATAATTCCCTCTCAATGGGAAGCTTACATGTGTAAGCCCAAACCTATCTGAACTATGTGGGATTTTATTCCTCTCTTGAGGATACATCAGAAACCCATCTTATGGGTCCGATCCCAACATTAAGTCACCTTTTTCCCCATAGATGATGATAAACTCTAGAGTGCCTCATTATATGGAACAAGTCATCATCACCTTCTTAGCGTCAAATATATGCATGCCTACGACGATCTTGAAAATCAAGGGTAGGCTATGGACACACTCTTCAGGAATGAACCAAGGATTCATGAACATATTAACATGACTTAAATCTATAATAGAGTCCTAAAATAGGAAAACATCCTCCCCCAAAAGGGTACGGTGAGCCTAACCTCCCATCCTCTCGACCAATGGAGTCCTTAAGTGTCATTGGATGAATCATTAATCAAAGAGCACCTGGATTTGGAAAGAAGTTCCATGAATCATGTATACCAGGGCTTTTGGGTGTTTTAGGATCCATGAATAAACCTATTGGATACTATTTGAGGACGTTATATCTAAGAATGACCGATTACAGAAGTACTTGAGCCCCACGTAATCACCCATTGGGACCAAAAATTCATTTGGGGTTAATCCAAACTTATTCCAAAGGATAATGATGTTGAATGGGTTGAAACAAAAGGAATGGTGAATTTTATGAGAAACCATCTCTATAGAAAAGGTAAAGGTAATGATCCTCATCGTACCATTACCCATCCACTGGAAACATGCCACCTCAAAGGCAGAAATAAATGGTGAACCCAATGTGAATCCTTAACCAAGGTGGTGGTTCTACTCCAATGATAAAAGAAAAAAATGACCTTTCACATCATCCCATTTTGTTCTCCCCATTACATGCAAAACATGTCACCTTGGAGGTGGAACAAAAATGGTGAACCCGACGTGAATCCTTAACCAAGGTGGCAGTTCTACCCCAATGATAAAATACCAAAGGACATTTCATGCCAGCCCATATTTTTCACCCCGGAATGTGAAAAATGTGTCACCTCAGAGGTAGAACAAAAATGGTGAACCTGATGTGAATCCTTAATCAATTTGATGGTTCTACCCCACTCAAGCCCCTTTTCCCTACAACAGAATAAAGAAGGGAAGGGGGAAAGCTGGATCACCAAATATGAATATGTTTAAAAGAATGATACTTCGACAAGGTATTGTGGTCTGTATGTCATATATTTATGTCGTAGGTTCCCATAGAGAAATCTTCGATCTAAATGACATCCCAAAGACTAATGAAGACACACACAACAGTGATCCCGTAGGTGGTTGGGGCCCCAACAAAGAGAAGGACCCCCTTGCCTACCCAACATCTTCAACCCTATGTATCCAACACACTGATCAGGGAGTACCACCGAAATAGTATTATCCCCATGCTGTAGGCCATGAGACAAGACCTCAAATCTGAAAAGTTCCACCAGCCACCTCCTCAGCCGTGGACGACACCCTAACACAAGGCGGCCCCAGTGGTCTTCTCAAACCGTTTCAGGATCCTGTCCCCGAAACGTGACAACAAGTACCTCCCTTATCTTAGGGAGGCTGATGAAGTCGATATTGAAAACTTCATCTCAAATACATAGAGGTCCTACTCACTATCCCCCACTAGAGAGTGTCGCCGCCAACACTATATGACCAAGCCTCCTCCGGCCGAGGAGGACCTTATGTCAAGGGCCCTGCCAGGGCCCCTCGGGATACCCACAAAGGGTGGAAAGTAAATAATTATGAACATGTTATCACCCTGGTTCATAAGGAGAAACTCTACTGTACTAACATGGTGTCGTTCAATGGTCATACATAGGATTACGTACCCTATAGTAAAGCCCATCACAGAAATAGGGTGGAACAATATGAGTACATGCACATTCATGCTAGTTCTCGCTGGTCTCTCCATGATGATAGAGAAGAAAACTATAGGAAGATGCATATATATGCTGATGCACAACAATCCCATCAACCAAATAATACGGTAACTAGCTACACGCAGGCACAAAAACCTGCTGATGCATTTCAAGCCCATCAACCAAATAGGACGACAACCAAATATGAGCAGAGTTAAATTCTTGTGGATTCATTCAAAGCCCGTGAGACAAATAAAATGGAAAGAGAGTAGATTAAAATCCATTCTCATGAATATTAAGAACACCATTCAAATACGGTGGCAACCGGAGAAGACAATCGGTGGCAGACTCGTTCCTTTGCCCCAACACAAGAGAACATCAACTATCTACTGGTAACTCATGGATGACTGAAGCAGGCATAGACTCAAGATCTGACATCAAAATTGGAATTCATACCCATTCCATCCAAAGATTTATCTCAACACATACAGTCAATGATGGAAGATCAAATGTCAATTCCAGACCATATCCTCCAAACATGTAAAATATCATTAGATCGACAGAAAAGCGAGAAATCGATCCCACGACCTGGTTGCCTCAAACAGAATGACTCATTCGCAAAATGAGTTAGTCACTACGTAGTATTTATGCATCCCTTTTCTAGTACAAGAGGGTCGATGAAAATATCCCGTGATATACATACAAGTGGATCATTAAAAAATACACGTTCCAACTGGGGAGCATTGGTCTAACATGGTGGCCACTCTACGGTAGGCATATATCCCTACCAAAACTCAAGATGTCTGTCAACATATCTCGATGACATCAAGGGACCCAATAAGATAGGGACCATTATATGAAGTCCATTACCAACAATAGATGACCCCTATTTCCTAAAATATAGTGCTCAAAAATAAAATGCACCAAAGGCAACGGGAAAATTAAGAGCACATACATGCTCCAACTCTTCTGTATGTTGGGGTTCCTAACTCCCTCAAAAATATATAAATAAAGGATCAAGACCCTGGAAATCCATTACCATATTATGGAAGTGGCAGTAGCATTTGAGAAGGCCCTCTATGCAATGTTGCTACCAGTATTTATGAAGGTCCTCCACAAAGCACCATTGGGGCTCACTCTATGGGCCAAGAATGATCAATCATAAGAGCCTATATCCTGATGCATGTCGGGGTAGCTCTCCCCTAAAAATATTAAAAAATATAAAACGCATAAAAACACTAAAAAAACTAATAACTCTAAAAACCCTTTAAACCCTAAAGATACTTTAAGAAACTGTAAAAACCCTAATAACTCAAGAAATAACCTAAAAACAAAAAAAAAACCCATAAAACCCCTAGAAACCCTAAATCCCCAAAAAACATTAAAAATATCTAAAAACACTAAAAAACACATTGGAATCATAAATCATCCCTAAAATATTTAAACAATTACGAAAACCTGAAAACCCATAAAACCCCTAACAACAAAAAAATTATAAAAACCATAAAAATTAAGAAAACCCCTAAAACTATAAAAACCATCAAAATCCCTAAAAACCAAAATAACCATAAAAATTATAAAAGATACCTAAAAACACTAAAAATTAAAAACCATAAAAACACAAAAAACTCCTAAGAAAATCATAAACACCTTAAAACACTTAAAACTCTTAAAATTCCAATAAAAGATAAAAACAATAAAAAATACTTTAAACCCCCCCCCCAAATATTAATAAAACCCTAAAAAATGAAAAAAAAATCATAAAAAACTCTAAAAACACTAAATATCATTTAAACCCTTAAAATTAAAAAAACACTAAAACCCCTTAAAACCCTAAAAACTCAAACAAAACCTTAGAAACCAAAAAACAAT
Source organism: Viscum album (assembly GCA_963277665.1). Classification (NCBI taxonomy): domain Eukaryota; kingdom Viridiplantae; phylum Streptophyta; class Magnoliopsida; order Santalales; family Viscaceae; genus Viscum; species Viscum album. The sequence continues at coordinate 759,978,711 of OY728160.1, forward strand.
AAGACCCCAAAAAACCCGTAAATCCCAAAAAAATGTTAAAAACCATATAAACCCATAAAATCCTAAAAAATATTTACACATCCATAAAAATATAAAAACTAAAACCCCCCTCAAAACCCTATGAAACCCTTAAAAACCTAAAAACACTTAAACACCATAAATATCTAAAAAACGTTAAAAATTATAAAAACACTAAAATACCAAAAAACCCTTAAAAACCATCGAAATCCCTAAAACCCTAGAAATCCTTAAAAATACCTAAAACGAAAAATACCATAAAAACCCTGAAATCCCAAAAACCTTTAAAACTAAATGCACTTAAAAAACCTAAAACCTAAAAAAATCTAAAAACCCTAAAAACTATAAAATCCATATAAACCATAAACCACTTAAAACCCTAAAAACATAAAAAACCCACTAAAACTATGAAAAACCTTTAAACCCCTAAAAAAATTAAAAAACTATAAATACCCATAAATCCCTAAAAACTCAAAAAAAAAACAGAACCTAAAAAACCATAATAACCCTAAACCCCACAAAATCCATAAACCCCTCAAAATCCATAAAACCCCAAAACCCAAGGATTTAGTAGAGGAGAAAACCATTAGTGAATGAACAAGTAGTTTGGCCTTCTAATGAGGAACATGAGCTGGAACTGATAACATTTACACATTCATTGGATGATTTTGTTAGTAAAAAATGCCCCGTATTGGGGGAGATGGAATTTCTGGACATGGGTAGGCATTCTCAAGTAATGGGGCACAAATTTGAACAACTTGTTCTTTTAGGTGATATATACCTTGGGATTAATGAGCAGGTTTTCAACCCTCTATAGAGTCAGAATAGGAATGGTGACAAGGGGGCCTTAAGTGTGGAAAGTGACATCTTCTTATATGGGAAGGAAGCTCAGGATAATAGTTTCACGTCTTCCCCCCCATAAAAAGAGGTCGACGATGGATTATTACACTCTTCCTAGACCCATGGCTACCCGGGCTTCCATAAAATATGTTAAACTAAAAATCAAATTCAATAAGTGGGAGAGGACTCAATGCACCTCAGATCAAGAAAGACTCAGGGAGACATATCTGGCACTCTTCAAGTATCGGGAGGATATTGAGTCCGGATGGGGATCGATTGACACAGGTGCATACACTAACTTCTGCTTTATTGATGCAACTTATGGATATGGTGCGGATGGGGACCCTTATGGCATAACCTTGGATTATGACTTTGGTGGTGATGTTGATTGAATTTTATCTCTTTTTGGGTTTTTGGTTTTTTGGGGGGTGTTTAAGGTTCATTGGGTTTGGGTCGATTGACTCTGACCCTCCCTTCTCTTTTTTATATTTTTTGTAATAATTTTTTTGAGGGGGGGGGGATAAGGAATAGATTGGCCCTGTGCTTCCCTGCCCCTAGAAATCCCTAAAATATGAAAACCCTAAAAATACTAAAAACCCTAAGGATTCCATAAAAACCAAAAATCAATTAAAAATCTCAAAAACCCTAAAAATTATAAAAAAAAATATAAAATCCCAAAAACCCGAAAACCCCTAAAAAACTCGAAATACAGGAAAACCCCTTGAAAACAATTGTTCCTCCTCCGAGGTGGAATGTTTATGGGCGATGCAGAAATGGAATGATAAGGATCATCACCCGTCCCTTTTTCCATAGAGGTGGGTTCCTGTCGAGTTTACCACTCCTTTATTTTGACCCATTCAACATCATTATCCTTTAAATAAGGTAGAATTAACCCGGTGGGGAGCTATTTGTCCTAGTGGGTGATTTTGTGGGGGTAAATAACTCATGAAATCAGTCATTCTTAGATATAACTTCTTTGTATGGTCTTTAACGGGTTTATTCGTTGAGCCAAGAATGCCTAACAGCCCTAGTATCTATGATTCATGGACCTGCTTTCCAAAGGCTGGCGCTCATCGGATGAAAATTTGGTCAGCGACACTTAAGGACTCCATTGGTTGAGATGATGGGAGTTCAGGCTCACTGCACCCTTCTGGGGGAGTATTGTAGCATTTCTAGGACTCTCTTACAGATTTAAGTCATGTTCATATGTTCTTGAATCCTTGGTTCATTTCCAAAGAGTGTGTCCACGGTCTACCCTTAGTTTTCAAGATCTTCATGAGAATGCATGTTTTTGATGCCATGGAGGTGATGCCGACATAGTCAGTGTATAAGGCACTATGGAGTTTATCGTAATTCATGGGGGATGGAAGGTCACATGATGTTGGGATCAGGCTTACAGGGAAGGCTTCCTACTTATTCTCGGGAGAGGAATCAGAACCCACGTAGTTTGAAATGTGTTGGGCTTATGCGTGGAAGTATCCCATTTATGGGGACATGATTGGTTGAACGCTTTTATATGGGCACCCTTTTGAGATCAGTCCTTCTGGTCGGCATCCTACGTATCTTATTTTGGTCAGGAATCAGAGTTCTTGTAGTTTAGAATTTCAGGATGATGTTGTGATCCTCAAAAACATCTAAGCCCATTGAGTCATTCTCGGTGTGAGAAACAAGAGTATTTTAAATATCCAATAATTCACATGCCCCTCCCCTATTGGTGGGGGAGGGAGAGCTCATGGCGAAAGAGGTCGGGGAAACCATGGGTGAGAGCACAGAGCAATGAACCTTTTCATGTGAGAAGGCATTAAAGGTCTTGTGGCCCAGGCTAGGATGATTGGGGACTTACCTGTAACACCCCGAAATGATAAAGGGTTAAATGACTAAATGATATGACTCATGTCAACAAGGTGCTCCTTCCTTTTCGAAAACCTACATAATTAAAACTCCATAGTTAAGCGTGCTTGGCATGGATTAGTGATAAGAATGGGTGACCTCCTGGGAAGTTTCTCAGGGTGTGTGTGAGTGAGGAAAAAACACACTGGAAAGGACATGTGTTGGCCTGTGGGGACTTTCATTAGTCAGATAACCCGTTCTATCATGTGAGTGGGACCTAGGGTGGGGCCCACGTGTCTTGGGGGCAACTGGTGGGCGGGGCCCAGTTGTCACATTTGATATCAGAGCTGGTACTGAGACTTAAGTGTGGTGCACTGACTGGGTTGAAATGTAGGGCCCACAACGAGGACGTTGTGCTCTAAGGGTGTGTGTGAGTGAGGATAAAACACACTGGAAAGGACATGTGTTGGCCTGTGGAGACTGTCATTAGTCAGATAACCCGTTCTGGCATGTGGGTGGGACCTAAGGTGGGGCCCATGTGTTTGCGAGGAAACTGGTGGGTGGGGCCCAGTTGTCACATTACCTTAGTGGGAGTACCTCAGAGCATCATGTTATGTATACTACAGTTTAAAGTCATATAGATTAGATAATGATTAACTTGGAGGATAATCACATTGGGAGGTTCCGACGTACCTCAAGCATGAGAGGGAAGAAATGTGCAAGCCATGATTATGGAAGATCTTAGATAAGGAGAAATGATATGAGGCATGGAATGAATTGAGGTGTATAGAGGAAGGAAAGGACTCTTCTGAGGATGAATTTTCCTCTTGTTGACAGGCCATTTTGTGGGCGACATATGCAGAGCCACCGGGGCATGAAGTGCATAGTCAAGCAGAGGTGTCATCCGGACACTGACCTTCATTTTCTGATGGATGAGCATGGTTTTGAAGATCAAAAATCACCCAGTATACTATAATTTAATTTCATATAGTTTGGATGATGGAATAATAGTTTAACATCATGGGGATTGGACTATTACCATCCAGATTAACGTCATGTGTTTAGGATCATGAATCAAAGATTATAGTCATATAGTTTGGACTGTTTATTATCAAATCCATGATTAGCTGTAGGAAATTCGAGCTGGGACGTTCTGACATTCCTTGAACATGGGAGGGAAGGAAAGTGTAAACCATGACTCTAGGGATTCTCGGATCAAGAGAAATGATATGGGGTATAGAAGCCATTGAGGTGTAAAATGTTATTAAAGGACTATCCTATTGATGAATATTCCTTTGATTGATGAATATTACTTTTCATTGTCAGGAAAATGTGTTATTAGGACATTGACCTTCCTCTTCATATGGCAGAGAGGTTTATGATGATCTGAAATCACCAGCGACACATAGTTTGATGGATGGAAAGGATGTGTTCGGGAATTTAAGAAACATTTAGGATATGATTGTCCATGGAGTTCTAGATTAACCTGGAACAGGAGGAAAGTGATAGGGTTTTTCGGTAGGTTCATGAGGAATGTTTCATCTCATGGAATTTAAGGGAAAACTGTTTGGGCGGCATAAGGGTGAAATGGAAAATTTCGTCAACCCTGTCTGAAAAGTTTGTAGTTTGACTCTCCAATTTTCATGGGGGCCAGTGACGGAAGCGAAGGGACTATCCTAGAGAGCCAGGACCATAGTTCGACATTAATCCTCAGTGGGAGGACCTCAGAGCATCATGTTAGGTATACTACAGTTTAAAGTCATATAGCTTAGATAATGATTAACTTGGAGGATAATCACATTGGGAGGTTCTGATATGCCTCAAGCATGAGAGGGAAGGAATGTGCAAGCCATGATTTTTGATTATCTTAGATAAGGAGAAATGATATGAGGCATGGAATGCATTGAGGTGTATAGAGGAAGGAAAGGACTCTCCTGAGGATTAATTTTCCTCTTGTTGACAGGCCATTTTGTGGGTGACATATGCAGATCCACCGAGGCATGAAGTGCATAGTCAACCAGAGGCGTCATCAGGACACTGACCTTTATTTTCTGATGGATGAGCATGTTTACAAAGGTCAAAAATCACCCAGTATACTATAATTTAATTTCATATAGTTTGAATGATAGAATCATAGTTTAACATCATTGGGATTCGAATATTACCGTAGATTTTAATGTCATGTGGTTATGATCATGAATCAAAGATTATAGTCATATAGTTTGGACTGTTTATTATCAAATCCATGATTAGCTATAGGAAAATCGGGCTGGGACGTTCTGACATTCCTTGAACATGGGAGGGAGGGAAAGTGTAAACCATGACTCTAGGGATTCTCGGATCAAGAGAAGTGATATGGGGCATAGAATCCATTGAGGCGTAAAATGTTATTAAAGGACTATCCTATTGAAGAATATTCCTTGGATTGATGAATATTCCTTTTAATTGTCAGGAAAAGGTGTTATTAGGACACTGACCTTCCTCTTCTTATGGAAGAGAGGTTTATGATGATCTGAAATCTCCAGAGACACATAGTTTGATGGATGGAAATGATGTGTTCAGGAATTTACGAAACATTTAGCATATGATTGTCCATGGAGTTTTAGATTAACCTGGAACATGAGGCAAGTGATAGGGTTTTTTCGGTAGGTTCATGAGGAATTTTTCATCTCATGGAATTTAAGGGACAACTGTTTGGGCGGCATTAGGGTGAAATGGAAAATGTCGTCAACCCTGTCTGAAAAGTTTGTAGTGCGACTCTCCAATTTTTGTGCGGGCCAGTAACGGAAGCGAAGGGACTATCCCAGAGATCCAGGACCGCATATCGACATTAATTCCGAGTGGGGGGTGGGGATGCAGCCCCCACATCATAGACCTGTGGCACAAACTGATTTCTGAATAAGGTCATTTGCGTAAGAGCTAGACGCATAGGCGTTGTCCACTTAGGATGGTGCACATAGGATAATGACTGTGTATGATGGTACACAGAGGAGTGGGCCACATATGATGGTACACAGAGGAGATCTCCATGAACTATCTTCTGCATATTGGAATCTGCGTACTGTCTTCCACATATGGGCATCCACGAACCGTTTTCTACATATGGGCATCCACGAAGTAATTTTATTACATTCTTTATTGGTGCACTAGTTGGATGTAGAGGGTCTTCCAAATATGGTTCATGGGGATGAACTTTGAAAAATGGTTTCTATATATGGTTCATGGGATGGATTCTGTGAACTTCTTATTGTTTGTGGGATAGAATTCACGAACTGATTCGGGTGAAAGAGAAATTTCTCCCATACCCTCTATATTCTTCACCCATCTTATATATCTCTCCCTCACCTTCATCCCCTCCATTTTCAATTCCCCTGGTGGTCCTGTTATAGAATGCTAGGAAATCTTATATATGCAGTTCGCACAACACCTTCTATGGAATCCCATGGAGAGATATCCCGATCTGCGAAAGACTTGGTCAACTAGGGTTTGCAAAGGTGGGTTATGTTGTAGGATTCTCCTCATCCGCGAACCACATCATTCACGAGGATGGTACGCGGGGCGTACTTCTGCCTGATTCCCGCCAATGAAAATGGTTTGGAGCAGCTTCGGTTTGTGGGTGGAAATTAACTGCGAACCGTTTCTTTCGCTATCCAACACCTTGCTGGCCAGTGCATCATAGGCCTACTGCATACCGAATGTTTCATGTTTTATGCCTTCCATGAAACTTTCGTAGTAATCAGTATACGACCAAGTAGGATTCCTTTGAAAACTTTTATTTCATTAAATTTATTCTCAAATTTTTAATCCAACATTTATACCTTTGGTTATCCCAAATTTAGGAATTATTTTCCATCCCTTTGCTGAATTTTCTAGACCCTAAAATTTCCCCCATCAGAATGGGACTCGATTGGGATAAACAGAAGTCTATTTTGATGAAGAATCGGTCTCCTCATCAATGATCAGATAATTCTCTAGTTTTTTCCTAATCCAACGGACTCAGCGAGCGTAGTTCGACTATTGTTGAGGTTTTAAAGAATACCTCACGAACTTTTATGACTTTTTTATTATTTACCAAATTTTTTTCTAAGCCTTCTTGACATGGGATTAGTGTGTATAAATTGTCTTTTTCTTAGGCCTCCCTTTGTGGGTTTTCGACCAAACAAGCTTTACGTCTTTTCTGATGGCTCAATGTTTTTTTTAACAAACTGATACTCTACTTTTAGCCAGAGTTCCCTTCGGAAGATTTTCCCTCTAGAGAGTATAACATATCTTATTTTTCATTACTGGTAGTTCACAGTCCTACCAATAAAACTTAATACTAGTGTTTTAGGTTGAACAACTTTGACCAAATTTAATTGGGTAGGGCCCCGACTCAGGACAGTTAGTCGGGAATGTTATAGTATCCTTCATACATGGGTTAGGGATTTTTCATGACCCTGAATTTGTGGATTATAAACATTTATGAGGCTCAAGATCCGCTTTAGGCATGCATAGGTAGGAAAGGACTCTCCTGGAGACAAATTTTCCTTTTATTGATGGCCATATTTGTGGGCGGCATATGCAGAGCCACCATGGCATGATGTGCATAGTTAATCAAAGGTGTCCACAGGACATAGAACTTCCATTTCCAAGGGATTGTTGGGATTTTCAACATTTTGGATTTATCATGATGTTGGGAACCCTAATAGCTGGCTGGAATGAGTAGTGTTGTGTGAAAATATTTGGAACATTTATATTGTCCTTGAGTGGGAAATTATTCCCACACATTTCTTACTTGCGTGAGGGAGAGCTGGTAAGTGGTCATTTTGGTTAAGAGTATTTTCTATGTCAATGAAACATGGGAATAAGGAGGTACACAAGCCTTCATCTAGGATTTTTCCAAATCTAGGGGTGTGAAAAGACGTGAATTTCATTTGATCATAAGAAGGCCGGAAAAGACCCTACTGGGGATGAATTTTCCTTTGATTAATGGCCATTTTTGTGGGCTACATATGAAGATCCATGAGGGCATGATGTTCATAGTCAATCAAAGGTGTTCGTAGGACACTTTCCTTCCATTTTTGGTGGCCTTGGATGATTATAGATATTGGGAACTTTCTGAATACGGTACGTGACCTTCTATCAGGGGTGCCCCTGATTACAAAAAATGGGCTTTTTTGCTAAACATCTTTAGGGAAACCTAGAAATGAGTGGGGGAAATCATCCTTTTCCTAAGGCTCAAATTCACACATACAGATGGAATATCTTTTAGAAACCTCAAAAGAGACCAGAGATGAACCAGAACCATATTCCCCAATAAATCTAGGATGAGTAAAAGGAGGAGAATGTAAACCATGACATTGATGGACCACGAATCGTGAGGTATGGAATTAGGCATGGAAGTTGTTGGGCGTACTGAGGTAGGAGAAGAATCTCTTGGGGATGAATTTTCCTTTGATTGATGACCATTTATGTGGGATACATATGAAGATCCATCGGGGAATGATGTGAATAGTCAATCAAAGGTGTTGTAGGACAATAGCCTTACATCCCAGATGGACCTAGAGGGTTATGGGGATTCAGGATCACTCAAATCATGGAGTTTTTAGTATAGTAGGGGTGCACCATGACATATTGGGGACATTTGGGCAGCGACTTACTCATGGAATGGTGTACCTTACATAGATATGACCCATACACAGGGTGAGGTATTAGTTCTATCTTTGGGTAATCGATTGTTTAACATCACATGGATAGGACATGGGGATCCTCTCCAGGGAGGGAAATATGACATGATTCTTAGGGTCATGCTTCTAGGACCAACATTTTGGGACGTTTTTCCATAATTTCACAGTGGATCTCTTGATAATATCCCTAATCTCACATGAACTATGCTCGATGTGAGAAACAAGGTATTAGAAGTGTTCTGTGTCACCATCTAAGAATAGCGAATTCAACATTAGGGGGAATTTTAAGTCTAAATCCACTGTTTTTCAGTTTAACGTCTTGTAGTGATGACGAGTTTGGACTTATAGTTTAACACTGTACGGTGAAGATGATTTTTTCCGTGCAGTTTAACATCATGTGGTGAGGATGATTTTATCCTTTGAATGTTCTTTAAAAGTTTCAGGTTAATCGTCGTCAGGGTGTTTCGATGTTCCTTAGATGTGAGTGATGATAGAAAGTGTAAACCATAGTCCTGGGGGTGACTTGAATCAAGAGGTATGATATGGGGCTTGAAATCCATTGGGCATACTGAGGTAGGATTGGAATATCCTAAGAAAAATTTTCCTTTGATTAACGTCCATTCTTGTGGGTGACATATGTAGAGCCACCGAGGCGTGATGTACATAGTCAATCAAAGGTGTCCATAGGAAAATGGACTTCCATCTCTGATGGTCTTGGATGATTATGAGGATCCAAGTTTTCTTGATGTATAGAGTGTGACATGTGTGAATTCCCATACCATGATTAACCGTGACTTTATTGAAGCATCAACATAGGTCCGACCCACGCATGGGGGAAAGGATCATTTTTTGCTTGTGGGTGGGCCAGGATGTGAAATTCAAGCGTCACTATGTATTATACGAGGGAAGGAATCAATACACATGTAATTCTGGATGTTCCCTAAAAAAGGTTGTTCGATGTGTTAGGAACACTTGAGGGAATTTTGGTTTTACTTGATACGGGTTTTAGGCCTACCATACCCCCCAATGGTTTATTTGAATGAGAGAATACCAACCATTAATCCTAATCTCAAGTGAGTTATACTCGATTTGAGAAACAAGGAGTGGTTATAGAGTCTCATTCGCTGGTGTAAGAAGACATAGAATTTTATGGGGGAATTTTCATTTTCATTACTGGTGGGGCTGGGCCAGGATCAAAGATCGAGGAGTCACTACGTATCCTGTGAGGGTAGGAATCATGTTGTATGCTGTTCTATGTGTAGTGGTTTGGCTATGTCCAAAGGGTAGGGGAAATTTTATTCTACCCATCACAGTTGTCAGGCCTTCCATTTTACCCCATAGTTGACCTTCGTAATAGAATCTCTATCACCATTCCTAATCTCATGGGAGTTGTACTCGACCTGAGAAACAAGGAATGATAAGGGTTTCCTTTATGAATATGGGTAGATATGGGGTGTGATGGAGGCATTTTTTTATGGGGGATGGGCCAGGATTGAATATTGAGGCATCACAACGTATCCTATGATGGCATGAATAAAGCTTCATGTAGTTCTATGAAAGATCATGATATTAATTGTCAAGCAATTAGGATGTTTTATGATACATAGTTGAACATCTTACGGTGAGTACATGAGTCACAGTTTATTGTTGTGTTCCAGGGATGATCTCCTTACAGTTTAAAGTCATGTGGAAAGGATTATGACTCACATTTTATGGTCTTTTAGTGTTTGGAACTTAACATTGTGGGTTATTTTTACTCATAGTTTAGGGTCATAGATCTTGGACCTTAACATGTGATTTTTTTCATTACTCATTTTTATGTTCTTAGAGTTTGGACCACAACATGGAGGAATTTTTTTTATTATAACTCAAAGTTTAGGGATATATATCTTGGAATTATGCATAGGGGTGATATAACTCATATTTTAGGGTCACTGAGTTCAGACAAATACATAGTGGAATTTTTATTCCAAGTACTTCTTCATGAACTTCACATTTGTGGGAGTCATGATGAGCTCTCCATCTATTGATATTAGGGTGTATGATCCATTGGAATAGACCCTATATATGAAATATGGTCCTTCCCACTTTGGTTCATGCTTTGGGGGCTTCTTTCTTAGTATCATCAGGGTTATGAGGACTAACATTATTTCTCCTTCGAGGAAAGATCGAAGGTGAACCTTTTTGTTGAAGACTCATGCAATCTGGTTTTGGTAGATTTCTAAATAGTGCAATGTGTGTAGCCTTTTTTTGTCTAACTACTCCAATTCATCAAACCGTATCTAGGATTTCTATTCCATGGACATTTGATCACAAATGGATACACAAAGTGACGACACTTTAATTTCGATAGGTAACACCACCTTTTCCCTATATACTAGTGATTATGGGGTTGGATGAGTGGCGATGCAGGTTGTGGTCCAGTAATCCCACAAAGCATGAAGGATCATTCATGGCCATGATTTATTATCCTTATAACCCATCTTTTGAAGTATGTTGGAAAAGTATTGTTGAAAGCCTCTATCTTCCCATTGGTCGTCGCATGGTAGCGGGATGGTCGGTTGGCCTTGATTCCATACTCCTGGTATAACTTATCCATCCCAACTAAGCAGAAGTTGGTGCTGTTGTCCATTATTATTGTATGAGGGACACCAAATCTGGTGATGATATTGGACTTCACAAAACTGACGATGTTTTTCTCCCTGAATTCCTTAAGGGGTATGGATTCGGCCCATTTAGAAAATAATTTGGTCGATGTGAGTATGAAATTGAATTGTTTGGCTATAGCGGGAGGATATGGTCCTACAAAATCCATCCCCCAAGCGATGAATGACCAAGAGTACATAGACACATGAAGTAATTTCAGGGGTTAGAGTATGAAATTAGCATGAAATTGGTATGAATGTCACTTCATAGTGAATATGGAATAATCTTGTATCATGGTGGGCCAGTAATACCCAAGCCTCCAGATTTGGTGAGAGAGCTTGGTTGCTGACTGGTGTTCTCCACAAGCTCCAGCGTGCACTTCCTTCATGATAGCATCAGTATCTTCCCCATAAATGTGCCTAAGAAGGACTCCATCAATGCCTCATTTATAGAGAACAATCTCTTGGTTCACCCCCTTTTATAGGGTAAAATTGACTGCCCATCTTCAGACCTTCTCCCTTTCATCCCTAACAAGTGGGAGTTCCCTGTTCCAAAGGTAATTTGTAATTGGTGTCATCCAACCAATGGTATGACCATATGGATTAAGAACGGGGCTAATTTCATCAATTTTCTACGTATTACTCTATATTAATAGCAAGAGCATCTGACTATGTGCAATTATAATGACTATTTCATCCTGGTCAGGATTGGCCTAGGTTGTGGCTGCATTTACAAAAGCATCAACTTGATCATTCTGCGACTTGGGGATATGAGTCAACATTGATTCTGATGGGAATTCTACCGTCATTTCTCAAACATGGTTTATCAATGGAACCAATACTTCTTTATTGATGGAATAATCACCATTGACCTGTTTCTTGACTAGCCATGAATCACCCATTATTTTTGGGTATTTTTCTTGAACATGGAGTGCCAATTCCAAGCCTACAATAAGGGACTGATACCCCACTTCATTATGCATACACCCTTCTGAAAGCAGGAAAGAGTAAGTCAAGATGGACTTTTCGGGAGATATGAGTAAGACTCCCAACCCCACTTTGTTGATCTTGGGATCCTCCACCTTTTTCCCTATCGGGCTTCAGGAAGCACCATCGAAGTACATTTCCCATGTCTGGGGGTTCCCCTAGATGGAAAACACTTCTTCATCTGGAAGTTCGGTATCCAACGATGTTGTTTCTTCTAAGGGGTGCTTGGCTAGGAAGTCTTTTAATTCCAAGCATTTTATGGCCTTCTAGGGAACGTACCATTTGTCAAACTATTTCAGAATGACCACCGATCATGATAGGAGCCCATTTAGCATTGGATGATTGAGTATATACTTGGGTGGGTTGTAGTGGGAGACCAGATAGACCTCATGGTATTTTAGGTAATTCTTGAGCTGCTGAACTACAATGATTGGGGATAAGAAGTTCCTTTCAATCTTTGAATTATATGTTTAGGCATCAATCATTGTCCGAATGAGGTTGTAGAGGTTGTTCTCATTGCCAGAATAATTTTTATACATGAGGAAGGTGACTAATGATAATTATAGGGAAATTAGGTATAAAATGAGTGGTCTCCCCTTGACTAGTGGCATGAGCACTGGTGTGCATAGGAGATATCTTTTGAGGTTTTCAAATGCTTCTTGACAATCATTATCTCATTCATACGGAACTCCTTTCTTCATGATCTAGGTTAAAGGTTACCATTTACCTGCTAGGTTGGCTATGAAGTGCCGAATGTAGGTGAGGTGACCCTAGAGACCTCTCAACTCAGTGAGATTGTGAGGTGAAGACATGACATGAATGGATTTCATCTTCTCGGGGCCGACTTCGATGCCACGATAGTGTATAAAGAAGTAGAGGAATTTTCCTGAGGTAATTCCAAAGGCGCATTTTAGGGGATTCATCTTTAAACTATGTTGTTTCAATTTGTTGAAGATAGTTTCAAGGTCATATAGGTGGTTTGAACACTATCGTGACTTATCCACCATATATTCAACATAAAACTCAATGAATTTTCCAAAAAAAGAGCTTTGAGATGCAATGCATGGCACACTAATATGCGGTGCCAACATTTTTTCAGACCAAAGGGCATCACTTTATAATAGAAAACTCCCTGAGGTTCCCTAAAAGTGGTAGCTTCTTCATCTCCTTGGTCCATACAGATTTTATTGTATCTAGAATAGTCGTCCATGGAGGATAGGGCTTCGTATAGGCTATTGCATCGATCAACAGTTCTGTGATCGGGATCCGGAAGTCGTCTTTTGGGAAATTTTGATTAAGGTTCCTAAATTAAATTCATATTCTAACCTGTCCATTCTTATTTTTTACAACAACTATCTTCACCACCCAAATCTAATATTGGACCACCCGTTTGATGTTTTTATTGATCAGTTTTTCATCTTCAGCCTCTATTTTGGTATCATGCATCAGGTGGGCCCTTCTAGCTTCCTTTTTATAGCCCTGGTGATCTTCTAGTAAGCCCAAATAATGGGTGGAGACTTTAGGATCGTGGTCTGGAATCTCTATGTAATTCCAGGAAAAAAATCATGATTCTTTTTTAGGAAGGAGGTATATAACTCTTGTTCCTCAATAGGCATTAACACACTGATTAATGTGGGTCGTGAGTCATTTTTAGTACCCATATTTATCTCTTTAAGTTCATTGATGGTGGTGTAAACACCTTATTCGATCATAGGAGGGGCGTCTTTGAGGTCTTCTTCGTCACTATCGTCTTTATCTTCGCCATCTTCCTCTTCTGATGGAGAAAGTATTTTTGAGATAACTTCTCCAATATTTGGAATGAAATCATCTTTTTCCTTAGTGTGTGAGTAAAGGGTTGTGTGATTTCCCAAGGATGGTCTAGGAGTATCTTTGATAGCGCTCTTCCTGACAACAAGGGAGTCATCCCGCTCTTTCATGTCTTTGGACTTGGTGGTCGTAACAGAGACCATGCAGACAACTGAGTCTGTATCTAGACTTGTACTTATACACTAAAATTGGTTGATGGGTATTACGTACTCCACCCCAAGTATCTAGAAGGGTACTTTGAGAGCCATCTCAAATCCATTCGGGGCATTGATCCAATCATCTTTGTCGACTGAAAGATTCTTTTCTTCTGACTCATAGAACCCTAAGTCGATGTAAAGCGACTCACAAAACTCAAATGGGGATTTATCAGTGTGAAACATCCTGCTCTTCCCATTAGTTCATTATTTAATGCACTAATAGTATGAGGATGGAATTGGAGCATTCAGATGCAGCCCAGGCATCCCTAACAAAACATTGAAGGGTATACTTTGCTGCACCACCAGGAACTGCAAATATGAAATGAGATCCCTGAGCCAAGTTTTATTCTTTATTCATCCTAATGTTTTTTACCCTCTTTTTTCATATCCCATTAGATTTTTAGTGTAGGTTATCAAGTTATCTTCATCATATCCTAGTTCAAAAAGCATTCTTAGTGGGAGGAGGTTAACTCCAGAGTCGTTGTCTATGAAGATCCTCCAAACATCAATTCCATTTATCTTTCTAGACACATATAAGGGTTTTACATGCCCTTGCATGATAGCATCTTCAACCCTGTTTGTGAAGGAGATGTCGATGTGACATTCTTCGGGACTGGTCTCTATTTGGTAGACTTCAGCCGCTGCTACTTCAGCCTCAAACTCTTGGGAACCTAGTAAGGCTTTGATGAGTGCCTCCCTAAGATCTACGAACAAACTCAACATGTCTAGGATTGACATATTCGTTGGTACAGAGGCCAACTACTTTAAAATGTCGTACTTATACTCTAAAGTCTGGTGCTTCCCAGCTCGGGGTTTTTATTTATTAGAAAATTTAGGGGTTTTATCTTTGGACATTGATGGTTAGACCTCTGTAGTAGGGGCCGGTAGTGTTGCAGTCCATTCCATGTTTGGACGGACTAGTCTGCCTATACACCTTGGGAGTTTCGATGTTTTTTCTTGCCCTGATGGATACTACAAGATAAATAGGCTTGGATTTCATCCAATGGGGGAGAAGGATCATTCTGGTTTGTATTGCATATTTCGGAAGGTACTTCAGTGAGTTTTAATGATGTTAATGGTTTGACTTGTGGTATGGCTTGGAATTTGACTCATGCCGGGATCATGCCTTCCAGGAAACCTCCGGCCTATGTGGCCTCTTCCTCCGGCTCTGCAGTTGGGGGTGGTGAATTCAGGTTCATGGACATAGTCTTAATCAGAGAAGGGGTCCATCAAGTGAATGATATTAATTGATCCAAAATCAGTTCATGATCTGATATTGTACCTATCTAACTGCCTCCTTCTATTGGTACCGTTTGGAAGGGTGGTTCTCATTGAACCATTTGGTGGGGTGGTTCCTGTTGAACCTAGACTATTGTAATGAAGTCCAAAAGTGTCAACACTGACTTTTGATTTGGTACCATCTCATCTTCTTGGTACTAATTTATGACCTTCTGGCCTTTAGATGACTTCGTGGCTGAGGAGAATGGTTCTGCTATATTAGGAGCTTTTGGGGTCACAGTACGTTGTTTCAACTATGCATGGAAGATTCCGTGGACTCGGTTGATGGTCTTCTAGGTCATCCAGTTTTCAAATTTTTTCTCTTTCTTGCTGGTGATTATTTTCTACTCTTATTACTCTCTTGATTTGGAGGTGGAAACATACGCTACTTGTGCTGGTGGAAGGCCCAACTTTACTTGCCTGAAATCCACGATCTTTTTCAAGTGATCCTTGAAACAAATCACTCATGGATAGTGTCTCCTAGTATCCGATGATATGAAAAATAATTTAGATGTCTGTTGAGACCCACTTCATCGGCTCACTTTGGATTTGGCAGTTGGAGCAGATTGAAATTCATGGCGGCTATGAAATAGTCGTGGACCTGTTCATCTAGGAAAGAATAAACTTTATTTCTTCATTCTTTGAACTAATTTCATTTAGAACCTCTTCACTCATCTTGTTGAGGTGTGGGTGGTTGTTGGCATCCAATGGGTCCCGCATAGTTTGGTGAGGGCAACTCAACTGGGGTTGGTTCTGGGGGTGTCTTAAGCGTGATAGAAGCCACATCATCTTTTACCATTCTTTTATGAGGGGCCGGTGGGGCTACTCAGGACTTTAGATTGGTCCTTTGCTAGGAGTATTTTGTACTTTGGGAAATGGAAAAGAAGTATCTAAACCCACTGGTGTACTTAAATGGGATGAGCGGTGTTCGCAATTCATCACAGAGGTTAGATGCACATAGCAATCATCTCATCCTGGGGGAGTGTCCAATTCTAGGAATATGCCAGAAATTTCCATCTAGAAATGATGTCTGAGACTCTATCATTCTCTAACATCTTGTAGTTTGTGAGATCACATATGGTCTTCTTAGGCAGCGTCAATCTAAACTGGAAGAGAAACTTTCGATGCAGGTCCTCCTATCCTATAATTGAATTGGATGGCAGGCTAGTATGCCATAAAAAAGCTAATCCCTATAGGGTTTGTACGAAGCACCTGATTATTATGGCTTCTTGATACTTTGGAGTTCCCATCATGGGGTCACGGTAATATTCTTAGTGTATCAAATGTTGTTTTGGGTCCCCCTATCCATTTAATACTGGGAATACATGGTTCCCGATGTTTGGGTGCAGTGGAACATTGCTCACCCACCCGGGGAAGGGTTTGCGCTCTGGTTGTATCAAAGCGTTTCGCCCCTCCATGGCTTCTAGTCAGGCTGTTAACTACTTGATAGTGTTTAAGATCCCTTAATGTATATCATCTCAGGCTTGATCTTGATCTAGTGCAGCAGGGGCCAAGATTGGTCGTGCTAGTGTAGCTATAATTTGGGGTGGATGCCCAGCTGGGTTCATCATTTTTGTGTTTACTTCGGTATATTCCGGCTGCCTTCCCAATGGAGGGATGTAATGATGTCATTCTAGATCCTGGTTCAATGGTCCTCTGAGCTTGGATTCATTCACCGAGATGAGTTCTTGTGGTATGGGAACCTCTTCTAAGAGCACCTGCTGACGTTTCGTAGAGATAACACAACTGGCGAGATAGCTTCTTCGACATAGCTCGGCCTTAATTCGCCTGAGCTCTTTAATTTCTTCCTCCTTCCGGGAGAACATTTCCTCAAGGGTGAGGGATTCATTTTCATGGGGAGGAGAAGATGGGTCATAGGAGACCTTGGATTTATTTTTTTTCTTTGTTGGAGTTTCATGGGGGAGGTAATATTGGATTTACTGAGGTGGAACCTAGATTTAGGACTTCCCTCTGGTTTTGGGTATGCACACCATCATGCTCGGTGTGGTATACCACTTGTAGGGAACCATATTCCTTTTCATCATTTCCTCCTACGTCATTTCTTGTGAGATTGGTGGGGTTGATAGTCACAATGTTCAATGAGGTATACTGAATTGGGGGTGGTGTACCCAATGTCGAATGGTAGGAAGGCTTCTTGCGCCCTTTATTGGACTTTCCCCTTCAACTCTGTAGTATTCTTTATGCATATTGATGAATATTGTCCCAATGGGAGCCCTGGTCTGACCACGTAATGTGCCTTTGTCTTGGAGGGTGCGAACCATGAGAAGGGGTAGAATGGGTAACTCCTCTGTCCATTGTTCTTCCTAGACAGTGGATGACAAATGTCTGTCATGCGGGGATTTGAGGTAAAAATGCCCCCAGCCCTATGGGATGGGGTTTTCCCATCCTCTTATCGCTGCACTATAGCTGGTATTTTTTGGTCTTACGGGGGAATTTTGATTTAAAAATTCTCCCAGTCCTGTGGGTTTGGACTGTTCTCATATCATGGCGGTAGCCGCCTCTATTTCCACCCTTTCAATTTCACATACTTCCACGTGGGTGTAAGCTGAGTATGGAATTGAGTTTTCACTGAGCCTATGGTCTTTTAAAGCCATGAGCTCTGCTTTTTGGTTGTATTATCTAAGGTGGAAGGCCTACTGGATGTTCCTGGTCATCTGATTCAGATGTTTTTTGATGGTTTGATCCTTTTGGCCATAACGGTTTTGAGACTTACTTTGGGAAGTTGTTTGTTGGGTATCCCATCTTCTCTGAGCTGGGGATTCACATGATTGGTGATTATGGGTGATGACATTATAGGATGTCATTTCCAATGGGGCCTGCTGGATGGGACGTGGGGTGAAGTATAAAGCTCCATGTTCTCCCCACCCTCGAATGTGAACTCCAGCCGGGGCATTGCCAATGAGGTGACATAATTTATGTAGTGTATAGAGGCAATCCGGTTCAAGGTTTTTATTTCACCTTTCTGATTGTGGCTATCTTACAGATGGGATGGCTTCCAAGTCGATTAGACGGAGAAGTTCCCCTATAGTGTGGACATGGTCCACATACCCATCGTAGGGTAGGAATTATTCTTTTAGCTTTAAATGATTTTTCCATATATTGAGGCGAATGTCATGTGCACATTCCCCTAAAAATTATCCTGGTATATCGAACTGATAAGTGGTCATAGGCCAATACATCGATGGTATATTATCCCTAGATAGTTTTCTTCTCACAAGCAACATATCATGTTTTTGTTATTCTGGGGGGTACTCTACTTGATATGCCCCGCTCGACTGGTTCATAAAAATTTATTTCCAAAAAAACAGGTTGGTGGGAGCCTTATCAATTTGAGGACTCTGTGGGGGTGGCTTAAAAGATGAGCGTGGTCCTGAGCCATCATTTGGTTGAGAAAGAATATCACTCATTAAAGATGGAGTGCCTGATGTATCTAACTTCTTTCCGAGCAACTCAGCATAGGAGGGCTTTGTCATATTCATTCTAGCAAGGGGAGGACCTTCTTGCCAGTATGAATTTTGATTGTGAGAAGGACATTCGTAAGTGGTGCTACAATGGCGAGGGATGCTATTGCAACTTGATTCCTGACCACAAGAATTTTTCTGTCTGTATATACCATGAGGAGGACCTTTAGGGCGGGTTGTAGTAAGGGAAGGACCTTTTTACTGCTCGATGTCACTATGGGGAGGGCCTTCACAACAACTGTCATTGTGGGGAGGGCCTTCTCAATGATCATAATCCTGGCGAGGACTACCATCATAACATGATATCTGGTTGTAAGGAGAGTTTTTGCAGTGTACATCTCGAGGAGGACCTTTAGGATGTACTGCAATGAGGGGAGGACCTTCTCATTGATTAACGTAATTGTGGGGAGGACCTTTAGAGTAACTTCCATTACAAGAAGGGACTTCACAATGACTGTCATCATGGAGAGGACTACCATCATGAATTGATGTCCGACTGCAGGGAGAAGCCTATCTACAGTGTATACACTGGGGAGGACCATCAGGGCGGAAAACAACAAGGGGAGGACCTTTTTTCTATCTGATCTTCAGGTCGAGGGGAGGGCTACCCTGACGCACATCAGGAGATAGGCTCTCATGATCGATCATTATTGACCCACCAAGTAAGCCACCATGGGTTCTTTGTGGAGGACCTTCAGAGCTGCTGGTAGCGACATTATAGATAGGACCTTCACAACCGCTACAACCACTTACATAGTTTGGTAATGGAATGATAGTGTCCTGATACTTTTTTGAAATATGTTTGAGGGCATCAATAACCCCAGCTTCCAGCAGAGTAGGATCATGTATGTGTTCTTCATTTTCTGGTTTCCTTTGGTACTTTTCATTTTTGGGCGCTCTCTTGCAGGTAACCGGTGTCATCTACTGTTGGTAATGGCCTTCATATACAGGTCCATGTCTTTTTGGGTCCCGTGATGTCATCCGGATATGCCGACGATCATCTTGAGTTTTGGAAGGGATATATGCCTTCCCTAGAGTGGCCACCACATTGGACCGGCGCCCCCCAGTTAGAATGGGTATTTGTTCCCGATACGGTTGACTATATGTCGCGGGATATTGACATCGACCATCCTGGACTAGAGTAGGGATGCATAACTACTCCAGACTAGCTAACTCATTTTGCGAGTGAGGCATTCCGTTCGAGGAAATCGGGTTGTGGGCTAGATTTTTTACTTTTGCCGTCAATGCATTGATATCTTGGCATGTTTGGGGGATATAGTCTAGGATCGACATCTAATCTTCCATAATTTCCATGATGTGTTGAGATACATCTTTGGCTAGAAAATTTATAAAGGCTCATTCAGATGTTGGTGCAAGAGTTTATGCCAGCTCCAGTCCTCCACGAGTTTCTAGTAGATATTGGCAGTTCTCTTATGTCGGGACAGAAGAACGAGTATGCAGTCAGTTGTCTTCTCTGGTTGCCAATGTATTTGACTGGTGGTCTTCATATTCACGGGCTGGGATTTTCATCTGCTTTCTTGCTGCTGTATTTGTCTCATAGGCTTTGTATGCATCTGCAGGAATTTCACTCTGTTCGTATTTGGTTGTCGCCCTATTTGGATAGCGGGCTTGCACTACGGGAAACACTTTTTTTTGTTACGGGTTATTTGCGACGAGAATAAATCTCATCACAAGTAATCCATCCAAGAGGTTATATGTGACGAGACAGTCAACCCGTCGCAAATACCGGGAGACTATAAGAACTAGTTACAACGGGGGATCCTCCGTTGTAACTAGTTCGACCTTCGGAGGGTATTTGCAACGGGACCTGTCGCAAATAACAAGTGGCGGTAAGAAACTATTTGCGACGGGATGTTGTCCCGCTGTAAATAGTGTGTCGACAAGTTACAGTCTGCGACGAGGCCCGTCGCAAATACTCTTTTAACCGCCGACCGTAATTAATGCGGCTGAAGTTATTTGCGACGGGCCCCATCGCAAATAGTCTCACTGCAACTAATCTAACCAATATATACCCTCATCCGTTTTTCTTCTCTCCTCCTCAATTTCTTCTTTCTCTGTATCTCTAAACTCTAATTTTAGAGTGAAATTTTTTGAGAGTTAGTTTTTTTATGAAGAAGTTGTGAAGCCATCAACAATTACAAGAGATCAAGTTTAAAGGTATTTATGTTTTCTTTAATTTAGTATTTATTTGATTTCATTAAATTAATTTTAATTATTGTTAATTAGTTGTAATTAAGTTAGATTTAAATTGTTTTGTCATTAGTATTTATTTTTAATAATAAAATAAAATTGTTAGTACTAATTCTTAGAAATTAGTAATAATTAAAAATTATTAATTATAATTAGTAATGTATATAAATAATTAGTGGAAATTAGAAATTAGTAGCTTTATTTTGCAGTAATTAATAGTAATTAAGACAAATTAGTAATAATTAGAAGTAAATAGTAATAATTAGAAAAAATAGTAATAAATATTTACAATTAGTAATAAATAGCATTAGTTAGTAATAATTAGTAATAAATACTAACAATTAGTAATAAATACTAATAAATAGTTATAAATACTAATAAATAGTAATAAATACTAATAAATAGAAATAATTAGTAATAAAGACTAATAAATATTAATAATTAGTAATAAATTCTAATAAATAGTAATAATTAGTAATAAATAACAATAAGTAGTAATAAATACTACTAAATAGTAATAAATATGAATAAATAGTAATAAATATTAATAAATAATAATAAATACTAATAAATACTAATTAATAGTAATAAATACTGATAAATACTAATAAATACTAATAAATAGTAATAAATACTAATAAATGGAAATAAATTGTAATAAATTGTAATAAATAGTAATAAATAGTAATAAATAGTAATAAATGGTAATAAATAGTAATAAATAGTAATAATTAGTAATAAATAGTGATAATTAGTGATAGTTAGAGATAATTAGTGATAATTAGTGATAATTAGTGATAATTAGTGATAATTAGTAATAATGAGTAATAATGAGTAATAATTAGTATTAGTTATAATAAATAGTAATAATTAGTAATAAATAGTAATATATAGTAATAAATAGTAATAAATAGTAATAATTATTAATAATTATTAATAAATAGTAATAAATAGTAATAATTCGTAATAATTCGTAATAATTTGTAAAAATAGTCATAATTAGTAAGAAGTACTAATAATTAGTAATAATTAGTAATAGTTAGTAATTATTAGTAATAATTAATAATAATTAGTAATAATTAGTAATAATTTTAATAAATAGTAATATTTATTAATAAAAAAGTAATAAAATAGTAATAAATAGTAATAAATAGTAATAAATATTAATAAATAGTAATAAATCATAATAAATAGTAATAAATAGTAATAAAGAGTAATAAATAGCACTAAATAGTACTAAATAGTAATAAATAATAATAAATAGTAATAATTAGGAATAATTAGGAATAATTTGTAATAAATAGTAATAATTAGGAATAATTAGTAATAATTAAGAATAATTAGTAATAAATGGTAATAAATAGAAATAAATAGTAATAAATAGTAATAGATAGGAATAATTAAGAATTATTAAAAATAAATATAAATAAATAGGAATAAATAGGAATAATTAGGAATAATTAAGAATAATTAGGAATAATTAGGAATAATTAGGAATAATTAGAAATAATTAGGAATAATTAGGAATAATTAGGAATAATTATGAATAATTAAGAATAATTATGAATAATTAGGAATAATTAGGAATAATTAACAATAATTAGAAATAATTAGGAATAATTAAAAATAATTAGCAATAATTAGCAATAATTAGCAATAATTAGCAATAATTATCAATAATTCGCAATAATTAGTAATAAATAGAAATAAATAGAAATAATTAGCAATAATTTGCAACAATTAGCAATAAATTGTAATAATTAGTAATAATTAGTATTAAATAATAATTAATAGTAATAAATGGGAATAAAATCAATTGTAATAAATTGTAATAACTTGGAACAATTTCCAGTGGATTGACGACACTCTTTTTGCTTGATGACTCTTCTCCTTTCAACTCTCATCGACTCAAAACATTATGAAAAGTGTGCTTCTACGTATGCATATCCAATCTCGTATGCATAGGTTTGAATATTCATTCATCGGACCACATTTTTCATAATGTTTTTAGGCGGTGAGAGTTATAAGAAGAAGATTCGTCAACAAAAAGGGGGATCTTTTGTTTGATGACTTATTTACATGCATCATTCTCACACTAAAATCACAATGAATAAACTATTCAGAGGTATGATTATATATTCTCATATGCATGAGAATGAATAAGTGTACCTCCAAGCTAATTATTCATTGTTATTTCAGTGTGAGAAAGTTTCAAGTAAATGAGCTGTCAGACAAAAGAGTAACTGTCAATCCACTAGAATTTGTGTCAATCGTAATTAATGGTAATTATTAAGAAGTTTTAATTATTTATCTTCTTTTTTGGATAGTTTTTTTTCTTCTAATTTTAAAATATTCAAAAATAGAAATGATTTTATATTTTATTGAAAAATATGGAACAAGGAAGTCAACAATAGTCATTATTAGATGATCACTCTTGGATAAATCAGTGCATAAATACAAATAGTTCTGGTTTTAATCCTATATATATTGAGGGTGTTCAAGCTTTCTTATCATTTGTATCATCAAAACCAGAATTTTTTTATAAGTAAGAATTAATTATCCTGACAAAAAATGTTCTCTGAGAACATTTGACACATTTGACAAGGTTGGGGGGGCATCTCTTGCAGTTTGGTTTTCAACCAGATTATGTATTTTGGTATCAACACATTGAACACAGTTCCAGAGAAGATACTAATAACTTGATTTTGGATCCATAACGGTTTCAAAATTTAGTTCATGATGTTGCAGGTCCATATTTTCATCAAACAGAAATTCGGGATGATATTGATTTAACTCCTAAGTTAGCACCATCGGAATTTTATGAGTTATTGAGTTTTGCTGGAGATGACCTATATCCTGGATGCAAGATAAGAAAATTAGAAGTGGTTGAAAAATTTAATGCTATTAAATCAGATAATGTAATGTCAAACAACTATTTTGATCAAATATTTTCCTTGGTTAAAACACTATTTCAAGAAGGAAATGTGTTTCCTACAAATAACTATGAGAAAAAGAGGATGATTTGTAATTCAGGCCTTAGTTATCGAAAGATTCATGCATGTGAAAATGATTTCATATTATATTTTGTTGAAAATGAGTCGTTGGATAGTTATCCCACATGTAGAAAATCAAGGAATAAAAAATCTCAACTGGGGAAGTCTGGATCAATTTTTGTAAAATAGTTGAGATATTTCCCCCTTTATACCTAGGTTTCAACATTTATTTATGTCTCAGAACATATTGTCAATGATGTCCAGGCACATAACAAAGATTTAAACAAATAAAAGCTTGAATCATCCATCTAAAGGTGATTCATGGAAACATTTTGACCGACTGAATCAGTCTTTTTCTTTAGAATCCCGAAACATGCGATTGGGTCTTTCTACTGATGGTTTATGTCTTTTTGGTTGTTATAGTAATCAGTATTCATGTTGATCTGTCTTTATAACTCTGCATAATTTACCTCCATGGATGTTGATGAAGGAGACCTATATCTTTTTGACCATATTAATCCCAGGACATCCAAAAAGGAATATTAATGTTTATTTGAAACCATTGATTGATGAATTTAATTTATTATAGAGTAATGGTGTTAGTACATATGATGTTGCTGCGAAAAAAATTTCATATTAAAAGGTGCATTGATGTGGATGATTAGTGACTTCTCGGCATTTTACATGTTATCTGGCTAGAGTATACATGGTCTGAAATCATGTCCATACTGTATGAAAGACATAAAAGCCTTTATGCTCGTCAATGAAAAAAAACCATTCTATTCTGTCTGTCACCGCAGATTTCTTCCAACCGATCATCCTTTTTGGAGGAACAAATATCATTTCAGAAAAGGCACAATTGAAGGGGTTGAACCTCTAAAAATGTTCTCAAGAACAAAGTTAAAATCAGTTGTCTTTTCATTACCTCCCATCACATTTGGGCCCATAGTAAAACAAAAAATATCATAGCTTTGGTGAAGAACATAATTGGATAAAACAAATTATTTTTTGGGATCATCCATATTGGCCTGATTTGTTGGTCTGCAACATATTGGATGTCATGCATATTGAGAAGAAATATTTTGATAATTTATTTCATATAGTTTTGGATACACCAGGTAGGACCAAAGATAATGTAAAGGAATAATTAGATCTTGCAGAAATTTATAGACAACAGGAACTTTAATTGTTTCAAAATGTCACATCCCAGAGGTTAATGAAGCTAAAATAAGCTTATACACTGTCCAAATAGAGTCACATATTATTTTGTTTATGGATTACAGATTTGAGACTTCTAGACAGCTATTCTTCCAATTTGGGAAGATGTGTTAAGAATGGTTATATTATCAGATTAAAAAGTCATGATTGTCATGTTATAATAGAAATACATAAGCCAATTGGATTCAAATTTTTGTTGAATTATATGATTAAGGATTTGATAACAGACATATCATATTTTTTTAGAGCCATTTGTGTGGTGACAATAGACTATGATTCACTTATTAAACTGTAATAAGATATTGTTGTCATTAAATGTAAACTGGAAAAAAATCATCCCGCCATCTTTCTTTAACTCAATAGAACATTTGGATTTACATTTTCCACATGAAGCTAAATGTGGAGGTCTGGAACAGTTTTGATGGATGTACCCATTCGAGAGATGCAAGCAGAAATCAAAGAAAAAAGTTTGTAACAAAGCTTCAGTTGAAGGCTCAGTTGTTGAAGCTTATTTATAAGAGGAAATTGTTTTTTTCTACTCTCATTATTTTGAATTTGAATATCCATAAAAAACCGCATGGGATGGAATGAGGGGAATGTTGATGATGAAATGGAAAATACATTATCATTTTTTAATCAGCTAGAGCTTGGCTTCGGTGGAGTTCATGAACGATGGCTTCCAGATGATGAACATCATAGATCTCATACATAAGTTTTTCTCAATTGTAAAGAAATGACATAATTTGTGTTTTGTGTGATTATATCACTTATTATATAATTTATGTTATATTAAGTAAACTTATTTTATTTATAGGTTATATGATAATCATATCAAGAAACAACTTCAACAATTTATAGAAGATTCTCTTAATGAACACCGACAAAAAAATATCAATGGTTTCAAAAACTGGTAACATAAATTATTGATGGTTTAATATATCAATATAGTTTATTATTTATTATATTGATAATTTTTTTACAAATTTCCAGGTGTCTCAAAATGATGATAAAATTGATAAGCGACTACGTACATTGAGTAACCCACCATCCAAAATGGTTAAATATTACAATGCATATGTGGTTAATGGTTTTCAATTTCATACATGTGCATATGGGGAATCAAAAAAATAATTAATATTGGAGTTTTATTGAGAGGATTTCATCATAGAGAAACATAATTTGACATTTACGGCATGTTGGATGAAATTATTGAACTGTGTTATCTAGGAAAAAATTACATAACAATGATTAAATGTTGGTGGTTGGATACTGATATAATATTTTGTGTTCATCAGATTCATTGAATCATCAATATTAAATATAAAAGTCTTCTTGTAGTAAATGAACCATTTTTACTGGCTCAATGGGCACATCAAATATATTATGCAATGTATTGGGCTACTTCAAGAGACTTGAGTGATTGGTGGAGCATAATAAAAATGAAATATCAGGAAAATAAGTTTACTCAATCTAAATTTGGTTCCATTGAATTATATGGAATTTATGTTTTTCAAGAGACTACTCAAAGTCCATATTTTTCACAAAGAGACATGAATACTGACGATGACACCCCACAATTAAGGGTCAATAGTGACGATGATGTTAATGATGTTACAAATGAATTTGAAATGACAAGAGATTATGAAACAGAAACTCATATGGATATTGATGACACCAATGATGAATATGAAGACATTAACATTGTCAGATATGAGGATGATGATGAAGGTGAAAATTGACATAGTTAAATGCTGGTTATAATCATAACTATTATATATCTATATGTAATAGTTATTTTCAACTATCTTTGAACAATAATCATTTGTGTTTTAGATGGAACATGATCTATTTCGTGAGTTGGAGGAGGCTGAGCTACCATTGAATGATGAGGATTTGTGATCATCAGACCCTCATCCTACTGGCGGTTCAGGTGGTATGTGGACGGGGTGCGGTTTTGCACGACTAATGATTCCTGACCATATCCCCGAGTGACGTCCACATCTTGGTTATGATCCACCCATGCGGAGGTATGGTAATTTGTGAATTTTAGTTAGATTTAATTAATTTATTTATATACTAATTGTTTAATTATTTGTTCTTTTTTCACAGTTTTGTGCATGTAACTATTGGACATGTGAGCATTATCTTGTACAATTATTTTTCCCAGCCATAGATCACAAGGCAATAGATTATCGTTGATGTGCAGCTTGGAATGTTCAATCATTGGCTGGTACATAATTAAATATTATTTATTTAGAAATTTATTTCATTAATAACTTAATATTATAAATTATTTGTAGGGTTTAAGGTATCCCATCGATGATAGCATGTGTGGTGATATCCATAAGGCATGGAGGTGTCTATGAGTGAGTGTTTCCGTCAGTTTTTTCACAATTTGATAAGGACATCCATTAAAAAAATAGGAGTGAAAATATTTGATGAGTCCTGTAGAGCCTACCGACCATAGTACATTTCATCTCACATTTGGGATGGATTATGTTCACACTGGATGAGTAGTGGATTTCAGAGGTGATCTTCATTCGGCCAGAAAAACTGAGGAAGACAGGTGGTGACACATCAATATGGTAGTCATACATTCAGTATGCATAAAGAGCATCTGGTAAGTATATTTTTTTAAATATTTTATTTAACATTAAATATAAATTTTTTATTTTATATTCATATAGGAAATTGAGAATCTCGATATTACGGAGTATGACATTTATCAAAGGATGTATAGTGATCCATCCACTGGAGATATTAGAGGTGATCACGAGTGTCAGATTATGGTCAGTATTATTTATTTTTCAGTTTGAAAAATAACTACATATAATATTTTCACTATTTTATTTTAAAATTGAAGCTAAATGAGTCATATGTGGTTGTGACCTCTCCGAAATGGGCTGAGAGTCAGGCTGAGACGGCAGATCATACTAGTGCCAACCATTTTGATGAGGCGACATGGATGTAAGTGACCCAATATGCCTTAGAGAAGGGCCGAGTAGTTGGTATCGACTCTCATTTAACTCTTGGGACTTATTATGGTACTGCTACAATGTTGGATTCTAGATCAAGAGGAGCTCATGGAGAGAAATCATCTTCTAGTTCATAGTATTAGGAGTAGTTTTGAGCTCAAACTGAGCTTATATAGAGTTTGTAGAAGCAGTGGGAAGAGATGTGTCCGTAGAATGAGGAGGACATTCGTCGATGGAAGCAGTAACAACACGGGAATATAGAGTACATGCGCTGTCTGACTCGTAGTTTAGGGATAGAGTTTCTCCACCATCTCCTCTAGCACCTCTAGCTCCTCCAGAAGACAATTCCCCCATTTATTTTTTTGTTCTATTAAAAACATTTGAATTGAACATTTGTTGTAATATGAATTATTTATAGTTTTTGTATTTTATATTAGTGTGAATATTGCATAATTTTTTAATTTTTATTTTTTATATTTTAATATTTTTTACTTTTTATTAGTATTATTTTTTTAATGTTTATTTAGTTTACTAATACTAATAATAATAACATTTTATTATTTTTTTATATTTTTATATTTTTTTGTGAATATTGAGAATTTTAATATAATTTTTTATTATTTTAATAATATTAATATTATTTTTTCATTAATCATAATTATATATTTTTTGTTTTATTAAGTATTTGCAACAGGGACTTTTGCGATTGGACCCCGTCAAAAATAGATTATACATATATTTTTTAAAAGTTTTTGTGATGGGTGACTTTACCGTCACAAAAACATTTTTTGCGACGGGCCCATTGAAATAGGTTTATAACATAAAGCTATTTGTGACGGGGCCTTATCCCATCCCAAATACTTTTTGCGATGGGCCCATCATAGTTGGTTCTTGTATATATAATAAATTTAATTGGAGATCTATTTGCGACAAGTAAGCTTCCTGTTACAAGTAATATTTTTTGCGACGGGCCCATAGAAAAAAATGCTAGCTTTGACACCATTTTCTGTAGCGGGCTATTTGCGATGGACCCCCTTCGCAAAAGGGTTTTTTCAGTGGGATCCCATCACAGATTTTCTGTTGCAAATAGATGAAATTCTATTAGTGTTGATATGCATCAGTAGGTCTTTATTCCTGCATGTATCCAATTGCTGACCTATTTAGATGGAAGACTCCTTGTGCATCAGCAGGTGTTTGTGCCTACGTATAACTGGTTGCCACCCTATTTTGATGTAGGTATTATTGTGTGGCGGTAGATATATACTTCTTCATGTAGGTTACTAATCTGTTTGCACGGTGGGACCAACAAGCTCTAGCATGAACGTGCGTGTTCTCGTATTGTGCCACCCTATTTCTTTGTTTGGATTGAGTGGAGAGGGAAGAGTCATAGTTCATCCCATTGAATGCCTCCAAGTTAGTACGGTGTAGCTGCTCCTTAGGAACTAGGGTGATAACATGGTCTTAATTATATATTCTATGCCCTTGGCGGGCAGCCCGAGGGCCCTTGGTCTCCTAGACTTTCGTAGGTGCCCTCGGCATAAGGTCCTCCTTGTCGGGAGGAGGTATGGTCGTCCAGTGTCAGTAGCGACGCTCTTTGGTGGGGGGCTATGGGAAGGACCCCTGTGAAGTTGAAATGAAGTCGTCAGCATTGACATCATCTGCATCCCTAAGGAAAGGGAGGTATTCATTGTCACGTTCCGGGGACAGGCTCCCAAAACGGTTTGAGATGACCACTGGGGTGGCCTTGTGTTGAGGTACTGTCAACGGATGAAGGGGAATCTAGCGGACCTCTAAATACTAGAGGGCTTGTCTTGTGGCCTCTAGTGTGGGGAGAGTACCATTTTGGTGGTACTCCCTAATAGTTGTATTGGACACCCATTGTTGAAGAAGATGGGTAAGCGAAGGGGTCTTGCTCTTCATTTAGGCCATATCCACCTGTGGGGTCGCTGATGTGTGTGTCTGCATGGGTCATTGGGATGTCATTTGGATTGACGTTTGCTCTGCTGGAACCTACAATACGTTTATATGACATACAGACCACAAAACATCATCAAAGTAGTATTCCTTTAAATAAATTCATCTTTAGAAATTTAGCTCGGCCCCCTTCCCCATTTGTTTTCATAGTGGGGCGAAGGGTCCTACATAGGGTGAGACCACTCCTTGGTTGAGGATTCATGTCAGTTTCACCATTTTTTGTTTTGCCTCCAAGGTGGCATGTTTTACTCATACAAGGGAAAACACAATGGTTTAATGTGCAGTGTACTTTTTTTTCTATTATCATTGTGGGTAGAACCACCACCTTAGTTAAGGATTGATGTTAGGTTCACCATTTTTTGTTCCACCTATGAGGTGGAACGTTTTTCATGTACGAGGGAAAATAAAATGGTCTAACGTGCTGTATCATTTTGTATTTTATCATTGTGGGTACAACCGCCACCTTGGTTAAGGATTCACATCGGGTTTACCATTTTTTGTTCCACCTCTGAGGTGGAACATTTTACACGTACCGGGGAAAAAATAATAATCCAATGTGAAGTATCCTTTTGTCTTTTATCATTGTGGGTAGAACCGCCTCCATGGTTAAGTATTCACAACAGTTTCACCGTTTTTTTTTCTGCCTCTAAGCTGGCATGTTTACAGGGGATGCGGAAATGGCACGACAAAGATTATCACCTGTCCCTTTTCCATAGATAATGGTTCCTGTTAAGTTTACCATTCCTTTGTTTCGACCCGTTCAGTGTCATTATCCTTTAAAGAAGGTTGAATTAACCATATGGGGAATTTTTTGTCCCAGTAAGTGATTACATAATGTTCAACCACTCATGCAATCACTCTTTATCGGATATAACTTCCTTATATGATCTCTAACAGGTTTATTCGTGGAGCTGAGAATTCCTAACGGCCTTGGTATCCATTATTCATGGACCTTATTTCCAAAGGTAGGTGTTCGTTGACTGAATACTTTACCAACAACACTTAAGGACTCTATTAGTTAATAGGATGGGTGTTCAGGCTCACTGCACCCTTCCGTGGGAGGTTTTTTTCCTGTTCTGGGACTCTCTTATAGATTTAAGCCATGTTCACAAGTTCGTGAATCCTTGGTTCATTCTCGAAGAGTGTGTCCACAAGCTACCCTTAGTTTGCAAGATAATCATGAGAATGATTGTGTTTGATTCCACAGAGGTGATGCTGACTTCACCCATTTATAAGGCACCCTAGAGTGTATCGTCGTCCAAGGGGATGAAAGGTGACTTGATGTTTGGATCGGGCATACAATGAATGTTTTTTACGTATCCTCAGGATAGGAACCAGAACCCGCGTAGTTCATAATGTATGGGTCTTATGCCTGGAAGCTGCACATTTGAGGGGACATGATTGGGTGAACCCTTTTGGACGGGAACTCTTTTGAGCTCGAGCCTTTTGGTAGACGTCCTACATATCTTGTTGTGATCAAAAATCAAAGTTCCCATAGTTTAGAATTTCATGCTGATGTTTTGATCCTCAAAAACCTTTATTCCCACATGAGTCATGCTAGGTGTGATAAAAAAGAGGATTTGAAACATCCCACAGTACACATTCCCCCTCCATTGTTGGGTGGGGAGAGCCCACGATGGAAGAGGCCTGGGAAACTGTGTGTGAGGCAGGGATCAATGAACCTTTCCAAGTGAGATGACAATAAAAGTCATGCGGCCCGACCACAGAAGATTGGGGACTTTCCTCAGTGGAAGGGTCCTAGAGTTTCATGTGTGGTATACTATAGATTAAGGTCATATAGCTTGGATGATGATTAACTTGGAGGATAATCATGTTGGGAGGTTTCGACATGCCTCGATCATGAGAGGGAAGGAACGTGAAAGCCATGATTCTAGAGGATCTTAGATCAAGGGAAATGATATGTGTCATGGAAACCATTGAGGAATACAGAGGCATAAAAGGACTCTCCAAAGGATGAATTTTCCTCTTTTTGAAAAGCCATTTTTATGGGCAACATATGCAGAGCCAATGGGGCATGATGTGAATAGTCCGGTAGAGGTTTCCTCAGGACAGTAGCCTTTCTTTTCTGAGGGAAATGGATGTTTATGAAGATCAGAAATCACCCAGTATACTATATATTAATGTCATATAGTTTGTGAGATGGAATCCCAGTTTAACATCATGTGGATTGGACTATTAACATACAGTTTAATGTCGTGAGGATAAGAAGATGAATCATATATTATAGTCATAGAGTTTGGACTATTTTTTATCAAATCCATGATTATCTATAGAAAAATTGGGACAAGACGTTCTAAAATTCCTCAAACATGAGAGGGAATGAAAGTGTAAATGATGACTCTAGGGATTCTCATATCCGGATAAATGATATGGGGCATGGAATCCATTAAGGAATATAGAGGTAGTAAATGAATCTCCTAAGGATAAATTTTTCTTTTATTGATGGCTGTGTTAATGGGTGATGTATGCCAATCCAATGGAGTATGATGTGAATAGTCAAGAAAAGGTTTCCTCAGGACACTGGCCTTCCTCTCCTGATGGTAATGGAGATTTATGAGGATTCCAAACCACCAGCGACACAGATTTTGAGGGAGGAAAAGTATGTGTTTGGTGAATTTAAGAAAAATTCAGGCTATGATTATCCATGGAGTTATGGATTAACCTAGAATAGGAGGCAAGTGATATGGTTTTTCAATAGGTTCATGAGTAATGTCTCATCTTATGGAATTTAAGGGACAGTTGTTTGGGAGAAATAAGGGTGCAAGGGAAAATGTCGTCGACCCGATATGAAAAGTTTGTGGTGTGCCTATCACTACTGGAAAAACAGCATATACCCACAGTTCAAAACCGTGGGTATAGCCCCCAAAACCGTGGGTATAGCCTATACCAACAGTTTTGGGAACCGTGGGCTGGAACGGCGTCAGGATAGGTCCCCAGCCTATACCCACGGTTTTCCAAAACCGTGGGTATAGGTGTCATGCCACCATGTCACCGAAACATATCCAATTGTCACGGTGTCAACGGCTTTTACCCACGGTTTCAAAACTGTGGGTATGGGTCCTAAAATAATGCAGGTGCCGAGTTTCGATCTCGTGACCTCTCCGCTACAAACACCGCGTCTAACCACTACCCTAACATCACCTATATGTATATATATATATATTTAGTTAAATATATTTATAAAAACCGTGGGTATAGAAGGAAGAACCGCGGGTATAGGTTTCCCGCCAAAAAAATTTTCTTTCCCGCAGAAAAAAAATATTTCCCGCGCACACAAAAGTGACCTATACCGACGGTTTTTTATAATCGTGGGTATAGGAATTTTAGCCCAGACCTATCCCCACGGTTTCCCCCAAAACCGTGGGGATAGGTACCCCTATACCCACGGTTTTGGGAAACCGTGGGTATAGGTCACTTTTCAGGACCTATCCCCACGGTTTGGGAAAACCGTGGGGATAGAACCCCCTATACCCACGGTTATGGAAAACCGTGGGTATAGGTCTTCAATAGACACCTATACCCACGGTTTTCCAAAACCGTGGGTATTGGGGGGGTCTATCCCCACGGATTTGGAGAAAACTGTGGGGATAGGTCCATTTTCCAGTAGTGTATCCATTATGCATGGGGGTTGGTGATGGAAATGAAGGGACTGGCCCAAAGAGCATGGACTGTAGCCCAACACTGATTCTAAAAGGGGGCACAGGGCCATAGCCCATGGTCATGAACTGCTTTCTGCATAAGGTTGTTCACGTAAGAGATGGCCACGTAGGATCTGGCCACTTAGGATGGTACGTAGAGGATGATGTCCATATACGATGGTACGCGGAGGAGTGGGCCACATATGATGGTATGCAGAGGATATTTATGTGAACTGTCTTCTGCATAAGGGAATCTGCATACTGTCTTCCTCATATGGGAATCCATGAATAATTTTATGCATATGGGCATCCAAAAAAATATTTTATTACATTTTTTATTGGTTTACTGGTTGGATACAGAGGGTATTCCAAATACGGTTCGCAGGGATGACTTTCACAAACTACTTTCTGTATATGGTTCATAGGATGGATTCTGCGATCTGTTTATTATTCGTGGGATGTAATCTGCGTACTACTTCAGGTGTGGGAGAAATTTCCCCCACACCATCTATGTTCTTTTCCCATCCCATATATATCTCCCTCTCCTTAATCAACTCCCTTTTAAATTCCCCTGGTGGCCTTTTTATAGAGTGTTGAGAAATATTCTATCTACAGTTTTTGTTACACCTTTTTCGGAATCCCATGGAGTGATATCCTGATCTGCGAAAAACATGACCAAATAGGGTTTGCAAAGGTGTGGTACGCCATTGGCTTCTCATCATCTGCAAACCACATCATTTCATGAGGATGGTATGTAGGACGTACTTCTTCTAGATTCTTTCCAACAAAAATGGTTTGCAGTGGCTTCGATTCACGGGTGGGAATTCACTGTGCACTATTTCGTAAGCTGTCCAACGCCTCGTGGGCCAGTGCGTCATAGGCCTTCCACGTATCGAATGGTTCAAATTTTATGCCTTCAGTGATCCTTTCCCTATAATCAATACGTGTCCAAGAAAGATTACTTTGAAAAATTTTATTTCCTTAAATTTCTTCTCAAAATTTAAATCCAACATTTATATATTTTCTTCTCCCAACTTGAGGGAGTATTTTCCTTCCCTTTGCTGAATTTTTGATACCCTACAACTATAAACCCTATAAACAACTAAAAACCATAGAAACCCTTTAATCCCCTTAAAACATTAAAAAAATCCAAAAAACGCTAAAACCCTAAAATACTAAAAAAACATAAAATCCAAAAAACCATAAATCCCTAAAACCATAAGAACCCTTAAAATCCCTAAAAACCCTAAAACCCATAAAAATTCTATAAAATCCCATAAAATACATAAATATATAAAACACCATAAAACACTTGAAAACACTAAGAAAACCTTAAAAACAAAAAACACTTACCATCCCTAAAAAACCTAAAAATTGAAAAAAAACCATAAAAAACCCTAAAACCA
The DNA here is from genome assembly GCA_963277665.1 of Viscum album. NCBI lineage: Eukaryota > Viridiplantae > Streptophyta > Magnoliopsida > Santalales > Viscaceae > Viscum > Viscum album. Next base: position 760,013,917 of record OY728160.1, read on the forward strand.
CAAAAAAAACCTAAAACCCCTAAAATCCCTAAAAACCCTAAAATTTTAAAAACCCTAAACATCACTAAAAATCCATAAAAACATAACAAATCCTAAAAACCTGAAGGAACCTAAGAAACCCTTTAAAACATTAAAACACATAAAACTCCTAAAAATGATAAAAACCCTAAATGACCATAAAAACTCCTAAAACCCCTAAAAAATAAAACATTAAATACCCTAAAAAATAATAAACACTAAAAATTACCTAAAAATTATAAACACCATTTAAACACCTAGAATGTTAAAAAACACTAAATACTTTAAAAATAAAAAAAACTCATAAAATAAAGCCCCCTAATGTCCGTAAAATCACTACGACCCCATAAAAATATTTAAAAATCCTAAAAAACGTAAAAACATAAAAACAAAAAATAATAATAAGAAATCATTCCGTCCTAAATTTCTTCACTTCACCCCCTTCTCCTCGTCAGATCTGCTTCCCCCCTTTCCTCGAATTCAGACCTTTCCTAGGGTTCCTGATCTGTTCATGGGACAACCTCAGCTCCCCTCTCTCTGATGGAGTTCCATGAGGCCTCCCACCTCCTAAAATGGACACTGATCATGAGATTCTGCAATGGTCGACCTTCGGTTGATGAATTTGATCGATTCATTTTCGGATCTTAGGGCCTCCAAGATCCTTTGACAGTTGGGCTTATGGACAACCACCATATTATGATCCGTTTTTCTTTTAAAGAAGATTTGATTCAAGCTTGGTCCTCAACAAATCATTCTTACAATGGATTCAGATTATTTCTTTTTCGATGGAGCTTTGATCTTCACTTGAAGCGTGACTCCCCTTCTACAGCTCTTTCAGATCATCTCCCAGATCATCCTTTACCTTTTCAAAATCCATCTATTTTGTGTATGCTGGGGAACCTTGTTGGGTAGTTCCTATACGCGGATAAGTGTACGTAGGTAGTCTATCACCCAGTCACTCCAAGGGCCTATATTGAGGTCGATGTCTCAAAGAATCCGCTTGATTTCGCGTGGATATCTATCGGTGAGGAGCTTTGATATAAGCAGCTAGTGCTGTATGAATCTTGAGTTGATTTCTGTGACTGCTGCATGTTCTTGGGGCATGTTAAAGAGGACTCTAGGTGTAAGGGTCGGTGAGGGAATATGGTTATGTCTGGCCAGCAGGTTGAACACTCCCAGCCTCTACAACAACCTCTTATGGATGTTGTAGATAGTAGCACTCCTTTGAAGAGTAGTCAATATCTTTCCTCTGTTCAGAAAATTGATGGTGTGGAGGCCCGATGTGGTAGCAACATATGTTTGATGGATGCTGAGCAGGCAGATTTCTCTGGTGCACGCATCCCTCCTGATGCGGATTCGCTGAGGGTGATTGGCTCGGTGGAACTGTCTGGTGAGGGTCACTTGGAGTTCCAATCGTTGTTAATGAAGGGAGGCAAAGTGGAGGGCCCTCCTGCAGTGACCACGAGGATCATACTTCCCTTAATAAATCTGTTTAATTCCTTGGTTTCTGATGTGATGGAGCATGAGCAACAGGGGGGTGGTGAAGGGGGCCTCATTGTGGCAGGTGAGGAAAGCTTGCTGACTTCTGTGTAGGTTCCCTTATCTAGATGTGTTGTTGGTAAGAAGATGGAAGCAATGACTCTTCCTCTACGACAGGCTAACATGGACGATCATGGCGTTGATAATGGTAGGATGAATGGAAATGGCTCACAGCTCCCTATAAATTTCATGCTTGAAGCAGATGGAAGTGGACAACCGAAGATGGTCAATAGATGGGGCATCCTATTGAAGAGTACCCGACTTCAACCACATGAACCAGAGGATAGAGAGGTGTTCGCTAGCTAAGGGCTAATCTGGGGACTGAGACTAGCGTGCATGTTGCCTAGGATGCGGGTAATGGGGTGTATTCACCAGGTCTTTGATGAACTCTCCTGACTCCCATGAACCAGTTCCTATCGCAGTGGATGCATCAGAGGCGCTCATCCCCTTTGGGTCACATGATGCTAAATTTGTTGATGAAGGGATGATTAGGGACAATGAGGATGGGAACTCAAAACTTTTGGTTCTGAAATACATTGCCTTGGAGCACCCTAATGTGATGAAAGTTCCTGTGCATATTTCTCTATTGTAGGAGAGAATGAAACCCAAGTGTTCGATGTTTTGGGGGAGTGGCTCTGATGAGGATTCTAGGATGAAATCCAACATGGCCCAGATTTTGAAGGACAAGGCCCTTCTTGGAGATTTTTCCCCTTTTTGGAAAGAAAACTTTGCAGGGGGCCTATGTAGGGAGATGTTTCCACCTCCCACTTCTTGTTTACTCAACCAGGAGGACACTGTTATCCATGTCTAGGGAAAACCTGGTGATGTTGACACTACACTCCTGAATGTAAGGAGGACAAGGAAGGACTACTCTTCGTTTCCGAGAATGGTATCTACGAGGGATTCCAGAAAAGATTCGAAGAAAATTTCTGGCAAGGTGGGGAGGCTTGCTAAGAAGCAGCTGAATGTGGAGCAGGTGAAGTTAAGGGAGTATTACACCAACTGCTTGAAGCAATTTGACTCTTCTGAATGGGAGTCGGTAGACACTGATGCGGCCTCCGGTTATGGTGCTGAGGGGGACCCCCTGGTGTGGACTATTATGATAATGGTGGGGAAGGCTGGTAGACCCTGTTCTGGTGTTTTTCCTTGATCTTTTCTGCTTTCTTCTCACCTTAGGACTTGTTCTTTCTCTTTTTTTTCCATTTGAGGCTTTGTTTTTGGGTATGGGTCGATTGAACCTGCCCTTCCTCTGTCTGTTGCGTCTTTTTTCTTATTAATAAATTTTAGGGGGGGTCAGGAATAGCCTGGCCTCACACCTCTTCTGCCCTAAAAACACTAAATCCCCCTAAAACCAATAAAACCACTTGAAAACCTTAAAACCCATAGAAACCTAAAACCCAGTAAAACTCTAAAACCCATTTACATCCCTAAAAATTTAAAAATCTCTATAAAACATTAAAAACCTAAAAACCCTAAAAACAAAAAAAACCCCCTAAAAACCCCAAAACCATAAAAATATAAGAACCCTAAAACCCTAAAACACCCCAAATCACTAAAAACCCTAAAAACTATAAAAACATAAAAGGACCTAAAATCCCTAAAAATGTAAAAAACCCAAAAACTCTATGAAAACATAAAAACTAAAAAAAACTTAAACCCCTAAAAAATGATAAAAACCATAAAACCCTTGAAATTATATAAAATCCTTGAAAACACTAAAAATATTAAAAAACCTAAAAATTATAAAAATACCAAAATAAAAAAAACTTATAAATCTAAAAAACCCAAAGAGAAATAAAAAAAACATAAAAACAATCAAGACCCCTAAAAAACCAAAATAAACTAAAACCCTAAAAAACTTGAAAAACCAAAAAAACCTAAAATCCCCTAAAATCCCTAAAACCCCTAAAACCCCATAAACATTCTATGAAATCCCTAAATAACACAAAAAACAAAAAAATTATCTAAACCATAAGAAAACCATAAAAACATAAAAACACAAAAACACATAAAACCCCTAAAAAATTAAAACATACTAAAACCCTAAAAGACCCAAAACCTCATAAAATCTTAAAAACAAATAAAAACCTTCAAAACCCATACACCCCCTAAAAACCCATAGAAACCCACTAAAAACACAAAAAACCATTTAAACCCCAAAAACATACAAAATAAAAAAAATTAAAAAACCCTAAAAAATAAAAAAAACCCTAAATCACCAAAACCCATAAAACCCCTACAAAACATCAAAATCACTAAAACAATAAAAACCCATATAATTTCCAAAAATATCTGTAAAATTGTTAAGGATGTGAAAACCATAAAAACCATTAAAATCACAAAAATACCATAAAATCCATAAAACACTTAAAATCCCTAAAACAATAAGACACTAAAAAACCCAAAAAACCCTTAAAACCCTAAAAAATATCAAAATCATTAAAACCCAAAAATACTAAAAAACCTAAAAAATAGCTAAATAACCATAAAAATGTAAAAAACCATAAATCCCCTAAAATACTTAAGAAAACCAAAAAACACTTTAAACCCAAAAAACATAAAAATAATAAAAACCCAAAAAAAACCTAAAACCCCTAAAACCCCCCAGAACCCTCAAAGTCCCTGAAACCCTAAAAAACCATAAAAACCCTATAAACACAATAAAATACTAAAAGAAGTAAAAAACCATAAAAAACTCGAAAAACCCTAAGTAAACACCAAAAATATCAAAACACTTAAAATCCCTCAAAAACATAAAAATGATAAAAACCCTAAAAGACCCTAAATCCATAAAAATCCATAAAAACCCTGAGAATCCCCAAAAAATCCTAATGAGTATATAAAATACAAAAAAATGTGAAAACCCTAAAAACTAGAAAACCCCTAAGAAATACTTGAAAACATAAAATTGATTAGAACTCCTAAAAACCTATAAAACGATAAAAACCATAAAAGGCCCTAAAAACCCAAAAATCGCTAAAATAAAAATAAATAAATAAAATCATATAATACCATAAAACCCCATAAAATCGAAAAAAGACCCTAAAAACTCTATAACCCATTTAAACCCCTAAATTTTTTTAAATCATTAAATACCTTTTTAACCCTAAAAACTGAAAAACCCCAAAATCCCCAAAAAAAATAGTAATACACTGAAATCATTAAAACCCCTCAAAATACAAAAATAAAATATAAACATTAAAAATAATAAAACACCCCTAAAAATATCTAAAACCCTAAAGACCCTAAAATACTCAATGAAACTCATAAAAACCTAAAAATACATGAAACCCATAAGAAAACTAAAAACCCTAAAAAACCCCCCAAACCCTCAAAATCTAGGAAAACCTAAAAAACAAAAAAAAAATAACCTTAAAAATATCTAAAATTCCCTAAATACATACAAAACATAAAAACCCTAAAACCCTAAAAACCATAACAATACCTAAAAACACATAAAACACTTAGAAAACATAAAAATACTAAAACCCTTACAAACCATAAAAACCATAAAAACTCCTAAAACCCCTGAAAATCCCTAAAACACTAAACATCCTAAAAATACGCAAAAAATAATTAAAAATATAAAAAACTTAAAAAACCCATTAAAACCCCTAATAAAACCTTAAAAATCTAAAAAACCTAAAACCCCCAAAAATCTAAAAAATAATTAAAACCCTAAAAACCCCAAACCCCCCTAAAACCTTAAAAACCCATGAAACCCAATAAAACCCTTAAAAACTCACTAAAATATCTAAAAACCCATTAAACCCCTAAAAATTTAAAAAACTCTAAAAACCTAAGAACCCCTAAAAAACACTAAAAACCAAAAAAAACCAGAAAAACCCCTAGAACCATAAAAAACCCAAAAAAAACCTCATAATCACTAAAACCCCTAAAACTACCAAAAAATATCCTAAGAATATCTAAAAATTCCTAAAAAGGTAAGAAAAACTAAGAACCCTAAAAAACGATTACAATACCGTAAAAAACATAAAACACCTAAAAAACAAAAAAAACACTAAAACCCCTAAAAATCCATACAAACTTTAAAATCCACAAAATCTGAAAAACCATAAAAGCTATAAAAATCCTAAAAGGCCCTAAAAATACGTAAATACATAAAAACACTAAAAAATCCTAAAATACTTAATAAAACATTAAAAACCCCAAAAAACCTGAAACCCCTAAAAAAACCTAGAAGATGCTAAAACAAAAAAATCTCTAAAAACCCTAAAAAGAAAAAAAAACCTTAAAACCCAAAAAAAAATATTGAAACCCAAAACCAATAAATCATAAAAAATCCCTAAAATACCCAAAAATATAAAACCCCTAAAAACCCTAAAAACCCATAAGAAAACCTTAAAAACCTAAAAACACATATAACCATTAAAAACCCTAAAATTTTTAAATCCCTAAAAGTCTATAAATGCCCAAATACACTAAATAATCCTAAAATAATTAAACCCCTTAAAAACCTTAAAACCACTAAAAACCATAAAAACCCTAAAAACCCATAAAATCCCTAAAATTAAATAAAAACAATTAAAATTCCATAAAATGTAAAACAGCTGTAAAACCCATAAAACCCCTATGAAAATCTTGAGAACCTAAAAACATTTAAAAACCCTCAAAATCTAAAAAATCTAAAAATCATTAACACCCTAAAAACATAAAATCCCCCTAGACCCATAAAAACCATAAAAATCCATAAAAATTCTCAAAATAACTAAATACAAAAAAAATCCTAAAAACATATAAAATCCGTGAAAAGTCCTATGAAAACCTTAAAAACCAAAAACACTTAAAATCCCTAAAAACATAAAAATCCAAAAAACCCTAAAAAACCCTAAAAACCATAAAACACCTAAAAATCCCTAAAACCCATAAAAAATCATAAAAATACCAAAAAGACGTTAAGTATCCATAAAAAAATTCAAAACCCCCAAAATCCGTGAAAAAAACTAAGAAAAATCTAAAGAACTATAAACACATAAAACCCCTAAAAGCCTAAAAATGATAAAAATCCTAAAAAAATTCTAAAAAACCCTATAGTCCGTAAAAACCATAAAACCAGCTAAAAATATTTAAAATCAGAAAAATCCCATAAAAATAATAAAAACTCTAAAAACACTTTTAAACCCTCATGTTACAAACTCTAAAAAAGATTAAAACCATAAAAAACTCAAAAAATATTTATATTCTCCAAAAAACTATAAAAATACTAAAAATAATAAAACCCTAAAAATCACTAAAAATCCTATAAAGTACCTAAAAATACTTAAAAACATAAAACTCCCTAAAAACCATGAAAAACTCGAAAAAAAACCCTAAAAATCCTCAGATGAGAAAAATATGGCGTTGTCTGAGCTCTCGCGAGGATCTCTCCCCTCTGCGGCATGGAGGTTGACGACGGCATAGCCGATGGCCTCTCCGACATTGACAGGCCCGGCTCCCTTGCCAGGGGAGGTGGTGGACGGGCCTTCCCCACAGCTTTCTTTTGATCCAGTGCAACTTCCTTGCTTTCCGGAGATCGACGTCTACCCTAATGTCCCGCTCTGTGAGAATGGTGTGCCTTCATTCCAGATCTCACCTCGGGAGTTCTCGATGGCCTCCGACCTTCTGGATCTCACACTGGTGGTCCGATTTGGAAGGCTTAGACCCTCTGTGGATGATTTTAACAGGTTTTTTTCTTCTTCGTGGAATCTTTGTGAACATGTGGTTGTAGGATTTTTGGACACTTGGCATTTTCTGATTCAATTTAGGAATGAAGATGATCTTGTCTCTGTCTGGGATTTTTCTCCTCGATCTGTTGATGGTCTTCGGTTTTATCTATTCCACAGGAATTTTAACTTTCACCTTCACTGTGACCCTACAATTGTGGATTTATGGATTACACTCTCTAGTCTTGCCCTGCTCTTCTAGAATCCAGCCATTCTTCGCATCATTGGTAACCTCATTGGTATATTCTTGCGTATGGATGCTCGGACAAGTGTTGCTTGCCATCCGGCTATGCCTAGGATTTGTGTTGAGGTGGATGTGTCCAAAGCTCTAGTTAATACTGTCTGTGTTGAGATTGAAGGTGAGATCAGGTGGCACCATGATGTTTTCTTTGAATCCTGGGTGCCTTTCAGCTCGTCCTGCAACAGGCTGGGTCATTATGCCTCTTCTTGCAAGAGTTTTTTCCCTGTCAAGTATGCTCCTTCTGATGGTATTCTACTAGTTGTGCCTCTTCGGGGGGGGGGGGGGGGGTGGGGGGAATGGAATGTACAATGAAGGTCTCCCTACTAAAATGTTTAATTCTCCTCTGGATGAGGAACAAGAGGCTATCGTGGTCGTGGATGTTTTGAGGCAGGTTTATCGACATCCCCTCTCTAACCTCAGGGTCTGTGATGTCTTTGATAAGCTGAAATGTGATCTAGGGATTATGGAAAGTATGGGTGTGGTGAAGCCTATGGAAGGAGTCATTGTACCGCCTGGGCCTTCTCCCATTCCTGGAGGTCTCGAGGTGGCTGGAGTTTCTAGTAAATCAATTTCAGTGCATGAGGGTGATGTTGGTGTCCCCTATACAATACTTTTGATGGCTTGGTTTCAGAAGAGTTTCCTCGGGAGCACCATGCCGTGCTAGTGAAGTTCGATGACGATTTTGATGAATAATACGGACAAATTACCTACCTTGGGATTCACAGAGCTTCTTGTGAGGATATGGGAAAGGGGTTGCAGGTGGTGGATCCATCTTCTTGTAATGATAAGTTGTCTGCAGGTATTGATGTTCATTCCCCCTCTCTTAACTATGTTTCTCATGACAATTCTGAGCATTCTGGGCATGCTGAAATGGAAGTGGAAGTCGCAGCATGGGGGGTGGCTAGGGAGGATGGATCAGTAGGCGTGGCTGGTTGCTAGTCCACGGAACTAGTTTTGGCTCGATCAGAGGTGGCGGTTGAGGGGGCTGCCAGTGATGCTTCCTTCCAAGTGACTGATTAGGGGGAGGCGGGGGGGGGGGGGAGGTAGGTATCGGTGAATAAGCTGGATGAAGTGGCTGGGAAGGGGTCCAGGCAAGGGGAGGGCGCATGGATGGGGGAGGAGCATAGGTAGGAGGCTGCTGCTGCACGGGGGGAGGGGTTGGAGCCTTTTATGGAGGCTCTCAACAGGCATTTGGTTCACGCTCCTGACCCTCTTGAACCAGTCCCGATTGCAGTGGATGATTCAGGGGTGCATTTCCCCTTTGGATCACAGGATGTTGAATGCGCTGTGGATGGGATGACTAGTGGCAGTGAGATTGGAACCATCAAATGTTTGGATCTGACTGACATGGCTTTGGGGGGCCCTAATGTGATGAGGGTACCTGTGCAGATACCTCTTTTGCAGGAGGGAATGAATCCCCATTGTTCGATGTTTTGGGGGAGTAGCTCTGATGATGATTCTAGGATGATATCCAACATGGACCAGATTTTGAAGGACAAAGCCCTATTGGAGATTGTCCCTATTTTTGGGAAGATAACCTTACAAGGGACCCGTTCAGAGAGAGGTCTCTGCCTCCAATCTTTTTTTTTCTCAGTCAAGAGGAAACTGTTATTCCTGTCCAAAACGAACATGGTGATGTTGATACTGCAGTACCGAAAGTGAGGCGACCAAGGAAGGATTATTCCTCCTTTTTTATAATGGTTTCTATAAGGGCTTAGAACAGTGCTTTGAAGAATTCCTCTAGCAAGGTGGGGCGGTCTGCTAAGAAGTAGCTGAATGTGGAGCAGGTGCAGCTTGATGTGAAGCAACAACACCTCAGAGACAACTGCGCCACCTTCCTTAAACAATATGAATAATCTGAATCGGAGTTGGTGGAGTCAGATGCTTCCATTGGATATGGTGCTGATGGGGACCCGTATGGGGATGGAGAATTCTGACCTTTGAATTGTTGTTCCCACCTCTCTCTATTCTTCTCTCTGTGTGGTTTTCCTTTTCCTTTTTTTTCTTCTTATTTGGCATGGGTTGTAAGGGATTTTTGGGTGTGGTTCATTTGACCCCTCCCCTCCCTTGTATGTTGTGTCTCTTTTTTCATTCTAATAAATTTTGGGGGCTCAGGAATAGCCCGACCCTCGCATCTTCTTTTCCCATGAAAACCACTAAGAACACTATAGAAACCAAAAAACACTTAAAACACATAAAAAACTATAAAATGCTAAAATCCCTAAAAACTCTAAAACCCCAAAACCCCTAGAATCCCTTGAAAACATAAAACCCCTAAAACATAAAAAGACTAAAAAGCCTTAAAAATCCCAAAAAACATAAAAAACCCTAAAAACCTTGAAAAACCCTAGAAAAACCTTAAAATCCTAAAAATACTTAAAACCATTAAAAACCAAAAAAAGGATAAAAACATTAAGTACCCTAAAACTCTAAGAACCCTCAAAATCCCTAAAAACCATAAATATATAAAAATTGTAAAAAGTCACTAAAAATCCCTAAAAATGTAATAAAACCCTAAATGCCTTGAAAAACCCTAATAAAACCTTAAAAACCAAAAAACATGTAAAACCCATAAAAATATAAAAATTATAATACCCCTAAAACTCCATAAAAAGACCCTAAGACCCCTAAAACCCATGAAAACCATAAACCCCTAAAAACCACTAAAATATCTAAAACCCTTTAAATCACTAAAATGGTAAAAAGTATAAAAAACCATAAACCACTAAAAATTTCAAAAATAAAACACAATGAAACCATAAAAACTCTAATACCCCTAAAACCCTAAAACCTCTCAAAATCCCTACACACACAAAAAACAATAAATATCCTAAAAGCCCCTAAAAATCCCTAAAAACGTAAAAAAACATAAAACCCATGATAACCCTATGAAATTATTAAAAAACTAAAACCAGTTTAAACCTCTAAAAAATGCTAAAAACCCTAAAAAACTAAAACCCTTCAAAATCCCTAAAAACCCTAAAACTCCATTAAAATCCTAAAAATGACTAAGAATTAATAAAAACATAAACACCCTAAAACCCTAAAATAAACTATGAAAACCATAAAAATGTATAATCACTTAAAACCCATAAATGACTAAAAAATTAAAAAACCATTAACAAAACCATTAAAATCATAAAAAATCATAAAAACCATAAAAATCAAAAAAAAACCAAAAATCCTAAAACACCCTTAAACCCTAAAAGTAAAAACTCTAAAAATCATTTAAAACCAAATAAACATTAACAAAATCTTTAAAAACCATAAAAAGGGAAAGAAATTGAGAAATCCATAAAACCCAAAAAAAACATAAAAACAATAAACACCAAAAAAATCCCTTAAAAACCTAAAAAACCATAAATAACCTAAAAATTCGCTAAATATCCCTTAAAACATAAAAAAACTAAAAAACCTAAAAAACCCAAAGAAAAGCTCAAAAAAATGAAAAAATTTACAACCCCTAAAAATTTAAAAAATGTTAAAACCCTAAAACCCCAAAACACAAAAAACATTCAAAATAATTCAAAACCCAAAAAACACATAAAAATCCTTTAAAAACTAAAAATACATAAAAATTTCAAAACCTTTTAAATGAAATAAGAAACCCTTAAAACCCTAAAATAACATAAAACGGCTAAAAACAAAAAAAAATATTAAAAATCCTAAAACCCCTAAAAGACCATAAAAACTCTAAACCCCGCCAAAAAACATAAAAACGGTTAAAACCTTAAAAACCCTAAAAACCGACTGAAATCACTAAAAACCCTAAAGACCGCCAAAATGTTAATAAAAATATAAAAACTCTAAAAACTCAAAAAAAACCAAAAACACCCAATATAAATTAGATCCTTAAAAAATCTAAAAACCCTCAAAATCCCAATAAAAACCCCCAAACAAAAAAAATCCCAAAAATCCCAAAAAAATTCAATACTGGTAACAACCCTAAATCCATGAAAAACCCAACAAAAACATAAATACCTAAAAACACTTAAAAGTAAAAAATCCTAAAAATTATAAAAACCATAAAAATACAAAAACCCTAAAAACCCCTACACCACCAAAAAAATATTAAAATTCCATAAAAATTCAAAAAAATTAAAAAACCCATAAAAGTTGAAAAACCCTATGAAAACATTAAAAACATAAAAACAATTGACCCCTAAAAAACCTGAAAATGAAAAAAACCATAAAAACCTTAAAAATACCTTGAAAACCTCTAAAACTCCCCAAACCCACAAAAACCTCTAAAAAGCCTTAAAACCAATAAAACATTAAAAACTCTAAAAACCCTAAAAAACCTAAAAAACATAAAAAAACATCAAAACCCAAAAAACCATAAAAACTATAAAAAATTTTAAAATCCCAAAACACCCTCCAAACCCTTAGAAACCCTAAAACCCATAAAGATCCTAAAAACCCCGAAAACTTCCTAAAAATGTAAAACCGCCCAAAAAACCCAGAAAATCCCTAAGAAAACCTTAAAACCAAAAAACACTTAAAACCCTTCAAAACCTAAAAAAATGTTGAAACGCCTAGAAATTCCAAAAACCCAAAAAACTGTACAAAACCTCAAAACCCTTAAAAATACTAAAAATCCTAAAAATCCTATAAAATCCCTAAAAATCCCTAAAACTGTAAGAAACCCTAACATCTCTGAAATTACTATGAAAACCTTAAAAAATAAAAAAATAAAACTCATAAAAACAAATTAAATTCTAAAAAACCTAAAAGACACAAAAACCCTAAAAAACCCTATAACCCATAAGACCCATAAAACCCCCCAAAACCATAGAAACCACCCAAAACCATAAAAACAATAAAACCCACTAAAAACTACAATACCCCGTTATACCACTAAAAAGGGTAAATTCCTATAAAAACTCTTAAAACCCTGTAAAAACCCTAAAAACTCAAAAAACGTAAAACCCCCAAAAACCATAAATCCTCAAAATCCCTAAAACCCATAAAAACCATAAAAAAAATACCCTAAAAATACCAAAAAATGTAAAAAAATCTAAAAACCCTGGAAAAATCCTTGGAACTACTTAGAATCCTAAAAGCACTTAAAACCCTAATAAAACCTAAAAATGATAAAAACAATTAAAATCATAAAATCCATAAAACACTAAATATCCCTAAAAACCTTATGGGACATTAAATTCCCAAATAATCCCTAAAAATACCAATACAACAAAAAATCCCTAAAATACCAGAAATCCCCTAAGAAAACATTATTAACCAAAAAATAATCAACACCCCTAAAAACCTAAAAAAAGCTTAAAATTTCTAAAAAACTATTAAAAATCTAAGAAAAACTAAAACCTAAAAAATTAATAAAAACCCTAAAAACCAAATAATATTCTAAAATGTCCATAAAAAAGTGAAAAAATCTAAAACCCCTAAAAAATCTAAAGAAAGAGTAAAAACATGAAAACACTTAAAACCCCAAAAAACCTTAAAATCACTAAAAACCTAAAAAAAACTCTAAAAACCATTTAATCACCAAAAAAAATTTAAAAAAATTAAAACACTTAAAAATGATAAAAAAAATAAAAAATAAAAAAAACAAATAATCCTAAAAAACCATAAAGCCTCTACAAATACCTAAATACCCTAAAAGTCATAAAGCACCTAAAAATCCTAAAAATCCCAAAAAACATAAAAAAACCCATAAAAACCTTATAAAAATAAAAAAAACCATAAAAACCTAATAACCCCTAAAATTCCAAAAATGTTGGAAACTCTAAAAACCATAAAAGACTAAAAATCATAAAAATACTAAAAAAATCCTTAACATCACTAAAAATTTAATAACCCCTAAAAAAGCTTAATAAATCCTTTAAAACCGAAAACACTAAAAAACACTCAATAATCTAAAAAACACTAAAAACCCAAAAAACCCTAAAAATTCCAAAAACCCCCAAAACCCCCCCCCCTAAAAATCCAAAAAATCCTTAAAAAGGCTAAAAATCCCAAAAAAAATCAAATAACCCTAAAACCTTGAAAACCTTTATGAAAAAAAAACAAAAAATGATTAAAACCCCTAAAAACCAAAAAAAATGTTAAAAACCCTTAAAACCCTCAATGTCTGTAAAAACCCTAAAAACAAATAAAAATCTTAAAAATTCCCTAAAAATTTCTAAAAACATAAAAAACCCCAAAAACCCCCAAACCCACTAAAATCCTAAAAAACCATAAAAACCCAAATTCTATTAAAACCACTAAAAACCCTACAAACACTAAAAATCCAAAAAGATCCTAAAACTGAAAAATCCCAATGACAATAAAATACATTAAAACCACATAAAAACCATAAAAACACATAAAAAATCTACAGATCCATTAAACGACTAAATTTTTTAAAAACCTCTACAAAAACATAAAACCCTAAAAATCTCTAAAAAAACCTGAAATCCTAAAAAATCATAAATGACCTAAAACCCTAAAAATCCCTAAAACCTAGTATACAATAAAAATTCTAAAAAATATCTAAAAATACCTAAAAATCATTAAAAATATAAAAACTCTAAAACCATGAAAAAACCTAAGAAAACCATAAAAATATAAACACACATAAAATCTATAAGAATCCTAAAAAACATTTAAAATCCTAAAAAATCATAAAACCCAAAAAATACATTCAAATACCAAAAAAAATAAAAAATCCTAAAAACATAAAAATATCTTAAAATATAAATACCCATAAAAAACATGAAAACATTAAGAAACCCTTAAAAACCTCAAATACACATCAAACCCCTAAAAACTGAAAAAAACTGCTAAAAAACCTAAAACCCCTCCAAATCCCAAAAAAACCCATATAAATCCTAAAAAGGCCCTAAAAATCCCAAAAAAATAAAAACCTCCAATAACCCTAAAAAATTCTAAGAAAATATTTAAAACCTAAAAACACATAAAATCCCTAAAAACCTAAAAAAATGCAAAAAACACTACAAAAATCTAAAACCCTAAATATTTCTCAAAACCATAAATTCCCCTAAATAGTTTAAAAACACTATAAAACCCATAAAAACCCTAAAAAAACTGTAATCTCTAAAATCCTTTAAACCCCAAAAAAGGTTAAAAAAAACTCTAGAAACCTAAAAAACCCTAAAAAACTCAAAAAAACCCCTATGGCCCCACAAAACCAAAAAACCCCTAAAATGCCATCAAAATATCTAAAAACCATAAAAAATAAAAATCCTAAAAATCCCTAAAAATACATAAATAGATAAAAATATATAAAAACATTGAAAAATACTAAGAAATACTTACAACCCTGAAAAACTAAAAACACTTAAAACACCTAAAAACCTAAAAATGTTAAAACCCATAAAACCATCAAAATCCCAAAAACCCTAAAAATAAATAAAAATCCTTAAAAATATATAAATATCTCTAAAAATGTAAAAACCCCTAAGAAAACAGTAAAATCCTAAAATCACAAAAAAACCCTAAAACACTAGAAACCTAAAAACCCCTAAATATCCCTAAAAACTATAAAAACCATAAAAATCCCTAAAAATCCTAAAAATCAATAAAAAATTAAAAACCGCTAAAAACATGAAAAAAACTAAAAAAATATTACCTTCCAAAAGAACATAAACGCCCTTAAAACTAAAATCGCTAAAAACCCTAAAAACCCTAAATATACCCTACACCCCCTATATATTAAGAAAATGTCCTAAAACCCCAAAAAACATATAACACCTAAAAACCATAAAACACTTAAAAATCATAAAACCCAAAAACTCTTAAAACCCTTTAAACCCCTAAAGGCGATAAAGACTATAAAAAACCATAAAACCTATAAAACTCAAAAAAACCCTTTTAACTGAAAAAACCCATAAAAACCCATGAAAACCCTAAAAACCTCAAAATACCTAAAATAATAAAAGCATAATAATCCTAAGAAACCCTAAAAATCCTTAAAAATGAAAAAACCCCTAAAACCATGAAAAGCCTAATAAAACCAACAAAAAATATGTACAATTAAAACCATTAAAAACCTAAAAATTCTAAAACGGATGAAAAACTCTAAAACACTCTAAACCCCCTCAAAATCCCTAAGAACTCTAAAAACTAATAAAAATCCTAAAAAAGTCTTAAAATTACATAAAAATGTAAGAAAACCCTAAAACCCCTAAATAACTATAAGAAAACCATAAAAAACTAAAACACTTGAAATACCTAAAAAACCTAAAAAATAAAAAATACCGTAAAACCCTAAAAGACCCTAAGAATCCCTAAAACTATAAACCCCAATTTTTTTTTAACAAACCCACTAAAAACCATTCAACCCCTAAAAATGATAAAAAAACTCTAGAAAACATAAAACCCCTAAAAAACTCAAAAAACCCCTAAAACCCCAAAAATACCCCCTAAAAACACAAGAAACACAAACCACTCAAAATCCTAAAAAACATTAAAAACATAAAAATAATAAAATCCCTAAAAATCGTTAAATCATAAAAAACTAAAAAAACCCAAAAAATCCTATGAAAACCCAAAAAATCTAAAATCAATTAAAAACCCTAAAAAACAAAAAAAAAATGCTAAAAATACTAAAAATCGTAAAATCCCTAAAAATTTTAAAATCCATAAAAATCCCTAAAAACCCTAAAACTATAAAAAACCTAAAAAAACATAAAAATCATAGAAGATTTAAAAACCCTATTACCTTGAAAAATCATAAGAAAACCTTAAGAACCTAAAAAAACATAAAACCCCTAAAAACCTAAAAACCTAAAAATATCCAAAAAAACTAAAAACTGAAAAAACCCCTAAATACATAAAATACAATAAAATCCTATAGAACCCATAAAACCCACTAAAAACTCTAAGAAAACATTAAACCCTTAAAAATTTTGAAAACTATGAAAAAAATTCCACCCCTAATAACTCAAAAAACATTCCTTAAAAACACAATAAAAAATAAAAACATCAAACTACTCAAAACCCTAAAATTCTTTAATATCTCTAAAAACTTAAAAAATCCTAAAAATACTAAAAATCACTAAAAAAACCTAAAAACATAAAAATATAAAATACTAAAAACCCTATTAATAACTTTAAAACAAAAAAACAATTAAAAAGACTAAAAACCTAAAAAAATAAAAAACCCTAAAACCCTCAAAATCCCTACAAACCCAAAAAACCCATCAAATCATAAAAAATTTCTAAAAATACCTAAAAATGAAAAAGAAACTTAAATACCTTAAAATCCCTAATAAAACCATAAAAACCAAAAAAATACATAAAACCCATAAGAACATTTAAAATGATAAAATCCCTCTAAACACTAAAAAGGACCTAAAACCCCTAAAACCCTTAAAAACCATAAAACCCCTATTGACACTATATTTTTCTACATGGATGATATTATATTAAAGGGAAATACCTTAAGGAGAAAATAGTAAGGGAAGTAAAGAATGCCAATGGTCATATATTTCGTCAAAGGCCCTATGTGAAGTTCCTAGGAGAACAGTGTCCGCACACATGGTTGACCTACACATCTAGAGACGATGTACAAGCCCAGACAGTTGATTCACCTAGAACCATGGCACATGGAACACCTACACATTATATTTCACGTTAGGTCAGTACATTAGCTTGTGCAATATACCTGCACAGTCTACCCATCTCTCACAGGGTAGCATATTATCTTATAAATAGTACCATGAGGATGATCATTTGAATAATGGAAATTCCCAAAGAAACCTAAATGTTCTGATCACCTTAGTCCTTCAACCATGCCCTCGTAAACCTTTTAGGTGGATCTCAAAAACTAAAGACAAGATTAAATTATGGGGTATATTAGAATCAAAGTCCTTCCAAGGCCTGAAATACAAGCCATTTGTGTGAGGAAACCTTTCCCATGATTGATAAGCACTAATGTGAAGGTCCTTTCCCAAATTAGGGACCCATGTGATATCCTTTCAGGAACACCTGAGAAGACCCTTAGAACCTAGATAAGGCCTTACCCAAGTGTTATCTCTAAGGGGTTTTATCCCTAAGACACATTTAGGTCACAAAGACCTATATATTTTAATCCCTTATAGTCTACCTAGGTCTAACTTATGTGAGAACTACTTGGCCTTCCCAACATTCAACTACGCGATACCTCCTTGACAGGCCCATCCTTCACCTAGTGAGCCACACCAAGCCCAATTTCCAGCCACTAATGACAAGGATCCCTTTCCTTTGGATCCCTCATCCGAGGGGGTCCAAATTAAAGCCTTCACCAAAACCTCTAGACTTGAATTTCCATGACAAGAGGAACACTATCATGTCTATGATTCATATATGTATTCCTTTAATTACAGGTTCTCTGCACTTATCCTACATAATAGGTAGGTTACTTGGGGTAATTAAAAATAAGAATCTACTCTATAATAAGGAAACTGACCCTAGGGGTGGTGTCAGATATTTCTATTTCTCTAAAAATAGTGCTAGGACTATGTACATAATATTTTGTCTCTAAGACCATGGAACTCTAGTTCATAGTGGGGAGGCAGAGAATCATTATTTCATTTCTCTTTGAGGGGTATCATCTTATCCTCCTCTCTTCCCCAGGAACTATCCACTAAGTTATCACTCCCGAGATAATACCATAGTATTTTCTTGTGGTTAGTATCCATATGGGTAGTTAGATGTGACTATCTGGGGCACAACAACACACACATCAAATCCATTTCTTATTCTCAAATATCCCCAGGCTCTTCCACCATTGGAATAAGGATCACGTGGTTCTTTGGATTTTACACTTCCTCTTGTTTCTCACGTCTGATCATGACTCATGTGGGGTTAGAGGTTAGATATGTTCATGAAATCTACATGGTTAGATGCATGTTTTGGCAGAAAAACTTTTTTTAGATCTTCCTACCACCTTCCATTAGAGTTTATCCATAGGCATGGGTCCTCAAGGCCATGTATAAAACCTAAGTGTATACTCCTATATGATGTAAGACCCAAAACCATTCCTTGAAATTCAAAAGGAATCCTCCTTAGGTGAAATACCTGATCAAACGAAACTGCATGGGATTTAATTCCCATCCAAATGGGATATGTAGGAAGCCTCCAAGAGGTCTAAACCCAACACCAAAAAATCAACCTTAATTTATCTAATCCAAATTCCTAAAATATTCATATTCATCCTAGGATCTTGTATCCCTTCCAGGCCCCTTAGTCCACGTTAACATAAGCCCTAGAAAAAAAGTTGTCTTGACACCTTCTACCTAGACATCCTTGAAACATGATATTAAACTACATGGTTAGGTCCTTATCACATGACCTTAAAAGGTATGATTTGTCCCATAAGGTGTAACTAAACTATGTTGGTTATTATTCCTTTTGTGAGAAAATGTTGGTCACCCTTTCATGGGTCTGATCCCGATATAAAAAAACTAATTTCTCCCAAAATGATGAAAAACTATAGAGATCCTCATTATGTGGCTTAAAAACAACATCATAATAACAAAAGATAAAATAATCTCTAATTTGTTCATTAGATGGTACCATTGATGGAGAACCTTGGATACATAAAAATATCTCTATTGATAAGGAACTTTGGATACATACATATGATTCTAAATTCTATTCATGCTAATAATTGATTGAAAATTCAAGGGTGTCCTACATCATACTTGGGATTTAATGAAGGATTCATGAACATAACATAAATATAAATTAGAGTCACAGAGTAGGAAAAATTCCCCCCAAAAAATGGCGTGATGACCTTTAGCTCCCATCCTCTTGACCAATGTGAGTCTATAAGTGTTGTTGCGCCATTTCTAAATAATCACCTAAATTTGGAAAGTAGGTTCATGATATCAAATGAGGGAACTGTTGGGTGTTTCTGGATACATGAATAACCTATTGGAAGTCATTCAAAAATAATGGAAAACCTAATTTCAATGATTTTATGAATTTAAAACCCCCCAAAATGAACCATAATGGGGAACCATTATTTTCATTAGTAACAAAAATAGTGAACTTGATGCAAATACTTAACCAAGATTATGGTGTCACCCACCAATCAATCCCCTTTCTCTCTAAAAATAGAGGGAAAAAATAAAATAAATTTCCAACGTGTTCATTTATTGAGATTCCCCTTTGATGTGGTTTTCTTTTTTGTGTCTTTCACCTATATTTTTGGAACTTTCGAAAACATGTACCTTCAATAAAATTGGTATCATACTAGCTCTCAAAGAAATATTCCTTGGCTATCGTTCATGTTATGTCCTCATCTAAGTAGAGGGAATTGTCACCCACCATCCCCTTCAACGCTGGGTCTCATCATCACTAGTCCAAGAGTACCCCCCAAAATTCTACTATATAATCCCTAAGGCTTCTTGACAGGCCCTCCATCTCTTGAATCCCCATTGGTCATCAAGCCAATGATGACTGGTTGTCGAGAGGCTGATGACACCAATCACCATCTCCAACCATTTTGGAAAATTATCCTTAGAACACAATAGTAAACATCTCCCTTATCTTAGGGAGCTATATCAAGAGGCCATTTATAGCCTCGTCAAGAAGACACAAGGGTCCTTTTAAAGGGATCATAATAGTAATCAACGCCGCCAATGCTACAAAAAAATGAACCATTAGTAAGATGAGGGTGATATACTTGGGAGACTATCTTAGGTCATCTAAATCATATCACACAAAATGATCTATCGAGGGAAACACATGGTAAAAAATGATAAGGGAAACAACTATGTCCCCTCCAGAGAAGCCCACCAATGAAATTTGGTGGAAAACCATGGGCATGAAGAAACACCTACCCACACCAAAAAAGACTACTAGTAGACTCCTTTGGAATCATATGGATAAGACTTACAACAAAATATGCTAGTAAAAAATTAGTATACAAAAAATGAACACCTTCACATAAAAAGACCACTGGAAAAATTTGGCAGTAAACTGTGCACTTTCACAAAATCCTTCCCACATCAACCATGATCGCCATCATCCTCTACTAGAATTATTAAATGAATTATATTGGTCATGTTTTGAGGAAAACCATGACCAGGATCATACACCTAACCATATTTATCAATCATTCTATCATTATCATCTGGATACATCTTGAGATGTTATATGGCCAGACCCAGCCACATACTGGGAGAAGAATCAAATCTTTTCCCCTCACTAAAGTACTAAAAATATCCACTCGCAGGGAATGGAGGACATGATCAGACACAGACCCATGATCCAATCACTTAATTTTCATATATACCCATTCAAGTCATTTAAATCACCAAGCACATATTTAAAATGGTGAAAGTGAAGGAAATAAATTCTGGCCACATCCTACATACCTTCTCGAATACAATGATGGTGAGAACATTGGTAGAGGGGAAGATACAAAACTCCATCCCTACAAATGGGTTAACTCAACAACAAGTCACTACTGAGCAGATAAACACCCCTGCTTCTTCCTGGGAGGTTCATGGGAAAAAATACCCCATGAATGATGAAAAACTGGATTGGGTACATACCCACATTCCCGTTGGAGGTAATTATCTTATTCCAAAGGACACTCTAAGGTAGGAAAAATCCCCTTCCAAAACTCTAGAAGCCTTTCATGAAATTGTGATATAGACACATGATCTATTCAAAAAATATTTTGTACCTATAAACCAATTTCCTCAGAAAGTGGACCCATTCGCTCACAATAAGGTATCCAAGAAGTAGCTTCATTAGATATGACCGGAAAATGAAGAGCTGGTATACGATCCCACTCTACAAAATGATGGATTTATTGAATCACTCAAATGATTATCTATAGTAGCTCAAGGTCCTACTATACCATTACCAAATTAAAATAATAGTAGAAGTAATTATAAAGGTCCTCCCCATACTCTTCACTATGAAATATTAATTCATGTCTATAATCTGATCGACCTAGAGAGCCCATCTTCTGATGAGAGTCAAAACAACCCTCCATGTGGCTAGAAAATCAAACCGTAACAAGGTTTTACATTATTTTCACTATAACAAAACGTCCTTCCTATGGTGTATGTTGTAGTAATTCAACTTGTATTTAGATGTCAATCCATAATGGTAGTCCTCCCCATAATGGAATTTGATGATAATTTTCCCACTATAATAGTGTTTTATTTCATCGAAATTATCCTCCCCATGGTGATTTAGTAATGAGAATCCCTTCTATCTTGAGACACATGGGGAAACGAGGTCCAAAAAGTCTATTTCCTTATAATTAATAAGTGAAATACTTTATCATCCCAAATACATCCCGAGGTGATGACACTCTCTAAGTCACCCTTAGATCACCTGTCTTATAATGTAACATTGGAAGTCCCCTAAAATCTCACTATTTATGATAAATAAATAAGGAAGCTTCCACTTTGGTCAAACCAAGGTTAGGAACCTCTAAAGATAGATTAAGAAGACACATTTAACATGAGAATTTTTTTTGATAAAGATTATACACCAATTATGTTCTGGACATTATCCATTACATGGTTTAACATTCTAGAAGAATTTTTGGATGACTATGGGAATGATATCCAACTAAATATATGGAACACTCTTCATCACCTAATATCAAAGATATTACCTAATGACTAGTATCAAAGTCACAATATGGTAATTTAATAGATATAATGCCAAATTGACTTGGTAGCTCTCCTGGATGCACAACATCTAAAATTTGGGTAATAGTGGGGATCCCTGCAGTGTACTTGTCTCTTCATGTTAAAAGAATTGTATCAGATGATCACAGATACCCCATTCAATGTTCATATTATAGGATGTGGTGAAAATTAATAATTTTATTTATCGTTACTCCCTACTTGGAAAACCTCACAAAATATGACATCTTGCAATGTAATATATTTTGGCCAAATTCAATAAATAAACATTTTTTACAACTAAAATTATTCCAAAAAATAGGTCCTGGTCAACTCTCACTAACATTAGTCCAGAAAATATCAATCCATTGAAATAATTTTTCATCAATCATATAAAAACAATGATAAATCATCCTACTTAAGGGTAGTAAACCAGGAGATAAGAAAAATGTCACAAATAGCACAACTATCTTCGAAATCACGCGGTTTAGGTGAAAACTGAATGATGAAACCAACCCATGTTCAAACACAACACCATAAAATTAAAAATTCAGTTGAAACAGTGGAAGCCACAACGATCTAGAAGCAAAAGCATCCTTTAGGGATGGGATATTTATTTAAGACAAAATTTAAGGTTAGAAAAATAGACTTGAAGAGTTGTGGAAGAAAAATGGGAACAACCTGATCCCATAGGGCTGGGTTATTTTTTAACTCAAAAACCACATCCTTAGAGTAATTTATTATTCCCATAATTAGGGGAAATTCCCAAGAACAATTCCTCATAGTTTGTCTCATCCCTTGATTTGGTATCCTCAATAAGAAAACACATGACCAAACTGTCTGGAGATTCCCTTTGGATTACCATTCGATAAATGACTCTAAGAGAACCAATGAAGTATAGGAAAAATTCTTATATATAATTTAAATTGAGTAAGTCTCACAAATAGTCTTATGAATTTATTTTAATGCATTACACATCGGTGAATGTCATTATCACTGCCCATGTATATCCTACAGAACATGAAGAAAAAACAAAGGAGCTACATGATGAAGCTTTGATTTATAATATGGTAAACATAAAAATGATTGAATAATATTTTAATAACTCGAACTATATACTTACTATAAATTTGGGCATTCCCTAAACCATTCCATTGTTACCTCCTTAAATAGAATAAAACAAATAAAATTAAAAATGCAAGGTTGTGCCTCACCCTCCTCCTAGAGAGGTTGATCCCCTCACACTTGAGGAAATGTTTTATCAATAAGAGTAATAGATGGAAAAATTGAGAAGACTCAATGTATAACTACTCCAAGGTATCATTTTTTCTATAGATATTATATAAACATATCTTAAACTCGCACTACCTACTGGAATACCTCAATAAAGAGGGTTCTCCATAGAAACTGAAATGGATTCAGAATATCCACTAAATGCAGGGTACCAACAAAAAATATACCTAGATTACAAGGAAGTATATTGGGAGTTCCCTTCATTGGGTATAAAACCATAACATGACAAGTTTCATCCATATAGACTTACCCTTGTAGGTTACATGTAGAAGATACCAATAGATTTGATGCAAGGACCAACCTATAGTTACCCATTTTCTGTATTCTACTCAGCTAGGCATTCCTCAAGGGATAATCAACATTATAGAGTCAATAAAAGATTTATTATAAGATATGGAAGAATGGGATACACTAATACTGCAAGAAAAAAAATACTTACCTTGAATAGGTTGATCTGAATCTTCCCCATCTAACCTTTAGTAGTACTAAATTTACAAATTTCAATAGATCAGGGGACTCAGAGAATTATATGAAAAATTTATAATCCCTCTTTGACTCCATAATAGGGACCCTAAACAATATGAGTCAGCGAAATTCAGGTGATTTGTGCAGATGTTGTAGGGTCCAGCCTTTGTATGGTACAATAGTTTACTGCCTCGGTTGATTATAGGATGTAAATATCTCCATTGGAAGTTTCTCTTCCAATTCAGCTCAATGATGTAGAAGGAAATGGTCATTTAATGTTCAAACTGAAAACAATGGTAGAATGAGAGGGCCTTATATTTCATTTCTCGGTGTAAGGGATTAAAATACTCCCTAATCTAATAGCTTCCTCAAGAATAATTATTTTCCATCTGTATAGAGAATCGTTGTGATGATTTGTGCACAACAC
The DNA here is from genome assembly GCA_963277665.1 of Viscum album. NCBI lineage: Eukaryota > Viridiplantae > Streptophyta > Magnoliopsida > Santalales > Viscaceae > Viscum > Viscum album. Next base: position 760,038,226 of record OY728160.1, read on the forward strand.
ATGTCCCTTTAAAATATTTTTGGCGGTTTTTAGGATCATGATTCAATTAAAAAATAATGGAAGACTCTATCACATGAATCATAGATAAGTCCAAATTAATTTCATAAAATCAATGAGAGAGAACAGGGAAAGAAGAGGCTTCCAATGTTAAAGTTAAGTTTCCCCTACACTCATTCCCTTCAAAGAACACACCATATCATGCAGTTCCCCCTCCTAAGTTTCTGACAAAATTACCACCTCATTAGGATGATTTATTTGAGAATTGGTGAAACAATTTTTGGATATGAATAAAAAAGTTTATTCTTTTCAAAATGATCGTTTCTTTGGCTACTTTATCTTATCATTAGAGAACCACATGATCAAGTTACCAAATCCCAAGAAACCCAACCAGTATGACGAAGAATATATCCCAAACTACTTCTCCTTCCATCGATAATTGTGTAACACTCTCTAGGAATGTTTTGTTTTCAAATACATCCCGCAGAAGAAGGTGGAATACAAGCAAGTAATGCTGAGAAAGCCACCTATGCAAGTAGTATGTGTTTCTATCACTATTCTATATGATGATAATGAATGGATGGTAGTTAACAATAAGGGTACATATAATTTTAGTGAATGGATGGTTAGAAATACAATCACAATGACTCATTCTATCATCTAAGCATAGTTGAAACAACAAACAATGCCACTAGCCAGTTCCTCTATGTCACAACCAAATCCATAATACTCATAGTCCTCTGAAATCCAATCTTCCGAGAAGCTACATGGATAGAAGAGTAGGAAGAAAAAATAGGAAGAAACACATGTTTTAAGGCCAAATTTGTAAATGAATCTCTTATAAATCATGGCCACAATCCCATTAAAAGGAGAGATTCTCCACCAAATGGTTCCACAATAGCAGACTTTCCTGATGGATTCCTCATCATATGAGGTGTTGATCTTCAGTTACTTTAATTTTATTCACATAATGGATCCATTCTCGGATGATGAGTCCGACTATGGCCCCAAATTCCTAGAATCCTTTTGGGTAATTAGGGGAAGAGGCTGCCAAAGTCGAGGATACTAGGGAAGATGTGGTTAGGCCAAATTTTTGTACCTTGTTCACTTCCCTTCTTAGGCCATCTATATTTCCAAAACTCATGGAAAATCCCTCAAGTGATCATAATATGGGAAATAAGGTTACCCTATATAGGCCTATGTTTTCCCTGACTTAATCATTATAGATGATTGAATTGAGGAGACATTGTCTCCCAATTAACCTCAGTGTGCAGGAAGACCTAGCCGACCTAATCCACCAACGACATAAGTTCCTTCAACTCCTATTTTAAGGGACGTCCCTCCTACATTAACTACATTATTTCCCAAATTTCCTTGAAAATATCATCCCCATACTTGGAAAAACTGCCCTTTATCCAATAAGTGTGATATTATAAATCAATTATCTATGGTTCCGATTATGTTATCGATCTTGGATACTTTGATTTTATGAAAAGACATCTAGGAAGAACTCATGGAATCTTTGTTAATACATCAATAATTTGAGGCATGGTTACGAATTCTATAGTATATCATACCGAGAATGATCCTATAGAATACCATGTGATCATCACTATCATAGACCAGGAAAAAATAATATTGATCTCACATTTTAGGAAGGTCTATCTACCAATATTTACAAACTCAAAAAAATAAATTTGGTTATATAAGAAGATCCATGACCCTCTTTGATAAGAGAAGACATGTCTTCCAAAGAACAAGAGGTATAAACATCTTTATTAAATCAACATCAGGATGTGTTCAACATTAATTACACTGAAATTCTGTGCCTCAATAATAAGGTGACCACTCACTACTTAGGGTTTTTTGAAAACCATCATAGATACAAGAAGACAACTATAAGAACACAACCAACTCATGCCCCCAAAATCAAGGCCAAAGTAGACAAGATTCTCATATATGACTTAATCGTAGAAGTTTAATATCTAAATTGGATGTCCAAAATCATCCTGGTAAAGAATAATAATGAATCAATCAAGGTCTTCATTAGCATTAGATATCTCAACCAGCACTATCTGAAGATGATTTCCTAGTCCTAATAACAGAGCTAGTAATTATTGTAATAGATGGTTATCAAGAACTATTTTTCATGGATGGATATTAAGGGTATGACCAAATTCATTTATCCCCAGAAGATGATGGATACACTTTCATTAGGCCCCCCCATGGAGTATTTTCTATTGGGTAATGATATTTGGCTTGAAGAATGTTGGAACTACATACCAACGTATCATGAATCACATCATAAAACCCTTATTGGGGACATTTTTTGAATTATATTTCAAGGATTTTGTGGTTACATCTTGGCATCATTCTAACCACATGACTATTCTTGATATTGTCTCCAAAAATCTATGATAGTATAACTTGAAGATGAACCCCTAGAAATGTAATTTTTGGGTAACCTTAGGGAAATTTCTCAGATTCATTGTAATCTATCATGATTTTTAATTAAACCCTGAGAAAAAGATTCTATGCTTATCATGTTACCTCCTATGAACCATAAAGAGTTTATATGAATCTTGTCCAACATCTGGTGCTTTATATCCAACCTCACAGGAAAGTGTTTTCCCTTCACCAAGTTGATGAAGAAGAGGATCACATATCAACAGACAAATTACTATCTAGAAGCATTTTAAACCCCAATAAGTATCTCTTAATCTCTCCAGTTCTAATGTATCCAGTTGAGGGGAAGATAACAATTCTATATGTGATAGCCCTAGAGTGATCATTTGGTACTTACACAAAATAATGACATGGAGAATGAAAATGACCTTTTTTATCTTAGACAAACCCTGATATATGTTTAGAAACATCATTATGATATATAGAAGATATTACAAGTGTTAATATTCACATTTTAGAAGATTAATAACAACCTACAACACGACAAGGTCCATTTGGTCACTTTTCAAAACCCCCTCAAATATATCATCAGTTATACTTTGTTGAAAGGACGTATGGCATGTTGGGTGGTTATACTATAGCGGTTTTATATAATGTTCTTTACTATGAAATCAATGAAATACTAGGCTTTGGAATATTATCTTATATAAAAATCACATATAGAAACTATTTAGTTAAATAATGAATTTTCAAATGAATAGATAATTTATATTCAAGATGGACCCCAAAAATTGGAATTGTATTTTGATGATGCATCTATGATTACAATAGGGAAGAGAATGAAAGACCATATGCCCATCAAAGTCATGTTGGGGGTCGTTCTCATCTCTTTAGTAAAGGAAGTCTTGCATTACTCCTTCCCATTGTTAGAATTTTGTACAAATAATGAGGTAGAATATCAAGACCACATTGCAGGCCTAGAACTATTTCACCGAATACTAGTGGGCCAACTAGAGGTAAAATTTTATTTAGATTTGGTAATAAAATAGATTAATGAGGATTATTCCCTCATAAAAGGAGAGATAATTCCCCTCTGTAACTATGTTTGAGGGTTGATGGGGCAGCTCTCATTGGACCCCACATTGACTCACATCCCATGATCACAGAATGACCAGGAAAACTTATTATCAAATGAATATATGGATTTGGTAGATCCAAACATGGAGAAAATAGTCAGAAGTATTGAAAATCACAGAATAGTATATCAATTTTCTCATGTCATCATAAAATATATCAAAAAATCAATCCTATACCTGAACCTTACAGTCCTACTAGTGGGTGAATGATACCCATCATGTACTCCCTTCAAAATGGATTAATCCCATAAAAAATATTCAGAAAGGATAAAATTTTATGCTGAGAAACCAACATCACCCTTCTTGACAACCCAAATCACTAGAAATTCCACTATACACAAGGCTTTAATGGAGTCCTTCTCTGAAGTATTGATGGCGAAGAGACTTCTATTTTCTTAAAATAAGTATACATAGAAGCCTATGGAACCCAAAAATTAGGGTTCAAAATTTCTCAACCAATCTTGAGGATTATAAATTAATGACCCACTATGATTCATGATTGCATAAATTTTACCAAAAATTTTCATTCCTTCCAAGTTAATAACAACATTATTCATCAACCCCCAGTGTTTTTGCACATTTCCAAATACTCCAAAAAAATTTCCATATGGTTGATGTACATCATAGGGCTATATCCTCTTGCTAATTCTAAGTAATTCAAATACATTGTAACTATTACTAACTTCTTATCCAAATGGGTTGAGGAAATACCCCTCAAATAAGTTAGGTGAAAAAATATTTTAGATTCATAAATGACAACATGATTACCAGATTTGGTGTTCCTCATAAAATATTGGTAGACAACGACACCAATTTCTATTATACTAAGTTAGAAAAGTTGTTTCATGAGTATAATGTCAATTTAAAACACTTTTTATAGTATCATATAGATACTAATGTAAATATAGAGGCCTTCAACAAGAACCTATAAAGTATAATCCAAAATATAGTGGATAAGGATAATATTTTTTGGCCTGATAATATCGTTCATGACTTATGGGCCTACTAGACTACCATCCATACTACCACATAGGCGACCCTATATTCGCTTTTATATGGAATAAAAGTAGTCCTAACCATTGTGGCCCTATTTCCATCACTCCATGTTGCCATATGTGACCAAACATCTGTAGATGAGTGATCTGAGAAATGACTGGATGAAATGGATTGACTCTATGAGAAAATATTTCATACCTTACATCACATGGAGGTCCATTAAAATTGGAGATCACATGATTTTAATAAGAAGCTCCCCCTATATTAATTCATCTTAGAAGAAATGGTATTGGTCCTTAGGACTGTAATGTTACTAGGGAGGAAGCCTCTAAATCTTGATTCAAATTGGGAGGGACCTTATTCCATACACAATGTCTGCTCTAATGGATCTTATGACTTGATCTCAATGGATTGAGAGATCATTACATCCCCTACCAATGCAAGGTTTCTAAAAAAGTACTTTGTGTGAAAAAAGAACAACATGTTTCAGTGAAAATACCTTAAATTTCATTGTCTATATTTGTTTCATGACTTTAAAAAGAATGAAATATCATCCGCATCACAAGAAATTAAACTATGTGACACCCAAATACTTGCTGAATGAAATAAAACTACATAGAATCATGGTCTTATATGCATGACTTTAAAGGGTACACCATATGGTCTTATTTGTATGTCCCAAAACTACAAGACATCATAGTCCTAGAAATAGTACTTTAAACTAAATAACTAAATTTTATACTCAAAAGACATAAAATTATATGAAAAAATATTTTCCACATGACATGAAACTGCATGGTTCATATCCTTGTTTCACGCCTTAATATTGTATAACATTTAGATCCATGTTTGAGCGGATCATAATCTTTATTTTTGGTACCCCACCACACCTTTAATTCAAGAAATACATGTGTATTGATTCTCATTCATGTGGGATATATAGTGATGATTGGATTTTTGATCCTAGGTCTTATTGTAATAGAAAAAATGCTCCTTTCCCTATGTATGGGTTAGACCTATATAGGGAACCATCCAAAAATTACATATGGAATGATTATCATTCTAATGAGATACATAGGGATGCATGGATCTTAAATCTTGGTCTAGCCACCACAAAATCTAAATTACCCTATACATCATTTGTACTATATTTTTGTAGTGTAAGAAACCTTTTCCAATCATTTTTTTCACACTGACCATATCTCACATGGACTTACGAGTTTTGGTAAAAAAATCTCCCTATATTAGTAAGGAATATCAACTAACATTAAGATTACTATGGTCTTTGTTTTAAGACCTTAAAAGGAACATCTAATATTCTTGTACTTAATAGTTCCTTAAAAACTACATATGGATTGATTATTATTCCCATGAGACACATAGTGACTCATGAATCATACATCCTGGAAAAGACACAATATGGTAAATTCTCCCACACTCTTATGTACGAGTCAAATCTATATATGTGGATCCAATATGGGTTCTCACCCAATGAGTGAGCCCGTTATCAGAATAAAATCACTTCTCCACAAAATAATTCACTCAGCATAGGAATTTGTTTTAGTACAATGTGTGTATTTATTCATGATCCAACAAGATAATTAGTGATGCATGGGTGCTATACCTTGGTCCAATCGGAATATTCCTTCCTCTCATTCAGTCACCTTCATCCTTATTGCTAGATGTTAAACTGCATGGATGATGTCATTCCCGTATGTCTTTAAACTACATGGTTTCTCAAGAAATACATGTGGATTGTTTCTCATTCAAATGAGATACGTATTGACACATAGACCTCATTTCCTCATCCCAGTCATATGGTAGTGGAAAACACCCCCTATTCTACATGAAAACAACGATCTATATAGGAGACCTTAATTTGTGTTCCCACATTTTGGGGTCCACCAAGTAAACAGAGATGTACCCTCCTACATATGAGTTAGTTATATGAAACAAACTCTTTAATTCATAAAAAATTTCAGTCCAAATGGATTTTTATGCCCATACATATTTCTTCCAAATGTCATAATTGTAATCTTAGACAATATCATATCTTCATAATCTTTCTCCAGATACCAGTGATAGAATGTCTGATACCTGAGGACTCATTTTGTCTAACTGTACAGTAACATTCCACAGTTGTATTTGAATAATACCCCCACCAAAAAGGTCTTTCATCAAGAGGATGACACTATTTGACTATGCACTACTAGGCCCTAGTTTTATTTGAATAAATTCTCCCAAAAAATGGGTTGTCAACTAGTGGTGCATTCATCCTCAAGAGAATCTTCTTCTATCTCTATAATCCCTAATGAAATCATGTTGGAACCCTCTATTCGACTTTGTTCCACGACCATCCCCCATTTTTTTTTCTCATGATACTTCTACTAATCCGAGAACACCAAAAATTTTGGATTACAATTTCCACCCTCGTGTCCAAAGTATTCTAGAACAATATTGGGCTGGTATGCCTCATATTCTCATAATTTACATAATAGTATGGTCCTAGTTGTGTGACCTAACCCAATGGGCATCATATTTCATGAGTTTGGTTCAAACCTGCATAAGAAACCTACTCCACTATTCTTCAGATTTTATGACTTGAAATGCTCCTCCTATATTCAGGCACATTCCTTACACAAAATAAATTCCATGTCCAGGAAAATCTGAATCTCCATAAAATTCCATTGACCGTCAATAATGGAATATCAAAATTCCTGATAACTTCTTTGTATAACTATATAATAACACTTCGCATATGGATTTTCACAAAGTTTCACACCAAAAGGGAATGTCAGCCAGAGGATTCCACTGCTTGACTATGCAGTAGAACACCCTAGTTGGATTTGCATAAATTCTCCCATAAAATGGGTTTATCTAATAATGGTGTATTCATAATCAGGGGATACCACCACCATATCCATAATCCTTATCACCCATATCATTATATAGATTTGGAAACCATAGATTACATCTTACATCCTCCCCTTTCATACTTGAAGATGACAGAACATTCCAAGATATATTACATTAACAGAGATAATATAATTTACCCTCCTTTATAGATGTCAAAATTTTTTAGGAGTTGTTTCTTATTCATGGAAAATTCCAATATAACTGCTTAACTCATTATTAGACACCTCTTTTTGATGAACCACCCATCATGTTCTTTAGAAACGTGGATCTTCACAAACTTCACAGTAATTGATAATAGAATCTTTCCATTCCTGAGGATACCTTTATTTGATTGTGTTGTAACATGACTTAGTTGACTTTTCATAAGTCACCCACCAAAACGGAATGTCAACCATAATATGGCTCTATTTTACTAAATAGTAATACACTCAAGTTGGATTTCTTAAATCTCCCAAAAAAGTGGTTTTTAACCAGAAATATATTTTTCCCTAGGAGAGACCCACTCTATTTCCATAATCCTAATCAATATCATGATAGAAACCACTTTTCAAACTTTATCAATGGATACTCCTCACATACGTTTTTACATCATGTTTAATGTTTGAAAATCATGAAATCATGAATCAAAATTTTCCTTGGGGTATCTAAATAATGTTTAAACATTCGTGGAAAAAAGCCTTACTTGGGTCATCATTCCAAAAATTATGGTCAAATATACTCAACCCAAAAAAATAGCTGAATTATCCTAGATTGAATGAACATAAAATTCCCAAAAAAAGAGACATAATACTCACTAGTTTGAATAACCACAATGAGAATGCTAGGTAGAAGTTGAGTCTCAACTCTTTAGACCAATGTTCTGCATAGTTTAGGAAAGAATCAATCCATGAAAAGATAAAAGGAACAAAACATGATAGGATAAAAAACTAAAAAAGTAGTCCTAATAAAAGTCAAAGTATCTCCCACTAAGTCTTATTTATATTAGACTTAGGAAAAAATTAGGGCAATGATACAAAATACACAATGTTTTTAGGGTTATTTACATGACCCTAGAATGTCAAACTAAACTCTCTAAGCCCCATGGATTCGAAAAAAATAGAGAATCTCACCATACCTATAACTATTGTTACAAATTGTTGATGCAAAGGCATATTTCTATTAAAAATAGCTTCAATGCTATTTTATAATCATATAAGGAAAATGAGGATGACGAAATAGATGGATTGAAACAAAATCCTTTTCATTTATGAGGTAAAAAATAAGAGGAGAATACAAAAGTTAGAGTATTTTTTCGTACTTTATATAATAAAATCTATATAAATAATCATCTATTAGAAGGCCTTCTGAGCCTCATCAGCAACCTATTGAAGCTCAACCAATTGAAAACCCTTAGTATCCTCACCAAGACCAAGTTACTCCATCACAATCACAATGATAGTTAAATCCTCTGTTTGAGATCCTTATAGAAAATGATGAATTTATACAAGATTCCCATTAGTCAGCATCCATTTATTCCCATAGGAATGATATTTGTATTTCCTTCTCATTAATCTTCTGCCTACATTCCATCAATTTCTTGTTATTTTTGTCCTCCACCAAGGGTAATGTAGCTTGGAGATCATTACTGTTAATGGACATCTTTACATTGATGAGGTGATGTTATAGATCATGTTATCATTATCAGCAGTGAATGATATTATTCAGGATAGTATGATTCATAAAATAATAAAATACTCCATATAAAAAATTTCCTAATATGAATGGAATTCAATGGAGTTGTGAGGGTAGGTCTTCAAGAGGTTTCTCATATATTATCTTCTAGATGTCCCATTAGATGGAACAATGTGTGTTTTGATGGGAATTTTCTATCCCAAATCTGAATCAGAACAATTTTCAAAGGGAGAAATGTATTCTAGGATTAGTATACACAATGACCTACCATTCCCCACTATCTCAGGGGAAGTACTATCTTCTCTCTCTGATATTTGATTAATTCTCAATGAAGATCCTCCCTTAGACTCGACCATCAAAGTTGATGGAATTGGATAATGGATAGGGCACATTTTAGCCTCAAAAGAACAAAATATAGAATAAGAAAGAGTTTATTAAATTAGTTGGTGAAACTCACTTATTAATAGATTAGTAAATTGGTTGGATTCCTCTTTAACATTCTAGACATCATTGATTTCAGTCAGAATCTCCCGATTAGGGTCATTCTTCTAAGTTTTCCTAGAGATCGCTAAGGGAGGATCATGAAGATTCCATGCTTCGAGTTCCCCTTGAGTTAGTTCTCACTTGGGAGTGGGGGAAGTACAGACTTCAATGCCGTGTTGACACATCACTATTGTAATTTTATTCATAGATAAAGATATACAATTCAATCAGTCATGATTAAAATATTAAGAATAATATTTGGTCGCATGAGAATAAAAACTCACTTCAATCCAATTCCATATTAAATTCCTCAAAATCCTCTAAAGAGATGGGAATATTAATATGTGAAAGAATTTCATCAAATTTCATGTCATTATTTATCATGGAAAGTATAAATTCCTCAATCCCCATGGTAGTATCACTTGTGGGGATGCCTAAAACATTTGTCTAGGGAACCATCACAATACCCTCCTCTGATGACCAGAGTCCCTGAATAACTTCCTTAGATACATCCAGAAGGTCAGCATCAGTCTCTAAAGGGACCTCTAGTGCATGATATGAATCTTCAATATCATAATAAATAAAATCTATTAGTCTATGTATGGAACATTTTGATGTACACTTGACATTATTATAATCCTCCTATCTCTCTACAGTGAAAGGAGAAGATAATGTGGCCTAAATAACTGACACTTCCCCGACCATGGGAGCTGAATCACTTGTGGAAATATGTGTCTTGTCTAAAACATACTTCTTAGTTCTTGGAGGTTCATCTCCATACCCCTTAAGAGTGGAGAGAAGACAAGATAATAAAACCATAGATAAGATCAAACATTTTTTTGGGTAAATCAAAAATAAATGATTCCACGAGGACTTACCAACATTGGTGATGCAGTTATCTATGGACTTTATTCTCCATCGCTCCTTTTTCAATGGAGGGGGTCTTGTACTAGCCTCCTCAAAGGCAGGTATCAGAGGTGGTAGTATAGATTCTCCTTCTATTTCATTCTCCATCATCGAATAGCCTAGGGATAGCTCTCCCAGATTAGTATTAGATTCATTTGATTCGAGTGGGGTGTTAGTTGGGCTATACTCTAGATATGGGATCTCATATGATTTCCTTTTGACTTCTGAAAATTGGGTTAAATTTTCCTCAAAAACAACACTTTTTCAAAATAAAAGTAATAAAGAAAAAAATAGGAAACAGGAGAAGGATAATATACATTATTGAGATCAACATATTTTTCACATTCCTTAGAATATGGGTCGTCAAACCCTTCAGAAACCCCATATTTCAACATATCCCCCTCCTACCTCATGGAATAATGTGGTTATTGGTTGCTTAATTAAGAATATCTAGATCCTCTATATATATTCCCACCTCTATAGGATCATACACAAAGAGAAGATTGTATGGGGCTTGAACATCTCTAATTTTTATAACCAGTAACTCATCACGAAGGAGAAACCACACTTCCTCAACACCAAAAGGCATGCTCTTATAAAAGTAAAATTCCTTTGTTTACACATATCTCGAGGTTGTTCCAGAATTTTGTGAAGTTGATTTGAAAATATTTTGTTTCATGGTCTTCTAGAATCTATCTATCATGGTCAAAGGATGGGAAAATAGATCATGTTTCACCACTTCAGGATTAAGGATGGACCACCAAAGCTCAACCACAAATTTCACTACCCTTTTGATTTGATATGGTAGGCTTATCCATGTATGTGGTCGTTTTGGAAATCTTAGGAAATCTTTGTACGGACCTTCTAGGTGGAGGTAGATCTCTATATGGAGGGGGAGGAGCCTTTATCCATCACTTAACATGCATGATAGTCATTACCACTCCTACTATGAGAACCCTTTATGTTAATGACCCTTGTAGATATAATAAAATCCAGGCCTCAAAATTATAGGAGGAAAAACCAGTGGAAACACTCATAGAGTAAGGTTAATTACCACTTGATTCATCTCTACTGTTGTAAGAATCCACAAATATTGATCCACCATTGCGTACCTCTCTGATTGAACATTCATTAGAGGATAAAAAATTATTTTTTGTAGGAACTTGAACAAGTTTTAAAATATATATAGATTATAGTCCTAACATATAACCTCACCATCAATTCGGGTTATTATCATACCATCTCTGAGGGTAATCATGTATGATATTAATACATCGCATGGTTTTCCATCATCAGTGAACATACCAGTAGGTGGATCTCTATACGAAAATAAGTTAAAATATTTTAATTGGTTCAACTTCTTCAATGTCCAACTACATTTCAGGGATAGTAGATTAACACTAGAAAGAAACTGAAAAAATGGTAGAAATTGATCCTTGGGAACTTTAAATCCACTTAACATGGCATAAGAGATAAAGGGGGTTGCAACCCATCTCCAAAGTACCTAGAATGGCCCGATGATTCTGAAAGGGGCCTTACCTATGTAAATTTGCAGCATAAATCAGTGATTATTTTCCAAGATAAGGGATGATAACCCTATGCGCCTCCCCTCTACTAGCTTGGTTGCTATACAAAAATATCCCCTACCTCAGAACACTACTGGAGTAAAGAACATGTAACATATAGATATGTGGACACATGGATAAGAATCTTCCAAGGAATTTCTTCAAAGGTACTTCTGACATGGATTTTTACCCCCATCGGTCACACTCACCTTATTCCAGGGTAGGACATAATTTAATTGTAATTAACCACTTATCCATCATGGTACATCTTATGGGATGTTTTTACATTGGACCCTCCCCCTTCAGCTTTAGAAAAGAACTCATTCAAGCTTTCTTATGGATACCCTCCTTTAGTTTGGGTTCTCCAGTCTTGAGGTCCCAAATTTATTCAACAGCTCATGAGACAAAAACGGCATCCTTTTAGCATCACCCGACATCACTTTTAGTGGGATGAATTTTTCATAAATATCTTTGAGGAACAGATCCCCAAATATATTGAAGACACCCCACAAGAAAATGCTGTCATCACCATGCATTATATGGAAGGAGTTCTTGTTTGGTATATATCTTCTTAGCAGTTCATGAATGATGTCAGGATATTTGTATACATATTTTCAGAAAACCAAGATGGTTTTCGAATTACATATACTTTCATCTCAGATGAAAAGTCAATATTGTTCTGGCTCACCAAGTATCCCCACATCCACATGGGTCTAACACCCCTCTAGTGTGGAGGTCCTAACCTTCCCACAGAAACTTCAATTCCTCCATCATGGAATCATGTAATTTAGATGAGTAAAAATGTGGCTTTGATTCATGTGTATGAAACATAAAATCTTAATAACACTTGTTTTGATGCATGAAATATTCCATAGATAATGTTACTACCTTAATTCATGAATATTTTCTTGATATGCTAGTAGTATTAATGCTCATGTATTCTTGAAACTATTAAAGAGGGATGTAATTATTCAACTCCATCGTGAAGACCTACTTCAAATATCTATAGTCATAGAGTGGAAGATAGTTTCTATCAAGATACCCATATTGATACTTCTTCATATGATTTGACATGTCTGGTAGAGTAGTATCATGTACATTGTAGAAGTCTGGCTCGATGGTGTCTTTCAACTATCTGATGCAATCTCTAACTTGTTCATTAGAAACATTAGTCTTATGAGTAGACATTGAACATACAATGAAGCACTGATATTTACATTAAAAAATGTCTTTGTTTTTGAAATAGTTTAAAAAATTATAAAATTTGGAAAAGTCGTGGACTTGTGCAGTGAACTCACCCAAGTGACTTAACTTTGGTCACTCTCCCATGTGACCTCGCATGGGTACTCTCCCAAGAAACCTCATGTACATTAGTTTATTTAAATGAATGTATTCCACAGATAGGAACCTACATACACTATGTGAATATAGTTATAACAAATTAAGCTTAAGTGGATGGTCTACAAAGAATACTAGTGTGGCAAGAGTAGCAGTACAGAAGTGTGAAGAGAATTCATTGAGATAAGAGGCTATATTTATACACATGGGAGACTCTGTGCATGGTCTTCTTGTGTTCCCTTCATACTCAATCATCTTATGGATGACCATTATAGAATACTTGTGTGAACCCCATAAAATTTAATCCCTTTACCTTAGGATCAAACCCTCTTATTTCTATTGGATCAAATCCTGAGGGGGGATTTTTTTGACACTCTATTTTATCAAATGAATGAAAATATATTATTGTAAATTGATATAAGGAGAAAATAAGAAGATAAATGAGGTATGATAATGGTATTATGTTTCAACAGAGGCCCTATGCATAGGTCTTTCCAGAACAGCATCAGTACGTAGGGTTGACCTATGAATCCAGAGGCACTATGCGGGCCCAGACGGCCGGGTCACCTAGAACCACTTTGTACAGAACACCTGTGCATTATCTCATGCTCCAGGACATCACATTAACCTATGAAATAGAACATTGTGATCCAACCACTTTTCCCATGGGACCATATTTTCCTATAAATATGACCCTGGGGCTCCTCATTTGAATGATGGAAAATCCCAATGAAACCTTGAAGCTCTGCTCGACCTATTCCATCACCTAAGCCCTCAAAAATAGTTCAAGTAGCTCTCCAAAACTCAATAAAATAAGGAATTAAGGGGGGATAGTGGAATTAAATTCCTCTAGGTTCTGAAATACAAGACACATGAGGAACCCATCCCCTCTAATTGAAAAGCACTACTAAGATAGTCCCTTCCCAAACTAGGAACCTGTGCGAGATCTTTTTGGGAAAACACGAGGAGACCCTTGGAGACTATAGAAATGTCTCTCCCATGTTTTGTTTCCCATGTGGTCTATCACCAAGAAAAATTTATCTCATAAAGGCCCACCCGTGTGAAGCCCTTACACTCTGACCAGGCCCCCCCCCCCCCCCCCCGCGTGAGAACTCCTTGACTCACCCAAGATTCACCTAGGTGGGACCTCCTTGACCTGACTAGACTTCATGTTCCTGAGCCACCCCAAAACCTATTTCAAGCCACTAATGGGTGGGATCCTATTACTTAGGATTACTCATCTGAGGGGGACTAAATTTAAGCCTCCAAAAAAGAATCTGGTCTTAAAAGACCATGGAACGAGGCACACCAGTAGGTATCATGTTCATATATGCTGTCCTTTGGTTAGAGGTGTCACTCATTTGTCCTACCAGATGGGTAGGATCCTCGAGGTACATATGAATATGAATCCCCTTGGTCATGAGGACCCTAAAACTATAGCGGTGTCAAAGATTTCCTAGTGTTGGATACTAGGTCTGGGACCATGTCCTTCACTATTTGTCTCTAAGACCAGAGACCTATGTTTCCCATTGGGGAGAGAGATAATCACACTTTCCTTTCCCTTTTAGGTGTAGTGTCTTGTTATACTCTATTTCCTAGGAACCAATCACCTAGAAATACCTCCTATAGTAATACCATGACCTTTTCATATGGGTTTTATCCATATGGGTATTTAGATGCAACTATCTAGGGTATAAGGAAGGGAGGAGGCGAAAAGATCAAAGCCTTTTTGTTTTCTCTCATAACCCCAAATTCTTCCACCAAAACAAGAAGGATTATTTGAATTTTCAGATATTACACTTCCTTTGGTTTCTCATATCTGGTCCTGAATCACATGGTCTTAGAGGTTAGAAATGATCATGACATCTTCATGGTTAGATGCATGTCTTTTCAATGAATATTTTTCCAAATCTTCCTCTCACCATCCCTGAGGGGGAATCCATAGCTGTGGGTCCTCAAATACATGTATCCAACATAATGGTGTCCTCTTATATGGTGTATGACCTGAAGTCATGCCTCATCCTTCAAATGGAAACCTCGTTAGGCACAATCCTCGATCAAACAGAACTATGTGGGCTTTGATTCCGATCTAAACGAGATACGTATGAAGCCTCTATGAGGTCCAAACCCAACACCCCAAAATCAACCCCAATTTTTATTACCACACATTCTTAATGGGGTCTTATCTAATATGGGATCCCATATCCCTTCCAAGTCCCCTGGGCCTCCTTGAAATAATCCCCACACCAAATTTTTCAAAGGCACATTCCATCTAAATATCATTATGGTATGATGTCAAACTGCACGATTTTGTCCTTATCACATGACCTTAAAAGGTATGATGTGCCTCGTTAAGTGGAACCAAACTATGTGGGTTCTGATTCATTTCACACGGATATATAGGAATCTGATCTCATGGGTTTGATCCTAACATCAGAATAACCCTCATCTCTCTAGATGATGATAAACTACAGAGCACACCACTACATGGATTAAAACCACCACCATAATAATAAAATGCAAAATAATATTTATTCCTTTCATAAAAGGGTATGATTGAGGGAGAACCTCTGATACATATAGATGATTCTAAATTCTATGCATGTTAACAATTGATTGTTAATTGAATGGTGACCTACGTCATAATTGGGAGTTAATGAATGATTCATGAACATTTATGTAATATATAAGAGTCTCAGATTAGGAAACAATTCCCCCAAAAGGGTGTGATGATCTGAACTTCCATCCTCTCAACCAATGTGATTACCTAAGTGTTTTGGGGCCAGTTTTAAACAATCACCAACCTTTGGAAAGATGTTTTGTGATCTCGAATGGGGGAACCATTTGGGTGCTTCTGGCCCCATGAATAACCCATTGGAAGTTTTTCTAAAATAATGGTAATCCTAAAATTGAATGATTGTCCAAAATTCAAACCCTTAAAAATATTTTAAAACCATAAAAAACAAAAGACCCTAAGTCTCTCAAAACCATAAAAAACCCTCAAATTTCGTAAAAATCCAAAAAAATCTAAAAATACTAAAGATTCCCAAAAAAATACCAAAAAACATAAGAACCCTAAAAAAATTAATAAAAAATTAAAGACAGAAAACACTAAAAGTAACAATTAAATTTAAAAATGCTAAAACCCTTATAAACCCCAAAAACCCAAAAACCCATCAAAATCCCTAAAAACCCTTCAAAAACCATAAAAATTGATAAAAAACCCTAAAAATCACCAAAAAAAATAAAAAATATTAAAACCTTGAAAACCCACAAGAAAACCTTAAAAACCTAAAAACACTTCAAACCCCTAAAAGCCTAAAAAATTCTAAAACCCCCAAAAACCACAAGACCCTAAAAAACCCTAAAACCCTCAAAATCCCCCAAATATCGAAAAACCATAAAAATCCTAAAAAATACCTAAACACCCCTAAAATTCATAAAACATGAGAAAACATAAATAAACTTAAGTAAAACTTAAAACCTAAAAAACACATAAAATCCCTACAAGTCCTAAAATCTCTAAAAACCTAAAAATACTAATAATACCCGAAAAACCCCGTATATAAAAAATGGTTTTAAAACCCCTAAAAACCTCTACAAACAAAAAACCCCCGAAGACCATAAAACCCAAAAAATCCTCTATAACCCAATAAAAACTATAAAAACTCATTAAACCCATAAAATCATTAAAAAACTATAAACACCATAAAACCCTAAAAAATTAAAAACCCCAAAAAACCCAAAAATAAAAAAACCCCTAAAAACCCGAAAAACCCCATAAAACCCCTCATAATCCCTAAAAACCATAAAAATCATAAAAAATATCTAAAATTCCCAAAAACATGAAAACCCAAAAAACCCTCAAAAATCATAAGAAAACCATAAAACCATAAAACACTTAAAAAATATAAAAACATAAAGAATGCTAAATGTCCTAAAAACCCTAAAAACCCTAAAACCCTCAAAATCCATAAAAAGGTTAAAATATATAAGGAATTAAAAATAGTCATGAAAGTCCCTAAAAACATAAAAACCCTAAAAATCTTGAAAAGACATAATAAAATATTAACAACATAAATAACATAACACCCCTAAAAACCTAAAAGACACTAAAAACACCAAACCACCTAAAAAGACACTAAAAACCCTAAACCCCCTAAAATCTTAAAACTATAAAAATATATAGAAAGTCTAAAAACCACTAAAACTCTACAAACTCTTTAAACCCCTAAAAACATTAAGAAATTTTAAATCATTAAGAACCAAAAAAAAACTCAAAAAGAATCCTAAAAACCCAAAAAACCTAAAATACCATAAACACCTAAAAATCCCTAAAACCCTTAAAAACAATAAAAATCCTTAAAAATAATAAAAATCCCTAAAAATATAAAAAACCATAAAACCCTGAAAATCCCTAAGAAAACCATAGAAACCAAATAACACATAAAACCCCAAAAAACCTAAAAATTATAAAATCCCTAAAAACCCTAAAAGTCTAAAAAACCTAAAGATACCTAAAACCCATTAAAAAACATAGAGAATCATAAAAACACAAAAAAACTTAAAAACCTTAAAAATCACAAAAAAAACCCAAAAACCCTAAAAAAACATTAAGAACACTAAAAAAATAAAAACCCTAAAACCATAAAAAACACTAAAGATTTATAAGATCCCTAAAAACCACTAAAAATATAAAAAAACTCAAAAACTCAAAAAAACCCCTAAACCAACAAAACCCTAAAAAACCATAAATCCCCTCAAAATCCATAAAAACCCCAAAACACATAAAAATCCTAAAAAATCCATAAAATATATAGAAATGTAAAAACCCATATAACCCTACTCCTCCCTGCCTAGGCCAATGGCTACTAGGGCTTCCTCTAAGTCCAGTAAAGGTAAAGGCATCACACATGGCAGGGGAGATTGGCCTATCAATGTGAAACCGGATGTGGAACTCATGAAGTATTGTGCAGCCTTTCTCAAGTATTATGAATCCTCTGAATGGGAGTCAGTGGAATCGGATGCTTCCCCGGGCTATGGCGCTGATGGAGATCCCTTTGGTGATGCTGATTTTGTTCCATAGTTTTCTTGCATCTTGGGATTTTGGAATTTTTTCTAGGGTTGTCAGGGCTTTGGGTGTCGGTTGCCTGACCTCGCCTCTCCCTTGTTTGTTTCTCTTTTTTCTCATCTTTTTATATTTGGGGGGTCAGGGATAGCCTGGCCTCGCACATTCCATGCCCAAAACCCCTATAAACCATGATAAAATATAAATCCTCATTAAACACCTAAAAATGTTAAAAACATTAAAATCCATAAAACCACTAAAAGTATAAAAAACCACTAAAACCCAAAAAAAAACTAACAAAACCTAAAAAACACTCAAAATCCCTAAAAACCCTAAAAACCGATAAATGTCTTTAAGAATCCCTAAAAATAATTAAAATATAAAAATTATATAAAACCAATAAAAAAATAAGAAATCATAAAAAACCTAAAAACACTTTGAAGCCTTAAAAAACCTAAAAAATGCAAAAAAACCCCTAATAAACCATAAAAACAAGAAAAACCAGAAAAAACCCTGAAAACCATAAAACCCCATAAAAACCATAAAACTAATAAAAACTCTTTAAGCCCCTAAAAATGTTAAAAAAATATAAAAACCCAAAAAAAAACCAAAAAACATTAAAAATCCTAAAAATAAAAAACCCCAAAAAACCCAAAAAACCAAAAAACCCCTAAAACCCCTCAAAATCCCTATAACCCGTAAAAACATAGAAATACTAAAAAATATCAAAAAAATCCCTAAAAATTTCCAAACCAAAACCCCCCAAAAAACTAAAATTCATTAAAAACCTAAAAAAAATTAAAACCCCTAAAAAACAAAAAACAATTAAAACCCCAAAATGACCATTAAGACCCTAAAACCCATAAAAACCATAAACCCTCTAAAAAACTTAAGAATCCTAAAAACCCATAAAACTAAAGAAAACTCTAAAAATATTTCAAACCTTAAAAATGATAAAAACTCTAAAAAACATTAAAAACTCAAAAAAACTCCAAAAACCACTACAAACTCAAAAAAAATCCATTAAACCCCTAAAATCCCTAAAAACACTAAAAACATAAAAATACTAAAATTACCTAAAAACATAAAAAACCCTAAACACTAAGAAAACCTTAAAAACATAAAAATTCATAAACCCAAAAAAAACTAAAAACCCTTACAAACCATAAAAACCTGAGAAAACACTTAAACCCTCAAAATACCTAAAAAACGTAAGAACCCATTAAAATCATAAAACTGGTAAAAACATAAAAAATCATAAAACACTAAAACCCATATGAAAACATTAGAAATATGGAAACACTTAAAATCCCAAAATAACCTAAAAAAGTTAAAAACCTGAAAACCCCTAAAAAGTCCCCAAAACACCTAAAACCACAAAAAACAATAAAAACCCTTAAAACTATTAATAACCTAATATCCCATAAAACCCTAAAACCACGTAAAACTCTAAAACCCCCTTTAGGACCTCAAAACATTAAAAAACAATAAAAAACCTTAAAAACCTAAAATTCAAAAAACCCCTACAAAACCCAAAAAACGATAAAATCCCTAAGAACTCTAAAAATCATTAAAATCACTAAAAAATTAAAACCCAAAAGGCCTAAAAATAATAAAAAAGTAAAAACCCACAAAACATGAAAAAAACTAAAGAAATTCTTTAAAAGCAAAAAACACTAAAAACCCCTAAAAAGGGTAATACCTTGAAAATTCCTAAAAATCTCTAAAACCCCTATAAACTAAAATAACTCCTAAAATCATAAAAACCTAAAAACCATTAAAAACCATAAAAACCCACTAGAAATTCTGAAACCCCTTTAAAGGCCTATGAACGTTGAAAAATACTAAAAATCATAAAATCCTAAAAACTAAAAAACCGTAAGAAAACCTAAAAACCAAGAAAAACAAAAAAATACCTAAAACCCCTAAATACCCTAAAATGCCTCAAAATACCTAAAAAAATGTAAAAACCATAAAAATCATAAAAATCACTAAAAATCCATAAAAAGTAAAAATCCATAAAACCATGAGAAACCCTAGTAAAATATTAAAAAGTTAAGATCACTTAAAACCGCTAAAATACCTATAAACTTGAGAAACCCTAAAAAAACTAAAACCCTGAAAATCTCTAAAGAAATTCAAAACCGTAATAATATTAAAGAATACCTAAAAATTCCCAAAAATATAAAAAACCATAAAACCCTAAAAAACCCTAAGAAAACCATTAAAACTGAAAAAAAATTAAACACCTAAAACCCATAAAACCCCTAAAAACAAATAAAAACAATAAAATCCCTTTAAACCCTTAAAAATTTAACAACTCTAAAATCCCTTAAAATTCATAAAAAATAAAAACCCCTAAAACCCCAAAAAAACAAAAAAACAAAAAACCCAAAAAACCCTAAACCCCTCAAAATACATAAAAACCATTCAAATTCATAAAATCCTTAAAAATCGATAAAAATTCCTAAAACATAAAAAAAACCTTAAAACCCTGAAAAAAATAAAAAAAACATTAAGAAAATAAAAACATTTAAAACCTATAAAAACATAAATAATTATAAAAACCATAAAAATCCCTAAAACCCATAAAAACCCTAAAACCCAAAAAAATACTTAAATAAAAAGAATCCTAAAAATACTAAAAAATCCCTAAATTTCATAAAAATAAAAAAACCCTAAAAAAATAGAAAAACCCAATCAAAAACCTTAAAATCCTAAAAAACATAAAACTCCATTAAAACGCTTGCAATACTAAAAATCCATAGAGGTACCTAAAATTATAAAAACCCTATATGACCATAAAACCTCTAAAAATAGTTAAAACTCTTAAAAATCATAAAAACCCACTAAAAACTCTAAAGCCGTTTAAACCCCTGAAAAAAATTAGAAACTATAAAAATCCTAAAAATCCTAAAAAATAAAAGATAAAACCTAACCCTCACCCACAAAAAACTAAAAACCCTACAAAAATTAAAACCCCATAAAACCCTAAAAATCCCCAAACACCCTAAAATCCATAAAAATCATAAAAACCCCTAACAATCCCAAACAAATAGAAAATCCTAAAAACTATAAAAAATACCTAAGAAAAACCTAAAAAACAAATAAACATTTAAACCCCTAAAAAACTAAAAAACTAAAAATCCATAAAAACCCTACAACTATAAAAACCCCTAAATGCATTAAAAACACCTAAAAACACAAAAAACTCTAAAAATACTTTAAACACTTAAAATGTGAAAAGAAATATGAAAACTAGAAATCCACAAAAACCTAAAAAACCAAAAAAACCAAAAAAAAAACCAAAAAACAAATCCCAAAAAAACCCAAAACCCCTCAAATTCCCCAAATACCATAAAAACTATAAAAGTCTTTTAGAAGCCCTAAAATCCCTAAAAACGAATAAAACCCTAAAAACCCTATGAAAAACTTATAAACCGAAAACAATGAAAACCACTAAAAACCTAAAAATGTTCAAACCCCTAAAAACCCATAAAACCATAAAAACCATAAACCCCTAAAAATACCTAAAAACCCTAAAAACTATAAAAGTCATAAAAATAACCTAAAAATACCTAAAAGAATAAAAACCCTATAAAACTTGAGAACCCTAAGAAACCCTTAAAAAATAAAAGCACTTCAAACCCCTGAAAACATAAAAATGTTAAAAACTCTAAAAAAAATAAAAACCCCTAAAAACCTTTAAAAACCCAAAAAATATAAAAAACCATAAAACCACTAAAACAATATAAACCATTTAAGCCCCAAAAAACTCTCAAAAACCTAAAAACCCCTGAAAACTCAAAAAACCCCAAAAAATCAGAAAAACTATAAAAACCCTAAAAACCATAAATTCTCAAAATCCCTAAAAACCTTTAAAATGAGTTAAAATCCAAAAAAATACCTAAAATCATGAAAAATGTAAAAAACCATAAAATCTCAAAAAACCCTAAGAAAACCTTAAAAACTATAAATAATTTAAAAACCTAAAAGTATAAAAACTCTATAACTCATAAAAGGACCCTATAACCAAAAAATTACCTGATTACTATAAAACCCCCTAAAACCTTAAAAAAACCTAAAAACCCATAAACCCCTAAAAATCACTAAATATTCTAAAAACCCTTTAAACACCTAAAATGTAAAAAACTATATACAACCTTAAAACCAGGAAAAAAATAAAAAATCCCTAAAAAACACAAAAAACCCAAAAAACCAAAAAAGCCTAAGAATCATAAAAACCCCCAAAACCATAAGAACCCAAAAAACCCATAAAAATCATAATATCCCTAAAAATCCTAAAAAAAATTAAACCCCTAAAGAACATGAAATCCATTAAAAAAACATAAAAACAAAGAAACACTTAAAACCCCTAAAAACATAAAATGTATTAGGAACCCTAAAAAATCTAAAATTCTTAAAAACCCTAAATCCCTAAAAACCAAAAAACCCTTAAAATCCTGAAAAAATCCTAAAAACATAAAAAACCCCTTAAAACTACTAAAAACTCTAATGAAACATTAAAACCATCAAAATGTCAAAAAATATAAAAATTATAAATTCTCTAAAAACAAAAAAAAATAATAAAACCCCAAAAAACACAAAACCCCAAAAAACCCCTAAAACCCCTATAAATATTAAATATCCAAAAATCCCCAAAACCCCCTAAAAATGTAAGAAACTAAAAACAACCAAAACCCCCTAATAAATCCTTAAAAACTGAAAACACTTTAAACCTCAAAAAGCATAAAAACACTAAAACCCCTAAAAACCCATAAAAACCCAAAAACCATAAAACCATAAAACTTCCTAAAACACATAAAAACCTAAAACCCCATAAAACCCTAAACCACTAAAAAATCTAAAATCCCTTTCAAAACCAAAAACATTAAACAAACTCAAACAAACCTTTAAAATAATTAAAACAAAAAAAATCACCTAAAACCAAAAAAAACCATAAAACCATAAACTGTAAAAAATCCTAAATACCGTAAAAATCCCTAAAACCCTAAAATCTATAAAAATACTAAAAAATCGCTAAATATCACTAAAAACATAAAAACCCCTAAAAACCCTAACAACAACTAATAAAACATTAAAAAAATCTAAATGATCAATCCCATAAAAACCAAAAAAACCATAATAACCCTAAAAAATCTTAAAAATACCCTAAAAACATGAAACCCCTTAAAAACCATAAAAACCCCCTAAAAAGTTGAAAAACACTAAAACCATATAAACTCCCTAATGAACCACACCCAACTATAAAAATCCATTATACCCATAAAATGTTAAAAAACTCAAAAAAAACTTTAAAACCATAAAAAACTATAAAAAACCCTAAACACTAAGAAAACCCTAAAACACCTAAAAATCCCTAAAACTCTAAAAAAATAAACATACCAAAAAGAACAAAAATCCTAAAAAACATAAAAACCCCATAAAAACCAAAAGAAATACTTAAAATTCTAAAAACACTTTAAAAACATAAAAATCCTAAACAATGATAAAAACCATAAGACACCTTAAAATCCCTAAAACCCACTAAAACCCATAAAACAATAAAACAATACAACCCTAAAACCTATAAAAACACTAAAAACCACTAAAAACTCAAAAACCCTTTAAACACATAAAAAATAAAAAATACTCTAAAATTTTTAAAAACCACAAAAAATTAAAAAAATTTATAAAACCTCATAAATCTATAAAAATCCTAATAACCCTAAATAAACATAAAATACCTATAATCCATAAAAAAGCTAAAACCCATAAATTTTCTAAAAAATACATAAAATCCCTAAAAATATTAAAGTCCCTAAGAACCATGAAAATCCCTAAGAAAATATTAAAAACCTAAAAACACTTAAAATCCCCTCAAATCTCTAAAAACTCTAGAAAACCTAGATATCCCTAAAAACAATAAAACCACTAAAACCCATAAACCACTTATAACCATAAAAAATACTAAAACCCATATATAACTAAAAACCACTAAAACTAAACAAAATCATTGAACCAATAAAAACGTTTTAAAACCATAAAAACCATAAAAACTATGAAAGAATAAAAAACCATAAAAATCCCAAAAACCATAAGAACCTTAAAAACCATAAAAAACCCAAAAACTATAAAAAACCATAGAAATAATAAAAAGACTTAAAAATCACTAAATTGTTTCAATAAAACTAAAAACAATGAAAACCCCAAAGAAAAACAAAAAAAAATTCATAAAATGCCTAAATAATATAGAAAATGTTAAACCCCCTAAAAATACTAATATAATCCCTAAAAACATTCAAAATCACTTAAAACCCAAAAAAACCTAGAAAGAATAAAAACCCTTAAGACCACTAGAAATATTATAAAACTCTAAAAAAACTGAAATTCCAAAATACTCAAAAAAACACTCACAAAACCCAACAAAACCATAAAAAACCTAAAATACCAAAAAAAACCATAAAAACAAAAGATACCCTCCAAATCCCTACAAACTCTTACACCATAAAAATCCCCATGAATCCCTAAAATCCCCAAAAAAACATAACAAACCCAAAAAAACCTTGAAAACCCATAAGGAATCCTTAAAACAAAAAAACTCTTAAAGCTCATAAAACCATAAAAATGCTAAAAACATTAATTTTTTTAACAAACTCTAAAAATAGTAAAAACCAAAAAACCCCAAAAACCTCTAAAAATACAAAAAAGAACAAAAAACCACTAAAAAACTAGAAACCCGTTGAATGCCTAAAAATGTTAAAATTATCTAAAAAATACAACCATAAAAAACTAAAAAAAACGCAACAAAATCCATAAAACCCTCAAAATCCATAAAACCATGAAGCACCATAAAAATCCTAAAAAATCCCTTTAAATTGTTAAAAATATAAAAAACCATTAAAACACTTAAAACCATAATAAAACCTTAAAAACCTAAAAACATTGAAATCCCCTTAAAACCTAAAAAACACTAAAAACATTAAAAAATACCTAAAACATTAAAAATATAAACCCATAAAGACCTTAAAAATAATAAAAATATATAAACCCTTAACCACTAAAAACTCTAAAAACACATTAAACCACTAAAATATTTAAAAACTCTAATAAACAATAATAAAACAAGAAATTTATAAAAACAATAAAAACCATAAACCCCTAAAAACTGTAAAAAGTTTAAAAACCCTAGAAAACCATAAAACCCCTCAAAATCTATAAAAACCGTGAAAATCTTTGAAAATCAATTAAAATCCTTAAAAACACAAAAAACCTAAAATTTTAAAAATCTCTAATAAAATCATAAAAAACTAAAAACATTTAAATCCCCTAAAATATGTAAAAATACTAAAACACTAAAAACCCAAAACCTCCATAAAAACCATAAAACCTATAAATCCTTAAAAAAAAATTAAACCCCATAAAGACCCTAAAAACCACTAAAAAATAAAAAAACCTTCAAACCCTTAAACACGTTAAAAACCCTAAAAACCTTAAAAACCCATAAAAACCCCAAAAAGAATACAAACCCTAAAAACCCTCAAAATCCCTAAAAACTCAAAAATCAAAAAATTCTAAAAGAGCCTAGGAATCCCTAAAAATATACAAAAAAAATAATAACCCTAAAAACCCTATGAAAATAATAAAAACCAAAAAAAATTAAAACCCCTAAAAAACATAAAAACGCTAAGAAAACCTAGAAACCCATAAAAATACCTTGAAAACCCTAAAACCCCTTAAAACCATAAAACCCGTAAAACCCTAAAAACTACTAAAAACTCTAAAAACCCTATAAAATCCATAAAAAGGTTAAAAACTATAAGAAAACATAAAAACACTAAAACATCCTAAGAAGTCTAAAAACCCAAATAACCCTAAAAAATACCCTTAAATACCTTAAACCCCTAAAAACTATCAAAACACCTAAAAACCCAAAAAACCTTGAAAAGACTAAAAATTACCTACAAATTTAAAAAACCTTGAACACCCTTAATATCCCTATTAATACCTTAAAAACCCAAAAAATACTTAAAACACATAAGAAACCTAAAAAATTCTAAAACCTAAAAAACCCTAAAATCTAGAAACCAATAAAAACATAAAAACCTATAAAACATTAAAAACATTAAAACCCCATAAACTACTAATTAAATACTATAAACTATAAAAACACGTTGAACTCCTAAAAATATTAAAAACTATAAAAACCATAAAATTTTAAAAAACTTAAAAAACCCTAAAAATCTAAAAACCATAAAAACCATTAAAATCCAAAAAATAATTAATAATACCTAAAAACATCAAAACCTCTAAAAACCATAAAAACATAAGAAAATCATTAAAACCTAAAAAAACATAAATCCCCAAAAAACCATAAAAATTAGAAAAAACCTAACAAACTCTAAAAACCCTAGCAACCCATAAAACCTCTAAAAACCAGTACAAACTAAGAAAACCATTGTAACCCCTAAAAACATTAATAAAACTAAAAAATATTAAAAACCCTAAAAAAACTAAAAAACCCTAAAACCACAAAGAAACCTTTAAACCATTAAAAATCATAAAAACCCTTAAAATCCCCAAAAAACCTAAAACCCATAAAAATCCTTGAAAACACTAAAGATTCCGAAAAACATAAAAAATCATATAACCCAAAAAACCTTAAGAAAACCATAATAAAAAAGAAAACAATTTACATACATAAAAATCATGAAATACATGAAAACCCCAAAAAAATCAAAATATCCAAAATACTCTAAAAAACATACACCCTAAAAACCCCTAAAACCCAATAAAAACCCTAAAAACTACATAAAAATATAGAACAATTTAATCCTAAAAATAGTTTAAAAACTCTAAAAAACATTTAAAATCGTAGAAAAATCAACAAAACTTTTAAAAACCAAAAAACATTAAAAATTATAATAAATCCATAAAAACCCATAAAACATAAAAAAATGTTAAAGCCCGTGAAATCCTCTAAGAAAACCTTGAAAACCAAAAAGCAATTAAAACAACTGAAAAACTATAAATGAAAAATAAACCCTAAAAACCTTAAAAACATTAAAAAATATTAAACACCATAAAACTACTAAAACCAATAAATACTCTAAAAACCCTCTAAACCTCTAAAAATTCATAAAATTTCAAGAAAAAAACATAAAAACTAAACCATAAAAAATCAAAAAATACAAAATTTCATAAAAACCCACAAACCCCTAAAAATACTCAGACTCTATAACCTAAAAAACACATAAAGTCCCTAAAAACACTAAACAACCAAAACTAATCTAAAATTCCCAAAAAATGCCTATAAAAATAAAAACCCTAAAAACCCTAAAAATCCCTAAGAAAACATTAAAAACCAAAAAAATAATTGAAAACCCTAAAAACCAAAAACAAAAATAAACCATAAAAAACACTAAAAATCCTAAAATGCCATAAAAATCCTAATAACCACTAAAAAATATATATACCATTTAAACCCCTAAAAATGTAAAAAAACTATAATAACATTGAAGCCCTAAAAAATACAAAAAAAAATCAATAAAAATCGAAAAAAACAATTAAAACCTGAAAAACCCTAAACCCCCTAAAATCCCAAAATAACCTAAACACCATAAAAATAATAAAAAATTATTAAAAATCCTTAAAAAATTTAAAGACCCTAGAATATTGAAAAAACGCTAAAAAATATTTAGAAACATTAAAAACATAATAAACTTGAAAACCCTAAAAAATTGTAACAACTCTAAAAACTATAAAACTGCTAAAAATCATAAAAACACTAAAAATCCATAAACACTTTAAAAGCCCCTAAAAATTATAAAAACCCTTTAAACACATAAAAATGTTAAAAAACTCTAAAAACCCAAAAAAACCCCTAAAAACACAAAAACCAAAAAAACCCAAAAATTCCAAAAAACCAAAATACCCCTAAAACCCTAAAATGCTTAAAAATCCTCCCAGTCCATAAAACACCAAAACAACATAAAAATCATTAAACATCCTAAAAATACAGGAAAACATAAAAACACCTAAAACCTATAAGAGAAGCTTAAAAACCTATAATAACATAAACCCCCTGAAAACCTAAAAAAACTAAAACCATAAAAAACTTTAAAAACCCTAAAACCCTTAAAAAACCCTAAAATCCATAAAATCCATTAAAATTCCTAAAGACCTTAAAAAACATAAATTACTTTAAAGATCATAAAAGACCACTAAATGTTATAAAAATACTGTAAACACCTAGAAACATTAAAAAATTATAGAGAACCTTAAAACTGTAAAAAACTCAAAAAACCTCTAAGACCCCATAAAAACAAAAAAAACATAAAAACCCTAATAAAAAATAAATTCCCTCAAAATACCTAAAACCTTTAAAAACCATAAATGTCTTGAAATTCCATAAAAATATCTAAAAATATTAAAAAAAACTCTATAAACCTAGAAACCCAAAGAAAATATAAAAAACATGAAAAAGTATAAAACCCCTAAAAAAAATGTCAAAAACCATAAAAACCATAAAACCCCCTAAAAACCATAAAAACCCAAAAAAACATAAAAACAATTAAACTGTAAAACCCCTTTAAACCCCTACAAAAGTTAACAAAATATAAAAACCCATAATTTTTTTTAAAAACTCAAAAAATAAAAAAAAAACCAAAGAGACCATAAAAACCCCAAAACCCCATAAAATCAAAAAAATCCCTAAAAATCCTAAAAACCTAATAAACACTAAAATAACATAATAATCCTAATTAATCCATAAAAACTCTAAAAATCTTGAAAAACCAAAAAAACATTAAATGCAAAAAAATCATAAAACCCCTAAAGACCCTAAAAAAACTAAAGCACCTAAAACCCTAAAAACCTTTAAATCCATAAAAAACCTAAAAACCTTAAAAACCATAAAAACTGTAAAAACCCAATAAAATATCTAATATCACATTAAACCCATAAAAATTTTAAAAACTCTAAAAAAACCTTAAACCCCATAAAATCTCAAAAAAACCTAAAAACCCAAAAAACCTAAAAAACCACTAAAAACCCAAGAAACTCTCGAATCCCAAAAAAAACCAAAAAACCCCATAGTAATAGTAAAAATCCATAAAAGTCACTTAACATGTAAAAATATATAAAAAACATGAAAAAACCATAAATAACTTAAAAACCTAAAAATACATAAAACCCCTAAATGACTAAAAACATTAAAAATCCAAAAAAACCCTAAAAACCCAAAAAAACATAAAATCCGTAAAATCCCATAAAATAATTAATATCTCTAAAAACCCATAAAACCCTAAAACCAATAAAAACAAAAATCCATTTAAGAGCATAAAACCATAACACACACTAAAAACCACAAAACCCTAAAAAACTCAAAATAAATCCTAAACACCCAAAAAAAACCACTAAAATCCATAAAATCCATAAGAAACCTCAAAATCCATAAAAACCCTAAAACCATTAAAAGAGTGAAATTAAAAAGAAATTGAAAAACCATAAAAACCCAGAAAGCCCCTAAGAAAACTTTAAAAGAATAAAAAACAGAAAACCTAAAAAAAACAAAAAAAAAACACTAGAAATGCTAAAACCCTAGAAGACCATTAAAACCCTAAAACCCAATAAAAAATCCCTAAACCAACTAAAATAATATAAAAACCCATTAAACCCTAAAAATGTTAAAAACTCTAAAAAACCTTAAATTCCCAAAAAAAAACTCAAAAGAATCATAAAACCTAAAAAACCATAAAAACCAAAAAAACAGAAAAAAAACCTCAACATCTCTAAAAATCCTAAAAATAATAAATATCCCTAAAAATACAAAAAAATCCCAAAAAATTAAAAAGAACTGAAAAAATTATATGAAAACATTAAAAAACCTAAAAACACTTAATAACCCCTAAAAAGGATAAAAAACATTAAAACCCCTTTAAACAATGAAAATATAAAAAATAATAAGACCATAAAATCCATAAATTATTAAAACCCCTAAAATCCCATAAAACCCTTTAAACTACTGAAAATTTAAACAAACTCTAAAAAACCATAAAACCCAAAAAAATTATAAAATATCACTAAAATCCAAAAAAACCCTAAAAACCAAAAATATCCTAAAAGGCTTCAAAAGTCCCTAAAAACATAGAAAATTCCTTAAAACTGTGAAAAAACCTAAAAATATCATAAAAACCTAAAAACACTTTAAACCCCTAGAAACCTAAAAACGCTATAAACCCAAAAAACCCCTAAAAACAAAATATCCCATAAAACCCCCTAAAAACCATAAAAAACCATAAAACCAATAAAACCAAAAAAAATACTAAAAACACTAAAATCATTTAAACTCCCCATATTTTTAAAGAAGTCTAAAAAACTTTAAACCCCTAAAAACTAAATAAAAACCCTGAAAACCATAAAAACTCAAAAAATCCAAAAGCACCCTAAAACCCCTATAAAACCCTAAAACACACCAAATTCCCTAAAAACCCTAAAAATACATAAAAATCCCTAAAAATCCCTAAAAATCCAAAAAAAAAGAAAACCCATAAAACACTGAAAATCCCTATGAAAATCTTAAAAACATAAAATTACTTAAAACCTCTAAAAAGCTAAAAAAGATAAAAACATGAAAAACATGTAAAACTATATAATAAATTAAAACCATAAAAATACCTAAGGAAAATAAAATACCATTAAAATCCTAAAAATCCCTAAATTTTTAGAAAACCCTAAAAACACCCAAAACACTATAAACATTTTAAAAAACAAAAAACATTTTAAACCCCTAAAACATAAAAAATTATTAAAACCCTAAATGAAAATAAAACCCTATAAAACATAAAAACCTAAATATACCTAAAAACCTTAATGTTCACAAAAATAAAAAAAATTCCAAATAATTACAAAAACATAAAAAACCCAAAAACCATGGAAAATCATATGAAATCCAAAAAAACCTAAAACACTTAAAACAACTAAAACCCCATAAAAACCATAAAAATGGTAAAAAACAAATAAAATTCTAGAAAGACCCTAAAACCTCATACCCCTAAAAACCATAAGGACCCATTAAATACTAAAAAACCTAAAACCCCATAAAACCCTAAAAATCATTAAAAACAATAAAAACCCTTTAAACACATAAAAAAATAAAAATTCAAAAAAACTATAAAACCCTAAAAAAATCAAAAAACCCCTAAAAATAATAAAAAACTCAAGAAAACTAAAAACCAAAAAAACCATTAAAACCTAAGAAACCTAAAAAACCATAAGACCCCAAAACCCTAAAAAGTAATAAATACCTAAAAATCGATAAAAATACCTAACAGCATAAAAAACCATGAAACCCTGAAAACCCTTAATAAAACCCTAAAAACATTAAAATACTTGAGACACCAAAAAAACCTAAAAATTATAAAAACCATAAAAAACATAAATCCCCAAAAACATTAAAACCCCATAAAAGCAGTAAACATCTCAGAGGGTATTACACTACATTCTAAAATCAATATGAATCATCTGAATGGGAGTCAGCTGAGTTAGATACTTCCTCTTGTTATGGGGCTGACGGGGACCCATATGGGGATGGAGATGTTGATTTGTAGCTCCTGATTATTTTTCTTATACTTTTTGGGTCTTTTGGGGTTTGGTGTCTTGGGGGGTTCATGGATTTTTGGGTATGGTCTGTTTGGCCCCACCCCACCCTTGTCTCCTTTTCTATTTATTTAATAAAATTTGACAGGCCAAGAATAGCCTTTCATCACACCTTCCTTACCCATAAAACCCTAAAACCACTAAAAACTATAGGAAACCATTACACCCCTAAAAACATTGAAAAACTAAAAAAACCTTAATGACCCTAAAAAAATCAAAAACCCCTAAAAAACCTAAATCAACCATACAAATCCTACAACCCCTAAAACCCATTAAAACCACCAAAATCACTAAAACCCAAAAAACTATAAAATTTCTAAAATTCCATAAAATTTTAAAAACCTTAAGAACCCCTTAGAAAACCATAAATCATAAAAAAAATTAAAACCCCTAAAAACCTAGAAAATGATAAAAACAAAAAAAATCACCAAACCCCTAAAAACAATCAAAATACCTAAAAACCCTAAAAAACAACAAAAATCCAAAAAAAATAATCAGAATCCATAAAAATTTAAAAACCCCTACAAAACCTGAAAAACCCTAAGAAATCCTTACAAAAATAAAATCAATTATAACCCCTAAGAAAATTAAAACATGCTAAAACCATAAAAAGATGCTAAAAGACCTGGAATACCCCCATAGCCCATAAAAACTATAAAAAATCTAAAAACAATAAAAACCCCTAAAACCAAAAAACAACAAAAAACTCTAAAAAATAATTTAATCCCTAAAAACATAAAGAATCTATAAGAACCATAAAACATAAAAAACCCTGAAAATCGTAAAAATAAAATAACCTAAAAACCCCTAAAAACCATCGAATCCCTAAAAACCCTAAAAATCATAAATTCCTAAAATGACTCAAAAAATAACCAAAACATAAAAGAATATAAAAACCCTAAAGATCCCAAAAAAACCCTTAAACACCATAAAAACTATTAAAACCACTGAAATGTTAAAAACCCCTAAGACCCATACGATCTATTAATAATAGTTATAACTCAAAAATCCATTTAAATACCTAATTTTTTTAAAAACATAGCAAGCATAAAACCCCTAAAAACTCAATAAAAACCCTAAAAACATAAGAAAACACGGAATTCCATAAAACCCTAAAAACCCCTTAAAACCTTAAAACCGCTTAAAACCTTAAAAACCCTTAAAATTTCAAAAAAATCCAAAAAAATCGCTAAAAATGTAAAATATCCTAAATATCTTGAAAAACAGTAAGAAAACCACAAAATCTAAATACACATAAAACTCATAAAACCCTAAAGACACTAAAAAGATAAAAAAACCGTAAAAATACCTAATAACCCTCAAAATCCCTAAAAACCATAAACCATAAAATCCCTAAAACATCCCTAAAACCCATAAAATTGTAAAAAACTATAAAAAAACATGAACACCCCTAAGAAAACCTTAAAAACCTAAAAACACTTAAAACCCACTAAAACCATAAAAAATTTAAAAACCATACAAAACCTAAAAAGGACCTATAAACACTAAAACCCCTAAAAACAAAAAACCAAAAAAACCCCCTAAAACCCAAAAACTCCTAAAAACCACTAAAAACCATTAAACCCCCTTAATCCCATAAAAACATATAAAAACTATAAAAAACTGTAATACCATAAACAACTAAAAATCCCTTAAAAAACACAAAACCCCTAAAAAACTATAAACCCCCTAAAAATCCCTAAAACCCCCCAAAAACATAAAAATCCTAAAAAATCCCTAAACATCCTAAAAAAAATAAAAATCCATAAAACCCATGAAAAAACCTCATAAAATATTAAAAAATAAAAAACACTTAAATACTGTAAAAATCTAAAAATACTAAAACAACTAAAAAACCCCAAAATACCCAGAAAACCCAAAAAACCCCTAAAAACCCAAAAAAGAAAAAAAATTAAATAACTATAAATCATGAAAAACATAAAAAGTACTTAAAACCTTGAAAAACCCTATGTAAACCATAAAAACCCCCTTAAAACCTTGAAAAACCTTATGTAAACCCTAAAAAACCCAAAATACCTAAAACACCCAAAACCCATAAAAATACTAGAAACCCTTAAAAATATGAAAAGACCCTAAAACCCCTAAAACCCCTAAAACCCCTAAAAACCCTAAAATATATGAAATCCCTTAAAAAGATTTAAAACCCAAAACCCTAAAAAACCTAAAAACTAATAAAAATATCAAAAAAAAGCTTTTAGACACCTAAAAAACATCATAATCCCTAAAAACCCTAAAAATGATAAAAATACTAAAATTTCCGAAATGCATAAAAACTCTTAAAAACCTAAAAACCTCATGAAATCATTTAATACCTAAAAACACATAAAGACCTTAAAAACCTAAAAATTATAAAAACCCAAAATCAAAAAACCCCCTCAAAACTCCCAAATTTCCAAAAAACACTAAAATACCATAAAAACAATAAAATAAATTAATGACCAACAAAGATGAAAAAATGATAAAATCCATGAACACCACTAAGAAAACCATAGAAACCCAAAAATAATTAAACCCCAAAGAAATAAAAAAAAACCCTAAAGCCCTTAAAAGTCCTTAAAACCCTAAAATTCTATAAAAACCATAAATCCCATAAAAACCTAAAAACCCCCCAAAACCCCTAAAAACTATAAAACACTTTACACCAATAAAAACATTAAAAAAAATCTAAAAACATTTATAACCCTAAAAAACTCTAAAAACCATAAAAACATTAAAACCCTAAAAACAAAAAAATCGTAAATACCAAAAAACCCCCTAAGAACCCTCAAAATGTAAAAAAACCCTAATATCCATAAAAATGTTAATAAACTCTAAAAATCACTAAAAACATAAAAACCTGTGAAAATCCTGAAAAAACCCAAAGGAAACTATAAAAACATAAATGTACTTTAAACCGCTAAAAATGATAAAAAACCCCAAAGCCCTAAAAACCCAAAAAACCCCTAAAAACCTAAAAAACCTAAAACACCCAAGAAGGAACTAAAAACTCTAAAAACCCTTTAGATCTACTAAAACATTAAAAAAATATAAAAAATTTAAACCCCTAAAAATCTCACAAACTCAAAAAAATTGAAAAATCCATAAAACCCTAAGAACCATAAAACCGTTGAAATCTCTAAAAACCCTATAATACCATTAAAATCATAAAAATACCTAAAATTATCTAAAAATGTATAAAACCATAAAAACCCTAAAAACTTAATAAAATATTAAAAACATAAAAACACTTAAACCCCTAAAAACCTAAAAAAATATAACAGCCCTAAAAACCCCTAGAAAACCTTAAAAACCCTTTAAACCTCTAAAAAAATTCAAAAAACCATAAAACCCAAAAAATAGAAACCTTATAAACCTAAAAACACTACACCCTAAAAATAACTAATAACCCTAAAACCCATAAAAACCCTTGATGTCTCGAAGGAACCAGTTGACTTCATCTGGATTGAAATTAGTGAAGAGCTTCGATGGAAGCATCTGGTGGTTTTCAAACCATGGGGGAATTACTATGCCTCGTGATTTACTCTTGGTCATATGGAAATGGATTGCAAGAGCATGGATGGAGTGGAGGTTAGGTTTAGAAAGGAGGTCATCCCCTTGATGGTAAGCTCAATAGGGGACATGGAGGTGAAGAATGACACCTTGCAGGATTCTCTGCTAGACGCTCGGAGGGGTGGAATGGTGGAGGAAGGGGGTTCATCCCCCCGGATGGTCATGGAAAAACAAATTCTGGTCAGGGACATCTTTACGCATTTGAAGGGTGATCTGGGACTGGGGGTGATGCCTCTTCCGAAGTGGGAGATGTCACTCCAGGTGGAGTTGGGGCCATGGTGTTGCAGCCTGATCCTACTAGGGGCATGAGCGTGACATTAAATCCATCTTGTCATGGCAGAGAGAGGATGTTTTTCCAAGTCCTCTGGTGGATGTAGGAGGTGGAGTCGAGCTGTTTGTGTTCTCGAATCGGTTCAACAGCCTAGAATATGTGGGAATTGAGAGAGGGGGTCTGGGAGGTCAGGAACTATAGAAGGTGGTGGCTGCTGATGTCCCCCTGGAGGCAGACCTGCCTTCCCCTGATGATGGTGTTTGGGCCTTGGGTGTGGAATCCCTCCTTCCCACTGCATCCCCTTTAGAGAAAGTGCATCTGGTCTCCACTGTTCCTGGACTTGGTCCGAGTGATACCCCTCAGCCCAGGCTGTAGCTTGACATTCCTCATGCTGGTAACAGGAGCTTCGAGTAGCCTGATAAGAACTCAGCCCTTGTTCTGTTCGAGAAGTTGACTCCCTGTGTTGAATTGTCTGACCTGATTATGATGGACTAATTGGAAATCCATCTTGAGAATCACATATATGACATCTTTCATAAGCTGTATCTGCAGCCAGTGATCTTTCTTGGAGATGAGAATGATGAGAACATCTGGCTAGGATAAATCCAGGGGACCATGGTGACCATATGTATGCCAGCATGAACAGGATCAAGAGGTCACAGGAGAAGATGGGCCTCTCTGACTCATCTGGCAGTAATCCGAAAAGAAGGTCGTAGTCTGATCCTGAATGTAGTAAGAAAGGTGACATGGCTGCACCTGTTGTTGCTGCTCATAGGAAGGTCAACATGAAGAGTTATCCTCTAGTGAAACGGAGGGCTAGGAGGGACTACTCCTCCCTACCTTGGCCAATAGCATTGGGGCCTCCTCCAAGTTCAGTAAAGGTAACAGAGGCGCACAAGGCAGGGAAGATCGGACTACCAAAGTGAAGCTGGATATGAAACTTAAGAATTATTGTGAAGCCTTTATCAAGCAATATGAATCTTCTGAATGGAAGTCGATGGACTCAGATGTGTCCTTGGGCTATGGTGCAGATAGGGACCCCTTTGGGGATGCTTATTTTGTTCTGTAGCTACCTCTCCTTTTTCTCCTTGGGCCTTTTGGAATTTTGTTTCTGTGGGGGTTATTGGGGTTTTGGGTGTAGTGCTTTTGACCCGAACGCTCCCTTGGTTGTTTTTGTTTCTCTTTTTTAATATATTTGGGGGGCTAGGAATAGCCTTTCCTCGCATCTTCCTTGCCCCTAAAAACATAAAATAAAACTATAATAAAAATGAAAAACCCTTAGGAAACAATAAAAACATAAAGACACAAAAACCCAAAAAAAACCAAAAAATACTAAAAAAATCCTAAAAGACCATAAAAAACTAATAATCATAAAATCTACAAAAACCATCAAAAACCATAAAATCCCATAAAACTCTAAAAAACCACTAAAACAGTAAATATCATTTAAACGCCTAAAAATATTTTAAAACTCTAAAAAACCACAAAACCTACAGAAAACTAAAAAAATTACTAAACCCCAAAAAAACCAAAAACCCAATCAAAACACTAGGAAACTCTAAAACATCAATATCCCTAAACCCCTAAAAACCATAAAAATAATAAAAACCGCTAAAAATCCCTAAAAACATAAAACCCCTAAAATCCCTAAAAACAATATGAAAACCTTAAAAACATTAAAAATCATAAACCCCTAAAAACCTAAATTCACTAGAAACCCAAAAAACCCATTAAAACCGTAAAACCCTAGAAATTCTGAAAATCACTAAAATGCATAAAAATCCTAAAAATTTTCAAAAAGCCCCTAACTATTTAAAACTCCCTAAAAACATAAAACCCTAAAGAAAACCTCAAAACATAAAAATACAAAAAGAATCTAAAAACCTAAAAATTCACAAAACCCTAAAAATAAATGGAGAACCCTAAATCCCCTAAAATCCAAGAACCCCATAAAACATTGAAAACCCTAAAAAGAAGTAAAAAATCTAAAGACCCACTAAAAACATTAAAAACCCTTTAATCTCCTAAAAACATTTAGAGTCTCTAAAAAACATTTAAACACCTAAAAAACTAAAAAACAATAAAATTCTAAAAAACCATAAAAACCCTAAACAACCCTATAACCCCTCAAAATCCAAAAAAAAAACCATTACAAATATAAAAAAATAAATATCCTAAAAAAATTTAAAAATCCATAGAGTTGTACAAAAATCCTAAGAAACAAGAAAACCCCTAGTAATTCCTTAAACCCTCAAGACACTTAAAACGAAAAAAACCAAAAAACACTAAAAACTCTAAAAACCCCAAAAAAATAATAAAAACAGTAAAAACCTTAAAAAACCTGAAAACCAAATAAAAACCCTAAAAACCACTAAAAACTCTAAAACCCATTGAAAACTCTATAAATTTTAAAAACTATAAAAACCTTAAAAACTCTAAAAAACTAAAAAAACCAAAAAAAACCATAAAAACCATAAATTCCAAAAGAAAACCTGAAAACCCTTCAAAATCATTAAAAACCTTAAAACCATAACAATCAAAAAAATCTCTAAAAATACATAAAAACATAATAAAACCAAAAAGCTCTGAAAAAACCTAGGAAAACCTTAAAAATCTAAAAATTCCTAAAAAATGAAAATTGATAAAAAAAACCCAAAAAAACATTTAAAAATACCCTAAATCCCTAAAAATACATGAAACACTAAAAATCCATCAAACCTTAAAAATCCTTAAAATGTGAAAACACCTAAAACCCCTTAATAAAACCATAACAACCTAAAACACTTAAAACCATAAAAAATAAAACAAATGATAAAAACCCTACATACCCTAAAACACCTTAAAAACCATAAACCCCCTAAAAACCATAAAACCCCTAAAAAAATTAAAACCTTAAAACCACATAAAAACCATAAGAACCCAATAAAAACTATAAAAACCTATTAATACCTTGAAAATGTTAAAAAAGGTGAAAAACCTTAAAAAATAAATAAAAAACCCAGAAAACCCAAAAAATCTATAAAAAAACCATAAACACCCCCAAACCTCTCAAATT
This sequence comes from Viscum album, assembly GCA_963277665.1. NCBI lineage: Eukaryota > Viridiplantae > Streptophyta > Magnoliopsida > Santalales > Viscaceae > Viscum > Viscum album. Next base: position 760,077,263 of record OY728160.1, read on the forward strand.
CGTTAAAAACGATAAAACCCAAAAAAATTACTAAAAATCACTTAAAATCCATAAAAATTCAAAAAAACCTAAAAAACAAGAACATAGCTAAGAAAAGTGTAAAAAAATAAAAACACATAAAACAACTAAAACCCTAAATAATATGAAAATCCATAAAAACCCTAAAACCTAAAAAACCGTGAAATGAATTAAAAATAATAAAAACCCCATAAAAACATAAAAACTAACTACAAATTATATAAAACCTATTAAACCCCTATAAACATTAATAAACTCTAAAAACCATAAACCCATAAAAAACTCAAAAAACCCATAAAACCCCAAAAACCCCTAAAAACCATAAACAACCCTAAAACCCTAAAAATATCTAAAAACCATAAAAACCATAAAAAAACCAAAAAAGTCTCTAAAAATCCCCAAAAGCATAAAAAAAACTAAAAGACCAAAACCTTCATAAGAAAACATTAGAAAATAAATACACTTAAAACCCCTAAAAATCTAAATGTATAAAATCCCTAAAAAAAACTAAAACCACTAAAAACCCTAAATCCCTTCAAAATCCTTAAACCCCTAAAAAAAATAAAAATTATAAAAAATCCATAAAAGTCCCTAAAAATGTAAAAACTCTAAAAATAATAAAAAAACCAATATATAATATTATAAAACTAAAAATGTATAAAACCCATAAAAACCTAAATATTTAGGAAAACCATAAAAAAAGACAGTAAAAAGACCCTAAAAACCTTATAACTCTTATGAATCATAAAAGAACCTAAAAACCTTCAAAACCCCCCAAAAAAACTAGAAAACCCCAAAACCCCTCTAAAAGAATATAAATCCTCCAAAAACCTCAAAAAGACTTAATAAACTCTAAAAATCCTAAAAAATCCTAGAAAAGACTCCAAAAAATCCTAAAAACTGAAAAAAGCATAAAGTACTCAAAATCCCTAAAAACCATAAAAAACATAAATATCTAAAAAAACTCCTAAAAATCCCTAAAAACATAAAAAACTCTAAAAACACTGAAAACCCCTAAGTAAAATTAGAAATCCTCAAACACTTAAAACCCCAAGAAAAACTAAAAAATTAAAAAAACCCCAAAACCCCAAAACCAAAAAACCCTAGAAACACCAAAAAACAATTAAAACCCCTAAAAAAATTTGAAAACCATAAAACCCATAAAACATTAAAAAATAAAAACACTAAAACCCTTTTAAACCCATAAAATTTAAAAAAAACTCTAAAAACCATCAAACCCTAAAAAACTCCAAAAACCCCAAAAAATAATAAAAACCCTAAAAATAATAAAGACCCATAAAATCCCTATGAAACCATAATAATCCTTTAAATAGACAAAAAATCCCTAGAAAATACAAAACCATGAAAAACCTAAAAAACGACAGAAAGCCTTAAAAACTTCAAAAGACTTTAAACCCCTAAAAACCTAGAAAATCTAAAAAAACTATAAAACCAAAAAACACCTAAAAATCATAAAAACACTCAAAATATCTAAATGACATGAAAAGAATAAAAATAAAACATGATCTCTAAAATAAATAAAAAATATGAAAACCAAAAAAAAATTAAAAACCCATAAGAAAAGCTTAAAACCCTAAAAACAATTAAAACACCTAAAAATACTAAAAACACCTGAAACCCCTAAAAATACCTAAAAAGTAATAAAAAAGTTAAACCCCTTAAATTACATATATAAAGCTTTACACCCCATTGGGAGATGGTGGCGCACTCTCCTGGACCTCTCTCCCGATCGGCTCTTCTTCAAGGGTTTCTCCTGGCTTCCGATTGGGGTTTCGATGCTAGATCTTCTTTCTTTCCTGTATGTGGATGGCGATCCCGGAATCTGGGTTCATTGGATGCGCTCTCTAGCTACAAGGCGGTGGTAGGTTCCTATCTTCGGTGGCTTCTTCTTTCCGGAGCGGTGACTTTTGAGTCTTCGGCTTCAGATCCAATCAAGGTATGCCTTTTCTTGTGGCAGATCATTGGTGATGAGTTTCGCTCGAGAGTCTCCAGTGCGATCTGGTGTTGGATCTCGGTTCTCAGGAGGAAGGCTTCAAGGATGGTTGCGATTTCTTGGGTGCATGGATTTGGGACTCCCACAGATGGGTTAACGGTTGAAAGGGTCTCAGCGGCAGACAAGGTCTCTTCGGTAGTGGGAGTTTTCCGGTGCTTCGGTTGCTACAGTGACTGGTCTCGGCATAGGATTTTCAGCGGAAGATGGTGGTTTCAGAATTGGTTTGTGAAAAGGATGCATCTCGGGTGGATCTATGATGGAAGAATGTGCTCGGCGATTGATGCTGCGGGAGCTTCCGATTATCAGCTTTGGTTCTGTTCTGTGGATGCTTTCTTGTTATTGACTCAAATATGGAGACGCGGAGTCATCCTCAGCTGGTTCTGGTGTCTTCGGCCCATGGTTCGGCGACCTATGGCTTGGCGGTGTGTGGCACCTTCGAAGAAGATGGTTCAGATCATTCATGATCTGGTCGAATGTTGCAGTTTCAAAAAAAATCTACCCTCTTGTGGTGGATTGATGTTGTTGCAGGTATGCTCTACACTTGGAATTTTTGGTCTTGTTTGATTTTCTAGTTTGTGGTGATGTCTGGTCTGGGTGTGATCCTTGGTGAGCTGCAGTTTTTGATTTTGAGGAAATGTGTTTGTCTGAGAATGATGTGTATTAGTGGCTGTTGGAATGCTACTTGGATGGGAGGTGATGTTTTTGGCATGGTGCTGATGGTTTATTATGTTTCTTGTTGTGGTTGTGGTGACTGGATGACTTGCTGCTGGTCCTATCTGATGGGATGGTTGAATGATGAGGCTGCTCTCCCATATAGTGTGTCATTGACTCGAACACCCACCGTTGCTCTGGCCGCCCTTCCCAATGTATCGGACCCTAGTTTTCTCTGGTATGATGGTGTTTGTGGAGGCTTTTGGATGGTGCTGGTGGTAGTGTTCAGGGTCAGGGGCATATCGCGGTGGAGTCGAATTGATGACTTCTGGTTGTTGGTTGCTATTTTCTGGGGGATGATGATGGATGTTGTGGTCTGCGGTTTCTGTTGTGGTTTGATGCTGCAGGTTGTGATTGGTAGTGATGTTGGAACTGGTGTTGTTGGTTGATGGGGATGGTCGAATTGGATGTGATGTTTCTGCTGCAAGGATATGATGTTTGGTATTGGTGCTCGATGCTGGTGTTGGATGGACAGGATGTGAGGACGCTGCGAGGGCGGTTCAGATTGGATGTGTTGTCTCTACTGCTTGGCTGGGTATTGGTGTTGGATGCTGGTGTTGGCTGGATAAGATGTGTGGGCGCTTCTATTGTGTTTTGTTTTGTGTCTTTTATCTGTTTTTTATTTTCTTTTTTGGGTCTTTTTCTGTAAAGGGTTTTTGGTTGTGGGTCGTTTGACCCCTCCCCTCCCTTGTCTACTGTGTCTTTTTACTTCTTAATAAATTGGGGGGGGGGGGGTCGGGAATAGCCCAACCCTCGCATCTTCCTTTACCTAAATTACATAAAACCCCTAAATTTTTTAAAACCGTATAATCAATAGAAACTTAAAAAACCCTATATACACCGAAAAATATAAAAGAACCCTAAAAAAACCATAAAACCACAAAAAATAAAAAAACAAGACAGATTCAAAAAAACACATAACCCCTAAAGAACCAAAAACTCTAAAACCCCAAAAAAATCCATAAAGTCCATAAAAATATAAAAATAAAAAAAACTAAAAATACATAAAAACATAAAAAAACACTAAAACCCATGAAATCCCCAATAAAATACTTAAAAAACTAAAAAAACATAGAACACTTAAAACCCCAAAAAACTCTAAAAACCCTAAATATCCTTAAAACCCCTAAAATACTCAAAAAACCACAAAATACCTCTAAACCATAAAAAAAATAAAAAATCATAATAATCCCCTAAAAATCCCTAAAAACGTAAAAACATAAAAACCCTAAAACACTAAGAAAATATTAGAGACCTAAAACTTGTAAAACCCCTAAAAAATCCAAAAAACACTAAAACCCTGAAACCACTAAAACACCCTAAAAATCCTAAAAAACATAAAAATCCCAAAAACCATAAAAACACATATTAACCTTAAAAATCAATTAAAAATAAAAAACCCCAATATTCACTAAAAACATTAAATACTCATAAAAACATAGAAACCCCAAAAAAACTCAAAAACCCCTTAAACCCCAAAAATTATAACCCATAAAACTCTAAAAACCCCTAAAACATTCAAAATCCCTAAAAATAGAAAAATCTATAAAAATCCTAAACAAGCCTTAAAAATCCCTAAAAAAGAGAAAACCCTAAAAACCATTAAAACCCCTAATAAAAACATAAAACCTAAAAACATTTAAAACCCAGAAAAAAAATTAAAAAATTCTAAAAACCCTAAAACCCCCCAAACCCTCAATACCCAAAAAACCCTAAAAAAAGTAAAAATAATAAAAATCCCTATAAATGTAAAAAATCTTAAAAACACAAATAATCCCTATGAAAATCATAAAAACCTAAAACACATAATAAACATAAAAATCCAAAAATAAGGTAAATAACCCTAAAAGACCATAAAAATAATAAAAACACCCAAAAACCATAAAAACATCTAAATCCCTTAAAAAAATAAAAAATTTCATGAAAACCCTAACCCCACAAAAAAATAAAATATAAATACTCTTTAAACCCCCATGTTTTTTTAAAAAAATTATAAAAACCCAAAAACCCTAAAAAATCACTAAACACCCTAAAAATCCCTAAAAACTATAAAAACCTAAAAAATACTATAAAATCACTAAAAACAAAAAAAACGTAAAACCTTAAAAACCAGGAAAACCCTAAAAACTATAAAAAACTAAAAACACTTATAACCTCTAAAAATCATAAAAATTATAAAAACACTAAAAACCCATAAAATACCCTAAAACCAAAAAAACCTAAAAACCAAAAAAAATCCTATAAAATCATAAATCCTACTAAAATCTGTAAAACCCATTTAAACCACTAATTTTATTAAAAAACTATAAAAATCATAAAACTCTTGAAATTTAAAAAAACCTTAAAAACAAAAGAAACCATAAAACCCCAAAATACCCAAAATACCTCAAAAAACCTAAAAACCCTTAAATACCAAAAAAACATAAAATAATCTAAAAAACTCTAGAAAAAAAACACTAAATTCCCTAAAAAATCTAAGAGATTTTAAACAACATAAAAACACATAAAACCCCTAAATAATATTAAAAAGTGAAAAACAAAAAAATTCCCTCAAAATATCTAGAAACCTAAAAAACCATAAAAATACTAAAAGATCATAAAAATCCCTAAAAATTTATAAAAAAGAAAATACATGAAAAATCATACGAAAACCTTAAAAAGATGAAAAAACATCAACCCCATAAAAATATAAAAAATAATGAGAACCTTAAATAACACTAGAAAGACCCTAAACCCCTTAAAAACATTAAATGTTGCTAAAATTTATAAAAACCCAAAAAACAATTATAAACCCTCAAAATAGATAAAAACTATAAAATCCCTTTAGACCCCTAATAACGTTAAAAAAATTCTAAATACCCACAAATAGCATAAGAACTCATAAAACCCTAAAAAAACCAAAAACACATAACGACACTAAAACTCCAACCCCCTAAAACCCCTCAAAATCACTAAAATCCATAAAAAACCATAAAACTCCAATAAAATGACAAAAACTCCTTAAAACATAAAATATAAAAAAAACCATGAAAAAAATAAGAAACCATTATAACCCCAAAAACAATTTAATCCCCCAAAAGCCCAAAAAATGATAAAAACCCTAAAAATCCTAAAATCCTTAAAAACCCGTTAAAGCATTCAAAAAATCATAAAACCCATAAAACCATAAATAAGAACTAAAAACTCAAAAATCCTTTGAAACCCTAAAAATGTTAAAAAACTATATAAAACCTATAAACCCCTAAAAATTAAAAGAAATACCTAAAACCCCAAAATATCATAAAACCCTAAAAACACTAAAACCCCAAAAAACATCTAAATCCCTAAAATTCATAAAACTATAAAAATCATTTAAAATACATAAAAATCCCTAAAAACCTAAGAAACACAAAATTACATAAATGACTTGAAAATCCCTAATAAAAAATTAAAAACAATTAAACACATGAAAACCAAGAAAACATAAACACTAATAACCTTAAAAAACATAAAACCCCAAAAAACCATCAAACTATCAAAATCCATTAGACCCCCTCAAAAACCATAGAAACAATTAAATATTACAAAAAAATACCTAAAGATGTTATAAAACCACCAAATCCTAAAAAATCATAAGAAAACCTTCAAAATCTAAAAGCCTTTCAATCCTCTAAATACTTAAAAATTGATAAAAACTGTTAAAATACATAAAAAACCTAAAACCCCATAAAACCCCATAAAATACAATAATACCCTTACAAAACTTAAAAACCATAAAAACCATAAACACAAAAAACCAAAAAAAACTATAAACCCCTTTAAAAATGAAAAAACATTAAAAAACCTTAAAAACAATAAAAAAATTAAAAACATTAAAACCCTAAAAAAAACTCAAATAACCCCTAAAGGCCCTAAAAACCCACAAATTTCCTAAAAACCCAAAAAACAAAAAAAACCCTTAAAATCCCTAAAAACCTTAAAATCCCCTAAAATCCTACAAAACCTTAAAATTCCTAAAAAATTTAAAAACACCTAAAACCCATGAAAACCCCTAAGAAAACCATAACAACCTAAAAACACTTAAAAACCATAAAAATATAAAAAGCGCTTAAAACCCTTAAAAACCCAAAAAACCCCTATATACCGTAAAAACCCCAAAAACCGTAAAACCCAAAAAACTAAATAAAACCTAAAACCACAAAAAACTCCAATAACCCATTAAATCCCTAAAATGTTTAAAAACCCAAAAACAATTAAAAACACTAAAAAAATAAAAACCCTAAAATCCTAAAAATAAAAAAACCTCAAATCCCTAAAAACCCTAAAAACAGAAACAGTCCTAAAAAATCCATAAAAATCCCAAAAAATCTTGAAAACCACAAAAACCGTGAAAAAACCAAAGAAACCCTGAAAAATCTTAAAAAACATAAATCCCATAAAAATGCTAAAAAAGAAAAAAATCATAAGAATTAAAAAACTTTATAACCCCTAATAATCCCTACCAATCCTGAAAACCCTAAAAATAAAAAAAACAGTCAAAATATATAAAACTGTAAAAAACCCTAAAAACCTAGAGATCTCTAAGAAAACCTTTAAACCCTAAAACACTCAAACCCCTGAAAACCTGAATGATTTTTAGAAACCCTAAAAACCCTATAAGAACATAAATATCTACAACCCCTAAAAACCATAAAACCTAGAAAAACATTAAAACCCCATAAAACCCTAAAGACTATTTAAAAATCTTAAAATAATTTAAACCCTTAATTGGTTTAAAAAACACTATAAAAATCATTAAAACCCTAAAAACTTAAAACTAACACTAAAAACCCTGAAAAAAATAAAAAACCTTAATAACCCTTACACCCTAAAACCCTATAAAAACCCAGAAAATAACTAAAAAAACTAAAAGGCCATAAAAATTATAAATTCCCGAAAAATCACTAGAAAGGAGAAAAATTGTTAAGAGCATAAAAACCCTAACAAAACCTAAAAAACCTAAAAAAAATAAAACCCATAAAAACTTAAGAAACAGTTAAAACCATTAAAACCCTTAAAATATACTAAAAACACAAAAGAACCCTTAAAAAATAAAAACAAAAAAAACCTAAAAAACCCTAAAAACCCATAAAACCTAAAAAGAACATAAATCTCTAAAAAACAAATAAACCACTCAAAATGTTAAAAATCCCCAAAAACCCATTAATCCCAAAATAAATTTAAAATACCCCAAAACCCCAAAACCGCATAAAATACATTAAAATACTAAAAAGAACCCTACAAACCCCAAAATCCTTAAAACCCCTAAAAATGAAAAAAATCCACAAAAGGTAAAAAACCCAAAAAAACCATGAAAACACCTAAGAAAAATATAAAAAACTAAAACAACGAAAACAACTAAAAACATAAAAACATTAAAATACAAAAAAAACCATATGAACCCTCTAGATCCCTAGAAACCCATAAAAATCCTAAAAAACACTAAAAATCACTAAAATATAAAAAAAACCCCTAAAAACCATTAAAATGCTAAGTAAACCTTAAAGACCTAAAATCACTTAAAACCCCCAAAATTCCCTAAAAATTGTTAGAATTCATAAAACCCTTAATTGATATATAAAAACTCTAAAACACCTTTAAACCCCTAAAGATGTTAAACGACTCTAAAAAACATTAAAAATATAAAAAACTCAAAAAAAACTTAAAAACCATAAAAAATCTAAAAAACCTTAAAAACCATAACAAACACAAAAAAATCAAAAAAAATCAATAAAAATAATAAAAACCCCAAAACCCCTAAATACCCCTAAAAACCCCCAAAATCCTTTAAACCCTAAAAACTATAAAACTCCAAAAAAAGAAAAAAAATATGTAAAAACCTAAAAAACCCCTAAAAACCCCTGAAAACCCCAAAGAATGCATTAAAACCTACAAAAACATAAAACCCATAAAAACCCAAAAAATAGTAAAACCCCTTAAAAACCCAAAAAAATATTAAAAGCTCTTAAACACATCTCTAAATCCCTTAAAATCATAAAAGTCATAAAAATACTTAAAATCCCTAAAGACATAAAAAACAAAAAACCCTAAATAAATATGAAAAAATTAAAAACTAAGAACACTTTAAAACCCAAAAAATGCTAAAAAATGATAAGAACCCAAAACACCACTAAAAACACTAAAAAAGGTAAAAACCATAAAAACCTGCAGAAACATTAAAAAAACCTAAAAACCCAAAAAACCCTATAAATACACTAAAAAATCTACCAACCTTTAAACCCCTAAAAATGTTAATAAATCTAAAAAAATAAAAAAACCTAAACTCTCAAAAAAATCCATGAAACCAAAAAACAAAATAAAATCCTGAAACCCTAAAAATCCTTAAAACCATCTAAATTCAAAAAAATCCAAAAAAGATTAAAAATAAAAAAAACCCAAAATTATTCTAAAAATATGAAAAACCCAAAAAAAATAAAGAAATCATTGAAAACATATAACATATAAGACACTTAAAAACCTAAAAAACATTTAAACCCCTAAAAACCCTAGACCCCAAAAAAGCACCAAAAATTCATCAAAATCCTTGAAACCCTAAAAACCTAAAAATCAAAAAACTCCTAAAATCTATAAAAATTTAACAAATAATAAAAACATTGAAAAACATGAAGGAAAACATAAAGCCAAAAAATATTTAAAACCCCTAAAAAATGCTAGAAACCCTAAAAACCCTGAAAAACCCTAAAACCATAAAAAAATGCTAAAATCCATAAATACACATTAAAAAATTAAAAAAACCCAAAACCCATAAAACCATAAACACCAACTAAAAACTCTAAAAATTCATAAAAACCCAAAAAACATTAAAAAAATCTAAAAAACTAAAAACCACTAAAACTCAAAAAAAACCCTAAAACCCCCAAAAAATCCATCAAATCCAAAAAAACCCCTTGGAAACCCCCAAACCCTCAAAATCATTAAAATCCCTAAAACCCATTAAAAATCCCAAAAATGCACTAAACCCCTCTAAAAATGTAAAAATCCTAAAAACCATAAAAATACATAAGAAATCCATGAAAACCTTAAAATATATTAAAACCCCCAAAAATAAATTTTTTTTAAAAATACTAAAACACCATAAAGACCCAAAATGCTGTTGCTGATGCTCTAGCCAACAAAGGTGGCTGATGCACTAAACCCCTCAATTTACTCTATGGGATTGATTTTATAGCTACTCATGCCTATCGTCAAGCAAATGCCGTTGCTGAGGCTCTAGCCAACAAAGGTGTTCATCAAAGCATGACTTGGATGGACTCTATCCCCCCTGATTTATTTCATCTTTTGGATAGAGATTGTAAAAAAATCCCTTCTTTTCGCTTCTTGTAATCTCTCTTTTGTTTCAATAAATTTTTGCTTTGGTCTTTTACCAAAGCTTCACCTTTAAAAAAAATACAAAACCCCTAAAAACCACTGAAAACACTAAAAACCATTTAAACACCTTAAAATGTTTAAACACTATAAAAAACCTTAATACCCTTAAAACTGAAAAAACTATAAAATCCAAAAAAAACATAAACATCTAATAAACCGTTAAAACACTAAAAATTCCTAAATACCCTAAAATAAAATAAAAATATGAAAAATACTTCAAAATCCATGAAAACATAGAAAACCCTAAAAACCCAATAAAAATAAGAAAAAAAATAAAAACAATTAAATCCCCTAAAAACATTAAAAACATTAAATACACTTAAAAGGATAAAAACACTAAGACCCTTAAAACCCTTAAAACACAAAAAATCAAATAAACCCTAAAACCCCAAAAAACTTAAACCCATTAAAATACATAAAACCCTAAGAAACCCATAAAATTCGTAAAATTTCCATAAAAATCCCAAAAAAAGTAAAAAATACAAAAACCCTAAAAACCCTTAAGAATTCATTAGACACCAAAAACACAAAAAATGCATAAAACGGTGATAAAGCATAAAAAATACTAAAAAACCTAAAAACCCTAAAATCCAAAAATACCCTAAAAACCATAAAATGCCTAAAACCTTCAAAACCCCCAAACCCAAAAACCAAAAACCACTAAAAACTAAAAAAACATTTAAACCCCTAAAATCATTAAAAAAATCTAAAAAGCCCCAGAAACTATACAAACTAAATGATCCAAACAAACTAAAGAGACCATAAAAACCTAAAAGAACCATGAAAACCCTAAAAACCATAAAAATAATTAAAACTGTCAAAATCCATAAAACCCAAAAAATATAAAAATTCCCTAAAAATATAAAAACTAAAAAAAAGCTTGACAACCCTTAGAAAACATTAAAACCTAAAAACACATAACACCCACAAAAACCAAAAAAAGATAAAAACCCTAAAACTACTAATAAACCCTAAAAACAATCAAAATCACTAGAAAAATAACCTAAAAAGTCTTAAATATCCATAAAAAGGTAAAAAGCCTAAAAACCCTGAAAACCCCAATGGAAGCCTTAAAAACCTAAAACACTTAAATTTCCAAAAAAACATAAAATGATAAAATCCCTAAAAGGGCCCTAAAAGACCTACAAAACCCTAAAGAACTATAAAACCCCTAAAAACATAAAAACTTATAAACCTATAAAAACACTAAAATAACTAAAAAATCTAAAACAATTTAATACCCTAAAATGTTAAAAAACTATAAAAACCATAAAAACTCAAAAAATATTAAAAAATAAAAAACCATAAAATCCAAAAAACCCTAAAATCCACTTAAACCCCTCAAAATCCCTAAAAACCTAAAAATACTAAAAATCCTAAAATGAACCAAGAAACCAAAAAAACCTAAAAAAATCAGAAAACATACAAACCATAAGAAAAACATAAAAATCTAAAAAACATAAAACCTATAAAAACCTAAAAAATACTAAAAACCCTAAATAATATTAAAAACCCTAAAACCTCCTAAAATCATTACAACCCCAAAAAACCTTAAAATAACTAAAAATACAGAAAACCCCAAAAAATCAACTAAAATATCTAAAAACCCATTGAACCCCTAAAAATTATAAATAAATATAGACACCATAACAACCCTAAAAACTCAATAAAACTACGAAAACCAAGAAAAACCTAAACCCTTAAAAACCATAATACCCCTAAAAAACCTATAAAACCATAGGATTCCTTAAAATCCCTAGAAATTATTAAAAATGTAAAAAACCATAAAACCCTGAAAAACAATGAGAAAATATTTCAACCTAAAAACACTTAAGACCCCTAAAAATATACAAATTATAAAAAGATAAAAATCCTAAAAAGCCTCAAAATCCCTAAAACCCCTAAAAACCATATAAAACCAAAAAACCCCCCTAAAAATCCCTAAAAATGTAAAAAAACCTAAATCCCAAAAAACATAAGAAAACCTTAAAAACATAAAAACCAAAAAAAATAAAACCCCAAAACCATAAAAAATGCTAATACCCTAAATAAGGTTCCATAAACCCTAAACCCCCGAAAACCATAAAAACCCTCAAAACCCTTAAAAACCCTAAAAACCCATAAAAACCCAAATACCCACTAAAATTATTTATAAACCCTTAAACCCATGAAAACATTTAAAAAAATAAAAAAAACATTAAAAACCATAAAAAACATTAAAAACCTTAAAAACCTAATAAACATAAAAACCCGAAAACGCTAAAAACATAAAATCCCTCAAAATCCAAAAAAAAACCCAAAAGCTTAAAAATCCTAAAACCCCTAAAAATCCCTAAAAACATAAAGAATTATTAAACCCTGAAAAATATTTATAAAAGACTAAAAACTAGAAAACACTTAAAAACCCTAAAAAACCTAAAAATCACTAAAAACCCTCAAAATCTCAAGGAACCTAAAAAGCATAAAAATCATTACAAAATCCTAATAAATCTCTAAAAATAGAAAATTCCTTAATTAGATGAAATTAAATATGTAAACAGAAAAAAACTAAAAACACATAGAACCCAAAAAATCCCTAAAAATGTTAAAAACCCTTAAAAACACTAAAAGACCCAAAATATCCAAAAAAATAAAAATCATAAGATCCCATAAAAACCTTAAAAACCCTAAACCAATAAAAACCCTAAAAAATTAATAAATGCTCTAAAAACACATTAATCCCCTAAAAACATTAAAAAACTCTAGAAAAAATTTTAAAAACAAAAATGAAACTAAAAATATATAAAATACCCAACAGAAGATTTTTTTTTGTAAAAACACTCTAATCCTTAAAAATCCCTAAAAACCCATAAAAAATTAAAATTCTAAAAATCCGTAAAATGTTAAAACCAAAAAAAACTCAAAAAACGTTATGAAATCCATAAAAACCTAAAAATTCTTAAAACCCCTAAAAACTCAAAAATGCTCAAAAACCAAAAATAAAAAAAATCCAAAGAACCATCAAAACCGCCAAAATCCAAAAAAAACCCAAAAAACCATAAAAATCCTAAAAAAGTCATAAAAATACCAGAAAATATAAAAAAATTTATAAAATCCATGAAAAAACCTATAAAAACCATGAAAACCCAAAAAAATTAAAACCAATAAAAAACCTAAAAAATTCTCGAAAACCTAAAAACCATTTAAAGACCATTAAAACCCCCAAAAATATTTGAAAACTATAAAGACCGCAAAACCTAAAAAATCCTAAAACTAATTGAAAACTATAAAAACACATTAAAACCCTAAAACGTTAAAAATATGATAACCTTAAGCCTAAAAAACTAAAAAACCCCGAAACTCCCAAATAACTAGAAAAATCTAAAAAACCATAAAAACCCCTAAAACCACTCAAAATCAATAAAATCACTAAAAAATCATAAAAATTATAAATATCCATAAAAATCACTAAAATTTTAAAAAATTCCCATAAAACCCATAAAACCCTTAGAAAACCTCAAAAACCTAAAAACACTTAAACACCACAAAAACCTAAAAAATGAAAACCGTAAAAGCCCTAAAAATCCATAAAAATTATAAAACCCATTAAAAACCGTAAAATACCCCAAAACTTCAAAACAAACCACTAAAAACTATAAAAACCATTTACGCCCATACAAACATTAAAAAACACTAAAAACATTAAACTCCTAAAAATATCAAAAAATCTTATAAACCGAAAAAACCCTAAAAACCCTAAAAAATCATAAAAACCTTCAAATCCCAAAAATCCATAAAAACACAACTATACCTTAAAATCCTAAAAATCCCTAAAATGTAAAAAACTATAAAAAACCTAATAAAATACTAAAATCATAAAAAACATAAAACCCCTAAAAACATAAAAAATGATAAAATCCGTAAAAACCCCTAAAAACCCAAAAAACCCCTAAAACCACTAAAAAAATTTAAAACCCATTTAAACCTTTAAATACCTAAAAATGCATTAAAAACCTCAAATCCCGTAAATACTAAAAAAACCCTAAAACTACAAAAAAACCATAGAAACCCAAAATCCATATAAAACCCTAAAACACCTCAAAATACCTAAAACCCCTAAAAACCCATAAAATTCCCAAAAAATACCTAAAAATCCATAAAAAAGTAATGAGTCCTAATAACCAATAAAAAACCATCGGTAAACTTAAAAAAATAAGGACACGTAAAACCCATAAAACCTAAAAAAAATATAAAAATCCTGAAAACCCTATAAAAATAGGAACCATAAAAACAATAAAGAAACCCTAAAACCATTAGAAACCCTAAAACCCATAAAAACTCTAAGAAACCACTAAAACACTAAAAATAATTCAAACCCAAAAGATTTATAAAATACTCTAAAATATCATTAAACTCGTAACAAACTCAAAAAACTATAAAACACCAAAAAACCTTGAAACACAAGAAAACTCTAAAAACATCAAAATCACTTAAAATATTAAAAAATAAAAAAAAAATCCGAAATTTGAGCTAAAAAACACAAAAAATGTATAAAACACTAAATTCCTTAAAAAATACTAAGAAAACCCTAAAAAACTAAAAACAACTAAAACCCATAAAACCTAAAAATTCTAGAAACCCTCCAAATCCCTAATAACACTAAAAGTAATAAAAATTCTCAAAAAATTCCTAAATGCCCATAAAAATCTAAAAACCCTAAAAACCCGTAAGAAAACCTAAAAACCAAAAAACACTCAAAACCGCTAAAAACATAAAAAAGAAAAAATTCCCTAAATGACCTTGGGAAGCCTAAAACAACTAAAACCCATAAACCCCCTAAAAACATTAAAATTCTATAAAACCCCATAAAAACCCTTAAAACCAACTAAAGCATCTGAAACCCCTTTAGACCCCTAAAAGCATTAAAAACTATAAAAAACAATTAACCCCATAAAAAATAAAAAAGAGAAAAAACCATAAAAACAATAATAGCCTAAAAATCCCTAAAAACTATAAAACCCATAAAAATCATAAAAACCCTAAAAACTGTAAAAATACCTAAATATGTAGAAAAAACTAAGAATCCAAAAAAACCATAAAATATTTTAAAAATAAAAAAAAAATTTAATCCTCCAAAAACATAAAAATGGTAAAAACTTCAAAAAACCCCCGAAAACCAAAAAAATAAGAAAACCTTTAAAACCCAAAAAACCCACTGAAACACAACAAACCCATTAAACCCCTAAAAATTTAAAAAACCAAATATAACCTTTAAAAATATAAAATACACATACACACCTAAAACCCCAAAAAACCATAAAAACCCTATAAACCCAAGAAACCCAAAAACCCTCAAAATATTTAATAATCTTAAATGGGATAAAAATCCAAAAAAAGACCTAAAAATATTTGAAAATTTTACAAACCATAAGAAACCAAAAAAACCATTACGAAATCCAAAAAAACATAAAAAAATAAAAATCCAAAATCTCATAAAAAAAGAGAATTACAAAAATAGCCCAATCCCCTTTGAAGATTCCTAAAAATCCTAAAAACCCTAAAAACCTTAAAACCCATAAAAATGATAAAATAACCCCAAAATTCTTAATTATATAAAAAACCTTAAAACCTTTAAATCCATTAATAAAATCATAAAAACTAAAAACACATAAAACTATAAAAATACTAAAATATTTAAATACTATACAAAACATAAAAGACCCAAAAACCCAAAAACCCCTTAAAAACTATGAAACCCATAAAACCCTTAAAAACCCAAAAACTCCATAATAACCTTAAAAACCTTATGAAAACTCTAAAAAAAATTAAAACCCTAAAATGTTAAAAAACATAAAAAACATAAAACACTAAAAAACCATAAATTCCCTCAGAATCCCAAAAAAACCTAAAAACCATAAAAACCCATAAAAACCCATAAAAATCCTTAAAAATTCAAAGAAACCCAAAAACAGTGGAAACCTATAAAAAACATAAAAACCCTAAAAATAAAAAAAATGAAAAAAACCATAAAATCAAATATCTATGGAACATTTAAATTCCATAAAACCCTTTAAAAGGAATAAATTTAAAAATACACTAAAAACTCTAAAAACCCTTTTGTCCTTTAAAAATGTTAATAAACTCTAAAAAACCATAAACCCCATGAAAATCCAAAAAACCCAAAAAAACCCCTAATAACCCTAAAACCCTAAAGTCCATAAGAACCAACAAATCCCTAAAAACCCCTAAGACATAAAAAACCACAAAAATATAGAGATCCCTAAGAAAAAATTTAAAAACTAAATACATTTAAACCCACTAAAAAACCAAAAATTATAAAAACCCCAAAAGACCCCTAAAACCCCTCAAGATCTCTAAAACACTAAAAAATAAATAAAAAATTTGAAATTCCCTAAAAATACCTAAAAAATAAAATTACATAAAAACCATAAAAACCCATAAATAAAATTAAAAACCTAAAAAAACAGAAAACACCGAAAAAGATAAAAAATGAAAAAAATACTAAACCCCTAAAAGACCTTAAAACCCTAAAACCCCTAAAACCCATAAAACACCTAAAAATTAAAAAACCCTAACAATCCTTAAAATCCCTAATAAACAAAAAAACTATAAAAAACCCCTAAACTCTTAAAAATATTAAAAAACATTAAAAAATAATAAAACCTATAAAAGTCTCTAAAAACCCCAACCCCCATAAACCCAAAAAACCCTCAAAATCCCTAAAAACCCTAAAAACCATAAATATCAAAACAGGTAATAAAATCCCTAAAAACCAAAAAACCCTAAAACCCCTTGTAAAACCTAAAAACCCTAAAACACATAAAAACCCTAAAATTTAAAAAACTCAAAGCCCAAAGAACCCAAGAGGACCCCAAAAACCCTAAAAACAACTAAAAACTTTAAAATGCAGTAAAAACATTAAAAAAAACATTAAAACCCCTGAAAACAACTAAAAATTCTAAAAATGCTTTAAACACATAAAATGTAAAAAATTATAAAAAACAGTAAAAACTGAAAAAACTCAAAAAAAAACTAAAATCCCAAAAAACCATAAAAATTATAAAAACGCTAAAAACCCTAAAACCATCAAAATCCCTAAAAACCTTATCAAAAAAACTTAAAAGTTAAAAAAGTCCCTAAAAATTTTAAAAAAAACCCTAAAACCCTAAAATCCCTCCAAGAAAACCTTAAAAACCAGAAAAAATAAATTAAAACCCTAAAAACCTAAATAACGCTAAAAATCTAAAAAAACCTGAAAAATGATACAAAATCCTAAAACCCATCAAAATCCCTGAACACCATAAAAAAATATAAATCCAAAAAGATGCCTAAAAATAAAAAAATATTCCTACAAATCTTTCAAAATGTAAAAACACTAAAATCCATGAAAACACCTAATAAAACCTTAAAACCATAAAACACTTAAAACGACTAAAAATAATAAAAATGATAAAAACCCTAAAAAATACTAGAACTCTTAGAAAATTTTTAAAAACCTGTAAAGCATATAAAGACACCGAAAACATTAAAAAACCCAAAAACCCATAAAAATAATAAAAACCATTAAAATCCCTAAAACATACAAAAATCTAGAAATTTTAACAACCCTAAAATACTCAAAATAACCCTAAAAACCCAAAAAATCAAAAAAAAAACAAAAAACCTAAAGACCCAAAATGCTAAAAAACAAAAATCCCTACAAACCCTAAAAACAAAAAAATCATAACCCCCCAAAAAACCCTAAATACATAAAAAACACTACAACCCATGAAATCCACTATTAAAACCTTAAAAACCTAAACACACTTGAAACCCACAAAAAATATAAAATTCTATACCCTAAATAATCCAAAAAACACTAAAATACACAAAACCCATATTAAAATCCCAAAAAACCAAAAAACCATAAAAATCCTAAAAACCACTAAAAGTGCCAAAAAACATAAAAACCCATAAAAACATTGAAAACCGTGAAATCCCAAAAAATTACTAAAAAACATAAAATCCTAAAAAACCATAAAACAATGTAAAAATGTAAAAAACACATAAAACAATGAAAAACCATAAGAAAACCTTAAAAACATAAAAATACTTTAAACCCCTAAAATATAAACTATACGTAAAACCCAAAAAACCCCCCTAAAATGGTCAATATCCCTAAAACCCTAAAAAATAATAAAAAACCTAAAAACCCGAAAAAATACATAAAATTATAAAAACCACTAAAAACCTAGAAAAACCCTAATAAAATCCTAAAAACCTAAAAAAATATAAAACCATAAAAACCCTAAAAAATAAAACCCCCTTAAAACCCTAAAACCCTAGAAACACCTAAAAACCATAAAACAACATTGAACAACTTTTAAAAGCCAAAAAATCCATAAATCCACTAAAAACCCACTACAAATCTAAAAACTATTTAAGCACCAAAAAATGTTAAAAAATTATCTTAAAATCCATTATACCCGTAAATAATAAAAACATGGCATAATAACCAAAAATAACTATAAAACAATAAAAACCCTAAAAACCCTGAAAATCCTTAAAAACCATAAAAACCCATAAAAATACAAAAAAACAAAAAAAAATGTAAAAAATCCTAGAAACCATTAAAATTACAAGTAAACCATAAAACCCTAAAAACACTTCAAACACCTAAAACTCCTAAAAATGATAAATTCCCTAAAAAGAACATAAAATACCGTAAAAACCAAAAAACCCAAAAAAGCCATAAAATCCTTAAAATGCATAAAAAAACTAAAAACCAATTACAAAATATAAAAATAATTTAATACTATGAAAACGTTAAAAAATATCAGAAATCATAAAACCACTAAAACACTAAAAGTACATAAAAAATCAAAAACCCCCCAAAAAACACCTAAAACCCCCAAAAACTCTAAAACCCCTCGAAATCCCTAAAACATTAAGAAATATAAAAAACCTAAAAATTATCAAAATATACCTAAAAGTTTAAAAAACTCTAAAATCCCTAAAATACTCTAATAAATCTATAAAAACCAAAAACACTTAAAACCCCTAAAAATCTAAAAAATTCAAAAATCCCTAAATACCCTTAAAACCCCAAAAAACCCTAAAAACTATAAAAATTCAAAAAACCCAAAAAACCCATATAAATCCTAAAAATCCATAAAAATCACTAAAAAATTTAAAATCACTAAAAAACTAAAAATTACTAAGAAAACCATAAAAAACTAAAAACACTCAAACCTCATAAAAATTTAAAAATGATAAAAACCCTAAAAACCCCAAGAAAGACCCTAAAACCTTTAAAACCCATAAAAATTGCTAAAAATTGTAAAAACACTAAAAAATAAAAAAACCACAAAAAACCAACTAAAAACTATAAAAACCATTTCAACCTATAAAAATGTTATGAAACATGAAAACCATAAAATATCCTAAAAACTAAAAATACTAAAAAACCTCCTTAAACCCCTAAAACCCTAAAAACCATAAAAATCATAAAAAACAGAAAAATATATAAATCCACTAAAAACTATAAAATCCTATAAAATCCTTAAAAATCCCAAAAAACCTAAAAACCATGAAAAAACCCGATGAAAAAAAATAAAAACCTAAAAACACTTAAAGATCATAAAATTTAAAAATTGTTAAAAACCCTAGAAAACCCTAAAATTCATAAAAACCATATAAACCCCCAATAACCTTAAAAATACTAAAAACCTATAAAAACACTAAAACCTAAAAAAACTATAAAATCACTTTAACACCCTAAAAATGTTTAAAAATTCTTAAAATCCTTAAAAATCTAATAATTCAAAAAATCATTAATTCTCCCCAAAACCATGAAACCTATAAATACCCTAAAATACATAAAACCCCTCAAAATCCCTAAAATCCCTAAAAATGCAAAAAACCTAAAAAACCTAAATGCCCGGAAAATCCATAAGAAAAAATTAATAACATAAAAACACAAATACCCTTAAAAAACTAAAAACCCTAAAAACATAAAAATCTAGAAAACCCCTAAAACCCTCAAAATCCATAAATACCCTAAACCCATACAGATCATAAAAAATCCAAAAAATCTCTAAAGAAGTAAGAAAATAAAAAAACCTTGAAATACTTAATAAAACATTAAAATCCTAAGAAATATTAAAACCCTTAAAAATATGGAAAATGCCAAAATCCCTAAAAATACCTAAAAACCACACAAAACCCCTAAAACCCTCTAAAAACCATAAAACCCATCTAAAAACCATAAAAACCCTTATAAAACTTAAAACTAATAAAAACTAATAAAACACTAAAAACAAAAAAAATCTGAGAAAATCCTTTAGGTCCAAAAAACATTTAAATAATCTAAAAACCTTAAAACAAAAGAAACTCCAAAAACCCATAATACCCCCAAAAAAACAATAAAATTCCTAACAACCCTCAAAATCCCTAAAACCCTAAAAACCCTAAAAAATCGAATAAAAAATAATAACATAGAAACACTAAAAACCCCTAAAAAACCTAAAAATGAAAAAAAAACCATAAAAAACACCTAAAACACTATATACCTTAAGACCCATAAAAAATATAAAAATCCCTAAAACCCAAAAAAAAATTAAACCCATTAAAAACTATTGTATCTTTTTAACACCCTAAAATCATTAAAAAACTATAAAAAACCTTTCAAACCCTAAATAACTAAAAAACCCAAATAACCCTAAAATTTATAAAAATTACAAATCCCTAAAAAAACTAAAAATTTATGAAAAATCCATAAAATCTAAAAAAACCTAAAAAACCCTAAGAACCATAAAACCGTAAAAAGTTAAAAAACATAAAATCATTAAATAACCCAAAAAAACTCTAAAAGCCTAAAAAATCCAAAAAAAAACCTAAAACCCCTAAAAATATATCAAAAACATGAAAACCCATATAATTCATAAAAATTACTAAATATCCTTAAAATTTTAAAAATCTCAAAAAAATCTAAAAACCCTAAGAACACATTAAAAACATAAAAACATTTAAAACCCCAAAAAAACTAAAGAATGATAAAAAAAACCCTAAAACCCCTATAAGGACAAAAAAAATCTAGAACCCCTAAAAAACATAAAAACTATAAAAACCATTAAACCCCATAAACCCCAAAAACCCATTTTTAAATCTAAAACCCATTAAACAGCTAAAACATTAAAATAATCTAAAAACGTTTGAAACACTAAAAAACTCAAAACTAATGCTAAAAACCCATAAAACAAAAAAAACCATAAAATGTTAGAAAACACTAAAACCCCTCAAAATCTCAAAAAATCCTAAAAACCACAAAAATCCTAAAAATCGCTAAAAACCCATAAAAATATAAAAACCCCTAAAAATGAAAAAAAACATAAGAAAAATTACAAATCTATAAACACTTAAACCCCCTAAGAACCTAAAAAACAATTAAAATCCATAAATCTTTTAAAAATACCCTAAAACCTCTATAAATATCTAAAAATAAAAACCACTAAAAACCTTTAGAGGCCCTTAAATCCCATAATCCCATAAAAAAGCACAAAAACATTAAAACCCCACTATACCCCAAAACATATTAAAATATCTTTAAACCATTAAATTAATAATAAACTCAAAAACCAAAAAAAAAACAAATAACACTAAAAAACAAAAACCCCTAAAAACCCCTAAAACCCCCAAAATCTCCAAAACCCTTACACAGATAAAAATACATAAAAATACCAAAATATTTATAAAACCCTAAAAACATTGAAAACCCCAGAGAAAAACATAAAAACCTAAAACAACAAAAAAACATAAAAAACAAATAACTCTAAAAACCCCCAAACTCTAAAACCAATAATAAATCTCAAGATCCCTAATAACCTTAAAAATTCATAAAAATCCTAAAAAAACATATTAATCACTAAATACGTAAAAATCCCAAAAAAACCCTGAAAAACTCTAAGAGAACCATAATGACCTAAAAATCATAAAACCCTTAAAACCCATTAAAACTATTAGAAACTATAAAAAACCCCAAATAACCATTAAACACTCTAAATACCCTCTAAATTCATAAAAATGCTAAAAACACAAAAAACCCTAAAAACTATAAAAAAAACAAAAAAATCCCAAAAAACCCAATAAAAAACAATAATAAACCTAAAAACCATAAAACTATATAAAAACACATAAAATACCTAAAACACTAAAAACCAATAAAAATATTAACAAACTTACAAAAAACCCCCAAAATATAAATAACAAAAAACCCCAAAAAACCCCAAATAAAACTTTAAAAACCTAAAACACTTAAAACCTATAAAAAACCTAAAAAAACTAAAAATATTAAAAACTATAAAAAATAAGAACACCAAAACCTCTCAAAATCTTTAAAAACACTAAAAACCAAAATATCCTAAAAAAATCCTTAAAATCCCTAAAAACATTAAAAATCCCAAAAGCCCTTAAAACAATAAGAAAAATTTAAATTCATAAAAACTTGTAAAAACCCTAAAATTCATAAAAATGATGAAAAATTAAACCCCTTAAAAATACTAAAAACTATAAAACCTTAAAAATCATAAAAACCCTTAGACACATTTTAAATACCGAAAAAACCCTTGAAAACTTTAAAAACCCTCCAAAAACTATAAAAATATTTTAAACCCCTTAAAATTTTAAAAAAATATAAAAACTAATAATAACCTAAAAAACTCAAAAAACCTTAAAAAAACCCAAAATAACCCTAAACCCTAAAAAATCCCTAAAATCATCAATATCCAAAAATCACTAAAAATCATAAAAATCCTAAAAATCCCAAATAATCCCTTAAGATGTCAAAAACCATAAAAATTGAAATCGCTAAGAAAACCTTACAGACCTAAACCACTTAAAAACCATAAAAACCTAAAAAATTCTAAAACCCCTAAAAATCCCAAAACCACCAAGAAACCCCTAAAACCCCTAATATTTTTGAAAACCCATAAGAAAATTAAAAATTCCTAGAAATCCATTAAAATGTAAAAAACACTGAAAATACTTAAAATCCCTATGAAAACCATAAAACCAAAAAATAATTTAATCCCCTAAAAACGTAAAAAATTATAGAAACCTTAAAAAAACAATAAAAGGCCCTAAAACCCCTAAAACCCATAAATACCCATAAAACCCACAAAAAACCTAAAACCAATAAAAATAGAAAAATCTATAAAAACCTTAAAATTATATTAAAACTATTAAAACTCTTTAAACACATAAATCATTAAAAATTTTAAAAATCTAAAAAACACTTCAAACTAACAAAAATACCATAAAAACCCAAAAAATTGAAAAATCCAAAATACCCACTTAAAAACCCTAAAACCCTCAAAATCTATAAACACACCAAAAGCTATAAAAATCCTATAAATTCCCTAAAAATCCCTTAAAATATAAAAACACTAAAAACATTGAAAAACCCAAAGAAAAACTTAAAACCCCTAAAAACATTGAAACACCCGATGAAAAACTTAAAAACCTAAAAACAATTAAAACCCCTAAAAATCAATAAATGTTAAAAATAGCTAAAAACAATAAAGACCCTAAAAACCATGAAACCTATAAAAACAATAAAAATCATAAAAACAAATAAAAACCCAAAAACATAATAAAAACTATAAAGTCTCTTTAAACGCCTAAAAATTAAAAAAACAATAAAGGCCTTAAAATCCCTAAAAACTCTAAATAACATTAAAATCAAAGTAAAAACCCCATAAACCCCAATAAATCCGTAAGACACTAAAAACCATAAAATACCTAAAAAACATAAAAATCCTAAAATCCATAAAAAAAGAAAAAACTAGTAAAACCCTAAAAAACCAAAAAGACCCTCAAAAATCTAAAAAAATTTAAAACCCTACAAAACCATAAAAATGATAAAAACCCTAAAAATCCTAAAACCCTAAAAACTCTGTGGATATTGTCCTTGGATTGGACCATGCGCTGTTGCGCATCTGGGTTTCGGTGGCTATGGAGGTTTCCCGGTCTGGTTTCTATTGAAGCTGCTGGCCATGTGGAGGCTGGGAATCCTTTGGATCTGGGGTTTCCACAGACAGGTCAATGGGGTCACGGGCTTCAGTGGTAGAGAAGGTCGTTTTGGCTCCTCCGGCTCTGGTTTCGTCATCGATGCAGTGCGCTGGGTTGGTTGGTTTTGCCATCCTCCCTATTGTTCGAAGATCTGGGATTGGGTAGAGTATGGTGGCTGCTATGGCAATGCGTCAGCTCTTGGTGGATATGAATTGGTGGTGCCATGCCTGATCCAGCTTCGGGGGTTTACAGATCTGTTCATTATTGGTCTACCCAAAAAACCCTAAAAAAAGTAAAAATAATAAAAATCCCTATAAATGTAAAAAATCTTAAAAACACAAAAAATCCCTATGAAAATCATAAAAACCTAAAACACATAATAAACATAAAAATCCAAAAAATAAGGTAAATAACCCTAAAAGACCATAAAAATAATAAAAACACCCAAAAACCATAAAAACATATAAATCCCTTAAAAAAATAAAAAATTTCATGAAAACCCTAACCCCCCCAAAAAATAAAATATAAATACTCTTTAAACCCCCATGTTTTTTTAAAAAAATTATAAAAACCCAAAAACCCTAAAAAATCACTAAACACCCTCAAAATCCCTAAAAACTATAAAAACCTAAAAAATACTATAATATCACTAAAAACAAAAAAAACGTAAAACCTTAAAAACCAGGAAAACCCTAAAAACTATAAAAAACTAAAAACACTTATAACCTCTAAAAATAATAAAAATTATAAAAACACTAAAAACCCATAAAAAACCCTAAAACCAAAAAAACCTAAAAACCAAAAAAAAATCCTATAAAATCATAAATCCTACTAAAATCCGTAAAACCCATTTAAACCACTAATTTTATTAAAAAACTATAAAAATCATAAAACTCTTGAAATTTAAAAAAACCTTAAAAACAAAAGAAACCATAAAACCCCAAAATACCCAAAATACCTCAAAATACCTAAAAACCCTTAAATACCAAAAAAACAAAAAATAATCTAAAAAACTCTAGAAACAAAAAAAACACTAAATTCCCTAAAAAATCTAAGAGATTTTAAACAACATAAAAACACATAAAACCCCTAAATAATATTAAAAAGTGAAAAACAAAAAAATTCCCTCAAAATATCTAGAAACCTAAAAAACCATAAAAATACTAAAAGACCATAAAAATCCCTAAAAATTTATAAAAAACAAAATACATGAAAAATCATACGAAAACCTTAAAAAGATGAAAAAACATCAACCCCATAAAAATATAAAAAATAATGAGAACCTTAAATAACACTATAAAGACCCTAAACCACTTAAAAACATTAAAAGTTGCTAAAATTTTTAAAAACCCAAAAAACAATTATAAACCCTCAAAACAGATAAAAACTATAAAATCCCTTTAGACCCCTAATAACGTTAAAAAATTCTAAATACCCACAAATAGCATAGGAACTCATAAAACCCTAAAAAAACCAAAAACACATATCGACACTAAAACTCCAACCCCCTAAAACCCCGCAAAATCACTAAAATCCATAAAAAACCATAAAACTCCAATAAAATGACAAAAACTCCTTAAAACATAAAATATCAAAAAAACCATGAAAAAAAAATAAGAAACCATTATAACCCCAAAAACACTTTAATCCCCCAAAAGCCCAAAAAATGATAAAAACCCTAAAAATCCTAAAATCCTTAAAAACCCGTTAAAGCATTAAAAAATCATAAAACCCATAAAACCATAAATAAGAACTAAAAACTCAAAAATCCTTTGAAACCCTAAAAATGTTAAAAAAACTATATAAAACCTATAAACCCCTAAAAATTAAAAGAAATACCTAAAACCCCAAAATATCATAAAACCCTAAAAACACTAAAACCCCAAAAAACATCTAAATCCCTAAAATTCATAAAACTATAAAAATCATTTAAAATACATAAAAATCCCTAAAAACCTAAGAAACACAAAATTACATAAATGACTTGAAAATCCCTAATAAAAAATTAAAAACAATTAAACACATGAAAACCAAGAAAACATAAACACTAATAACCTTAAAAAACATAAAACCCCAAAAAACCATCAAACTATCAAAATCCATTAGACCCCCTCAAAAACCATAGAAACAATTAAATATTACAAAAAAAATACCTAAAGATGCAATAAAACCACCAAATCCTAAAAAATCATAAGAAAACCTTCAAAATCTAAAAGCATTTCAATCCTCTAAATACTTAAAAATTGATAAAAACTATTAAAATACATAAAAAACCTAAAACCCCATAAAACCCCATAAAATACAATAATACCCTTACAAAACTTAAAAACCATAAAAACCATAAACACAAAAAACCAAAAAAAAAACTATAAACCCCTTTAAAAATGAAAAAACATTAAAAAACCTTAAAAACAATAAAAAAATTAAAAACATTAAAACCCTAAAAAAAACTCAAATAACCCCTAAAGCCCCTAAAAACCCACAAATTTCCTAAAAACCCAAAAAACCCAAAAAACCCTTAAAATCCCTAAAAACCTTAAAATCCCCTAAAATCCTACAAAACCTTAAAATTCCTAAAAAATTTAAAAACACGTAAAACCCATGAAAACCCCTAAGAAAACCATAACAACATAAAAACACTTAAAAACCATAAAAATATAAAAAGCGCTTAAAACCCTTAAAAACCCAAAAAAAACCCTATATACCGTAAAAACCCCAAAAACCGTAAAACCCAAAAAACCAAATAAAACCTAAAACCACAAAAAACTCCAATAACCCATTAAATCCCTAAAATGTTTAAAAACCCAAAAACAATTAAAAACACTAAAAAAATAAAAACCCTAAAATCCTAAAAATAAAAAAACCTCAAATCCCTAAAAACCCTAAAAACAGAAACAGTCCTAAAAAATCCATAAAAATCCCAAAAAATCTTGAAAACCACAAAAACCGTGAAAAAACCAAAGAAACCCTGAAAAATCTTAAAAAACATAAATCCCATAAAAATGCTAAAAATGAAAAAAAATTATAAGAATTAAAACACTTTATAACCCCTAATAATCCCTACCA
The DNA here is from genome assembly GCA_963277665.1 of Viscum album. Taxonomy (NCBI): domain Eukaryota; kingdom Viridiplantae; phylum Streptophyta; class Magnoliopsida; order Santalales; family Viscaceae; genus Viscum; species Viscum album. Next base: position 760,104,525 of record OY728160.1, read on the forward strand.
ATCCTGAAAACCCTAAAAATAAAAAAAAACAGTCAAAATATATAAAACTGTAAAAAACCCTAAAAACCTAGAGATCTCTAAGAAAACCTTTAAACCCTAAAACACTCAAACCCCTGAAAACCTGAATGATTTTTAGAAACCCTTAAAACCCTATAAGAACATAAATATCTACAACCCCTAAAAACCATAAAACCCAGAAAAACATTAAAACCCCATAAAAACCCTAAAGACTATTTAAAAATCTTAAAATAATTTAAACCCTTAATTGGTTTAAAAAACACTATAAAAATCATTAAAACCCTAAAAACTTAAAACTAACACTAAAAACCCTGAAAAAAATAAAAAACCTTAATAACCCTTACATCCTAAAACCCTATAAAAACCCTGAAAATAACTAAAAAAACTAAAAGGCCATAAAAATTATAAATTCCCGAAAAATCACTAAAAAGGAGAAAAATTGTTAAGAGCATAAAAACCCTAACAAAACCTAAAAAACCTAAAAAAATAAAACCCATAAAAACTTAAGAAACACTTAAAACCATTAAAACCCTTAAAATATACTAAAAACACAAAAGAACCCTTAAAAAATAAAAAAAAACCTAAAAAACCCTAAAAACCCATAAAACCTAAAAAGAACATAAATCTCTAAAAAACAAATAAACCACTCAAAATGTTAAAAATCCCCAAAAACCCATTAATCCCAAAATAAATTTAAAATACCCCAAAACCCCATAAAATACATTAAAATACTAAAAAGAACCCTACAAACCCCAAAATCCTTAAAACCCCTAAAAATGAAAAAAAAATCCACAAAAGGTAAAAAACCCAAAAAAACCATGAAAACTCCTAAGAAAAATATAAATAACTAAAACAACGAAAACAACTAAAAACTTAAAAACATTAAAATACAAAAAAAACCATATAAACCCTCTAGATCCCTAGAAACCCATAAAAATCCTAAAAAACACTAAAAATCACTAAAATATAAAAAAACCCCTAAAAACCATTAAAATGCTAAGTAAACCTTAAAGACCTAAAATCACTTAAAACCCCCAAAATTCCCTAAAAATTGTTAGAATTCATAAAACCCTTAATTGATATATAAAAACTCTAAAACACCTTTAAACCCCTAAAGATGTTAAACGACTCTAAAAAACATTAAAAATATAAAAAACTCAAAAAAAACTTAAAACCCATAAAAAATCTAAAAAACCTTTAAAACCATAACCAACACAAAAAAATCAAAAAAAAAACCAATAAAAATAATAAAAACCCCAAAACCCCTAAATACCCCTAAAAACCCCCAAAATCCTTAAAACCCTAAAAACTATAAAACTCCAAAAAAAGAAAAAAAATATGTAAAAACCTAAAAAACCCCTAAAAACCTTTGAAAACCCCAAAGAATGCATTAAAACCTACAAAACATAAAACCCATAAAAACCCAAAAAATAGTAAAACCCCTTAAAAACCCAAAAAAATCTTAAAATCTCTTAAACACATGAATGTCTCTAAATCCCTTAAAATCATAAAAGTCATAAAAATACTTAAAATCCCTAAAGACATAAAAAACAAAAAACCCTAAATAAATATGAAAAAATTAAAAACTAAGAACACTTTAAAACCCCAAAAATGCTAAAAAATGATAAGAACCCAAAACACCACTAAAAACACTAAAAAAGGTAAAAACCATAAAAACCTGCAGAAACATTAAAAAAACCTAAAAACCCAAAAAACCCTATAAATACACTAAAAAATCTACCAACCTTTAAACCCCTAAAACTGTTAATAAATTTAAAAAAATAAAAAAACCTAAACTCTCAAAAAAATCCATGAAACCAAAAAACAAAATAAAATCCTAAAACCCTAAAAATCCTTAAAAACATCCAAATTCAAAAAAATCCAAAAAAGATTAAAAATAAAAAAACCCAAAATTATTCTAAAAATATGAAAAACCCAAAAAAAATAAAGAAATCATTGAAAACATATAACATATAAGACACTTAAAAACCTAAAAAACATTTAAACCCCTAAAAACCCTAGACCCCAAAAAAACATCAAAAATTCATCAAAATCCTTGAAACCCTAAAAACCTAAAAATAAAAAAACTCCTAAAATATATAAAAATTTAATAAATAATAAAAACATTGAAAAACATGAAGGAAAACATAAAGCCAAAAAATATTTAAAACCCCTAAAAAATGCTAGAAACCCTAAAAACCCTGAAAAACCCTAAAACCATAAAAAAAATGCTAAAATCCATAAATACACATTAAAATATTAAAAAAACCCAAAACCCATAAAACCATAAACACCAACTAAAAACTCTAAAAATTCATTAAAACTCAAAAAACATTAAAAAAATCTAAAAAACTAAAAACCACTAAAACTCAAAAAAAAACCCTAAAACCCCCAAAAAATCCATCAAATCCAAAAAAAACCCCTTGGAAACCCCCAAACCCTCAAAATCATTAAAATCCCTAAAACCCATTAAAAATCCCAAAAATGCACTAAACCCCTCTAAAAATGTAAAAATCCTAAAAACCATAAAAATACATAAGAAATCCATGAAAACCTTATAATATATTAAAACCCCCAAAAATAAAAAAAAATGTTAAAAATACTAAAACACCATAAAGACCCAAAATGCCGTTGTTGATGCTCTAGCCAACAAAGGTGGCTGATGCACTAAACCCCTCAATTTACTCTGTGGGATTGAGTTTATAGCTACTCATGCCTATCGTCAAGCAAATGTCGTTGCTGATGCTCTAGCCAACAAAGGTGTTCATCAAAGCATGACTTGGATGGACTCTATCCCCCATGATTTATTTCATCTTTTTGATAGATATTGTAAAAAAATCCCTTCTTTTCGCTTCTTGTAATCTCTCTTTTGTTTCAATAAATTTTTGCTTTGGTCTTTGAACAAAGCTTCAACTTTAAAAAAAAATACAAAACCCCTAAAAACCACTGAAAACACTAAAAACCATTTAAACACCTTAAAATGATTAAACACTATAAAAAACCTTAATACCCTTAAAACTGAAAAAACTATAAAATCCAAAAAAAACATAAACATCTAATAAACCGTTAAAACACTAAAAATTCCTAAATACCCTAAAATAACATAAAAATATGAAAAATACTTCAAAATCCATGAAAACATAGAAAACCCTAAAAACCCAATAAAAATAAGAAAAAAAATAAAAACAATTAAATCCCCTAAAAACATTAAAAACATTAAATACACTTAAAAGGATAAAAAAACTAAAACCCTTAAAACCCTTAAAACACAAAAAATCAAATAAACCCTAAAACCCCAAAAAACTTAAACCCATTAAAATACATAAAACCCTAAGAAGCCCATAAAATTCGTAAAATGTCCATAAAAATCCCTAAAAAAGTAAAAAATACAAAAACTCTAAAAACCCTTAAGAATTCATTAGACACCAAAAAACACAAAAAATGCATAAAACAGTGATAAAGCATAAAAAATACTAAAAAACCTAAAAACCCTAAAATCCAAAAATACCCTAAAAACCATAAAATGCCTAAAACCTTCAAAACCACCAAACCCAAAAACCAAAAACCACTAAAAACTAAAAAAACATTTAAACCCCTAAAATCAATAAAAAAATCTAAAAAGCCCCAGAAACTATACAAACTAAATGATCCAAACAAACTAAAGAGACCATAAAAACCTAAAAGAACCATGAAAACCCTAAAAACCATAAAAATAATTAAAACTGTCAAAATCCATAAAACCCAAAAAATATAAAAAATCCCTAAAAATATAAAAACTAAAAAAACGCTTGACAACCCTTAGAAAGCATTAAAACCTAAAAACAAATAACACCCACAAAAACCAAAAAAAAAGATAAAAACCCTAAAACTACTAATAAACCCTAAAAACAATCAAAATCACTAGAAAAATAACCTAAAAATTCTTAAATATCCATAAAAAGGTAAAAAGCCTAAAAACCCTGAAAACCCCAATGGAAGCCTTAAAAACATAAAACACTTAAATTTCCAAAAAAACATAAAATGATAAAATCCCTAAAAGGGCCCTAAAAGACCTGCAAAACCCTAAAGAACTATAAAACCCCTAAAAAACATAAAAACTTATAAACCTATAAAAACACTAAAATAACTAAAAAATCTAAAACAATTTAATACCCTAAAATGTTAAAAAACTATAAAAACCATAAAAACTCAAAAAATATTAAAAAATAAAAAACCATAAAATCCAAAAAACCCTAAAATCCACTTAAACCCCTCAAAATCCCAAAAAATCTAAAAATCCTAAAAATCCTAAAATGAACCAAGAAACCAAAAAAACCCTAAAAAATCAGAAAACATACAAACCATAAGAAAATCATAAAAATATAAAAAACATAAAACCTATAAAAACCTAAAAAATACTAAAAACCCTAAATAATATTAAAAACCCTAAAACCTCCTAAAATCATTACAACCCCAAAAAACCTTAAAATAACTAAAAATACAGAAAACCCCAAAAAATCAACTAAAATATCTAAAAACCCATTGAACACCTAAAAATTATAAATAAATATAGACACCATAACAACCCTAAAAACTCAATAAAACTACGAAAACCAAGAAAAACCTAAACCCTGAAAAACCATAATACTCCTAAAAACCTATAAAATCATAGGATTCCTTAAAATCCCTAGAAATTATTAAAAATGTAAAAAACCATAAAACCCTGAAAAACAATGAGAAAAAATTTCAACCCAAAAACACTTAAGACCCCTAAAAATATACAAATTATAAAAAGATAAAAATCCTAAAAAGCCTCAAAATCCCTAAAACCCCTAAAAACCATATAAAACAAAAAAAACCCCCCTAAAAATCCCTAAAAATGTAAAAAAACCTAAATCCCAAAAAACATAAGAAAACCTTAAAAACATAAAAACCAAAAAAAATAAAACCCCAAAACCATAAAAAATGCTAATACCCTAAATATGGTTCTATAAACCCTAAACCCCCGAAAACCATAAAAACCCTCAAAACCCTTAAAAACCCTAAAAACCCATAAAAACCCAAATACCCACTAAAATTATTAATAAACCCTTAAACCCATGTAAACATTTAAAAAAATAAAAAAAACATTAAAAACCATAAAAAACATTAAAAACCTTAAAAACCTAATAAACATAAAAACCCGAAAACGCTAAAAACATAAAATCCCTCAAAATCCAAAAAAAAACACAAAAGCATAAAAATCCTAAAACCCCTAAAAATCCCTAAAAACATAAAGAATTATTAAACCCTTAAAAATATTTATAAAAGACTAAAAACTAGAAAACACTTAAAACCCCTAAAAAACCTAAAAATCACTAAAAACCCTCAAAATCTCAAGGAACCTAAAAAGCATAAAAATCATAAAAAAATCCTAATAAATCTCTAAAAATAGAAAATTCCTTAATTACATGAAATTAAATATGTAAACAGAAAAAAACTAAGAACACATAAAACCCAAAAAATCCCTAAAAATGTTAAAAACCCTTAAAAACACTAAAAGACCCAAAATATCCAAAAAAATAAAAATCATAAGATCCCATAAAAACCTTAAAAACCCTAAACCAATAAAAACCCTAAAAAATTAATAAATGCTCTAAAAACACTTTAATCCCCTAAAAACATTAAAAAACTCTAGAAAAAATTTTAAAAACAAAAATGAAACTAAAAAAATATAAAATACCCAACAGAAGATTTTTTTTGTAAAAACACTCTAATCCTTAAAAATCCCTAAAAACCCTTAAAAAATTAAAATTCTAAAAATCCTTAAAATGGTAAAAACAAAAAAAACTCAAAAAACGTTATGAAATCCATAAAAACCTAAAAATTCTTAAAACCCCTAAAAACTCAAAAATGCTAAAAACCCAAAAATAAAAAAAATCCAAAGAACCATCAAAACCGCCAAAATCCAAAAAAACCCCAAAAAACCATAAAAATCCTAAAAAAGTCATAAAAATACCAGAAAATCTAAAAAAATTAATAATATCCATGAAAAAACCTATAAAAACCATGAAAACCCAAAAAAATTAAAACCAATAAAAAACCTAAAAAATGCTCGAAAACCTAAAAACCATTTAAAGACCATTAAAACCCCCAAAAATATTTGAAAACTATAAAGACCGCAAAACCTAAAAAATCCTAAAACTAATTGAAAACTCTAAAAACACATTAAAACCCTAAAACATTAAAAATATGATAACCTTAAGCCTGAAACACTAAAAAACCCCGAAACTCCCAAATAACTAGAAAAATCTAAAAAACCATAAAAACCCCTAAAACCCCTCAAAATCAATAAAATCACTAAAAAATCATAAAAATTATAAATATCCATAAAAATCACTAAAAATTTAAAAAATTCCCATAAAACCCATAAAACCCTTAGAAAACCTCAAAAACCTAAAAACACTTAAACACCACAAAAACCTAAAAAATGAAAACCGTAAAAGCCCTAAAAATCCATAAAAATTATAAAACCCATTAAAAACCGTAAAATACCCCAAAACTTCAAAAAAACCACTAAAAACTATAAAAACCATTTACACCCATAAAAACATTAAAAAACACTAAAAACATTAAACTCCTAAAAATATCAAAAAATCTTATAAACCGAAAAAACCCTAAAAACCCTAAAAAATCATAAAAACCTTCAAATCCCAAAAATCCATAAAAACACAACTATACCTTAAAATCCTAAAAATCCCTAAAATGTAAAAAACTATAAAAAACCTAATAAAATACTAAAATCATAAAAAACATAAAACCCCTAAAAACATAAGAAATGATAAAATCCGTAAAAACCCCTAAAAACCCAAAAAACCCCTAAAACCACTAAAAAAATTTAAAACCCATTTAAACCTTTAAATACCTAAAAATGCATTAAAAACCTCAAATCCCGTAAATACTAAAAAACCCCTAAAACTACAAAAAAACCATAGAAACCCAAAATCCATATAAAACCCTAAAACACCTCAAAATACCTAAAACCCCTAAAAACCCATAAAATTCCCAAAAAAATACCTAAAAATCCATAAAAAAGTAATGAGTCCTAATAACCAATAAAAAACCATCGGTAAACTTAAAAAAATAAGGACACGTAAAACCCCTAAAACCTAAAAATGATATAAAAATCCTAAAAACCCTATAAAAATAGGAACCATAAAAACAATAAAGAAACCCTAAAACCATTAGAAACCCTAAAACCCATAAAAACTCTAAGAAACCACTAAAACACTAAAAATAATTCAAACCCAAAAGATTTATAAAATACTCTAAAAAATCATTAAACTCGTAACAAACTCAAAAAACTATAAAACACAAAAAAAACCTTGAAACACTAGAAAACTCTAAAAACATCAAAATCACTAAAAATATTAAAAAATAAAAAAAATCCGAAATTTGAGCTAAAAAACACAAAAAATGTATAAAACACTAAATTCCTTAAAAAATACTAAGAAAACCCTAAAAAACTAAAACAACTAAAACCCATAAAACCTAAAAATTCTAGAAACCCTCCAAATCCCTAATAACACTAAAAGTAATAAAAATCCTCAAAAAATTCCTAAATTCCCATAAAAATGTAAAAACCCTAAAAACCCGTAAGAAAACCTAAAAACCAAAAAACACTCAAAACCGCTAAAAACATAAAAAAGAAAAAATTCCCTAAATGACCTTGGGAAGCCTAAAACAACTAAAACCCATAAACCCCCTAAAAACATTAAAATTCTATAAAACCCCATAAAAACCCTTAAAACCAACTAAAGCATCTGAAACCCCTTTAGACCCCTAAATGCATTAAAAACTCTAAAAAACAATTAACCCCATAAAAAATAAAAAAGAGAAAAAACCATAAAAACAATAATAGCCTAAAAATCCCTAAAAACTATAAAACCCATAAAAATCATAAAAACCCTAAAAACTGTAAAAATACCTAAATATGTAGAAAAAACTAAGAATCCAAAAAAACCATAAAATATTTTAAAAACCAAAAAACAATTTAATCCTCCAAAAACATAAAAATGGTAAAAACTTCAAAAAACCCCCGAAAACAAAAAAAAAATAAAACCTTAAAAACCCAAAAAACCCACTGAAACACAACAAACCCATTAAACCCCTAAAAATTTAAAAAACCAAATATAACCTTTAAAAATATAAAATACACATACACACCTAAAACCCCAAAAAACCATAAAAACCCTACAAACCCAAGAAACCCAAAAACCCTCAAAATATTTAATAATCTTAAATGGGATAAAAATCCAAAAAAAGACCTAAAAATATTTAAAAATTTTACAAACCATAAGAAACCAACAAAACCATTACGAAATCCAAAAAAACATAAAAAAATAAAAATCCAAAATCTCATAAAAAAAGAGAATTACAAAAATAACCCAAACCCCTTTGAAGATTCCTAAAAATCCTAAAAACCCTAAAAACCTTAAAACCCATAAAAATGATAAAATAACCCCAAAATTCTTAATTATATAAAAAACCTTAAAACCTTTAAATCCATTAATAAAATCATAAAAACTAAAAACACATAAAACTATAAAAATACTAAAATATTTAAATACTATACAAAACATAAAAGACCCAAAAACCCAAAAACCCCTTAAAAACTATGAAACCCATAAAACCCTTAAAAACCCAAAAACTCCATAATAACCTTAAAAACCTTATGAAAACTCTAAAAAAAATTAAAACCCTAAAATGTTAAAAAACATAAAAAACATAAAACACTAAAAAACCATAAATTCCCTCAAAATCCCAAAAAAACCTAAAAACCATAAAAATCATAAAAATCCATAAAAATCCATAAAAATTCAAAGAAACCCAAAAACAGTGGAAACCTATAAAAAACATAAAAACCCTAAAAATCAAAAAACTGAAAAAAACCATAAAATCAAAAATCTATGGAACATTTAAATTCCATAAAACCCTTTAAAAGGAATAAATTTAAAAATACACTAAAAACTCTAAAAACCCTTTTGTCCTTTAAAAATGTTAATAAACTCTAAAAAACCATAAACCCCATGAAAATCCAAAAAACCCAAAAAAAACCCGTAATAACTCTAAAACCCTAAAGTCCATAAGAACCAACAAATCCCTAAAAACCCCTAAGACATAAAAAACCACAAAAATATAGAGATCCCTAAGAAAAAATTTAAAATCTAAATACATTTAAACCCACTAAAAAACCAAAAATGATAAAAACCCCAAAAGACCCCTAAAACCCCTCAAGATCTCTAAAACACTAAAAAATAAATAAAAAATTTGAAATTCCCTAAAAATACCTAAAAAATAAAATTACATAAAAACCATAAAAACCCATAAATAAAATTAAAAACCTAAAAAAACCGAAAACCCCGAAAAAGATAAAAAATGAAAAAAATACTAAACCCCTAAAAGACCTTAAAACCCTAAAACCCCTAAAACCCATAAAACACCTAAAAATTAAAAAACCCTAACAATCCTTAAAATCCCTAATAAACAAAAAAACTATAAAAAACCCCTAAACTCTTAAAAATATTAAAAAACTTTAAAAAATAATAAAACCTATAAAAGTGTCTAAAAAACCCAACCCCCATAAACCCAAAAAACCCTCAAAATCCCTAAAAACCCTAAAAACCATAAATATCAAAACAGGTAATAAAATCCCTAAAAACCAAAAAACCAAAAAACCCCTTGTAAAACCTAAAAACCTAAAACACTTAAAAACCCTAAAATTTAAAAAACTCAAAGCCCAAAGAACCCAAGAGGACCCCAAAAACCCTAAAAACAACTAAAAACTTTAAAATACAGTAAAAACATTAAAAACACATTAAAACCCCTGAAAACAACTAAAAATTCTAAAAATGCTTTAAACATATAAAATGTAAAAAATTATAAAAAACAGTAAAAACTGAAAAAAATCAAAAAAAAAACTAAAATCCCAAAAAACCATAAAATTATAAAAACGCTAAAAACCCTAAAACCATCAAAATCCCTAAAATCCTTATCAAAAAAACATAAAAGTTAAAAAAGTCCCTAAAAATTTTAAAAAAAACCCTAAAACCCTAAAATCCATCCAAGAAAACCTTAAAAACCAGAAAAAATAAATTAAAACCCTAAAAACCTAAATAACGCTAAAAATCTAAAAAAACCTGAAAAATGATACAAAATCCTAAAACCCATCAAAATCCCTGAACACCATAAAAAAATATAAATCCAAAAAGATGCCTAAAAATACAAAAATATGCCTACAAATCTTTCAAAATGTAAAAACACTAAAATCCATGAAAACACCTAATAAATCCTTAAAACCATAAAACACTTAAAACGACTAAAAATAATAAAAATGATAAAAACCCTAAAAAATACTAGAAATCTTAGAAAATTTTTAAAAACCTGTAAAGCATATAAAGACACCGAAAACATTAAAAAACCCAAAAACCCATAAAAATAATAAACACCATTAAAATCCCTAAAACATACAAAAATCTAGAAATTTTAACAACCCTACAATACTCAAAATAACCCTAAAAACCCAAAAAATCAAAAAAAAACACAAAAAACCTAAAGACCCAAAATGCTAAAAAACAAAAACCCCTACAAACCCTAAAAACAAAAAAATCATAACCCCCCAAAAAACCCTAAATACATAAAAAACACTACAACCCATGAAATCCACTATTAAAACCTTAAAAACCTACACACTTGAAACCCACAAAAAAATAAAAAATTCTATACCCTAAATAATCCAAAAAACACTAAAATACACAAAACCCATAATAAAATCCCAAAAAACCAAAAAACCATAAAAATCCTAAAAACCACTAAAAGTGCCAAAAAACATAAAAACCCATAAAAACATTGAAAACCGTGAAATCCCAAAAAATTACTAAAAAACATAAAATCCCTAAAAAACCATAAAACAATGTAAAAATGTAAAAAACACATAAAACAATGAAAAATTATAAGAAAACCTTAAAAACATAAAAATACTTTAAACCCCTAAAATATAAACTATACTTAAAATCCAAAAAACCCCCCTAAAATGGTCAATATCCCTAAAACCCTAAAAAATAATAAAAATCCTAAAAACACGAAAAAATACATAAAATTATAAAAACCACTAAAAACCCAGAAAAACCCTAATAAAATCCTAAAAACCTAAAAAAATATAAAACCATAAATACCCTAAAAAATAAAACCCCCTAAAAACCCTAAAACCCTAGAAACACCTAAAAACCATAAAACAACATTGAACAACTTTTAAAAGCCAAAAAATCCATAAATCCACTAAAAACCCACTACAAATCTAAAAACTATTTAAGAACTAAAAAATGTTAAAAAATTATCTTAAAATCCATTATACCCGTAAATAATAAAAACATGTCATAATAACCAAAAATAACTATAAAACAATAAAAACCCTAAAAACCCTGAAAATCCTTAAAAACCATAAAAACCCATAAAAATACAAAAAAACAAAAAAAATGTAAAAAATCCTAGAAACCATTAAAATTACAAGTAAACCATAAAACCCTAAAAACACTTCAAACACCTAAAAATCCTAAAAAATGATAAAAACCCTAAAAAGAACATAAAATACCGTAAAAACCAAAAAACCCAAAAAAGCCATAAAATCCTTAAAATGCATAAAAAAACTAAAAACCAATTACAAAATATAAAAATAATTTAATACTATGAAAACGTTAAAAAATAACAGAAATCATAAAACCACTAAAACACTAAAAGTACATAAAAAATCAAAAAACCCCCCAAAAAACACCTAAAACCCCCAAAAACTCTAAACCCCTCGAAATCCCTAAAACATTAAGAAATTTAAAAAACCTAAAAATTATCAAAATATACCTAAAAGTTTAAAAAACTCTAAAATCCCTAAAATACTCTAATAAATCTATAAAAACCAAAAACACTTAAAACCCCAAAAAACCCTAAAAACTATAAAAATTCAAAAAACCCTAAAAACCCATATAAATCCTAAAAATCCATAAAAATCACTAAAAAATTTAAAATCACTAAAAAACTAAAAATTACTAAGAAAACCATAAAAAACTAAAAACACTCAAACCCCATAAAAATTTAAAAATGATAAAAACCCTAAAAACCCCAAGAAAGACCTTAAACCTTTAAAACCCATAAAAATTGCTAAAAATTGTAAAAACACTAAAAAATAAAAAAAACCACAAAAAACCAACTAAAAACTATAAAAACCATTTCAACCTATAAAAATGTTATGAAACATAAAAACCATAAAATATCCTAAAAACTAAAAATACTAAAAAACCTCATTAAACCCCTAAAACCCTAAAAACCATAAAAATCATAAAAAACAAAAAAATCTTTAAATCCACTAAAAACTATAAAATCCTATAAAATCCTTAAAAATCCCAAAAAACCTAAAAACCATGAAAAAACCCGATGAAAAAAAATAAAAACCTAAAAACACTTAAAGATCATAAAATTTAAAAATTGTTAAAAACCCTAGAAAACCCTAAAATTCATAAAAACCATATAAACCCCCAATAACCTTAAAAAATACTAAAAACCTATAAAAACACTAAAACCTGAAAAAACTATAAAATCACTTTAACACCCTAAAAATGTTTAAAAATTCTTAAAATCCTTAAAAATCTAATAATTCAAAAAATCATTAATTCTCCCCAAAACCATGAAACCTATAAATACACTAAAATACATAAAACCCATCAAAATCCCTAAAATCCCTAAAAATGCAAAAAACCTAAAAAACCTAAATGCCCGGAAAATCCATAAGAAAAAATTAAAAACATAAAAACAGAAATACCCTTAAAAAACTAAAAACCCTAAAAACATAAAAATCTAGAAAACCCCTAAAACTCTCAAAATCCATAAATACCCTAAACCCATACAGATCATAAAAAATCCAAAAAATCTCTAAAGAAGTAAGAAAATAAAAAAACCTTGAAATACTTAAGAAAACATTAAAATCCTAAGAAATATTAAAACCCTTAAAAATATGGAAAATGCCAAAATCCCTAAAAATACCTAAAAACCACACAAAACCCCTAAAACCCTCTAAAAACCATAAAACCCATCTAAAAACCATAAAAACCCTTATAAAACTTAAAACTAATAAAAACTAATAAAACACTAAAAACAAAAAAAACCTAAGAAAATCCTTTAGGTCCAAAAAAAATTTAAATAATCTAAAAACCTTAAAACAAAAGAAACTCCAAAAACCCATAATACCCCCAAAAAAACCATAAAAATCCTAACAACCCTCAAAATCCCTAAAACCATAAAAACCCTAAAAAATCGAATAAAAAATAATAACATAGAAACACTAAAAACCCCTAAAAAACCTATAAATGAAAAAAAAACCATAAAAAACACCTAAAACACTATATACCTTAAGACCCATAAAAAATATAAAAAACCCTAAAACCCCAAAAAAAATTAAACCCATTAAAAACTATTGTATCTTTTTAACACCCTAAAATCATTAAAAAACTATAAAAAACCTTTCAAACCCTAAATAACTAAAAAACCCAAATAACCCTAAAATTTATAAAAATTACAAATCCCTAAAAACACTAAAAATTTATGAAAAATCCATAAAATCTAAAAAAACCTAAAAAACCCTAAGAACCATAAAAAACCGTAAAAAGTTAAAAAACATAAAATCATTAAATAACACAAAAAAACTCTAAAAGCCAAAAAAATCCAAAAAAAACCTAAAACCCCTAAAAATATATCAAAAACATGAAAACCCATATAATTCATAAAAATTACTAAATATCCTTAAAATTTTAAAAAACTCAAAAAAATATAAAAACCCTAAGAACACATTAAAAACATAAAAACATTTAAAACCCCAAAAAAACTAAAGAAGGATAAAAAAACCCTAAAACCCCTATAAGGACAAAAAAAAATCTAGAACCCCTAAAAAACATAAAAACTATAAAAACCATTAAACCCCATAAATCCCAAAAACCCATTTTTAAATCTAAAACCCATTAAATAGCTAAAACATTAAAATAATCTAAAATCGTTTGAAACACTAAAAATCTCAAAAATATTCCTAAAAACCCATAAAACAGAAAAACCATAAAATGTTAGAAAACACTAAAACCCCTCAAAATCTCAAAAAATCCTAAAAACAACAAAAATCCTAAAAATCGCTAAAAACCCATAAAAATATAAAAACCCATAAAAATATAAAAACCCCTAAAAATGAAAAAAAAAACATAAGAAAAATTACAAATCTATAAACACTTAAACCCCCTAAGAACCTAAAAACCAATTAAAATCCATAAATCATTTAAAAATACCCTAAAACCTCTATAAATATCTAAAAATAAAAACCACTAAAAACCTTTAGAGGCCCTTAAATCCCATAATCCCATAAAAAAGCACAAAAACATTAAAACCCCACTATACCCCAAAACATATTAAAATATCTTCAAACCATTAAATTAATAATAAAATCAAAAACCAAAAAAAAACAAATAACACAAAAAAACAAAAACCCCTAAAACCCCTAAAACCCCCAAAATCTCCAAAACCCTTACAACGATAAAAATACATAAAAATACCAAAATATTTATAAAACCCTAAAAACATTGAAAACCCCAGAGAAAAACATAAAAACCTAAAACAACAAAAAAACATAAAAAACAAATAACTCTAAAAACCCCCAAACTCTAAAACCAATAATAACTCTCAAGATCCCTAATAACCTTAAAAATTCATAAAAATCCTAAAAAAACATATTAATCACTAAATACGTAAAAATCCCAAAAAACCCCTGAAAAACTCTAAGAGAACCATAATGACCTAAAAATCATAAAACCCTTAAAACCCATTAAAACTATTAGAAACTATAAAAAACCCAAAATAACCATTAAACACTCTAAATACCCTCTAAATTCATAAAAATGTTAAAAACACTAAAAACCCTAAAAACTATAAAAACACAAAAAAATCCCAAAAACCCAATAAAAAACAATAATAAACCTAAAAACCATAAAACTATATAAAAACACATAAAATACCTAAAACACTAAAAACCAATAAAAATATTAACAAACTTACAAAAAACCCTAAAAATATAAATAACAAAAAACCCCAAAAAACCCCAAATAAAAATTTAAAAACCTAAAACACTTAAAACCTATAAAAAACCTAAAAACACTAAAAACATTAAAAACTATAAAAAATAAGAACACCAAAACCTCTCAAAATCTTTAAAAACACTAAAAACCAAAATATCCTAAAAAAATCCTTAAAATCCCTAAAAACATTAAAAATCCCAAAAGCCCTTAAAACAATAAGAAAAATTTAAATTCATAAAAACTTGTAAAAACCCTAAAATTCATAAAAATGATGAAAAATTAAACCCCTTAAAAATACTAAAAACTATAAAACCTTAAAAATCATAAAAACCCTTAGACACATTTAAAATACCGAAAAAACCCTTGAAAACTTTAAAAACCCTCCAAAAACTATAAAAATATTTTAAACCCCTTAAAATTTTAAAAAAATATAAAAACTAATAATAACCTAAAAAACTCAAAAAACCTTAAAAAAACCCAAAATAACCCTAAACCCTAAAAAATCCCTAAAATCATCAATATCCAAAAATCCCTAAAAATCCTAAAAATCCTAAAAATCCCAAATAATCCCTTAAGATGTCAAAAACCATAAAAATTGAAATCCCTAAGAAAACCTTACAGACCTAAACCACTTAAAAACCATAAAAACCTAAAAAATTCTAAAACCACTAAAAATCCCAAAACCACCAAGAAACCCCTAAAACCCCTAATATTTTTGAAAACCCATAAGAAAATTAAAAATTCCTAGAAATCCATTAAAATGTAAAAAACACTGAAAATACTTAAAATCCCTATGAAAACCATAAAACCAAAAAATAATTTAATCCCCTAAAAACGTAAAAAATTATAGAAACCTTAAAAAACACTAAAAGGCCCTAAAACCCCTAAAACCCATAAATACCCATAAAACCCACAAAAAACCTAAAACCAATAAAAATAGTAAAATCTATAAAAACCTTAAAATTATATTAAAACTATTAAAACTCTTTAAACACACAAATCATTAAAAATTTTAAAAATCTAAAAAACACTTCAAACTAACAAAAATACCATAAAAACCCAAAAAATTGAAAAATCCAAAATACCCACTTAAAAACCCTAAAACCCTCAAAATCTATAAACACACCAAAAGCTATAAAAATCCTATAAATTCCCTAAAAATCCCTTAAAATATAAAAACACTAAAAACATTGAAAAACCCAAAGAAAAACTTAAAACCCCTAAAAACATTGAAACACCCGAAGAAAAACTTAAAAACATAAAAACAATTAAAACCCCTAAAAATAAATAAATGTTAAAAATACCTAAAAACAATAAACACCCTAAAAACCATGAAACCTATAAAAACAATAAAAATCATAAAAACAAATAAAAACCCAAAAACATAATAAAAACTATAAAGTCTCTTTAAACGCCTAAAAATTAAAAAAACAATAAAGGCCTTAAAATCCCTAAAAACTCTAAATAACATTAAAATCAATGTAAAAACCCCATAAACCCCAATAAATTCGTAAGACACTAAAAACCATAAAATACCAAAAAAACATAAAAATCCTAAAATCCATAAAAAAAGAAAAAACTAGTAAAACCCTAAAAAACCAAAAAGACCCTCAAAAATCTAAAAAAATTTAAAACCCTACAAAACCATAAAAATGATAAAAACCCTAAAAATACTAAAACCCTAAAAACTCTGTGGATATTGTCCTTGGATTGGACCATGCGCTGTTGCGCATCTGGGTTTCGGTGGCTCTGGAGGTTTCCCGATCTGGTTTCTATTGAAGCTGCTGGCCATGTGGAGGATGGGAATCCTTTGGATCTGGGGTTTCCACAGACAGGTCAATGGGGTCACGGGCTTCAGTGGTAGAGAAGGTCGTTTTGGCTCCTCTGGCTCTGGTTTCTTCATCGATGCAGTGCGCTGGGTTGGTAGTTTTTGCCATCCTCCCTATTGTTCGAAGATCTGGGATTGGGTAGAGTATGGTGGCTGCTATGGCTATGTGTCGGCTCTTGGTGGATATGAATTGGTGGTGCCATGCCTGATCCAGCTTCGGGGGTTTACAGATCTGTTCATTATTGGTCTACACTGAAGGTCATTGTTTGTTCTCCGGCTCTTACAATGATTCTTGCTGATATCTCTAGATGGTCTGTGCTTTGCTGCGATCTGGTTGTTTTCCTGTGGTGCCAAAGTGGTCTGTTTGGTCCCGTGATGCTGGTATTGTTTGTTGGTCCTGATGTGAGGTTCTGAATGCTAGTTGTGCTTTTCTTTTTTTGGGTTTCTGGAAGGGTGATTTGGGATGTGGATTGGTTGTTGGAAGCTTCTTTCCCCTGGTTGTGCTGCTCGGTGCCCCTGATGGTGAGCATTTCTGCTGAGATGATGTTGGCGGCTGAGAGGTGTGTTGTGGTTTGGTTGGTGGTCCTTTGTGTTATTGATGGTTTGGTTGTGTTCTGGCGTGGATGCTGGTCATTGGTTAAGTTGAGTGGTGAGGGGTATTGTCTTGCTTTTGGGTGTGTTTCTTCTTGGAAGCTGGAGAGCTGGTGGCTGGTTACTGATTGGATGTGACGTGACGCTGTGGTGACTGATGGCTTTGGTGATGGTGGTCTGATGCTACTGGTGGTGAATCTCCTTGGTGCGGAGTTGCTAGAGGATGAATGGTGTGTTGCTGAACATTTGTTACTGCTTAGATAGGATCTGCTGAAGGAATTTGGTGGTCGCGATGATTGGAATTGGTGCTAGATGCTGGTGTTGGATGGATGTGCTGTAATGATGCTGCTGCTGCGTCTAGTTTTCGAGTCATTTTCTTTTCTTTTTTTCTTTTCTTTTTTGTGGACTTATCTTAGGGTATGGGTCGATTGATCCTGCCCCACCCAGTCAGCATTTCTCCCTTTTTTCTTAATAAATTTTTGGGGGGTTAGGAATAGCTTGATCCTACACCGACCTTCTCCCTAAAAACAGAAAAAATCATAAAAGATACTAAAAAATACCAAAAATATAAAAACCCCTAAAAAATTGAAAACCCCTAAGAAAACATTAAAAACCTAAAAACACTTAAAACAAAAAAAAGTACATAAAACACCTAAAACCTATAAAATCACTAAAAACCACAAAAACCAAAAAACCCCTATAAACCATAAAACCCCTAAAACCATAAAAACCCTAAAATCCCATAAAAACCCTAAACCACTAAAAACTCTTAAAACCCTTTAAACCCCTAAAAACATTGAAAATATCAAATCCCATAGAAACATAAAAACATAATAAGACCCTAAAAATATAAAATAACCACACAAACCCAATAAATTGTAAAAATAGTAAAAATCATTAAAAATCCAAAAAACTATAAAAATACACAAAAATACTAAAAATCCCAAAAAATGTAAAAAAAAATTAAAAACCCTAGAAAAACATTAGAAAACATTAAAACCTATAAACCTGTAACACCCATATAAACATAAAATATTAAAAAACCCTAAAGACATAAAACCCCTAAAAACAATCAAAATCCCTAAAAACCATAACCACAATAAAAATCCTAAAACAGTCTTAAAATCCTTAAAAATGTAAAAACCCATAGAAACTTAGAAAAAAAACCCTATAGAAGCCTTAAAAACAAAAAAAAATTAAAACCCCTAAATAACCTAAAAATTATAAAACCCTAAAAAGACCATAAAATGACCTAAAAACCCTAAGACCCCTAAAACCATAAAAACCTTAAAACCAATAAAAACCCTAAAAATAAAAAAAAACTCTAAAACCCATTTAAACACCTTAAATTTTTAAAAAACTATGAAAACCATAAAAAAACTCAAAGCCCATAAAAACAAAAAAACCAAAAAATGAAAAAATCTAGAACCCCTAAAAACCATAAAAATCATAAAAATACTACAGGACTCCAAAAATCCCCAAAACATACAAAAACCTAAAACATCGAAAAACCTTAAGAAAAAGTAAAAATATAAAAACCATTAAAACCTCTAATAAACATTAAAAAATGAAAAAACCATAACGATTCATGAAAAAACCCTAAACACCCTAAAAAATATTAAAACCCCTAAAAACCTTAAAACCAAATAAACCCTAAATCCCACCAAAAACTATAAAATAACTTTTAATACTTCAGAAAAATTAAAAAAATATAAAAAAACTCAAAACCTTGAAAACTCAATAGAAAAATTAAAAATTAAAAACCCTAAAAAACCTAAAAACCATCGAACCCCTAAATACCCTAAAAACCAAAACAAATTACTAAAAATCCCTAAAAATGTAAAAAAACATAAAAACCATAAAAAGACTAAGAAACACGTGAAACATAAAAAAACATAAAATCGATAAAAACCTAATAGAGAGTAAACAACCTAAAGGACCCTAAAATAACCTAAAACCCTAAAAAACCTAAAACCATAAAAACTCTAAAACAATAGAAAAACCCTAAAACCCATAAAATAAAAAAAAAATTAGTAAAAATTCTACAACCCGTAAAAGATTATAAAAGATAAAAAAACTCTAAAAAACCTTTAAAACCTTAAAAAATAATAAACCCTAAAATTCCAAAAAAAATAATAGAAACCTATGACATTGAAAATACTTAAAAGCCTAAAAATAATAAAAAAATTGAAAGAAATATCTAAATATCCCTTAGAACCTAAAAAACCACGAAAACCTCTTTTAAAAACATAAAACCTAAAAAAACATAAAACCCCTAAAAACCTAAAAAATTCTAAGAAACCTAAAAATCCCTAAAATCGTAAAAACCATAAAAATCCATGAAAACAATAAAACAAAATACTAAAATAAACCCTAGAAATCCCTAATAAGGTAAACAAAACTAAAAACCATTAAAAACCCTAATAAAATATTTCAAACATAAAAACACTTAAACCCCCCCAAAACCCTAAATAATTTAAAAAACCCCTAAAATATTATAAAAACATTATAAACTATAAACACCCCTAAAAACCTTTAAAAACCTAAAAAACACATAAAACCATAAAAAAATAAAAACTCCGACAACCCTTTGAACCCCTATAAATATATAAAACTATAAAAAAATTCATAAAACCTATAAAATTTAAAAACACCCTAAAAACCCAAAAAAATTAATATAATCCCTAGAAACATTAAAGACCCCTAAAACCCACAAAATCCAAAAAAACCCTAAGATACGATAAAAATCCTAAAAAATCCTAAAAAACACAAAAACATAAAAAACCAAAATCCATGTAAAACCCCAAGAAAAACATAAAAACCATAAAATATTTTGACAAAAAATCTAAAAAATATAAAATCACTAAAACTCTAAAAACGTGAAAACCATAAAAAATTCTAAAATCTTTAAAAACCCATAAAACCCTAAAAATCACTATGAAATCTGAAACACCTTTAACCACTAAACATATTGAAAAAACTCTGAAAAACTTAAAACCCCTAAAATGTTAAAAAAATCCTTAAAAAACAAGAAACAATAAAATAATTCAAAACTATTAAAATCCCTAAAAAATCTAAATGTCCCTAAAATCATAAAACCCATAAAAATTCTATAAAAATTCCTATGAATAATAAAAAATGTAACACCCAAAAACCATGAAAATATATAAGAAAATCCTAAAAAACTAAAAACCATAAAATAAGTAAAAACCTAAAAAATTATAAAAACCCTAAAAACCCACAAATCCCTAAAACCCTAAAATTCAATGAAAATTCAAAAAAAAACCTAAAAATCCCTAAGAACAAAAAAACCCATAAGAAACCTTTAAAATCCTAAAAAACATAAAATTCCCAAAAACTATGAACTTTTAAAACCATAAAAACAATAAAATGAATAGAAAACCCATTAAAATCGATAAACCCATAAAACCCCTAAAAAATCCAAAACCCCCCTGAAATCATAAACTCCACTAAAAAATATAAAACCCCTAGAAACCTTAAAATATCAAAAACCATTAAAAATGTAGAAACCCTAAATAATCTAAAAAATACGCCAAAAACCATAAAAACCCAGAAAACCAAAAAAGCCCGAAAATGCATAAAAACCTAAAAAATATTGAAAAAAATCAGAATAAACTTTAAGAAAACCATTAAAACATAAAAAACTTAAATCACTAAAAAACTAAAAAATGTAAAAAAACCCTAGAAAACCAAAAAAGGCCATTATACCCTGAAAACCGGATAAAAATAAAAAATCCAAACTCCTTAAAAAACTCTAAAAACCCATAAAAATACAAAAATTATAAAAACTATAATAAAAATTAAACCCCTAAAAATCTTAAAAACGTTAAAAAAATTACAAAATCTAAAAATCACAAAATATCCGTAAACTCACAAACCCCAAAAACCCTAAAAACACAAAACCACCCCTAAAATCCCTAAAAACCTTAAAAACCAAAAAATACTTAAATGAACTAAAATCTATAAAAACATTAAAACCCCTAAAAATCCTTAAGAAAAACCTAAGAACCTAAAAAGACAAATAATCAATGAAAACCTAAAAAACATCAAAAACTATAAAATCCCATAAAAACAAAAAACCCTCAAAATTATTAAAACACAAATAATAAAAATAATCCCTAAAAACCACCAAAAATGATAAAAACACTAAAAACTTGAAAAATATTAAGAAAACCATAAAAATGTAAAAACATTTAGACACTTCAAACCCTAAAAAATATTTTATACTATAAAAATCCCTAAAAGACCCATGAAACCCAAAACCCCATATAATCCTTAAAGACATGTTAAAAACTTAAAAAATCACAAAAATACACACAAAACTTTAAACCACTAATAACTATAAAAACCCTTCAAATCTCTAAAAAATTAAAAAACTCTAAAAAATCTAAAATCCATAAAATCTAAATGAATATAAAAACCCAAAAAACCCAAAAAAAAACTAAATACTCTAAATAAACACTAAAATCCATCAAAATCCATAAAAACCCTACAAACCATAAAAATCATAAAAAATCTCTAATAATCCATAAAAATTTAAAAGACCCTAAAAACCATAAAACCCCTAACAAAACCTTAAAAACCTAAAATTAATAAAAATCATGAAAACCTAAAATTCTAAATACTCGAAAAACCCTAAAAATCCTTACAATACCTAAAAGCCCTAAAAACTATAAAAATACTAAAAAGGTACTAAAAATCCCTAAAAAGGTTGAAAAAACCTAAAAAATAAATAAAACCCTAAAAACTAAAATAACCATAAAACTCTTAAAAACCATAAAACCCCTAAAAATCTATAAAACACGAAAAACACTAAAAACACTAAAAAAATTTAAACCCATAAAGTTTTTAAAATTATAGAAAAACAATTAAAACCTTAAAAAATCAAAAAACTCTCACAAACCCTCTACTGCATTCCTTATTCATTTTGTTGGGGTGTGAAGTTTAGTATATTCATAAGGAGAAGCTCTATTAAATTATTGGTAAGATGACTTTATTTATTATATAAATTATGGCGAAATGATATATCCCCTTGTTCTGGATTTCTCTAGTCCTCATTAAT
This sequence comes from Viscum album, assembly GCA_963277665.1. Taxonomy (NCBI): domain Eukaryota; kingdom Viridiplantae; phylum Streptophyta; class Magnoliopsida; order Santalales; family Viscaceae; genus Viscum; species Viscum album. The sequence continues at coordinate 760,127,161 of OY728160.1, forward strand.
GGATTTAGGGATAGATCTATTCCATTTTGGTTTCACTTTTTGTTCCTAGAATAGAGTATTATTGACTTGAAGTCCCATTTTTAGAAGGGGATACCATCACTAACTAACCATGTTACTATCAGCCTAGGAAAAGATGAATAGTATTTCTACTCATGCTCCCTCTTCACTATCTTAGTAAATCCATCTGAGTCCACCACTAATTTATTTAATTTTTTTGAAGCGACATAAAAAAAATCCTCCATTTGATATACTTCATTGATTTTAGAAGAGAATGTTTGATTATTAAGTTTATTCTCAGAATCATTATAATCTGTGTAACCACCATTATTTCCTTCACCTTGTTGTTTTCTCTTTATTTGTTCCACATCTCCTCAAAATTTTAAAGATCATCATCTAATGTCATGAACACATTATGAGATTAATTTTCAGATGTATTCCTCTAAAAGAACTTTTAGGATTGACCATTAATGAGATATGTTTCACCCAGATCCTTAGATTTTGTCTTCTCCAATTCATCTGCATCATGATATGGGAGTATAATTTACAGACTACATAGGTTTCTGGGACCAGTCACATGAAAGGTAGAAATCTCCCCAGGACTACAAATTGAAACATGAAAAGGTTGCACAACCTTATAATATAAACTTCATAGACCCAAAACACCTTCTTTAAGTGAAGTAACTATAGTAACTAATTCCTCTACAACCCTATACTCATGGAATATGAAACTCCTTGTGTAGAAACTCCCTTGGAAAGAAGAGATGACCTCCCTTTAAGTATAAACCCACCATCACCTCAGATACTAGGATCAACTATTTCAAAATCGGAAGATTCATCCTGTTTTTTGGGAGATTGATGACATTTTTGGATAAGGTGGTCCAACAACTTGTAGTAAGAACAAAAATCACACCGTGATTCAATGTGTACTTTCTTAGTACATCAGATTCCTATTAAACCTTGATACATATAGAATAAGTTAGTGGTTTGGATATATCAACCACCAAACAAATAAGCTGATCGATGGGATTAAATATGAATTACGTCTTTTTGGTGAACCTTAAGAATTGACAAACTAAATTTCCAACCATACTCAAAATAATTTCATTTTGAAACGGTTGAATTCAACCAAAAAGACTTACCCAAATCACCCATATCGATGGGTCAAGCCTCATATAGAAATTTTAGGGACAATAGAAAAGAAAAAACCCAAATCAAACTACCATTCATTTACCTTTAGACCAGGAAAGGGAGAGGTTTTCATCATCAGTAAGAATAAATTAAAAAAGTTTTATATAAATAAAATTTGCAGTTCAATGAGATTTCAACCCCCAACTTGAGTTGATGAATCTATCAAGAGAATCTTTATAAGTCTACAAGATATCAATGTGAGCCAATAGAGAGAATAGATGAAGGTCAAATACTTCAGTGAATTATAACATGGATAATAAAGAATTGGGACTCCATTTCCCAACCTAGGAATCGTTGACCTCAGGGAGATGTGGGGAAAATATGGAAGAAAGTCAAGAAGGGTAAAATGGGCAGGAACCCTATGACAAGGAAGAGTCAGTGCAATGAAATAACTACCCTACACAGTAGAGGGGAGGGGTAGGTAGGCCAACCAACATAGTTATGGTAATATTTGGTATGGGAGAAAAGTATTATATGATATATTCCATCCTTAAAACCCCCTAAAACCCACAAAAAAACCAAAAAACCATTAAAACAAAAAAACCCAAAAACCTTAAAATCAACCAAAAAACTATAAAAATCCTTTAAATCCCCAAAAAATTAATAAAATATAAGAAACATTAAAAACCATAATATCATAAGAAATAATAAAAATCCAAAAAAACCAAAAAAACCCCAAAACCATGAAAAACATTAAAAACCCTCAAAATCCCTAAAAACCACAAAACCCATAAAATCCCCCAAAACCCTAAAATTCCTAAAAGTACACAAAACCCTAAAAACCTGAAACCCCTAAAAAAAATTATGAAAATAAAATAACCTAAAACCCATGAAAAACCTAACAAAATATAAAAACCTAAAACCATAATAACCCTACAAAACCGTAAAATTCCTTAAAAACCATAAACCGCTAAAAACACATAAAAAATCCCAAAAAATACCTAAAAATTTCAGATACCCTTAAACCCTTGAAAACAATAAGAAAAACATAAAAACATAAAGTCAATTAATACCCCAAAAAACATAAAAAAACCTGTAAACCACAAAACCATAAACCCCTAAAAACCATAAAAACACTAAAAACCATAAAAACCCTAAAATAACAAAAGTATCTAAAAACCCATAAAAACATTAAAAAACACTAAAAACATAAAACCCTAATGAAATAAAAAATAATAATCCCTAAAAAAACCATTAAATCCTAAACACCCTAAAAACCCAAAAAAACACTCAAAATCCGTAAAAAACCTAAAAACCCATAATGATTATAAATAACCCCTAAAAATCCCTAAAAAATGAGAAAACCCAATAAAACACTGAAATTACATAAGAAAACTAGAAAAAAACATAAAACCCCAAAAAATCTACAAACACTAGAAACCCTAAAAACCATAAATGACCATAAGAACCATAAGAACACCTAAAAACCATACAACCCCAAAAACCCATAATAAAACTAAAAAACCACTAAAAACTATCAAAATCCTATAACCCCCTAAAAATGATTTAAAAACTCCAAAAACATTAAACCCTAGAATACTAAAATCCAAAATAAACAAAAAAAATACCTAAATGCCCTAAAAACTCTAAAAAACACTAAAAACCCTCAAATCCCTAAAAATCCGATAAAATCATAAAAATTCCCTAAAAACCCCTAAAAATGTAAAAAAATTATAAGCCCTAAAAATACATTAGAAAAACCTAAAAACCTAAAAACAATTAAAACCCCTAAAACCCTAAAAATTCTAAAAAACTAGAAAGCCTTAAAATCCTAAAAACCATAAAACTCTGTAAGAACTTTTAAAATCTAAAACCCATAAAAACCATAAATGAAACTAAATACTCTAAAAAACATTTAAACCCCTAAAAATAATTATAAACTCTAAAACACCTTTATAAGAATAAAAATAAATAAAACCACTTACTCCCCCCCCAAACCATAAAACCCTAGAAACCCATAAAAACCCTTAAAATTCCTAAGAATCCAAAAAAAATGATTAAAAATACCTAAAAATATAAAACATTAAAAAAACAAAAAAACCCTATGAAATAATTAAAAACAAAAAAACACTTAAAAACCAAAAAACCGAAAAAAACACTAAAAATACGAAAACCCAAAAAAACAATAAAAGCCCGTAAAATACATAAATACCAAAAAGACAATAAAATACTAAAAATTACTAAAAATCATAGAAATGTAAAAAACCTGAAAACCCTAAAAATCCCTAATATAACCACAAAAACCTAAAAATACTTAGAACACCTATAAGACATAATAAAGGCTAAAATCTCAAAATACCCTAAAATGAACATAAAACACTAAACTATTAAAAACCATTAAACCCCTATATTCCTTAAGGAAACCCAAAAAAACAATGAAATCCCAAACACCACTAAAAATTCTAAAACCCCTTTAAACCCCTAAAAACATTAAAAACTCAAAAAACACTTTAAACCCTTAAGAACTAAAAAACCCTATAACCCCCAAAAATCCATAAAAACATAAAACCCCCATTAAAAGCGAAAACACTAAAAACATTAAAACCACAAAAATACCTAACAACCCTAAAAACACTAAAAAGACTAAAAATGAAAAAACCTACAAAACCCATAAGAAAATGGGGGAACCCAAAAAATAATTAAAACCCCTAAAAACCTAAAAAATGTTAAAAACCATCAAAAACCCTAATAACCCTAAAATCCTTAAATCCCTCAAAATCCCTAAACCCTCCCAAATCTCTAAAAATCATAAGAATTCCCTAAATATACTAAAACCCTAAGAAATTATTAAAACCCTAAAAGTTCTTAAACCCCCTAAAACCCTACAAAATGCTAAAAACCCTAAATCAACTAAAACAGTAAAAAACCCTAAAAACCCATAAAACAACTAAAAACCCACTAAAATCCTTAAAAACCTAAATCAACTAAAATAGTAAAAAACCCTAAAAACCCATAAAACATCTAAAAACCCAGTAAAAACTCTAAAAACTCATTCAACCCTAAAAATGTTAAAAAACTAAAAAAACCATGAAATCCTAAAAAACTAAAAAAAACCCCAAAAACCTGAAAAAAACATAAAAATCCTAAAAATCATAAAACCTCCAAAACCCCTCAAAATCAACAAGAACCCAAAAAGATCCCTAAAATTCCCTAAAAACATAAAAAAATCCTAAAAACCCTAAGACATCCTTAAAACCCTAGAAGCGCATAAAACCCCTAAAAACCAAACAACACTAAAAACCATAAAAAACCCCCCAAAACACTAAAAATTCAATAAAATCCCAAAATTCCTCAGAATCCCTAAAAACCATAAAAATACCTAAAAAGCGAAAAAACATAAAAAATCACCAAAAACATCAAAATCCCAAAAAACTAGAAAAACATAAAAGAACCTTAAAACCCAAAAAACTCTTAAACCCCTAAATATCCTAAAAAACGATAAACCCAATAAAATCCAAAAAATACACTAAAAAAATAAAAACACATAAAACCATAACTGCACCTAAAGACCATAAAAACCACAAAACCCACAAAACCCCTAAAACCCCTAAAAACACTAAAAACCCATTCAACCAATGAAAAAATTAAAAAAATATAAAAATATTTTAAACCCTAAAAACTATAAAAACCAAAAAACCTAAAAAATAACCCTAAAAACAGTAAAACCCCTAAAAATCCTAGAAATCCATAAAAACTATAAAATCCTACAAAAAACATAAAAATAATTGAAAACATGAAAACCCCTAAAAACAGAGAAAAACCTATGAAAACCTTAAAAACCCAACAATAGTATAACCCATCAAAAAATAATTAAAAATATAAAATACCAAAAACAATAAAAATAAAAAAAACCATAACAACCATAAAACCCATACAAAATTAAAACCATAAAAATGACAAAAAAATCCTAAGAAATTACTAGAAACTCTGAACACCCTTTAAACCCCAAAAAACGTTTAAAAACTCAAAAAAAATTAAAATCCCCAAAAATTAATAAAAACCCTAAAAACCTAAAAAACCATAAAAACAATAAAAACCCTATAAATCCCTAAGTACCATAAAAACCCATAAAACCCTCAAAATCACTAAAAACCCTAAAAACATTAAAAAACTAAAAAATCCCTAAAATCTAAAAAAAATTAAAAAACATAAATACCCAAACAAAACTTTAAAAACCTAATAGCACTTAACACCCCTAAAATCATAAAAAAGCTAAAAACCCTTAAAACACACAAAAACACAGAAAAAACTGTAAAACCCTAAAAATGTGAAAAAAACTAAAACCCTTTAAACCCCAAAAAAATAAGAAACTCTAAAAAACATAAAAAACCAAAAAAACTAATAAAACCCCCTAAAAACCCAAAAAACCATAAAAACATAAAACCCCTAAAAACCTCTAAAAATCCTAAAATGTCCTCCAAATCTGTGAAAACATAAAAAACATTAAAACCCAGAAAAAACCGATATACCGTAAACACATTAAAACATCTAAAGCCCCTAAGATACCTAAAAACGCTGAAAACCCTAAACACATTAAAAACCCTAAACCCCAAATATTTCCCAAAAAATATAAAAAACCATAAAAGTACTAAAAATACATAAACTCCCTAAAAATTTAAAAACCCATAAAAATCAGGAAAAACAATAAGAAAACCTAAACCCCCCAAAAAAATATTATATCCCCTAAAAAACTAAAAAAGGCTAATAAACCTAAAAACACTAAAAATCCTAAAAACACTAGAAAACCAAAAATCTAAAAAACTAAAAAACCCTAAAGAAACTATAAAACCCTAAAACCAATAAAAACACTAAATAGAACATAAAATACCAAAAGCTAAAAATCTATAAAAAACTTAAAACCAACTAAAACCACTAGAAACTCTAAAAATTATAGAAACCCTAGAAAACAATAAAACAAATAAAAATTATAAACCCCCTTGAAAACCTTAAAAATTCAAAAAAAACCATAAAAACCATAAACACCCACTAAAAAATCTAAGACCCTTTAAATCCCTAAAAACATTGAAAAACCTTTAAAACCATAAAATACAAAAAAAACCCACTAAAAACAAATAAAAACATAAAAAACATAAAACACTAAAACTCCTCAAAAACCCTAAAGAGCCCTAAAAGCCTAAAAAACCCTAAAATCCCTAAAATGTAAAAAACACTAAAAAATAAAAATAAATCCTTAACAATAACCACTTAAATCCCCTAAAAATTAAAATACATGATAAATACCATAAAACCCCTAAAGACCCTTAAAATCCCTAAGAGCTCAAAAAATAATAAAAATCCTAAAATTCCCTAAAAATCCCAAAAAAATAAAAAAACAGATAAAGCATAATAAAACCCTAAAAACCAAAATCACTCAAACCCCCTAAAAACCTATAAAATTATAAAAACCTCGAAAAAAATAAAAACCCTAGGAACCATTAAAATTCCGAAAAACTATAAAAAACCCTAAAATCCAATAAAACCCTAAAAACCACTAAAAACAATTAAAACATTTTAAACCCCTAAAAACATTAAAAAATTATAAAAACTTAAAAATAGTTAAACCTTAAAAAACTAAAAAACATTAAAACACCTTAAAAGCCTAAAAAAGCATCAAACCCCTAAAAACAATAAATTACCTAAATATCCACAAAAACCATAAAACTACTAGAAACACTAAAACCCATTTAATCCCATAAAAAAATTAAAAACTCTAGAAAACCTTAAAACCCCTAAAAAAATTAAAACCATCAAAATCCCTAAAATACCTAAAAAACCATAAAAATATCGAATAAGAAAAAAAACCCTAAAAACCTAAAAGGTCAAAAACCCCTGAAAATCCATATGAAAACTTTTAAAACCTAAAAACACTTAAAACTCCCAAACAAATATAGAAACACTAAAAGCTATAAAAAACATAAAAATCATAGAGAACCTTAAAACCATCAAAATCCCTAAAAACCCTAAAAACCATAAAACTACCAAAAATACATAAAAATACCTAAAATCATAAAAACCCATAATAAACCTAAAAAACCCAAAAAAACCTTAAAAACATAAAAACACATAAAACCATCAAAAACTAAAAAAATAAAAAGACCGTAAAAGACCCTAAAAAAATAAAAACCATTAAAAACCAAAACACCCCCCAAACCATAAAAACCCCTAAAACCCCCTGAAACCCTAAAACAAATAAAAATCTAAAACCAATTTAAAATCCTAAAAACATTAAAAAACTCTAAAATACATTAAAAAACCAAAAAATCTCAAAAACCATTAAAAATCAAAAAACCCTTAAAAATACTAAAAACCCTAAAAATCCAAAAAACCCTAAAAACCATGAAAAACCCAAAAATTCATAAAAATACCAAAAGAATTTAAAAACCAAAAAATGCTAAAAACCCCAAGGAAAACCATAAAAACATAGGAACACATATTACTCCTAAAATCCTAGAACACTATAAACCATAAAGCTCTAAAAACCATAAAACCATAAAACCCATAAAACCCCTAAAAATAATAAAAACCCAAAAACCCATAAAATCACTAAACACCAACCAGAAACTCCAAACACCCTTTAAACCCCTAATAACATTAAAATAATAAAAAAATGGAAAACTCTAAAAAAGCTCAAAAAAACCCTAAATCCCCAAAAACACATAAAACCCCTATATAATAAAAAAATCCTAAAAACCCTAAACCCCTAAAAATCCATAATATTCCTAAAAATCCAAAAAACACTAAAAATTCCTAAAAAACCATAAAAATAGAGAAATCCAAAAGAAAACATTAAAAACATAAAAATATTTATATCCCCTAAATATCATAAAAATAATAAAAACCCTAAAAACCATAAACCCCTAAAAACATAGAACCCATAAAACATTAAAAACCGCTAATACCCATAAAATTCCTAAACCCATTAAAAATGTACAAATATTATAAAAACAAAAAAACGTTAAAAACTCTAAAAAATCATAAAACCTTAAAAATGAAAAAAATCTGGAAATCCTAAAAACCCCTAAAAACCCCAAAAAACTGTAAAAACCTAAAATACCTTAAAATGCACAAAATCCATAAAAACCCTAAAAAATGGAAAAATCCTAAAAAATCTCAAAAAATCCCTAAAAATCTAAAAAACCCAAAAAACTCTGAAAACCCCCAAAAAACACTGTAATAAACTAAAAACACTTAAAACCCCTAAAAATATAAAAATTATAAAAACCTTAAGAAAAGCTAATAACTGTAAAAACATCAAATTCAATAAAACCCCTAAAAACCATAAAATTCCTAAAAATATCTAAAATTACCTAAAAATATAAAAACCCTAAAAACATTGAAAACACGTAAGAAAACCATAAATGGATAAAAAAAATTAAACCCCCTAAACAACATATGTAATTCTAAAAATCATAAAATATTTTAACAGCCCTTTAAATTGTAAAAAACACAAAATTCACTAAAAATGTTAAAAATAATATTGAACGCCCATAAAAATCCAAAAAACCACTAATAAAATCAAAAATCCTTTTAAAAACTAAAAATTATAAAGAACTAAAAAAACCCTTAAACCCCTAAAAATTCAAAAAAAAACCCTAAAACCAAAAAACTCCCTAAAAATAAGATAACTTCCTAAAAACCCATAAAATAACTAAAAACCCTAAAATCAATAAGAATTCAAAAAAACCACTAAAATCCCTAAAAAGTGAAAAAATATTAAACCCTAAAAAACCCTAAAAACATTAATAACCTAAAAACAGTTTAAACCCCTAAAAACCAAAAAAATCTAAAAACCCTAAAAATCCATAAAAACCCAAAAAACCCTAAAACCTCTAAAAACCCTAAAAAACATAAAGACCCTAAAAACACTCAAATATAAAACTACCTTTTAAAACCCTGAAAACATTAAAAACTCTAAAAAACATTAAAAGAGATAAAAACTCAAAAATACCCTAAAAACAGAAAACCAATAAAAACCATAAAAACCCAAAACCCATAAAACCCCTAAAACCCACAAAATCCCTAAAAAACCTAAAAACCATAAAAACCTAAAAAACACCTAAAAATATGTAAAAATTTAAAAACCCATAAAACACTGAAAAACTCTAACAAAATAATAAAAACCTAAAAATATATATAATCCCTAAAAAAACTAAAAATACTGAAAAACCTAAAAAATACTAATATCACTAAAAAGGCAAAAACCCCCCAAAACCCCCCTAAAACCCTAAGAACCATTAAAATCATAAAAAGTACATTGGAATATATTAATATTTGAAATACCTAAAAACCCTAAGAATCTTAATGAAAACATTAAAAACCTAAAAACACTTAAAACCCCTAAACACCAAAAAAATTATAAACCCGTAAAGAACAATAAAGAACCAAAATAACCCATAAAACCCAAAAACCCACTAAAAACTCTAAGAACAATTTAAACCTATAAATTTTTTAAAAAAACTATAAACCCATTAAAACTCACAAAAACCCTAAAACCCAAATAAGCCAGAAAATCCTAAAATCCACAAAAAACCTCAAATCCTTAAAAACATTTTCCTCACTTATTCTTTTTTTGCTTCACTAGGATCCTGGGGCCACTATAAAAGAAATCGGTTGAATGATCTTCATGAGTTTTCTTGGGCCCATTTTCCAAGGGTTGGTCGTTTGGGATTCAAGCGGTTTATCTATCTCGTTTTACGTTATTTTATTGGTCTGGTCCTTCAGACCATTTGGTTTCAACTTTTAGTTGATTTTATTGTACTTCAATTACTTTGTTTTTTGATATATAACACTTTATTTTCATTTCAAAAAAACCATAAAACCCAAAAATACCATTAAAAACCTAAAAACCATTAAAACCCACAAAACCACTAAAAATCCCAAAAGACCACAAAAAATCATAAAAATTTGAAAAAAACAAGAAATCGCTAAAAATATAAAAACCCTAACACCCTCTAAAAACCTAAGGACTCATAAAAACCTAAAAATGATTAAAACCCTTAAAAACCTAAAAAACAAAAAAAAACTTAAAAATCTCTACAAAATCATAGAAATCCGAAAAACCATAAAACCCTTAAAAACCCAAAAAACACAAAAAAACCCACTAAAACTCTAAAAAATCATTAAACCCCTAAAAATATTAAAAAATGAAAAACCATAAAACCAGTAAAAACTCAAAAAAAACCCTAAAACATAAAAAACCCATAAAATCCCTACAAACCATATAAATTTGTAAAACCCATGAAATCCCAAAAACCCTAAAAACTAAAAAAATCCTAAAAAGCCTTAAAAAACCAAAAAACCATAAAATAACCTAAAACCCTTGGAAATCTCTAAGAAAACCTAAACAACCAGTAAAATATAAAACAACTAATAAAGAAAAAAAATAAAACCCTAGAAAACTATAAAATCCATAAAATACCCTAAAATCTATTGAAATCCCAAAAAACACAAAAAAAAACAATAAGAATCGTAAAAATAAAAAAGGTTCCTAAAATTTTAAAAACACCCCAAACCCTAAAAACCCCTATGAAAACTGTAAAAACCTAAATAAATAATACCACAAAAAACCTAGAAAAATTATATAACCACTAAAACCCCAAAACCCCAAGAAACCGCTAAAAATCAAAAAAGCCCTTTGAAACCATAAAAAATGTTAAATCCCATAAAATATAAAAAACATTGAAAACCATAAAAATGTTAAGAAACTCAAAAAATTAGAAAACCCATACAAACTAAAAAACCCCCTAAAAAACAAAAAACCCAAAATCCCCATAAAAACCCTATATAGAAACCAAATTCTAAAAAACAATAAAAACCATAAAAATTATAAAAAATCACTATGAATCCATAAAAATGTAAAACCCCTAAAAACCAAAAAAATAACACCTTGAAAACCTAGAAACACTCAAAACCCCTAAAAACAAAAAAAATGCTAAAAACATAAAAATTCCTAAAAACCACTAAAAACTATAAAAACCATAAATGAAAATAAAAACCATAAAAAACCCTAAAGACCCAAAAACCGCTAAAAAATATAAAAACCCATTAAACCCATAAAAATTTAAAAAAACTAAAAAAACATTAAAACACATAAAAATATAAAAAAAACCCCAAAAAATACAAAAAACAAAAACCCCATAAAACCCCTAAAAACCCCTAAAACCATCGTAATACATAAAACCCCTAAAAACAAATTACTAAAAATATCTAAAAATACATAAAAACATAAAAAAACCCCTAAAACCCCTAAATCACCCCAAAAAAAATTAAAATCCTAAAAAAAATAAAACCACTAGAGACCTAAAAATGCTAAAAACCCAAAAATCACTAAAATCACTAAAATCCCTAAAAATCCTAAAAACCATAAAACCCATAAAATTATTAAAAATCCATAAAAACCTTAAAAACACTAAAAAACTCTAAAAACATTTAAACCCATAAAAATATTAGAAACTCTAAAAGCTAAAAAACTCTAAAAAACCCAAAAGAATCCATAAAACACTAAAGACCATAAAAACCCTAAGAATCATCAAAATCCCTAAAAACCATAAAAAACCATAAAAAACATAAAAACCCATAAAAAGTATAATAAAATCCCTAAAAATCTCAAAAAATGATAAAAACTTAAAATCCAAGAAAAACACAACGAAAATATTAAAACGTAACAAAACATAAAACCACTAAAACCCTTAAAAAATGGTCAAAACCCTAAAAAACGTTAAAACCCATAAAAATTCCTTAAAAGGACCAAAAAACCCTAAAATCCACTAAAAATATTTAAAACCCGTAAAAACAATAAAAAAACTCTAAAACTCATAAAATCCCTATGAAAAAACTAAAATATCTATAATCCATTTAATCCCCAACAAGTAAAAAACTCTTAAAAAAATTAATAACCCTAAAAAACTAAAAAATCCCATGAAAACCCAAAAAAACCATAAAATCCTTAAAACACTAAAAACCCCTGAAACCCTCAAAATACCTAAAAACCATAACTAACCATAAAAATCCTAAAAAATCCATAAATATACCTAAATACATAAAAAACCAAAAAAATCCCTATTAAATTCTTAAAAACATAAAAACTGTTAGAACCCCTAAAAACTAAAAAAACTCTAAAAACAATAGAAAACCATAAAATCCAAAAATATCACTAAAAACCCATAAAAATCTGGAAGTACCTAAAATTATCTGAAAACATTAAAAAACCTAAAAACAAAAAACTCAAAAAACACAATGAAAACCTTAAAAAACTAAAAACACTTAAAAACCCTAATAACATAAAAATCATAAAAACCCTAAATATCCCTAAAAGCCGTAAAAACACATAAAAACCCTAAACAACACTCAACACTCAAAACCCCCTTAAACCCAAAAAAAACATTAAAAAAACAAAAAATATTGCCAAAAAATCCAAAAAAACACATAAAACTCGAAAACCCCAAAGAATACTAAAAATCCCTTAAACCCTAAAAACCCAAAAAAATAGTAAAAATCCCAATAAATACCTAAAAACATAAAAAACCATAAAAAACATGAATAACCCTAATAACACCTTAAAAGGATAAAAACACTTAAAACCCCTAAAAACATAAAAATTCAAAAAAATACTAGAAACCCATAAAACCCTAAAGGATAGGAGATGGCGCTTCTCCTTCTCTCTCCCATGTGATGGCGATTCTTAGCTTTGATGACGACAAAGTTGCCGTAGTTGATGATCGTAGCGGCGCCGCCCCTCCCTGAGATTGGAGGGGCGGCAGATGGAGTTCCCCTGCTAGCTGAGGAGGCGCTTCCCCTCGGTTTCCCGGAGATTACGATTTTCCTGAATGTGCCTCACTGCTAGAATGGTATGCCCTCTGTCCCGATTTTTTCTAAAGAGTTTTCTTTGGTCTTTGATCTTCTAGATCTGACGCTGTTGGTTCAGATTGGGAGGAACCAGCCCTCTATCGATGATTTTGACAGGTTCGTTGCTTCTTCTTGGAATCTCTATGAAAGACGTGTTGTAGGGTTTCTTGATGCCCGTTATTTTTTGGTTCATTTTGAGAATGAGGATGATTTGATCTTGGTCGGGGCTATGGCTTCGTGGATTGTCACTGGTTTTCGGTTCTACTTATTCAGGTGGAACTTTGATTTCCACCTGAATTGTGACCCCCAAAGCACGACATTGTGGGCAACTCTTCCTGGACTTGCGCTCCCCTTCTAGAATCTGGCCAACCTTCGCATCATTGGTAATATCATTGGGCGATTTCTTTGTATGGATGCACTGATGAGCTATGAATGCCACCCCTTTGCACCACATATTTGCATAGAGGTGGACGTGTCCTAGCCGCCGGTCAATTTGGTTTGTGTTGAGATTGAAGGTGAACTCCGGTGGAAATAGCAGGTCTTATTTGAATCCTGGGTCTAATTCTGCTCGAATTTCTGTAGGATAGGCCACGCTGCATCTGTGTGCTTGCGTGAAAGCGGTCCATCCTCTTCGGTGCCTGGGATGTCTGTTGCATCTCCCTCTATGTTTGCTGAGATTTTTGGTGCACACAGCGCTAGGAAAGTGGATTTTTTCCAACCGGAACCTAAACTGTGTGATATCTTCAAGTGATTGAGGATCGATTTGAAGCTTCCAGATGATGGAGGCTCTCATTGCATGGAGTTTGCTGCTGGTGGGATGCCTATTTCCTTTGACAGTAGTCTGAAGAAGAGGCAGGAATTGGTTCCAACTTTTAACCATTTTGAATAGCTGGACATTGAGTAAGAGGGGAAAGGGTCCACGATTGTCTATGCAGGATGTGAGATTCCTTCTAAATAGGTACAGAGGAAGGTGCAGGCTAATGTCGTTGGGCATGGTGGAGGGAACGTTCATAATGCTTCTCCGGTGGATGATGTTGTTGTGCCGGAATTGAGCTGTGATGAAAATGGAAGTGATGATATGCCGGTTATGGTGGTTGAGATCAATGTGAAGGCTGGATAAGACAATGTTGAAGCTGGGCAGGGGAAGGTGGATGTGCCGGGGGTGCTGGACAGAAAGGAGGTGGTGGATGAGTAGGTGGGGGAGTCTGTGGAAGGGAAGGTGCTTGAACAAGCGGAGGGGAATGAACAAGTTGATACACCCACTCTTAGCGAGGTGCCGGGGAAGGAGGCTGAGCAGGGGGAAGTCCCTTGGCATGGGGAGCTTGCGGAGAAGCGTCCTTTTGTGTTGGAGGGATCTCCATGGCCTGGGAAAGTGTCCTTGGTTTTTTCGGTGCATGTGGGCCCTTCTGATAGTGAGGCTCTGCAAGGGGATTCAACTCAGTTTGATCTTTAGCAGGGGGAGGGTGCTGAACATAGGGAGGTGATGGAGCTAGCCATGGAGGTTTTCATGCGGCCTAGGGAGGACTGGTAGTTACAATTGGCCCTTGATGGTGTGATGTACCCACCTTGCATTGATTTTGATGATTCTGCCTTGGTGGCTCCTCATATGCTGTGGTGCGGGGCTCTTGCTGCTTGCTCCCTAAATCAGGAAGACCCATTTTCCCCTGATCAATATTTTTTCCAGGAAGGAGGTAGAAGGGTGTCTCATAATATGAATTTGATCATCAAGGAGAGGTCTTTTCTCGAGTTGTACACTCCTCATGGGAAGCAAAACAATTCTGCAGGGGTCCCTCTAGATCCCCAGAAGAGGAAACTGAGGAAGGATTATTCTAATTTGCCAAGGTCTGTGTCTACGAGGGATTTTTGCAAACCCAATCCCTCTACCAAGGGAGGTCAGCCTGTCATGGTGCAACTTGATGTGAAGCCGCAATGTCTCACTTCCTAAAGATATACGAATCATCTAAATGGGAGTCGATGGAGTCAGATGCTTCCACTGGTAATGGTGCTGATGGGGACCCATATGGGGATGGAGATTTTTTACTCTTGTTTGTTTGTTCCTACTTTTTTCTCTTCTGATTTTGGGTATTTTGGGGTTTTTGGTGTCTTGTGGGGTTTAGGTCTTTTCAGTGTGGGTTGTTTGGCCCCACCCTGCCCTTGTCTGCTGCGCTTTTTTCTTTATAAATTTTTTTGGGGGGGGGGTCGAAAATAGCATGACCCTCGCATCTTCTTTTCCCCATAAAACCCTAAAAACCCTAAAAACACTCCAAATCCAAAAAAAATAGTAAAAAACCAAAAAATCTAAATAATCCCTATAAATCCCTAATATTGAGAAACCTTAAAAACCCTAAAAACCCTATGAAAACATTAAGGTTATAAAAACACCTAAAATCCCTTAAAAAAATAAAAATGATAAAAACCCTAAAAGACCCAAAAAAAACCCCAAACCCCCAATAAACAAAAAAATCCACTAAAACCCTTAAAAACATAAAACACAAAAAAACCCTAAAACCCCTAAAAACACTAAAAATTATTTAAACCTCCAAAAACATTAATGAATATTACAAACCACTAAACCCCTTAAAACTCAAAAAACCCCTAAAAACCCAAAAAAACTATAAAAACCATAAAAACCCTAAAAACCCTCATTTTCCCTAAAACCCTTATAAACATAAAAATCCTAAATATCATTAAAAATATCTCAATAAATAAAATACCCAGAAAAAACCAATGAAAACCTTACAAACCTAAAAATAAATAAATCCCTAAAAAACTATGAAATTCTAAAAACACTAAAAAATCCAAAAATCTCTAAAAAACTAAAAACCCTAAAACCCCCCAAAGACCTTAAAATATCCCAAAAACCCATAAAACCCATAAAACCCACTAGAAATCATGAAAACCTTTAAACCTATAAGAATATCAAAAAAAATATACAAACTATAAAAGTCATAAAAACTCATAAAACCCCTAAAAATATATATAAAAACCCCAAAACCCCATAAAAAGTTTAAAACCCTCATAAAAACCCAAAATAACCATAAAAGTACTAAAAACCCAAAAAAATACCTAAAACATAAAAAATCTTAAAACCCATGAAATTCCCTAAGAAAATCTAAAAAACATAAAAACACTTAAAACTCCTTCAAAACCATAAAATGTTAAATACCCTAAAAATCCTATAATCTCCCAAAAATCCCTAAAACCCTAAAATCCATAAAAATCCTAAAAATCCATAGAAATCCCAAAGAATGTAAAAAACCCTAATAACCCATAAATTTCTTATGAAACCCTAAAAAACCTAAAATAACATTAAAAACCCAAATGCCTAAATAACTTCAAAAACCCCAAAAAACCATAAAACCCAAAAAACCATAAGGAACCCTAAAACCAATAAGAACCCTAAATAATCTCTAAGACCCCAAAAACTCTTTAGACCCCTAAAAAGTTAAAAAAATCTAAAAATCCATAAAATCCAGAAAAAAACTCAAAAACCCTTTAAAATCCCAAAAATCCTTAAAAACTCTAAAAACCCAAAAAATCACTAAAACCCAAAAAATCCCTAAAAACACTACCCTAGTTTGTTCAGTTTGGGCTTCATGAGGTTCCTTGGGCTAGTATCAAGGCAACTGTTTGGATGGGATTCACGGGTCTTCTCAAGGCCATTTTCTAGGGGTTGGTCATTTGAACTTCGAGTTGTCTCTCAATCCCATTTTCTTATTTTTAGTGTGGGTCATTGGGATATTTGGTTTCACAATTCAGGTGATTTCTTTGTATTTCAATTCCTTTCCTATTTTATAAATTACATTATATTTTCTTAGCTAATAAACCCTAAACCCCCAAAAAACTATAGAATCTTTAAAAACCGTAAAAATCCACTAACTCCCTAAAACCCCTAAAAACCATAAAAATTAAAAAAAATCAAAAAAAAAACATAAAAACCCAAAAAACCCTGAAAACCCCTAAGAAAAAAATTTAAAAACCTAAAAACAATTTAAACCCCTAAAAACCATAAAAATGCTAAAATAAAAAATATTCAAAAATCCCTAAAACAAAAAAAACCCAAAAAACATTAAATACATAAAATCCCAAAAAACCATAAAAATTCCCAAAAACCCTAAATTTCCCATAGAACCTTAAAAACCATAAAAAAATAAAAAACATAACAAATCCTGAAAAAATCTATAAAAATAAAAAAAAACTAAAAATACTGAAAACCCATATGAAAACCCTATAAAAACCATAAAACACAAAAACAAATCTTATAAGACCTAAAAAACCTAAAAAAAATATAAAACCCAAAAAAACTTGAAAATCACTAAAAAAAACCCTAAAACCCTAAAAATCCGTAAAATAATAAAAAAATATAAAAATATTACATAATAACTTAAAACCCCTAAAAACATAAAAACACAATAAAAACTTGAAAAAACCTAAGAAAACCATAAAAAATATATAAAACATAAAAACCCTAAAAACCATAAAAACTCATAAAACATTAAAAACCTTAAAACACTTAAAAGATGTGTTTCAACCAAGGGTGGGAGTACCAACACACTCGAATGTCGATCTTCCAGAGATCTGAGTTATGCTCAGTCGCTTAGGTCGGCTATATCGGTCTTTGTTTCGAAACGTCCAATGGTTCTTTATCCAACGATTCGTGGACCTATATTCTAAAGGCATGAGTTCACTGGGAGATTCAGCCAGTGATTCTTAAGAACTCACATTGGTCGAGAGGATGGGAAGTCTGGCTCATCACACCCTTTTGGAGGGAAATTATTTCCTATTCCAGGATTCTCTTATAGATTTAAGATGTATTCATATGTTCCAGAATCTTTGGTTTATACCCAAGCGTAGTATCCACAGATTACTCATGGGTGGAAATGGTCAGCTGAACACAGGGATTCAGGATAATTTAGGCCTATGGTTTACCATCCCTCATTGGATTAATGACTCTAAAGAGTTTGGACTCATTGAGATGTCACTGGTTTAAAGCCTTATAACTGGGTTCTCTGAAGTTTATTGTCATCTCGGGGGGACAGATAATGACTTGACCATTTGGATCAAACCTATCATATGGGATTCCTATGTATCCTCGTGAGAGGAATCAGAATCCACGTCGTTCGGTCTGAGGGAATGATTGGGACTTACACATGGTTAGTGGCCCGTTGTTGGAATCGAACCTCGGGGAGTCGTCCTACGTACCATGTTTAAGAAATAGGGATCATAACCCAGGTAGTTTGTTCTGAGGGAATGATGTTGCACAGTCACCATGGCCATTAAAAATACCTAAGCCCATGTGAGTCATGATCGGTGTGAGAAATAAGGGAATGCAACAGACTTGCCGAGCCTCGCACTTTCTCCCTACCGAGAGAAGGGGAGGAAGAAGAAGAGCGGAGGAGAAGGTTGGGACCACTGGACTCTCCATCTCCCCGGTGTTGGAGGAAGGTATAAGTCAGGAAATGGAGCAAGGAACCTTCTGTGATGAGAGGGGAAGGGCCATTGGCTTCCGGTGAGGATGGTCTGGGGCTTACTCCAAGAGGGATGCCCAGACACTCCCAAGAGAGGGGAGAAGTGCTCACCATTGGCGCTCATCAAAAGGAAATGTGAGAGGGGTCCCTAAATCCTGGAAAATGGAGAGGCAGAAAGGGAAATCTCTGGCTCAGACCCTGAACTACCATGGGAATGTGATCCCAGGAATGTTTTGGGAACCCACTCAAGGGCCAGAGCAACCCTTTTTCCATAACCTACCGTGGGTATGTGAACTCAAAGCAGCGCGCTAATGCGCCTGAAGGTTGCATAATACGGGTCTGGTGGCTTCTGTAGAGGCCTTGTCTTATGGCCAATGAATAGAACAATGAAGGTATTGCAAAGGATCAGGCCAGATTGGAAGGATTTTATCTGGCTCGGGGAATGGGAACACCGAAGGAGTTGGCGGGCCACATCGGCGTATGAGGAGTGGCACCCTTCGCGTAGAGGGGTGCTACGTGGCTGAAGTGGTCGTCCGCATACCAGGGTGGTACGTGGATCGATAGGCATCTTGCGTACCAGGGTGGTATGTAGCTTTGAGTTTGGCTCGCGTACAAGGTTGGTACGCGGCGGAGTCCGCGCGAGCCGTGGTGGCCAGGGGCGACACCGATTGGCGGTTCGTCAGTCAGGGATTCACCCACGTAGAAGGGTGCTACACGGTGCGTTAGATCTAAAAAGGGGAATAGACTCCCTGGTCCGCTGGGAGTACATCTTCGGAGGGGCCATGGATCGCGGTCTTCTTTCTTTTTTTTTTTAAGTTTTTGGTTCACGAATTTTTTATCCATTTTTCGGTTCCATATTAATTTTTTTCCAGTTTCATACCTGTTCTGGTTCGTGAATTGGAACTTCGCTGTTTGCGAAATCCTAATCTCCTTCCCCCTAAATCCTTCCACCTGAATTAGATCAATCCCTTTATTCTCCCCATCGATGTCCTTTTATAGAGGGGGGAAGAGATGTATTTGTGGTCATGTGGCACCTTTTGCGGAGGCTCATGAACAGAAACCAGGTTTATGGATGACTTGGTTAATCCGAAACTCACTAGGGCATTTAATGAACCTTACCTGCGAACCAAATTGGTTCGGGGGGTACTTCTCAGCCGCGCGGGGCTTCGCATCCATTCCGCGAACGATAGAGCATGTGGTCTGGGGTGGTTGACATGTTTCGCGGTTGGGGTAGTTCATGACGGTGGACTAGCCTAGCGCATGTCCTACTTCATGATCGCGGAGGGTTCCTGCCTCTGTTTCGCAGACGACACTAGTCTGCGGAGGGGGCGGCTTGCTGAACCAGCTGCATACCATCAATTTTGGACCGGTACGCGGACCGGTCAATCCCTTTCCAATTCTTGGGTGTTATCCATATTTTTTCCAGTTCTTTGAAGGAAATTGGGTATAATCATTTCCAAAATTAAGTGGATTCCTATTCTCCTTTGCGGATTTTTCAAGACCCTACAAATTCCCCCCATCGGAATGGGGTCTGATCTGAATGAATATGAGACTATTCCAATGTAGAGTGGTCCTGAATTTTGGATAGTTTGTGGTAGAGGAGTGGACCCGGTAGGGGAATATGCCTTTAAATACGGGGGGGCTTCCCTTGTATTTTACCAGATTATTCGTGAAAAGAGATCACTCTTTTCATCTCTGCATGCCTGCCTCCTTCACGAAACTTCTCATCCACGAACCAGCTTCCGTTTCTATGAATCGTTCCTTGTTCGTGCTTGCCTTCACCCGCAGACCAATCTCCCAGCCGAGAGCTAAAACTTTTAATCAACTAAAAAGTATGTCATGATGGAACACATATGAAATCTCTACGTGGTTTCAGATGGTCCACAGACTGGAATAATATATACTTTTAATACTTCTAATGTCTTCTGATATTAAACATTTGAATCCAGGGCTGAGATTCCGCAGAGCAGCCTAGTTCCCAGCTTTCTGGAAAATGCTCCGCAGGCCGAAGTATTTCGGACTTCCTCCACATATGGATGGTTTGCGAGATGTCTTCATCCCAAACTAGCCTATGAGGCCAGTGCGCAGATTTCATCATGAAGGCTCCTGGATGGAGTCCTTTGTCAAATACTTGGTGTTTTGTCCAAATTTTATTATTTTGGACTAACCATCTGTATAGTTTCCATGATTTAGGGAGAAAAAAAGTTTCCACCTCGACCTGCGACTAGGCCTACTATCGAGCCTCTTCCGATTGGTCTAGGGAGACGTCTAGCTATGATCCATAGAGCTAAGAACATCAAAGAAGATCCTAGCTGACCCATCATTCTTGACGATGGTTTTTGAAGGGATTTCTCTCTCTTGAACTTCTGGGTTATCCGTCATCGAATCATCTTCCACTTTATGGTTTCTTCCTTCATGACAATGTTCTTATCCCCCTATCTTCTCAGGTCTTCTGTCCCCTTGTTTGGAAGTGTCGTTGAAGTCCACTCAGGTGAACCTCGCCCAGTCATGAGAGATGATATCTGATTCTAATCCAAAAGACACTTTTATTTTGAGATGCTCTGTTTGGACTCAAAATGATCAGTACACTCAGTACTTCTCCCTAGAGGCCATCCTTAAGAGTTACCCCTCCTTGATCAACCTTGCTCGAGTGGATCCTGATGCGGGATGGATCCCTAGGTGGGATCTTCGATCTGGCGGGATCTTCACAAATGACTGGTCCTGGGCCTTCTGGGTCGATTATCATTGCCAGAAATTTCCCGAGTCACTGGAAGCGGTAAATCTGTACTCCGTAGTGTGGTCTTCCTAGTTTTTTGTTTACCCACCATCTTCAATCCTACCTGACTTGCTCAGTCGCTGGTATTCGAGCACTAACACTTTCCACCTCACCCATGGTGAAGTGAGTATTAGTTTATGGGACATCTACCAACTGGGAGGGATTCCAATCATTGGGGAGATGTATGACGAGTTTCTGACCACTCCTGACACATGGGACGATGTTGAATGGGTGCCTTCATTGGAATGGGACCTGCTGGTTATGGTGGAGCGGTCACTGGGTCGGCCCTTGAGCGCCCGCTCTCTTATCCACTACAACACCTAGATCGGGTTATTTCGGGAGGTTGTTGGTCCTGTTTCGAAGGCCAAGTGCCCGAGGACTCACCCTTCTCAACAATCACGAACTATCCCAGGTGCCTACTGGGCGATTTTGGAGGCGGGAAACTATCTTTCATGGGGTTATAAGGTTCTCCCCAGTGTGCCTCCTATGCTCACGCTGGTAGGTTTTTCACCATTATTTTGAGCGGGTGGCTATTCCCATCTTAGGATATCAACCCAGGTGTTAGGGATTGCATGCTGATGATGGTAGATGAGCTGGAGGGAGGCCACCCAGTGAATCTGGTTGTGCCTACATTGGCTCATATTTATGAATTACTGAGACACATGCAGGAGGGCGTGTCACCCTACCATCTGAGTAGGACATTTCAATTCTTATATGGCTAGGTAGCGGATCATTTCCACTGTTATGAGTATCATCATAACACAGTCATCCCGCTTCCTACCCTTCGGCCTACCCTTCTTGATATAGCTAGAGTTCGTCTGAAGTCCGTCAACTCTGATGAAGTTTTCGAGCTTTTGAGTGACTTTTCCCAGTTCGCCTTCACTCCCTACCCCACTCATTTTGGCGTTGTGTTTGATGACTGTGGGGGGAGCTTAGAAGAGTTTTCTAACAGGATTTCACTGTGGGATGGATTTTTATCCACACAGATTGATGGGGTTTCTCTGGGTGAGTTATATGCCCCATATCGTTTTTCTCACCAGTTTGGATGCATACAACTCCAAGTTTCCATTCCCCATCCTCAGGCCTGAGGATTGCATCCGACCATTCTACGCTAATGGTGGTTGATGTTGATATGGGAGGGATCTGACACAAGGATTCCCTTTCCTTACATAGGACCGGCTTCTAGCCTATCCTTGGTGTATGAGAGAATGTGGATAAAGCATTATCTATATGTGATCTTGGGGAAGTCTATCCGGCAACTTCCCAAATCAGGGATTACTACAGCTGTTGTGCTTACTGCACCATCCTCGTCGGCTTTCAGGGAGGACTGATTGATGGCTCGTAGGTCAAAGTGGCTCAGTGGATCTTTCTCTTCTAACCCCTCTACGGCCGAAGTTCAAATAGATCCAATCCTTTTGGATGTAAATGAGGATGAACCCGTGACTTCGAGCCCCCACGATGTAATTCATGAAGATTCACCAGTCGATACTAGTCTTACCAGCTCAACTCCCAAGCTCGAACCATGGTTAGGGGCTTCTGACCCTCCATTCTCAGAACCATCTTATAGTGCACACATGACTGCGCTGGCCGCAATGCCAGACTTCATTCCTGTGCTATCTAGTGAGGATACCAAAGACCCTCGTGTCATGACAGACCACCGAGCAGTGCGATGGTGGGCCTGGCCCCAGATCTTTGAGATTGTTTCCAAAACTCATCTGGATAAGATGGAGTCTAAAACTAAATCCCTTTGGAAAATCTTCCTAGGCTTGAGGTCAGGTGGTTTCAACTATCGACAACTTCATTTTCTCGCTTTCCAGGTTGTCCTTTCTTGTGGGGATGTTTCCGCTAGTGAACACTAACTTTCCCTCCTCACTGCCTCTAATTGTGGGACTTATGCTTTTGAGGAAGCTATGATGGAGCTCCATCAACTGATAGCACTGGAGGAGAGCTCTCACGATCAGGAAACCTCCCTATCTATCGAGCTGTATGAATGCGAAGCTCGAGCAGCGATGCTGAGGGATCAGTTGTCATCTTTGACTAGATACCATGAAGCTACCTGGAAAGGGATTAGTGATCTCCAAACAATGGTGAGGCATACTTGTTTGGTGGCCGATGTTGAGGCTATAGAGAAGGCCGTGCTGGAGAAAACATTCAATAACCTTCGCTGCACAGTTTCCGATCTGACGGAGAGAGCAAGCCAGGATTCATTTTGATTGTCAGAGCTATTTCTGTACATT
Organism: Viscum album; assembly: GCA_963277665.1. NCBI lineage: Eukaryota > Viridiplantae > Streptophyta > Magnoliopsida > Santalales > Viscaceae > Viscum > Viscum album. The sequence goes on from OY728160.1 coordinate 760,150,674, forward strand.
CTGTTTTACCTCTTTTTTTACTGCGAATGAGAGACTACAGCTTGTTGACGTCCTCCCTTTTTGTCCAAATGGAATAGAATCATCTATCGATCTTTCCTTGCAATAAAATTTGACTGTTACTGGAACAACTGTTGTATAAATAACAACTCACTGAATCAGAATTAATCATAATTCCAAAAAAAGATAAAATAGAAACGAGCTGTAATTTTTTCCTGGACCATGGGATTTAGCGAGCATAGTTTGACTATTGATAGGGTTTTATAGAAAACCCCCACAAACTTTTGGTCTTTTCTATCAATACCCTAATTTTTCCTGGGCCCATTGGTGTGGACCCAGTGGGTATGGCTCATCTTTTTCTTAGGTCTCCCTTTTCGGGTTTTCGTCCTAATGGGCTTTACGCCTCTTTTTGTGAGCATTTAAAGTCCCACCAACAAGACTATCATTACTAATGTTTTAGGTCAAACAGCTTTGACCAGATATGGTGGCGAAAGGGACCCGATGAGTTTTGTTTGATAAAAAGATGTCTCAATACCTTTCAGATGCACAAGGGGGGATCATGATTAGATTTAAACGACATGCATGGCATGTCTCAAGGCATGAGAGAGATATCGGCGTGCAGAGGTAGGAAAAGCATCACCTAAAGAAGACTTTCCTTTGTTAGATGGGCCAAGGGTGATCAATATGTAGAGCGGCTGAGGGAATGGTATGCATAGTAATGCAAAGGTGTCCTTAAGTCAATGACTGTCCATTTCTAATGGCCTGAGGACTTCAAGGAAGTCCGGATTCTAGAAACCACCATGGATGGCTTGAGGAATTATGAAAAACCACCAAGGGAGGCTCGGAAAGGGTATGTGACGTCTAAAAGGGTTTGGGAACATCCATATGAATCAAGAGTGTGGACGAAGGGTCCCTGTCCTACGCATTTAGTTGGCGTAAAGGATAGTTAGAGACTAGCGCAGTTTAAAGTCATACAGTTGGGGCATTCTTTAGAATGGAACGTCTTTTCCTGGTTCTCGGTAATCTCTTCAGAGACGTTCCAGCGTATTTAGGAAGGGTTGTGAAAGAGGTTGGTAAACTACAGCTCAGAGGGTTTCTGAATCCTGGGATGGATATGGGGCCTTAGAGGCCAAGAGGCGTACAAAGAGAAGCATTGCTTAAGTAAATATTACCTTTGGTAGATGGGCCAGGGGCGATCAATATGAAGATCCACTAAGGGCATGGTATGTATAGTCGTGCAAAGGTTTACTTAGTTCAATGATTGTATTGTTCCTATAGCCGAGAAACTTCAGGAAAGTTGAGATTTGAGACCACTAGGGGTGGATTACAAGGTTTAAGCTCCTTCTGGGTATAGAGTGTGATTTATGGGGAGAAGGTGCCTGGATACAGGAGAAATATCTGGGCTAAATTTCCCACGAATGGGTGAAGTCATCCCTTATCACGCTGGTCTGAGATGGTGGTTGGCGCAGGTCTGGCCCGTGCACTGAGGGATGGAGACAATCCTCCATTTGTGATTGAACCTATGACAGGTTTTGACCATGCGGTTTAACATCATGCGATGAGGATGAAGGTCATTATTAATATTTGATACTGTGTAGTTTATTGTCATTCAGTAAGGATGTATGAGTATTTTAAATTTTGTGCATTTTAGCATCACGCGGTGAGGACGGGTTGCATTTTTAAATATACTTTACAGTTTAACGTCGTGCAGTGAGGACATGGGGTATTTTTAAACCTATGAAAATGCTTGTAGTTGGAGGAATTTCCCTAGATTCTTAATTCTTGGTCTTTACAGCTTCACGCCAAGTGGAAAAGATATGTTCCGTGTAGTTTCAATATCCATGTGGTAAGGACGTAGTTGAAAAGGAAACTCTTGATTAGAATATAACAGGGCTTTAATATCTCATCATGTCCACGATGTGGAGAGGGGTTGATGGTGTAAATCATGGTTCCAGCACTTCTTGGATTAGGAGAGATGATATGGGGCACTAATTCCAGTAAGTGTATGGGGCTAGGAAGAGTATCATCTGAGGAAATATTTCCTTTGGTAGATGGGCCAGGGGCTATCAATATGTAGAGCCACTGAGGGAATGGTATGAATAGTCATACAAAGGTGTCCACGGGTCGATAACTTTCCACTTCCGATGGCCATGAATGATTATGAAGATCCGCGATTGTTCGGGCCACGAAGTCTATCACTTGGTAAGGAAATATCTAGACATGTCGGTGATGTTCATCACTGGTTGCTGTTACAACTAGAAGAGTTCACCGTGATGATTTATATTGCGCATGGGGTGTACCTTTACTCCATGAAGTTTAACATCGTGCAGTAAGGACGAAGTAATCTTAGTTTAACGGTCGTAGAGTTTAGAGCATTGGGTGACTATTTATACAATCACCTGGAGGGAAATTGAGTTACGAGGCTCTGGTATACTTTGAACAAGTGTGAGGGAATGAGGGTGTAAACTGTAACTCTGGGGTTTCTCGGATCAGGAGGTATGGTATGGGGGTTCTGAGGCTAGTAAGCGTATGGGGCTAGGAAGAGTATCGCTTGAGGAAATATTACCTTTGGTAGATGGGCCAGGGGCTATCAATATTCAGAGCCATTGGGGGCATGGTATGCATTTTCATAAAAAGGTGTCCACAGATCGATAACTTTCCACTTCCAATGGACATTAATGATTTTGAGGATCTGCGATATCCCGGGCCATGAAGTCTGTCATTTGTAAGGAAATATCTAGACATGTTGGGGATGTTCGTCCTTGGTTGCTGTTAAAACTCAAAGAGTTCATCGCGCTTATTTATCTTGCACATGGGGTGTACCTTTACTCCATGTAGTTTAACGTCATGTGGTAAGGACGAATTACTCTTTGTTTAACAGTCATAGAGTTCGGACCATTGGGTGACTATTTCTACAATCACCCAGAGGGAAATTGAGTTAGCGTTCACTAGAATACTTTGAACAAGTGTAAGGAATGAGGTTCTAAACTGTAACTCTGGGGTTTCCCGAATCAGGAGGTATGGTATGGGGGCTCTGAGGCTAGTAAGCGTATGGGGCTAGGAAGAGTACAGCGTGAAGAAATTGTTCCTTTGGTAGATGGGCCAGGGGCTATCAATATGCAGAGCCGCTGAGGGCATGGTATGCATAGTCATACAAATGTGTCCATGGGTTGATAACTTTCAACTTCTGATGGCCATGGATGATTATGAAAATATGGGATTTCCCATAGTACAAAGTTCGGCATATGGGGATAATGGTGTCCAAGCATACAAGAAACATCTTCACCGCAATTTCCCATCAAGTCAAAGTATCTCATCCCTAGCCTGATGTTTATAGATGTAGATCTTCATGTTAACCATGGGTGGATACATAGGATAACCATGTAGGGATACCCTGGAAACGTTTGGATGTGAGAGGGGAACAAACCTGTAAACCACTGCTCCATAAATTTTTGGATCGAGAGATATGATATGGGGGCCCTGAGGTCGGTAAGTGTATGGAGATAGGAAGAGTATCACCTGAGGAAATCATGCCTTTGGTAGATGGGCTAGGGGATATCAATATGCAGAGCCACTGAGGGCATGGTATTCATAGTCATACAAAGGTGTCCACGGGTCGATAACATTCCACTTTCGATGGCCATGGGTGGTTATGGAGATCCGCAATTATCCAGGTCGCGGTGTCTAATATATGGAGAGGATGCATCCAAATGCACAAGGATTATTCCCATATTGTTTCACTATATATCTTGGGTGGGTCATGACATAGTCCATGCAATTTTAACGTTGTGCGGTGAGGACAAAGTCCGTGCATTTTTAACGTCATGCGGTGAGGACGAAGATGAACCAATGTGAAAAGGGGATTATGTGCAGTTTAACATCATGTGGTAAGGACATTGGACTGTGCAGTTTAACGTCATGTAGTAAGAACGAGGGGTATATATACCTGCGTTTTCTTTTATTAGTGGCTGGGTAGGAGATAAGATCATGGCGTCTCTACGTATCCTGCGAGGGTAGAAATCAAGCCACACGTAGTTCTTTTGGGGAATGCACCTCGTGCAGGTTTGGTCATTTCTCGGGTAAAAGGGGGTATCTTTTTTCTCTTCATTTGGGGTGGCTAGGCTAGGGTGTGGAATTCTGGAATCACTACGTATCCTGCGAGGGAAGGAATCAATCTGTATGTAGTTCTTTAGAAGATAATACACCCCGTGCAGGTCTGGTCTATACACGGGGGAAAAGGGAATTTTCAATATTTCTTATCTGTTCTGTTTAACATCGTGCAGTAAGGACGAGGAATACACCCCGTGTAGGGATGGTCCATGTATGAGGGAAGAGGGAATTTTTTTTATTTCATTAGTGGGCGGCTGGGCCAGGATGTGGAATTCTGGCGTCACTACGTATCCTACGAGGGCAGGAATCAAGAGGTACATAGTTCTTTGGAAGTTAATACACACCAGGCAGGTCTGGTCCATACACGAGGGAAAAGGGAATTTTTAATCATCATTCATGGGTGGCTGGGATAGGATGTGGGATCCTGGCGTCTCTACGTATCCTACAAAGGTGAGAATCAAGCCGTACGTAGTTCTCTTAAAGGGATACACCCTGTGTAGGGTTGGTCTGTACACGGGGGAAAAAGACACTTTTAACTTTATTTGGGGATGGATGGCCTAGGATATAGATTCCTGGCATCGCTACGTATCCTAGAAGGGCAGGAATCATTCCGTACATAGTTCCCTAAAATTCGTGCAGTTTAACGTCATGATGTGATGATGAAATACTCTTAGTTTAGGGTCATATAGTTTGGACCGTTGGGGCTTGGTAGTTTAACGTCCTACATCTCGGATGAAAACTTCTTTTGGTTATGTAAAATACTTCTTCAGAAATCTCACATTCATAAGAGCGGTGATGAACTGCATGTCCATGGAGATCAGGTCATTTTCTCCGTTGGAGTCGATCTTGTGTATAACATATGGTACCTCCCACTTGGGCTCCAGCTTTGGAGGTTTCTTTCCGGGTATCATTAGGGTCCGGAGGACCAACACCAGTTCTCCTTCCAAGAAAGACAAAAGATGAACCTTTTTATGGAAGGCTCGTGTGAACCGGTTCTGATATTCTTTTAGATGGTGCAATGTGTGATACCGATTTTCATCCAGCTGTTCCAATTCACCTTTCCATTTTTCTGATTTCTCATCATTGGATAACTAATCATAAATGGAAACCCAAAGTGAGGGAAATTGGAGCTCAATGGGCAAGAACGCTTCAATTCAATATACTAACGAGTACGGAGTGACCCGAGTAGCGGTGCGCATTGTGGTTTGATAATCCCACAATGCATTAAGGAGTTTATCTGTTCATGATTTATTTTCTTTATCCAACATTTTCTAAATAATGTTGGATAGGGTCTTGTTAAAAGCCTATATCTATCCGTTGGTCGTTGCATGGTAGCAGGATGAGGGGTTAGCCTTAATACTATATTCTTGGTATAGTTTCTCCAATTCCGAAGTGTAGAAGTTGGTGTCATTATCCATAAGTATGGTATGAGGAATTACAAATCTGTTGATGATATTGGTTTTCACAAAGCTGGCAATGTTTCTTGCCCTGACTTTCTTGAGGGGTACAACTTATGCCCATTTCGAAAAGAAGTCGGTTGCTGTGAGGATGTACATCAATTGTTTGGTAGTGGTGGGAGGATATGGTCCCATGACGTCCAGTCCCTATATGGAAAATGTCCAGGAGTATTTGGATTGATGAAGTAACTCTGGGGGTTGGTGAATGATGTTGGAATGAATTTGGCAGGAGTGGAATTTTTCGGTAACGTTCTCGCAATCTCATTCCACGGTGGACCAATAGTACCCAATCCATTGAACCTGATGGGAAAGCATAGACCTTGACTAATGTGCTCCACATACTCAGGCATGTACTTCAGTCATGACAGTAGCCATTTCTTATCCCTCAATGCATCTGAGGAGGACTCCATTGAGGCCTCATTTGTAGAGGACCTCTTGCTGACCCGTGCCACCGTATATGACAAAGTTGATTTCCCTTCTCTGTAATTGCTCTCATTTAGCCCTGTCTGATGCAAGTTATCCCCTTTGAAGGTATTTTTCAATGGGGGTCATCTAGCCATTCATGGAGTATATGGCACAGGGACAGGACTGAATTCGTTGATTTCTTTCATCTTAGTCTGAACAAATGTCAATACCATTCAAAGATGAGCAATACTGATAATTGTTTCATCCTTATCGAGGTCAGATATGGTTGTGGTCGTGTTATATAATGTATTTTCATGGGAATTCTATGACTGGGGAATATAGTTCAATGTTGGTTCTGTGGAGAATTCCACCATTAACCATCAGACATGGTCAGACAGGGGAATCAGCTCCTCCTTTTTAATAGCATAGTCACCATTGACTTGCTTGATGACCAGTTCTGAGTCACCTTTTACCTTAAGGTGTTGTACTTGTTCTTGGAGTGTGATATCTAGGCCTGCAATGTGGTCTTGATACTCCTACTCATTGTTCGTACATCCTTCTGACAAGAGGAATAAATATGGAAAGACTACCTTTTATGGGGACATGATTATTATCCCTAAACCCACCTTGTTATATTTGGGATCCTCCATCCTATTCCCTATCGGGATTCAGGATACCCCATCGAAGTACATTTCCCATGTTGGTAACTCCTCTTTAACCGAGAATATCTCTTCATTAGGTAACTCGACGTCTGGTGCAGTGGTCCCTGTCGAGGGGTGCTCTGCCAGAAAATATGCAAATTCCTGACCTTTGATGGATTTCTAAGGCACAAACCATATGTAAAACTGTTGGAGGATGACTACCCGTCAGGATAGGCGCCCGGTCAGCATTGGGTGGATGAGGATGTACTTGATCGAGTTACTTTGCGAGACCAAATGGACTTCATGATGCTGCAGATAATGTTTCAATTTTTGAACTGTGAAGGCCAAGGACAAACAACTCTTCTCGATGTTTGAGTATCGAGTTTCAGCATTGATCATGGTTCAGATGAGGTAATAGAGACTATTTTCACTACCGGTGTAATTTTTCTGTGCGAGGAAGGCTCCCAGTGACCGCTCTAGGGTTGTCACGTATAGGATAAGAGGTCTTCCTTCAACTGGGGTCATGAGCACCGACAGGCTTAAGAGGTACTTCTTTAGACTGTCTAATGACTCTTACCAATCATCTGTCCATTAGTACGTAACCCCCTTTTTCATTAACCTGGTGAAAGGAAAACATTTCCCCACCAGGTTGGTTATGGACCGCCTAATGTAGGCCAGGTGTCCTTGGAATCCTCTCAACTCAGTGAGATTTTGGGGAGGTGGCATGTCAAGGATAGAATTTGTCTTTTCAGGGATTACTTCGATGCCACGATGGCGTACGACGAAGCCAAGAAATTTCCCTAGGTAAACCCAAAGGCGTATTTCAAGGGATTCATCTTCAGGCTATGTTGTTGAAGTTTGTTGAAGATGGTTCCAAGTTTTGGTAGGTGATCTGAGCACTATCTTGATTTGACCACCAAGTCATCCATGTGGAATTTGACGAATCTCCCTAGGAATGGTTTAAAGATACGATGAATGACACATTTATATGTGGAGACAACATTCATGAGACAAAAGGGCATGACCCTATAACAGAATACTCCTTGAGGGGCCCTGAAGGTAGTTACTTCTTCGTCTTCCTGGGCCATCCTGATTTGATTATACCCAGAATAACCTTCCATGAAGGAGAGAGCATCATACCCAGCCGTTGTGTAGATTAATAACTCGGTAATTGGGATTGGGAAATCATCTTTCAGGTAATTCTGATTGAGATCTTTAAAATCTATGCAGACATGGATTTGTTTGTTTTTTCTTGACGGGGACAATTTTGGCTAGCTAGATGGGGTATTAGACCTCCCGAATGAAGCCTGCTTTAATAAGATTATCGACTTCAGCCTCTATTTTGGTAGCATGTGTGGGGTGCGTATTTCTGGTGTCTTTTTTATAGCCTCGGTGGTTTTCTGGCAGACCTAAGTGGTGTGTCGCCACTTTGGGATCAATTCCAATCATTTCTATGTAATTCTAGGAAAAAACTTCTCAGTGTTTCCTCAGAAAAGAGGTATATACCTCGTGCTCCTCGAGAGACATGGTTGTACTAATGAGAGTGGTCCTCAGGTCTTCCTTGGTACCCTTGTTTATTTCCCTGAGCTCATCCAAAATGGTGGAGATACCTTCCACAAATTCGGGAGGTGCATCCCTGAGATCTTCCTCCTCTTCTTCCCCCACATTCTCATCTTCTTGATCTGATAGGGGGAGAGATCTCGACATGGGCTCTTGGGAGTCCAGATTAAAGGCATTGTGGGAGTCCTCACTAAAGTATTCAACCCAAAATTGAGGGTTAGCAGTCTTTTTTGCATTTTCACGCTCGACCGTTATGGCCTAAGACATGAGGACAGCTGAGAGTGTGTCCGGACTTGAACCCCTGCTATCAACATGGTTTATGGGAAGTATGTAGTCTCCGCCAAAATGATTGAGGGGGTCATCAAGAACTATTTATAGACCATTTGGAGCAGGGATTCAGTCGATACCATCAATCGAAGGCTTCTTTTTTTCTTTTGCTCATAAAACCCGGTGTCAATGTAGTGTGACTCGAAGAGCTCAAAAGATGCCATGTCAGCGTGAAATGTCCCACTTTTTCCATTGATGCAATAATTGATACATTGGAGGTAGGATGAAGGAATGAACATGTTCTTAATGAGCCACAGACTTCCCAGCAGGGCATCGAATGTTGTGTTCTGCCAGATCACCAGGAATTCTGGGTAGGCCACAAGGTCTCCAAAATGGGTTTTTAGCTTGATTTGTCCCACTGGATTCTGTTCAATCTTGTCTTAACCCAACAGAGTTATGGATGAGGGTATTAGGTCATCCTCACTGTATCCCAACTTACAAAGTGTTCGTAGGGGAAGGAGGATAACTCCAGAGCTATTGTCAATAAAGACTTTCTAGATCTCAACATCATTTAGTGTGCAAGACACATATAGTGGTTTGATGTGTCCTTGAATGATAGCATCTTCATCTTAATCAGTGAAAGAAATCACCTCATTTCATTCAGCCGGGCCAGTCTCTGTATGGTAAATCTCGGTGACGACTACCTCAAATTGAAACTCCTGGGGGATGAGCAAGGATTCTACCAGTGCCTCCCTGAGATCTGCTGACAAACTCAGGGCATCCAGGATTGACCGTTTGGATGGTACCGATGATAGATGCTTAAGGATACCGTACTTCTATGCTAGTGTGCAGTGCTTCTCCATTGGTGGGAGAATTTCAGCAGGCCCTTTGGGAGCTAGAGTATGTGACGAGGAGGGACCGACCATGGGGTCGTAGGTCCACAGTGTTCCCATGTTCTGGGGACTCAGACCGGCCGGTCTGTTTGTGCACACTAAGCACCTAGACACTTGTTCCTCCTCTGATGGGTACCGCATAAAGACGGGACCATAGATGAAGCTTGTGGAGGTTCAGGGATATTATTTCTCCTATTGATTTCGTTGAAGGTCTCTCCCATGGTGTTCCATTATATTAACGGTTTGGTCCGGGGTAAAACCATAGGGTTGGTTTCGGCCGCGATTGCGCGTCCCCTAGTACCCCCCACTTCTATGATTCCTCCTCCCGGCCCCTTGTATTGGGAACTCAGGTTCGCAACCATACCCTTCATCAGGGAACAATTCCATTAGATGGATGACGTTTATGGAACCAAATATTAGCTCCTCGTCCTGTGACAGATCAACCTGGTCGGTTGTCCCTGATGGTTCTGTTTGGTGGGTCGGTGCACGTGGCGCCAAGTTTGGAGGCATAAAATCTGATAGCATCAGAGCTAAATTTGGCCTCGTTGTAGACTGGTCCTCTTTCAATTGTCTCCTACATTCTCGATTACTACCGGATGACTAGCTCATGGAGGGTTGTGAGGCCAATATTTTCAGATGTGCGGCATTAGGGGCTATTGGAGGCAACACTGGATCTTGTAGTTGAGCTCAGAGTATGCCCTGAGCTCAATTAACAGTATTCCGAGTCATCCTGTCATCAAATTTATGCCCCTTCTTTCTGGTGACTTCCTTCCACCCCTCCTTTTTGTTAGAGTCAATGGTAGAAATGTATGTGACATGTGCTGGTGGTGGTCCCAACTTGACCTTCCTGGAGTCTACCATCCTTTTCCGGATTTCATTGAAGATGAAGCATTCTTGGATATTGTGCCCTAACATTCGATGGTAGGGACAATAATCTGGCCTATCATTACAGCCGACTTCTTCAGGCTTCCTTGGCATAGGGAGGTGGAGAAAGTTTCAATTCATTGTGGTGATGAAGTAGCCGCTGACTTAGTCCTCTCAAAACGAGTATAATTTGTGTATTCATTCCTTGAACTGGTTCCACGTCGATCCTCTCTAAGCGTCCCGCTTTGGCGGAGGCGGTCAATGATATACTGGGGGCCTTTGACGATTTAGTGGAGGCCTAAGTGGTGGAGCAGATGCAGGGGATGTCTTAAGCGTGAAAGAGGATGCTTCAACTCTGTCTGCTCTCTTTGCAGGAGCCTGTGAGGCTATTCGAGACTTCATATTATTCCTCTGCAGGGAGTCTTCAATTATATGGGAAATGGTAGAGAGATTTCAAAAGCCAGTGGTGCACTCCACTAGTATGAGCGGTGTTCGCAGTTAATCTCAAAGGTTATGGATTCATATGGAAAGAATCTCATCTTGGGGAATTGGAATGTTTAGATAGTATGTCAGACACTTCCATTTGGTGATGAAATCTGAGACCCTCTTGTTCAACCTCTATTTTCAATTCATGAGGTCGTTGACCATTTTTTTAGGCAGCGTTGAGCTGATGTTAAATAGGAACTTCTGCTGAAGGTCTTCCTAGATTTTTATTAACTAAGCTGTTAGATTCATATACCAGACGAAGGTAGATCCTTGTAAGGTCTACACGAAGCATCTCAGTTTCACTACATCTTGTTGTTCCGGAGTTCCCATCATTGGGTCATAATAAGATGCGTAGTGCATCAAATTATGTTTTGGATCGCCTGATCCATTTAAAATAAGGAATACGGGGCTGTCAAAATTGGGCGGAGGAGGCATGTTGCTCACCCAATCTGGGTTGGTCTTTCGCTCTGGCTGTAACGAAGCGTGTCGATGTTCTATTGCTTATAATAGAGCTGTTAGTGCCTCAATGGTGCTGGCGAGACCCTGGTTTACATCCTGTTGGGCCCGGTCTCAGGCAGGTGTAGCCCAAGGCATTGCTTGAGGATCCAGCTCAACCGGCACCAAGGGTGCATATGCCGTTTGTGATACCTTTGGGGGGTTTATATGTTCTCGCTCCGGTTTCTTTCTGAGTGGAGGGAATTCTTAGTATTCATCCGAATCCATGATCAGGTAGTTGGATGGACCAAGAACCTCATTGGGTCGGGGCCCTAACCACGCTTCATTTTCATGGTCAAACCTTGGCCTTTGAGGTGCACTTACTAGGAGTGCAAGGTGTGGTTCTTCATGGGAAGCTCTTTCAATAAGATGGTTCCTATGGAGTAGCTCAACATTAATCTAACTCAATTATTTCATTTCCTCTTCCTATCGAGCGAATCTCTCTTCGAGTGTAAGTAGCTCGTTTTTATCGAGACAAGGAGGTGGGTTAAGATAAACTGGTTCTTTTTTCTTATCCTTGTTGGAGCCTCGCAGGGTAAGCGGAGAAGGGTTAGCTTGAGGTGCGACCATATTTAGGGTGTCCCTATGGTTCCGGGTGTGCACAACTGGTGGTTCGTTGTGAATCACAGCTTGACCAGAACCATCATCTCCCGATCAATCCAAATTTTCATCATCTTTGGTGCCACCCGTGGGGTTAACCTCTATGTAATTTATGGATACACATTGTGGGGTGGAGGAGATTTCATCTTCCAAATAGGAAGAGGATCTCCTGTGCCTTATACTAGTCCTCCCCTTCCTGTCCCGGGATTTCTTTCGGACTCCTTGACGAAGGGTGACGCAGAGAGTTCTTTGATGTGATCTTACGGTACGCCTCCCTCTTGAAGGGGATGATGATTCAAAGGATGGGATAATGTAGTAACCTCATCTTTTAATTGTCCTCTCTAGATGAGAAAATACTGATTCTCGTAGGGGAGGTTATTGTTGAGGTGGTAAAAATGCCACCAGCCATGAGGGCTGGGGTTGGCTCTGTTCCCTATACATTGATTCTCTTCCCTTTTTTATTGGTCTTAAAGGGTCATTTGTTGTTAAAAATGTCCCCAGCCCTGCAGGCTAGGGTTGACCCTAGATTGTGGCAGCAGCTACTACTATCGGTACCTGCCTGATCTTGCGTGCCCCCATTCAAAGGTGAACTGGATCTGATGCCAAGTTCACCTATGGATCAATCCCCTCTAGGGAGGCAATAAATGATTGTTTATTGGCCTCTCTTAGGTGAGAGGCCTATTGTATTCTTTTGGTTGCTTGATTTAGGAGTTCGTGAATGGCTTGTTCCCATTAGGCCTGACGCTTCTAGGACTTACTCAAGGCTTGTCTTTGTTGGGTGTGTCACCTTTCTCGAACACATAGATCACTTGATTGCTGTCTTGAAGTGATGAAGTTGCGAGACATTATGCCGAACGGGTTCTTCTTGGTGGGGAGTAGAGTGAAATGTAGAGCTCCATGTTCTCCCCATCCTCTAATATGGTCTCCCGTCAGAGCATCACCAATGAGGCTGCACAATTGGAGCAGTGCATGGAGTCAGGCTAACTCAAGGATTCCATTACGCTTCACAGGTCGTGGTTGTCACGCCTAAGGAAGAGCTTCCAGGTCGATGTGAGGTAGGAGGTCTCCTATTGTCTTGACATGGTCTACATACCCCTCATAGGGAAGTAAGCTTGATTTCAACTGGTGGAGGGTTGTCCATATAGTGGAGCGGATGTTGTGTACACATTCTTTTGAAAAATTTCTGGGTATGTCGAATTGAGAGGTGGTTGTGGGCCAAAACATAATTGGTACATCATCACTGGCTAGTCGTTTCCTCAGGTACAACATGTCGGCATAATCCTATGCTAGTGATTACTCTACCTGGTTAGCCCAACTGAGATCTTCACTGATAGTGTGGTCGAAGGTAGTGGGGTGGTATGTATTGAATTATCATGTGGGGGATTCTGAGGTGGTTCAGAAGATGAACATGGCCCTAGACCATCTCCTGATTGAAGAAGGGTTTCGTTGGCGACTGGATGGGAATATGACATGCTTGATCCCATCCTTCTGAGTTCCTCGGCATATGAGGGATTTTCTGTGCTTGATTTGGTAGGGGGAGGACCTTCCTATCGATATGATTTGTCACTTCGGGGAGGACCTTCACAATAACTGCCATCATGGTTTGACGTACGATGTGTATCTTGGGGAGGACCTTCAAGACACGTTGTGACAAGGGGAGGACCTTTTTGTTGCTCAGGGCCATTACGGGGAGGACCTTCACAATGGAGGTCATGGTGGCATGGACTACCATCACTTCTACCACAGGGAGAATGTATGCGGGGTACACCCTGGGGAGGGCCTTCAGAATGTACCACAACAAGGGGAGGGCCTTCTCGTTGCTTGACGTCTCTATGGGGAGGACCTTCATTATTAGAGTGGAAAGGACTACCATCGTGATCTGATTACTGGCTGTGTGGAGTGTCGTTGCAACATAACCCCTGGGAAGGACTTTCAGGGTAGGACATGAGAAGGGGAGGGCCTTCTTTTCGTGATGATACACCACTGTAGGGAGGTCCTCCTCAGTTGCAACTACGATAGTGAGGACTATTATCATAATCTATGGTCCCACTGAACAAAGTTGTTTGTAGTGTATACCACAGGGAGGACCTTCAGGGTGGACTGTAGAAAGTGGAGGGCCTTCTTGTCCTTGATCTTCTGGTCACGCAGAGGGATTCTGTGACCCACATCAAAAGAGAAGCTCTTATGATCAATCGTTATATGCCTTTGGGGGAGGCCCCCACGGGTTCTCTGGGGAGGACCTTCAGAGCAGCTAGTAGCAACATTGCGGGGAGGACCTTCACAACTGCTAGTGCCACTCCCATAATATGGTAATGGGTGGGCAGGATTTTGAGCCTTTGATATGTTCTTAGCAGCTTTCGGAACCCCAGCTTCCATTAGAGCAAAGTCATGAACCTGATCTTTATTTTTCAGCTGCCTTCGATGCATTCAGGGACCTTTCTTGTAGGCAGCGGGGACCGTCTGCTGTTGATAATAGCCTTCACCTTTGGGTCCCATTCTAATTGGGTCCCGTGTTGCTTCCGGGATATGCCGACGAACATCTTGACTTTTAGCTGGGATATATGCGTACTCTGGAGCATCCACCGTGATGGATAGGTGTCCCCCAGTTACAACGAGTGAATCTGCTCGATCTGGTTGCCCTTGTATCACAGAATATGGCCGATGACCCTCCTAGGTGGAATAAGGGATGCAGATCTGCAAAGAGAAGGCTATCTCGTCTCATATATGAGTCACCTCAATTGGGGAGATGAGCTCATGGGCCCGAGTCCTTGCTGTTGCCGCTGATGAAATTACATTCTAGCAAGTCTGCAAGATATGATCTGGGATCCATACCTGCTCCTCCATCATTTCGAAGATATATTGAGAAACATATTTGGATGGAACGGGTATGAAGGCCCATTCCAGTATCGGGGTAGGAATATCCTACTCTGATCCTCCGGTGGTCAGTGGGTAGTAACACTTATTTTTTGTCAGGGCAGGTGAATGAGTCTAACCCTGTGATGGGATATGCCGGTTTATCTCTCCATTTTCCGCCACATCGGGATGGCAGACTTTACTTGCATCCGTATGGAGCTAGCCCTGCATATGTTGGTTCCACACCATATCGAGTCAATGGCCTTTGTTGGCAGGGAGATGTGCCCGCCTATTAATTACTTCCACATCTGGATGGTGGGCATTGTTGATCGCCACCACATCGTGATGGTATGCGTCAGGAGAATCTGCTAGGAGCTGGTCTTGCAGGCGCTGGGTTTCCACCACGTTTGGTTGGTGGGATTCATGACACTGGGCAGGGAGAGGTGCCTACCAGGTAGGTTCCTTCCTGTATGAGTGACGGGCTTGATGGAGCTCGACGGGGATGCGTGCCTACTCGTATGATGCCACCATGTCTGGATGGTGGACTTAGGAGGAGCGGACATGCATATGTGCCTGCTCGCAATACGTCTCCATGACTGGGCATCGGAGCTTCTCCCAGGGACAAGGGTGATGAACAGTCCCTGGTTGTATATTTTCTGCCCTCGTCGGGTAGTCCGAGGGGCCAGAGCTCGGGGAGCATGGGCTTGGATCCTCGGGGAAACATCCTCCATAGCATGAGGATATTGAGTCACGGTGTAACCATGACAACGTCTTCCAGAAGAGGCCTTAGAGCGGAACCCCCGTTCAGCGGGGATGAAGTACTCAATGTCAACATCATCTACCTCTCTAAGATAAGGGAGGTACGCGTTTTCTCACTCTGGGGATAGACTCCTGAAATGATTTTAGATGGAAACAGGAGCCGTCTGGATCTATTTTCATGGCTGCTGCTGGGCGGGAGACCGGTGGGTCTTGGCGGATTGGAGGGCATGCATGGCCGCCTCCACAGTCGGGAGAGTATCGTTCATGTGGTACTCTCGGATCAATGCATCCGAGACCTAGCGGTGAAGATTCTGAGTAGGTGATGAGGTCCTTCGTTGGTGAGGAATTCCGGTCACTGCGTAACTTGAAGTACACATCTGTGAGTACCTATGTGATTTCATTGGATCAAAGGGTGTTCTGAGTGGTACCTATAAAATATTTTAACAAATAAAAACACCAAACCTGTCAAAGCAGCATCTCGGGATCCCATGCATAATTAATGACCTTGATTGGCCCTACTTGTGAGTATAAGGGGTAACAGAGGAGGATTTGGTTAAATCCGACATTCTTGGTTAAAGATTCACTTCAGGTTAACCATTTTTTTTTCGACCGAGGGTAGGAGGACCGACGCTCCTGATGGTCTATCTTGTGGAGAGCTAAGTTCCGCTCAGTCGATTAGGTTGGGTATATCTATATTAGTTTCGAAACGACCAATGGTTTTTTATCCAAAAATCCATGGACCTGATTTCCAAAGGCAGACGTTTGTTGGGAGATTCGGCTAGCGATGCTTAAGAACTCACATTGGTCGAGAGGATGGAAATTTGGGCTCATCGCACCCTTTTGAGGGGAAATTAATTCCTGTTCTGGGACTCTCTAATAGATTTAATATGTATTCATATGTTCGAGAATATTTGGTTTATACCCAAGCATAGTATCCACAGATTACTCCTGATTGGAAATGGTCAGCTGAACGTAGGGATTCAGAATCATTTAGGCCCGAGGATTACTGTCCCTCATTGGATTAATGAATCCGAAGAGTTTGGACTCATTGAGATGACACTGGTTTTAAGCCTTATAACTAGGTGCTCTGGTGTTTATTGTCATCCAGGGGGACAGATAACGACTTGAGCATTTGGATTGAACCTGTGATACGGGCTTCCTATGTATCCTTGTGAGAGGAATCAGAATCCACGTAGTTCGGTCTAAGGGCATGATTGGGACTTACACATGGTTACTGGCCCATTGTTGGGATTGGACCTCGGGGAGGCGTCCTACGTATCCTGTTTAAGAATCAGAGATCAAAACCCATGTAGTTCGTTCTGAGGGAATGATGTTGCGTGGGAGCTATGTCCATTACAAATCCCTAAGCCTACATGATTCATGCTCGGTATGAGAAACAATGTAATGAAACAGACATGGCGAACCTCGGACTTTCTCCCTACCGAGAGAAGGGGAGGAAGACGACGAGCGGAGGAGAAGGATGGGACCACTGGACTCTCCTTCTTCCTGGTGTTGGAGGAAGGTATAAGTCGAGCAGCGGAACAATGAACCTTCCGTGATGAGAAGGGAAGAGCCATTGGCTTCTGGGTAGGATGGTGTGGGGCTTACTTTAGGAGGTATTCCCAACCACTCCCAGGAGAGGGGAGAAGTGCTCACTATTGGCGCTCGTCAAAAGGAAACACGATCAGGGTACCTCAATCCTAGAAAATGGAGAGGCAGAAAGGGAACTCTCGGGCTCGGAACCTATACTACCACGATAATGTGAACCTAGGAATGTTTTGGTATCCCACTCAAGGGCCGGAGCAACCCTTTTTCCCTCACCTACAATGGGTATGTGAACTCAAAGTGGCGCGCTGATGCAGCTGAAGGTTGTATCATACGGGTCTAATGGCTTCGGTAGAGGCCTTGGCTCGGGGCCAATGAATAGACCAATGAAGGGATTGCAAAGGATTAGTCCGATTTGGAAGGATTTTATCTGTCTCGGGGAATGGGAACACCGTAGGAGTTGGCGGGCCACATGGGTGTATGAGGAGTTGCGTCCTTCACGTAGGGGGGTGCTATGCGTTTGGAGAGGCAGTCCACATACCAGGGTGGTATGCAGACTGATAGTTATCCCACGTACCAGGGTGGTAAGCAGCTTCGGGTTTGGCCTGCGTACCAGGTTGGTACGCGGCGGAGTCCACGTGAGCAGCGGTGGCCAGGGGCGACGCCGGTCGGGGGTTTGTCGATAAGGGCTTCGTCGGCGTAGGGAGTGCTACGCGGTGCGTTGGATCGAAAAAGGGAAATAGAATCCCTGGTCCACGAGGAGTACAACCATGGAAGGGCCATGGCTCATGGTATTCATTCTTTATTTTTTATTTTATGTTCGCGGTTCACCAACTTGTTCTGCATTTTTTGGTTCCTTATTAATTCATTTCCAGTTTCATACATGTTCTGGTTCGTGAATTGGAAATTTTAAGTTTGCGAAATCCTGAGCTCCTTCCTCCAAAATCCATCCACCTGAATCTGATCGATCCCTTTCTTCACCCCCTTGATGTCCTTTCATAGATGGGGGAAAGAGATGTATCTGTGGTCATGTTGCACCTTTTTTGGAGGCCCATGACCGGAAACCTGGTTTACGGATGACTTGGTCAATCTGAAACTCGTGGGGGCATTGAATGCACCTTACCCGTGAACCAAATTGGTTTGGGGGGTGCTTCGCGGCCGCGCAGGGCACCGCCTCTATTCCGTGAATGACAACGCACGTGGTATGGGCCGGTTGACACGTTTCGTGGCTGGGGAGGTTCATGACGGTGGAGCGGTCTAGCGCCCATCCTACTTCGTGCCCACGGAGGTTTCCGTCTCCGTTTCGCGGACAACGCTCGTCCGCGGAGGGGGCGGCTTGCTGAACCGGCTGCATACCATCAATGTTGGACTGATATGCGGACCAGTCTATCCCTTTCTAATTCTTGGGTGTTCTCTATATTTTTGCCCAGTTCATTGAATAAAATTAGGCAGAATACTTTCCAAAATTAAGGGGATTTCTATTCTCCTTTGCGGAATTTTTAGGACCCAACAACACGTAAAAAACAATCCTTTTAACGCCTAAAAACTTTAAAAAATCTAAAAAGCATTCAAAATCCAAAAAAATTAAAAAGAAAACATTAAATACATTTTAAAACCCTAAACCCCTAAAACCCCTAAAAATCCCCTAAAACCCAAAAAGCCCATAAAAATACTAAAAAATCCCTAAATACGTAAAAAACCCTAAAACCAAAAAAAAACATAGAAAAAACTAAAAACATAAAACCAATTAAAAACATAAAAATATGAAAAAACAATAAAAACCCTAAAAACCATAAAATCCATAAAAAATCCTAAAAACTGAAAAAATCCCTAAAACTCTAAAAAACCATAAAAAATCTAAAACAAACTAAATATCCCTAAAATTTTAAAAAACATAAAATGATGAAAGCCCATCAGAAAAACTTAAAATCTAAAAACACTAAAAACCATAAAAACCTAATAATCTCTAAACCCCCCTAAAATTCTAAAATCCCTAAAAACCACAAAAGCCATAAAAACCATGAAAACCAATAAATCTGAAAAAATACTTAAAAATCCCTAAAATAGTTAAAAGAACCAAAAACCCTAAATAGCTCTAAGAAAATCATAAAAACCTAAAAACACATAAGATGCCTAAAATAGATAAAAATTGATAGAAATCCTAAAAACCCTAAAAGATCATAAAATCATTAAAACCCCTAAAATCATTAAAAACACTAAAACCCATTAAAAGCCTAAAAAACTAGAAATACACTTTAAACCCCCAAAATAATTTAAAATCTCAAAAAATATTATAAACCCTAAAAAACTAAAAAAACCAAAATACACTATAAAAACCTAAAACCCCACTAAATCCAGAAAATTCCTAAAAAAATAAAAATCCTAAAAATCCATAAATGTCCATAAAAATATAAAAATCCCTAAAACCCCTAAGAAAACATAAAAAACAAAAAACAATTAAAACCCATAATAATCCTAAAAAATGTGAAAACCCTTAAGACTCCTAAAAATTCAAAATACCATAAAACCCCTAAAAACATAAAAAAACCTAAAAACCCAAAAATACCTTACAAACAAATAAAAACACTAAAACCCCTTCCAACCCTTAAAACCTAAAAGCTCTAGAAATATTAAAAACCCTTCAAACTCAAAAAGCCCAAAATCCAATAAAAACCATCAAAACACTAAAAACACTAAAAACCCCTATAACCATCAAAAATCACTAAAAACCCAAAAAAACATTAAAACCTTAAAAATCCATCAAAATCACTAAATACATAAACAACCCGAAAATGCCTGAAAACCCCTAACAAATTCATAAAAAGCTAAAAAAATTACATCCCCTAAAAACTTAAAGACACTAAACCCCCTAAAGACCCTAAAAACACTAAAACTCCCCTTAAAGCCATAAAATCCTTATAACCCATAAAAACCCTAAAACCACTAAAAACATTATAATCTATTTCAACCCCTAAAAATGGAAAAATATTCTTAAAAACATTAAAAACTCCAAAAAATATAAAAAACCTAAAACCCAAAAACCATAAAAAACCTAAAAACCCAAAACACCCCTCAAAATCTATAAAAACCATAAAATGAAAAAAAATCCTAAAAAAGGTTTAAAATTACATAAATATATAAAAACCCTGAAAACCAAAAAAAATAAATACCTAAAAAAACTTAATACCCCTAAAACCTCAAAACACTAAAAACTCGAAAAAACTATAAAAACCCTAAAAATAAAAAATATCCTTAAAATATTTAAAACCCTTAAAACCCTTTAAAACCCCTAAAAACAACTAAAACTTGGGAAACTGTTTAGATGCTTAAAATGTTAAAAAACCCAAAAAACATGAACACCACTAAAAACTCATAAAATCACTATAATCCAAAAAAACAAAAAAACTGCGAAAAACCCTAAAACCCCTAAAACGAGTAGAAATCCCCAAAACCCTAAAAAATAATAAACATCATAAAAAATACCTAAAAATAAAAAAACCATTAAAAACCATAAAAAACCTTTAAACCTAAAAAAACATAAAACCCCAAAAATCCTTAAAAAATAAAAAACCTAAAAACCCTAAAAACACTAAAAAACCCCGAAAAATACTCCAAAACACTAAAAACCCTAAAAACAAAATAAAATCCTAACAAATTAAGAAAAATATAAAACACCCAAAAACCGTGAAAAAGTCATAGATAACCTTAAAATAATAAAAAACATAAACCCCAAGAAACCTTAAAATGCTAAAAACCCTAAGGATCCCTAAAGAACATAAAGACCATGAAACCCCTAAAAACATACAAAACCATATAATCCCATAAAACCCTAAAACTCAATAAAAATTTATACATACCAAAACAACCCAAAGAACCCATAAAACCCTAAATCCACACAAAAATTCTAAAAAATACTAAAAAAATCATAAAATGTAAAAAACATAAAAATATGAAAAAATAAAACCTTAAAAACAAGAAAAAACTAAAAACCCCTTAAAACACTAAAAACACATAAAACACCTAAAAACCCAAAAATAATCTAAAAAACCTAAAAACCCCTAAAATAATAAAAATCCTACAAACTCGTAAAACCTATAAAAACCCACTGAAAACATTAAAACCCATTTAAAACACTAAAAATATGAAAAACACTAAAATAATTAAAAACCATAAAAAATAAAAAAAAACCTTAAAACCAAAAAAACCCTAAGAACCCTAAAAATCATAAAAACCACTTAAACCCCCCAATATCCCTAACAACCATAATGACCATAAAAATCATTAAAAATATTTAAAAATGCCTAAAATGAAAAAATCCCTAAAAAACTAAAGAAAAACTAAATACATAAAAACACAAAAAACCCATAAAATACAAAAAATTCCTAAAATAAATTTAGAACCCAAAACCCCGGAATAACCCTAAAACACTCAAAATACAAAAAAAAACCTAAAACCCCATAAAAACCTAAAAATCCCAAAATTACAAAAAAAAAATTAGAAAACACTAAAAACTATGAAACCCATAAGGAAATGTTAAAAAATAAAAACACATAAAAACCATAAAAACAACAAAAACCATAAAAAACATAAATAACCCTAAAATTATTATTTTAAAAAATCCTATAAAACAATGAAACCCCCAAAATAAATACAAAATATTTAAACCATTAAAAATGTTTAAAAAACTCTAAAAACCCTTAAAAAGATAAAAAAACACTAAATACCCAAAAAAAAAATTTCTAAAAACTCTAACAAAACACTAAAATCTTGAAAAAATCTCTAAAACCCTAAAACCCCTTAAAAATATAAAAAACACTAAAAATCATAGAAAAAATAAAATTATTTAAAACCCTAAAAATCCTATGAAAACCTTAAAAACCTAAAAAAGTAAAACCCCTATGAAACTCTAAAAACACTAAAAACCCTAAAACCCCTAAAAATGCCTAAAAATCTTAAGAAAATATGAAAATCATAAAATTCCATAAAAAGTCCTAAAAACATAAATAATATTAAAAACCCTAAAAATATTTAATAAAAACATAAAAACATTAAAAAAATTAAAAACCCTAAAAACATAAAAATGTTAAAAACCATTAAAGACACCAAACCCCGTAAAAACAATAAACAACCCTTAAAACCTTTTAAAACCATTTAACCAAATAAAACCTCCTAAAAAAATTAAAAAAAATACTAATACCCTTTAAAAACATATAATTGTTTAGAACTATAAAAAACCATCAAAACCATAAAAAACTAAAAAAATCTAAAAAACC
Organism: Viscum album; assembly: GCA_963277665.1. NCBI lineage: Eukaryota > Viridiplantae > Streptophyta > Magnoliopsida > Santalales > Viscaceae > Viscum > Viscum album. The sequence continues at coordinate 760,172,879 of OY728160.1, forward strand.
AAAATAAACAATAAAATCCCTAAAAACCTTAGAATTCCTAAAACTCCACAAAATCCCTTAAAACCCAAAAAACCCATAGAAATACTAATAAAATCCCTAAAAAACTATAAAAACATAAAAACTTAGAAAAATTGAAAAATATATGGAAACCATAAAAACCTATAAACACATACCCTTAAAAACATGAAAAAGTCTAAAAACCATAAAAATCCATAAAGGCCTCCAAATTTATAAAAACCCTAAAAACATAAAAATACTAAAGAATCGTTAAAATACCTAAAAACATAAAAAACCATAAAAACCCTTAAAAACACTAAACCTTAAAAACCAAAAAATACATAAAATCCCAAAAAACCTAAAAAATGTGAAAAGCACTAAATACATGAAAAATATTGTGAAACCCTAAAACCCCTAAAAACATAAAATCCTTAATACCCTTAAATGATCCTAAATTCCCTAAAATCCCAATAAAAACTCTAAAACATTTTAAACACCTAAAAATGGTAAAAAAGTCAAAAAAAACCATAAAACACAACAAAATAAAAAAAAACACTAAAACCCCCAAAAAACCGAAAAAACCAAAAAAACCATCAAATCTAAAAAAAACCTAAAAACCCATAAAAGCCTAAAAATCCCTAAAAACGTAAAAAAACCTAAAAACCCAAAAAAGCAATAAGAAAAACTTAAAACTAAGAAAACACTTAAAGCCCCAAAATAACCAAAAAACACTAAAAACCATAGAATACGTAAAATCGTAAAAACCGTAAAAACCTTCAAATTCTCTGAAAACCCTAAAACCCATAAAAATCATATTAATTCTCTAAAGATACCTAAATTTATAAAAACCCATATAACCCTAAAAACCCCTTGGAAAACCATAAAACCATAGATACACGTAAAAACCCCTAAAAACACTAGAAATGATGAAAACCCTAACAACCCTAAAAACCTTAAAAATCCAAAAAAAACCATAAGACCCCTAGAACCCTTAAAAAACACTAAAACCCCATAAAAACCCCAAAACCACCAAAAAATATAAACCCACATTAAAACCCTAAAAAATTTAAACACCCTAAAAAACTCAAAAAAACACAGAAAACCCAACGAAACCAGAGAAACCATATAGTCCCTAAAATCCTTTAAAAACCTTAAATTCTCAAAAAATCATAAAATCTTAAAAAGGCATTAAAAATATATAAAGATGTACAAAACCCTAAAAACCCCTAAGAAAACCATAAAATTCTAAAAACACTTAAAACACCAAAGTAACCAAAAAAATGCTAAAAATCCGGAAAACCCTAAAACCATAAAACCCTAAAAACTTTACAAACCAAAAAACATAAAAATTCTAAAAATCACTAAAAAATATAGAAAAACTAAAATATACAAAAACCACGAAAATAAAAAGGAAAACCGTTAAAAAATAAAAAAAACTAAAATACCTAATAACATAAAAATGTTTAAACTCTAAAAACACAAAAAGACCCTGGATACACCAAAAATCCATTAAAACCATCTAACCCCTAAAAATATTAAAAGACCATAAAATCCCTAATGACACCACTAAAAATATAAAACCTCTTTAAAACCCAAAAACCATTAAAAACTATAAAAAGTATTAAAAATCTAAAAATCTAAAAATAACCTAAAACCATACAAACCATAGAATCCTAAAAACCTTATAAAACTCTAAAATGCATCAACATACCTAAAACACAAAAAACCCAAAAAATACTAAAAATCCCAAAAAACCTAAAACACCCATAAAACCACTGAAACCCCGTAAGAAATCCTCAAACCACTTAAAAAATAAATAATGTTAAAAAACCTTAAATCCCTAAAAACCCTCAATATTCCTAAAATCTTGAAAAACCATCAAAATCGAAGAAAGAGAATCCCTAAAAATCCATAAAATCATAAAAAACCCTAAATACCCTGAAAACCCTTAAGAAAACTGTAATAACCTAAAACACTATATACCCTTAAAAACCAAAACCCCAAAAGAACCTAAAACTCTTAAACCCCTAAAAATCCTAAAACCCTTAAAATCTATAATTCCCCCAAAAAACATTAAAAACCCATAAAACTCAATAAAGACCCAAAAATTAAATAAAAACTCTAAAATCCATTACACCCTTAAAAATGTTAAAAAACTCAAAAAGAAATTAAAATTCCAAAAGACTCAAAAAACCCTAAAAACTAAAAAAACCCAAAAAATATCAAAAAAATTCTAAAATCCTTAAAATCCATAATGACACTAAAAAATAAAAATCCAGAAAATCCCTAAAAATACCTAAAAACATCCAAAAAACTAAAAACCCTAATAAAATCAAAAAACCTAAACATATTTAAAACCTTGAAAAACATAAAAAATGATGAAAACCCTAAATGCTCAAGAAACCATAAAGATCCTCAAAATTCCTAATACCACCAAAAGCTATAAAAATCGAAAACAAAATCCATAAATAACCCTAAAAGGTCAAAACCCCAATAAAACCTAAAAATCATTAACAAAATCTTAAAAGTCTAAAAAAACATAAACCCATAAAAACATAAAAATGTTAAAATCTCTACAAACCCGAAAAGTCCAAAAAACCAAAAAACCCATAAAATCATAAAACCCTAACAAACCATAAAAAACCCAAAAAAACCAATAAAGGCATTACAATCCAAATGAGACCCTAAAAATGTAAAATAAACACTGAAAAAATGTATAAACTCTAAAAAAATCAAAAAACCTAAGAACCCAAAAAACATAAAAAGCAAAAAAATCTCGAAAACCCCTAAAAACCCATTAAATTGCTAAAAAACACTAAAAACTATGAATGTATAAAAACCCTTAAAAACCCTTCAAATAGTAAAAAATCCTTAAACACCTAAAACCACTAAAAACCTAAATAATGATAAATCACATAAAAAATAGTAAAAAGATCTTAAAAACCATAAAAAAATAAAAACCATTAATAAAATTAACAAACCCTAAAACCCCACAAAAAATCTAAAAACCACTAAAAACTATAAAAAACATTAGTCCTTTAAAATTTTTAAAAACTTTTCAAAATTTAGAACCCCAAAAAAATTTAAAAAACCGTGAAAACAAAAAAATCATAAAAATATAAAAAACCCGTAAAAACACTGAAAATCTTTGAAAACCCCAAAACACATAAAATTGTAAAAATTACATAAAATACCTAAAAAACAACAAAAAAACCCCTAAAGAAACCCTAAATACATAAATACACATAAAATCACTAAAAACTCTAAAAACACTAAAACACCCAAAATCCCCAAAAACCCCCCAAACCCCTCAAAATCCATAAGGCCCTAAAAATATATAGAAAAATAAAAATAAAATAAAAACATACCAATTAACATAAATAAATATAAAAAACCTAAAAACACTAAGATATCAGTAAAAACATAAAAACTCTTTAAACCCCTAAAAATATAAAAAATGGTTAAACCCGGAAAAAAACATAAAACACTTCAAAATCCCAAAAAACCCTAAAAATAAAGAAAAAAAACAATAGAAATCCATAAAAAACATTGAAAAACCTAAAAACCCATAAAAAACCAAAAAAATCCAAAAAAAACACTTAAAACCCTAAAAACCTAAAAACACTCTAACCGTAAAAGATCCACAACCCGTCAAAATCCCTAAAATCCCTAAAAACCCCAAAACACTAAAAAACCCTAAAATCCTAAAAATTTCCAAAAAAAAACCATAAAAAAGTAAAAAACCCCTTAAACCCTTAAAAACCTAAAAACCTAAAAAATATAAAAACCCTTAAAAACACTAAAAACCATAATACACATAAAACCCTCAATATCCATAAAAATTCCTAAAAATAAAAAAATCCTAAGAAATATCCAAAAATTTATAGAAACAGAAAAAACCCTGAAACCTGTTATAAAAGCATTAAAACCTAAAAACAAAAAATACTAAAAACCTAAAAAAATTATAAAAACCAAAAAAATCCTAAGTGACCCCAATTTCCTTAAAAACATTTAAAAACCATAAAAACATCTAAAAAATCTTCAAAATCATAAAATTCCATAAAACCCAAAAAACCCAAAAAAACAAAAAAACACTTTAAACCCCCAAAAATGATAAAAAACTATGAAACCCATAAAAACACTAAAAAATAAAAAAAACCTAGAAAAACACAAAAAAACATAAAAACCCTAAAAACCTAAAAACCCATAAAATCTGAAAACCCCCCTAAAAATCCTTAAAAATATAACAAACCTAAAAAACTTGAAAAAAAACCAAAAAAAACCTCAAAAACATAAAAACACATAAAAACCCTAAAAATAGTTAAAAACATAAAACCCTAAAAACCATAAATACACTCTAAATCACCAAAATCCCTAAAAACATTTAAATACAATAAATCTCTAAAAATACCTAAAACATAAAAACACCTAAAATACCTAAGAACCCTAAAAAATCATAGTAACATAAAAAACTATAAAACCCTAAAAACTAAAAAAACACTAAAACCCCAAAATACATTTAATACCCTAAAAACAAGTACAAATCCTAAAAATCGTAAAACACCTAATACCCCACAAAATCCATAAAAACCCTAATAATAATAAAAATATTTGAAAATGAAAAAAATTCCATAAAAATGTAAATAACCCTAAAAATAGAAAATCCCTAAGAAAACATGAAAAACCAAAAAACACTTAAAACTCTTAAATAATCAAAAGACAATAAAAACCCTAAAATCCCTAAATTGACTATAAAACCCCTAAAACCCCCAAAAACATTAAAAACCCTAAAAATTAATAAATAGCATAAAATGAACAAAAAATTATAAACAATCTTTAAATATTTAAAAATGTTAAATAACTTTAAAACAAAAAACCACAAAATCCTAAAAAATCCCTAAAAGCCCCTAAATTCATTAAAATTATGAAAAACCCTAAGAAAACCTTTAATATCCTAAATGTAATGAAAACCCCTAAAAACTAGAAATTGCTAAAAAAAATCAAAAAAAACCTAAAAACCATAAAAAACCTTAAAAACACTCAAAATCCATAAAACCCCAATAATCAATAGGAACCTAAAATACATAAAAATCCCGAAAAATGAAAAGAACTCTAAAAACCACGAAAAATAATAAGAAATCCTAAACAACCTAAAAACACTAAAAACCGATAAAAAACATGAAAAACACTAAAAACCTTTAAAACCATTAAATGTACCTAAAAACCTGAAAACTTGAAAACCACCTAAAAACATAAAAACCCTAAAAACCATAAAAACCATAAAACACAATAAAATCTCTAAAACACCACAAAAACTCTAAAAACCATTTAGACCCTTAAAACATTAAAAATCTATAAAAATATATTAAAACCCTAAAAAATCAAAAGAATCCATAAAACCCCTAAACCCCCCCCCCCAATACACTTGAAATCATTAAAAACAAAAAAACTCCTCAAAATTCATAAATACCCAACAAAATTGTAAAAATTCTAAAAAAATTACTAAAATCCCAAAAAATGTAAAAAATACTAAAAACCTTAAAACCCCAAAAAAATCCTTATAAACATAAACACACTTAAAACCACTAAAAAACTAAAAACACTAAAAAACCAGAAAACCATAAAGACCCTACAAACCCTATATTTCTAAAACCTATAAAACCCTATAAACTGTAAAACTCTAAAAAACCACAAACACTCTAAACATAGTTTAAAATCCTAAATTTTTTAAAAAACTCCAAAATACCTTAAAACCCTAAAAAGCATAAAAAATAGAAAAAACCCTAAAATTCCATAAAACCAAAAAAATCATAAAAATAAAAAAAATCTATAAATTCATAAAAACTCAAAAAAATTCTTAAAGTTCCCTAAAATCTATAAAAACAAAAGCAACCCAAAAAATTATAAAAACCCTGAAAACCATCAAAATCGAAGAAAGAGAATCCCTTAAAATCCATAAATTCATAAAAAACCCTAAAAACCCTGAAAACCCCTAAGAAAACTGTAATAACCTAAAACACTATATACCCATAAAAACCAAAACCCCCCAAAAGAACCTAAAACTCTTAAACCCCTAAAAATCCTAAAACCCTAAAAATCTATAATTCCCCCAAAAAACATTAAAAACCCATAAAACTCAATAAAGACCCAAAAATTAAATAAAAACTCTAAAATCAATTACACCCTTAAAAATGTTAAAAAACTCAAAAAGAAATTAAAATTCCAAAAGACTCAAAAAACCCTAAAAACTCAAAAAAACCAAATATATCACAAAAATTCTAAAATCCTTAAAATCCATAATGACCCTAAAAAAATAAAAATCCAGAAAATCCCTAAAAATACATAAAAACATCCAAAAAACTAAAAACCCTAATAAAACCAAAAAAACTTAAACATATTTAAATCCTTGAAAAACATAAAAAATGATGAAAACCCTAAATGCTCAAGAAACCATAAAGATCCTCAAAATTCCTAAAACCACCAAAAGCTATAAAAATTGAAAAAAAATCCATAAATAACCCTAAAAGGTGAAAACCCCAATAAAACCTAAAAATCATTAACAAAATCTTAAAAATCTAAAAAAACATAAACCCATAAAAACATAAAAATGTTAAAATCTCTACAAACCCTAAAAGTCCCAAAAACCCAAAAACCCATAAAATCATAAAACCCTAACAAACCATAAAAAACCCAAATGAACCACTAAAGGCACTAAAATCCAAATGTGACCCTAAAAATGTAAACTAAACACTGAAAAAATGTAGAAACCCTAAAAAAAATCAAAAAACCTAAGAACCCAAAAAACATAAAAAGCAAAAAAATCTCGAAAACCCCTAAAAACCCATTAAATAGCTAAAAAACAATTAAAACTCTGAAAGTATAAAAACACTTAAAAACCCTTAAAATAGTAAAAAATCCTTAAAAACCTAATACCAATAACAACCTAAATAATGATAAATCACATAAAAAATAGTAAAAAGATCATAAAAACCGTAAAAAAATAAAAACCCTTAATAAAATTAACAAACCCTAAAACCCCACAAAAAACCTAAAAACCACTAAAAAATATAAAAAAACATTATTCCTTTAAAAAGTTTAAAAACTTTTCAAAAATTAGAACCCCAAAAAAATTTAAAAAACTGTGAAAAAAAAAATCATAAAAATATAAAAAACCCCTAAAAACACTGAAAATATTTGAAAACCCCAAAACACATAAAATTGTAAAAATTACATAAAATACCTAAAAAACAAAAGCTTCAAAAAACCCCTAAAGAAACCCTAAATACATAAATACACATAAAATAACTAAAAACTCTAAAAACACTAAAACACCCAAAATCCCCAAAAACCCCCAAAACCCCTCAAAATCCATAAGACCCTAAAAATACATAGAAAAATAAAAATAAAATAAAAACATAACTATTAACATAAATAAATATAAAAACCCTAAAAACACTAAGATATCAGTAAAAACATAAAAACTCTTCAAACCCCTAAAAATATAAAAAATGGCTAAACCCGGAAAAAAACATAAAACACTTCAAAATCCCAAAAAACCCTAAAAATAAAGAAAAAAAACAATAGAAGTCCCTAAAAACATTTAAAAACCTAAAAACCCATAAAAAACCAAAAAATTCCAAAAAAACACTTAAAACCCCTAAAAACCTAAAAAAACCCTAACTTTAAAAGATCCACAACCCGTCAAAATCCCTAAAAACCCTAAAAACCCTAAATCACTAAAACACCCTAAAATCCTAAAAACTTCCAAAAAATCCATAAAAAAGTAAAAAACCCTTAAAACCTTAAAAACCTAAAAACCTAAAAAATATAAAAACCCTTAAAAACACTAAAAACCATAATACACATAAAACCCTCAAAATCATAAAATTCCATAAAACCCCAATTTCCCTAAAAACTTTTAAAAACCATAAAAACATCTAAAAATTCTTCAAAATCATAAAATTCCATAAAACCCCAAAACCCCGAAAAAAAAAACAGTTTAAACACCCAAAAATGATAAAAAACTATGAAACCCATAAAAACACTAAAAAATAAAAAAATCTCGAAAAACACAAAAACAAAATAAAAACCCTAAAAACCTAAAAACACATAAAATCTTAAAACCCCCTAAAAATCCTTAAAAACATTACAAACCTAAAAAACTTGAAAAAAAACCAAATAAAACCTCAAAAACATAAAAACACATAAAACCCCTAAAAATAGTTAAAAACATAAAACCCTAAAAACCATAAATACACTCTAAATCACTAAAATCCCTAAAAACATTTAAATACAAAAAATATCTAAAAATACCCAAAACATAAAAACACCTAAAATACCTAAGAACCCTAAAAAATCATAGTAACATAAAAACCCATAAAACCCTAAAAACTAAAAAACACTAAAACCCCAAAATACATTTAATACCCTAAAAACACGTACAAATCCTAAAAATCGTAAAACACCTAATACCCCTCAAAATCCATAAAAACCCTAATAATAATAAAAATATTTGAAAATGACAAAAATTCCATAAAAATGTAAATAACCCTAAAAATAGAAAATCCCTAAGAAAACATGAAAAACCAAAAAACACTTAAAACTCTTAAATAACCAAAAGACAATAAAAACCCTAAAAACCCTAAATTGACTATAAAACCCCTAAACCCCCAAAAACATTAAAAACCCTAAAAATTCATAAATAGCATAAAATGAACAAAAAATTATAAATAATCATTAAATATTTAAAAATGTTAAATAACTTTAAAACAAAAAAACCACAAAATACTAAAAAATCCCTAAAAGCACAAAATTCATTAAAATTACGAAAAACCCTATGAAAACCTTTAATATCCTAAATGTAATGAAAACCCCTAAAAACTAGAAATTTATAAAAAAATATAAAAAACCTAAAAACCCTAAAAAACCTTAAAAACACTCAAAATCCATACAACCCCAATAATCACCAGGAACCTAAAATACATAAAAATCCCTAAAAATGAAAAGAACCCTAAAAACCACGAAAAATAATAAGAAATCCTAGACAACCTAAAAACACTAAAAACCGGTAAAAACATGAAAAACACTAAAAACCTTTAAAACCATTAAATGTACCTAAAAACCTGAAAACCTGAAAACCACCTAAAAACATAAAACCCCTAAAAACCATAAAAACCATAAAACACAAGAAAATCTCTAAAACCCCACAAAAACTCTAAAAACCATTTAGACCCTTAAAACATTAAAAATATATAAAAATATAGTAAAACCCTAAAAACTCAAAAGAATCCATAAAACCCCTAACCCCCCCCAATACACTTGAAATCATTAAAAACAAAAAAAACCCATCACAATTCATAAATACCCAACAAAACTGTAAAAATTCTAAAAAAATTACTAAAATCCCAAAAAATGTAAAAAATACTAAAAACCTTAAAACCCCAAAAAATCTTTATAAACCGAAAAACACTTAAAACCACTAAAAAACTAAAAACACTAAAAAACCGTAAAACCATAAAGACCCTACAAACCCTATAATTCTAAAACCTATAAAACCCTATAAACTGTAAAATGCTAAAAAACCACTAAACACTCAAAAAATAGTTTAAAATCCTAAATTTTTTAAAAGACTCCAAAATACCTTAAAACCCTAAAAAACATAAAAAATAGTAAAAACCGTAAAATTCCATAAAACCAAAAAAATCAGAAAAATCAGAAAAATCTATAAATTCATAAAAACTCAAAAAATTCTTCAAGTTCCCTAAAATCTATAAAAACAAAAGCAACCCAAAAATACTAAAAACCCAAACACTTAAAAGTATATAAAACCCCTAAAAATCCTAGAAACACAAAAACCCATAAAATCCCTAAAATCCAAATGTCCCATAAAAACTATAAAAATCCAAAAAAATCCATAAAAATATCTAAAAATGTAAAAGTCCATAAAAACCGCAAAAAAACAAAGAACACATTAATAACATAAAAAAACGAAAAAATAGTGAAGAACATAAAAATACTAAAAACTGAAAACGGACCCTAAAACCCTAAAAACCACTAAAAACATAAAACCATTTAAAACTTAAAACCCATAAAACCTAAAAATCCAATAAAAACTCTTAAACCTCTTCAAACCCATAAAAACCTAAAAAAATGCTAAAAAACATCAAAAATCTTATAAATGTAGACAAAACCTAATACCCCCCCAAATCTCCCTAAAAATCATAAAAAGCATATAAAAACCTAAAAACCTAAAAACCCTCAAAATCCCTAAAATCCAAAAAAACCCATAAAAATACTTAAAAATCCCTAAAATCATAAAAATTCATAAAACCCCTAAAGCACATTTAAAATTCTTAAAAACATTAGAAAAATTAAAACACAGAATATTCCTAAAAACACAAAAACTTTATTGAAACCTAATAACCCTAACAACCTCAAAACTCCAAGATCCCTAAAAAACCATAAAAATCATAAAATACCCAAAAAAAATATAATGCCCAAACAAATCCCTGAAAACCCATAATAAAACCTTAAATATTTTAAAAAAATTAAAACACCTAAAAATGATAAAAATGCAAGAGACTATAAAAAACCCTAAAAGACCCTAAAAGCCCCTAAAACATTATAGCCCCCTAAAAACCACACAACCCCTAAAAAACTACTCAAAAGTCTAAAAACCTTTTATTATCATTAATTTTTTAAAAAAAATATATAAAAAATAATAAAGCTACAAAAAAGACAAAAAATCCCTAAAACCCCAAAAACCCAAAAAAAACTTAAAAACCCTCAAAATCGCTAAAAATCCTAAAAACCATAACAATCTTAAAAACCATTAAACATCCATAAAAATTTAAAAACCCTTTAAAATACTAAGAAAACTATAAAAACATAAAAACAAATAAAATCCTTAAAAACCAAAAAACCAAAAAAAACCCTAGAAAAAATAAAAACCCACAAAATCCCTAAAAACACTAAAAACCATAAAAATCTTTAAAATCAATAAAAATATATAACAATGTTAAAATATCGAAAAACACTGAAAAATCCTATAAAATCCTTAAAAATATAAAATCACTAAAATAACCTAAAAAGATAAAAAATCCAAACATCCTAAAACTCCCTAAAATGGCCTTCAAAACCCCCAAACCCCTAAAAACCATAAAACCCCGAAAAACTATAAAACCCTAAAGATCCATAAAAACCCTAAAGATCCATTAAAAACTATAATAACACATTAAACCCCTAAAAAGTTTAAAATATACAAAAAACATTAAAAATTGTATAAACTAAAAAAATTAAAACCCCAAAAAACCATAAAAACCCTAAAAATAGCTAAAAACTATAAAAAAACAAAAAAAATCCTAATAAATCCCTAAAAATACAAAAAAAATATAAGAATCCAAAAAAACCGTTAAAACCCCTAAGAAATCCTTAATAATCTAAAAACATATAAACCACTAAAAGTGGTAAAACCCTATAAAAAATAAAACCCCAAAAAATCCATAAAATCCCTCAAAACCCTTAAATCCCATAAAATTCTTAAAAATCCACAAAAAAAATTAAAACCACTAAAAAACTAAAAACCCTTAAGAAAACCTAAAAACTAAAAAACAGATAATACCATCAAAAACCTAAAAAATTCTAGAAACCTTAATAAACTCTAAAAGACCCTAACCCTCTAAAAACCATCAAAACCCCTAAAAACCATAAATCCACTAAAATTTCATAAAACACCTAAATAAACACTAAAAACTCTTAAAAAACTTTAAACCCCTTAAAAAATTAACAAAATCTAAAAAACAACAAGTCCTTTAAAAACTAAAAAAAACCCCTAAAACCTGAAAAAACCATAAACCCATAAAACCCCTAAAAATCCCTATAAAGCCTAAAAACCATAAAAAAACCTTAAAACCCCTAAAAATACAATAAAACTTAAAACCACATTAAAACCCTGAAAACCCATAAAAACCCTTAAAAACCTAAAAACACGTAAAATTCCTGAAAACATAGAAAACACTGAACACCTTAAAATACCCTAAAACCCATAAAAACCATAAACCCTTAAAAACATAGAAAACCATAAAAACCTTAAAAACCCACAACTTTGAAAATCCTATAAACTCCTACCAATAAGAGAAATGGATAAAAACTATAAAAAACTAAATAACAAAAATAAAACACTAAAACCCAAAAAAACATAAAATCCCTAAAAGATTATAAAATCCCTTAAAATACCTAACACCCCTAAAACCAAAAAAATCCTAAAAACCGGAAAAAATAATTAAAACATAAAAAACCTAAAATACCTTCAAACCCTAAGAAAACCATAAAAATAAAAAAAATTATTTAAATCCCCAAAAACCATTAAAACATTAAAAATCCAAAAAAAACCTTCAAAATCCAAAAAAACCCCAAAATCCTAAAAAGGCCTAAAAATATCTAAAAATGTAAGTACCCTAAAAGCCTAAAAACCCATAGAAAACCTTAAAAACAAAAAAAACAAAAACCCAGAAAAAAAAAACTATAAAACCCCTAAAAGACCGTAAAACCTATAAAACCCCCTATATAAAATATAACCCCCAAGAACTATAAAAAACCATGAAAACAAAAAAAACTTAAAAGACCACTAAAAACTCTAAAACCCCTTAAAATCCATAAAATCATTAAAAAATACTAAAAACTTTTAAAAACATTATAAAACCCAAAAAAATCATAAAATCTCCAAAACCTAAAAAACCATAAAACCCTCAAATCCTCAAAACATGAAAAAACGTAAAAAGCATAAAAATACCCAAAAATCACTAAAAATATAAAAAACCCAAAAACCCACAAATAAATCCTTAAAAACAATAAAACACATAAAACCATAGAAAAGCTAAAAATTCTAAAAACACTAAAAACACCCTAAAACCCCTCAAAATTTATTTAACCCTTCCCCTCCCTTGTCTGCTGTGTCTTTTTTCTAATAATTTTGGGGGTGGGGTGTTATGAATAGCCTAGCCCTACACCTACCTTGCCCTAAAACCCCTCAAAAACCCTAAAACCCCAAAAAATAATAAAAATAAAAAATATCTTTAAAATATACCAGAGCATATAAAAACTAAAAAATCTTGATAATCATTAAGAAAACCATAAAAAACTTAAGACACATAAAAACTCTAAAAAATAGAAAATGTTAAAAACCCCTAAAAACAATTAAAATGCCCTAAAAACCCAAAAACCCCTAAAAACCTGTAAAAACCATAAAACCCATAAAACCCCACCATAAAATCAAAAAATCCACTAAACCCCAAAAAATATTAAAAGCTCTAAAAAACCATAAAAGACTTAAAAATACAGAAAACCCAAAATACAAAAAAACCCAAAAAAAACCCTAAAAATCATAAAAATCCTTAAAACCACTAAAAATTACTAAAAACCCAAAAAACCATTAAAATCCTAAAAATATATGAAATTACCAAAAAAAACTTAATAACCATAAAGGCACAAGAAAATTATGAATACACCAAAAAAACACTTTAATCCCCTAAAAATCAAAAGAACCATAAAAACCAAAAAAACCAAAAAACCCCTAAACACCTAAGAGTCTTTGTTGTAACGGGTTTTTGGGTGTGGGTCGATTGACCCCACCTGACCCTTGTCTGATACATCTTATTTTTTCGTAATAATATTGGAGGGGGTCGGGAATAGCCTGGCCTTACACCTCTTCTACCCTAAAAACCCTCAAAATCCCAAAAAACCAAACATAACCCATAAAAATACAACAAAATACCTAAAAATTACTAAAAAATTACAAACAATGAAAACAATGAAATTACATATGAAAACATTAAAAAAATAAGAAACAATTAAGACCCCAAAAAACCTAAAATTGCTAAAAAAACACTAAAATACCTATAAAATACCAAAACCCACAAATCCCCTAAAATTATTTTAAAACCCAAATACCCTAAAACGCTATAAAAACCCTAAAACCACAAAAAACATTAAAAACCTTTTAAAACCCTAAAAATGTTTAAAAACTCTACAAATCATTAAAAGAATAAAAATTTATAAATCCCCCAAAAACCAAAAAACCCAAACAACCCCACAAACCCCTCAAAAATCCCTAAAACCCCTAAAAAAGAAAAAAAAATCCTAAAAATACATAAAAAACCCTAAAAAAATTAAAAAATCCAAAAAAACCCAAAACCCCAATGTGAACCTAGAAAACATAAAAACCCATAAAACCATTAAAAAAACTAAAAACCATAAAAATCCTAAAACCACTAAAAATTCCCCAAAACAAATGAACAACACATAAAATCCTAAAAAATACCTAAAATCCTAGAAAATATAAAAAACCCTGACATAACCTTATAAACATAAAAACTTCAAAAACATAAAAACCTAAAAAAGGATAAAACCCTTAGAAACACTATAGACCCTAAAAGTCCAAAAACCCCTTAAAACCATAAACCCACAAACACCATAAAATCCATAATTTTCATAAAAATCTAAAACCTTATTGAAAACTCAAAAAAACCCTTTAAACCCCTAAAAACATTTAAAATGCTTCTAAAAATCATTTAAAACCCTAGAAACTCAAAAAAAAAACGAAACCCCCCAAAAATCCAAAAATCCCGTAAAATGATAAAAAATTGAAAAAAACCAAAACACCTCAAAATACCTAAAATCCCTAAAACACTATAAAAATCCTAAAAATAATAAAAGCCATGAAAACCACAAGAAAGACTTAAAATCAGAAAATCACTTAAAACCCATAAAAAACTAAATACCCTAACACCCCTAAAACTAAAAAAACCTTAAAGACCTTTCAAATCTGAAAACCCGTAAAACCCAAAAAAATACTAAAAACGAATTACAAATTCCTAAAAATTAAAAAAAACATAAAATCCTGAAAACACGAATGAAAACCTTACAAACCTAAAAACTCATAAAACACTTAAAAACTAAAAATTTCTAAAAACCCTAAAAGGACATAAAACCAATAAAAACCAAGAAAACCCCAAATACATTAAAACCCCAACCCCCAAAAAATCCTAAAAACAAATTAAAATTTAATAACACTTTAAACACCTAAATACATTATAAACACTTCAAAACATAAAAAACGTAAAAAAAAGAAACCCACCAAAACCAAAAAACTAATAAAATTATAAAAATCCTAAAAAACCAAAAAACCCTCAGAATCTCTAAAAACCCTAAATACACTTAAAAATATTAAAGAATACATAAAATCTATAAAAAAACAAAAAGAACATTAAAAACCATAAAAAACATTAAGAAAACCACAAAACCCTAATAATATGTTAATCCCTAAAGACCATAAAACCCATAAATAACTTAAAACCCTAAAACCCATAAAACCCCAAAAAAACGTGTAAAAATATAAAAATCCTTTAAACTCATAAAAATGTTAAAAATATATGAAAAATCATTAGAAAAAAACATAATTCCACAAAAACGCTTAAAAATTATAAAAATCCTAAAAAATCCCTAATAATCACAAAAACATAAAAAAATCTGAAACCCATTAAGAAAACATTAATAAAATTAAAACACTCAAAACTCCTAAAAAACATAAATACCCCTAAATCCACTAAAATTCCCTAAAATCCAAAAAACACCTAAAGACCTAAAATCCCCAAAAAAACCTTTAAAAACATAAAAATCCATGAAACCCATAAAACCCACAAAAAACTCCAAAATCCCTTTAAACATCTAAAAATGTTGAAAAATTCAAAAAATCATTAAAACCTTAACAAACTTAAAAACCCATACAAATCCAAAAAAACAATAAATACCCTAAAACCCCTCAAAATCCTTTAAACCCCAATGAAACCACAAAAATCATATAACATCTTTAAAAACCCTATAAACGAAAAAACCATAAAACCCTGAAAACCCTAGGAAACCCTTAAAAACCTAAAACACCTAAAAACCCAAAAACCCTAAATAACACTTAAACCCATAAAAAACATTACAAACCCATCGAATCCCAAAACCCTAAAAACTATAAAATTCCTAAAAAACAGTAAAAATCCATAAATACATAAAAACCTTAAAATCCATAAAAAACACTAAGAAAACATTAACAATCTAAAAACACTTCAAACCCGTAAAAACATAATGAATGAAAAAAACCCTTAAAGACCACAAAAAGATAAATACCATTAAAACCATATAAAACACTAAATACTTATAATAGATAAACACCCTAAAAACCCTAAAAGGCTATTGAAAACATTGAAAACCTTTTAATCCTAAAAAAATGTTAAAAACCTCAAAAAAACTGTAAAAACCCTTAAAATTCTGAAAACCCTAAAAAACCCTAAAACCCCAATAAAACCCAAATAAAAACACTAAAATCCCAAAACCCGGAAAACCCCAAAAAAACCTTAAAATTGAAAAATAGTATAAACCTATAAAATAAATAAAAATGCTAAATACCATAAAACCCTAAAATTCCTAAAAATAAATAAAAAATCTAAAAAACTAGAAAAATCCCAAAAAACCATAAAAACACATAAAAAGTAAAAAACTCTAAAAAACCCTAATAATCACTTAAAAACCATAACACACTTAAAATAACTAATTACCTAAAAAATGATAAAAACCCTAACAGTCCCCCAAAACCCGTAAAAAACCATAAAAACCCCTAATAACATTAAGAAACTCTAAAACCCATACAAACCTATTAAAACCTATAAAAATACAATAAATTCCAAAAAAAATTAAAAAACAACGAAAACACATAAAACCATAAAGAAACCAAAATGATTTCAAAGCCAAAAAAACCATAAAACCCACAAAAAACTGTAAAACCCTTAAAATCCTCGATATACCTCAAAACTCTAAAAACATTTTAAAATCATTAAAAATCACTAAAAATCCATAAAAACATAAAAACCCAAAAAACCCTAAGAAAACCATAAAAACCAAAAAATAATTAAAACCCATAAAAACCTTTAAAAAATTCTAGAAACCTCAAAAAACACCAAAAAAGACCCTAAAACCCTAAAAACCACTACAAATAATAAAAGCCACTAAAAATATTAAAAATTTGAAAACCCATAAAAAACCTAAAGATCCACTATAATTATAAAAACAATTTAAACCCCTAGAAATGTTAATAAAATCTAAAAAACATAGACATCAAAAAAACCCTTAACCCCCCAAAACAAATAGAAAAACCCCAAACCCCAAAAAACTATATAAAACTCCCAAAATCCTTTAAAACCCTAGAGAAATAAAATTCGATAAAAATACCTATGAAATAAAAAATCATAAAAACCTTGAACACCACTAGGAAAACTCTAAAAACCAAAAAACATGTAAAACACCGAAAAAACCTACAAAATGATAAAAACAATAAAAAAAACTAATAACCTAAATAAACTTAAAAACCCTAAATAACCGTAAAACCTAAAAAACTATAAAATCTTAATAGATCCCTAAAAATCCAAAAAAAAAACGTGAAAACCCCTATGAACCCAGATGAACCAAAAAATACTTAAAAATTGAAAAGAATCTAAAATTTCATAAAAACCTAAAATAACCTAAAAACACCTGAAAACATTAAAACCCCTAAAACCTTATAACCCCTAAGAACCCATAAATACCTTAGAAACCATTAGAAAATATAAAGACCCTTAAAACCCATAGAATCATAACAAAACAATAAAATCCCAAAAATCGTAAAACCATAAAAACCATAAAATCCCTAAGACACTAAAAAATCATAAAATTTCATAAAAATCATAAAATCCATAAAATTAATAAAAAAACCTAAAAACACTAAAAATGTAAAAAAAATATATCCAAAACCACTTCAAAAACCTAATGAAAAATTAAAAATCAAAAAAAAAATTAAACCCCCTAAAAACCTACAAACCCTAAAGAAACACTAAACAAACTGAAAATTCTATATAACCCTAAAAAACCACAATAACCCAAAAAAACTAAAAACCCCTAAAATCCTAAAAAATCACTAGAAATATCTAAAAACATAAAAATACTAAAACCCCAATGAAAACCTTAAAAACCGAAAAACACTAAAAAACACTAAAAAATATAAAAAACCACAAAAACACTAATAATCACTGAAAACCCCTAAATTCGAAGGAATCCAAAAAACCATAAAAATTCTAAAAACATAAAAATTAAAAAAGAGTAAATAACCCAAAACACCTGGTAGATCCTTAAGAAAACCTTAAATCTCTAAAAACACTTAAACACTTAAAAATGAATAAAAAACATAAACTTCTAATAATAACTGAAACCCCAAAACCCCTAAAAACCATAAATTCTATAAAATATAGTAATAAACACTAAAAATAACAATAACCATAAAAATGAAAAAAGAAACTATAAAAACCCTTTAAAACCATGTAAACATTAAAAAACATAAAAATACTAAAAAAACCCTAAATATCTCCAAAATCCTAAAAAACTATAAATACATTAAAAACCCTAGAAATCCCTATAAAATGTTAAAAATAGTAAATAAATTGGAATCTCTAATAAAAACATAAAAACCTGAAAACACATAAAATCCATAAAACACTAAAAGAAAATAAAAAACCTAGAGATCCCAAAACAAACCCCAACAAAACCCGAAAACCCCTCAAAATCCAAGAAAACTCTAAAAATCCATAAATATCCTAAAAACACTAAAAATACCAAGAAAAAAAATAAAAACACCCTAAAAACACCAAAAACTCTAAGAGAACCATAAAAACAAAAAACACGTAAAACACCTAAAAACAAAAAAATGCTAAAACAAAAAAATGTAAAAACGATAAAAACCCATAAGAAATCCTAAAAAAATTTAAATTTATTAAAAATGTAAAAACCATTAAAGACCTGGAAATCCCCTAGGAAAATCTTAAAAAAATAAAAACACTTAAAACCCCTAAAAACCTAAAAACTTCTAAAAACCTTAAAAAATACTAAAAAGAACCTAAAAATCCTAAAAACCATATAACCAA
Organism: Viscum album; assembly: GCA_963277665.1. Classification (NCBI taxonomy): domain Eukaryota; kingdom Viridiplantae; phylum Streptophyta; class Magnoliopsida; order Santalales; family Viscaceae; genus Viscum; species Viscum album. The sequence continues at coordinate 760,191,868 of OY728160.1, forward strand.
TAAATACTGTTAAAACCCCAAATTTTTGAAAAAACCCTCTAAAACTCAAAAAACCCTTTAAACCCCTAAAATCATTAAAAAAACTCTAAAAGACCATAAAACACCTAAAAACTCAAAAACAAATCCTAAACAGACCAAAAAAACCATAAAACCCCTAAAATCTTTTAAACGCCCCTAAGAACCATAAAAGCACGTAAATATAAAAAAACAAAACCCCTAAAACCCCTAAAATCCATTAAATCATAAAAACCAATAATAATTCAAAAAAAGGAATAAAAATCCTGTAAAATGAAAAAACCCATAAATATAATAAAAACAATTTAAAAACCTTAGAAACCATAAAACACTTTAAACCCCAAGAAACCTAAAAAAACTAAAATCACTAAGAATCCCAAAAATCCCTAATCCCCTAAAAATCCATAAAATCTATAAATACATAAAATTAATAAAAAATCCATAAAAATCTCTAAAAACACAAAAACTTTAAAAATCATGAAAACCACTAACAAATACCTTAAAAACCAAAGAAATGTAAAAATCCAAAAAAACTCAAAAAGATAAGAACCTAAAACCCAATAACACCATAAACCCATAAAAACACAAAATTATACTTAAATTTTAAGAAATTCATTAAAAACTATAAAAACAATTAAAACCCTAAAAGCCTTCAAAATCCCTAAAAACCTTACAAAACCCTAGAAATCCTCCAAAATCATTAAAAATACAAAGAAACATAAAAAACCTAAAAACCTGAAAACGCCCAAAAAACCATAAAACCCTAAAGATAATTAAAACCATCAAAAAAACTAAAAATGAAGAAAACCCCAAAAAAACATAAAATCCCTTAATAACTAGAATACCCACTAAAAAGTTAAAAACCCCATAAAAACCATAAAAATACTAAAAACCCACTAAAAATATAAAAAACATTAAAACCACTATAAATATTAAAAACAAAAAAAAACTTAATTCCCCAAAAAACAAAAAAAAACACCTAAACCCCAAAAAAACATTAAACACTAAAAATCATAAAATACCCTAAAACCCCTTAAATCCCTAAAAATGCTAATAATCAATAAAAATAATTAATAAATACCTTAAAATCACAGAAAAGTAAAAAACCATAAAAACACTAAAGACCACTAAGAAAACCTTAAAACCCAAAAAAAACACTTAAAACCACTAAAAATCCAAAAAATGCTAAAGACCATAAAAACAGTAAAAACCTTAGAAATTCTAGGAATCCCTAAAAACACTAAAAACATAAAAATACAAAAAATCGCTAAAAATATAAAAAACCCTTAAAACTCTTTGAAATAACTTATAAACCTATAAAAACATTAAATCCCCCCCAAAAAACCTAAAAACACTAGAAAACCCTAAAAAGGCCCTGAATCCATGAAACTGATAAAAAACATAAAACTCATAAAAACCTTAAAAACCCTAAAAACCTATAAAAACCCAAAACCAAAAATAACTCTAAAAAACTCTTAAAACACTAAAAATGCTAATAAAACTCTCAAAATTGTTAAAATATCTAATAACTCAACAAAAACCATAAAACCAAAAAACAAAAAATCTAGAAAAATCCTAAAAAATACATAAAAAATATATAAAATTTTAAACCTATAAAATAATGAAAATCCCAAATAAAACCATAAAAAACAAAAAAAAACCTAAAACCCATAAAAACCAAAATAATGCTAAATATTCTAAAAGTCACTAAAAATAACTACAAACCAAAAAACCCCATAAAACCTTAAAAATATTTAAAACAAAAAATATCCTAAAAACCTACTATGGACTCTAAAACCCCTTTAAATCCCTATAGATGTTAAAAAATATTAAGCACCTTAACACCCCCAAAAAACTCATAAAAACCCCAAAAAACTCATAAAAACCCTTAAATAATTAAAGAACCTAAAAAGCACCCAAATCCATAAAACCCCTAAAAACCATAAAAATACTAATAATCCATTAAAATCAATAAAACATAAAAAAACTAAAAAAACCCTGAAAACCCCAATGAAACCTTTAATAACCTACAAAAAATTTAACTCTTAACAAATGTAAAAACGATGTAAACATTAGAAATCCTAAAAACCCTCAAAAAACAAAAAAAACCATAAAAACCATAAAAATCCTAAAAAATACCTAAAAATCCATGATTACATAAATAAACTTAATAACCCTAAAAACCCCCAAAAAACTATAAAAACCTAAAAATGAAAAAAATTCCTAAAAACCAAAAAAAATGTAAAAACCCTAAATAAACCTAAAGAGAACCTCAAAACAATAAAAACCATAAAATTATTTTTAAAACAATAAAAATTCCTAAAAACCCATAAAAACCCTAAAAATTATAAAAAATATAATAAAAATTAAATCCCTAGAAATATTAAAAATCTCTAAATACCCATAAAAACCTTAAAAACACCCAAAAATTTCAAATACCCCTAAAAACCATAAAAGTACATAAAAATCACTAAAAACATAAAAACTCATAAAACCTTAAAAACCTGTAAGAAAAAAACAAAAATATAGAAACACATAAAACCCCAAAAACCATAAAAAACGCTAAAAACTCCAAAAAATAGAAATAAACCTAAAACCTCAATAAAACCACTCAATCCCTTAAAAACATTAAAAGCCATAAAACCCATAAAACCCCAAAAAATCATGAAAAAATTAAAAACAATTTAACTCTAAAAACATTAAATCATCGAAAAAACATAAAACCCTAAGAAAATAAAAGTCCCTAAAAATTAGAAAACCCTAAAACACCTCAAATTCCACAATAACTCTAAAACCCCATAAAAATCTAAAAAAACCTAAAATTCCCTAAAAACATAAAAAACACCTAAAAATCCAAAAACACTATGAAAACCATAAGAACACTTAAAACCCCAAAAAAACAAAAAAAAATACCAAAACCCCTAAAACCCCTAAAACCCCTACAAAACTATAAAAACACTCAAAATACATTAAAACCATAAGATCCACCAAAATCCTAAAATTCTTGAAATCATAAAAACTATAAGTCCCCTAAAAACCCTAAGAAAATCTTCAAAATATAAAAACTCTTAAAACCCATAAAAAACATGAAAACACTAAAAACCCAAAACCCCTAAAAGACTATAAAACCCTGAAAAAAAATAAAAAATAAAAAACCGAAGAAACCCTAAAAACACAAAAAAAAACACTTTAAAACTATAAAAATTTGAAAAACCTCTAAAAACATTAAAAACTATATAAAAATTAAAACCCCTTAAAACCTCCCAAAAAAAACATAGGCCCTAAAAACCCATAAAACCCCTCAAAATCCCTAAAACCACTAAAAACATTAAAAATAATAAATAATCCTAAAAAATCCCAAAAACAAAAAAACCCATAAAAACTCTGAAATCCCATAGTAAAACTTTAAAACACTAAAACACTTAAAACCCTTAAAAAACTAATCAATTTTAAAAACCATTAAAACCTAAAAAACTACCAAAAACCCTAAAAAATATCTAACATCCTAAAAACCATTAATATCATAAAAAATACTAAAAAATATCTAAATGCGTAAAAAACCTAAGAAAACCATAAAAACCTAAAAATACTTAAAACCCTTAAAAACATAAAAATGATAAAAACTGAAAAAACACATAAATATACTAAAACATCTAAAAATCATAGAACACATAAAAACATTATAAAACCCTAAAAAGTACTTAGAAATCTGATAACTATTTAAAATCCAAATCCCCCCAAAACAATAAAAGCCCAAATACCTTAAAAACCCTAAAAAACCCTCAAAATCCCAAAAAACTCTAAGAGCCTTAGAAATCAGAAAAAATGTAGTAAAAATCCCTAAAAACATAAAAACCCTAAAAACCATGAAAACAACTAAGAAAAACATTTTACCTTAAAAACAATTTCAAACACTAAAAACCAAAAAACACTAAAAACATAAAAAATCCTAAAAATCCTAAAAAAAATGAAAATCCACAAAAACCCAATAAAATAAATAAAAATAATTAAAACCCCTATTAACATCCATAAATTTAAAACCCATAAAAACCATGAAAAACACTAAGAAAACAAAAACAAAAAACAAAAAAAACATGAAACTCATAAGGAACCTAAATATTATAAAAAACCTAAAACACTAAAAAGAACATAAAATCCATAAATACCATAGAAACCCTAAAAACCATAAAATATCAAAAAAATATTAAAAACATTTAAAAATAAATATAAACACTAAAAACCAATAAAAACTCTAAAAGACCTTCAAACAACTAAAAATGATAAAAACCCATAAAAACCCTAATAACACTAAGAAATCATAAATCCCTAAAAATTCCAACAAATCCAATAAACCATAAAAATCATAAAAATGCCTTAAAATTTTCTAAATACATCAAAAACCTAGACCCCCTTAAAACCAAAAGATATCTTTAAAACCCAAAAACACATAAAACCACTAAAAACCTAAAAATTCTAAAAACTATACAAAACCATAAAACCCATAAAAACAGTAAAAAAAGCCAAAAACTACCCGAAATAATAAAAAACCATAAAATCTCATAAAATCTAAAAGAAAACTGTAACAACCTCAAAACACTTCAAGCCCCAAAAATCCTAAAAAATCCTCAAAACCGTAAAAAACCTAAAATAAAAAAAACTCCTAAATACCTTAAAAACCCTAAAACCCCATAAAACCCTAAATACCCACTAAAACCTCTAAAACCCCTTTAAACCCAAAAAAACATTAAATGCTCTAAAAAACCTTAAAACCAAAAAAAACTGAAAGAATACCCAAAAAACCCAAAAAACCATAAAAACCTTACAACCCCATAAAATCTCTAAAAACCCTAAAACACCATAAAACACCTAAAAGGACCTAAGAATCCCTAAAAATGAAAAAACCATAAAAACCCCTAATAAAACCTAAAAACCCTTAACAACCGAAAAACATGTAAAAACCCTAAAAACATAAAAAAAATATTAAATACTATAAAAATTCTAAAAACAATATAAACCCACAAAACTCTAAAAATAACAGAAAAATTTAAAACCCTAAAACCCATGACAACCTTAAAACCCAATAAAAAAGTATAAAAACCATTTGAACATCTACTAATGTTAAAAACTATAAATACCTTATATCCACCTAAAAACAAAAAAGAAACAAAAAACCCCAAAAAATCTATAAAACATGAAAATCCCATAAAACCATAAAAAAATACCAAAAATCTGTAAAATGTAAAAATTTATAAAACCCTTTAAAAACCCTGAAAAACCTAAAAACCCCTTTAGAACCTAAAAAACAATTAATCCCAAAAAACCAAAAAACACTAAAAACCCAACTGACCCTAAAACTCCAAAAAATCATAAAAACCACTAAAATCCATTAAAATCCTTAATACCCATAAAAACCCTATAAAACCACTCAAAACACTAAAAAACATTTAAAAACCTTAAATGATAAAAAATATAAAAACATTAAAAACCCTAAAAACACAAAAAAACCCAAAAACCCAAAAACCATAAAATCCTAGAAACCATAAAAAACCCTAAAAACCCTAAATATTCCTAAAATCCAATAAAAAATACTATAAAATCCCTAAAAATTCAAAAAAATGAAAAATAACCTAAAACCATGAAAAACACTAAAAACCATAAGAACAAAAAAAATTTAAAACCACTAAAAAAATTGAAAGATGTTAAAACTCTTAAAAACCCCTAGAAAACCCTAAAAACTATAAAACACCCAAAACCCTAAAAACCCTAAAATCCAATAAAACCCTAAATGATACTAAAAGTTATAAAAACCCTTAGAACCCCTAAAAATAATAAAAAACACTACAAAAATATTAAAACACTAAAAAACAAAAAAAATCCTAAAAATAAAAAAAACCATAAACACTATAAAACCCATGAAATGCTGAAAATCCCTCAAAATCAAAAAACAATAAAAATACAAAAAATTTCTAAAAATCCCTAAAATGTAAAAAACTATAAATCCCCTAATAAAACTTTAACAACCTAAAAACACTTAATAATCGTAAAAACCATAAAAATGATAAATACCTAAAAAACAATAAAAACCTAAAAATCATAAATACCCTAAAAATCCCTAAAAACATAATACACGACAAACAAAACTAATAAATACTTAGAAACTAATAAATATGTAAAAAATATTACCCAAAAAAGTAAAAAATTATAAAACCCTAAAAAACACTAAAAACCCTAAAAACCGAAAATCCCAAAAAATAACTAAAAACACTAAAAACTATAAAAATCCTAAAAAACATGAAAATAAATAAAAATAAACCCATTAAAACTATCAAAGAACCTATGGACACCTAAAATCTTAAAAAACCATTAAACTGAAAAAATGAAAAAAAACGCTAAAAACCGTAAATGTCTCGAAAAAACCCTAAAACCCTAAAAACATAAAACCCCCTAAAAACCTTAAAAACCATAAAACGCATACAAATAATAAAAAAACTAAAATATATAACACCCTTTAAACCCCATGAAATGATAAAACACCCTAGAACCCAAGGAAACCCTAAAAACATAAAAACCCCTAAAAACCCAAAAGAACCATAAAAACTTTAAAACCCACAAAATCAATAAAAACCATAAAAACCATAAAAACCATAAAAATACCTAAAAATCCTTAAAAAAATAAAATGAAAAAAATACCCTAAAACCCCAAAGTACTCCATAAAACCCAAAAAACATTGGAAATGCTAAACACCCTAAAAACCCTAAAAACCCAAAAAACACAGAATCCCTAAAAAACTAAAAACCCATAAATTTACTAAAAATCCCTAAAGACCGTAAAAATTAAAAAAACCTAAAAAAACCCTAATAAAACCATAAATATTAAAAAAAAATTAAAACCCCTAAACCCTAAAAGATTCTTGAAATACTAAAATCCATAAAAGACCCTAAAAGCCCAAAACCCCCCAAAAAAACATAAAAATACCTAAAAACATTAAAAACACTAAAATCCCAAAAAAACTCAAAAAAGACTTCAAACTAAAAAACCCTATAAAACCATAAAACCTTAACAAATATTAATTTTTTTTAAAACCAATAAAAAGTCAACAAAATATTCGAAAAATGAAAATAAACCATAAAAACTCTAAAGCCCATAAACCCCCTAAACCCCCTCAAAATCACCATAAAATATTAAAACCCCATAAAATTGAAATAATCTATAAAAAATGTAAAACCTAAAACCCCCCAAAAAACCTATAAGAAAACCATAAAACTATTTAAACACATAAAACCCTTAAGACCCCTAAAAACACTAAAAACCCTAAAATATCAAAAAACCCTAAAAAACATTAAAACCATAAAAATTCCTAGAAACACTAAAAAGCCATAAAAATTATAAAAACCCCTAAAAACCATGATGTCCTCTAATAACACACTAAAAACCAAAAATCACATAAACCCACTAAAAATATATAAAACTATAGAAAACATAAAAGACTCTAAAATGTCTATAAAACCCAAAAAACACCTATCGACCATAAAATACCTAAAATCCATATAAATTATAAAAACCACTAAATTCTTAAAAAATCATAAAAACCTATAAAATAGTAAAATCCCAGTAAAAATTCTAAAAATTATTTTAACTGCAAAAAATGTTTAAAAACCCTTAAAACCCCTAAAAAATAAAAAATCCCTAAAACCCCCCAAAACCATAAAAAGTATAAAAATCATAGAAAACCCTAAATCCCCTCAAAATCCATAAAACCCTACAACCCCATAAAAATTCAAAAAAAACCTTAAAATAACAGTATAAACCCTGAAACCCCCAATAAAAACCTTAAAAACTCCAAAAAAACACTTAAAACCACTTAAAACATAAGAAATGCTAAATACCCTAAAAAATCATAAATCCCTAAAAACCCATAAAATTTAAAAATCCCCTAAAAAGTATAAGAACCCTAAAAATCATTAAGAATGCCTTAAAAACCTAAACGCCCTTAAAACCCCTAAAAATCATAAAAAATTATAAAATCCCTAAAAACCCCAAGAGGTCCTAAATACCCTACTCATGGTGGAGGCTTTCCCTCCATCCCAGGTTAAAGACGATGGAATCTAATGCACCTCCCCCCCCCCTCTCTGCGGGGGAGGGTCCTCCCCTTGAGGACCTCCCTTTCTTGCCTTGCTCTTCCCCTGATTTATTGCCACACATTCCGGATAAGGTGCATTGTTTGAAGGTTCAGGAGATATTTGAAGGCCGACCTCAGCTTCCCCACTCGATTCAGGAGTTCAATGAAGCTTCAGATCTGTACCGCTTGACTCTGGTTGCTAGGTTCCCGATGTGGCGCCCCCGGTAGACACTTTAGACAGGTTTGTCTCTGATATCTAGAAACTTTAGTATAATGCGATGGTGGGTCTGGTCGATAGCTTCTACATCATGATTCAGTTCGTGTCTAAGGAGGATATGGTTCTGGCCTGGTCAGCGGCACACCGAATCTGTAATGGCACTCGTTTCTGCCTCTCTTTGTGTAGCTTCAACTTCCACCTGAAGTAGAACTCCCTGATTGTTGCAACCTAGGTTATATTTCTTAAACTCCCCCTTCCCTTTAAAAATTTCTCTATTATTTCAATGCATGGGAATCTGGTGGGGAGGTTCCTCTTTGTGGATAGTAGGACTAGGTCCCTTTTCCACCCGGTTTCTCCAAGGGCCTTTGTTGAGGTTGATGCTTCAAAGATCTGGTGGATGCTGTCTAGATTACAGCGGGGAGGAACTACGGTTGAGGTAGTCAGTTATGTTTGAGTCATGGCCTCTTTTCTGTTCTATCTGTTGGAGCTTTGGGCATAATGCTCAGTCTGGAGGATGTGTTACCCCTGGTAAGAATGGTTTAAATATGGTTTACATGAGTTCTGGTGAGAAAATCCACGCTCTGGTGGAGGTGAATGGGGCCAAGGGGTTGACCGAGCCATGTTCCACCCAACCTCTAGTTTCTGAAGTTCCCCGTATGACATAACAAATGCTTGAGAGCGATCTAGAAGTTTCATTGATGGACTCAGGTGGTTTCAGTATAAGTCTGGCTGGAGATTTTTGTGAATCAGGATATGTAGTTGCTGAGGCAGTTCTAGTGGAAGAATGGGAAAATCAGTCTTTTGCTGAATATGTTTGCGGATGTGGTGAAATTTCAAGGAGACGGTTAGACAAGGGGAAGGATTCTATGATGAAAAATTGGCACGAGAACGACCAGTTGGAGGCTCCCTGACATTGAAACTGAGAGGGGGAGGATATGAAATACAAGAAGAGTAGAAGGGGTACTAGTATTAGTAGAATATCAGATGAGAATGTTGTGACTCTACATAATAGGTTTTAGGACTTAGCCTCAGTTGAGCCGGAAGATGCTGACGTGCTGGCGGGAGAGCTTGAGCAGGGGGATGTGAATGACCAAGGTATGATGGATGGGGATGAGTGGCTAATTTCCTTGGATAATAAGGAGAGTATTGTGATATAAGATAAGTCCTGGAGTCCTAGGGTGAGATGCACCGATTGGCGAGATTCCCCATGGTGCTTGCTGGGTGTGACAATGTGGGGAAACCTGTCATGGAGGCTGGATCATCTCCTATTGCGGAAGGCGCTAGTGGTGTGTAGGACCTGCCTAGTTCTCCTGTAGTGGACCTGATTGGGTTCCCTCCACTGGGTCCCACTGTTGAAACATGTGATTTGGCCTTGAACCTGTAGAGGGCCATTATTGTTTATGGTGTTCCATTTGCTGAAAATCATTATGTGTTGCTACATGATATGATGATGGTAGAATGTGAAAGGTTTTCCCTTGAGGGTGAGGCTAAGAGACGTGGGGAGAGGATTGCTGAGGATGACCACAGGATAAATGCTTCTATGTCCAGGTTTGAGGAAGAAAATCATAAGCTACAAAAAATTGCTGTCGAAATGTCTGGGTTTGGAAGCAATAAAGTGAACAAAAATCCCTCAAGTGCGGCCAGAAATGGAGCCATTCGTGAGAAAGCAGTACATGAAGATGGTTCCACCCCCCCCCCCCGCGAAGTGAATGTTGAGGAAGGATTACTCTGCCCTCCCATGACCTATGGTGACCCGGGCCACCTCTAGGGTGGTCATGTTTAATCTCAAAGTCAATAAGCAGTAGTGGCCTTCACAAAATGCTGAGCAAGAGAAGGCCAGAGAGAAGCATTTGTCGATGCTCAGAATGCAGGAGGACTACGAGTCGGGCTGCGACTATATGGATATAGGTGATGAATCAGACAACTGCTTTACAAGTTCATGTATGGCCTTGGTGAGATCTTTGGTTAATGCGGCAGGGATCTGGATGACTTTGGTGGTGATATTGACTAAATTGCTTTTTTGTGTCTTTTCTTTTGGACTTGTTTGTGTGTCTTTTTTGGTCTTTCTTTTTTGGGGTATTTTTTTTTGTGTGTTGTAAAGTGTTTTTGGGTGTGGTTCGTTTGAACCCTCCCCTCCCTTGTATGCTGCGTCTATTTTCTCTAATAAATTTTGCGGGTTCGGGAATAGCCTGCCCTCACGCCGCTTCTTCCCTAAATACCCTAAAACCCCTAAATACCAAAAAACCACTAAAAACACAAGAATCCCTGAAAACCATAAAAATACTCAAACCCACTAAATCCTAAAAAAACCCTTTAGACCCCTAAAATGGTTAAAAATCACTAAAATATATTAAAAAAACAAAAAAACTAAAAAACCCCTGTAAAAATTAAAAAAACATAAAACCCATAAAAACCTAAAAACTCTTAAAAACCCTAAAAATATAAAAATCCAATAAAATACTTGTAAATCACTAAAAACATTAAAAACACTAAAAACCCAAAAAACCCCCAATGAAAACCTTAAAAACCTAAAAACTCTTAAAACGCTTAAAAAATAAAAAAGCTAAAATCCCTTAAAAACCCTATAAGGAACCTAAAACCCATAAATCCCCTAAAAAATTAAAAAATCTAAGTACAAAAAAACTAAAAAACACTAAAAACTCTAAAAACCATTTAAACCACTAAAAACATTAAAAACTCTAAAAATACATAAAAATACTAAAAACTCAAAAACCCCTAAAATATAAAAAACCCTAAAATTCCAAAAACCCCAAAACCCCTAAAAACCTAAAAATAATACATAACAAATACTAAAGAGGCATAAAAATCATAAAAACCCCCAATATACATAAAATCATAAAAACCCAAAAACCCCTAAGAAAACCTTGAAAACCAAAAAACACATAAAATCCCTAAAATCCTAAAAAGGGATAAAAACCCGAAAACCCATAATAATGAAAGGAATCCCTAAAAACCCTAAAAATGCTAAAAAATCCAAATGAAAACCTAAAATCCCCAAAAAAATAAACCCCTAAAAAACTTAAAAATCCATAAAACCCATAAAACCTATAAAAACAAATAAAAACTAAAAAACCCTTCAACCCCTACAATATTAAAAATATCTAAAAAACAAAAAACCCTAAAAACATTAAAAAAACACCTAAAAACCCAAAAAAACCATAAAAATCCTACAAAACCCAGTAAACTACTCAAAATCCAAAGAAAATCAAAAAGGCATTAAAATACCTAAAAATTCCCTAAAAATCCCTAAATGCAAAAACCTTAAAAATAATAAAAACATATAAGAAAACTATAAAAACATAAAAATAATTAAACCCCTTAAAGACCTAAAAAAAATTAACAACCCAAAAGACACTTAATATCCTAGAAAACCATAAAAACCATCAAAATCGTTGAAATCTATAAATATTCCCAAAAACATACAAAACCCTAAAAATGATGAAAAATCCTAGTAAAACATAAAAAAACTAAATATACATTAAACCCATGAAAACATAAAATTAATAAAAACCCTAAAAACCTTAAAAGTCCTTATAACCGATAAAACCCTGAAAATCACAAAAACCCCTAAAAAACATTAAAAACCAAAAAACCCCATAAAAAATTAAACACCCGATGAAAACACTAAAAATACATTAAAGAAGTAAATAAGTTTAAAAAATCCAAAAAAACCATAAAACCCCAAAAAACCAAAAATCTCATAAAAACAAAAAAAAACATAAAACCCATAAATACCCTAAAAACTAAAAAAACCGTCAAAATTCATAAAAACACTAATAATTCATAAAAAAATAATAAAGAACACTAAAAATCCCAAAACCACAAAAAATAATATGAAAACCATAAAAAAATAAATAAATTAAATCACTTAAAGAACCTAAAAGGCTAAAAACATGAAACACTCTAAAAACCCTAATAATCCTTAAAACCCATAAAAATCCCTAAAAATACCAAAAAACATGAAAAAATTAAAAACCACAAAAACACAAAAAAAACCTTAAAATCCCAAAATCATATAAAACCACTAAAAACCAAAATATTTATAAAAACACTAAAACTCCCAAAAAGAACATGAAAACCATAAAAATGAATAATAACCATAAATCCTTAAAAATTATATAAACCAAATAAACCGTCTATAAATTCAAAAAACATTTTCAACTCTTAAAAATGTTAGAAAACTCTAAAAAAATGGAAACCCAAAAAAATCAAAAAACCCTAAAACCCAAAAAAAGAAAAACCATTGATAACCTAAAAACAAATAAAATCCTTAAAACCCTAAAAATATAAAAAACATAAAGAATCCATAAAAATCTCCAATAAAATATAAAACCCAAAAACCATAGAAAAACAATAATAATATTAAAAAATTAAAACAATTAAAACACATAAAACCAAAAAAAACAACCATAAACCCCTAAATATCCTAAAAACCTCAAAATCCATAAAAACCATAAAAAAACTATAAAATCTAAAAAAAATTTAAACCCCTAAAAAAATTTGAATACCCTACGAAAACATAAAAACCCTAAGAACACTAAAAATTCCTAAAAACCTAAAAAATGATATAAACCAAAAAAACCTAAAAACCTAAAAATCTAAAACCCCAAAAACCAAAAAAACTGTACAAACCAGAAAACTGCATAAGATCCTAAAAAACCACTAAAAACTCTAAAACCCCTTAAATCCTATAAAAATTTTAAAAACTATAAAAAAACATGAAACCCTAAAAACAAAAAGAACCCCTAAAAACCTAAAAATTCCATAAAAACCCTAAAACCAAAAAAACCCTCAAAATCAATAAAAACCCAAAAAAACCATAAAAATATGAAAAAATCACTAAAAATATCTAAAATTTAAAAATACTAAAAACCTTAAAACCCCAAATTAATCCTTAAAAACCTAAAAAGACTTAAAAAACCTAAAAACCTAAAAAAATAAAAAATTATAAAAACTTAAAAACCCTAAAATTTCTAAAAAACTCTAAGAACTATCAAAGTCCCTGAAAACATGAAAATGATTCAAATTTTATAAATCCCAAAAAATACCTAAAAACATAAAAAACCATACTTTCCTTGGAAACCCATAAGGAATTTTTCGAAAACTATAAAAAATTACAACACCTAAAAACACTAAAAACCCTATGAAATTCTAAAAATACCCTTTAAACCCTAAAACCCCATAGAAAACCGAAACACCTTTTAAACCCTAAAAACACATTAAAACCCCAAAACAACCAATAAAAACTCTAAAAATAATTTAAACCAATAACATTGATATAAAACTATAAAAAAAACTTACAAACTAAAAAACCATAAACCCCCCCCCCCAAAAAAAACAAAAATATCCCCTAAAACTATAAAAACACACAAAATCCATAAAAATCTAAAAAACAATAAAATAATAAAAATCTCTAAAAATCCAAAAAAACATAAAAAACCTAAAAACCCTGAAACACCTTAATAAAACCAAAAAAATCCTAAAAAAATTAAAACCCTTACAAAACCTAATTATTGCTAAAACCCATATAAAACTAAAAACCATAAAAACCCCTAATAAAAATAAAAACCCTAAGAACCTATAAAAACCCTAAACCCCACTAGAAACTCTAAAACCAAATAAAAAACCTAAAATCCTTAAAAAAAAATTAAAATACATAAAATCACTAAAAAATAAAATTACCCCTAAAACCATGAAACCCAAAATAAATTAAAAATCATAAAAACCAAAAAATATATTTAAAACTGTATTAACCATAAAAATCCTAAAAAGGCACTAAAAACACCTAAAAACATAAAAAATCAAAAAAACCATAAGAAATCCTTAAAACCCGAAAAACACTTAAAACCCCTAAAAAACATAAGAACGGTAAAACCCCTAGTGGCTCATCCACTAATAATACAGGGAAAACAGTTCCTCTTGAGCAGCCTAAGGACACTGCATGTGCTCCGGTTGCCCTAGGGGACTCTGAACCTGGCAATCCCTCTCTTGTAGCATCTGGGCTACCCTCTTCTTCTCCTGATGCACCTAGTCTTGCAACTGCTGGCAAGATGCATGACACACCTGCACCAAATCATGCAAATATCATTGAAGTGCATGCTGCAGAAATGCACATGCCCAATTATGAGGTGTTCATACCTGTTCCTACAGGACATGTCATTAAGGATAAATCGATTATAATTCCCCACAACGAGGGGATTTGTGTTACTAATGTGTTCTATCCTATATCTGGAAAATTTTGGCTAACCAAGCAGATGAAAGTCAAGATGCTGATATTAGCTCTAATGTGATTCCAACGGCCTCTACTCATGAGGTACCAAAAACTGAGCAAATCATCAAGAAACCTCCTGGAAGGCCCCCCAAGCAAGGTGGAATGCTCAAAGGAGCTCAATATGATACACAATCTCTTCCTCTCCTGAGAGGAAATGTCAATCAATGAAGATATTCTTCTAGAATTGCCATGGGATTGGGAATTCTCCCACTACAGTAGCCCTTCGGCACATTCTCATTGCTTATAAACCTTCACTCGTGGTCGTTGCTGATCCTTTAATCTATTTTGAAAATTGGAAGAGTTTCAACTAGGACTCTCTATGTTATATGCTTATTGACCACAAAAGAGGTGCCAAAAATCTTGAAACCCTATGGGTTTTGCGACACAATGACTTACAACTTGATAATCTTGAGATTAGTCAACAACTAATCATAGTTCAAACACAGCTGCAAGATATACCTTCTCTTTCTATTTTGTTTATGCTTCTTGCTCTTACATCAGAAGAAGAGATCTTTGGGGTGATATATCTGCTCTTAGTGAGAATATGGCGCACAATTGGTTCGTCATTGGTGATTTCAATTGTATTCTTTGCCCAGATGAAAAAATTGGCCCTAATTTCTCCAAAACTACTGAAAATGAGTTTCATTGCTGTGTGGATCAATGAAACCACACTGAATTCCCTATTTCAGGTGCTAAATTCACTTGGGGATGATTCACTGTCAATGGGAGGCAAGCCAGAAAAATCGATAGGTGCTTTATGCAAGTCAATGATGCTGGTGCTCCATCTGAAATTTCTGGATTTACTCTTCCCAAATTTAGTTCTGATCATAATCCCATTGTTGTCTATATTCGTTAGGGCAGCAGGAGACTCACCCCCTTACCTTTCAAGTTCAACAATGCCTGGTTTGCAATTCCCGGTTGTAGGGAAGTTGTTCTTGATGGTTAGAACTCCATTTTTCATGGTAGTCCTCATTTTGTGGTTTCTTCAAAGCATAAGAAAATCAAAATTCTGCTTAATGTTTTGAGTAAACTCTCTTTCTCAAGAATTGATTTTGATATCAAGGATGTGAAATATCAGGGGGAATCTTTTCATGAAAAAAATCAGCAAGGGGGTGTTCCTACTCGTGAGGAACTTGATCTTCAAAAAAAAACATAATGATATTCTTTGTCTTAAAGAAAATTTGGAAAAAATCAATTCAATGTTCAATGGCTAAAATATGGTGATAGAAACTCAAATTTCATCCATCGTTTGAAATGGGAGAAAAGGGTTCATAAAGGACCCAATCGTATCCGAATTAATGGTACAACCCTGGTTGAGGAGAAAGAGCTCTCTAAAGCTGTTGTTGATCATTTCAAAGCTCTTTATAATGATGATAACATGCTTCCTTCTTCCCCAATTGCTTAATGTGTTGAGAAATTTGTGGATGACTCACATAATCATGATCTGACCTCTCCCCCTCTTGAGGATGAAGTTAAATCTGGTCTTTTTTTGCTCAATTATGAAAGTGCCCCCGGACCCGATGGATTTACCAACAAGTTATTCATTTTCTATTGGGATATCTTTAATACAGAAATTACCGATGTTGTCCGGGACTTCTTTGTCTCAGGATCAATTCCCATTTTGAGCCAACTGCAATTTTATTGCCCTTCTTCCCAAAAAGAAAGCAGTAATTGATATTGGGGATTTTAGACCGATTTCCATTGGAAACACTATCCCAATGATTATTAGAAAAATTATTGTCATTAGGTTGGGGAAGATTATTGGAAACATGATCAAACCCAATCAATTTGGATTTTTTCCTGGGCGAAGCATCCAAAACTACCTATATATGGCTTCTGAAGGAGTAAACATAATTAGGAAGGAATCCAAGCATGAGTCTTTTGATCAAAAATTGGATATATCCAAAGCATTTGACACCATTAAATGACACTTTCTCTTCAAGGTTCTGAGCATGTATGGGTTTTCATCCAAATTTATCAGTTTGATCTCTACTATATAGGAGAGTTCCAGAATATATGTTCGGGTTAATGGGGCACCAAAAGGTTTCTTTCAATTTACACGAGGGGTCAGACAGAAGGATCCCCTTTCTGGAATCCTTTTTGCACATGCGAAATATTATCTAAGTCACTTTGTTACGAATAAAATGATTGTTGGCTTCTATTGTCCAATCGAAGCTGGGAAGGACTATTTTGTACCTTCACACCTTTTTATGCTGATGATATTCTTCTCTTTGGGCAGGCTAATATGTGAACTATATCATATATCTGAAAAATCATTACTCATTATGAAGATTTTTTCGGACATGCCATCAACTGGAGAAAATCATCTATTGTCATTGGGAAAGGAAGTTCCTATCTGAGGGAGAATAGAATTGTCAGATGACTTGGTGTCAAAAAAGGATCATTTCCATTCAATTACATTGGGGTCCCCCTTTTTGGGGGAAGGAAAAGCGTTTCCACTTAGAAATAATCTCTATCAACATCACACATCAACTGGCTAAATGGAAGGGAAAGTCCATGTCTCAAGTAGGAAGAGTATGTCTTATCAACTCTGTCATCACCTCGATGTTTGATAATGTATTTTCCATATATAGATGGCTGGTATGTCTGATTAAATCTCTTCAAGCCAAGATTCAGAACTTTTCATGGACATGATGCATTAATGAAAAGAAAATGGTAACTATTGCATAGAAGGACTGCATTAAACCCATTGAAATGGGTGGTCTTGGAATTAAGGACCTCAGGGTTTTTAATGAGGCTTTGCTTGATAAATTCACTTGGAATCTCTTCACACACAAGGAGGGGGAACTAGATTTTCTTGAAGAAAGGTTTACTGCCCACTTTTGGAATGGCTATACTGGATACATGCTCTCTTCTGTTTGGTCCAAAATTAAATACTCATATAAGGACATTATTTCTCATTCGGTTTGGGCTGCTTCAAAGCATTCCAATTTGAACTGTTGGATAACTCCGTGGCTCAACTTTCATCTTGATGAAATCCTGTAGGTACCTCATGGCCTCCAACCCATGCCCATTAATGATATCAACGCAAGGCTGATGGAGATGGATGGAATTTTACAGGCGCACATCACTTCCCAGATTCAGTGCTACAGATACATTGACTTTGATACTATCATCTGGAAGCCGAATCTGATTGGTCAACTCACTTTAAGGGAGTTCTATAATCAAAAATTCCAGAAAGGTTTGGACTCCCCCTCACAGCTTCTGAAATTTATGTGCCAATTCATTCCCCCTATACACTTCCTTCTTCTTTGGAGGATCTGGAGAAATCAGCTGCCTATGCATAGTGAATTGAAAAGAGCTGGATGGCATCTTGTTTCGGTCTGCAACCTCTATCTACAGGAAGCTAAAAGTGTACAAAACCTCTTTTTTGAATGCAACCTTGCACATAGATTATGGAATCACATACAATATGTCTTTGGTCTCTGTTTCCCCTATGGAACCTTTTTCCAAAGGATGATTTTTATTACAGAATTCTATTGGAGTAAGAAAATTCATAACATTCTTTTTGCTGCATCAGCAGAAACTATTGCCTTCTTATGTGATGCGAGGAATTCTGCTATGTTCTGGAATAAATCATGTTCCATACATGAGGGTATTATCTCCATGCATAGTGTTTTTCGAATGGCCGGGAGTATCCAAGCAGGTACTATGAATAACTACTTTAATGATCTTGTCACCCTCCGTACTCTTGGTGTTTATGACAGGGTAAAAAAACCAATGTTGATGAAGTTCATCTGATTTATCCCACCAATCCCATCATGGATCAAAGTTAATGTTGATGGTGTGACAGGAGGTTCACCAGGTCCTTTAGGTTGTGGTGGTGTTTTCCGCACATGTGGAGGAGTTTTCAAGGGAATGTTTTATCATTTCATTGGGAATGCTTGTGCCTATGAGGCAGAGCTCTGAGTTATCATCAAGGCTATATATTTTGGAAACAAATCTGGGTGGATGTATCTCGGGATCGAATATAACTTGATGCTTGCGGTGGAGGCTCTTCGTCAAAATTACAGAAAGGTTCCATGGTGGCTTCTACCCCAATGGGTTGAATGTCTTAGCTTATACAAGAATCAGACTCTCAGGATCACTAACGCATACATGGAAGTTAAAATGGTAGCTGATGTTCTTTCCATAATGGCTATTGAATAATGCTTCTCGCGGTGGTCTTTTATTGCTCCTTCTTTTTGTGCATTCCATGTTGACTTTGACATGAAGGGTACTATATGTACTCAAATGTACAAGTCCCCCCTGTAATGCCTTGTACTTTTCCTTTATTTATAATTTGAGTCACCAAGATCCCTGCTTGTTCTGTGCCTTCTTTACCCTAGAAAACCATAAAAATAATAAAACCCTCAAATCCCACAAAACAAAAAAACCATAAAATTCATAAAAAATCCCAAAAAATCTATAAAAATGTAAAAACTCATAAAAAATATAAATACCCATAAGAAAAACCTAAAACCTAAAAACTCTTAAAACCATAAAATCATAAAAACAAAAAAAAAACCAAAAAATAACCAAAAAAATAACCTAAAAACCCTAGAATCCCATAAAACACATTAACCTCTAAAAACATTTACAAACAATAAAACCTTTAAAAACTGAAAACCCATAAAAACCCAAAAACCACTAAAAATTATAAAAACCCTTTAAACCCCTATAAGTGTTAAAAAAATTTAAAATTCCCCAAAAACCACAAAAAACATAATACCCCCAAAATTTATAAAAATACTAAAACCCTCAAAATCCCTAAAAACTCTTAAAAATTGTAAAAATCATAAAAAATCTCTAAAATCCCTAAAAACATAAAAAATCCTAAAAACCCTTAAAAAAATGAAACACAGACGCACATAAAACCAATAAAAACTAAAAAATTCTATAAACCATAAAACCCCTGAAAACTCGAAAACCCTAAAACTCTCAAAATACCTACAAACCATGACAAATACGAAAAAGTTCTTAAAATCCCTAAAAACTGAAGAACCCTAAAAAACTCAACGGACCCTGATAAAACCAGAAAAACATAAAAACATGTAAAAAGCTAAAAAACCAAAGGAATAGTAAAAACCATAATAAAATAGTAAAACCACTAAAACCCCTAAAAACCCTAAATACCCTAAATACCTTAAAAACCCTAAAAAACCTAAAACCACTGAAAACTTTAAAAAACTGTAAGCACAAAAAAATGTAAAACAAAATTTAAATAAAAATAAAAAACCTAAAAAACTCAAATAAACCCTAAAAAACACAAAATACCATAAAACCCTTAAACCCCTCAAAATAACTACAAACCATAAAAAATATAAAAATCCTTAAAAATCCATAAAAATATCTAAAAACATAAAAACATTAAATACCCTAAAAACTCTAACAAACCATAAAAACCTAAAAACACTACAAACCCAAAAAACATAAAAAACACTAAAAAAACTAAATAACCCTAGCAATTGTAAAAACTCATAAAACCTATAAAATCCATAAAAATCCAAAAAACCATGAAACTCTTTAAAAATAACTAAAAATTCCTAAAAACATAAAAATCCATCAAAACCTAAAAAACCCCTAAAACCCATAAAAACCCTAAAAACCCACTAAAAAACTAAAAGACCTTCAACACCCAAAAAATGACAACAAAACACTAAAAACCATAAAAACCCTAAAAAACTCACAAAAATACTAAAAACAGCAAAAAATCTCTAGAAAACCTAAAAATCTAAAACCCTCAAAATCCCTATAAACCCTAAAAAATATAAAAATAAAAAAACCCTAAAAATACATAAAGACATAAAAAAATATAAAACATTGAAAATTTCAACGAAACTATTAAAAACATAAAAATGATTAAATCCCCTAAAAATGTTCAAAAACTCTCAAATCCTAAAAAATCCTAAAACCACACAAAATACCTGAAAATAAAAAACCATAAAAATAATATAAAATTCATAAAATCCCTAAAACATAAAAAACCCTAAAAACATTGAAATACCCCAAGATGACCATAAAATCCTAAGAAAAATTTAAAACCCCTAAAACATAAAAAATGGTACAACCCAAAAAAACCGTCAAAAGAATCTATAAATCCTAAAAACGCCAAAAAACTATCAAACCCCATAAAATCTTTAAAACCCCTAAAACCCCCAAAAAACATAAAAAACAAAAAACTCCAAAACCCCTTTAAACCCGTAAAATATTTTGTAACTCTATGAAACCATAAAAACACTAAAACTCAAAAAAAAAACCTAAAAAACTAAAAAATACATAATACTCCTAGAAACCCAAAAAACCCCTAAAAAGCCTAAAACCATTAAAATCATAATAAATCCCTAAAATATCTAAAAATATAAAATAACTTAAAACCCCTAAAAACCCTAAGAAAACATTTAAAACATAAAAATAGTTAAAATGCATAAAATGCTAATAATATAAAAACACTAAAACCCCTAATATCAATAAAAAATCCCAAGAATAATAAAAATCCCATAAAAACCCATAAAAACCTAGAAAACACAAAAGAGACTCTAAAACCCCTTTTTACACCTAAAAACAGTGAAAAACACTAAAATTACTATAAAACCCAAAAACATAAAAATAACCCTACACTACTGGGAAAGAAGTTATTTAAGATGGTTTTTTTACAGGACCCCATCAAAAAAGTTCATCTGCGATGGGGTCCCATCGCATATTCCCATTTATAGAAAATGAAAGCAAAAATAGTTTTTTGGAGTTTTTTTAAAAAAACATACAGCTATAGGCCCATGAAAAAAGCTTAAAAATTAAAAAAAATGATATTCATATAATTGATTAATATAATATAAATAATTATAATAAAATAACATTAAATATTCATAATAATATTATTATTAATATAATAATATAAATATTATTATTATAATATTATAATAATAATAAAATATTAATAATATAATAATAATATTTTTATTATAATAAAATAAAATTAATAAAATTAATATTAATAATAATAATAATATATTTAAAAATTATAAAATAATAAAAACCTTATTATTAACAAAAATATAAAATAATAATAATAAATAATAATAATAATAACAAATAAATAAGAAATAAAATAAATAAAAATAATAAATAGTAAAGTAAATAGTAAAGTAATAAAATAATTTAAAAAAATAAATAATAAAATTAAATAAAATCAAATATTCACAAAAATATAAATATGCATTATATAGAAATTAAAATACATATTATTACAAAAAAAACATATTTTAAAATGTTTTATTATAAAAAGTATGTACATCATAGAGGGGGAATGTGTTTTTGGGGAATTAGAGGAAATGGGGAAGGGAACCCCCTAAACCATGAGTTAGACATCGCATGTACTCCATCACCTACTCGTGATGGTGTTATTGCCATCGATGCATCTCCTCTAGCTGTTACTACTACTACCGATAGAGCTCTTCCTACTCCCTATGCACACTCTCTATAAACTCACCCTAAGCTCGGAACTACTCCTGATACTGTGTGGTAGATAATGATGACTCTCCACGAGCTCCTCATGAGAAGCACACCAACATCGTAGTGGTACCATAATAACTCCTAAATGTCAATTGAGAGCCAATACCAACAACTTGTCCTTTCTCGAAGTCATAATAGGTCACCTACATTTATGTTGTCTCATCAAGTCTTTTTTACTCTGGTATGGTCATCAGTCTCGGCCCGACCCTCAGCCTAGGTTTGAGATATCATGTCCTCACATGACTCCTTCAATTACAATTTAAAATTTAACTAGTTATAATATTAGTCTCAATAAATTTTAAAACTCAAAATTAATTATACTAACCACAATCTGATGTCAGTGATCAACTCAAATATCTCCAGTGACAGGATTGGTGTACATTCTCTTATAAACATTGAACTCTATAAAACAGGGTTGTTCAACTACCGATATGAATATAAGATAAATAGTTTACATTCAAAGTTATATAAATTAATTAAAAATATTTACTTACCATATTTCCCCTATACGTACTGAATGTTAGACTACCAACTCAATGTGTCACCTTATGTCACCCCCAGTTTTGTCGACCTACTAAGTATCTCCTATTAAAATGACCCCCCATCCTATGTGAACATAATCCATCCAAAACCTGAGATGAAATGTAATCAGGTCAGTTGGTGTAGTATGACTGATAAAACTTTGTGACTCCTTTTTTTCTCATTGTTTTCCTCCTAAAATTGTGCAAAAACTGATGGAAACTCTCACACATACATCCCTCCCATGACTTCCAGATAGAGTCACTCATGATCTCATCATTGGTAAACAATAAATCATATAAAAAATTAATAATATTACGTTATTATTTAAATTAATTTAAAAATAAATTTTATTTATTTACATAAGAACTAATGATTGAACATGAATTGTTGAACATCTATAGGAATCTAATCCCATGTAATCCATGCTACATAAAAATAATTTCAAAATATAGCACTCCCCTATCCAATAGCTATATTAGAAAATATATGAAAAGGAAAAATTAATTAAACTAATAGATATATATTTATATATTTATTTATATTAATTAATGATAATTAATGATAATTATCTAAAATACACAAGTAAACACACATCTACATGCATGGATTAAATCCATGACATGGACGTTGCATGAAGATAGGGTTAGGAATCATTAATCTCATAAGACCAAGACCCCTATGAGTCCTCACTACACTTCTAGCAGTCTGAGGGTCAGATGATCCAACATCCATATCGTTGTTAGGTATATTAACACCCTCCAACTCATGAAACAGATCGGATTCCACCTGAAAAATGAAATGACTATTTTTTAAAAATAGTTGAAAGTAAAACCTATATATAGATATATATTATATATGATTCTAACCAGAATTTAACTATGTCAATATTCATCTCAATCCTCATTTTCATATATAATAGTGTAAATATCTTCATATTCCTCCTCAATATCATCAATTTACATAGGAGTTTCAATTTTGTCATCAATTTTCATTTAAAATTCATTTGTAACATCAATAACATCATCATAACTATCTACCCTAAATTGTGGGTTATCATCATCAATATTCATATCTCTTCATTGGAAAGATTTATTTGGCATAGTCTATTCCAAAATTTCAATTCCTTTAACTTCAATAGAACCACATTAATTTTGAATAAACTAATTTTCCTGAGATTTCATTTTTTATGCTATAATAATCACACAAATGTCTTAAAGTAGCATAATAATTTTCATAATAAACTTGATGCACCGGATGATCCAATAAAAATGGAGAATTAAATGCAATAAGACTTTTATATTTACTATCATAAATTTTATGTCTCAGATAAACATGAAAAACTCTCTCAGTACCCAACCACTATCATTTAAACATTGTTATGTAATTCTATCCCAGATAACACGGTTCCATAATTTCTTCTAGAAATTCGTAAAAGTCGCCTATAATTTCACTATGATGAGATCTTTTGAAGAAAACATCACTATTAATTGTTTTTCCTTATATAAATTTTAATGAAATAAAAAACCACTCACCAGATACACATTATAATATTTAACCAATTTGGATGGCGGGTTACTCAATACACAAAATTTACTATCAATTTTATCAACATATCAAGATACCTGAATTTTTTTAAATTAATTATCAATATAAATAGTAATAAATTGATTTTACATGTTAAACCATAAATAAGTTATGTTACCAGTTTATGAAACCAATAGGAAAAATAATTTTACTGATTTTCCATAAGAGCATCTTCTATAATTTTAGAAATTTGTTTCTTAATATGATAATCATAAAACCTAAAAATAAAATAATATTAATTTATTATAAAAAATATTATAGAATTAGTGATAGGAGAAATCACAGTAAAAATTGTGTTATTTATTCATAGTTGAGAAAAACATATATATGAGCTCTGTGATTTTCATTATATGAAATCCATCATTCATGAATTATATCAAAGCCATGTTATGGATGATTAAAAACCGATAATTTATTCCTCAATTCTTTGTCAACATTTCCTTCACTAATTCCCATGTGTTTTTTAGGGATATTCAGATTGAAAATAATGAGATTAGAAAAAATAAATTTATTTATGAAAATACGCTTTTGAAATTGATCCTTCAAATGATGTGTTGTTATGTAATTTTTTCTTCAATTTCTACATAATAAACCACCAAATTTTCCTTTATGCAGAAATTGTAATATCAAATGTTCCATTGAGTCAATGAAATCTGGTGGGATGATTTTTTCCAGTTTATATAAAAACAAAACAATGTATTCTAGCAGTCTACATAGTTTTTTTAGTCTTTTGTTTCCTAATGAATGTCTTAGAAAAAATATTATATGTCTGTTAGAACATCCAAAATCATAGAATTCAAAAAATGTTTTAATCCAATCAGCATAATTCTTTCCATTATATAATAATAGTCATGGATTTTTAATCCGATAATATGACCATTTCTAACACATCTTCACAAATTAAAAACATCCCCATCTATAAGAATAAAATATTTAATCCATTGAAAAAATAATAATGGATTTTATTTTTAAAATGTATATGATGCTTTTGGCTTCATTTACTTTTTTGGTTTTACATTTTCAAACAGCTCATGTTCTGGTCTCCTGTAAATATGGGAAAGATCTAATCATGATTTCATATTATCTTTTTCCTTACTTGGTGTATCCAAATCTATATAAAATATATTAACAAAACATTTATTCAAAATATGAAATCTAACATATGATGAACCAAGAAATCATACCAACATGGAAGATACCAAAAAATGATCTGTTTTATCCAACTGTGTTATTTTCCCAATCCATATATTTTATGTTATTTTATAGTTGGTCCAAATGTAATGGGAGGTAATAAAGAGTCAAATGACTTTAACTCTATAACTATGATCATTTTTCGAGGTCCATCTCTTTTAATTATTCATTTTTAGAAATGACATATGTTCCTCTGGAAAAAATGACCGGTTGAAAGGAATATATGATAACAATTGAAAAAATATGGTTTTCTTCCACTGACAAGAATAAAAATTCTTTATATATCTCATATAGTATGGAAAAGATATTAGACCATCTATAATCCATCCAGATAACATTCTATATATTGGGAATCCACTAATTATCCACATCAATGCATCCTTCAGTAGAAAATTTTGTTTTGCAGAAACCTCATGTGTACTGACTCAATTACTCTATAATATATTTAAATCATCAATCAATGGATTCAAATATTCATCCATATTATTTTTTTGATATCCTATAATTAATAAGTTCAAAAATATATATAGCTTTTTCATCAACATCCAAGGCGGTAAATTTTTTAGAGTTATTAAGACAAGCCAACTAGAATATTGACTACTGTAGAAACCAAATACAGAAAAACCATGAGTAGAAAGACCCAATCGTACGTTTCAAGATTCTAAAGAAAAATAAGGATATACTTTGTCTAATTTTTACCATTAATCACTATTAGAGAAATGATTTAAGCTTTTAATAGTTGAAATATTGGTATTATTCTATGACATCAATGGTGTTGTGTTCTAAGATATAAATAAGTACTATAATATGGGTATAAGTGGGAAATACCTCAACTATTTAATTTAAATAAATCTAAACATCTCTAGTTGAGTATCTTTATACCTCTATTGTCCACATATAGGAAAACTATCCAATGAAGAATTTTCACCATAATAAAAGATGCAATCATTTTAACATGCATAAATCTTCTGAAAAACAAAACCCAGATTATGAACCAACCACTTTCTCTCATAGAAATTTTTAGGCAACACATTTCCTTTAGGTAATAATGTTTTAACCAAAGAGAATATCTGATCAAAACATCTATTTTACATTCCATTATTTTATTTAATCGTCGTAGATTTTGAAACCAATTCAAATTTTATTATCTTTCAACCAAGATATAATTCATCTATATAGAACCTCAAAAACTCATAAAATTGAGATAGATCTAACTCCTAAGTTAAATCAATATCATCTTGAGATTCAATTTTTTTAAAAGATGAATGTACCACAAGTTGTACTACATTTTGAAACCATGATAGATCTGGAACCAAATTATTAGTATCATCTCAAGAAGTGTATTCAACATGTTGATACCAAAAATATAATCTCTATGAAAACCAAAACATAATAGATGACCCTCAACATTGTAAAATGTGTCAAACATCCTCAGAAAATAATTTTTACATGGACACTTAATTGTCCCTTTTGAAAGAATCTATGGTTCTGATTATGTAAATGATAAAAATGTTTCAACACTGTTGATATATATAGGATTTATACCTGAATTCTTTGGAATCCTGCATTGATTTATCCAAGTGTGATCATCTAATAATGAATGTTTCCAGCATCCTTATTCCACATTTATCTACAAAATATAAAATAATTAGTTTCTTTCTGAATAATTTGAAAAAAAAACATGATCCAAAAAAAGAGAAAATTGTTAATTATTCCTAAGTATTACTAATTACCACTAATCATTGCTAATAATGAATAGTCACTACAAATCACTACTAATCACTGTTAATCACTACTAATTATTACTAATTATTAAAATTTATTACTAATTATAACTAATTATTTCAATTTATCACTATTTATTACTAACTATTAAAGTTTATTACAATTTATTACTAACTATTAAACTTTATTACATGTTATTACAATTTATTACAATTTATTACTAATTATTACTATTTACCATTATCTATTACTAATTACCACTATTTATTACTAATTATTTCTAATTACTGATAATTATTTCTCATTACAGCTATTTATTACTAATTACTGTTAAATATTACTTGTTACTTCTATTTATTACTAATTACCACTAATTGTAGCTAATTATTAATAATTATTACCATTTTACAGTAATTATTACAATTTATTGCTAATTATTACTAATTACCACTCATTATTAATTATTACCACTAATTATTACTAATTATTACTAATTACTTATAATTACTACTAAATTTTAATAATTATTACTAATTATTAATATTTATTATTATTATTAATATTTTTTACTAATTATTAATATCTATTAATAATAATTTATATTTATTACTAGTTATTTCTAATTACATCTAATTATTACCAATTATAGTTATTTATTACTAATTATTTCTAATTTCAAAAAATTGTTACTAATTATTACTAATTAGTACTGTTTATTACTAATTACCACAAATTATTACTAATTACCCCTAATTATTACAACTTACCGCTAGTTATTACTAATTTCCACAATATATTACTATTTGTTAATATTTATTTCTATTTTGTAATGTTTATTACTAATTATTACTAATTATCAATAATTATTACTATTTATTACTTTTTATTACTATTTTTTATTTTTTATTAGTGTTTAATACTATTTATTACTATTTGTTTCTAATTATTACTAATTATCATTAATTAATACTAATTACTGCTAATTATTACTAATCTTTACTAATTTTTACTAATTGCCGCAAAATATTACTATTTATTACTCATTATTACTACTTATTACAAATTTTTAAAAATTAATACTAATTTTTACTAATTTTTATTAATTTTTACTAGTTATTACTAATTATTACCAATTTTTACTAATTATTTATATTTATTACTGATTATTACTAATTATTTCTATTTATCGCCAATTATTACTATACATCACTAATTATTTCTATTTATCACTAATTATCAATAATTATTAATATTTATTACCATTCATATATATTTATTATTGTTAGTTAATATTTTGTAACTATTAATTAATATTTATTACCATTTATTAATATTTATTACTAATTATTACTATTTACAACTTTTAATTACTTATTATAACTTATTATTACTATTTAATACTAATTATTACTATTTATTGTTATTTATTGATATTTATTAATAATTACTAATGACCGCAAATTATTACTATTACTTAATTATTATTATTAGTTATTTCTCATTAGTACAAATTTTTACAAATTATTACTAATTATTACTATTTGTTATTGATTTGTAATATTTACCACTAATTTTTACTATTTACCACTGTTTATAACTATTTAATTCATATAATTAATAATTATTGCTATTTATTAATATTTATTACTATTATTTAATATTTACAACTAATTATTAATATATGTTACTATTTATTATTTTTTATTACTTTTTATTAATATTTATTACTAATTTTTTCTAATTATTACTAATTAGCATTAATTATAACTATTTACCGCTAATTATTATTAATTATTACTATTTACTGCTATTTATTACTATTTATTACAATTTATAAATACTTATTTCTATTTTTTACTATTTATTACTAATTATTACTAATTATTACTAATTATTACTAATTATTAATATTTAATCCCGTTTATTCCTATTTATTATTAATTATAACTATTTATTACTAATTACTGCTAATTAAAACTAATTAAAAAAAATTATTTCAACTTACAGCTTATTATTACAAATTACCGCTAATTATTAGTAAATATTACTATTTATAAATAATTATTAAAATTTATTACTAATTTCTACTAATTTTTACTAATTATCGCTAATTAATACTAATTATTACTAATTACTGCATATTATTAAAATTTATTATTCTTTATTAATAGTTAATTATAATTAATTCTAATTAATACAAATTCATAATAATTAATACTAATTTATAATAACTAATATCAATTACAGGTAATTATTATTAATTAATTATTGTTGAATCAAATTATTACAAATTTATGCTATTTTCTTTTAGACAAAAAAAAATAAATCTTAATGAAACAACATATTTTTAAAAATAATTTATGAAAAATAAAACTATCTAATTCTAATTTAATTTAATTATCTCGAATTAAAAATAATTATAACTAATATAAAATAAAATTCATTAAATAAAAAAATCAATAGATAAATACCATAAAACAAAATCATTCGCAAGATGGATTGCCTTGAAAATCGCTCCTATATAAAATTTTAAACTCTCGAAAATTTTGTGGGGAAAAATATTAGAGTAGAGATGGAGAAAGGGGTTGAGAAAGCTGTGAAATGGGAAAATTAGAAGGGGGTATATATAGGTTATATTATTTACAATGAGAGTGTTTGCGATGGAACACATAACAAATGTCAACCCCCTATTAATTAAGGGAAGTGGTTAAAAAGGTATTTATGACGGGTCTTGTTGCCAATACCTACCTACCGACATAACATTTGCGATGGGACTCATCGCAAATGTTAACCAGTGAAAAAGGTATTTGCGATGGGATCCATCGCAATTACCTAACATTTGTGATAGATCATGTCAGAAACACCAATCATTTGCGATGAGAGAATAATCCCGTCGCAAATGTTAAAAATCCACCAAAGGGTATTTGCGATGGGTGTAACCACCCCTCGCAATTACCCTTCCCATGATTTGGCGTGCACCGCACACCAATCCTTTTGCTATAGGACCCCTATTCCCATCATAAATAATGAGTTATTTGCGACAGGAAAAGGGCCTCGTCACAAATAGTACCTCTTGATAGACTATATTTTATGGGACCCTTCCCCAGTGCAAATAACCCATCATAATAAATGCTTTTTTATACTGGTAAAAACCCAAAAAACCATTATGACCCTAAAAACCCTAAAACTCTAAATATCACCAAAAAACATAAAAACCCATTAAAATTATAAAAATACCTAAAATCCCTAAAAACATAAAAACCCTATAAACCATGAAAAACCATAACAAAATCCTAAAAAGCTAAAGACACAATAAATCCGAAAAAAACATAAAAATGCTTAAAATTGAACCCCCCCCCCCCCCCAAACCCCTCAAAATCCCTAAAAATCCTAAAAAATAAAAAATAAAAAAAATCCCAAAACCCCTAAAAACATAGAAAACAATAAAAAACCTCAAAATTCATAAGAAAACCTTAAACACCTAAAACAATTAAAATCCAAAAAAAATAAAAAAACCCTAAAAGACCCCAATAACCCTAAAAACCCCTAAAACCATAAAAATACAAAAAACCATAAAAGCACAAAAAACCATAAAAAATTATAAATACCCACTAAAAACATTAAAACCCCTTTATACTCTAAAAACGTTAAAACCCACTAAAAATCATAAAAACACTAAAAAACTAAAAAATACTCCAAAAAACAAATAACCTAGAAAAATCCTACAAGACCATCTAAATCTCTAAAAACCCTAAAAACCCTAAAAACATAAAAACCACTAAAAATCCCTTAAATTTTAAAATACCCTAAGACCCCAGAAAACCCCTAAGAAAATGTTGAAAAACTAAAGACATTTAAAACCCTTCAAAAACATTAAAACACTGAAAACACAAAAAACACCTAAAAAGAACCTAAAAACATTAAAACACCCTAAAAACCTTAAAACCCATAAAACATTAAAATCCCTAAAAATGCATAAAAAACCTTGAGAACCATGAAAACTCTAAAAATCCTTTAAACCCCTAAAAAGGCTAAAAAACTATAAAAAACATTAAAAAACCTTAAAAACTCAAAAAAGACAAAACCCCCCAAAAAACTCTAAAAACGCTAAACCATAAAAAATTTAAACCAATCAGAATCCCTATAAACCCTAAAAACCATAAAAATCCAAAAAAACCAATGACTCCCTAAAAACATAAAAGACCCTAAAAACAAAAAAAACTGAAAACCTTTAAAACCCTAAAAATCCAAAAAACCATCAAAATCATTAAAATCGCCAAAAAATCATAATAATCATAAATATTTCAAAAAATACCTAAAAAACGCTAAAACCCAAAATTTAATAAAAAAACATTAAAACCCTAAAAAACATAATTCCACAAAAAAATGCTAAAACCTCTAAAAACCATAAAAGGCCATAAAACCATAAAATCCCCTAAATATTATAAAATCCCAAAAAACCAAAAAACCATAAACCCCATAAAAATATAAAAAAACTAAAAGATATTAAACCCCTATAAAGCCTTGAATTGTTTTTAAAATCAATAAAAAACATTAAAACCCCAAAAAACTCAAATAA
Organism: Viscum album; assembly: GCA_963277665.1. Lineage (NCBI taxonomy): Eukaryota > Viridiplantae > Streptophyta > Magnoliopsida > Santalales > Viscaceae > Viscum > Viscum album. The sequence continues at coordinate 760,223,625 of OY728160.1, forward strand.
TATAAAACCCAAAAAAATCGACAAAACCATCCAAAACCCCAAAAACCCAATAAAACCCTCAAAATCCCTAAATAACCTAAAACCCATAAAATTCTTAAAAATTATCTAAAAATCCATTAAAATGTAAAAAACCCCTAAAAACCTTGAAAACCCATCATTAAACCTTAAAAACCTAAAAACACTAAAAACCCATAAACCCTTAAGCAATTCTAAAAACACTAAAAACACTAGAAACACTAAAAACTCAAAAATCCCTAAAAACCCTAAAAACCCATCCAAATCCCTAAAAATACTAAAAATAATAAAAATACATATAAATCCCAAAAATATAAAACCCCCTAGAAACCATAAAAACCCTAAAACACCTTAAAACCCTAAAACACTAAAAACTCAAAAAAACCAATTAAACCCTAAAAAAATATTAAAATCTCTAAAAAAACCTTAATAATAATAAAAGACATAAAAAACCTAAAAATTAAAAAAAATACATAAAGTCCCTAAAAACCCTCATAATCCCTAAAAACCCTAAAAAATAAAAAATATCCTAAAATCCATAAAAATCCCTAAAAATGTAAAAACCCCTAAAATACCTTAAAACACCTAATAAAACCTTAAAACCTAAAAACAATTAAAACCCCTAAAAATATAAAAATTCTAAAAATTGAAAAAAAAATCCCCAAACCACTAAAACTCCCTAAAAACAATCAAAATACAAAAAACCCCAACACCATTAAAATTCTAAAAAATCCATAATAATGAGGAATACATAAAAAACCCTAAAAACAATGAAAACCCCAAAGAAAACATTTAAAACCTAGAATCAATTTAACACCCTAAAAGAACTCAAAAAAACCCTAAAAGCCCCAAAAAATATTAAAGCCCCCAAAAAATATAAAAAAACATTAAACCCTTGAAATTTGTAAAACCCATAAAAACCTATAAAAATCCTAAAAATCCCTTAAATACCTAAAAATGTAACAGACCATAAAAACCCTCAAAAACCCTAACAACATCATAAATATATAAAAAAATGAAAACCCTTAAAAATAAAAAAATATTAAATCTCCAAAACCCCTAAAAACTCTAAACCAATCAAAATCCATAAAATCCCTAACAAAACCCAAAAATCCTAAAAAATCACTAAAAATTCCTATTAACATAAAAAAACTAAAAACCTTGTAAAACACTAATAAAACATTAAAAACCTAAAACAATTAAAACTATAAAAACATAAAAACATTCTAAAAACCCTAAAAAAATCATTAAACCCCTAAAACAATAAAAAACATAAAAATCATAAAACCTTAAAAACATTAATGACCATTTTGGATGTTGTGCTATTAGTTGTACTTCTACTTGCGACATGGTGGAGGCCACTAGGCTAAGAAGTCTTGAATACTGGAAGGGTTGTTCGTTTTGGTCTATTTTGGATGTGGATGGTTTTGCCCCTGACTGCTGTTGGGTGCGATTGTTCAAGATGAGCTATGGTGAAGGTGGAAATCTAATAGTTGTTGATTTGCTTTGGTGTAATGGCTGGCTGCTGGTTGGATGGAATGTGATGATGTTTGCGGGATGGAATTTGGGGCTATTGGCTCTGTGCTGCTTGCGGTGGACCTTCTTGGTGAGGAGGTGTTGAATACTGGATCTTGTGAGAACGGATGATGGTTGCTTTATGGAAGTGAACTCTATTTGCTGGATCTTGTGTGATTCTGGTGATGATGGTTATGCGCTGCTGGTGATGGCTCATTGTGGTGAGAATGTTCTGGATGCTGGTATATGTGAGGTTGGAAGCTGGTCATTTCTTGGTTGTGAGGGGATGGATGTTGGATGCTTCTGGATGATGTTGGTGGTTGCTTCTTGGACCTGGGTGTGCTTGTTGGGTTTTTCTTTTTTGATTTTTCTTTTTTTGGCGTGGTTTGTAAGGGGTTTTCGGGTGTGGGTCGTTTGACCCCTCTCCTCCCTTGTCCTTTGAGTCTCTTTTTTTCTTTCTAATAAATTTGGGGGGTTGGGAATAGCCCGACCATCGCATCTTCCTTTCCCAAATACCCTTTTAAATCCTCTAAAATTCTAGAATCCCTTCAAAACCCTAAAAACATTAAAAACCTATAAAAAACTTAAAACCCTAAAGAACTCAAAAAAACCCTAAACCCCCAAAAAATAATAAAACCCCCCCAAAAAAATTAAACCCTCAAAATCCTTAAAACCCATAAAAACCTATAAAAATCCTAAAAACCCCTTAAATACCTAAAAATGTAACAAACCATAAAAACACCCAAAAACCCTAAAAAAATCATAAATACATAAAAATAATGAAACCCGTTAAAAACAAAAAAATATTAAACCCCTAAAACCCCTAAACCCCTCAAAATCCACAAAATCCTTAACAGTACAAAAAAATCCAAAAAAATATTTAAAAATTCCTATTAACTTAAAAAAACTAAAAAACTTGTAAAACAATACTAAAAAATTAAAAACCTAAAAAAATTAAATCATTAAAAACATAAAAATATTCTAAAAACCCAAAAAATATCATTAAACCCCTTAAACAATCAAAATCATAAAAACCATAAAAACTTAAAAACATTAATGACCCTAAAAAACCCATAAAAACATGAACACCCAACTAAAACTCGAAAAATAATTTAAAATACTAAAACATTAAAACACTATTAAAAACCTTTAGACCCCTAAAAACAGTAATAAAATTAAAAATTCCTAAAATCATAAAAACCCCTAAAAACCCTCAAAATTCCCCAAAACCTACAATGCCATAAAATTATTAAAAATCAATAAAAACATATGAAAAGATAAAAACCATGAAAAAACATAAGAAAACTTTTAAAACATAAAAACACTTTAAACCCCTTAAAATCCTAAAGATGATAAAAACCCTAAAACCCATAAACCCTAAAAAACCATAAAAACCATAAAAATCCCTAAAAAATAAAAATCATAACAATCCCTAAAAATACCTAAATATGTAAAAACCCCTAAAACCCTAAAATTCCCTACTAAGTCCATAAAAACAAAAATAAATTCAAACCCCAAAAAACATAATAATTAATAAAAACCCTTAAAATGAATAAAACCCCCAAAAACCTTAAAACCCCTCAAAATCCCAAAATACCCTCAAAACCATAAAAACCAAAAAAACACTAAAAACACTAAAAAGTAAATAAACCTTAAAAACATTGAAATCCCCTAAAAAAACATAAAAACCTAAAAGCACATATAACCCATAAAAACCAAAAAATGCTAAAACCCTTAAAAATCCATAAAAATCGTAAAAAAACCTTAAAACCCTCAAAATCCCTAAATTCCACAAAATATCCAAAACAAGCCCAAAAAATTCCTAAGAACATAAAAAACCCTAAAACCCCTTATAACACTAAGAAAAAATTAAAAACCTAACAAATCATTAAATTATAAAAATCCTAAAAAATGATAAAAACCCTATATTACCCTTAAAGACCCTAAAAACTTCTAATGTCTCCAAAAACCATTAGAACCGAAAAAACCTTAAAAAACCACAAAAACCAATAGAATACTAAAACCAGCTAATAGCAATGAAACCCATAAAAACCATAACACCCCCCAAAACCCTAAAAATCCCCAAACACTATAAAAACCAATAAAAATACAAAAAAATCCCTAAAATCACTAAAAATGTAATGAAAAACCCAACCGCATGAAAACCCCTAAAAATCATAAACACCTAAAAAAACTCACTACCCCTAAAAACCAAAAAACTGTAAATACATTAAAAACCCTAAAACCATAAAAACCGTAGAACCCCTACAAACCATAAAAACCCGAAAACCCCAAAAAACCACAAAAACCTAGTAAAAATTCTAAAAACCATTTGAAACCCTAAAAATTTAAAAAATATATAAATACCAATAAAAAAACATATAAAAATCCAGAAAAACCCAAAAAATATGAAAAATTATAAAAATCATAAGACCCATAAAACCATAAAAATCACCAGAAGTTCCCAAAAACCATAAAAATACTAAAAAACCCTAAAATCCATAAAAAATAAAATACCCCAAAAAACATAAAAATAATAAAGAGAACCCAAAAAACTAAAAAAAATTTAAAACCTAAAAATCTAAAAATCTAAAAACCTTAAAAAACTATTAAATAACAAAAACCATAAAATAACTCAAAATCCATAAAAACCCTGAAAAAAATAAAAAACATAAAAAAATCCCTAAAATGCTCTAAAATATAAAAAAACCCTAAAATAATGAAAAATAGTAATAAAATATTAAAAATCTAAGAACATATAAAACCCCACAAAAATCTAAAATATAGTAAAACCCCTAAGAAAATCTAAAAAACCCTAAAACCTTTAAAAACCATAAAACCCCTAAAACCATACAAATCCATAAAACCCAGTAAAAACACTGAAAACACTTTAAAACCCAAAAAAATTAAATAACTTTAAAAAACCATTAAAACACTAAAAACTATAAAAAACCCCTAAAACCCAACCCTAAAACCCTAGCCCCCCCAAACCCCTCCAAATCCCTAAAAACAATAAAAACCATAAAAATTCTAAAAAAGAATAAGAATCCCTAAAACATAAAGACCCTTAGAAACCTTAAAACCCCTAGGAAAAACATAAAAACATAAAAACAATAAAAACCCTTAAAACATAAAAAAACAACAAACCATAAAAATCCATAAAACCATAAAAATCCCCCAAAACCCTAAAATGTCATAAAAATCCTAAAATATAATTAAAAACCCGAAAAACATAAAAATCTATTAAACTCTAAAAAACCAAAAAACCCACCCCCACCCCTAAATCCATAAAAACCATAAAACCCATGAAAATCCCAAAAAACCCTAAAAATCTAAAAAAACCATAAAACCCTAAAACATTGAAAAAACCTAAGAATACCATAAAACATAGTATAACTTAAAATCCCTAAAAATCCTAAAAACCCTAAAAGACCATAGAACCCCACAAAACAAAAATATCCCTAAAAATAATAGAAATATTAAAACACATAAAAACCATAAAAACCCACTAAAACCATTAAAAATAATTCATACCCCTAAAATTTTTAAAAAAACGAAGAAACCTAAAGACCCCTAAAAAATAAAAAAAAACTGAAAAATCCAAAAAACCCTAAAAACCCTCAAAGTCTACGAATACTAAAAATCCAAAAAAAGCCTACAAAAGCCTTAAAAATCCCTAAAATCGTAAAAACCACTAAAAACCAAGAGAAAACCTAATAAACCACAAAAAACTAAAAACCGAAAAATCCACTAAAAACCTAAAAAATTCTAAAAACCCTACAGAACTAAAAACACAAAAAACCGTAAAACCCATCAAAATCCCTAAAAACCCTAAAATTCCTAAAAATCATAAAAAAATCATAAAAAATATTTAAAAATCCGTATAATTCGTAAAAAAATCATAAACAAATTTGAATCCCTAAAACCCTAAAAACCCTAGGAATATATTAAAACAATAAATATCATAAAACCCTTAGAAAACCTAAAAATGCTATAAATCCAAGAAATAACCCCCCTAGAAACCATAAATCCTACTAAAAACCTTTAGAAACCCTAAAAAACATAAAAATCTTAAATGGTCCCAAAAAACCGTTAAAACATAAAGAATCCAACAGACCCATGAAGACCCCTATGAAAACCATAAAAACTAAGAAAAATTAAAACCCATAAAAACCTAAAAAATGCTAAACCGCCTAAAAGACCCTAGAAAACCCTAAATACCAAAAAACTGATAAAAAACCTTGAAAGCCAAAAAACAAACAACAAAAAAATCATTAAAATTCATAATAACTCATTAAAAGCCTAAACACATTAAAAAACTATAAAAACATTAAAAAAATTATAAAAAAAGGCCCAAAAAATATTAAAAACTCTAAATACCATAAAAACCCTAAAATCTCTCAAAATCCCTAAAAACCCTAAAAACATAAAAATAATAAAAAAATATCTCAATATCTGTAAAAATTTAAAACCCCTAAAACTCCCAAAACCTCTAAAAATCTAAGAAAACCATAAAAATCTAAAAACACAAAAACTCTTAAAAACCAAATGAACCATTGAAACCCTAAAAAATCCCTAAATCCATAAAAACCCAAAAAATCTCTAAAAATACTACAAAACCATAAGATCCAAAAAAATCCCTAAAAATACCTAAAATCATAAAAAAAACTAAAATCCATAAAAACCCAAAGAAAACTCTAAAAACCTAAAACACTTAGATTTCCTAAAAACACAAAAGATGTTAAAAACCTTTAAACCCCATAAAAATACCTTAAAACCCCTAGAACATCTAAAAATCATAAAAAATCCTAACAACCTTAAAACCCTAAAAACCCATAAAAACTATTAAAAACCCACTAATAACTCTAAAAACACATGAAAACCCTAAATAATTTAAAAAATGAAAAAACCTTAAAACCATAAAAACTCAAAAAAAACCAAAAAATTCCAAAAAACCCCCCTAAAAACACAAAAAAAATCCTCAAAATACCAAAAGAAACCAAATCCAAAAAGATCCTAGAAAATATCTAAAAATTCATCAAAATTGTAAAAGAAACTAAAATTAGTAAAACCAATAAGAATACCATAAAAACCTAAAAACATTTAAAACCCATAAAATCAAAAAAAAAAACTCTAAAAACCTAAAAAACTCAAAATCACAAAAATACCTAAATAAAAATAAAAATCATAAAAAATTGCTCAAAATTATTAAAATGTTAAAAAAACCATAAAACATTAAAAAAATGAAGAATAATTTAAAAACCGAAAACATTTAAAACACTAAAAAAACCTAAATAACATTAAAAACCATAAAAGATGATAAAAAATATAAAACCCCCAAAAAACATTAAACCCCCTAAAAACACAAAAAAGCCTAAGAACAAAAAAATAAACCCTAAAACCCACTAAAAACTATAAAAAACCTCAAACCCCTAAAAATGCTAAAAAACACTAAAAAATTTAAAACCACTAAAAAACACAAAATAGACCTAAAACCAAAAAAAATCCCTAAAACCCCTAAAAATTATAAGGATCCTAAAATCCTTAAAATTCCCAAAAACTTAAAAACCCCTAGAAATAATGAAAAACTCAAAGAAAACCATAAAAATATAAAAAAACTTAAAAACCCTAAAACCTAAAAACCTTGAAAACCATATGGACCCTAAAAACCCTAGAAATCCCAAACCCCTCAAAATCCCTAAAAACATAAAAATCATAAAAACCCATAAAAATAATTAAAATTTAAAAGACACTAAAAACCAAAAAAAACTAACAAAACCTTAACAACATAAAAACACATAAAAACTATAAAAAACAAAAAACACAAAAAACCCTAAAACACCCTAAAACCATAAACCCAGTAAAACCCCATAAAAACCCAAAAAACCAATAAATACTTTAAAAAACTCTTAATATATAAAATGTTAAAAAAAAAACTTATAACCCCTAAAAAATTAAAAAAACACATAAAAAAATAAATATCGTAAATACCCTAAAAATAATAAAAGCTTAAAGAAACCACAAAATACCTAAAAACCCAAAAAAACCCATAATATCCTCACAAATCCCTAAAAATTACAAAAAAAATAAAACCCAAAAAACCCTGAAAAATTCTAAGAAAATCTTAAAAACCAAAAAAAAAATTATAACCCCTAAAAACATAAAAAACTCAAAAAAATCCTAAAAACCATTAAATTCCATAAAAACACTCAAAATCCTTAAAACCCCTAAAAACCATAAAATCCTAAAAAACCCTGAATATCACTAATAATATTAAAACCCTGGAAGCCTCAGAAAAACATACGAAAACTGTAAAAAACATAAAACACTTTAAACAACTAAAATGTGATAAAATCATTAAAAGTCCCTAGAAACCATAAAACTCCCTAAAAACCATAAACCCCTTTAAAACCATAAAAACCTAAAAAACCCCATAAAAACACAAAACCACTAAAAACTCTAAAAAAATTAAATCACTAAAAAAAATTTAAAAAAAAACTCAAAAAACCACAAAAAACCCCTAAAAACCATAAAAATCCTAAAAAAGACTAAAACCCCTAAAAGCCTTATAAAAATATAAGAACCATCAAAATCCCTAAAAAATATACAAATTCCTAAAAATCCTATAAAAAACTAAAAATACCTATAAACAAAAAAAAACCATAAAAACACTAATAAAAATATAAAAACCTAAAAAACCAAAAAAACCCTAAAACCCCTAAAATGACTAAAACCATAAAAACCCTAAAAACCCATCAAAATAATAAACATAACTAAAAATTATAACAACCCTTAAAACTCATAAAAAGATAAAAACACTAAAAAACCAATATACCCTTAAAAATAAAACAATCCAAAAAGCTATAAAAGAATTTAAAAACCCAAAAAAAAATAAAATCCCTTGAAATCCCAAAAAACACTTAAATACCATAAAAATCAATAAATATCCCCAAAAAATCCCTAAAAACAAGAATCATCCATAAAATGCCTAAAAATCTGAAGAAAACCTTTAAAAACTCAAACATTTAATCTCTAGAAAACCTAAAAACCCAAAACCCCAAAAAGATCCCAAAACCCTAAAAACCCATAAATACCATAAAACCCCTAAAACCATTAAAAACCTTAAAACCCCATAAAATCCCCAAACACCACTAAAATTTCTAAAAACTTTTTAAAACAATAAAAATGTTAAAAACATTAAAAAAACATTAAAATCCCTAAAAACTCAAAAAAAACCCCTAAAACCCCAAAAAATGAAAAAACCATGAAAAACCATAAAAATAGTAAATACCCTGAAAATATCTAAAAAACCATAAAAATTATACAAAATCAATAAAAATCTATAAAACATAAAAAAAACCTAAAGACCATAAAAACCCCTAAAACCGTAAATGCGTAAAAACTCTTTAAACCCCTAAAATCCTAGATAACCCTAACCCCCCCCCCCCAAAAAAACCACGGAAAACCCTAGAAAAACCCAAAAAACCCAAAAAACCTAAAAACCCCCAATACCGTAAACCCTTAAAATCCCAAAAAAACCATAAATACCACTAAAAATGTTAAAACCCTATAAACCTCTAAAAATGTTTAAAACAATAAAAGCCATAAAGACACCAAAAAAACTCAAAAAAAACCCCTAAAAACCCAAAAAATGATAAAAACAATAAAACCCAAAATGCCTAAAAACACTAAAAACCCTTAAAGACTATAAAATTTTCTAAAAATCCCAAAAAACATAAAAAACCTTAAAAACCCTGAACACACCTATGATGACCTTAAAACCCTAAAACACTTAAAAACCATAAAATTTATAAAACCTCTAAAAACAGTGAAAACATAAAAAAACACAAAATCCTCAAACTCCCCAAAACACGAAAAACCATATAAATCATATAATATCCCTAAAAACATGTTAAAACATAAAAAACTCTAAAACCCATGAAAACCCCTTAGAAAACCTTAAAAACCTAAAATCATATAAAACCCTTAAAAATCCTAAAAATGGTAAAAAAAACCTCATAGACATTATAAACCATAAAACCCTACAAACCATAAAAATACCGAAAAAATCTAAAATACATAAATATCCTAAAATCCTTAAAATTTTTAAAAATCATAAGAACCTAGAAAACCCCTATGAAATCCATAAAAACCTTAAAACACTTAAAACCCCCAAAAAGTTTAAATAAAATAAAAATCCTAAAAGCCTAAAAACCTAAACCCCCTAAAACCATAAAAACCAATAAAACATTAAATGAAAAAACCCCATAAAAATGGTAAAACACTCTAAATATCAAAAAACACTTTAAACCCCTAGAAACTTTTAAAAAATCTAAAAAATGTTAAAACCCCTAAAAACTCAAAAAAACCCTAAACCCTTCCTAAAATCCATAAATACCATAAAACCCTAAAAACCTCTAAAACCCCTCAAAATCCCCAAAAAAACAAATAAAATCCAAAAAATATAAAAGGATAAAAATACTATGAGCGTCTTAATGAAAATAGTAAAATAAACATAAAACCCATAAAAATAATAGATAACTAAAAACCCTAAAAAACACTAAAACCCCAAAAACCCTCAAAATCCTTAAAAACCCTAAAATTCAAAAATGTCCTGCAAAGACCTAAAAATCCCTAAGAATGTAAAAGACCCTTAAACCATATAAAAAATATATAATCCTAAAAACACTTAAAACCTCCAAATATCCCAAAAAACACTAAAACCCCTCAAAACCATAAAAGGACCTAAAACCCGTAAAACCATATAAACTCCTAAAATCCTAAAAAATCCTAAAACCCATAAAATTTCTAAAAACCACTAAAAACTCAAAAAAAATCCTTTAAAAACCAAATCATGTTAAAAAACTCAAGAAAAACATTAAAATCCCTAGAAAATAAAATGAACCTAAAACAAAAAAACCTTAAAACCGAAAAAATCATAAAACCAAAACACCCATAATAACCCTTAAAACCCCTAAAAATCCATAAAACCCATAAAACAATAAAAATCCTAAAAATCCATAAAAACTACCAAAATGAAAGAAACCCTAAAAATACTTAAAACTCCCAGGAAAACCATCAAAACCAAAAAAAACACTACAAACCCCTTAAAACCCTAAAAAGATAAAAAAACCTAAAAATCCTTAAAACCCCTAAACCCCCTAAAACCCCCTAAAATCACCCAAAATTCAAAAACACCCTAAAAAATCTTAAAAATTATAAAAATACCTAAAAATCCATAAAAATTTAAAAACCCCTACAACCTTAAAAACCCCAAAGAAAACCTTAAATAACTAAAAACACATAAAAAACTAAATTTAAAAAAGTGTTTAAACCATAAAAATCACTAAATATCCATAAAAACCATAAAAACCCCTAATAATCATAAAAACCCCTAAAAATATTAAAAACCTAGAAACCTAATAAAATACTAAAAACACCCAAAATATTATACCTACTCTTAAAACAAATAAAAACAATGAAAATATCATAAAAAACCAAAAAATCAAAAAAAACCCCCTAAAACCACAAAACCCCTAAAAACCATAAAGAACATAAAAAGCCCAAAAAAACCATATAAATTCTAAAAAAGAACTAAAAAAAATAAAAATTTAAAACCCCAAAAACCATAGAAAACCATAAAAAACCCTAAAAATTTGAAAAACACTTAAAATCCCTGAAAACCAAAAAAGCATTAAAAACCCTAAATCCCTGCTATTCTTAAAAACCCAAAAAAATAATAAAATCCTGGAAAACCCTTAAGAAATCAGTAAAAACCAAATAATATTTAGAACCACTAAGAACCCAAAAGATGCTAAAAATACTTTAAAATCCCCTAAAACCCATAATAAACATAAACCCCCTAAAAACCATAAAAAAATAAAAAAAACCCATTGAATCCCTAAAAATCACTAAAAAAATTAAAACCATTAAAACCATTAAAACCCCTAAGACATTAAAATACTAAATAACCCTAAAAAACAAAAAAACACAAAAAAAAACATTAAAACCCTTTAAAACACAAAAAATCCTCAAAATCCCTAAAACTCTAAAAATCAATAAAAATTATTAAAAATCCTTAAAATTGGTAAAAACATAAAAAACTGAGAAAAAACATAATAAAACAATAAAAACCTAAAAAATGTAAAACCCCTAAAAAAGAAAAATAACTAAAAACCCTAAAAAAAACTATAAAACCCCTAAAAACTATAAAATATAGAAAAACCTATAAAAACCCTACAAACCCACTAAAAATTATAAAAACAAATTAAAAAACAAAAAACTATAAAAAAATTAAAATTAATTTAGAAACATAAATGGAAAGAACCATAAAAAAAATAATCCCTAAAACTGTAAAACCCCCCATCAAAATCCCTAAAAGCCCTAAAAGGAAATAAAAACTATAAAACACCTACAAAAAAACCCAAAAAACAAGAAAAACCAAATAAAACAATAAAAACCTAAAAACATGTACAAATCCAAATATTCCAAAAAATGATAAAAACCCTAAAAAACCCCTAAACCCATAATATCAAAAAAGCCCTCAAAGTCCCTAAAAACACAAAAAACAGATAAAAATATTAAAAGTCCCTAAAATTCTATAAAAACATAAAAAACTATAAAACCTTAAAAACCCTTAAGAAAACATTAACACCTAAAAATAATTGAAACCCCTAAAAACCTAAATAATGCTAAAACCAATAAAACCCATCAAATGAACCAAAAAACCCATGAAAACCATAAAACCCATAAAAACCATAAAAACCATATAAACCTATTAAAACCCTAAAAACCACTAAAAAATCAAACTCCCCTTTAAACCCAAAAAAGTTAAAAACTATTAAAAACATAAAAACCCAAAAAATAATAAAAACCCCTAAAATTGAATAAAGGCCATAAAAATACTAAAAAACACAAAACCCTCAAAAACTCTAAAAACCATAAAAATCCTAAAAATCCTGCAAATCCTTAAGAATCCCTAAAAATCTAAAAACCCACTACAAATATAATAGTAGTTATAAAAACATAAAAACATAAAACAATAAAAACAAATAAAACATAAAAACATAAAAATGTTAAAAAAAACTAAAAAACATAAAACCACAAACACCCTCAAAATCCATACAAACCATAAAAACAATAAAAATCAAAAAAACTATAAAAATCCCAAAAAATATAAAAACCCCTAAAAACCATGAATAACACTTAGAAGACCCAAAAACCACAAAACACATAAATCTACTAGAAAACCAAAAAAAAATTAAAAACCATAAAACCCCAAAAAATACCCTAACCCCCCATTAAAACATTGAAAAACTCCAAAAACAATGAAATCTAAAAAACAAAAAAAACATAAAACCCCCAAATCCCTCAAAGTGCATAAAATCCCTAACTAACTATAAAACTCTTAAATCACTAAATATCCATAGAACGGTAAAAAACCATAAGAAACTAAAAACCCCTATGAAACCCTTAAAAACCTAAAAACACTTAAAACCCGTAAAAACCAAAAAAATATAAAATCATAAATAACCTTAAAACCCCGAAAAACTATCAATATCACTAAAACCCTAAAAACATCAAAATCCAAAAATGAATCCTAAAATCAATAAGAAAATTTAAAAAACACTAAAAACCCCTAAGAAAACCATAAAACCTTAAAAACACCGAAAACGTCTTAAAAACTAAAAATTCTAAAAACCCTAAAACCCCTAAAAGTAACTAAATTCCCTTAAACCGATAAAAACCTTAAAAAAACTAAAAACTAAAACAATAAACTATAAATACCCTAAAAACCAAAAAATCCAAAAACCTAGAAAAACTAGTAAAAACCTAGAAAAACTGTAAATCCCAAAAACACTTAAACACTTTAAACCCTAAAAATACTTAAAAACAATGAAAACCATAAAAATACAAAAAAGTGGACTAAAAATCCCTAAAAATGTATAAAACCATAAAAACCTAGAAACCCCCAGAAAACCCTAAAAAACCATAAAATCCAAAAAACACAAAAAACAAAAAAAATTAAAAACACAAAAAACACTAAAACCTATAAACCCCACTCAAAATCACTAAAAACACTAAAAAAATAAAAATTTCTTAAAACCCGAAAAATTTAAGAAAAACATAGAAACATAAAAACACTTAAAACCCATAAAACCCCTAAAAATGGTAAATCCAAAAAAACACTAAAAGATCCTACAATCTCCGAAAACCCATAAAAACCCTAAAAATATTTGAAATCCTAAAACACCACAGAAAACCTAAAATCCACAAAAAAATAAAAAAACTAATTAAACCCCTAATTTTTTAAAACTATAAAAACCATTAGTATACTAAAAATTCAAAAAAAAGGTAAAACCCAGAGAAAACCAAAAAACCAAAAAAAACCCTTAAAACACCCTAAAAAATTTAAAATCTATAAAACTATAAAACCCATAAAAGCCTAATAACCACCTAAAAACACTAAAAACATAAAAACCCCTAAAAACATGAAACAATCCTATGAAAACAAAAAAAATAATTAAAACCACTAAAATCCTAAAAAATTATAGAACCCTAAAAAACACTAAAAACCCTAGAACTCCTAAAATCCCAAAAATCCCAAAAATGATAATAGTTCTAAATATCCATAAAAATCTCTAAAAATATAACATAATTTAAATTCCTTGAAAACCATAATAAAAACATAAAAACCTAAAAACAATTAAAACCATAAAAACCTCAATAACATTAAAAACCTTTAAAACCTTAAAAACAAAAAAATTCCCTAAAATTAAAAAAAACCAAACTCTTTAAAACCCACTAAAAACCCATAAAAACCCTAAATATCCACTAAAAACTCTAAAAACTCTTTAAACCCTTATTAATGTTAAAAAATCCAAAAACATTAAAAACCCTAAAAATATAAGACCATACTAAAACCCCACAAAAATATGAAAACCCATAAAACTAAAACCCTAAAAATACCTTAAAAACTAAAATCCCTAAAACCCATAAAAATAAAAAAAAATATTCCATGAAACCCATAATGACATAAAAAACATATAATCCCTGAAAAATAATAAAAAAACCTAAAAAACCTAAAAACACTTAAAACCCCTAAAAATGATAAAGCACTAAAAACCCTAAAAACTTTAAAAACCAAAAACCCCTAATAAATTTAAAAAACCTAAAAATCATAAAATCCCACTAATAACTCTAAAAAACCTCAAAACCTAAAAAATTGTTAAAAAACATTTTAAAATGTTAAAACCCTAAAAAAACTCATAAAAATTATAAATACCCAAAAAACCAAAAAAACCTATAAAAACATAAAAACACTTAAAATACCCAAAACTACTAAAAAACATTAAATCCATATAATCCCTTAAAATCCCCTAAAATATAAAAAACCCTAGAAATTTTGAATAACCATAAGAAAACATAAAATACCTGAAAACACTTAAAATCTATAAAACCATATAAAACCCTAAAAAACCTAAAACTAATAAAACCTCTAAACACCTTGAAATCCATAAAAACTGTAAAAACCAAAAAATCCAAAAAATCCCTAAAAATACTTAAAAAATTAAAAAACAATAAAAACCAAGAAAACACCATAGGGGTTTTTAGGGTTTCTAGGGTAGTTTACATTTTTAGGTATTCTAAGGGATTTTTTTACCTTTATAGTTTTTTAGGGTTTTAGGAATTTTAATGATTTAAGATATTTTTGTTTTTTATGGTTTTTTCGGTTTTTAGGATTTTCCAAGAGTTATATAGGGTTTTTATGGTTTTTTTATTTATTTAATTTTTAGGGATTTAAATATTTATGATTGTTTTTAGTGATTTTATGGGTTTTAAGGGTTATTTTAATGTTTTTAGTGGGTTTTAGTGTTTTACGGTTTTTATGGGTTTTAGGGGTTTTAACATTTTTTAGGTTTTTAGGTGTTTTAAGTGTTTTTATGTTATTAAGGTTATATTATGGTCAATTTTGACTTTTCAATGTTTTTTATTTTTATGTATTTTTATGCTTTTTTAGGATTTTTATGGTTTTTAGGGTTTTTAGGGATTTTTTGGGTTTTGGGTTTTTAGGGGTTTTTATAATTTTATTCGGTATTTGGGGGATTTTTTTGAGATTTTATGGTGTTTATGGTTTCTAGATTTTTTTAATATTTTTAGGGGGTTTAAAGTGTTTTTATAATTTTTAGTGGTTTAGGGTATTATGGGGTTTCACAGTTTTATAAGTATTTTAGAGGTTTTTTGTTTTGGGGGTTTTTAGGTTTTTTGAATTTTTAATTTTTTAATGTATTTTATTTTTTTTAGTTTTAAATTTTTTCTTAGGGGTTATAAAGGGTTTTTTAAGGTTTTTTATGGATTGTTTATGATTTTTATGGTTTTTAGTGGTTTTTAGGATTATTACGGTTTAATGATCTTTTAGTGTTTTTGAGTTTTTAGGTTTTTTTGGTGTTTTATGTTTTCTTTTAGGGTTTTTAGGATTTTTATGTTTTTAGTTTTTTTTTAATATTTTAGGTGTTTAAAGGGTTTTTTGAGTTTTTAGTAAATTTTTTTAGTTTTTATGGTTTTTAAGGTAATGTTTCAAGGGGTTTTTATATGGGTTTAGGGGAGGGGGTGGGTATTTTATGGTTTATTATGTTTTTAGAGTTTGTTATAATTTTTAGTGATTTTAAGTGATTTTAGGTTGTTATGGTGTTCAAATTGGTTATCATGGTTTATAGAAATTTTAACTCTGAGGTATTTTTTGGGATTCATTCGTATTTTCATTTGTTTTGGGGTATTTAAGGATTTTTAGGATTTTATGGTTTTTTTGGGTTTTGGGATTTTGAGGCGGTTTATTATTTTATGTGTTTTATGGGTCTTAAGTGTTTTTTGTTTTTAAGTTTTTATTAGGATTTTTCTTGGATTTTTTTATGTTTTCAGTTATTTATTGGTCTTTTTAGGGTTTTACATATTTTTAGGGTGTTTAGGTATTTTGAGGGCTTATAATTTTTTTTTTGGTTTTTTAGTTTTCTTGGGTTTTTTGAGTTATTTAGTGTTTTTATGGGTTTTAAGGGTTTAGAGAGTTTTTATATTTTTTAACTGTTTTTGGGTTTTTAAGGGGATTGGGTTTTTTAAGGATTTATGGTTTTTTATGGTTCTTAGGTTTTTTATGGGTTTTACTGTATTTTATGGTTTTATGGGTTTTATTCCTTTATGGTTTTTAAGAGTTTTAAGTGTTTTGGTTTTTAATTTTTTTCTTAGTGATTTTCATCATTTTAAGGGTTTTTTTACATGTTTGGGATTTTATTGAATTTTATTATTATAATGGGTTTTCTAATTTTTAGGGATTTTTTGGGGTTTTATGATTTTTTATGTTTTTAGAGTTTTTTGGGGTTTTTCTCTTCTAAAGGTTTTTAATGATTTGTTAGGGGTTTCTGGGTTTTTATGTTTTTTTTGGATTTTTTGTGGATTTTTAAATATTTTTATGTTTTTTATTATTTTTAGGGTTTTTAGGAATTTTTGGGGGGTTTACAATTTTTGGGGTTTATTTAGTTTTTTTGTGTTTTTTGGTTTTTTTGAGTTTTTAATGTTTTTTAGGGTTTTTTACATTTTTAGGGTATTAATGGGTTTTTGTAGTATTTTTTAGATTTTTATTTTTATGCATTTAAGGTTTTAAGGGTTTTAGGGTGTTTTATGTTTTTAATGCTTTTAGGGTCATTTAGGTTTTTCGTGTTTTAAAATTTTTTATGTTATTTATGGGTTTTAACTTTTTCTTAGGTTTTTATGATTTTCTACAGTTTTTTAAGGTTTTTTTAGTAATTTTATGATATTTGTTATGATTTTCATGGTTTTTAGGTGGTTTAGGTATTGTGATGGTTTTAGAGGGTTTTAGGGTTTTTAGTGTTCTTAACATTTTTTTGGGTTTTTAGGGGTGTTACTTGTTTTAGTTATTTTGATTTTCTTAAGGATTTTTAGCATTTTTATTGTTTTTTCATTTTTTGGTATTTTTAGGAATTTTTGGGACATTTAGGGTTTTTTAGGTTTTTATGGTATTATAGGTTTTTAGGGGGGGTGAGGGTTGTATTTTTGGGGTTTATATGGTTTTAGAGTTTTTTAATTTTTTTGTCATATTTAGGGTTTCTAGAATTTTTTAAGTTTTTAGGGGTTTTACGTGTATTAGTTTCTTATCATTTTATTATGTATTTTTTAGTATTTTTATTAATTTTTACATTTTTTAGGATTTATAGAGATTTTTTGAATTATATGGTTTTTTGGGTTTTTATGGTTTTTTGGGTTTTTAGGGTTTTTTGAGTTTTTTGGGACTTTATGGTTTTTAGAGTTATTAAATTTTTTTAGGAGTTTAATGGGTGTTTAGAGTTTTTACTAATTGTTTGTGTTTTTTTGGGGTTTTAGGGTAGCGAAATATTTTTAGGGATTTTTAGGGCTTTATGATTTTTAGGTTTTTTAGCGTTTTTTATGTTTTAGAGGTATTAAATGGTTTTTTTATTTTTGAGGTTTTCTTGTGATATTTCATGGTTTTCTTGAGGTGTATATATTTTTAGAAAATTTTAGGACTTTGTGATTTTGAGGCTTTTATGGGGTTTATAGTTTGTTGGGATATTAAGGGTGTTTTTGAGTTTTTATTTTATTTTTAAGGGTATGTAGACTTTTTTATCATTTTTAAAGGTGTAAAGGGTTTTTAGTGTTTTTAGTGATTTTTTAGGTTTTCATTGGTGTTTTGACTCGGGGAAAACGTGTGATGCCCGATGATTGATTAGAGAAGGTTGGGTTCTGCTTAATCATTCATATTATGTGCACTTTTTTCGTTTTGAAATGCCCAACAGTTCCATATCCAACGATATGTGGACTCGATTTCCAAAGGCAGGCGTTCGCTGGGTGATTTGGCCAGTAACTCTTAAGAACTCACATTGGTCGAGAGGATGGAAAGTCGGGCTCATCGCACCCTTTTGGGGGGGATTTTTATTTCATGTTCCAGGAATCTCTTATATATTTAAGATGTATTCATATGTTCATGAATCTTTGGTTTATACCCAAGCATTGTATCCATGGATTACTTTTGGTTGGAAATGGTCAGCTGAACGCAGGGATTCAGAATCATTTAGGCCCAAGGTTTACCATCCCTCATTGGATTAATGACTCTGAGGAGTTTGGACTCATTGAGACAGCACTGATTTAAAGCCTCATAACTGGACACTCTAGAGTCTATTGTCATCAAGGGGGGAGAGATAATGACTTGAGCGTTTGGATCGAACTTGTGATACGGGCTTACATGAGAGTTGCCTTTTGTTGGGATTGAACCTCGGGGAGGCGTCCAACGTACCCTATTTATGAAACAGGGATCAAAACCAATGTAGTTCGTTTTGAGTGGCATGATTGGGACTTACACATGGTTAGTGGCCTGAATCGGGATTGAACCTCATGGAGGCTTCCTACGTACCATACTTAGGAGACAGGGATCAAAACCCACGTAGTTCGTTTTGAGGGGCATGATTGGGAATTACACATGGTTAGTGGCCCGAATTGGGATTGAACCTCGGAGAGGCTTCCGACGTACCCTGCATAGAAGACAAGGATCAAAACCCACATAGTTCGTTTTGAGGGTCGTCGTTGTGCGGACGCCGTGACCATCACAAATCTCTAAGCCCACGTGAGTCATGCTCGATGTCAGAAACAAGAGAATGCAACAGACTTGTCAAGCCTCTCACATTCTCCCTACCAAGGGAAGGGGAGGAAGATGACGAGTGGAGGAGAAGGCTGGGACCATTGGACTCTCCTTCTCCCTGATGTTGGAGGAAGGTAGGAGTCGTGCAGTGGGGTAATGAAACTTCTATGATGAGAGGGGAAGGTCCATTGGCTTCCGACGAGGTTGGTGTGGGGCTTACTCCAGGAGGGATGCCCAGCCACTCCCAAGAGAGGGGATAAGTTCTCATAGATGGCGCTCATTGAATGGAAACGTGATCGGGGTCCCTCAATCCTGGCATGTGGAGAGGCAGAAAGGGGAGTCCTAGGCTCGGACCCTTCACTACTGTGAGAATGTGAACCCAGGAATGCTTCAGGAATCCGCTCAAGAGCCAGGGAACCCCCTTTGTCCTCGCCTACCATGGGTATGTGAACTCACAGTGGCGTGTTGATGCACCTGAAGGTTTCCTCATAAGGGTATGGTGGCTTTGGTAGAGGCTTTGTCTTGGGACCGATGCATAGGCCAATGAAGGGATTGCGAAGGATCGGGCCAGATTGGAAGGGTTTTATCCGGCTTGAGGAGTGGGATCACCAAAAGAGTTTGCGGGCCGCATGGGTGCATGAGGAGTGGCGACCTTCGCGTAGGGGGGTGCTACGTGTCTGGAGAGGCCAACCACGTACCAGGGTGGTACGCGGACTGATAGGAATCCCACGTACCAGGGTGGTACGTGGCTTTGGGTTCGGCCCACGTACCAAGTTAGTACATGGTGGAGTTCGTGAGAGTAGCAGTGGTCAGGAGCGTCACCGGTCGGGGATTCACCGGTTAGGGATTCTCCCGCATAGGAGGGTGGTACGCGGTGCATTAGATCGAAAAACGGGCCTAAACTCCATGGTCCTTGGGATGTACATCCGCGAAGGGGCCATAGCTCACTGTTTTAATTTAACTTTGCGGTTCACCAATTAGTTATGCATTTTTCGGTTCCTTGTCAATTCATTTCCAATTTTATACCTGTTTTGGTTCGTGAATTGGAACTTCGTTGTTCGTGAAATCCTAAGATCCTTCCTCCGAAATCCTTCATTCAGAAGTCGATCTCCAAACCATCTCACTGATGGAGTCCAATCAATCGATCCCCTGATCTCAAATTCCTTCTACCCGAATCTAATCCCCCTTTCTTCTCCCCCTCGATGTCCTTTTATAGAGGGGGAAGAATATGTATCTGTGGTCTTGCAGAACCTTTTTCAGAGGCCTATGACCAAAAACGGGCTTACGGATGACTTGTTCAATTTGTAACTCGTGGGGGTCATTGAATGCACCTCACCTGTGAACCAAATCAGTTTAGGGGGTGCTTTGAGGCCGCGTAGGGCTTTTCCTCTGTTCCGTGAATGACAGCGCGTGCGGTCTGGGCCGGTTGGTGCATTTCTCGAATGGGGTGGTTCGTGACGGTGGAGCGTCCTGGCGCTCGTCCTGCTTCACGCCCACGGAGGGGTTCCCGTCTTTGTTTCCCGAATGACGCTGGTCTGTGGAGGGGGTGGATTGCTGAACCGATTGCGTAAAATCAATGTTGGACCGGTACGCGGACCGGTCGGTCCTTTTCCAATATTGAGTATTCTCCATATTTTTTCCAATACATTGAGGAAAATTGGGTAGAATTTTTTCTCAAATTAAGGGGGATTCCCATTCTTCTTTGTGGATTTTTTAGGACCCTAAAAATTCCCCAATAGAAATGGGGTCTGATTGGAACGAAGATGAAGATATTTCGATGTAGAGTGGTCCTGAAAATCGATGAGTGATTAGACAATGCTCTAAAATTTTCCTGATCCAAGGGACTCAGCAAGCACAGTTTGACTTTTTCTAGGGTTTTGTAGTAAAACCCTACAATTTTTTTTTTCTTTTCCGTCAATACCATAAGTCTTTCCTAGTCCCATCTAGTGTGGACCCAACGGGTATAGCCCTACTTTTGTTTATGTCGTCGTTTTCAGGTTTTCGGCCTAATGGGATTTGTGCCCCTTTTTTGAGCGGTTTATGTCCTGCTGACAAGACTATAATTACTGATGTTTTAGGTCGAACAGTTTTGACCAGATATGGTGGGGCAAGGGCCCCGATGAGGTTTGGTTGATTCAAAGATGTCTCAATACCTTTCAGACGCACGTGGGGGGAACTTGTTTAGATTTGAACAACATGTATGGCATGTCACAAGGCATGGGAGCCATATCAGCATGCAGAGGTAGGAAAATAATCACATAAGACAGACTTGCCATTGTTAGACGGTCCAAGGGTGATCAATATGCAGAGCCGCTAAGGGCATGGTATGCATAGTCATGGAAAGGTGTCCTTAAGTCAATGACTATACATTTCTGATGGCCAGAGGACCTTATGGAATTCCGGATTACGGAGACCACCATGGGTGGCTTGGAGAATTATGAAAACCACCAGGGGTGGATTGAAAAGGGTATGTGACATCTGAAAGGGTTTGGGAACATTTGTATTAATCAGGAGTGTGGATGAAGGGTCCCTGTCCTATGCATTTAGCTAGCATGAATGATGGTTGGAGCTTGGCACAGTTTAAAGTCATGAAGCTGGGACATTCTTTAAAAAGGAATAGCTTCTTCTGGTTCTTGATAATCTCATCAAAGACGTTCCACCATATTCATGCAGGGTTGTGAAAGAGATTGGTAAACCGCAGCTTAGATAGTTTCTGAATCCCGGGATGGACATGGGGGATCAAAGGCCAAGAGGCGTACGGAGAGAAGCATTGCCTATAAAAATATTCTCGTTGGTAGACGGGCTAGGGGAGATCAATATCCATAGACGCTGAGGGCATAGTATTCATAGTCATGAAAAGGTTTCCTTAGGTTAATGATTGTATTCTCCCAATAGCTGAGAAAATTCAGGGAAGTTGAGATTTAGGACCACCAAAGGTGGCTTTCAAGGGTTCGGCTCTTTTTGGGTACATAGTGTGATTTATGAAGAGAGGGTGCCTAGATACGGGAGAAACATCTAGGCTAAATTTCTCGGGAATGGGTAAATTCATCCCTTCTCATGATGGTGTGAGAAAGTTGTTTGTGTAGGTCCGGCCTGTGAATTGAGGGAAGGAGGAAAACCTATATTCCTAATTGAACATGTGAAGAGTTCGACCATGCATTTTAATGACACGCGACAAGGATGAAGGGAATTATTATTATTACTAAATCCATTCCTTTTAACGTCATGCGGCGAGGATGGAGAGCATTTTAAATTTTGTGTAGTTTAATGTCATGTGGTAAAGATGGATTCTGTGCAGTTTAACATCATGCGGTAAGGATATCTTATTTGTAGTTTAACGTCATGAGGTAAAGATGGGGAGAATTATTAAATATATTGTGCAGTTTAACGTCATGCAGCGAGGAAGAATTCCGTGTAGATTTAATTTCGTGTGGTGAGGACGAGGTCCGTGCAGTTTTAACGTCATGCTGTATGGATGAAGTCCATTCAATTTTAACGAAATGCATTAAGGATGAATTCTGTGTAGTTTTAACATTGTGCGGTGAGGAAAAAGATGAACCGTCGTGAAAAGGGGATTCTGTACAGTTTAACGTCATGAGGTAAGGACACTGTACTGCGCAGTTTAACGTCATGCAGTAAGGAAGAGGGGTATATATACCTGTGTTTTCTTTTATCGACGTCTGGGCTCGGGAATAAGATCACAATGTCGCTACATATCCTGCGAGGGCAGGAATCTAGCCACACATAGTTCTTTTTGGGAATACACCCTGTGCAAGTCTGATCCGTACGGGGGAAGGGGAATTTTTTTTATTTCTTATCCGTGTAGTTTAACGTCGTGCAGCAAGGATGAGGAATATTCCCCATGCAGGTCTGGCCCTTACATGGGGGAAAGGGGGTATTTTTAGCTTAATTTGGGGTGGATGGGTCAAGGTGTGGAATTATGGTGTCACTGCGTATCCTATGAGGGTAGGAATCAAGCCATACGTATTTATTTATAATATAATACACCCCGTGCAAGTCTGGTCCGTACACGGGGGAAAAGGGAATTTTCAATCTTCATTCAGGGGTGGTTGGGCCAGGATGGGGGACCCTGGCGTCGCTATGTATCCCGGAAAGGTAGGAATCAAGCCATATGAAGTTCTCTGAAATCCATGTAGTTTGTGTTCACGCAAAGGGACCCAGCCATAATTCCTAATCCCATGTGAGTAATACTCATTGTGAGAAACAAGGAATGGCGGAAGTCCCGGTTGCGTAACATGTGAATAGGCATGCTAAGAGGGCGACGATTAAGGTGGTGGTTGGACCCGATCATGGGGTTCGAGTGTCACTACGTATCTTGTGAGAGCAAGAATCAAGTCACACATAGTTCATTGAAAGAGGTACATCACGTGCAGGGTTGGTCCGTACATAGGGGAAGAGGGCATTTTATTATTTCATTTGGGGGTGGCTGGGCCAGGATGGGGGATCCTGGAATCGCTACGTATCCTGTAGAGGAGGGAATCAAGCCATACGTAGTTCTCTGAAAGGGATACACCCCGTGCAGGGTTGGTCCGTACACAGGGGAAAAAGGGAACTTTTAACTTTATTTGGGGATGGCTGGGCTAGGATATAGAATCCTGGCATCACTGCGTATCCTGCAAGGGCATGAATCAAGATGTACGCAGTTCTCTGAAATAGATACAACCCATACAGGGTTGGTCCGTACAAACGAGAAAAAAGGCACTTTTAACTTTATTTGGGGATGGCTGGGCCAGGATATAGAATCCTGGCGTCTCTACGTATCCTACAAGGGCAGGAATCAAGTTGGATGTAGTTCTCTGAAATCTATGCAATTTAACGTTGTGTGGTGTGGACGAAATACTCTTAGTTTTGGGTCATATAGTTTGGACCATTGGGGCATGGTAGTTTAAAGTTCTGCAACTCAGATGATAACTACTTTTGGTTATGCAAAATACTTCTTTAGAAATCTCACATTTGTTGGAGTGGTAGTGAACTGCCCATCCATGGAGATCAGGGTATATGCTTCACTGGAGTATACCTTGTGTATAAAATATGGTCCCTCCCAACTGGGCTCTAGTTTTGGAGGTTTATTTCTGGGTATCATTGGGGTCCGGAGGACAAACACCAATTATGCTTCCAAGAAATACAGAAGACGAACCTTTTTATTGAAGGTTCGTGCAATCCGGTTCTAATATACTTCCAGATGGTGCAAATTGTGCAACCGCTTCTCATCCAGTTGTTCCAATTCACTTAGCCATTTTTATGACTGCTCATCGTTGGATAACTGATCACAAATTGCAACACGGAGTGAGGGAAATTGGAGGTCATTGGGTAGGACCACTTCTGTTCTGTATACTAATGAGTACGAAATAGCCTAAGTAGCGGTGTGGATTGTGGTTCGATATGCCAATAATGCATGGAAGAGTTTATCTGATCATGATTTCTTGTCTTTGACCACCATTTTCTGGAGAATGTTGGACATGGTCTTTTTGAAAGCCTCTATCTATCCGTTGGCCATTGCATGGTAGCGGGATGAGTGGTTATCCTTGATAACATATTCTTGATACAATTTCTACAATTTAGAAAATAAAAATTTGGTGTCGTTATCCATTAATATGGTATGAGGGATTCCAAATCTGGTGATGATATTGGTTTTCACAAAGCTGACAAAGTTTCTTGCCCCGACTTCCTTGAGGGGTACAACTTCTGCCCATTTGGAAAAGAAGTCAGTTGTTGTGAAGATATACTTCATTTGTTTGGCCATGGTGGGAGGATATGGTCCCACGATGTCCATTCCCCAGATGGAAAATGGCCCGGAGTACTTGTCCTGATGATGTAACTCCGGGGGTTGGTGAATGATGTTGGCATGAATTTGGCAGGAGTGGAATTTTGTGGTAAATTTCTCACAATCTCGTGCCATGGTGGGCCAATAGTGCCCAAGCCTTCGAACCTAATGAGAAAGCTTAGACCCCGACTGATGTGCCCCACATACTCCGGCATGTACTTCATTTATGATAGTAGTGGTTTCTTATCCATCAATGCATTTGAGGAGAACTCCGTCAGGGCCTCATTTGTAGAGGACCTCTTGATGACCCATTCCACCATATATGACAATGTTGATTTCCCTTCTCCGTATTTTCTCTCGTTCAACCCTTTCTAATGGAAGTTCTTCCCTTTGAATGTAGTTTGAAATGGGGGTCATCCAGCCAGTGGCAGGAGAATATGGCTCAGGGATAGGACAAACATCGTTGATTTCTTCCTTCTTAGTCTGAAAAAATAGCAAAGCCATTCAATGATGAGAAATACTAATAATTGTTTCATCCAAGTCTGGGTCATCTAGGGTTGTGGCTGCATTAGCAAATGCATCGATCTAAGCATTCTGAGACCGAGGAATATAGTTCAATGTTGGTTCTGTGGAGAATTCCTCCATTAACCCTCAAACATGGTCAAATAGGTGAATCAACTCCTCTTTTTTAATAGAACAATCACCATTTACTTGCTTGATGACCAGTTCCGAGTCAACTTTTACCTTAAGGTGTTGTACTTATTCCTGGAGTGCAAGATCCAGGCCTGCAATGAGGGCTTGATACTCCGCCTGATTGTTCGTACATCCTTCTGACAGGAGGAAGGAATATGGAAAGACTGCCTTTTTTGGGGACATGAGTATGATCCCCAAACCTACCTTCTTAAATTTGGGATCCTCCATTCTCTTCCCTGTCAGGCTTCGGGATGTGCTGTCAAAGTAAATTTCCCTTGTTGGGAAATCCTCTTGAACCGAGAAGATGTATTCATTAGGTAGCTCGATGTCCAGTGTGGTGGCCCCTTTTGAGGGGTGATATTCCATAAAATCTACTAATGCATCGCCTTTTATGGCTTTCTAAGGCACAAACTAGATGTCCAACTGTTGCAGGATGACTGCCCATCGGGATAGGTACCTGATCATCATCGGGCTGTTGAGGATGTACTTGAGGGGGTTAATATGCGAGACCAAATGGACTTCATGATGCTGCAGATAATTTCGCAATTTTTGAACTTCAAAGACCAAGTCCAAACAACACTTCTCGATGTTTGAGTATCTAGTTTCAGTGTCGATCATGGTTCGGCTGAGGTAATAAATTTTTTTTTTACTGCCTGCATCATTTTTCTGTTCGAGGAAGGATCCCAGTGACCGTTCTGGGGCAGTCACATGTAGGATAAGAGGTCTTCCTTCAACCGGGGCATGAGAACCAGTGGGCTTAATAGGTACTTATTTAGGCTATCAAATTCCTCTTGTAAATCATTTGTCCATTGGTACATGACCCCCTTTTTCATTAACCTGGTGAAGGTAAAACATTTACCCGCCAGGTTGGCTATGAACCTCCTATTGTACGCAAAGTGTCCTTGGAATCCTCTCAACTCAGTGAGATTGTGGGGAGGTGGTAAACTAAGTATAGCCTTTATCTTTTTAGGGTCAACTTCGATGACATGATGGCGTACGATGAAGCATAAGAATTTCTCTGAGGTAGCCCCGAAGGCACATTTTAAGGGGTTCATCATCAGGCTATGTTGTCGAAGTTTGTTGAAGATGTTTTCAAGGTCAGACAGGTGATCTGAGTGCTGTATTGATTTGACCACCAAGTCATCCACACAGCATTCGATGAATCTTCCCAGGAATGGTTTAAAGATACGATGCATGATGCATTGATTTGTGGCACCAGAGTTCTTGAGACCAAAGTGAATGACCCTATAACAGAATACTCCTTAAGGGGCCCTGAAGGTAGTGACTTCTTCTTCTTTTTGGGCCATCCTGATTTGATTATACCTAGAATAATTTTCCATGAAGGAGAGAGCCACATCCCAATCCATTGTTTCAATTAATAACTTCGTGATCAGGACCGGGAAATCATCTTTTGGGAAATTCCAATTGAGATCTCTGAAATCGAAGCAGATGCAGATTTGTCCGTTCTTTTTCATGACGGGGAATATATTGGCTAGCCAGATGGTGTATTGGACCTCCTAAATGAACCTTTCTTTAATAATCTTATTTACTTCAGCCCCTGTTTTGGAAGCATGTGTGGGGTGCGTCCTTCTGGCTACTTGTTTATAGCCCCAGTGGTCTTTTGGCATACCTAAGTGGTGCGTCACCACTTCGGGATCGAGTCCCGGAATTTCTGTGTAATTCCAGGCAAAAAAATATCTATGTTGCCTTAGGAAAGAGGTATATACCTCGTGCCTCTCGGGAGACATGGTTGTACTAATGAGATTGGGCCTTGGGTCTTCCTCGGTACCCAGGTTTATTTCCAAGAGCTCGTCCACAGTGGTGGAGATACCTTCCTCAAATGAGGGAGGTGAATCCCTGAGAACTTCCTCCTCTTCTTCCCCCACATTCTCATCTTCTGGATCCGATGGAGGGAGAGTTCTCAGCATGGCCTCTTGTAAGTCTGGAGGTGAGGCATTGTGGGTTCCATTACTCAATTATTCACCCCCAAATTGTTGGTTAGTAGTCTTCTCTACACTACTATGCTCGGGAGTCATGGCTGAAGTCATGGTAATAGCTGAGTACGTGTCTAGAATTGAACTCCTGCTCTCAAAATGGTTGATGGGCAGTGCATATTCTTCACTAAGCTACTTGAGGGCGTCATTAGGAACCATTTCCAGGTCATTTGAATCAGGGATCCAGTCGATACCATCGATCGAAGGCTTCTTCTTCTTTTGCTCATAAAACTCGGTGTCAATGTAGTGTGACTCGGAGAGCTCGAAAGGGGCCTTATCATCGTGAAATTTTCCACCTTGTCCATTGATGCAATACTTAATACACATGTGGTAGGATGAAGGAATGGCCATGTGCTTATGGAGCCACTGTCTTCCTAGCAGGGTGTTGAATGCTGCATTCTGCCGGACCACCAGGAATTACGAGTAGGCCACAAGGTCACCAAAATGGGTTTTTAGCTTGATTTGTCCCATTGTCTTCTGTTCACTCTTATCATAACCCAACAGAGTTTTGGCTGAGGGTATTAGATCATCCTCACTGTAGCCCAACTTACGAAGTGTCTGTAGGGGAAGGAGGTTAACTCCAGAGCCGTTGTCAATAAAGACTTTATGGATCTCAACATCATTTAGTGTACATGACACATATAGTGGTTTGATGTGTCCTTGCATGATGGAATCTTCATCCTGATCGGTGATGGAAATCACTGTATTGCATTTAGATGGGCCAATCTCCATCTTGTAAATCTTGGCAGCGGCTGCCTCGGCTTGAAACTCTTGGGAGCTGATCAAGGGTTCTATAAGAACCTCCCTGAGATCTGCTGACAAAATCAGGGCATCTAGGACTGACAGTTTGGCTGGTACTGACGCCAGCTGCTTTAGTATATCATATTTCTGCTCCAGTGGCTGACGTTTCTCCATTGGCAGGTGATTTTTATCATGCACTTTGGGAGCTGGAGTATGTGACGAGGAGCGACTGGCCATGGGGTCATATGTCGACAGTATTCCCACGTTCTGGGGACTCGGCCCGGCTGGTCTGTTTGTGCGCACTAGGCGGTTAGACACGTGTTCCTCCTTTTATGGGTACCACAAAATGACAGGGCTAGAGTGGCTTCTTATGGAGGTGTAGAGATATTCTTTCTCCTACTGAGTCCATTGAAGGGCTCTCCCATGGGTTTCCACAATATTAATGGTTTGGGCCGGGGTAAAATCATAGGGTTGGTTTCGGCCGAAACTGTGCCTCCCCTGGTATCACCTGTTTCTATGACTCCTCCTACCGGCCCCTTGTTTTGGGAACTTTGGTTCATAACCATACCCTTCGTCAGGGAACGATTCCATTAGATGGAGGACATTGATGGAACCAAATATTAGCTTTTCGTCCTATGACAGGTCAACCTGGTTGGTTGTCCCTGATGGTGTTGTTTGGTGGGTCGGTGCCCGTGGCACCCAGTTTGAGGGTATAAAATCTGACAGTGTCAGTGCTAACATTGGCCTCGTTGTGAACTGCTCCTCTTGTTCTTGTCTCTTCCCTTTTCGATTACGCCTAGATTATTGTCTTGTGGAGGGTTATGGGGCCGATATTGTTAGTTGTGTGGCATTAGAGGATGTTAGCAGCAACACCAGTTGCTGTATTTGAGCTCAGAGTATGCCCTGAGCTCGATGGATAGTCTTTTGAATCATCTAGTTATCAAATTTATTCCGATTATTGTTGGTGGCTTCTTGCCACCCCTCCCCTTTGTCAGATTCGGTGGTTAAAATATACATCACATGTGTTGGGGGTGGTCCCAGCTCGACCTTCCCGGAGTCTACCATCCTTTGGAGGAGGTCTTTGAAGACAAAGCATTCCTGGATATTGTTCCCCAACATTTGATGGTAGGGACAGTAATCTGGACTGTCATCTCAGCCAACTTCTTCAGGCTTCCTTGGCTTCGAGAGGTGGAGAAAATTGCAATTCATGGTGGTGATGAACTAGCCGCAGACTTGGTCTTCTAGGAACGAGTATACTTTGTGTCTTCATTCCTAGAACTGGTTCCGCTTCTATCCTCTCGGATCGTCCCACTGGGGCGAAGGCGTCCACTGATATACAGGGGGGCCTTGACGATTTGCTGGAGGCCTTGGCGGTGGAGCAGGCGCAGAGGATAGCTTTAGCGTGACATAGGATGCTTCACCTCTAACTTCTATCTTTGCAAGATCTTGTGAGGCTATTTGAGACTTCATATTAGTCCACTGTAGGGAGTCTTCAATTTTCTGGGAAATGGTAGAGAGATTGTGGAATCCAGTGGTGCACTCCACTAGTATGAGCGGTGTTCGTAGCTCATCTCAAAGTTTATCGATGCATATGGAAAGAATCTCATCTTGGGTCATTGTCTTATTCAAAGAGTAGGTCAAACCCCTCCATCTGGCGATGAAATCTGAGACCCTCTCATTCTCCCTCTGTTTTCAATTCATGAGGTCACTGATACTTGTTTTAGGCAGCATTGAGCTAACGTGGAACAGAAACTACTGCCGAAGGTCTTCCCATCTTTTTATTGACTGAGCTGGCAGACTCGTATACCAGAAGAAGACAGATCCTTGCAAGATCCACGTGAAGCATCTGAGTTTCACTGCTACTTGTTGTTATGGAGTTCCCATCATAGGGTCTCAATAAGATTCATAGTGCATCAAATTTTGTTCAGAATCACCTGATCCATTGAAAATAGGGAATAAAAGTCTCCCAAAATTAGATGGAGGAGGTGTGTTTCTCATCCAATCTAGGTAGGGATTTCTCTCTGGCTTTACCGGAGCACGTTGAACTTCCATTTCTTCCAATAGAGCTATCAATGCCTATATGGTGTTGGCGAGACCCTGGTTTACATCCTGTTGGGCCCGCTCTTGGGAAGGTGTATCCCGAGGAATTGCTTGAGGATCCGGCTCGGCCAACACCAAGGGTGCATATGCCATTTGTGACACCATCGTAGGTTTCAGGCGTACTCACTCCAGTTGCTTCTTGAGTGGATGGAAGTCTTGGTATTCATCTGAATCCAAGTTCAGGTAGTTGGACGAGCTGAGCACTATATTGGGTGGGGGCCCTGATCGTGCTTCGTTTTCCGGGGCAAACCTTGGTCTTTGAGGTACACTTTTTGGGAGTGAAAGGTGTGGATATTCTTGGGAATCGCTTTTAATAAGATGGTTCCTCTAGAGTAGCTCAGTGTTAAGCAGCCTCAATTATTTCATTTCCTCTTCCGGTCGAGTGAATCTCTCTTCGAGCGTAAGTGGCTCATTTTTATTGAGAGAAGTAGGTGGGTTAAGGGTAACCGGTCCTTTGTTATTATCCTTGTTGGAATCTCACAGGGTAAGCAGAGGAGGGTTAGCTGGATGGGCGGCCATATTTAGGGCGGCCCTCTGGTTCTGGGTGTGCACACTAGATGGTTCGTTGTGAATCACAGCCTGAACGGAACCATCATCTCTTGATCCATCCATATTTTCATCATCTTCAGTGTCACCCATGGGGTTAACCACGATGGCATTTATGGATTCATATCGTGGGGTGGAGGAGGTGTCATCTTCCAAATAGGAAGAGGATCTCCCATGACCTTAACTGGTCTTCCCCTTCCTATCCCAAGATTTCTTTCAGACTCTTTGATGAAGGGTGACGCAGAGAGTTCTTTGATGCGACCTTACGGTATGCCTCCGTCATTAAGGGGATGATGATTCAAATAACGGGATAGGGCATGAACCTCCTCTTCTAACTGTCCTCCCTAGATGAGAGAATACTGATTCTCTTGGAGGAGGTTGTTGTTGAGGTGGTAAAAATTTCCCTAGCCCTGAGGGATGGGGTTGGATCCATTCCATGGACATTGAGTCTCTTCCAATTTTTATTGGACTTACAGCGGAATTTTTTTGTTAAAAATTCCTCCATCCCTATAGGATGTGGTTGACCTTGGATTGCGGTAGTGGCTGCTGATATCGCTACCGGCTTGATCTTGCGTGCCCCCATCCGGGGGTGAACTGGATTTGATGCATAGTTCACCTATGAATCAATCCCCTCTAGGGAGGCAAGCAATGACTGCTGATTGGCCTCTCTTAGGTGAGAGGCCTGTTGTATGCTTTCGGTGGCCTGATTCAGGGGTTTGTGAATGGTTTGTTCCCGTTGGGCCACTCGCTTCGTGGACTTACTCAAGGCCTACCTCTTTTGGGTGTGTCGACCTTCCGGAACAGGGACCCCACTCGATTGCTATCTTGACATGATGACGTTGCAATACATTATGTCGAACGTGTTTTTTTGGGCGGGGAGAAGAGTGAAATGCAGAGCACCATGTTCTCCCC
This sequence comes from Viscum album, assembly GCA_963277665.1. Lineage (NCBI taxonomy): Eukaryota > Viridiplantae > Streptophyta > Magnoliopsida > Santalales > Viscaceae > Viscum > Viscum album. Next base: position 760,255,588 of record OY728160.1, read on the forward strand.
ATCCTTTGATATGGACTCCCGTCGAATCATCACTAATGAGGTGGCACAACTAGTGCAGTGCACGGAGGCAGGATAACTAAATTTTTCCTTTATGCCTCTCAGGTCGTGGTTGTTGTGCTGAAGGAAGAGCTTCTAGGTCGATGTGATGCAGGAGGTCTCATATTGTCTTGACATGGTCAACATACCCATCGTAGGGAAGGAATCATGATTTCAACCAGCAGAGGGTTGTCCATATATTAGAGCGAATGTCGTGCACACATTCTTTTGACAACTTTCGGGGTATATCGAATTTAGAGGTGACCGTGGGCCAAAACATAACTAGTACATCATCACTGGCCAGTCGTTTCCTCAGGTGAAACATTTTGGCATACTCCTCCGCTAGTGATTCCTCTACCTGATCGGTCCAACTGAGACACTCACCGATAGTGTGGTCGGAGGCAGTGGTCCAGGTAGGTATTGAATTATCATGTGGGTGATTCCGAGGTGGTTCAAAAGATGAACGTGGCCCCAGACCATCTTCTGATTGAAGAAGGTTGTCATCGGTGACTAGCTCGGAATTTGACATGCCTGATCCCGTCCTTTTGAGTGCCTCAGCATATGAGGGATTTTCTGTGCTTTATTTGACAGGGGTGGACCTTCCTGTCAATATGATATGTCACTGCGAGGACGACCTTCGCAATGGCGGCCGCAATGGAGAGACTACCATTACAACTTCCGTAGGGAGAGAATCTGCAGGGTACACCCTGGGGAGGGCCTTCAGAATGTACCACAACGAGGGGAGGGACTTCTCATTGCATGACGTCTTTACGGGGAGGACCTCAGCAATGGTAGTTGTGGTTGCGCGGACTACCATCATAGCTGCAGCAGGGAGAATGTATGTGGGGTACACCCTGGGGAGGGCCTTTATAATGTACCATAATGAGGGGAGGGCCTTCTCATTGATCGACGTCTAGGCGGGGAGGGCCTCCTCTATCTGTGTCGTAATGGCGAGTGATACCATTGATGCTTGACGCCTCACTCCATAGAGGGATTTTGCAGTGCATACCCTGGGGAGGACCTCCGAGGCGTGTTGTAGTAAGGGGAGGACCTTCTGGCTGTGTAGCATTGTTATGGGGAGGTCCTTCGCAAAAACTGCCATCATGGTGAGGATGAACATCATGGTTTGTAATTCGATGTGTATCTTGGGGAGAACCTTCAAGACACACTGCGACAAGGGGAGGACCTTCTTGTTGCTTAGGGCCATTGCGGGGAGGACCTTCTCAATGGCGGTCGTGGTGGCGAGGACTACCATCACAGCTGCCACACGGAGAATGTTTGCGGGGTACACCCTGGGGAGGGCCTTCAGAATGTTCCGTAATGAGGGGAGGGCCTTCTCGTTTCTTGATGTCTCTATGGGGAGGAACTCCATTATCAGAGTGTCAAGGACTACCATCGTGATCAGATTCATAGTTGTGCGGAGTTTCATTGCAACATAACCCCCGGGGAGGACCTTTAGGGCGGGCCACGACAATGGGAGGACCTTCTTGTCATGATGAGACATCACTCTAGGGAGGGCCTCCACTGTTTAGACTACAATAGCGAGTAATACTATCATAATCTTTGGTCCCACTACATGGAGAGTGTTTGTAGTGTATACCCCAAGGAGGACCTTTAGGGTGGACCGCATCAAGTGGATGACCTTCTTTCTGCTCGATCTTCTGGTAAGGAAGAGCGATTCCGTGACTCGCATTAAAAGAGAGGCTCTCGTGATCGATCGTTATATGCCCTAGGGGGAGGCCCCCACATGTTCTCTGGAAAGGACCTTTATAGCTACTGATAGCGACATTGTGGGGAGGACCTTTGCAACTCCTACTGCCAGTCCCATAATATGGTAATGGGTGGGTAGGGTTCTGAGCTTTTGATATGTTCTTAGCGGCATTGGGAACCCTAGCTTCCAGCAGAGCAGATTCATGAACCCAATATTTATTTTCGGCTACCTTCGGCACGTTCAGGGTGCTTTCTTGCAGGCAGCGGGGACCGTTTGTTATTGATAATGGCCTTAACCTTTGGGTCCCATTCAAATTGGGTCATGTGATGCTATCGGGATATTCCGACGAAAATCATGACTTTTAGTAGGGATATATTCCTGCTCTAAAGCATCCACCTTGATGGAAAGGTTTCCCCCAGTTGGAACGAGTGAAGCTGCTCGATCTGGTTGCCCTTGTATAGCAGAATATGGCCGATGACCCTCCTGGGTGGAAGAAGGGATACATATCTGCTCCGAGATGGCTATCTCGTCTCTCAGATGAGTCACCTCAGTTGGGGATACGGGCTCATGGGCCTGAGTCCTTCCTATTGCCGCTGATGCAATTACATTCTGTCAAGTCTGCAAGATATGATCTGGGGTTGATACCTGCTCCTCCATCATTTCTAGGATATGCAGAGAGACATCTTTGGCTGGAACGGGTATGAAGGCCCATTCCGGTATCAGAGTTGTAATATCCTGCTCCGTTCCTCTGGTGGTCAGTGGGTACTAACAATTCTCCATTTTCGGGGCATGTGAACGAGTCTGCCCCTATGCCAGGATATTCCGGTCTATCTATCTGTTTGCCGCCACATCAGGATAGAAGACTTTACTTGCATCCGCAGGAGCTGGACCTACATATGTTGGTTCCCCACCATATCGAGTTGGTTCCCTTTGTTGGTAAGGAGACGTGCCTGCCTATTAATTGTCGCCACATCTGGATGGTGGGAATTTTTGATCTCCACCACATCGGGATGGTAGGCGTCAGGATCATCTGCTAGGAGCTGGTCCTGCTGGCGCTGGGTTTCCACCACGTCTGGTTGGGGGGCTTCATGACCTTTGGTAGGGAGAGGTGCCTATCGGTTATGTGTTGTCCTGTGTGAGTGATGGGATTGATGGAGCTCGGCAGGGATACATGCCTGCTCGTATGATGCCACCATGTCTTGATGGCGGAATTTGGAGGAGCGGACAAGAGTATGTGCCTGCTCACAATATGTCTCCATGACTGGGCAGTAGAGCTCCTCCTCATGGAAAAGGGTGATGACTGGTCCGTAGTTGCTCATTTTCCACCTCGTCCGGCGGTCCGAGGGGCTGGATCTCGGAGAGCGTGGACCTGGATCCTCGGGGCGACATCCTCCTTAGCGTGAGGGTATTGAGTCGCAGTGTAACCGCGATGACTTCTTCCTTTGGGGGCCTTAGAGCGGAACCCCCGTTCAGTGGGAATGAAGTAATCAGTGTTGAACACATCTGCCTCCCTAAGATAAGGGAGGTATTCATTGTCTCGTTTAGGGATAGACTCCCAAAATGGTTTGAGACAGCAACAGTATCTGTCTAGATCTTCTTTCGCAACCGCTGCTGGGTAGGCGACCGACGAGTCTTGGCAGATTGGAGGGCGTGCATGGCTGCCTCCCCCGTCGGGAGAGTACCGTTCAAGTGGTAATCTCGGATCAATGCATCTGAGACCCATCATTGTAGACACTGAGTCGGTGACGAGGTCCTTCATTAGTGAGGATGTCCGGTCATTGCATTTCTTGAAGTACATGTCTGTGAGTTCCTTCACGATGTCATTGGATTGAAGGGAGTTCTGATTGGTACCTTTAAAATATTTTAACAAATACAAAGCGAAAACTCTTCAAAGCAGCATCTCATGATCCCATGCATAATTAATGACCTTGCTTGGCACTCCTTGTGAGTATAAGGGGGAATAGAGTACGATTAGATTAAATCTGTCATGCTTGGTTAAAGATTCACGTCGGGTTCACCATTTTTATTTCAACCGGGGGAAAAATGTGTGCTGCCCAACGATTGATTAGAGAAGGTTAGGTTCTTCTTAATCCGTCATATCAGGTGCACCGTTTTCATTTCGAAACACCCAGCTATTCCATATCTAACGATACAAGAACCTGCTTTCCAAAGGTAGGCGTTCGCTGGGTGATTTGGCTTGTGGCACTTAAGAACTCACATTGGCCGAGAGGATGGGAAGTCAGGCTCATCGCACCCTTTTGGGGGGGGGGGAATTATTGCATGTTCCAGGAAACTCTTGTAGATTTAAGACGTATTCATATGTTCAAAAATCTTTGGTTTATACCCAATAATTGTATACACAAATTACTCCTTGCTGGCAATGGTCAGATGAATACAGAGATTCAGAATCCTTTAGGCCAGAGGTTTACCATCCCTCATTGGATTAATTACTCTGAGGAGTTTTGACTCATTGAGACGACACTAGTTTAAAGCCTCATAACTGGACACTCTGGAGTTTATTTTCATCTAGGGGGAAAATAACGACTTGAGCATTTGGATCCAACCCATGATATGGGCTTACATGAGAGTTTCCTGTTGTTGGGATTGAACCTCAGGGAGGCGTCCTACGTACCCTATTTAGGAAATAGGGATCAAAACCCATGTAGTTTTTTTTGAGGGGCATGATTGGGACATACACGTGGTTAGTGGCCCGAATTGGGATTGAACATTGGGGAGGCTTCCTATGCACCCTACTTAGGAGACAGGGATCAAAACCCACGTAGTTCGTTTTGAGGGGCATGATTGGGAGTTACACATGGTTAGTGGCCCGAATTGGGATTGAACCTCGAGGAGGCTTCCTACGTACCCTGCTCAGAAGACATGGATCAAAACCCACGTAGTTCATTTTTAGAGTCTTCATTGTGCGGACGTCGTGACCATCACAAATCTCTAGGACCACGTGAGTCATGATCGGTGTGAGAAACAAGAGAATGCAACAGACTTGGCAAGCCTCGTACATTCTCCCTACCGAGGTAAGGGGAGGAAGATGATGAGAAAAGGGGAAGGTAGGGAGCAATGGACTCTCCTTCTCCCTGATGTTGGAGGAAGGTAGGAGTCACGCAGCGGAGCAATGAACCTTCCGTGATTAGAGGGGAAAGACCATTGGCTTCCGATGAGGACGATGTGAGGCTTACTCTAGGAGGGATGCCCAGCAACTCCCAGGAGAGGGGAGAAGTGCTCACTACTGGTGCTCGTCGAAAGGAAACATGAGCAGGGTCCCTCAATCCTGGAAAGTGGAGAGGTATAAAGGGGACTCCCGAGCTCAGACCCTACACTACAATGGGAATGTGAACCCAAGAATGCTTCGGGAATCCACTCAAGAGCCAGGGAAACCCCTTTTTCCTCACCTACCATGGGTATGTGAACATAATGTGGCACGCTGATGCACCTGAAGGTTTCATCATATGGGTCTGGTGGCTTCGGTAGAGCCTTGGCTCGAGGCCGATGAATAGGGAAATGAAGGGATTGTGAAGGATCGGGCCAGATTGGAAGGGTTTTATCTGGCTCGGGGAATGGGAACACCGAAGGAGTTGGCGGGCCACATGGGTGCATGAGGAGTGGAGCCCTTCAGGTAGGGGTGCTACATGGCTAGAGAGGCCGTCCACGTACCAAGGTGGTACGTGGACTGATAGGTATCCCGTGTACCAGGTCGGTACGCGGGGGATCACTGAATGCACCTCACCCGCAAACCAAATCGGTTCGGGCATGCTTTGTGGCCGCGCAGGGCTCCGCCTCTGTTTCGCGAATGACAGTGCATGCGGTGTGGGATGGTTGGCGCGTTTCGCGGCAGGGCAGTTCGTGACGGTGGACCGACCTGGCACCCGTCCTACTTCGCACCCGCAGAGGGCTTCCTTCCATCATTTCGTGAACGAAGCTGGTCCGTGGAGGGGTCGGCTCGCTGAACCGGCCACGTACCATCAATGTTGGACCGGTACGCGGACTGGTCGGTCTTTTGCCGATCTTGAGTATTCTCTATATTTTTGTCCAATTCTTTGATGGAAATTGGGTAGAATACTATCTCAAATTAATGGGGATTCCCATTCTCCTTTGAGGATTTTTCAGGACCCAACAATTGGGGTTAATTTTTTAATGATTATAGGTTTTTTTGTTTTTTAGGTTTTTTAGCTACTTTTTAGTATTTTTAGGGTTTTTACCATTTTTTGGAATTTTGGGGGTTTTAAATGTTTTTAGTTTTTAATGTTTTTCTTTAGGTTTTCAGGGATTTTAGGGTATTTTATATTTTTAGGGATTTTTAGGTATTTTATATGATTTATGGATTTTATGGTTTTATGGATTTAAAATGTTTTTAGGGGTTTAGTATTTTTAGGGTTTTTTAGGGTTTTTTAGGTTTTTTAGTTTTTTATGAATTTTAAGGGTTTTTAGGTTTTTAAGGTTTTCGATGGATTTTTAGGGTTTTTAGGGTTTTTTACATTTTTAATTATTTTTAGGTAATTTTAAAGATTCTTATATCTTTCTATGATTTTAGAGATTTTTAGGTATATATAGTTTTTAGGGGATTTTGGTTTTTTTGAGGATTTTGTGTTTTATTAATTTTATAGGGATTTTAATGTTTTTATTATTTATAAAAGTTTTTAGTGGTTTAAGGGTTTTTAGAGTTTCTATAATATTTTATGGGGTTTTATATGGTGTTTTATTTTTTATGTTTTTTAGTGGTTATGTTATTTTTAGGCAGTTAGGGGTTTTTTGTTCTTTTATGGATTTTTTCATTTTTAGGATTTTGGGGGTTTTAAGTGTTTTTAATTTTTTATTGTTTTCTTAGGATTTTTTTGGGTTTTTTGGATTTGTAACTTTTTTAGAGGTTTTAGGTATTTTTAGTATTTTTATGGTTTTTATGGTTTTTATGGGTATTATTGGTTTTAGGCTTTTTGTTTTGGGGATTTTTAGCGTTTTTGGGTTTTTATGGGTTTTTAAAGTATTTATACATTTTTAAAGTTATAAAGGGTTTTTATGGTTTTATTGGTTTTTAGAACATTTTTTTTGTTTTTATGGTTTTTATAGTTTTTGGGGGTTTTATGGGTTTTATTTTTTTAGGGGTTTTCTAGTTTTTAATGGTTTTGAGGGGTTTTTAGGTTTTGGGGGTTTTAATGGTTTGTAGTAGTTTAAGGTGTCATTGACATTCTTAGGGTTTTTAGGGTTTTCATGTTTTCAGGTATTTTTAATGATTTTTTGTTTTTTATGGGTTTTTAAGATTTTTAGAGTTTCTGTGGATTTTTATGGTTTTTTGGGTTATTATTGATTTTTTATTTTAATGTTTTTTGAGTTTTTTTGGGGTTTTATGTATTTTTATATATTTTTATGGTTTTTAGGTTTTTGAAGGGTATTTAGAGTTTTTACTTTATTAGAGTTTTAATAAATTTTTGTGGTTTTTAGGTTCTTAGGGGTTTTAGGGATTTTTTTTGGGTTTTATGGTTTTTTAGAGGTTTTTGGGGTTTTTTCGTTTTTATGGGTTTTAAGTGTTTTAGGTTTTTGTGTATTTCTAATTTTTTAGGGTTTTATAGTTTTTTACATATTTTGGGATTTTAGGGATTTTTTCAGGATGTTTATTGTTTTTTTGTGTTTTTAGGGATTTTGATGGTTTTAGTTTTTTTAGGGATTTTATTGTTTTTCTGGGTTTTTATGGTTTTTTGAGTTTTTTAGGGTTTTAGGTGTTTTTTGAATTTATTAACATTTTAAAGGCTTTAAATGATTATTATAGTTTTAGTTGTTTTTAATAGATTTTATGTGTTTTAGGGTTTTTTTGTTTTTAGGGGTTTTAGGGTATTGGGGATTTTAGTTTTTTTAAGGATTCTATCATTTTTAGGTTTTTATGGATTTTAAGTGTTTTTAGGTTTTTAAGGATTTATTAGGGATTTAAGGGTTTTTTATGTTTTTAGGGATTTTATTACTTTTTTATGATTGTAATTATTTTTTATGTTTTTTAGTTATTTTGAGGGTTTTAGGTATTTTAGGGTTGTTATGTTTTTATTATGTCACTGGTTTTTTTTAGTTTTTTGGGTTTTTATCGTATTTAGAGTTTTTAATTGTTTTTGTAGTTTAACGGTTTTTAGCGTTTTTAGTGGGTTTTAGGGGTTTTAGGGTTTTTAGGGTTTTTATTTTTTTAGGGTTTTTAATGTTTTTGGGGTTTTATGGTTTTTATGGGTTTGATGGCTTTTAGGGTGTTTAAGGTATTTTTAGGGTTTGTATCTTTTTTATATTTTTAGGGGTTTAATGTGTTTTTAGGTTTTTATGTTTTTTAGGGGTTTTCAGGTTTTTTTTTTGGTTTTTTAGGGTTTTAGATACTTTTTCGTACATTTTATGATTTTATGGGTTTTTAGAGATTTTGTTATTTTGAGTTCTTTTAGGGGTTTTTGGGATATTGGGGGGTTTTCGTGTTTTTTGTGTTTTTCATGTTTTTATGGGTTTATGTGTATTTAGATTTTTATGGGTTTCCTAGTTTTTTTCATAGTTTTTTGTATTGTTTTCATTTTTAAGGATTTTTAGACTTTTAAGGACTTTAAGGATTTTAGTGTTCTTAGGTATTTTGGGGGTTTGTGGGTTTTTTAGTTTTAATGGTTATTTTGGGTTTTAGGGCTTTTTTGAGTTTTTAGCGGTTTAAGGTTATTTTAGAGTTTTTTAACATATTAAGTGGTTTAAAGGGTTCTTATAATTTTGAGTGGGTTTTTAGGGTTTTTATGGGTGTTTAGGAATTTAAATGTTTTTTGGGTATTTTACAACTTTTCAATGTTTTTATGATTTAGAGATCTTTTTATGGTTTTTAGTCCTTTTCATTTCATTGGGGTTTATGTATTTAATGGGTTTTGGGTTTTCTTATGTTTTTAGGGATTTTATGATTTTTTGTGGTTTATATATTTTTAAGTAATTTTTAGGATTTGTATTGTTTCTTTGGTTTTTTAGGGATGTTGATTGTTTTTAGTGATTTTAGGGGTTTTATAATTTTTTTGGTTTTTTGGATTTTTTACAATATTTTGTGTTTTGAGGATTTCAAAGGGTTTTTAGTGTTTTTCGCGTTTGTTTACATTATATGGATTTTTATGGATTTTTTTTTATGATTTTAAGAATTTGTATGCGTGTTGTGGGGTTTTAGTTTTTTAGTGTTTTAGGTGATTGATTTTATTTTGGGTCTTTTGGGTCTTTTTTGAGTTTTTTATATTATTCAATGTTTTTTAATGTTTTCTAACATTTTAAGGGTTTAAAGGGTTTCTATATTTTTTAGTGGGTTTTATAGTTTTATTATATTTTTGGGTTTTTAAATTTTTTTGTGGTTATATATTTTCTAACAAGTTTACTATTTTTAGGATTTCTGGGACTTATTAGTGGTTTATTATTTTTTCGAGTTTTTAGGTGTTTTTATGTTTTTAAGGTTTTTAAGGTGTTCAATGTTTTTAGATATTTTTTGGTTTTAAGGGATTCTTAGGGGATTTTTAGTTTTATGGTTTGTAGGGTTTTTATAGGTTTTTGGGATTTAAAAGGTTTTTAGCATATTTTAGGGGTTTGGGGGTTTTGATTGTTTTTAGTTTTTTATGTTTTTCTTAAGGTTTTTCATGGTTTTCATGGATTTTAATGTTTTTAGGGATTTTAGGGATTTTAGGGATTTTTATGGGTTTTAGGGTTTTTAGTAATTTTGAGGGGTTCTAGGGTTTTGGGGGATTTTTTGGGTTTTAGATTTTTTGGGGTTTGGGTTTTTTAAATTTTTGTGGTTTTATGGTTTTTAGAGTTTTTTAGCATTTTTTACTTTTTAAAATATTTTTCATGTTTTAGTGTGTTTTTAAAATTTTTATAGGTTTTTGGGATATTTATGGTTTTGGGTGATTTTTATAGTCTATAGGGTTTTAGGGTATTTGTTAGGATTTTATATTTTTTAGTTTTTACGGGTTTTAAGTGTTTTTAGTTTTTTAGGTTTTCTTATGGTTATTTAGGGTCTTACTCTATTTTTATGGTTTTAGGGATTTCTAGGGTTTTTTATAATTTTCATGTGTTTTTATGGTTTTCAGGTATTTTTAGGAATTGATTGTTTTTATGATTTTTTGGGGTTTTTGTTTTCAGTTTTTCATGGTTTTTACTGTTTTTCGAGTTTTTAACATTTGTATACATTTAATGGGGTCACAAAGTTTTTAGTTTTTTTATGGTTATTATGAGAATTTTAATATTTTTAGGGAGTTTAATGATTTTTTTGAATCTTTTTGGGGGTTTTAATGGGTTTTTAGAATTTTTTTTGGTTTTTTGGGGTTTTCATTGTTTTTAGAGTTCTAAGGTATTCATTGGGATTTTCAGAGTTTTTAGGGGTTTTTATGTTTAATTAGATATTTAGGTATTTTTTAGTATTTTTATTGGGTTTTATGGTTTTTTGGGATTTTTAGGGTTTTTATGTTTTTAGGGTTTTATCATTTTTAGTGTTTTTTGGGGTTTTCATGTTTTTAGGTTTTTATGGTTTTCATTGGGATTCACTTGGTTTTAGGGTTTTTTTGTTTATTTAGATTTTAGGTATTTTTTATGATTTTTATGTTTTTAGGGTTTTTAGTGATATTTAGGGTTTTCAAGGTGTTTTAGGGTTTTTAATAGTTTTTTGGGTTTTAGAGTTTTATTTTTATTTTTTAGGTTTTTAAGGGTTTTTACATATTTGTAATGTTTTGTTGGGTTTAAAAGTTTTTTATGTTTTTAGTTGTTTTAGGGGTTTTAGGGGTTTTTAGGGTTTTATGGTTTTTAGGGGATTTAGGGAAATTTTTGTGTTTTTAAGGGTATTAGTGTTTTTTAGGTTTTTAGGGGTTTCGTACATTTTTATGGATTTTAAGGCATCTTTAGGATTTTTATAGAATTTTGTATTTTTTGTGTTTTTATAATTTTTTATGATTTTTAGTATTTTTTTTTTGTTTTTGAGGGTTTTTTAGTGTTTTTATGTTTCTATGTTTTTGAGGTTTTCTACGGGTTATTCAAGGATTCTAGGTTTTTTTTAATGTTTTTAGATATTTTTATTTAATTTTTTATATTTTTTTAGTTTTCATGTTTTTTGGGATTTTGGGAGGTTTTTAGTATTTTTAGGAATTCTAGGGTTTTTATGGTTTTTTTTGTTTGGGGGGGGGGGGGTGGTTTTTTATGTATTTATGGTTTTTAAAGGTGGAAAGTGTTCTTAGTTATTTTTACATCTTTTATGGGGTTTTAAGGGTTTTAGGGATTTTTATGGTTTTTATGGTTTTTTGGAGTATTTAAGGATTTTAGCACTTTTTTAGTTAGTTATGGTTTTTAATTATTTTTTGTATTTTAATTTTTTTATGGTCTTGGGTATTTTCGTGTTTTTTTTCATTTTTTGTGATTTTAGGGATTTTTTAGATTTTTATGGGTTTCAATGATTTTTAGTGATTTTGAGGGTTTTTAGGTGTGTTTAGGGGTTTTTTGGTTCTTTGGGGTGTTTAGGTAATTCATAATATTTTTAGGGATTTATGTTTTCTTATTGTTTGTAACATTTTACTAGTTTTATGGTTGTTAGAGTTTTAGTGGTTTTTTTTGTTTTTAAGGTTTTTTAGAATTTTAGGGGTTATTGGTTTTTAGGGTTTTTAGGATTTTTAGGGTATTTTGGGGTTTTTACATTTTTATCATTTTTTATGTTTATTAGGGGTTTTGAGTGATTTATTTTTCAATGGTTTTCTTTTGTTTTTCTAGATTTTTTTGGGTTTTTTACATTTTTAGGATTTTTTTGTATATTTTTTGATTTTTTAGGGTTTTTGGGAGTTTGGGTGATTTTTTGTTTTTTTATGTTTTTTGGGGTTTTTATGTTTTTTATATTATTTTAGGTTTTTAGTGGTTTATGTATTTTTTGGGATTTAAGGATTTATTAGGGGTTTTTAGGGTTTTTAACGGTTTTATGTTTTTAGGGGTTTTATATTTTTAAGGATCATTAAGGATTTTTTTTGATTTTTATGGGTTTTTACGATTTTAGGGATTTTGAGGGTTTTAGGGTTTTTAGGGTTTATATTTTTTACAGAATTAGGTTTTTTTGAGTTTCTTAGGTGTTTTAAAGATTTTTATTGTCTTTTAACGTTTTTAGGTGATTAAAGAGTTTGTACATTTTTTGTGATTTTATAGGGTTTTTATTTCCTTTAGGGTGGTAAATGTTTTTATAGTTTTCATGGGTTTTAAGGTTATTAGGGTTTTTTGTTATTTTTTTGTATTTTTAGGATTTTTATTATTTTACGGTTGTTAGGGATTTTGAGGGGAATTAGGGTTTTTATGTTTTTTTGGGTTTTTAGTGGTTATTTGATATTTTTATGGTTTTAATGGTTTTTAGAGTTATTTAACAATTCAAGAAAATGAAGGCTAAACAAAAGATGAACGTGGTCCCCAAAAATTTATTAAAAAAAATAGAATAAAACAATAAACCTTTACAAGAGGGATTGCAAAAACAAGTGTGCAACTCACCATTCAAATCAGACTCCACAAACGGTGAGTAGAAGATGAAGCAACAAAAGACCACATCGAGCACCTCTCCATAATTTCCTGCTAGGAGAGAGCATCTATAACTGAGTTCTCCTCTTGATAAGCATGTGTTACATTGAGGTTCATCCCTTGAAAAAGGTTGAGGCATTCCATCCATTGGGGTAGAATCCTCCATGGTACTCTCTTGGACTTGTTCTTGAGGGCCTCCACCACAAACATTGAATTCGATTCAAGTGAGAGAAGTCTCCATCCAAACTGAACATGAAATTTAATCTCCTTTTTCATACCCCAAAATTCAGCTTCAAGGCCGCACCCATTTCTAATAAAGTGATGGAAACAGCCTTAAGCGAAACCTTGATGGGTGTGGAAGACCCTGCCACATCCTAAGAGGCCCGGTGCTCCCAAAGCCGCAGAATCCACATTAACCATAATCCAGGAGGAGATCAGGGGGACCAGTGGATAAACATGAGAGCCTGTGGTTTTTTTGTCCTACCAGAAACTCCAAGAATCCGTAAAATAATAAGATCATTAACATGATTTTACATCGAACCTATCTTAATATGATCCTTCGCATGAATTTCTGTATGAAGTTTTATGAAACCTCCATGGAAGGAGAGTCACTTATTATTAAAATAAACCAAATTCTTGGAATCCAAAATATAAAAAATGATGGAAGCAATGAAAACGAGATGAAACTGAGATACCTTCTTACTACAAGGCCAATTAACCAAGTTGTCCAACAGCTCAAAAAATGGCCGGTTGAAGCAAAATGGGAATACGATTAGATTTTTCAAGTAGTCCCAAAGCACAGATACAATCCTACACTGAATAAAGGAATTCATGATGGTTTCCTCATCACAAAGATAGAGAAAACAGACCAAGGCCAGGCTATGCCCAGCCTTTTGGAGTTGATCTTGGCGAGGAATCTGATTTTTCCAATGTTTCCAAAGCAATAGGTGATTAGCATTTGGAATAAAGGGTCTCTTGATGCTTGAGGGCCAGACTAGAGGAATTTTTCCCCGTGCACATTTATACTGATAAAAGTCCTTCAAATTTAGTTTCCCAACAAGATTGGGTTTCTAGATTAAGGTTTCATTATCAATAATGGTCTATCATTGAATCTCAATGAAAATTTATACAGGAAGGAGCACATAAAACTCTCCTAATCGATGAATGAACTCAACGATTGACATGCTTCTTAAATCAGAAAGAGGAACCACAAAGTCCATCAGAGGCATATCAATCCATGTAGTGGACCACATGTTCAGATTTGAGTTCTTTGAGACAGTCCATTTTGAGTTATTAGTAATTCCCTTGTATGAAACTCGGATTGGTGGCCAAACCGAGGATGGAAAATATCCTGTAATCCCATCACAAAGTTTCAGTGGAAAAATATCCCAAAAAAGACCAGGCCATCATCATTTGTGTCAAATAATCCCCAGGTAAAATTGGTAAGGAGGGAATCATTGAATATTCTGAGGTCTTTGAGGCCATGCCCTCCTAGATCAATTGGCTATGTACAATCATTCCATGCTATGGAGACTAGATTTCTTTCTCTAATGCAACCCATCCAAGAAAAGTTTCTAAGATTCACCTTCAGGTCTTTAATGAGGTTAACTGGACATTTTTAAATGGTGAAAGCATATGTGAACATAGAGGTGAAAACTGAATTGATGAAACAAACTCTCCGAACTTGTGATAAACAATTTTGTTTCCATTTAGCAAGTTAATGGGTGATTCTATTCACTGTTCTGTGATGATAACAACTCTTCAGCCTTCCCCAAAACATAGGGACTCCCAAATAGAAAAAGGGAAGTGCTCCCCTCTTCACCCCATGGGACCGAGCAATGCATAAATGTTGAGAGGGGGAAACCCCTCCCCAAAGACAACAAAGGATTTATTCCTACTGATGGATTTCCCCACCACAAATTCATAGTGATGGAAAATCATTTTATTTGAGAATATGGTCCACTTGTTTGCCTATCCAAAAACGAGGATTTTTTCATCATAGAAAAGGTGATATGACACCAGATGGTTTCTCCCTACCTTAATTGGTTTGAAAATACCCTCCTACATAAGATCAATGAGGAATATTCTCAAATAGTATTCGACAATTGCAAAGAGAATACCTAAGATTGGATCTCCATGACTTACTCTACAGAATCATGATGAGAACCCCATAGGGGATCCATTAATATGAATGGAGAATCTAACACTACTCAATATGGATGCAACCATCTTAATGAAACTATCCAAGAAACCATAGTTTCTAGAGCACATAGAAAATGAATATCCAATTAATGATTTCAAATGCCTTTGATATATCCATATTTAAAGAAAAACTGTCATGCTTCGAACATTTCCACATGATATTGATACCCTACGAGGCTATAAATAAGTAGTTCTAGATGTTCCTCCCTTAAACAGACCCAATTTGATTTGGGGTAACCAACTCCCCCATAAATATCCTCATCCTCCTGACCATAATTTTGTGGATAATTTTGGGGATAGTATTCCCAATATCGATCGGCCGAAATTCCACAATGTCAATTTCATTTTCCTTCTTATGAATTAGTGCATGGAAGTTGGAGTTTGTTCCATGAGGGAAAGAGAAGGAACAAAAAACTTCCCTAGCCACATTAGTAATTTCCACATGCATGATATCCTAGTAAAACATGAAGAACCTATTTCTAAAACCATACGAACCATGTTCACATTACATGTTCAGAGAAAATAAATCATATTTGATTTCCTCCTCAAAGGAAAAATTCATTAAGACTTTCTTATGTTTTTCATAAGCAGAAGGAAAATTATAATTCTTCATTGGAATGGAACCTTCCACACCATCATCATTGTACAACACCTTGAAATATTCCACTACAACAATAGAAATATCAGACTCAGAGGTGAAGGTGGACTCATGAATGCGGACAACTTTCAAGAATTTCTTGACCATCTTTTCATTATGAAGTCGATGAAAGAATTTAGTATTCCGATCACCATCCTTGAGCCACCTGATATTGATATCATTCTTAGACAACTTCTCCTTAAGAGACATAAGATCATCCAATTTCTAATGAAGCTGTATCTCCTACCAAGAGGGCATGGAAAACTGTTGGTTGTATTTTTGGAGGGAGGAAAGCAGAATTTCATCTGCCCTAATATTCTCATCCATCCTATAAAATGATGTCATGATCCACTCCTTATGTAAAATTTTTATTTTATTATGTTTGGAGACCATAATAAAATAATTACTTCCATGGAAGGGAACATTACACCCATTAGTTACAATTTCCCTACATCCCAGAATCGTGATCCAAGAATTGTTGAATTTGAAAGGCAAAGGTAATACCTTAGAGACCCCTCCTGATAAATGAACAATTATGGCGTTGTGATTTGAGTTGAACTTGGGGAGGGTGAACCCAGATATATCAGAAAAAACACTTCTATCACTGGTCTGATAGAAACACCTGTCCATCTTTCTGGTATGTCTTCTATTAATTGTGAATCTTCCCCATGTGAAGGAGGATCCAACAATGGGAACTTAAAGGAGGTCACAAGTATCTTAGAAATGAGATAAATACTCAACATCTGGGTAGGAGAAGTTAGATCCAATATTCTAGTACGATCTTAAGACAATGTTAAATTATCCAATGACAATCCACTTGTGATCAATGGACTCATACAGTTGATCCATCTTTCTCCATAGGACCCTTCTCTTAGTGTATGAGTAGGAAGAATACACAAAGGAAAGAGAAAAAGGAACATAATTAAAGCTTGAGGAATCTCTTCAAATGAAAGAGGATGGACATAATCTTGTTTTAAAACCCATAAATTATCCAGACCATTCTCATTACAGTATTTGACAACAAAGGATTAACCAAGGATGTCCCAATTGAAGCCCTTCCAATTATCAAAATAAATCATAGGTTCATCAATTGCAATAAGATTAGGTATCTAGGAAGTCATAAACTATTGAATGGATAAGGATGTGGTAGAATTTCCAAGCCCTTGGAAATTACAGAACATGATCCTCATTTATTAAGGGGGCATTTCCCCTTGCGAAAGAAAAGTTAATGGACCCAAAGACAGAGGGTGGATTGGTCCCCTTTCCGTTGCATTTTTTTCACTTTTTTCTTGGGCCCTCCTACATGATTCTTATTAGTAGATTGGTTAGTGACTTTCATAATACATTACTTTGACCCAGAACCATACAAAAGCTGGGTACCATCCTCATAGGGCTGATCTACATCAGCATGCTTGGATGTTCCTTCCACTCGATCTACAACCTCTTCATATTGATAATAAACCTCATAAAACTATAATATTAAACTGAGAGGGGTAAATATATTCAGGGGACATAGATCATCAGTATTGGACCATGTTGGGGTCCTCTTTTCAGCCTTTCTAGAAGATAAAGTCGTAAAGGAGTCAAAGGTTTCAAGATAATTTGCCTCAGGTGTGAACTTCTTCTTAGAATGACTTGATTTAGCTTCTTGGACAATAAATTCAAAAGGTTACTCTACAATAAAACCCACCTAGAAACCTAGGGTCTATTTCACCGTAGTTGACCCTGAAGAAGATTCATGTGCAACATCATTGACCAGAACAACCATCAATCAAGAAGAATTGGCAACAGCTATACCGTACGGGGAATGATAGGGATAATCATAAGCATGGGGGTCTCTTAGGGCCAAAGGACCATCAGTATCAACATCTAGTATGAGAGACCGAGGGGAGACTTTTGGGGTAGAACAGATCCGGGAAATAGAGGGGTCATCTCCTGAAAGTTGGTAGCATCTGCCACCCCCACCTTAGTAGAAATAGAGGGGGGGGGGTTGTACATGGGGCACCACAATAGTAGGATCCAGATTTTGGGTCCCCTTAAGATCCACTTATTTGTTATCATAGGGCTATCTAGACACATGAGTTATGGGGGCCTGGGGTGTATGAGCTGTATCAGGTAAAACCTGACCCTTCCCGGTCCCAACACCATGATTCCTCTTGCAGGATTCAACATCATACCCTTTAAGATTGCATCGGGAACACACCTTCATCATTAGACTATCAGAAATAAGATGACTGAGGAGATTTTAATGGGAGAAAATTTTAGGCCTCCTTTCATACTGAATTTACAGCGTGATGGTATCCTCAATTGTATTGAGCACAACCTCCTCTAACAACATGGATGCCAAATCAACTTCAACAAGTATTCCCACATAGTGACTATACCTTGAGTTATCTTTCTCCTTATCAACGTGAATGGAGAAGACCACTGAGGATGCATTGTACCAAAGGATCTGGGGGTTCTGATAAATCCATATTAGCTTATAGATATACATATAAACTTGTGTAGAGGTATTTATCACATTCAAGGGATCAAAATTTCAATCCCAATCCTAAATCCGAAGGAGACCAGGCTTTAGATTGGGAGAGCCAAAACCACATTCCCTCCTTTTACATTCATCCAATGAGAAGGAAATGTGAGAGTATCTAATCACTATGGTGGGCATCCTATATTCATAGAATCCCCAAATATCTGTGATCTGTTTGATAAGATCAATGAATTTCCATAATAGTTCTCCTTTTGGGGTTAACACCCTTGCTATAATGAAAAAAACAACATAAATTTAGCCTTTATTCCACTACCTAATGATTTGAAGAAACATGGGCCACCCACCCCATCCATATCACTTGACCAGATGAGGGCACACTGTAATCAGAGAAGGTGAGCGAGGCTACTGATGTCACCACCTACGAAAAGTTTAACTTCGATCCTGACGCCTTTGGAACCTCAAAAATCACATCAGACGATGGGGGAGGATGCTTGCATAGCTAAAATAGCTCATTATTCCCACACAACTCTAAAAAATGAAGCCGGATATGCAATATTTCCATCAGTGGATGGCATGGCCTCAGGCTGCGCAGAAACCCCATTTTCACCAGGATCCCTTCTTTAATCCATCTTTTAAAAAAAATTAAGGGATTATCATAACATTTTAGAGGTTTTAAGGATTTTTAGAGTATTTATTGGATTAGTAATTTTATAGGGTTTTATGGTTTTTATGGTTTTTCATGTTTTTATGGTTTTTAGGGGGTTTTATGGTTTTTAGGATCTTTTCTTCTTTTTAGGGTTTTTTAATTTTTATGATTTTTAGGGGATTTATGTGTTTTCATGTTTTTAAATTTTTATTATGATTTTTCATGGTTTCTTTGGAAGTTTTACATTTTTAGGAATTTTTATGGATTTTTAGGTTTTTTATGGATTTTTTAGTTCTTAGAGATTTAGAATATTTTCACTATTTTTATTGTTTTTAGGTTTTTTAGGTTTTTTAGTGTTTTTTTAGATTTTTAGGGGTTTTAGGTTTTTTTTATTTAAATGTTTTCTTTGGGGTTTTTGGGGTTTTAGGGTTTTTATGATTTTAAATATTTTTGGGTATATTAAGTATTTTTATGGGTTTTTAGTATTTTTTGTGTATTTGGAGTGTTTTTATGGTTTTATGGTTTTCTTGGGTTTTTTGGGGTTTTTTGATTTTTAGGATTTTTTTAGTTTTAAATGTTTTTAGAGTTTTTTATTTTTTAGGGGTTGGAAGGTTTTTTAGAGTTTTTAATTTTTTTAGGAATTTTATGGGTTTTTAGATATTTTAAGGTCTTTAAGGGTTTTATGGTTTTTAGGGGTTTTAGGGTATTTTGGGGATTTCATGGATCTTTTTGTTTTATAGGATTTAGAGGTTTTATATTTTTTTAGGTTTTTAATGCTTTCTTATGGTTTTATAGGGTTTTTATTGTTTTTTACATTTTTTGTGACTTTTAGATATTCTTTGGATTTTTATGGTTTGTATGAGCTTTAGAGATTTTGGGGGTTCTTTTAATTTTTTAATGACCGAAGCACAATTATTATAAAAATAAATTTTAAAGAAGTTTAAAATACGGGATCATATTACAATATTTTTCATTTAAGGAATTATGATTAGTGGGATGGTCTTTGAAATAGGTGAGGTCTTAATTTACTACCATGTTGGCCATGCCATCTGTAACCGTGTTTTCTTCTAGATAAATATGTGTGATTTTGTAGTTGAGATCATTATGTGAATGGGTTCAATCTATCCAACGGGTGGTAATTGGACAAGCAAGATGTGTCACGCCATTCTAAATTGATTTCACGATGGTCGTCGAGTCACATTCAATCTAGACGATGTTCCAACCAAATTTTGTGGCGAAGGAAATACCATGAATTAAACTCATCAACTTAGCTTCAATGGAGGTGGTAGAGCCACAACTACCCATGAAACATCCAAGTATATGACCATGGTGATTCTTATAGATAGAACCACATCCCACAAGGCCCAAATTTCCATTATAGGCACCCTTAATTTTGATTTTGATCCATCAAAGAGGAGGAGCTCTCCAGAAAACCTCCAAAGTGCGATGAGGTTGAAAAAAATTGACATTAATTAATAGAGATCATAGGATTCCAAAGTCATGCTCATTGTTGTGGAAATGTCCCTTTTTTATCAAATTAGATTCATATATGGAAATAAAGATCTGCATCTAACCTAAATTTTGATTGAGTGAGTCACTGTTATGTATAATAGCATTATGATCATACCAGATCACATGGTGGAGCTCAGAAACTACAGCAAGGAAAAGGTTTTTGATTTGTTGAGAGCCTTATGTTAAGGAACATTTCATTATTTGAGTTTTAACGAATTCAATAATCAACCATCTAGAGTAAAAAATGTCAATAATGAAGTTCTAAAGAGCAGAAACAGTAGCACAAGAATGAAAGAGGTGGTTAACATATTCTCTGTGTTGATTATAGAATTTTCACTCAGAGTAGAGTTGGATTCCAAAATATTGAAGGAAAATCTCTATGGGTACTATGTTGTGATCAAGTCTACATATGAGATTGAATTTATATGTCTATGGAGGTTCTTTTATTGTTTTATGGATTTTTAACATTTTTTAGGTTTTTAGGGGTTTTATGTTTTTTATGTTTTTAATGTTTTCTTAGGGTTTTTCAGTTTTTCAGGTATTTTCAATTTTTTTATTTTTTTTTGATTTAAGGGGTTTATTGGGTTTTCAGGGTTTTATATATTTTTTGGGTTTGGGGGGATATATCTGTTTTTATAGTTTTTTTGGGGTTTTGGGGATTTGTTTTGAGTTTTCTAGGGTTTATATTGTTTTTAAGAGTTTTTTTTGATATTGTATGGGTTTATTTATTTTTAAATTGATTATTTGGTTTTATGGATTTTAGGGGTTTTAGGTTTTTTTTTTGTTCTGTAATGTCTTTTTAGGGTTTTTATGATATTTATAATTTTTTTGGTTTTTTATGTGTTTTCAATGTTTAAATAATTTTTCGGTTTTCTTAAGTGTTTTTAGGATTTTTGGGATTTTTTATGTTTTTATGGATTTTAGAGACTTTTTTTTTATTTTTATAAGTTTTTTGTATTTTTATTTATTTTGAGTGTTTTTTATTGATATTAGAGATTCTAGAGTTTTTAGAGTAATTATCATTTTTAGGTTTTTATGGGTTTTTAGTGTTTTAGATTTTATGGTTTTCTTCCAATTTTTTTAAGGTTTTAGGGGTTTTACATTTTTACATATTTTTATTGGGGTTTTGGGATTTTTATCGTTTTAGTTTTTTTATGTTTTTAGGGTTTTTGAGGGTTTTTTGGGTTTTTGTGGTTTTTTGATGTTTGCTATTTATTTATTTTTTAGGGTTGTAATGTTTTTATATTTTTCTAATGTTTCATGGGGGTTAAAGGTTTTTAGATTTTTTGTGGTTTTTAGGATTTTTATGTGTTATTTGGTTTTTTAGGTTTTAGTCATTTTTAAGAGCTTTAGGGTTTTTATGTTTTTTTCTTTTATTAGGTTTTTTGTGGTTTTAAGAGTTTTTCGGTTTTTAAAATTTTATTCTCATTTTTCATGGTTTTTTGTGGTTTTTTATGTTTTTGTTTTGGGATTTTTAGGGATTTTTGAGGATTTTGAAATAATTTTAGGGTTTTAGGGATTTTAGCGGTTTTAGAGGTTTGTAGGTTTTTTAGCAATGTTATTCTTTTTAGTGTTTTTAAGTGTTTTTTTCTTTTTAAGGGTTTCTTAAGAGTTTTTAGGATTTTTAGTTTTTTCTATGTTTTTTGGATTTTTTTGGGCTTTCTAAATATTTTTTTGTTTTTATTGTTTTTAGAGATTTTTAGGGGTTTAGGGTTTTCTAGGGTTTTTATGGTTTTTTGGGTTGTGAGTGTTTTTTAGTTTTTTACAGTTTTAATGGACTTTAGAGTTTTTTAAATTCATTAGTAGTTTAATTTTTTTTAGAGTTTTAGTGGTATTTTTTGGGTTTATGAATATTAGGGTTTTAGTGTTTTAGGGATTTTAACACTTTCATGTTTTTTAATGATTTTAATTATAATAGGTTTTTAATTTATTAGGGGCTTCTAATGTTTTTTGGGATATAACATTTTTAGGGATTTATAAGTATTTTTAATTGTTTTTATGGGTTTTAATGTTTTTATGGATTCTGAGGGGTTTAGGGTTCTTTAGGATTTTTATGGGTTTTAGGGTTTTCATTATGTTTTTTTGTATTTTTATATGTTTTTAGAGGTTTTAAATTTTTAGGGGTTAAAATGGTTTTTATAGTTTTTAGTGTTTTTTATATTTTTATGGGGGTTTATAGTTTTAATGGTTTTAGTGTTTTTAGGGTCCTTTAAGTTTTTTAGGGTGTTTGGTGTTTTTAATGTTTTTAGGGGTTGAATGTATTTTTTGGTTTTTAAGGTTTTCTTAGAGTTTGTTAGGGATTTAATGTTTTTAGTTTTTTAGGGATTTTTTGTCATTTTTTAGTATTTTAATGATTTTAATGATTTTTCAGTTTTCTAGGGTTTTTCTTATTTTTTTGGGTTTTTGAGGTTTTAAGTGATTTAGGTTTTTAAAGACATCTTAGGTTTTTCAGGGTATTTTGGATTTTTTAAAATTTTAGATATTTTTAAGGATTTTTTTATGGGATTTAAGGGGTTTAGGGATATTGTGTGATTTTAGGGGTTTTTAGGGATTTTAGGGCTTTTATGGTTTTTTGAGTTTTTGGTTTTTTAATGTTTTTAGGGTTTTAGGGTTTTTTGAGTTTTTAAATATTTTCGGGATTTAACAGTTTTTAATAGTTTATTGGTTTTCATTTTTATTGTTATTTTTGAGGTTTTATGGTTTTTAGGGTTTTTCATGATGTTTAGTGGTGTTTAATGTTTCTGGTTCATTTTAGGTAATTTATGGTTTTTAGCATTTTTAGGTTTATAGTGATTTTATGTGTATTTTGGTTTGAAGTTTTATTAGGGGTTTTTATGGTTTTAATGTATTTATGTTTTTAGGGATTTTATGGATTTTTTATATATTTTTATGTTTTTAGGGTCTTATGGATTTTGTGGCTTTTAGTGTTTTAGGACTTTTTTTTGATTTTTTTCGTTTTTTAGTTATTTTAGTTTTTTCTGTTATTTAATGTTATTAATATTTTTTAGTATTTTAACTCTTTCAGGGATTAAAAAGGTTTTTAGTGTTTTTGTGTTTTTATGGTTTTATCTAGTTTTTTGGACTTTTATGGGGTTTATGGTTTCTAAGGTTTTTAGGACCTTTTAGGGGTTTTGTGTTTTTTAGCGTTTTAATGGTTTTGTAGGGGTTTTAAGTGATTTTAGGTTTTTAAGGTTTTTATGGTTTTCTTAGGGTTTTTATAGATTCTATGAATTTTATTTTTTATGTTATTCTAGGAGTTTTTTAGGATTTCTATGGTTTTAAGGGTTTTTAAGGATTTTGAGGGTTTTTAGGTTTTTATGGTTTTTATGGTTTCTATGGGTTTTTCAATTTTTTTGTTTTTTTTGTGGTTTTTAATGTTTTTATTGTATTTTTATAGTTTTTATGGGTTTTTATGGTATTTTATGGTATTTATTTATTTTTATGGATTTTAGGTTCTTAAAGTTTTATAGGTTTTTAGGGGTTCAATGTTTTTTTATCATTATTGTAGTTTTCTTTGGGGTTTTCCGGGTTATTAGGAATTATAATGTTTTTTGAAAATTTTTAGGTAATTTTTAAGATTTTTATGGTTTTATGGATTTTGAATGATTTTTGGGTTTTATATTTTTTTGGGTTTATGGGATATTTTGGAGTTTTTATGGGTTTTACGATTTTTAGAGATTTTTAAAATTTAATGGTTTCAAAGTTTTTTAATGTATTTAGTGTTTTATTAAGTGTTTAAATGTTTTTAGGGGCTTTAATGGGTTTTAGTGGTTTTTTTTGTTTTTATATTTCTTATGGTTGTCAGTGATTTTAGGGATTTTATGGGTTTTTAGGTTTTTAGGGGATTTAGGTTCTTTTAGTTTTTTAAGGTTTTCATAGGGGTTTTTGAGTTTTTTGGGGTTTTTTATGTTTTTAGGGATTATTATTTATTTTTTAGTATTTATATAAGTTCTTAGGTTTGTTTGGGATTTTTAGCGGGTTTAGGGGTTTTCCAGGATAATTTCATTTTTAATGGTTTTTTTCAATTTTTTGGGGTTTTAAACTTTTTTATGGGTTTTAAGGTATTTATATATTTTTTACATTTTTAGTTGCTTAAAGATTTTATAGATTTTTAGTGGTTTTATAATTTTATGGGTTTTTATGGTTTTTTTTATTTTAAGGTGTTTTATGGTTTTAGGGGTTTCAGGTTTTTTAGTATCTTGTTAATATTTGATTGGTTTTTAGTGTTTTATGTTTTTTAAGTGTTTTGAGTCTTTTTATGTTCTTAAGGTTTTCTTAGAAGTTTTACAGGTTTAATGGTTTTTATGTTTTCAGGTAATATCAAACTTTCTTATTAATTTTATTATTTTTATCATTTTTAATGATGTTGAGTGTTTTTACGGGTTTTATGATTTTTGGATTTTTTTAGGTTTTTAGGGGTTTTAAGTGTTTTTAGTCTTTTATCATTTTCTTATGATTTTTCATGTTTTTTTTGTTTTTTTCATGAAGTTTTAGGGATTTTTAATTATTTTTATTGTTTTTAGGGGTTTTAGGAATTTTGAGGGATTTTAGAAGATTTTAGGGTTTTAGGGTTATTAGGGTTTTTTGGGGTTTTAGGTTTAATTTGAGTTTTTTGGTGGTTTTAAGGTTTTTTTAGTCTTTAATGTGTTTAGGGGTTTAATTTTATTTGAGTTTTTAGCAGTTTTTTACGTTTTTATGGGTTTTTATGCGTTCTTAATGTTTTTAGGTTTTTTATGGTTTTGTTTTGGTTTTTAGGGGTTTTAAGAGTTTTTAGTTTTTTAAGGTTTTCTTAGGGTTTCTTAGGTTTTTGGGGTTTTTTTATTTTTAGGTATTTGTTTCATATTTTTTTATGATTTTACTCTTTTTAAGGTATTTAGGGAATTTCTGGTTATTTAAGTTTTAAAGGGTTTTATCCTTTTTTATTTTTTGGTCTTTTTAAGTGTTTATAGGTTTTTGAGGGTTTATATAGGGTTTTTCATGGACTGTAAGGTATTTTGTTTTTTAGGGATTTTTAGGGATTTTTATGATTTTTTTGTTTTATTTGATTTTTATGGATTTGTAGGTTTTTATAGTTTTTATGATTTTTATAGATTTGTTGTGTTCTTAGGGTTTTTTCTATATTTATGGATTTTAATTTTTTTATAGTTTTTTAAATTTTTATGGGTTTAAAGAGTTTTTAGTTTATTTATTGGTTTTTAGTGTTTCAGGATCTTTTATGGTTTTTAGCAGGTTTTAGGGGTTTTAAGGGGGTTTACGGTTCTTTGGGGTCTTATGGTCTATTTTAGGTTTTTTAGGGTTTTTAGTGTATTTTTTGGTATTTTGGGGTTTTATGTGTTTTTAGATTTTTAAGGTTTTCTTAGTGGTTTTCAGTTGTTTTATAGTTTTTCTACGTTTTTAGGGACTTCTATGTATATTTGGATTTTTATTGTTTTTTAAGGTTTTTATATATTTTTATGAGTATTTGTGGTTTTAGGGTTTTTTATGAATTTTAGTTTTTGAGGGTTTATGTATTTTAATTATATTAATATTTTTAAGGTTATCTTATGGGTTTTCAAGTTTTTTAGGTGTTTTTACATATTTTGGATTATTTTCTCTTTTTTTAGAAATTTTATTATTTTATATGTTTTAGGAATTTTGAGAGGTTTTAGTGTTTTTTAAGTTTTTTTAGGTTTTTTCTCATTTTATAGGTTTTTAGGGGTTTTAATTTATTTTATATTTTTATTGTTTTCTTATGGTTTTTAGGGTTTTTTAGGTTTTTTTATGTTTTCAGGGATTTTTAGGTTTTTTAGGAATTTTTTGGATTTTGAGGGTTTTAGATTTTATAAAGCATTAAAGTTTATTTTTATTTTTTGTGATTTTAGTGTTTTGTTAGTTCTTAGGGGGTTTAAAATTTTTTAGATTTTTTAAAATTTTTAGTTGTTTTAAGGGTTGAGTTTTTAGTGTTTTTTAGGGAATTTATAGGTTTTTAGGGTTTTTTATGGTTTTACATGTTTTATGGTTTTTAGTTGTTTTAAGGGTTTTAGGGTTTTTTAGGGTTTTAGGGGGTTTTCATTTGTTAGGTTTTTAAGTGTGTTTAGATCTTAAAGTTTTTCATAGGGTTATTTAGGTGTTATGGTTTTTTATGTTTTTAGGGATTTTTTTTAGAATTTAAGGACTTTTATGGTTTTTAGGGCTTATAAAGATTCTGATGGTTTTTAGCATTTTTAGGGTTTTTAGTATTTTTAAAATTTTTAGGGATTTCTAGATACTTTTTAGGGTTTTATGTTTTTTTAGATTTTTAAGGATTTTATATTTTTTAGGGTTTTGAGGGTTTTGAGGGTTTTTTAGGGTTTTTTTGGTTTTTATAGTTTTTAGTGGTTTGTAGAGTTTTTATTGCTTCATGGTTTTTAATTTTTTAGGGTTTTTTTTTCATTTTCTAGTTTTTATAGTTTTTAGGAGATTTAGTGTTTTTCAGGTATTTTAGGGGTTTTATTTTTTTAGGTTTTAAAGGTTTCTTAGGGATTTTTTGGTGTTTTAGGATTTTTTACATTTTTAGAGATTTTTTATGTATTTTTATGAGTATTATAGTTTATAATATTTTAGTGATATTGTGGGTTTTAGGGTTTTATAGGGTTTTATGGTTTATATGGTTTTTGTCTTGAGTTTTTAGGGTTTTTTGAGTTTTCTAGCATTTTCATGATTTTATAGAGTTTTTACCATTATTAGGGGTTTAATGGGGTTTTAAATTTTTTGTGGGGTTTTACAAGTTTTATTGGTTTTTTTGGGTTTTATGTTTTTAATGGGTTTTTAAGGATTTTAGGGGTTTAGCATCTTTTTAGTGTTTCTATATTTTTATGTTTTTCTTATGTTTTTTCAATGTTTTCAGTGTTTTTAGATTTTTAAGTATTTTCTATATTTTTAGGATTGTAATGGTTATTAAGGGTTTTTGGGATTTTGTGGGTTTTAACAGTTTTTAGGGGTTTTAGGGGTTTTTAGTGTTTTTAGTGTTTTAGTGTTTTTGGGGTCTTAAGTGTTATAAGGTTTTTATTTTTTTCTGAGTTTTTTTAGGGTTTTTAGGGATTTATATGGTTTATAGATTTTTAGTGATTTTGTGGGGTTTTTATGTTTATATACGGGTTTTAGTGATTTTTAGGTATTTAGGGGTTTTCTTATTTTATTTTTTAATGTTTATTGTTTTTTAAGGATTTTTTACGTTTTTTATTGTTTTTTTATGTTTTTTGAGTTTTTATAATTTTATTATTTTTAGGGGTTTAATGTATTTATTGATTTCTTAGAGGTTTTAGGGTTTAATGGGTTTTAGGCTTTTTAATTAATTTCTGATCTTTACAGTTTTTAGGTGTTTTTAATGTTTTAAAGTCTCTTCAATGTTTTTAGGGTATTTATGGTTTTTTATATTTTTAGGGGTTTTAAATGTTTTTAGGTTTTTATATTTTTCATAGGGTTTTTTATAATTTTCATTCATTTAATGTTTTTAGAAATTTTTAGGGATTTTTTTCATATTTTAATGATTCTTTAGTGTTTTTAGTGATTTTGATGGTTCTTAGGTTTTTTAATGTTTTAATATTTTTACCATTTTTTAGGTTTTGTAAGGGTTTTATGTGTGTTTCTTGTTTTTTTATTTGGTTTTTCAGGGTTTATAGGGGTTCCACATTCTTTTGGATTTTTTAGCAATTTAGGATTATTTTGGCATTTAGGATTTTAGGGATTTTGATGATTTTTAAGTTTTTTTATGGTTTGATGTTTTTTTATTGGTTTTTAGGGGTTTTAAGTTTTTTAAATTTTTTATAGTTTTTTAACATTTTTTGGGTTTTAAATGGTTTTTAGATTTTTTAGTGGGTTTCTTCATTTTATGGGTTTTAGGGTTTTTAAGTGTTTGAGGGGTTTTATGGTTTTTAGGACTTTTTTGGATTTATGGTTCTTTCTCGGGGTCCTTATTATTTTTATCATTTTTTATGTTTTAGGGGATTTAGTAATTTTTTGGTTTCATAGGTTTTATTTGGGGCCTTTAGGGTTTTTAGGGTTATTATGTTTTAAGGGATTTTTAGGTATATTTATGTGTTCAATTTTTTTAATATATGAGTGGTTTTAGGGTTTTTTAGGTTTTAAGGGGTTTTAAGTGTTTTTATGGTTTTCTTCATTTTTCATGGTTTTTTAATGTTTTTAGTGATTTTTAGGGAATTTTTATGTTTTTTTACCTCTAATGGTTTTTAACGATTTTCAGGGTTTATAATTTTTTAAGGGGGGTAGGTTGGGGTTTTAAGGGGTTTCAAAGTTTTTAAATGTTTTCAGGGATATAAATGGTTTTTATATTTTTATGTTTTTTTGGAATTTTAGGGGGTTTTAGGGATTTTAGGGGGTTTTTTGTTTTTTATATTTTTATAGGGTTTAAGTGTCTTTTAATTGTTTTTATCATTTTTAGGTTTTTATGGGTTTCATTTATTTTTATATTTTTATGGTTTTCTTAGGGTTTTTAGGGTCATTGGGTGTTTATTTGGTTATTTAGTTATTTTTTTCATTTTTATAGTTTCTTCAGGTTTTCAGATTTTTATGGTTTTATGGATTTTTAAGGGTTTTTGGGGTTTTGTGTGTTTTTATAAATTTTTAGGGTTTTGAGGGGGTTTAAGTTTTTTTATCGTTTTATGTTTTATTTTTTTCAGTTTTTAGGGGGGTTTATTTTATTATTTATTTTTTGGATTTTTAGATTTGTATAGTTTTTAGGGTTTTTATGGATTTTTAGGGTTTTTTTTGTGATATTAGGGGTTTTAACAATTTTTTTTATTTTTTGATCACTTTTAGGGGTTTAATGGTTTTTAGATTATTTAGTGGTTTTTAGGTTTTTTTTGTGTTTATTGGGTTTTCTTTGGTTTTTACAGGTTTTATGGTTATTTCCGTTTTTTGGGTTTTTAGTGTTTTTAGCATTTTTTTTTTGTTTTTAGGGTTTTTAGTGATTTTAATTTTTTTAATTTATACTTAGTGTTTTCAAGGTTTTTATTATTTTTTACATTTTCTGGATTTTTTGGCATTGTTTAGGTTTTTTATGGTTTTTAGGAATTTTAGGCATTTTAAGCGATTTAGGGGTTTTATGGTTTTATGGTTTTTATGGTTTTTATGGGTTTTGGGGGGTTTTGGGATTTTAAGGATTTAATGGTTTTTATAGTTTTTAAATTTTTAATTGTTTAAATGGTTATTATAATTTTTAGTGGTTTTTGTGTTTTTATGGGTTTTCGGGTTTTGAGGTTTTTAGGGGGTTTATATTGTAATGGGATTTTAGTGTTTTTATTTCTTTTAGGGGGTTTACAATTTTTAGTGTTGTTTATATATTTGGGGGATTTTTGTGGATTTTAAGGTTTTTTAATGATTTTTTACATTTTTTGGAATTTTAGGAATTTTTTAGGATTTTCATTGATTTTTATGGGTTTTAGGGATTTGTGTGGGGGTAGGGTATTTATGGTTTTTTTATTTTAAGGGTTTTTAGGTGTTTTAAGTGTTTTTAGGTTTTTAAGGTTTTCTTAGTGTATTTCACTATTTTTAGGGATTTTAAAATTTTAGGAATTTTTTAGGATTTTTAGTTTTTTTGGATTTGATGGATTTTGTGGGGGGTTTTTTAGTTATTTTAGTGTTTTTATGGTTTATGGGTGTTTATTTTTTATAGTTTTTTGAACTATTTTGTTTTTTTTTAATGTTTTTAGTGGTTTAAATGGGTTTTCGAGTTTTTATTGGGTTTTAGGGGTTTTAATGAATTAGGGGATTTCATGGGTTTAGGGGTTTTTAGGGATTTTAGGGTCCTTTTAAGGGTTTTAGATTTTTTTTTGGTTTTTAGTGGTTTTATTTATTTTAGGTTTTTAATGGTTTTATAGAGTTCCAGATCATTTAGCGTTTTTTACAGGTATTTATGGATTTCATTCCGTTTTAAATGATTTTAGGTTTTTTTATGTTTTTATGGATTTTTATTGAATTTTTAGGGGGTTTTTCTCTAGTGTTTTAGGTATTTTTGGGGTTTTTAAGTCTTTGAGTGGTTTTTGGTTTTTTTTGGAGTTTTAGTGTTTTTTGAGTTTTTAGGGATTTTTATATTTCTAGAGTTTCTTAAGGTTATCATGTCATTAAATATTTTTCTCATATTTTTATTAGTTTTTATTTTTTATGTATTTTTTGGGTTTTTAAGTATTTTCGGTGTTTCAGGATTTTTAGGGTTTTAGGATTTTTAGGGTTTTCAGTGTCTTTTTAGGGGTTTTTGGGTTTTAGGGTTTTTTTTGTTTTTAAAGGTTTTAACTATTTTAGTATTTTAATATTTCTTATTGTTTTAGGGTTTTTATGGGTTATCTATGTTTTTAGGTATTTTTTTTTTGGGTTTTTAGTATTTTAATGACTTTTTGGATTTTAAGGGTTTTTATGGTTTTTTTATGGTACTAGGGTTTTTAGAGTTTTTTATTTTTTATATATTTTAAGTTCATTTTGTTTTTAAGGTTTTCTTATTTTTTTAGGGTTTTATTAATTTATTTAAATTTATATAAAATTTTTGAGCTTTTGTAAATTTATGTTTTTATATGGGATTTCAAGATTTTTAGGGTATTATGGTTATTAAGGGGTTTTTTTGGGGGGTTTTGGGTCTTAAGAGGGGTGTGAGTTTTTATGTTTTTTATTTTTTTAGTGTTTCTTAACTTTTTAAGGTGTTTAAAAGGTTTTTAAAGTATTTAGTGGTTTTTCAGGTTTTTATGATTTTACAGGTTTTTACCATTTTTACGATTTTAGGGTTTTTAGGGTCTTTTGGTGTTTTAATTTTTTTAGTGTTTTTAGTATTTTAGGTGTTTTATGTAGTTTTATATTATTATAGTATTCATAAAGTTATCCATGGTTTTCTAAATTTTCATGGATTTTTAGGGATTTTGGGATCTTTGTGTGGTTTAAGGTTTTTAGGGATTTTAAGGTTTTTAGGGTTTTAATCATTTTTATAGTTTTAGCAGTATTAACAGTTTTTAGGTTTTTATAGTTTTCTTAGGGTTTTTATGGTTTTTAGGGGTTTTTATGTTTTTTTAATGTTTATGGGTTTTTACTTTGTAGAGTTTTTAGGGATTTTATGATTATTATTTCTTTTTTTGGGTTTATAGGTTTTTGGGCTTTCTTGGTTTTTAGGGGTTTTCAGCTTTTCTATCGATTTTAATGCTTTTTTGGTTTTAAAGGGATTTTAGAGTTTTTAGTCATTTTTGGGGGTTTTTTGTGTTTTGTTGGGGTTTTAAGGGGGGAGGTGTTAGGTTTTAATGTTTTATTGTTTTTTGAGTTATTAGAGTTTTTATATGTTTAAAGGGATTTTAGCATATATATTTTTTGGTTATCAGGGGTATTAAATGTTTTTTTTGATTTTTTAATTTTGTATTAGGTATTTTTAGGGTATTTAGGGTTTTTTATGGTTTATTTATTTTTATGGATTTTTTAGGATTTTATGTTTTTATGGTATTTAGGGATTTTAAGGAGTGTTAGGGTTTTTTGAGTTTTCATGATATTTTTATATTTTTTTGAGTTTTTTATGGTTTTTAAGGTTTTTTATTTATTTATTATTTTAGGGGTCTAAATTGTTTATAGATTTTTTAGTCTTTTTTAGATTTTTATTGATTTTTAGGGTTTTCTATGGTCTTCAGAGGTTTTATGGTTTTTACAGTTTTTAGTGTTTTTTAGGATTTTTGCATTTTTATAATTTTTAGGTTTCAACGGTGTTATTGTTTTTTTGGATTTTTATGGATTTCTTAGTATTTTAATGGGGTTTTAGGGTTTTTGGAATTTTAAGATTTTTAGGGTTTTTGTTCATCCTTGTATTTTTGTTTTTTTTTTGGATTTTATCTGTGAGTTTTTTAGGGTTTTATTATTTTTTATTATTTTTTGTTTTTTTGGATTAAAGGGAATTTGATAGTTTTTATTGGATTAAGGGTTTTTAAGTGTTTTAGGGGTTTTTATGATTTTTAGTGGTTTAGGGTGTTTGTGGTCTTTTAGGATTTTTTACAAATTTTTAGGTTTTTTATGGGTTTTTTGTGTTTTTAGTTTTGTTATATTTTTCATAGGTTTTTTTCATGTTTTTAGTATTTTTTTTACTTTTTAGTGATTTTTTGGGAATTTTAGCATTTTTATTGTTTTTTTGGTTTTTATGTAATTTGTAGGGTTTTAGGGTTTTTAGTGTTTTTAGCATGTTAATGTTTTAGGTGTTTTCAGTGTTTTTAGGTTCTAAATGTTTTCTTTGGGTTTTTAGGTTTTATATGTTTTAGGTATTTCTAGGGATTTCTTAGGTTTTTATGGCTTATTAGGATTTTTATGCATTTTTAGAGTTTTTATGATTTTTTAGGGTCTTAGGGGTTTTTATTGTTTTTTTGGGTTCCTATTTTTGTTTTATTTTTTGTGGTTTTAATGGGTTTTAGAGTTTTTTATTTTTTTATGGGTTTGAAGGGTTTTATAGTTTTCAATGATTTTTACAATATTTAATGATTTTTATCATTTTCTATGGTTTTTAGGGGTTTCTAGGGATTTTATATATTTTTAGGTGTTTTTAGAGTTTTTATCATTTTTTGGGTTTTAGGGGTTTTATGTGTTTTCAATTTTTTAATGTATTCTTATGTGTTTCCCAAGTTTTATGGTTTTTTTACATTTTACCTATTTTTAGGGCATTTTTATAATTTTTATCAAATTTAGTGTTTTGGTTATTTTGAGTTTTCTTAGGGTGTTTTTGGGGTTTTAGGGGTTTTTTTGGGTGTTTTGAGTTTTTATTTAGGTTTTTATGGTTTTTTGGAGTATTTAATGTTTTTGGGGTTTGAAGGGTTATTAATGTTTTTAGTTGTATTTTATAGTTTTTTTTTATTTTTATAGTTTTTTATGATATTTAGGGGTTTTGTGGTTTTTAAGGTTTTAGCGGTGTTAGGGATTTGGGGGTTTTTATCATTTTTAGGTTTTTTGAGGTTCAACTCTATTTTGGTTTTTATAGTTTTCATAGGGTTTTCAAGGTTTATTGGGTTTTTTAAATTTTATGGGATCTTTAGTGATTTTAAGGAATTCTATGTTTTTTAAGGTGTTTTGGAATTTTGAGTGTTTTAGGGGTTCTTAGGGTTTTTTTGGGTTTTTATGGTTTTTTCAGTTTTAGATTTAAGTTTGTTAGGATTTTATGCTTTTTAAAATATTTTACCATTTTTGGGGGTTTCAAGGGTTTTTAGTGTTTTCTATGGTTTTTAGGGTTTTTATGGGGTTTTATGGATTTTCTAGGGTTTTATGTGCTTTTTTGGTTTCTATGGTTCTTAGTAACTTTTAGGGGTTTTAGTGTTTTTTTGGTTTTTATTTATTTTATTTTTTTTTAGTTTTTTGATTTTTTCTTTGGATTTTCCAATATTTTTATCATTTTATACATTTTATGATTTTTTAGGGATTTTTAGAATTTTTATGAATTTTAGGGTTTTAAGGTATTTTAAGTGTTTTTATATTTTCAAGGTTTTTATACAGTTATTTCAATGGTTTTAATATTTATTATGTTTTTAGTGATTTTTATGGATCTTTTATTTTTATAGTTTTGTTGGGTTTTTCAGGATTTTGAGTACTTTAGCATTTTTAGGTTTTTAAGGTTTTATGTGTTTTAGGGTTTTTTATTGAATTTTTGGGGTTTTAAATGTTTTAAGAGTTTTTTAACATTTTGAGGGGTTTAAATTTTTTATAGCTTTTTGTCGTTTTATAGTGTTATGGGTTTTAATGTTTTTATAGTTTAATTGTTTAATGGTTTTAGGTGTTTTTTTGGGTTTTTCAGGTTTTTAGCAATTTTATCATTTTCTAGATTTTTAGGGCGTTTTTGTGTTTTTTAGGTTTTTAGGGTTTTCATAGTGTTTTCAGGGTTTTAAGGGATATTTGTCTTTGTGGATTTTTATGGATTTTTATGATTTTTAATGTTTTTAGGCGTTTTTAGGGGTTTTTAGCATTTTAGTCATTTTTTAGGGTTTAACGGATTTTGTGGGATTTTAGGATTTTTGTGTGTTTTAAATTTTTTTTTGGGTTTTATGGAGATTTAAGGAATTTTTGGGTTTTAGGTGTTTTTTATTTTTTAGCAGTTTTAAGGTTTATTATAGTATTTTAACATTTCTAGAGGTTTAGTCGGTTTTTAGAGTTTTTAGTGGATTTCTGGGGTTTATGGGTCTTTAGGAATTTTATGTATTTAAGAGATTTTATGGTTTTTTGGGTTTTTATGGGGTTTTAGAGTTTTTCAAGGTTTTTTATGATTTTTAGTATTTTTTGGTGTTTATGGGTTTTAAGGTTTTTTAGGTTTTATGGTTTTCTTTGGGTTCTTCAGGGTTTTAGGTTTTTTATATTTTTAGGGAAGTTTTGGGGTTTTTAGGAATTTTATTATTTTTGGGGGTTTGTAGAAAATTTGAGGGTTTTTTGTATTTTTATTTTTTTGTAGGTTTTTATATTTATTTGGGGTCTTTAGGGTTTTTTTTCATTTTTAGGGTTTTTTATGTTTTAAAGATCTTTTTATGTTTTTAGTGGTTAAAAGGGTTTTTAGATATTTCACGGGTTTATTATGATTTTATATGTTTTTAGGGGTTTTTAAAGATTTTTATGGTTTTTATGGGTTCTAGGGTTTTTAGGGGTTTTAGGGGTTTTTATTACAATTTTTAGGGTTTCTACCATTTTTTTTGATTTTTATGGGTTTTATTTTTTTTATGTTATTAGTGTTTTATTAATGTTTTTCATAATTTTTAGGGGTTTTTAAATTTTTAAATATTTTTAAGGGTTTTTATTTTTTTCACACATTTTAGGGATTCAGAGTGTTTTAAAAGATTTTTAGGTTATTTGTCATTTTTTTGTTTTTTAGGGGTTTAATGTTTTTTATGTATTTATGGTTTTCTTATGGGTTTTCATTGTTTTAGGTGTTTTTTATATTTTATGGTATTTTTTATCAGTTTTTGGATTTTTATGTCTTTTTCTGGTTTTTAGGGAATTTTTAGGGTTTTAGTTGTTTTTAGGGTTTTTAGGGTTTTGTTTGATTTCTTTAGGGTTTTAGGGGTTTTGTTGGTTTTTTAGGTTTAATGTTTTTTTAGTTTGTAAGGATTTTTAATAATTTTTTTGATATTTTAACATTTTTAGGGTTTTGATGGTTTTCTTGGGTTTTCAGTGGGTTTTATGTTTTTCCTGGGTTTTTATGCATTTTTAAGGATTTTATGGGGTTTAATGTTTTTTGGTGTTTTATGGTTTTTAGAGTTTTTAGGGTTTTTTATTTTTAATTTTTTTTAGGTTTTTTTGTTCTTAATGTGTTTTTAGTATATTAAGTCTTTCTTAGGGGTTTCAATGTATTAGGGGTTTTTACGCTTTTATGGATTTTTAGGGATTTTTTAAAACATTAAGTGGTTTTTTGGGTTGTTGGGGGGTTTTTACGGATTTAGGGGTTTTTTTAGTTTTTATATATTTTTAGGGGTTTATTGATTTTTTTTTTTAATGGATTTTATATTTTTTTAAGTTTTTTCCTTTTTAAATGGATTTTAATGTTTTTAGTGGCTTTCTTGGGTTTTAGGCCGCCAAAACATTTTTTTTTCCTTTTTCAATAGCCGGTTTATGGGTTCTCGGTACACGTACAAAGAGTCCCCAAAACCAGATTTCAAATTTCAAATTCAAACCAAAAAGCATCCCTCAAAAGCCATGCGCCACACCTGGAGACTCGAACCCACGTCGCCTTTACTGAATCGCTATCACTGCAGGTCGAAACATCACACTGCATCGAAAAACGCACATCACCCCTGCCGGACGCCGGAAAAAAAGAGACCGTCGGAGGCGTCGTCACCAGAAAACTGATATCCATCACCACACACCACCGTTCACCATAGGAAGACTCTAGAACCATCTGCTGTCGATATCGCCGAAGCACTGTCATGCCACCACCTTCATCCTGTCCACCAGAGAACAAACCCTAATGCACAAACCACGGCCTGTCTTGACGAACAGAAAAATGATTCATCCGCTTCAACCGGAGCACTTCTAAGTTTCACCATCATCCTTTGACAACACCGACGAAAAACCAGACCAAGAAACAAGCCCTAAGAGGCCAAGAATAATCAGGCCAAAATCGGCGAGTAAAAATCCACCACCAGATCGATACAAAACAACACGAAACATCCGTGAAATCCAAAAATCACTCGCATAGAAGATTACGAGAGGAAGAACGTCACTAGAAACCCAGAAATCACCCAAAAGAGAAAATCAAAACGAACAAACAGCACAGAACATCACCAGTTTCAAGCAAAAACCAGCCTCCAACGATCACACACCGAACCTCAAGAACAAGCGTTTTTCGACAAACCCTCCCGATGTCATCCTCATCAGCTCGAAACAAAACAAGCTCCCAACGTCGCCATCCGAGAAAACCAGAGATGCAATGCTCAACCTCAAAACACCCAGATCAATGGCCAAAGTGCTGATCTCGAACAGTCAGGCCAGGGACTCAGGCGTAGAATCAACACTGAGTCGTGAAGACCCCGATGAGCGCAAGACGAGTTGATACAAGGCCGCGATAGTATAGAAAACAACACCTCAAACCTCCGAACCAGGGAAGAAGGAGCGCAGATCCGGGGTGATGGAGGAGGCATGAAAGAAACCCTAGCTTAGAGTGGTTCCCCTTACGGGCTCATCTCATTCTTGGGTTTTATGGGTTTTGAAGGTTCATAGGGATTTTTATCATTTTAGTGGTTTTTATGTTCTCTTTAGAATCTGTATATGGTTTTTTAGTTTTTTAGAATTTTTTAGTGGTTTAGTGTTTCTACGCGTTTTTAGATTTTTATGTTTTTCTTGGGTGATTTTAGGGTTTTAGGGTTTTTTATGTGTTTATGTATTTTTAAAGCTCTTTTAGGATTTTTATAGTTCTTAAGGGTTTATGGGAATTTGATAATTTTAAGGTGTTTTAGTGTTTTTATTGTTTTTTGGGTTTTTATCGTTATTTATGTTTTTAGGGGTTTAAGTGTTTTAGTTTTTTAAGGGTTTCTTAGGGTCTTTTAGTGTTTTAATGCTTTTTTATGTTTTTTGGGCAAAGGAAGGCTCGGGTCCAGGCTATTCCTGGCACCCCCCAAAATTTCATGGTTATTTTGGGTTTTAAGGGTTCTTTAAGTTTATAGAGTTCTTAATTTTTTTTGTATTTTTTGATCTTTTTATTGGTTTATAGGGTTTCAATAGTTTTTGTATGTTTTCTAGTTTTTATGGGGTTTTTTGGTTTTTAGTGGTTTTAGTTCCTTTTAGGGTTTTTATGGCTTTTAGCATTTATTATGTTTTGAATGGTTTGAAATTTTTTTAGGTTTTTAAGGATTTATTAAGGGTTTTCAAGGTTTTTATGGTTTTTATGTTTTAAGGGATTTTTAAGGCTTCTTTTCGAATTTTTATGATTTTTAAAGTTTTTCATGATTTTGATAGGATTTAGGGTTTTTTGGGGTTAAATCATTTTTAGGGGTTTTAAGGGTTTCAATTTTTTTTATGTTTTTTTGGGTTTTTTTCATGGTAATAAATTTTTTTACATTTTTAGTGATTATTAGGGGTTTTTAGGATTTTTATGCATTATATGGTATTTAGGGATTTTTTGTGTTTTTATACTTTTTTGGATTTTTATGGTTTTTATAGTTTTTTATTTTTAATGTTTTTTGAGTTTTAAAAAGTATATAAGGTTTTTAAGAGTTTTTTAGAGTTTTTAAGTGTTTAAAGGGTTTCTTTTTTAGGGGGTTTTAGGTTTTTATGGTTTTTATAGTTATTTAATGTTATTTGGTTTTTTAATGTTTTTATGTGTTTTAGGGTTTTACTTTATTTTGGGTTTAATGATTTTTAGTATTTTAGGGTTTTTAAGTGTTATTTAGTTTTATGGATTTCTTAGAGGTTTTGCGGATTTTTATAGGTTTTTTTGTTTTTAGATATTTTAGGGCTTTTTTAAGGTTTTTAGGGATTTTGAAAGTATTTTATCATTTTAGGGGTTTGTTTTTTTTTATTTTTTATCATTTTTATGTTTTTAGTGGATTTTAGGGTTTTTAGGTTTTTAGGGATTTTCAGGGTATTTTTGGAATTTAATTATTTTTAGGTATTTTTAGATATATTTTAGGAATTTTAATTTTTTTTAGGTTTTTAATTTTTTTTGAGTATTCGGCGTTTTAGGGTTTTAATGGGGTTTTCAGGGTTTTAGGGATTTTTTTTGAGTTTTTACGTGTTTTATTGTCTTTTAGAATTTTTTATCATTTTTAGAGGTTTAAGGGTTTTTAGTGTTTTTAGTGGGTTATTAGGATTTTAGGGGGTTTTAAGGATTTTAGGGGTTTTATGGTTTTTGAGTTTTTTAGTGTTACTAAGGTTTTTTTTTGTTTTTTTATGGTTTTTAGAGGTTTTTGGTTTTTTATTAATTCTAAATGATTTTAGGAATCTAAGGTTTTCTTAAGTGTTTTTAGGGTTTTTAGGTTGTTTTTCATTTTTAGTTATTTTTTGGTCTTTTTTATGATTTTTATGGGTATTTATGGTAATTCATGATTTTGATGGTTTTTAAGGTTTTTTTTATGGTTTTTCTAATTTTTATGATTTTAGGGGTTTTAAGTGTTTTTAGGTTTTTAATGTTTTCTTAATGGGTTTTTGGATTTTTTGGTAAATTTAGAATTTTATTTCAATTTTTACAATGTGTATGTTTTTTACAGATTTTGGGGGGTTTGTGGTTTTGTTATGTTTTAATGGTTTCTTGCTCGGTTTTAGGTTTTTTGGGGGGGTTTTTAGGGTTTTATGGTTTTCTAGATTTTTTCACCATACGTAGTTGTTTAAAGGATTTTTAGAGTTTTTAGTGGTTGTTTTTTGGATTTTAGGGTTTTTAATATTTTTAGGGGTTTTATGGTTTTTAGTGGTTTGAGGGTTTTTAGGGTTTCTGATTATTTTTTAAAAAAAAATCGCATATTTTAGGTTTTTAGGGGTTTTAGGTTTTTTAATGTTTTCATGTGTTCTTAGGGTCTTTCAGGATTATTAAGGGTTTTTACGTATTTAGGGATTTTTATGTTTTGTTACGGTTTTACGGATTTTGAGGATTTCAATGATTTTTTAGGGTTTTATGGATTTCTATGCGGTTTTTGTGTTTTTTTGTTTTTAGGGGTTCTAAGTGTTTTTAAGATTTTATGGGTTTTTGGGGGTTTTCCTAGTTTTTAAGGGTTTATTGTTTTTATTGATTTTTATGGATTTTTTAGAATTTTTATAGTTTTATATGGATTTTAGGGATTTTGAGAGGTTTTAGTTTTTTTAGAGTTTTTATATATTTTTTTGTATTTTTTATGGATATTTTGATCATTGTTAGGGTTTTATGGGTTTTGTAGTGTTTAATGTTTTTAGGGGCATATAATGGTTTTAGAGTATTTAGTGGGTTTTTAGGGTTTTATGGGTTTTTATGTTTTTTAAGGTTTTAGGGTATTTTATGGTCTTTATAGGGTTTCTAGTTTTTTTTGGCTTTTCTGGGTTTTAAGTGTTTTTAGGTTTTTATGGTTTTCTAGGGTTTTCATGGTTTTTAGAGTTTTTTACATTTTTAAGGATTTTTAGGGTTTTTTTAGGAATTCAATGATTTTTAGAGTTGTAGTGTTTTTTGGTATTTTGATGGTTTTTAAGGTTTTTCTAAATTTTTAGGGTATTCAGGTTTTTTATGTTTTAGGGGTTTTATGTGTAATTTTTTATTTAAGGTTTTGTAATGGGTTTTCAGGTGTTTTTGGTTTTTTTATGTCTTTAGCTAATTTTCAGGATTTTTTTGGATTTTTTATGGTTTTTAGGGTTTTAGGCGATTTTGAGTGTTTATATTGTTTTAAGGGTTTAAAGTGTTTTTTTGTTTTTAGAGATTTTATATAGTTTTAGGGTTGTTTACATTTTTAGGGATTTATTGGGCATTTTTGGGGTATTATAGTTATTTGGGGATATAAGGGATTTTGAGGGCTTTTAAGGAATTTTAAGGTTTTTAACATTTTTCATATTTTTAGGGATTTTAAGTGATTTTAGGTTTTAAAGGTTTTGTAAGGGGTTTTTAGGGTTTCATGGGGTTTTACATCTTTATGGATTTTTATTGGTTTTTAGGATTATTTTGCTTTTTAACAATTTTGAGGTTTTTTGGGGGTTTATAGTTTTTTGTTCTTAAAGGGTTTTTATTGTTTTTAGTGGTTTTAAAGGGTATTTTGGTTAATTTTGGTTTTTAGGGGTTTTTATTGTTTTTATGGGTTTTGTGGGGTGGGGGTTAGGTTATTTTTATGGATTTAAAATATTTTTAGGGTTTTTTATGTTTTTAGGTATTTTTTGTGCATTTATATTTTTATGGATTTGTTAGTGTATTTCAGGGTTTTTAGGGTTTTCTATATAATTAAGGATTTATTGGTTATTTTTAGGATTCATATGATATTTATGTTTTTTGGGATTTTTGGGGTTATTAGTGGATTTAGAGTTTTTTAGGTTTTTAGTTTTTTTTCTTTTTAGGGGATTTATGTTATTTTTGGTTTTTCATATATTTTGGTGTTTTCAGGTTTTTTAGGTTTTTTTCTTTTTGGGGGATTTTTAGGTATTTTTAACGATATTTTTGGTTTTTAGGGGTTTTAAGGATTTTGAGGGGTTTTATGTTTTTAAGGGGTTTTACGGTTTTTAGGGTTCTTATGGTTTTTGGGGGTTTTATGGATTGTGTGTTTTTTATGATTTTGAATTTTTTTACATTTTTTATTATTTTTAGGGGTTCAAATGCATTTTAGAGTATTTAGTTGGTTTGCGGGGTTTTTAGGGATTTTAGGGTGTTTTAGGTTTCTAGAGATATTTATGGTTTTATATGTTTTATGGTCGTTTTATGGTTTTTAATGTTTCTTAGAATTATTTAGTTTTTATGGATTTTTAGTGTTTTTTTTTGTTTTTAAGGTTTTATTATGGTTTTTACTGTTTTTATATTTTTTTATTGTTTTTTAGGCTTTAGGTATTTTTAGGGTTTTTTATGATTTAATGGCATTTAGGGGTTTTAAGGTTTTTGATGGATTTTAGGGTTTAAAGGATTTTTATAGTTTTTTGAGATTTTCAAGTATTTTAGGGGTTTTGAGTGGTTTTATGTTTTTATGGGTTTCTTATGGTTTTTTGGGTTTTTTGGGTTTATAGGGTTTTTTTGTTTTAGGGATTCTTAGAAATTTTTTCATTTTCTTTGGATTTTAGGGATTTTAGAGAATTGGAATATTTTAGTGTTTTTAGGGTTTTAGTGATTTTTGGTTTTTTGGTTTTTAGGGGTTTTTGAGTTTTTATGGATTTTATGGATTTTATGGATTTTATGGATTTTTAGAGTTATGTAAAAATTTTATTCCTTAAAGGTTTTTAGAGTTTTTGTTGGGGTTTAGGGTTTTATGGGGTTTTAAGGTTTTAATGGGTTTTAAGGGTATTATGGTTTTTAAGGTTTTTTTGTTTTAAGGGTATTAAGCATTTTTTAGTTTTCCATGGTTTTTAGTTTATTTTATATGTTTTATGTTTTTGTATTTTTTTTATTTTTTTATGGTTTTTTGGGATTATGAGGGTTTTTTTATTTTTTTGGGGTTATATGTTATTTTATGAGTTTTTACGGTTTTTAGTTTTTGTGGATTTTAAGGGTTTGTACCATTTTTAACATTTTTAGGGGGTTTGAAGGTTATT
This sequence comes from Viscum album, assembly GCA_963277665.1. NCBI lineage: Eukaryota > Viridiplantae > Streptophyta > Magnoliopsida > Santalales > Viscaceae > Viscum > Viscum album. The sequence goes on from OY728160.1 coordinate 760,296,971, forward strand.
TAGAGTTTTTATTGGTTTTTTTGGGTTTTTTGGGTTTTTTTGGTTTTTTGGGTTTTTAAGGTTTTTTTTGGGATTTTATGGTTTTTAGGGATTTCAGGGTCTTATTGATTTTTTTAGGGTTTTAGCATTTTTACGTTTTCTATAGGTTTTAATTGTTTTTGTTTTTTAAGGTTTTCTTAAGGTGTTAAAGTAATTTTAGGATTTTTTATGTTTTTGGGGATTTTTTGGGATTTTTGGGATTTTTAGGGTTTTATGGTTTTATGTATTTTGATGTCTTTTATGGTTTTTACCATTTTTAGGTTTTTCACGGGATTAAAGAGTTCTTGTGTTTTTAAGGTTTTCTTTTTGGTTTTTAGGGGTTTTATGTACTTTTACAAATTGGATTGTTTTTAAGGACATGAGGGATTTTTAGGTTTTTAGAATTTTATGGTTTTGTAGGGTTTTAGGGTTTTTTTGGATTTTAAGTTTTTATTTATTTTTAGGGTTTTTAGTTTTTATAAATATTTATCTTTTTAGGGTTTTAAGGGTTTTTAAGGGTTTTTAGAGTTTTTAGTGAATTTTTAGGTTTTATGGGTTTTTAGGTTTTTAATGAGTTTTTATTATTTACAGTGTTTTTAGGGTCTTTATATGATTTTTGGGGTTTTAGTGTTGTTTAGGTATTTAGGGATATTTATTGTTTTTAGGTTTTTAAGGCTTTCTTAGGGGTTTTTAGGTTTCTAAAATTATAAGGGTTTTATGGCTTTTTTATGTTTTTTATGTTTTTTGGGTTTTCTGGGTCTTTGTGTTTTTAGAGTTTTTATGTTTTTTTTGAATTTTTTATGATTTTAGGGATTTTAAGTGCTTTATGGGTTTTAAGGTTTTTTAGGGTATTTAGGGTTTATTATGTTTTTATGTATTTTTGGGATTTATCATATTTTAATTGTTTTTAGGGTTTTTGAGGGATTGGGGGTTTTTAGGGGTTTTAGGGGTTTTAGGGTTTTTTATTTTTAAGGGCTTTAGAATTTTTTTTGTTTTTAGGGGTTTTCCATGTTTTTGGATTTTTTTAAGTTTTTTAGTGGTTTAAATGGTTTTTTATTTTTTAATGATTTTAGGGGTCTTATGGTATTTTTCTGTTTTTATGGTTTTTAGTGGGTTTTATTATTTTTTAGGGTTTTAGGGTTTTTAGGATATTTTGGTGACTGTTAGGGTTTTATTATTTTTAGGTGTTAGGGGTTTTAAGTGTTTTTATGATTTTAAGGTTTTCTTAGGGGTTTTAAGGGTATTTAGGGGTTTTTACACCATTATAAATTTTTAGGGTTTTTAGTATTTTTATGGTTTTTTGGGGGTTTTGGGATTTTTTGGGGTTTTCGTGTTTTTAAAGGTTTAGGGATTTTAGGATTTTTAGTTTTTATGGGGTGGTAAGTTTTTTTTATGTTTTTACGGTTTTCCTACTGTTTGTTACGTGTGTTAGGGGTTTTTAAGGTATTTTTAGGGCTTCCTTGTGATTTTTTAGGAATTTAGGGATTTAGGGCTTTTGAGGTATTTTAAGGTGTTTTATGTTTTTTTGGGTTTTAGGGTTTTTTAATTTTGGAAAGGTTTTAATGGTTTTTAAATTTTTTATCAATTTTAGAGTTTTAAGGGGTTTTTAGAGTTCTTAGTGGTTTTTAAGGTTTTTATGGGGTTTTTTGGGGTTTTAATGTTTTTATGGTTTTTTAAATTTTTTTGGGTTTATATCATTTTTATGTTTTCTACAGTTTTTAATATTTTTTGAGGTTTTTATGATTTTCTTAGGTTTTCTCAAGGATTTTTGTGTTTTTACTTTTTATGATTTTTATTGTTGTTTAGGTTTTTAAGAATTTTGAGAGAGTTTGAAGGATTTTAGGGTTTTTAATCTTTAAGGGTCTTTATTGTTTTTTATATTTTTAGGGGTTTATAGTTTTTTTAGGTTTTTATGGTTTTCTAAAGAGTTTTGAAGGTTTTTAGGGGACTTTACATTTTTAGGGATTTTTGTGGTATTTTTAGGATTTTTATGGTTTTTAGGATTTTAGGGATTTTGAGGGTTTTGGGATTTTAATGTTTTTAGTGTTTTTTAACGTTTATATGTGATTAAATGGTTTTTAAAGTTTTTAATATGTTTTTTAATTTTTATGGGTTTTTATGTTTTTTAATTTTTTAAGTGTTTTATTGTTTTTAGTGTTTTTTATGTTTTTTGGGTTTTAATGTATTTTAATTTTTTGGTGTTTAAAGTGTTTTTAGGTTTTTAATATTTTGATTGGGTTTTTAAGTGGTTTTATGGTTTTTTATGTTTTGAGGGAATTTTGGGATTTTGGGATTTTTATGGTTTTTCAGGGTTTTAGGGATTTTGATGGTTTTTAGGTTTTTAGTTTCTTAGGGTTGTAGGGTATTTATGTTTTTTTTATTTTAAGTGTTTTTAGAGTTTTTTTAGGGTTTTTATGGTTATTTAGAGTTTTTTATGTTTTTTAGGTAATCAAAGTGTTTTTATAGTTTTAGTGGGATTTGGTGGGTTTTTTGGGTTTTTATAATTTTTATGGATTTAGGGGTTTTTATGGTTACAAGGGGGTTTTAGGGTCTTTTGGGACTTTTTATGGTTTTAATATTTTTAGGTTCTTTTGCGGTTTTAAATATTTTTAACTTTTTACGGTTTTCATAGGATTTATTTGGGGTTTTTAGTGTTTTATGCTTTAATTATTTTTAGGTATTTTTATAATTTTAATGGTTTTTAGGATTTTTATGGATACCCTACTATAAATAAATCTTTAACTATGCTAAAATTTCCATTTATCAGTGCCATATAGGCACTGAATACCGAAACAAGATTAAAATACCTAATATTTTATCAATTCTTAAGAGTTCTTATAATGAAAAACATTTATTAGTGATTTTATTTCGTGCTGATAAAGGGGAATTCTAATGTTTTCTGTAATATCACACTACAACACTAGAAACCCCACTAGAAATCTACATAATCAAGTACTAATAAATAATTTAAATGAAATAAAATTTACAACACAAATTCATGAAATATATATATATATTATAGACGCTTCAAACATTGGTTTATACAATTACATGAGTAATAATAAGTACATTAATTCTAAAAAATATATGTTCCTTTTTCTTTTGATCTAGACCCTAACTAATGCCATTTCCGAACAAACCACTCCTACTCGAGTAAAATAACATACCATTATAAGAAAAAAAATCTTATTTCAGTAATAATATTAAGAAATAAATATAGAAAAAGTGTTAAGTTGAAACTAAACTTTGGGACATACCAGGAACATGTGTATAAGATTGAGTTGTGGTTGATTCCTACATGTCACACCATTTCTTGTTTATATTCATGAATTATCTTTATGAAAATTAATTAAATAAATATAAGATAAAAATGATAAGAAAATTAATTATGTAATATAAGATAGAAAATTAAGAAAAAAATATTGGATTGTTTGGTTAGTTTTTGGGATGTGATGCATGTTTTAAACTAAAATGATACTTATATACTGAAAATATGCACTTTTTTTCATACTCGTCACACCTTTCACAAGATTGTGTGTGGATGATTCCTACATGTCCCAAATGTCTTATAGTTCATTTTCTTAAAGTATCAAAACAATCTGAATGTGTTTGTTCAGTTTTGAGTACATCACTTGTCTTTTTTACTAAATTGTCATTATAAACTTGGAACACACCGTTTGAGTCATACTAGTCACATCATGTGTCAGTTTGATGTGAAAATAATTGTGAAACATCAAAAATCACTTATGAATCATTTTTATAAATTACCAATACAATTTGATCATGTTTTCTTGGTTTTCTATGTTTGACATATTTTGAACTAAAATGTCAATTTTAAGTTGATAACATGCACTTTGAGTCATACCGGGCACATCATGTTTTGTATTGTGCTCTGTATGATTCATACACATCAAAAATTAATTATGTATCATTGTACTAAAGTATCAAAATAATTTGAATTCATTTTATCAGTTTTTCATATGTCAGTTGTCTTTTTATTAAATTTAATGTCAATTTTAAAGAAAAAGGTGCATTTTGTGTCATACCAATCACACCAAGAATTATATTGAGTTGAAGATGATTCATACACCTCCAAAATTAATTATTTATCTTAATGTATCCAAAAAAAATTCAATTGTGTTTTATCAGTTCTGAGTACGTCACTCGTCATTTTTACCAAAATATCATTTTAAACAGGAAACATGTACTTTGAGTCATACTGGTCACATCATATGTCGGTTTTACATGAGAATGATTCTTAAACATCAAAAGTGACTAATTAGTTTTCCTTAATTATTAGGATTATTTGAGAGTGATTTATAGGTTTTTAGTGAGTGTATAGAGACCCAAACCATTCTTACCTTACTTTTAAATTATTTTAAGATGAAAAACATAATAATATTACAAATGGAGTATCCAAAGGTTTAGTGTCTTGGGAAAACTAGGACCATACATAGCAATTACATCATCAAGAATAAACATTTATTTAACTTCTTATTCTCTATATTCTTATTGGAACTTTACCACTATTTATTACATGATGCCACCTGAGGATATACATCAAAAGGGGTGATCTAAAAGCCCAATAAGAGGATGGATGATAACAATATAACATGGGGTGATCATAATCATAACATGGGAAAAAGATTATGAACATGAGAGGAAGCATAAATTAAGACTAGAAGTTTGGAAATGCATAAAAATGAAACATCATGTCTTAGTGGTTAACAACCACACATAATTGTGAACAAAGAAATCATCTTATCCACATCATTTCAAATTTACTCACGAGATTCATCACTTCACCCAATGCATTGGAGCGTTGTATAATTCCAGGCGCACCTGTCACATCATAATATTATCATTATCATGCATGCCACATAGAATGTATATCAATAATTAACATCACTAACCCATGGAAAGGAATGGGTTTCATCTCATAACAACACATTCATAATATTTGGGTTCCCAAAACAATGAGGGAATAACATACTTGATACAAGAACCATCAACCTTCAATGAGAAGTAAAAGGTGAGTTCTTAAAAGAAGAGTTCTTTTGGAAAAAAAATTTGTTTGGAATAAACAATAGTGGTAAACATTTATATCCCTGAAAAGGAAATAAAATTTTTAGAAAATGAGTTTTTAGGAGTAACCATATCAAAAATGGAGTAAAAGAGGGAGAACCTGAAGGATGAAATTTGGGTTCGAGAATTTCCCCTTACCTTGTATCCGAACAATTAATTATCTTTAATGTTTTGTATAATGACATTATATTCATTAATTAGAAATTACAGAACCTTTTATACATTAATAGGGTTAATTTTGGTTTCATTATGTCATTTTATGGGCCTTTTGATGAGTTATAGGGTTTAAAAACATTGTTCGGGAATGTTCGTTTTTATGGTCTTCTTGAGTGGTTAACTCGTTTTCTTAAATGAAAGTTTTGGTAGAACATGGTTAAACATCCAGAAATGATATTACATGTTATTAATTACATTACAAAATTTAAAATTATCTAATAATGAATTATATTATATACCATGTGGAAGAATCATTAGATAAAAATTAAATGATGATTGTTTGGGTTAATTTGGGCGGTTTTTTGATCACAAAGAACTTGTTTTAATTTATCACTTAGTAATATGTACATAAGTTAGTTCCAGAACTTTAAATAGGACATAATACATATAACATATTCAGTTTCAACCATAAAAATGGTTTCATGACCAGATATTATGGTAGAAATGGAAGAAGAAGACATGTCGTTCTTGAAGGTGATAAATTAACACCTCACGAACAACATTCTCTTTAATAAAATAAAAAGAAGAAGAGAAATGGGGTTAGATGATATAATATCCCATTATTATCATAACATTACAGTATATTTATGTTACTAGAGTTATAATACCATTTGAACAAATATAAGTGGGGATAGAATAAGAAAAGAACTTGAAATTGAAAGGGAATTAAAGGAGAAGAGGGAGAGAAATTACCTCTTGAATCCTCCTCTTGAGATCCTCCTTAAGGGGACTAAGCATGGTTTTTTTATGAGACCAGACTCTCTTGGACATGGGGGGGGGATAGATAAGATGTTTGGGAAGAGTTTAGACAATGCTTGAAGCTTGAGAGGTGTGAGGAAATGAGGGTGTGAAGGGTTGTATTTATAGTGAAGGGGAGAGGGGTTTCCTTAATATAAAATTCATTAGTTTATTATTTATTCACAAGATAAGGAATAATGAGTCTACCATGACCAATAATAGTAATTTTATAATTTAATCCCAAACCTTTTGGGCTTACATTAGCAGAACATCACACATGAATCTATAATTTTCTTATTTAGCTTATTTTTAAAAATTACGGTATTTCACTATTCATAAAAAATTCATGTATTTCAGAAAAATCCAAAAAATTCACCACAACCATTTTTTAACGTGTAGAATCCAAAATTGAAGTCCATTTTTCAAAAATAATTTTCTAAATATGATTAATTTAATGTTTAATTGAAATCATAATTTATTATTAAAAAATGAATTTTAAAACATTCATTTACTTATTCTAAAATATAGGTACATCATACTTTCACTTGAATATTATTTTTATACAATCATAGTTAAGGATACTATTTATTAGGGTATATCACTATTCATAAGGGTATGTTTCTATTCATAAGGGTAGGTTACTATTCATCAAAAAAAAATTTTGTTTTATTAACTCCAAAAATCATCTTAAACAAAACCGTGTATGTAATATTTTCATAATTCTCAATACAGAAGTGCCAAAATTATGTTTAAAGGTCACTTAGCACATAGTAGTTCATTATTTTGTGTTTTCATGTGATTTTATGACATATTTATAAGAAGGGAATTTCCATAGAAATACTTTGGGTTGTTACATTCTTCCCCCCTTATGAAATTTCGACCTCGAAATTTCAATTTACACAAACAAGTGAGGGTACTTCTCCTTCATTGCCTCTTCCAGTTCCCAAGTAGCTTTTTCAAACATATGGTTACTCCACAACACTTTGACAAGGTGGGATGTATTGTTGCGTAGAACCTTATCTCTCCGGTCCAGAATCTCTACTGGATACTCCTCATAAGAGAGATCATCTCCAAGCTGTACCACCTCTGAGTTTAGTACATGTGAGGGGTCTGGTATGTACTTTCTCAAGAGTGATACGTGAAACACATCATGAAATTGATCCATATCCGGTGGAAGTGCAAGCTGATAGGCCATGGCTTCTATGAGATCAAGGATCTCAAAGGGGCCAATGTACCTTGGGCGTAGATTTCCTTTCTTTATAAACCGCATGACTCTCTTCCATGGTTATATTTGAAGGAAGAATTTATCTACAACGTCGAACTCCATGGACCTTAGATGGTTGTTAGAATAGCTCTTTTTCCAACTCTGACCAGCTTTGATGTGTTTCTGGATGAATTGAACCTTCTCTGTCATCTCTTGAACAAGATCCGGTCCATGTAGCTTTCTTTCTCTAACTTCATCGCAACATGTTGGTGTTCTACATCGATTTCCATACAGAGCTTCCTATAGAGCCATCTGAATACTCGAGTGGAAGCTATTATTGTATGAGAACTCAACCAATGGGAGATTCTGATCCCATCCACCTTTGAATTCTAGAGATCAGGCTCTTAGCATATCTTCAAGTGTCTGAAATTTTCCTTTCAGACTGGCCATCAGTTTGGGGGTGATAGGCCATGCTGAAATTTAATTCACTACTGAAAGCATGTTGAAGGCTCCTCTAGAATTTAGATGGGAACCTTGAATCACTATCAGAGACAATTGAGAGTGGAACACTGTGCAGTCTCACCACTTTCATTACATATATCTTTTCATGTTGTTCAAGCGAGAGATCTTCCCGATTAGGGATCAAATGGGAAGTCTTGGTGAGTCGGTCAACCACAAACCATATCACATTATTTCCCTTATACATCTTCGGGAGACCCGTGACAAAGTCCATAGTGACATTTTCCCATTTCCACATGGGTATAGGCAATGGCTGCATCATCCCTTTGGACTTTTGTCACTCTTCTTTAACTTGCTGACATACCAAGCTCCTTGATATATATTCTGCAATTTCCTTCTTCATGTTATCCCACTAGAAGTGTTCTTGGAGATCACAGTTCATCTTGGTACTCCCAGGATGGATAGAGAAAGTTGAGCTACGTGCATTGTCCAATAACTTCTTCTTTATCCCGGGTGATGAAGGCGCACAAAGCCGCATTCCAAACCGAATCACACCATCATCATTGATATGGAAGTCTTGCAGCTTCCCTTCCTATACTAGATTCACCTTCTTTAATATATCCACATCATCCCTTTGTGCTTCCTTAATATTATCTTGGATGGATGGTTGCATAAAAATTTGGGAAAGGTAGGATGTATCCCCTTCCCTTATGATTTACAAATCCATACTTTTCATATCTAAGAATATATGGTCTTTCTCAATCCGTAACATGGATAGAGTAGTGGGTTCTTTTATGCTTAGAGCATTAGCTACTTTGTTCTCCTTTCAAATATGGTAGTAAATAGATAAATTGCAATCCTTGATTAGATCTAACCATCTCCTTTGATGCATGTTGAGCACCTTTTGTGTGAATATATACTTTAGACTCTTGTGGTCGGTGTATAGGTCACACTTCTCACCATAAAGGAGTTCCACCATATTTTCAAGGCAAAGGTCACAACTTCCAGCTCTAGATCATGTGTTGGGTAGTTCTTCTTATGGATCTTCAACTGTCGTAAGGCATAGGATATCAAATTGTCATTTTACATGAGTACGCAACCCCAACATTTCTTTGAAGAATCACTATATATCACAAAACCTTCTCCACTTTTAAATAGTGTGAGTACAGGTGTAGTGATCAACCTTCTCTTTAGCTCCTTGGTGCTTCCCTCACATTCTTCCGTCTATACATACTTTACCCATTTCCTTGTTCACTTAGTTTGTGGGATTGAAAATCGTGAGAAGTTTCTCAAAAAATGTCAATAGTACCCAAATAATCCAAGAAAACTATGGATTTATGTGACACTAGAGGGCCTAAGACATTCCTTAATCCCCTTTCCTTTGAATGATCCATATAAATTCCATTACTTGTGATCACATGTCCCAAGAACGTGACTTGATTAATCCAAAAGTCACACTTTCTGAACTTAGCGTACAACTTCACCTTTCTCAATGTCTCCAACACAAGACTTATATGTTCTTCATGATCCTACTTGATCTTGTAGAAGATGAGAATATCATCAATAAAAACTACCAAAAATTTATCAGGGTAATGTCTAAAGACTTTATTCATCAAATCCATGAAGATTTCAGGGGAATTAGTAAGTCTGTAGGGCATCACCAGAAACTCATAGTGCCCATACCTTGTATAGAAGGTAGTCTTATGAATATCTTCCTTATTCACCTTCAACCGATGATATCCAGAATGATGATCCACCTTTGAGAAATATTGATCTCCTCTTAATGAGTCAAACAGGTCATCAATCCTTGGAAGAGGATACTTGTTCCTTATGGTGATCCTGTTGAGTTCCTAATAATTGATACACAACAGCATTGTTCCATCCTTATTATTCACAAATAGAAATGGCACACCCCACGGTGATGCACTAGGTAATATGAACCATTTTTCCAGATGATCTTGCAACTACTTCTTTAACTCCTCCAGTTCGACAGGAGCCATCATATAAGAATACTTTGAGATAGGAGTAGCTCGGGTATGAGTTCAATTGAGAACTCTACCTCATAATCCGGGAGAATTTTGGGTAACTCTTCAGGAAATACATCACTGTATTCCCTCACGATGGGCATTTCTGCAGGGTTGGAACCTTCCTTTGACTCAACCATTTGGGATAGGTATGCTTCTTCGTAGGGAATCAACATCCATATAAATGAAGGATTTTTCAATGGAGATTCATGATCTTCCTTTCATTTGAAGAGGATCATGGGATGGTTATGAATATGAAAATATATTTCCATTTCCTGACATTTGATATGTGCTCTATATAACGAGAGACAATCCATTCCTATTATAGCATCAAATTCCACCAAGGGAAGTATTAAGAGATTTTCTTCAAGAATCTTCCCACATACACCAATAGGAGATAAGTCAAACACTTGGGTTGCAATGATTTCACCACTTGGTGTTTTTACAGATATCTCTACATCAAGGTTTCATGGCAACGATTCTATCGTTCTAGAAAAATTAAAATATATAAAGGAATCTGTAGAACCAGAATCAAATAAGACTTTTTCTATTCTTGTGTGAATAGGAAGTTTACCTTGTAGGACTTCATTATCTTTCTCCACTTCTGAAATAGTGATGGCATAAGCCTTCCCTTTTCCTTTGGCTTTGGTGGCTGTTGATGCTGATTACCCTCGAGAACTTGAGGTTTAGTGCACTGGCTTGCATAGTGCCCTGGCTCCCTACAGTTGTAGTATTTAACTATGGGTGGTTCTCTCGTTTATTCAACTACTTTATCCTTCCTTTTCATGTCTTTTCGACACTCTTCAGCATTATGTCCTTATTTCCCACACTTGAAGTATTTCCCTGTTCCTTTAAGGCAGTTTGCATGGTACAACTTCCCATATTTTTGGTATGTGGGTTGTTGAGTTTTCTTCCCACTTTTTTCATTGGACCCACTAGCTTAAAACTCCATCTTTTATTTCTTATCACCATATCCCTGGGACCATTCTCCAAACTCCATATCCACTTTGAGAGCACACAGAAAAACTTCTTCATAACTTCTAAAGTCTCAAATTTCAAGATCCTTTCAAAGTTGTGGTTTTAATCCACTAAATAGTCTATCAATTTTTCTATAATTGTTGATAACAAAACCCAAAGCGTACCTTGAAAGCCTTGTGAAATTTACTTCATATGTTGTGATATATTATCCTTATTTTTGCTTGATCTCTATGAATTCTCTCTCTCTCTCTTTGTGTTAAGAGTTAGTAGGAATTACTTATTAAGAAACATGATCTTAATGTCTTCCCATTCCACCTCTTAAATTTCCTCCCTTGGCTTGGTGTTCTTAATCAAATACCACCATTGATCGGCCTCTCCATATTGACGATAAATGGATAGAGTCCTCTTCTCTGTCTCAAAACAGTGAAGCACAGAAAAGATCTTCTCCATTGAGTTGACCCACTGTTCCCCAACTAGAGGGTCAGAAGATCAACTAAACGTCAGTGGTTGTTGCGGCATAAAACATTCGATAGATAGTTTATCTCTATTTGGTGAAGGAGGATGTTCCCCATTATTAAGGTTATTGTTTATTACCTGAGATAATTGGGTAATCATCACCATGAATTTCTGAACTCCACCTCCAAAATCATTGGGGGTGTCGTTCGGGCAATCATTGTATAGTCTCTCACACGAGTTGTTGGCCTGGTTTTTCCTGGTTCCCACCATTTTCTAAAATAGAAAATGTTAGAACAAAACATAACTCAACAATTAATGAATACATAACTTATTAATTGGCACAATTTATACTAAAATCAAAACATATGTGATCCCTATGTAGATATTCATATGTTCATATTTGTACTTAGTCTCATTCTATAGGTTTTCTCTAGGGTTCACTAATCTTAATTCCCAAATTAACTAAACCTTGGCTCTGATACTAACTATAGTGACTCGAAATTTTCTTACATTACTATTAAATTATTTTAAGATAAACAAATGAATAATATTACAAATAGATGATCCAAAGGTTTAGTGTCTTGGGAAAACTAGGACCATACATAGAAATTACATCATCAAGGATAAATATTTATTTAATTTATTCTTCTCTAGCTTATTATTGGAACCTAGACTCTCCTTGGTACATGTAGCCACCTGAGGATATACATCAAAAGGGGTGAGCTAAATGCCCAATAAGAGGATAGATAAGAACAATATATCATGGGGTGAGCATAATCATAACATGGGAAAAAGATCATGAACATGAGAGGAAGCATAAATAAAGAATAAGAGTGTGGGAATGCATAAAAATAAAACATCATGACTTATTGGTTAACTACCATGAATAATTGTGAAAAAAATATTCTATATTTTCCACATAATTTCACATTTACTCATGAGATTCATCATTTATCCAATGCATTAGAGCATTGTATAATTCTGCGCGCACCGGTCACATCATAATATTATCATTATCATGCATGCCACATAGAAAATATATCAATAATGAACATAAATAACCCATGAAAATGAATGGGTTTCATCTCATTAGAACACATTCATAAAATTTTGGTTCCCAAAACAAATAGGTAATAACATACCTGATACAAGAACCATCAACCTTGAATGAGAAGTAAAAGGTGAGTTCTTAAAAGAAGAGTTATTTTAGAAAACTTTTTTGTTTGGAATAAAAAATAGTGGTAAAAATGTATATCCCAGAAAAGGAAATGAAATGATGAAAAAATGATTTTTTAGGATTAACCATATCAAAAATGGAATGAAAGAGGGAGAACTCGAAGGATGAAATTTGGATTTGAGAATTTCTCCTTACCTTGTATCTGAACACTTCCTTCTCTTTAATGTCCTATATAATGACACTATATTCATTAATTAGAAATTAAAGAACCTTTTTTACATGAATAAGGTTCATTTTAGTTTCATTATGTCATTTTATGGGCCTTTTTATGAGTTATAGGGTTTAAAATCTTTGTTCGGGAATGTTCGTTTTTATGGTCTTCTTGAGTGGTTAACTTTTATTCTTAAATGAATGTTTGGGTAGAACATGGGTAAACATCCAGAACTGTTATTACATGTTATTAATGACATTCCAGAATTTAAAATTATATTATAAGTAATTATATTATATACCATGTGGATGAATCATTAGATAAAAATTAAATGATGATTGTTTGGGTTAATTTGGACGGTTTTTCGATCCCATAGAACTTGTTTTAATTTATCACTTAGTAATATGTACATAAGTAAGTTAAAAAACTTTAAATAGGAAATAATACATATAAAATATCCAGTTTAAAACATAAAAATGGTTTCATGACCAGATCTGAAGATAGAAATGGAAGTAGAAGGCATGTCGTTCTTGAAGGTGATAAATTAACACCTTATGAACAATGTTTTCTTTAATAAAATAAAAAGAAGAGGAGAAAGGGGTTTGGATGATATAATATCCCATTAGAATAATAAAAGTACAGTGTATGTATTTTATTGGAGTTACCATACCATTTGGACAAATATAGGTGGGGAGAGAATAAGAAAAGAACTTGAAATTGAAAGGGAATTAAAGGAGAAGAGGGAGATAAATTACCTCTTGAATCCTCCTCTTGAGATCCTCCTTAAGGGGCCTAAGCTTGGTCTTTTGATGAGACCAGAATCTCTTGGACGTGGGGGAGGGGATAGGGAAGATGTTTGGGCATAGTTTAGGCAAGGATTCAAGCTTGATAGATGTGAGGAAATACGGGTGTGAAGGGTGGTATTTATAGTGGAGGGGAGAGGGGTTTCCTTAATATAAAATTCATTAGTTTATTATTTCTCTAAAAGACAAGGAATAGTGAGTCTACCATGATCAATAATAGTAATTTTATAATTTAATCCTGAACCAAGTGGTCTTACATCTTCATAACATCACACGTCACTCTATAATTAACATATTTAGCTTTTTTTTTGTAAATTACGGTATTTCACTATTCAACAAAAATTCATGTATTTCAGAAAAATCCCAAAATTTCACCCCAACCATTTTTCGACGTGTAGAGTCAAAAAATGAAGTCTATTTTTCAAAAATAATTTTATAAGTATGATTAATTTAATATTTAATTAAAATCATAATTTTTTATTAAAAAACCAGTTTTAAAACATTCATTTACTTATTCTAAAATATAGCTACATCATACTTTCACTTGGATATTTTTTATACTATGATAGGTAAGGTTACTATTCATTAGGTTATATCACTATTCATAAGGGTATGTTACTATTAATAAGGGTAGGTTAATATTCACTAAAAATTATTTTTGTTTTTATTAAACTCCAAAAATCATCTTGAACACAATTGTGTATGTCAGATTTTCAAAATTCCCAATACATAAGTGAAAAACTTATGTTTAAAGGTAACTTAGAACTTATTAATTCATTATGTTGTGTTTTTATGTGATTTTATGACATATTTAGAAAAATGAAACTTCCATTGAAATACATTGGGTCGTTATAGAGTGGCACTTTTTGAACTAAAATGGTGATATTAATATGATACTAGACACTATGAGTCATACCAAACACATAGTGTATCTAATTTAGGTATTTATTATTTATATATATAAAAAATTACTTATAAATCAATTTATTAAAGTATAAAAACAATGTGAATGCGTTTTCTCAGTTTTGAGTAAGCCAATTGTCCTTTCTTAATAAAATTAAAGTCAATTTTAAATAAAAAGACGCACTTGGAGTCATACTGGTAACACCATATGTCAAATTGAGGTGTGGATGATTCTTACATATACCAAATGTCTTATGGATCATTTTCATAATTTATAAAAAAAATATACTGTTTTAATCATCTTTGAGTATGCCGCATGCCTTTTTACTAAAATGTCAATTTAATCAAGAAACACACACATTGAGTCATACTAGTCACATTGTCTGTCATTTTGATGTGAGAATGATTCATACAAGTCAATAATTATTATTTTTATTGTTTTAAAAAATTATTAAGACTATTCAATCATCTTTTCATGGTTTTCAGTGAGTGACAGTTTCAGAACTAAAATGTCAATTTGAAACTGATAATGGATACTTTGAGTCATACTAGAAATATTGTGTATTGGATTGATGTGGGGATGATTCATACATGTCAAAAATGACTAATTTATAATTTTCATAAAGTATCAAAATAATAAAAATGATTTTTATCAATTTGGAGTATGTACGTTATATTTTTTTACTAAAATTAATGCTAATTTTAAATAAAAGGAAGCACTTGGAGTCATATTTATCACACCGTGAATTAGAGTAAGGTGAAGTTGATTCCTAAATGTACCATATAAATTAGTGTCAGTTTTAATAAAGTATAAAAATAATCATAATGCATTTTCTTTGTTTTGAGTATGTCACTTGTCTTTTTTACAAAAATATCATTTTAAACAAGAAACAAACACTTTGATTCATAACAGTCACATCATGTGTCATTTTAATATGATATTGATTCCTACACATAATAAATGACTTAATGATAATTTTTATAAATTATTAATACAATATGATAATTTTTCGTTAGTTTTCAAGGAGTGAATCCTTTTGAACTAAAATGATAATTTTAAACTAGTAAAAGACACTTTGAGTCATACTGGGTGCATTAGGTATTAGATTAAGGTGTAGCTGGTTCCAATACATAAAAAATGACTTATCATGAGTTTTCATAAAGTATGAAAATAATATGAATGTGTTTCATAATTTTTTGAGTATGTCAGTTTTCTTTTTTACTAAACTTAATGTCAATATTAAATAAAGAGAAACACTTGGAGTCATACCTCTCACAACGTGAATCAAAATAATGTGAAACTGATTCCTACATTTCCCAAAATGAATCTTGTATTGTTTTCCTAATGTATCAAAAAAATCAAAAAAATTCTCTTTTTTTATTACACCACTTATCTTTTTTTATTAAAATGTTATTTTAAACTGTAAATATACACTTTGAGTCATACCAGTCACATAGTGTGCCAGTTTGGGATGAGACTAAATCCAACATGTCACAAATTACTTATTAATATTTTTCCTAAATTATCAACTCAATCTATGTGATTTTTCTTTTTTTCAATGGGTGACACTTTTTGAACTAAAGTGTTAATTTTAAACTGATAACAGACATTTTTGGTTATAATTGTCACATCATGTATTGGATTAAGGAGAATATGATTAATATATATAAAAAATGACTTATATATCATCTTCCTAATGTATCAAAACAATCCTAATATGTTTTATTAGTTTTGAGTATGTTAGTTTTATTTTTTTTATAAAAAAATGATAATTTTAAATGAAATGAAACACTTTAAGTCATACCTTGTGTCAGATTGAGGTGTGGTCAACTACTAAATGTCTCAAAGTCTCAAAAAAATACCAAATTATAATTTTACCATGTTATCCATTGGATTTATTTTTTGAACTACCAAAACTGTATATTGATTTTATTTTTTTATATGAAGAGGTTTTTCAACTAAGAACATCTACTCAATATACAGTATTGGTAGTTCAACAAAGAAAGGAAATAGAATGCATGACAACATTGAAAAAAATTAATAGGTTATATGTTTTGTGTATTATTTTAGATAGTTTAAATTAAAATATGACTTCCCAGAAGTCTTATTAAAAAAACTAAATATGTATTATATAAAAATGATAAGTAAATTAACTTAAAAAGAGTAGATAAAATAATGAAAAACTTACTTACAAAAGTTATATGAATTAACAATTTCTTGATGGTTTTATACATTCTTGACCCATTTCATTATTCTTATTATCTCAATTGTAGGCCCAAAGTAAAATCTCTCATAATAATGAGAAGATTCGAACAAACCACCCGAAATCAGAATAAAAGAATCCACCTATATAAAAAAATTCTTATATGAGTAATACTAAAAAGAAAAAAATTAAACATAAAAATTAAATAAAAAATTAATTCTTCATACAATGGTTTTTCTGTGAAAACATCAAATTTACCAATATTATTGAGCAGAGGCAGCGTCAATTCACTTCTTTACAAAGGAAGTAGAGGAAACTTGAAGAAAAGTGATAAATTCCAACACTATAGGGGAAAAATATTTTGATGGAGAATAAGTCTATGGAATTTTTAGTGAATAAATGCATGAAATACGGATATAAATATTCTAAAATAAAAAAACTATGAAAAAAATTACTTCGTTAAATTTCTATGATAAAAAATAATTAAGTATTTAATAAAAATAATAAGCCAAATTTCTTACAAATAGTAGATAAAATTATCAGAAAATTATTTAAACATGTATTAGGAATTCACCTTTTCAGGATGGTTGTAAACATTCTTGACCCATTTCTTTGTTATCATTGTCTCATATATAGACTCAAAGTACAATATCTCACAAGAATGATCATCTTTGAACAAACTACCTGAACTCAAACAATATAATCCACCTGTATAAGAAAAAAAATATGTGATTAATACCCAAAAGAAATAATTTAAACATAAATATGAAATAATAAATTAATTCTATGGATAATTATTTTACTATGAAAATATCAAGATGACCTCTAATATTGAGCATAGGCAGCAATTCTTCACTTCCTTTAATGGAAGTGGAGGGAACTTGAATGAAAGTTATAAATGGAAACACTACATGGGTGAAAAGGTTTTGAGGGAGAATAAGTATATGGATGTTTTGTTGTAGAAAGGCATAAAATATGGATATAAATATTTTAAAATAACTGAACACTACAAATAATAATGAAAATTAAATATTTGTTTCATTATATAATTTTTTGGTAAAACAGAGAATGTATATCATAACATTACCTTTACATATTCCCAAAGGTTTTTTTATAGTATGTTCTTCTATAGGAATGGTAATATCATCATGTGAAGAATAAATTGTGTTTATTAGTAGTCAAACATTTAAATTCGATTATGTTAATGCATTAGAGAAAAAATAATATTATAAGGAAAAACATATTATATTAAAAAAAATTACCCTCTCATTGACCACGATTTATTTCTTAAATGGTTTAAGGGATTTGGAACCACTATCAAGAATACAAATCCCCTATTTAATGTCCCCTATAATATAAAAGACATTGTCTACATTGGGACTGGTATGAACTGTTTGTGATCTCCTTATTAAATGGTTATCTTCGATTAAACTTTCATCTAACCCAACAATTGTTTCAAATGCCAGTATGTCAATCAATTAATTATTTTATTCTTGATCTAAGACATAAAACACTTTCATTGTTTGTGATTCCATTACGAACGAATATTTTTTCACTTCTACAATGAAATTAACCTTCATGAATCCCATTCTATCAACTTTAATTTCACTCCTATTGTCAACATATTTTCAATAGAAAATATTTACTTGAAATGTTTTATAATCCAACTCATATATCTGTTTGATAATACCAAAATATTACATGTAGGAATAAAATGGATTTCTGTCCTTAGAACCGGATATGTGCATAGATTCTACCATAATCACAACTCCACTAGTCTTTTATCATACTATAGTAATTGTTTTCATTTTTATAGAACTTATAACCATTTATTAAAAAACCAATGTAACATATAACATTTTCATTTGGTCCCCTATCATTCCATTGAAGTTGTTCAAAAATTAAAATTCTATTTTAAGATAAATACATATAAATTTGATCTCAAAACCATTCTATAAACTATATATTATCTATATTTTATGCCCATCCTTTATCTGTTGATAGATACAAATCTCTATGAGTTTATTCGTGGGATTCAACGTATGTATCAGCATCTTCACTATTATGTAAAATTAAAAGGTGAGATTTTTACAACTTTGTGAATGTAATTGTAACAACATATCTTGCTGAAATCCTTTTTTCCATAAGCTATCCATTCTAATGAGACATTGGGATATTGATGCTATCAACATCTAATAGGTAATCGGTACATAATTCAACAACTTCTTTAAAAATATATCTTTTCTCAATATAACCTTTTGAACAACTTTGATTCTTGATGTACTTTTTAAAAATATTCTTATACTATTTAATGGGGTACATCCATCTACAATGGAAAACACCACAACCTCTCTAACAAAGTGAACAATAAGGTTAACCATTATCAAGAAAATAGACCATTAGTAGCACTAGCCTTTATTAGTGCTTGAAAAATTTTATTAAAAGGTACCCTTTTCAGCATTTTTTAGCGCTGATGAAGGGTACACTTTATCATCGCTTTATTGTTAGTGCTTATAAATGGTACCCTTTATTAGTGAATTATTTTTCTTAATGATAAATTTTATCCTTTATCAGTGATTTTTTAGCACCGATAAAGGAATCCTTTATCAGATATTTTTTAGCATTGATAAGGTCCATAAATAAATAATAAATAAAAACAAGTTTATTAAAAAAAATATTAAAAATCTTATTAATTAAATAATTATTGATAAAAATGAATAAATTTATTTTACTATATATAAATTATAAATACTGATAAATAGTGTATATTAAATATATAGATATATAAAAAATGAAAATTAAATTATTAAAAATAAAAATAAGTAATTTGAGAAAAATATTAAAAAAAATTAATTAAATAATTATTGATAATTTTAATAAATAGTATATTATATATATATATATTAATTTATATAAATATGATTTATATAATACAAAATATTTATTCTTTACATCAAATAGTAATATATTGACTGAATACTGGTTTATAATTTAAAAATTAATACAAATTAAAAATACTCAGTAATTACATCAAGTAAGAAACATAGTTGAATTACATTTGATTTTTCAATTTAACAAATATCAAACATATGTTATATTTATTTCACATATACATAATTAATGAATTTTTATATACAATGTACACACACAAATATTTATGTAATTAATTAAATATTATATAGATGCACGTAAACCTAATATTTATGTAATTTAGTCAAATTTCAGTATTAATTTTAGAATTTCATTATGAAATGATGTATTTAATATATCAAATATTTAATTATGGTAAATTTCATTTATTATTTTTTATTTTATTACAGTTAGGTATTAATTCATTTTTTATATATTTTATTTTTTAATATTTAGGGAATTTAATAAATATCTGTTATATATATATACTATGTTGTAATATTTTCAATATTTATTCATATTTATTTCAAAATATATATAATTTATATTTAATTAATAAAACATATCCATTTTTTCAATGTTGTTAAAGCATACTAATTTTAATTATCCAATTTCACTCATTTTTGACATGAATGTACTTAATATTTCATATTCATTAAAGATGATAAAAACATATTTATAAAAAAATTTATAAATTTATATTTACTATATTTATGCATTTATATATTTATAATTATAAATAAACAAATAATATTTTTTTAATTTTTTTTATATAATTATAAATTAATATTTATTTATATTTAAATTAGAATAAATTTATAATAAATTTATTTAAATAATGAATATATTTAATGATATAAATAATATTTTTTCAAAAAAGTATTTATATAATTATAAATAAATAATTATATATTTAAATAATTATAATGTTATAAAAAATATATTTAAATAATTAATATATTTACTATATTTATATTATATATATATATATCAAATATATATAATTTTAGCAATATATTTACTGAATATTTTATTTATAATTATAATTATAAATCCTTTTTCAAAACTTAAGTAATACGCACTGATAAAAGAGTCATTTATCAGCATTAATTGATTTAGTGCTGATAAAAGGGTTCTTTATTAGAACGTTTTTAGAAGTGAAAATAACAGTGTCCCGATCTATTTAAATAACCCTAACCAGTTGTGAACTCGTCGTGATATCCAAATATTTCAGTGAACGTCACCCTTTTTCGGTGCTCCTCCTTGTTTAATCGAAGCTCAAATCAAGTATTGAATAAGGCTTGAACAATTCAAAGGCTCAAATTCAAGTTTCAAACAATTAAAGGGTCAAAAAAATCCAAGGGTCAAATGTTTTATAGGTTATTGATATCTCTATTATCTCTTGGATGATTCAAAACTTCAATCCAATGTATCTTATTTTCTCCTCCACCACCTCTCTCATTGATTTCTTGTTTGGTGATATCTATTTTCATTTTTTTGTCATTCTTTATTTACCATTGGTAAATCCTTATTGTAAAAAATGCTATTGGGGATGTTTGTTGAAATGAGATTGGGTTGTCATAATTTGATTAATAGTTTTGAAGGAGTGTCTATCCAAAAATCTTAGCCTCCTAACTTGTGTTTCGAAGTATTATTGGGAACAATATTTTAATTGTCGATTATTTAAACTTTGCATTTGTGTAAGGCCATGCATCATTCACATTCACTGTATTCATAGAGTGATATGAATTTTTATATCCATTTTCATTGGATTTAATTTAAAATTTTATGAAGATAAGGATCATGAACATTTGTTTCTTCTCTATAAGTATCCAATTTTTCAAGGGAATGTGATCCTAAAGAGATAGAGGGTTTGGTGGAGAAAATTGAGAGGATCTTGTACACCCTCAAGATTTTACCTTCTTTTAAGGTAAACTTTTCTTCCTTTATGATTGAATGTATTAGATATAGATTATATGAGATGATGGTCTACGCTAAATGAAATGAAAATATAGAATAGAATGACCACTTTAGGGAAGGTCTATATTTATTCAAAACATACAATATCTCATCCAAATATTTTAATTAAAACTTTCAAGTAAGTTGAGAGATAACTCACATTTGAAGATTTATAGTTTCATTAAATGTTCAAAACCACCTAATAGATCATATCAAAGAGTAAGTATAACTTGGGGTATCCAATGGTTTGTTTCATATAAATATATATATTTTAATTATTAACAATTAACACATTATAATTTGTTAAAAATATCTATCAATTTTATCTTATCATCATAAAAAAAATCTCAAACAACACATTTTAAGTAAGAATTTAAATAACTCATTATCTAATACAATCGATTATTCACTACGACAAATAAGATTACCCTTTAAAACTCAATTGCCATAAATTTTTACCTACCCCATATTAGAATATTTTTTTGCTAGTTTTCTAGACATTTTTAAAAATATATCCATCTTTGGAATGATAACCCACTCATTAATACTTATTAAAAATCACTTCATTTCCTTCATCACACATCTAATAAAAACTATATAGGTTTTAGTTAAATCCTTCTAAAAATATATAATTCAGTATCATTGCCTTTAATTCCCATCAATTATAAAATGGAAACAATTTATATTAAGAGGTCCACCATTTCAAAAACAATACTTACCCTTTGAGCTTGTCAAAAAAATTAAATAAATCAATTTATCTATTATGTAAGATGAATAACCAATATCTAATATGAAAGGTTTTTTATTTTTTAAATCCATTAGTGTGACATAAATTATAAATTTCTCTTAAATTACATTCTTTTTCAAATAATAAATTTCTAATAGAGGTAGTACCAATCTTAGTTAGATTATTTAAAGTATTAAAAGTGGGATTTCTCATATAAATATAGAATTTATAGTCCTTATTGATTAATATATCATAACATGTCCCCACTAAGACCCCTTGAATTGAATAAAAAAAATTTATTCCCCCCAAATATCACCTAAAATATGCCATGAGTTAATAACTAGTGGAAATGGTGTAATTATAACAAATGGGTTGCATTATCCCTTTTAGAGAACACAATGTAGTACATTTTTTATCCTCATAAGATTCATCTCCGGAATAGTTATTATATCATTTTATTTCTTGGGACTCATCTTATACATCATTTATGTCTCTAATACAAATATGATCATTAGTCATCCCATGGATGACTACTTCTTAGAGTTTTTTAAGAGGCATGGGTGCATGTCCATAAGAGATGGAGGATGTGTGTCCAACAACAAAATTCAATGATAAACAATCGGGATATGAGTTTATGAGGATGAAAGTTTTCTATAACATTCATGTTTGAATGAATTCATTGGATAACACTGACCATAACAGGGTAATTTGTTTCTTAAATTCAATCATCCATTTTCACCAAATAATACAAAATTTCATTAAAATATTCAAATGTATAGTTTCACTTAGTCTAATTATCTATAACATCCACTTTTTATAATGAATATTTTATGTTTATTTATTTATTTAATGTAAAAAATTAATATTTTATGAACCCAATGTGATATATATGATTAAAAAATAGATGTGCACTAGTCGTTTGACAAAAGAGTATGAAGATGTAGTTAAAGAGTGCATCATGTTTTTAATATATCATGCATATGAACCTTCTTAAATCATTTTTCCATGTTCAAATTGTTTTTATAAAAGAAAAATGAGTCCGAAAGAGTTGGAAGGAAAATTTATTTGTCATTTAATTGATCATAGTTGTAAATGTTAGAATAAATGTAGGGAAAAATAGAATGTGAACACCAGTTTCTATGATACTATAGTTTATGAATAATTTGATATGAATACCAGTGTAAATGATGATGAAGATTACATGGAAGAAATAAAAAAAGGAAATTAAATATGATATTTATGATTATCCATTTTTTTGAGAATTTAAATATCAGTTCTAAGAAACCATTGTTTATCAATTGTACTAAATACACAACATTTTCATATTTATTGAATTTATATAATTTTAAATATAGTAGTGTATGGAGTGACACAAGATTTACATAACTGCATGGTCTCCTAGATTATATGATACTAGAATAAAATGAAACGCCATATTTAACAAATGATGATAAACTAATTCTACATTCAATGGGAATGATATCTAAAAAATACATGTTTTTTATAAATTATTTCACATTGTTTTGAAAGGAACATGAATAAATCAGAAAATTCCCTAAGTGTGGGGAATATTTATAATAGAAAAATGAATCAAGTCCTTTGAAATATATATAGTAATTTCCTATCATTTTGTGGTATAGAAGACTATATTGATTCCAATCAACTGTGATACAATCACAACTACAAAATCAACCAAATTTCATGATCTAAAACCATGAAAATAGGCTAAAAACTATGGTTGTGGCCTAAGGTCACGATTTACTTGAACAATGTCCTTTACAATATGGTTTTACATATAGCAACAACTTAAACCATGGTAATAGGAGGATATATCCTTGGTTTAAATCATTGTAATATGTGGCTATATCTACGGTTTAAACCATGTAAATTGATGGATATAGTTATGGTTTAAATTGTGAAAATATGTGGATATAACCATAGTTTAAACAATCGAAATATGTGGCTATAGAGTCATTTTAAACTGAGAAATTACGTGTCTATAGACACAATCTAAAAAACGTGGCTTTAGGTGGATAAATACACAGTTTGAAATTGTGGTCATTGCTTTAAAAAAATAAATGTTTCTGATGAGGATTGTTCCTCCAAACTCTTCTATATTCTTTCAAATACCTTACCACTATGATTAATTATAATATATATATAATAATATTTAATTAAAATTATTAATAATTTAAAAATATAAAACAAATAATGATGGTTGAAACTATGAAAATAGGTGGATATGGACACAATTTAAACAATAAAAATAAGTGGCTATGTCCATTGTTTAAACCATCGCAATAGACACTTATTACCATATTTTAAATAATGGAAATAGGTTTATATGGCCACAATTCAAATCATGTATATAGGTGGATATGACCATAATTTACAAAATCATTGTAGTAGCTCATTCCCACTAATTTCCCATATTTTTTTGTGTTCTTGTGAATCCTAACAACATGGTTTAATATAACAGTGGATATATGTTTGCATGTATCTAGGGTTTACAAAATATATGGCTATATTCTACCTAAGTCCATGGTTTTCCAAACTATGGAAATATAAGTGTGGTCTTAGGTTCACTTTATAGTTTGGAATTGATATAGAATAGAGATATAATAATTAAATATGGGAAACTACATCATCCAGTATATTCTAATCAGTGGATGAAAACATATTATGAGTATCCTGAATTTTTAAATGTTCTAATAAAAATTAATATTTCGTTATCTAAATAAAGAAAAAAATCCTTTGGGTGTGTAGATTAGTACTCACATTACACGTCCTGTCATGTTGGTAAATTATAACTCACCACCATGGTTATGAATGAATTTAAAATACATTATGATGTCTCTGCTTATATATAGACCAATGAAACCTGGTAATGATATTAATTTCCATTTGGATCCATTGATCAAAGATATGAAATTGATTTGGGATACATGTGTTACAATTTATGATTCTCATAAAAGGGGAGAATTTACATTGTGGTCTATATTGTATGAGATGATAAATGACTTCCCCACTTATGAAATTTTTTCAAGATATAGAAATAAAGGAATGTTGGGGTGTCCCATTTGTGAAAAATTCATAAACTTAGTTCGGTTGAAATTACATGAAGAATTTTTTTAGAACATTGGAAAATTTTACCTCGATGTCATAAATACCATTACTAGATGACCAAATTCTATTGAAATATTGAACAAGGTACAACATCATATCTAATGATGGGTGATGAACTATTCAATAAATTAAAATATATTGACACTATTTTCAATAAACCATTTTGGAAAACCATATGAAATCAGGTTGGAAAAATATATCATTTTTCTTTAAATTTTCATACTGGAATTGTTTGTATGTAAAACATTTTATTGATGTCATACATATAGAAAAAAATGTCTTACATTTAGTTATTGTGATATTATTAAACGTTCTTGGAAAAAATAAATATTGAGAGAAGGCTAGGTGTGATATGATTGACATGGGGATAAGGTAAGAGTTCGCACTAGGGTAAGGTAAAGGGGATACTTTTCTTACTCTATCATCTTACACTCTATCCATAAAAGAAAATTTTAAACCTTTTCTATTCCTTAATAGTGTAAAAGATCCATAGGGGTATTCATCAAATATCAACAATTTTATTTTAGTAACTAATTTGATATTACATGGACTGAAATCACATGACTGTTATGTTTTGGTTCAAGATTTGATGTCTATTTATTTCTGTTTACTTCTGCCTCAAAATGAATAGAATACATTAACCATATCATAACTCTTTTTTAAATACATATACAGTAATGTAATAGATCTGATGAAGTTTCCAATCATGAATAAGGAGAATGTAGTCATATTATTTGAATTATAGATGTTCTTCCAACCATCATTCTTTGATATAATGTTCCACTAGATGGTTCACTTGGTTATAGAGGTTCGACTATGTGGTTATGTCTGTTACAAATGGATGTACCCCATTTAATGATATATTTAGATTTTGAAATGGTATTTCAATAATTGATGTCATCTATAAGGTTGTATTGTAGAATGATATATTGTTGATGAAGTTATAGAATTTTTGTACTGATTACCAATCATATATTGAGATCATCGGTCTCCCAAATTCTCATCGCAGAGGATTCCATATGGGTGAAGGGATTTTCAAAAGAGATGTTATTATAATTACCTTGATAGTATGGTAGAAAGTGTACCATTGAATTTTATATTTTAGTGAATCTGTTCACTCATACATCGAATCTCACAGATAAATTTTAAGATATTTTAATCCATCAAGGGATAAAGGATGGATATCAAATAAACATAATCAACAGTTTATAGGATGGTTTTGAGATCAAATTTATAAGGAGTTATCTAAAAATTTAAATTCAATTTCTAAATGACTTAAATGGCTAGATAGGTTAACAAATGAAAACATCATATCTTACACTAGTTTTGTAATCAATGGTTATATGTTATATACAAAATAATACAATGAATGTTGTATGACGAAAAATATTGGTGTTAGATTTGTGACAGAAGTGATGCACATATCTAGTTTGAAGGATATTAATCCATTTTTTCAAAATATATCATATTTTGCGATTATTTAATAGATATATGAGTTTTATTATAAAACATTTCAAGTGTATGTTTTTTATTGCAAATGTATTTATAAGATAAGTGTAGTGAAAGTTGATTAAATGGGCATCATGGAGATGAATTTCAATGTGGAAGGGGAAAATGATGATCCATTCATAATCGCATCATAAATATTAAATAAATTTTATGTCTTAGATAGATAAAAAAAATAATTGGACAATTTTCCAATTAGCGACTAAATCAAATTTTGGGTCAGATGAAAATTAAATCGAGGATGCCACTATCATTGGGAGATCGTAACCAATTCATGTTAGACCCAATGTAAAAAATTCCTTGTAAATTATAGGGGACTAAAAATATGGTAAATTTATTTTTGATAGAGGAACCAAATCCTAAAACATTTAAAAGTAGAAAGAGAGTTTAATGAGAATGTAAGTTTTTTTAATATACTGTGTTTTTCTCATAATATTAAATGTTATCTGCTGCATTACCATAATATAAATTAAATGTTTTACTACTCATATAGAAAATTTCTTCTACATATGATGATGTTACAAATCCCCCATAAGAAGATAATATAATATAGGAAACTCTTTGGGAATATGTAAAGGTAATGTTATGATATACTTTCTCTATAGTACCAAAAAGTTATATAATTGAACATTGATTTAATTTTCATTATTCCTTGAAAATTAAGATTATTTTAGAATATTAATATCCATATTTCAATCCTTTATTCACCAAAACTTCCTTATACTTTTTCTCCCTCAAAACTTTTTCACCCATATAATGTTACATTTATCACTTTCCTTCAAGTTCCATCCACTATGTTTTTTAGGAAGAGAAATGTTGCTACCTATTCTCAATAATAGAGTTAATCTTGATGTTTTCATAGTAAATTAATTGTATATATAATTAATATATATTTTCATATTTATGTTTAATTTTTTTATTTTTATTATTAATCATATAAAAATTTCTTTATTATACAGGTGTATTCTTTTGATTGAGTTGGTGTGGTTTATCCAGAATTAATGACTTTCTACACCAAACCTTCCTCAGACTTCTTCTCCCTAAAAACCATTTCACACATGTAGTGTTATAATTTATCACCTTACTTCACGTTACCTCCACTACTCAATAATAGAGGTAATATTGATGTTTTCATAGTAAAATCATTGTCTATATAATTAATGTATTATTTTTATATTTATATTTAATATAATTATTTTTTGTATTACTCATATAATAATTTTCTTCTAATATAGGTGGATTATTTTTTTTTTGATTTGGGGTGATTTGTTCAAATATTCTAATTATTGTGATAGATTAGTCCTTGATCCTGTAACTGAGATAATGAAAACAAGGAAATACGTTAAAAATTTATATAAACATCATGAAAATGTAAATTCCTGATACTTATTTAATTATTTTTTTATCCATTTTACCTACTATTTGTAAGTTAATTTCCTTATCATTTTTAAATAACAATTATTAATTTTTTACATGTAATTTAGGAAGTTCTGTTTTTCATTAAATTATCTATAACAAGCTCCAAAAGAGATAAAATGTTTCTTTCTACCAATGTTACCACACTTTCCATTTCTATTATTTTTCAAACTACCAAAAATGCATATTAATTTAATGTACTTAGTTTTAAAAGGTTTATAATTGAAATCTAGAATAGTATTGGATGATAATGTTACAATTATGGTGTCTTCATATGATATAATGGGAAAATGAGTTTCCTCTACTCTTCTGTCTTTCAACAATGAGAAATTGTTTTACTAAGAATATCAGTTCAATATGAAATGTTGGTAGTTAAACAAATAAATACAATTTATATCATGGTAACATTGTAAGGTATGATTTTTTTAGACTTTTGGATTTTTAGGAACCTACTACACCTCAATCTAACACACGATGTGGCTAGCATGACTCTATGTGATTCTTTTTATTTAATATTGGCATTAATTTTATTAAAAAAATAGATATAATCAAAACTAAGAAAACATATTCATATCATTTTCATAGATTAATAAATGGGTTAATATTTCATTTGTGATGTGTAGGAATTAGACTCACCTAAATCGGATACATGATGTTCCTATTATAACTAAAAGTGTCTGGTATCACATTAAAATTGAAATTTTAGTTCCAAAAGTGTCACTAATTGAAAACTGAGAAACAATTCTTAGATTTTCTTAAAAATTTAGTACATTAATTCATATGTCATTTGGGACATGTAAGAATTGGTCTAATGTCAACTGATACATAATATTATCGATATGAGTAAAAGTGTGTGTTTCGATTTTAAAATTATTTTTTAGTAAAAAAGAAATGTGACATACTCAAACCTAAGAAAACACAATCAGATTGTTTTGATACTTTAGGAAATAATCCATAAGAAATTTGAGACATGTTGGAATAAGAAACACCTTAATCCAATGCATGGTGTGACTGGTATTACTCCAAGTACTTATTTTTATTTAAAACTGACATTAATTTTCGTAAAAATGGCAACTGATCTTTTCAAAACTATTAAAACACCTTCTTATTGTTTTTATACATTATTTAAATGACCCAAAATTCATTTTTAAAATATAGGAATCATCTGAACAAAAATTTGATATATAATGTTCTTAATATGACTCTATGTGTGTTATTAGTTTAAAAATGATATTTTAGTTCAAAAAG
The DNA here is from genome assembly GCA_963277665.1 of Viscum album. Taxonomy (NCBI): domain Eukaryota; kingdom Viridiplantae; phylum Streptophyta; class Magnoliopsida; order Santalales; family Viscaceae; genus Viscum; species Viscum album. The sequence goes on from OY728160.1 coordinate 760,326,339, forward strand.
TGTCACTCACTAATAACTAAGAAAACGTGATCCTATTTTCTTGATAATTTACTAAAATTATTCATAATTCATTTTTTATCTGTAAGAATTGGTTTAAGATAAAATAAACACATGATGTGATCTGTATGAGTCAATGTTCATGTTTCAAGATTAAAATTACATTTAGTAAAAAAGACAAGGGTCATACTCAAAAACCAATAAAACACATTATTTTTGTTTTTATAATTTATGAAAACTATATGTATGTTATTTGAGATGTGTTGGAATTAGCTAAACCACAATATGATTCACAGTGTGACAAGTATGACTCAAATTGCATCTTTTTTTACTCAAAATTAATATTAATTTTAGTAAAAAGGACAACTCACCTACTCAAAACCAAGAAAATGAATTCAGATTGTTTTGATACTTCAAAAAGACAATCCATAATTCATTATTTACAAGTATGAATTATCCCCACCTGAATATGAAACACGATGTTCCAGGTATGACATAATGTGGTTGTTATCAATTTAAAATCAACATTTTTGTTTAAAAAGTGTCACTCACTGATAACTAAGAATATGTTCTTGGATAGTCTTGATAATTTATGAAAACGTTTCATAAGTAATTTATGAACTGTAGGAATTGGTATCATGTCAAAATGAAACTAAATGTGACAAGTATGAGTCAAAGTGTGTGTATCCGGTTTAAAATGAAATTTAAGTAAAAAAGAAAAGTGACATACTCAAAACCAATAAAATGATTTATTTTTTGATACTTCGGTAAAAAGATAAAAAATTTATTTGAGACATGTTTGACTTAGCTGAACCCGAATTCGACGCAAGATGTAACCAATTTGACTCCAAGCGCATCTTTTTATTTAAAATTGACATCAATGTTAGTAAAAAAGGATAACAGACATAGTCAAAATTGAGAAAAAACATTCATTTTATTTTAATACTTTGTAAAAATTATCCATAATTAATTTCTGATGTGTAGGAATCATACACACCTCAATATAATGCATGATGTATATTGTATGAATCAATGTGTCCGTTATCAGTTCAAAATTGACATTTTAGTTGAAAAAGTGTACAGATATGGAAACTAATAAAATGAACTTTTATTGTCTATATAATTTACTAAAATGAATCATATGTCATTTGTGACATGTAAAAATTATTCTCATGTTAAAATGACACACTATGTGACCATTATGAGTCAATGTACATGTTTCCAGTTGAAAATGGCATTTTATTAAAAAATACAAGTGATGTAATTAAAACCAACAGAACGTGTTCATATTGTTTTTATACTTTAGTAAAATGATCCATATGTCATTTTATACATTTTTGAACCAGCTATACCTCAATCCAATTCATGGTGTGATGGGTATGACTCCATGTGCGTCTTTTTATTTATAACTTTCCATAATTTTAGTGAAAAGTACAATTGACCTACTCAAAACAAAGAAAACACATTTGGATTGTTTTTATACATTATGAAAACAATCCATAATTAATTTTTTTTGACATTTATGAATCATATAAACCTCAATCTGATATACTATGTTCCCGATATGACTCAATGTGTTTGCTACCAATTTAAAATAGACCATTTTAGTTACCCACTGAAAACTGAGAAAATGCACTCTTATTTTCTTGATAATTTAGGGATGTGATTCATCATTCATTTGTGACCTGTAAGAATAAACATCACTTCAAACCTACACTATATGTGACTAGTATGAGTCAAAGTGTATGTTTCTAGTTAAAAATGTTATTTTAGTAAAAAAGAAAAGTGACGTACTCAATACTAAGAAAACACATTAAAATTTTTTGATACTTTAGTAAAATAATCCATATGTCATTGGAAAAGTTTTTTTAAAAATCCTCACCACTATCCAATGTATAGTGTGACTAGTATGACACTAATTGCAGCTTTTTATCAAAAATTGAAATCAATTTTAGTAAAAAGGATAACAGACCTACTCAAAACCAAGAAAATACAATCATTTTATTTTGATACTTAAGGAAAACAATCCATAAGTCAATTGTGATGTGTAGGAATCATGTACACTTCAATTTGATACATTATGTGCCTGGTATGAATCATTATTTTTGTTATTAGTTTAAAATCAACGTTTTAGTACAAATAGTGTCACTGGCTGAAAACTGAGAAAATATGATTGAATTATCTTGATAATTTAGGAAAATGATTCATAAGTCATCTTTGATGTAATAGAATCAGTTTCACAAAAAAATGATACAAACTATAACTGGTATGAGTCAAAGAGAATTTTTTAGTTTAAAAAGATATTTTAGTGAATGAAATATGTGACATGCTCAAGACTGAAAAAATGCGTTCAAATTATTTTGATACATTATAAAAATGATCCATAAGTCATTTGAGACAAGTTGGAATCATCCAAACCATAATCTGATGCATGGTGTGATTGTTATGACTCAAAGTGTGTCTTTTCAATATATAAGTTTCATTTTAGTTTAAAACGCACATCACTTCACCACAGTTTAGTTTAATACTAAAACTTACTATTAATTTATTTCCATATAGTATCACTAAAATAAGATTTTTTTTCTAATACATCTGTGTTATTTTTCTTAATTAGGGGTGGTTTTTTCATTAATAGCATGATTCGGTGTTAGGATCAATAGGCAAAGAAACATTGTTGTTTTTAATGTTTGTAATAATTTTTACTTATATAATTGTATAAAACAATATTATAATGTACATAATATAGGGGTGTTTTCTTGTATTTGTATTATAAATTTCATTTCATTTAAATTTAGTATCACTAATTTTTTTTGTTATTTGGCGGTGTTTCAAGTGGCACGGTGTGATATTATAGCACATTTCATGGGTGTTGCAGTGTGTTGTTACATGACACTTTTGTATGCCTCTTTATCAAAACATTTAAAAGAATTAATAAATCACCCTTTATCATTGATTTTACAAATTTTGGTAACGGTACCCTTTTTTAGTGCTTCAATATGTGCCAAAAAGGTCCCCTAAATCAATGCAAAAATAAAAGTGCTCAGAAGGTGATCATTTATCAGCAATTTTAGAAGTTCTCATAAAGGACCACATTGTCAGCTCTTTTTTAGCACTGATAAAATTCTTTGTATTTTAATCTATTTTTTGTAGTCATCACTTCTCTTCCAGTGATAAATACCATTTTTAGCACTGCTAAAGGATTATTTTGTAGTACTGATTATATCAAATAATTATGGTGATAAAAACATATCTAAATCACATAATATTACTACAACCTCCTTATTCATGATTGAAAACTTCATTGAGTCTATAACTATACTACATATGAATTTGAAAAAGAAGAAGATTTTAGTAAATGTATGATGTACATTTTTAGGTAGAATACAATAGAAAAAAAATGCATCAAATATTGCATCAAAACCTTATGGCCGTGTGATTTTAGTCCTTGTAACATCAAATTATTCATTGAAACTCCATTATTGATATTTTATTAATACCCCTCTAGAAATTTTACACTATTAAGGAAAAGGAAAAAATTAAAAAATTTCCTATCTGAATAGAGTATCAACTACAGAAGAAGAAAAGGAAACCCTTTACCCATTAATGGTTCCAAATATTTATTTATCCCCATGTTAATAATGTCAAATTTACAATTTATTACATCTTTCATCGTTCCAAGAACATTTAGTAATGTTCCAATAAGACTATAAAATATATTTTTTCTAAATTTATGACATCAAGAAAATGGAAGATGTATAAACAATTCAAATATGACAATTAAATGAAATGTTATCTCTTCTTATAATCTAATTTCATATAGTTCTACAAAAATATTTTTCCAAAAATAGTTTCAATATATTTTATTTTATTGAATAGTTGACCACCATTTGGTGTAGATTTTATTGTACCTTGTTCGATATTCCCATTTAATATTGTCGTTAAGGATCTATATTTATTTCCTCAAGGTAAAAAACTTTTTTTTCCAAAAAGAATAGTCTTCTAGAAATGTTTCAACCGAACTGTGTGTGAGAATTCATTAAAAATGGGATACCTCGACATTTTTTTAATTCTATAGCCTATTAAATTTCAATAAGTAGGAAATTAATTTATCGTCCCATACAACTTGGATCTTAATGTGAATTTTTCACTTCTATGATCATTAAAAATTTTAACACCTATATACAACATTAATTTCAAATAATTGATCAATAGATTCGAATATAAATCAATATGATTATAAGGTTTGTTTGGTATAGATATAAATTGAGAAAACATAATGTATTTGTGATTCATACATAACCATGGTGGGAAGTTAAAATTTACCAACATGATGGGCCATGTATTATGAGTACTAATATGTACCCCAAAAAAATTTATTCCATCAGTAGATAATATAAGATGAATGTTTCTTAGATCATTTCAAGATTTAGGATACACATAATCAATTTTCTTCCACTAAAGAGAATTTGCGGGATGATGTATGTTTATATATTTAGTTCTTGTATCAACATGCTATGTCAATCATCTCATGGTTTCTTAATATCTATGTAGCCTTCTTAATAACAGACTGATATGATAGTACCGTATATCTTTCTAAGGAATTGATTCATTTTTATTTTCCTGATCTGTACCATAATTTTGGAATTTTAGGTGTAGTTAATGGTCTTTGAGAAATAATATGCAATCATTTGGACAAAAATGTATTTTTTAGAGATCATTCGCATCAAATGTAGCTTTCATTTAGCATCATTTTTTCAACATAGTAGTTCATTTTCTTTTGTTACCATATCATTTAGATGAAATAGTACTTCTTTAAAGTTGTTTCCACTCCATCTGATGCCGACTTTCAAATTATTTAAAATCAATACAGTTGAAAATGTTGTGTATTTCGTACTATAGATATACATAGGTCTATCACCACAACTATTTAACTTCATAAACTACATTACACCATCATGAAGGTTATATTCAAAATTTATTGTCATTTATTCCATGTGATCCTGGTCACTACTTAAAATGGAACTAGTACGAAAACTATTTTTAACGTCACCTTTTTTCACGTCGTTTTTTTGGAACCGACGTGAATGTCTCTGAAAGTCGATTTTTCATGTCGGTAATTATATAACCAAAGTGAAAATACATTTTTGAGGATTTTTCACATCTATTATATAATAACTGATGTTAAAAATCAATGTACATCACTTTTCCACATTGGTTATTAAATAACCAATCTGAAAAATCTATTTCCATAAAAAGATATTAAAATTTTCACCCATTTTCACACCGGTTATTATAAGACTAACATGAAATAATCAATATTCATCACTTTTTCACGTTAGTTATTAAATAACCGACGTGAAAAATCGATTTTCATGACTTTTTCACATCGATTATTTAATTAATGACGATAAAAGATAATTTTCACGTTGGTTATTTAATAAATGCAATAAAAAAAGTTTACAAACATGTATTTCATTTCCCATGAATTAATTTTACAGGTCACATAGCTAAAATAGAGTTACGGATTAAATGTTATGGTCTTCAAAAGTTGATCATCTCTAAAAATAGTCTTAGGGAAGGCCAACTTCTGAAGGCCATAACTGTTAATCCGTAACTCCATTTGAGCTCTGTGACTTGAAAAATTAAATCTTGGGAAATGAACTACATGATTGTAAACATTTTTCATGTCAGTTATTTAATAACTGCCATGAAAATTACCTTTTAATGTATGTAATTAAATATCCGACGTAAAAAAGTCATGAAAATCAATTTTTCACGTCAGTTATTTAATAACTGACCTGGAAAAGTGATGAATATTGATTTCTCATTATAGTTATTTGATAATCAATTTATAAAATAAGTGAAAATTTTAATATATTTTCACTACTATTATCATAAACCCAACTTGAACAATATTCTTAATATCTCGCGAATGGGAAATTTCAATTTTTTAACCTCACGACATCAAAATTTAGAATTGTCGCATAAATTTTTTAATACTGCATTTTCTCTTATCATCTTAACTATATGTTTCCATTATACACATATCTTAATTTAACGATCATTTATTTCAACCATTATCATTCCCCCAAATTAACTCGTTTGATCTGCAACATGAATCAATTATTTCATCTTCACTACAAGAATACGGTCGTTTCACGGAGGTTTTTTCACGGTGGTTTTAAAAACAGCCGCTAAATGTTTTTCGGGCCGCTATTTCCCGGCGATTTTTTCTCGACGGTTTAAAAACCACTGCGAAATGCCTTAATTTTTTTTTTGAGGATTAGTGGTGGTTTTTTTAAAAAACCACAACAAAATAGCGGCAGATTGGGTAATACCTCCATGAGATGAAACGAAAAAAATAAAAAAACATAAGGAATCCCAAAATCACTAAAACAACCATAACTTTTGATCCGAGCATCTGTTGGAGCCCCATGACCAGTCAAATAGAAGCGCATGAAGAGATCTAGAGGCACGTATAATCAAAACTATGAGACAGTCTAAGGATTGAAAGAAATGAGAGTTATAAGAAAGTTGAAAAAAGTTCTCCAACTTCAAACGGACATGACTTTCACTCAGGGTGTCCGTTTGGGCTCTACCACATATCTAATCGAATCCATTGAATAGAGCTACACAACAATTCAACAAAAGCAAGATTCTGTCTTGTTTTTAAACCCCAAAACCCTTCCAAAGGCCTCCGAAACCTCGTTTCCTTCACCAGTGTCTCGTTGAACTTGTCTTCAAACAGACTTAACTTTCGATCCATGTGTCAGTTCAGACTCCTCCACCTGCCAGACCGTAGTTCGTTCCATGAGCTTCAGTTTGACTGGTTGTGTCACCCACATGGACTCTTGGATCATAAGTTATGGCCTTTTTAGTGGGTATAGTGTTTGTAATGTTTTTCGATGCCTCGTTTCTAGCACCCGTTCCCCGTCAGTTTTTTTAAAATGGTCGTAACTTCTGATCCGCCAGTCCATTCGGTCTATTTCACCTATCAGCTCGAAGATTGTTTTAAGATCATTGATTTGACTGGTCGCGGATCTGGAATGGACTCTCGGATCATAAGTTATCTCCATTATTGTGGGTCCAATGCTTTTGTCACTTTATGACCGTTTTGACGGGTTTAAACAGTTGCTCCATTTATTACTGTTTATTTGGGTTTCTATGACTTGCTATCTTTATCAATGGTTTTTTGTGGGTTATTATGATGATTATGTTGAATTCTTAAGGGATTTTCCATAGTTGTCATGAGTTTTCATGTGTTTCATGCTTTCTAATGCTTCCTTCATCATGTTTCTCCATCTGTTTTCATGCGTTTTCATAATTTTTCTTCCCTTATCACGCCTTTTCGTGCTTTTTCATGTGTTGCATTTATTATTTATTTTTTATTTTTTATTTTTTATTATTTATAATATAATATAATTTATTAATTATCTATTATTTGTTACTGGTTATTTATTATTTATTATTTATTATATATTATATATTATATATTAATAATAATAATAATATTTGTTACTTGTTATTTATTATTTATTATTTATTATTTTTTATATATTATTTATTATATATTATTTATTATTTATTATTTATTATTTAATATTTAATATTTATTGTTTATTATTATTATTATTTATTAGTTATTAGTTATTAGTTATTATTTATTAGTTATTAGTTATTATTTATTATTTATTATTTATTATTTATTATTTATTATTTATTATTTATTATTTATTATTTATTATATATATATTATTATCTATTATTAATTGTTGTTTATTATTAATTATTTATTATTTATTTAATTATAATTATTATTTGTGTGTTATTTATTTTTATTTTTACTTATTATTTACTATTTATTATTTATTTTTTATTTTTTATTTTTTATTTTTTATTATTTATTATTTATTATTTGTTATTTATTATTATTTATTATTTATTATTTATTAGTTATTATTATTTATTGTTTATTATTTATTATTGACTGTTATTTATTATTTATTATTTATGATTTATGATTTATGATTTATGATTTATTATTTATTTTTTATCGTTTATTGTTTTTTATTTATTGTTTTTTATTTTTTATTTTTAGTTACTATTACTATTTATTATTTATTATTTATTATTTATTATTTATTATTTATTATTTATTATTTATTATTTATTATTTATTATTTATTATTTATGATTTATTGTTTATTGTTTATTGTTTATTATTTGATATTTATTGTTTTTTATTTATTATTTATTATTTATTATTTATTATTTATTATTTGTTATTTATTATTTATTATTTATTATTTATTATTTATTTTATATAATTTATTATTTATTTTATATAATTTATTGTTTATTATTTATTGTTTATCGTTTATTGTTTTTTATTTATTGTTTTGTATTTATTATTTATTATTTATTATTTATTATTTATTATTTATTATTTATTATTTATTGTTTATTTTTCGTTATTTATTGTTTTTTATTTATTTTTTATTTTTTATTTTTTATTTTTTATTATTTGTTATTTGTTATTTATTATTTATTATTTATTATTTATTATTTATTATTTATTCTCTATTATTTATTCTTTTAATTTCGTAATTTTATTATTTTATTATTTTATTTTTATAATTTTATAATTTATGTAAATATTATTATAATTTATTTGTTTTTTATTATAATAAATAGTTAAAAATAATAAATAACTAATAAATCAATAATTATTAATTATTAATTATTGGTTATTAATTATTGATTATTTCTTATTGCTTATTGTTTAATTATTATTGAGTTTATATATATTAGTTATGTATTATTTGTTTTTTCAATTAGTATATATAAGTATATTAAATTCTATTTATTAACCACATGATGAGCTTGCTGGAGTGCTAAAGTCTTTGGAAAATATGTAAGAGGTTAGGGGTTCATATTTCACCAAAGGCAGTATTTATTTATATTGCATGGGCATTTGCATGGGCATGAGCTTGCATGCATGGATAAATAAATAAAGTAATGCGAATTAAATGAAATAAATAAAATAAATACGAAATAAATAAAATAAATAGGAAATAAATAAAATAAATACGAAATAAATAAATAAAATACGAAATAAATAAATAAAATATGAAATAAATAAATAAAATATGAAATAAAATACGAATAAATAAATAAAATATGAAATAAAATAAATACGAACTAAATAAAATATATAAAGTAAATAAACTAAATAAACTAAATAAACTAAATAAAATAAGTAAAATAAATAAAATAACTAAAATAAGTAAAATAAATAAAATAAATAAAATAACTAAAATATGTAAAATAAGTAAAATAAGTAAAATAAGTAAAATAAATAAAATAACTAAAATAAATAAAATAAATAAAATAAATAAAATAAATAAAATAATTAAAATAATTAAAAAATAATTAAAAAAATAATTTAAAAAAAATAATTAATTAAAAAAATAAATAATTTAAAAAAAAATAATTAAAAAAAATAATTTTAAAAAAATACACAAAACTGCCACTAAAAACCGCCATGAAACATTCTACGACGGTTTTGAAAACCGCCGCGAATAATTTCCCGACGCACAATTTATTGGTGGTTTTTCAAAACCACCGCTAATCGATTTAGTGGTGGTTTAAACCGCCACGGAATGGAAAAAGAAACCGCTGCTAAATCCGTATTTTTCCGAAGTGATTTTTGTGATCTCGTCAAGGTATATTTAATCATTTATCCATGATTTATGTTTTTTATGATTTGTTTTCTTAATTGGTATAACATTTAGCGATCATTTAATTCAACCATAATCATTCCAATGACTCAACTTATTTGATCTTCCATGTGAATCCACTATTCCTTATTTCCGCGACCTCGTCAAGGTATTTGTAATTATTTCCCCATGATTTATATTTTCTATGAGTAGTTTTATTAATTGGTGTACCATTTAATGATTAATATTTTATTATAATGATGGATAATTCTTTATATCATGGTAAAACTACAAATCCTTCTACAAATTCAAAATTTTCTTTTAAGATGAAGCTAAGGTTGCCTCATTCAATCATTCCTCAAAATAAATATCAAACTTATGATGGTTATAACTTTTGATATGTTACTCTGTTTGAGCTCTACGACCAATAAAATCAAACATTAGGAAATTATCTACCAGATAGTAAACATTTTTTACATCATTTATTTAAAAACTAATGTTAAATATGACTTTTAATGTCAGTTTTTAAATAATCTTTGTAAAAAATTACTTTTAACATCATTTTGTTAAAAAACTAACGTAAAAAATTGATTTTTAAAGCTATATACAGAAGGAATTTCATGTGGGTTTTTTAAAATCTGACGTTAAAAAACATAAAAACCCATTTTTAACAACGATTATTAAATAAATGATGTAAAAAATAATATTTTTTATGTCGCTTGTAATAACATCACCTAAAAACTAATGTTAAAAAGAAAAAAAAACTGACGTAAAAATCGGTTTTTGTACTAGTGTGGTATTGATATCATATGATATTGAAACTGTAGTATCATCCCAATCACTATGCACATTTTTTTAACTATATTTAGTCCAAAATTTTTATCTATGATATAATCTATATCAAATAAAATGTTATTCAAACTCTTCTAGACTAATTTTTATTGAATAGAAATAATGAAAAAATGGAAAATGATTTGATAAGGATCCTAGGTATGATATATTGAAAACCTGAGGAACTATTAAACTCCATCTTCATACTCTTTTGTCAAATTATTAGTTTGCATCCATTTTTGATTCATATATATATATCCTAGTCAGTTCATAAAATATTCATGTTGTATAATAAATAAATAATTACACATAAAATACAAATTATCAAAGGTGAATGTTATATATAATTATAATAATTGAAACCCAGAATTTTATTATTTCAAATAATTTTTGTATGCTTATAAGTAAATAGGCAATTGAATTTAATAAAATAATTACTCGGTTATGGTTGATGTTATCCTATGAATTCATACAAAGGTAAAAGTTATAGACAACTTTCATCCTCATTAACATCATCTCCAGAATAATTATTATTGATGTTTTTGTTAAGACTCATCCTTCATCTCTTCTAGACACAATTCAATGTTTCTTAAACAAATCTAAGTATTAGTCTTCCATGGGATGACTACTACTCAGAATAGTTCATGAAATATAAAATAGATGGTGGATGAGTCATAAGAAACACATTTCAATAATATCTGTTCGAGACATAATGTTATGAGGATGATATTGGTACTCCATTGTGTTCTCTAAAAGTGTAAATGCCTCACATTTTTGAGAATTACACCATTGGCCCTTGTTATTAACTCTTGGCCTATTGAATGTGATATTTGGGGGGCATACATGATATTTTATATGATTAAAGGGGTCTCGATAGGGACATGTTATGATATATTAATCCTTGGGGCCTTTATGAATTCTATATTTATTGGAGAAATTGAAATTTTAATAATTTAAATCCTCTAACTAAGATTACTCTTGCATCTATTAAAATGATTTATCACTCCTTTCTTAAATCCCCTAAACAAATGAAAATATAATATATGACTAAAAAGTAACCCAAATATGATAAAAAAGAATAATAAACTCTAATACCATCAACCAGAATATATAAAAAATTATTGATAAAACATTTTAACAAATAAATATTTATTCCATATACATGGATAGTAATCATAAATTTAAAGGGTTAGAAACATTACATGTAGAAATAAAATGCAGAATACCTAAAAATATTTCCTAATAATTATTTCAACACCCACACACACACACATATATATATAATTAGATAACCTTTATTATATTTTTTGGTTCAGGTGACATAGCAACCTAAGGAATTACTACATTTAATATTAATGGTATATCAAATATCATTAATCCTCATAACTTCTATTAATAAATATTTTCTCATTAACAACGGATAATTTTTTGAATGAAGTAACTTATAGAATATGTAAATATTATAGGGTTAATTAATATGACTCTTTGTAAATATATTCATGAATAATAATATAAAATAATAAAATTAAACAATAGTTAGAAAAATAAATAGATAAATACAACAAAAAAATATATAAAAAATCAATCACATTATATAATTGATCAATATTAAATATGGAGAATGGAATAAAATAATATGCATGTCAATAGTAGAAAATTAATCATCTATAATGTTGATGAATTACAAAACATCCTGTGAAGTGACTTTTCACATAATTGGGTTGGAACCACCTATAAGATTGATGATGAGTTTCTATGTTTATAACCTATCAGAGACCCACAACTGGCCTCTATTATTACTCTCACATATAGACTCTGAACAAGTGGGGACCCATACAATCTCATCGGGGCAACATTGTTACTATCTCTCACCCCTCACTAAGAAGAATAAGATATCTATTATTATAGTAATAGGAGGCATGTTCATCTTTTCAGAAAACATATCAATAAAAAATTGAAATAACCCAAAAATGTCTATTAAAAAATCTTTCGAACACCCATCAATATGATTTCAGTATTTTAATGGAAAAAAACATAACTCTTCAAAACTAATATAAAAAACATCTATATATGGTGATAAAATTTTATAAAAACCATTTCATGGTACCAGTAAGGCCATAACAATTGATAATACCACTAATTTTCAACAAAACAATATTCCTTTTAATATTACTAAAAATAAAAATGTGAGAATCAAAGTAATTTTAAAAAGTTCCAAAGATTCCTCAAAGTCATAATTTTAAAAAAATCACATTAATAGTCTCTATTGTATTGTATTTTTGAAACCAATAAAAAAGTATCATCTTTTTTATTGAAAGAATCTTATCTATAATTTATATGAATACTTACTTATATATATACATGAAATAATGTGTTCATATATATATATATATATATTTAAACAGGCATATATATATATATGTATGTTCATATAAGATATCTAGAAAAAACAAAGAGATAAAATTCAATCCACTTAACATAAAATTAAAATATCGATGTAATGCCACTGAAACTTCAATATAGAAAAAACCTGAACAAACCACACCTCAGTTTCAAGAAATCCTTACATAAAAGAAATTTTGATTTATTAAATAAAATAATTAATTGTAATTTTACCAAACACTTTCTATGAGTTATTTCCAAGAAAGGAAGTTCAAAATATTTTAACTTAATACGCTACATGGATGAAATTTGTGTGTGGAATTTTGAATACACTACAATAAATCAAGAAAATACCTTAAATGTTCAATACAAACACAAAATCATAGAAACCATAATTAGAAATTCATTCTAGAAGTGAAATTGAAAGTGGATAATGAATAGAAAGATATAATGAACAAATGGATGAAAATAGATATCATCAAACAAGAAATCAATGAGTAAGGAGAGGAAAAAATAGCATACCTTAGATTAAATCTTTTAATTGTCGGAGAGAAGGTAGATATATCGACAAACATTGGATTCATTCCACTCGTGAATCATTTGAGACTTGAATTTGATCCTTGGAATTGTTCAAGCCTTGATTTTAGCATTGATTAAAGCTTGTATTCGACGATGAGAAGCACCGATAGTAGGTGGCTTCTGTAGAATGATTCTGATATCACGACTAGTTTTTGACTATTTAGGGATATTTAAATAGATCGAGGAAAATTTTATCAGTGCTTTAGGAATAAGCGTTGATAAATCTCTCTTTTATCAGTGCTAAATTAATAAGTGATCATAAAAATTCATTTTTTCACCACTAAAAAGTTGTTGATAAAATGCATCTTTATCAGCACTAAAACATTATCTCTGATAAAGGGTTTATAATTATAATTATAAATAAAATATATATATATATATATTTATATAATTATAAATATTTATATAATTATATGTATATATTTCTATAATTATAAATATTTATATAATTATATGTATATATTTAATATATATACATATAATAAATATAATCATTATTCAAATAAATTTATTATAATTGTATAATTATTTAAATATATATAAATATCTATTTATAATTACATAATTTTTTTTAAAAAATATTATTTATTTATTTATAATTAAAAATATATAAGTGTATAAATATAGTAAATATAAATTTATAAATCTATTTATTAATAAATATTTATATAAAAATATATTTTTAACATTATTAATGAATATTTAATCATAAGTGCATGATGCTAAAAATGAATGAAATTGAATAAGTTAAAAGGAGTACACTAACAATATTGAAAAAATTCATAATTTTTTTAAATTTAATATAAATTATTAAAATATATGGATATATATTTAAATAAAGATGAATACATAATTAAAATATTAAAACATTACAAATATATAAATAAAAATAAATAATAGAAAATTATTAAATTGTAGAAGTAAAAAAAATATTAAAATTCAATTAATACTTTAATGTAATAAAATTTAAAAAAATAAATAAAATTAATCAATTGAATACATAATATATTAATTGTTTCATGGTTTAATTGAATTATAAAATTATAAAATTTGAATGAACTATAAAAAATATTAGGTGTATGTGTTCCTATATAATATTTCATCAAATATTTAAATATTTTTGTGTGTATTGTATATAAAAATTCATTAATTATGTATATGTATATGAAATCAATATAAAACGCGTTTGATATATATATATTAAATTGAAAAATCTAATGAAATTCAATTATGTCCCTTACTCGATGAAATTTGTCAGTATTTTTAATTCATATTAATTTTCTAATTATAAAGCATTCTAAACCAAATATACGACTAGTTTAATATAATGCATAAATATTTTGTATTATATAAATCATATTTTTGGAAATATTATATATATTCATATATATATATATATATTATGTACTATTTATTAATATTTAAAATATATATATATGTATATTAAATTTATTAACTTTTATCAATAATTATTTAATTAATATTTTTTTACATTTTTCTTGATTAACATATTTTTATTTTTAAATTTTTTAATTATTTACTTTTATATATCTATATATTTATTAGTATTTATAATTTATATATATTATAATAAATATATTTATTTTTATCAAAAAATATTTAATTAATAACATTTTAATATTTTTGTAGTATACTTATTTTTAATTTTTTTAAATAATCATTTTATTTTATTTGATGCCATGATTAATAATAAAAAAGCATTGAAAAAGGAAGAATTTATTAAACCAAATAACAAAGTACTGGTAAAGGGTACTTTTTATCAATTCTAAAAATAAAGTGCTGATAAAGGGTTCTTTTTATCAGCACTAAAGAAAAATGATCATAATGGTTACCCTTTATCAGAACTAAATAAAATGTTTAGACAAAGGGTAACTTATACCAGTGATAACAAAAATCATTGATAAAAGGTACCCTTTATGAGAGGTTGTTTTAACAATGATAAAAAGAACCCTTTTCTAGCACTTTTTTCTAGCACTGTTAAAGGTCAATTTTGTAGTAGTGATTGTGAGAGTTTGTATGTTTATTAATGATTTTATGGTTTTTTAAAGTTTTCAGCAATTTTATTTTTTAGTGGTTTTATGTTTTTTTGGTTTTTAAGGTTTTTTAGGGGTTTTTAGGGTTTTGGGTTTTTATATGAATTGAGATTATTAGGGATTTTTATGGGTTTTTAGGGGTTTTATGTTTTTGGGATTTTGAGGGTATTTGGTGTTTTTAAGGTTTATATGGGTTTTTTGGGTTTTAGGGTTCTTTGAGTTTTTAGGTCCTATAAAGTTTTTTAGATATTTTAAACACTTTTAAAGGTTTAATGGATTTTTAGAGTATTTACGAGTTTTCTACTATTTTTATGTGTTTTTAATTTTTTTTATGTTTTTAGGGGTTTTTTGGATTTTTGGGTTTTTAGTGATTTTAGTGTTTTCAGGGTTTTTATGTGTTATTAGGTTTTTAATGTTTTTAAGGGTTTTAGATTTTGTAGGGTTTTTTACATTTTAGGGATTTTGGGGGTTTTTAGTTTTTATATGGGTTTTTATGGGTTTTAGGGATTTTGAGGGGTTTTAGGGGTTTTTTGTGTTTTGTGGGGTTTTTGGATTCTTGGGATATTTTCTTTTTAATGGTTTTTTTGGTATTTAGTGCTTTTAAAAAATTTAGGGGTTTAATGGTTTTTAAGAGCATTTAGTGGGATTTTAATTTTTTATGGGATCTTAGGAGGGTTTTAGGTTTTTATGGGGTTTTATGGTTTTTAGGGGTCTTTAGGGTTTTTGGGGTATTTTTTGGGTATTTAGGGTTTCTTAGGGTTTTTATAATTTTTTTAGGTTTTTAGGGATTTTAATTTTTTTTTGGTTTTTATGGTTTTCATAGCGTTTTTTTGGTTTATTGATTTTTTTTTGATTTTTATGAATATTTTAGTTTTCAAAGGGTTTATTTTTGGATTTTGGGTTTTTATTGGGTATTATGGTTTTTAGAGGTTTTAGGGGTTTTAGTCTTTTTTAGGTTTTTGGGTTTTTAGGGAGTTTAAGTGTTTTTAGTTTTTTTTTTTGTTTTTGTTAGGGTTTTTATCATTTTTAGGGTTTTCTACATTTTTAGGGATGATAGGTATTTTTTAGGATTTTTATGTTTTTTTTAGGTTTTTCATGATTTTGAGGGTTTTAGGGTTTTTTGGGTTTCAGTGTTTTTTGGGTTTTTAAAATTTATTTTGATTTTATGAGTTTTAAGATTTTTTAGGATTTTATGGTTTTCTTAAGGGTTTTTTTGATTTTTATGTGTTTTATGTTTCTAGGGATTTTAATGTATTTTTTGTAATTGTAGTGTTTTTAGGGTTTGTAGGGATTTTGACGGGGTTTTTATGGTTTTTGTGGTTCTTTTGGGTCTTTAAGATTTTTTTGAGTTTTATTGGGATTTTTATTATTTTTATTGTTTTTATCTATTTTAAGGTTTAAATTAGTTTTATCGTTTTTTTCTTTTATGGGTTTATAGGTATTTATGGTATTTATTGTTTTTAGGGGTTTTTAGGTTTTTAGGGATTTTGGGGTTTTTATGGTCTTTTTAGGGTTGTAAGATCATTATCATTTTATGGTTTTGAGGGTTTTTATGTTTTTTTGGGGTTTTAAGGTTTTCTTATGTGTTTTCATGATTTTATTATTATTTTACATTTTTAGTTATATTTTGGGATATATTAGGATTTTATTGATTTATGGGGTTTTGGGGATTTTGAGGGGTTTTTTCAGTTTTTTAGGGTTATATGGTATTTTGTGTTTTTAGGTTTTTTTAGTTTTTATGTTTATTAAAGTTTTTAAACATTTTTTACTTTTTAAGGTGGTTAATGGGTTTTTAAAGTTTTAGTGATTTTTTGGGTCTTTATGGTTTTTTGTCGTTTATAGGTTTTTATGTGGTTTTATGGATTTTCATAGTTTTATGGGGATTAGGGTCATTTTATGGGTTTTTATTTATTTTAGTGGCTTTTTGGTTTTTAGGGGGTTCATGTGTTTTTATGATTTCATTTTTTTCTTTTGGTTTTATGGATTTTTATGTTTTTAGAATTTTCTATGAATTATTTTGTAATTAAATGGGGTTTAGTGTTTTCTAAGATTATTAGTGTTTTGTGGGTTTAAATGGTTTTTGGTGTTTAAGGGATTTTAAATATTTTTAGGTTTCTGTGGTATTATAAGTATTTTTCAAGGTTTCTTAATTTTTTAATGTTTTTAGTGATTTTAGGTATTTTTTAGGTATTTATTGTTTTTTGGGATTTTGAGGGTTTTAAGGTTTTAGGGTTTTTATTTTTTTAAATCATTTATTATATTTTTAGGGGTTTCAAGTGTTTTTAGGGTTTTAGGGGTTTCTTATACATTATTATGGTTTTCTAGGTTTTTTGTGGAATTTTAAGGTATTTAGGGATTCTATGGGTTTTTTGGAACATTTTGGGTCTTTAGTTTTTTTTATGTTTTTTAGTGTTTTAATGTATTTTATAGTTTTTAAATGTTTTTAGGGGTTTAAATGGTTTTTATTGTTTTAGTTGTTTTAATGGTATTAGGGTTTTTCTGTGGTTTAATATTTTTAGGGTTTTTATCGTTTTTAAGGGTTTTAGGGGTTTAGGGTCTTTTAGGGTTTTTAGAATTTTTAGGGTTTTAGGGGTTTTAAGTGTTTTTTATTTTTTATTGTTTTCATTGGGTTCTTTTGAGGTTTTGGTGTTTTTTTATGTTATTATAGTTTTTAGGTATTTTTTTATGATTTTTATGATTTTTTGGGTTTTTTGGATTTGAGGGTTTTTAGTGTATTTATGGGTTTGGTGGTTTTTAGGTATTTTGAGTTTTTTAGGGGTTCTAAGGTTTTTTTATACTTTTAAACATTTTTGGGGTTTAATATGTTTTTTTGATTTTTAGTGGGTTTCTAGGGGTTTTAAGGGTATTATGGGGTTTTTAGGGAATTTATTGGGGTTTTTGTTTTTTGGTGTTTGTTATATTTTTAGGTGATATGTGTGTTTTTAGGTTTTATGTTTTTATTAGGGTTTTTGGGTTTTTTATATATATTATATTTTTATGGAGTGTTAGGATTTTTATGGTTTTTAGTGTTTTTAGGTATTTATAAGGGTTTAGGGTTTTTAGTGTATTTTCGTGTTTTAGGGATTTTAGAATATTATAGTTTTTAGGCGTTTAAAGTGAATTTATTTTTTAATGGATTCACTTGGGTATTTCAAGGTTTTATGGTTTTTTATGTTTTTTGTATTCATAGGCATTTTTTTCGATTTTTTTTGTTTTGCGTGTTTTTAGGGATTTTTAGGTTTTTAGGGGTTTTATTGTTTTTTGTATTTTAGGGTTTTTTTAGTTTTTTATTGTTCGTTAATGTATTTAGTGTTTTTAAACATTTTTAGGGGTTAATGGGTTTTTAGAGTTTTTAGTGGTTTTTTGGTTTTTATTTGTTTTTAGGGTTGAAAGGTTTTAAGAGTTTTTATAGTTTATAGTTATTTTTAGGGTTTATAGGATATTTTTAGTGGTTTTAGTGGTTTTAGTTTTTCTTATTCTTTTAAGGAGTTTTAATTATTTTTAGTGTTTTTTTGGTTTTCTTACATTTTTTCTGAGTTTTTAGTGTTTTTAACAGTTTTAGGGATTTTTTTTTGGATTTTTGTGGTTTTAGGTTTTTTAAATTTTTTTTACAATTTTTAGTGTTTTATGGATTTTATTTTTTTAAGGCTTTTATGTTTTTAGTTTTTTAGGGGGTTTAAGTGTTTTTAGGTCTTTAAGGATTTATTATGGGTTTTCAGTGTTTTTAGGTTTATTACATTTTTAGGGATTTTTTTAATATTGTAATCATTTTTCGGGGTTTTACGGATTTTAAGGGTTTTTAGAATTTTGGGGTTTTATATACTTTTAGTGTTTTTGGATTTTAATAGGGGGAGGGGTTGAGTTTTGTATGTTTTTTATATATTTTAACTTTTTTAAGGATTTAGATGGGTTTTGTTGTTTAGTGGGGTTATAGGATTTTTTCTGGGTCTTTAGTGTTTTTAATAATTTTATAGGTTTTATTGTTTTAGGTTTTTTGGTTTTTAGGGTTTTTAGTTTTTTTGGTTATTTTAGGATGTAAACTTTTTTTTTAAATTTTTAAGTTTTTATTAGGGTTTTCAGGTTTTTAGGGTTTTTTCATTTTTAAGGATATTTAGGGATTTTTTGGATATTTTATGGGTTTTGGGGTGTTTTGGATTTTATGGATTTTAAGGGGGTTTTAGTGTCATAAGGATTTTTAGGGTTTTTATCATTTTTAGATTTTTTAAGGGTCCAAAGTGTTCTCAGGGTTTTATGGAATTATTCGGGGTTTTAGGGGTATTAGTTTTTCTATGTTTTTACATATATTTTAGGATTTGTTAGGATTTTTATGGTTTTTAGGGTTTTTAAAAACTTTGAGGGGTTTTTTGGGTTTTTAGTGTTTTTAGGGTTTTTTTGAGTTTTTTTGGGTTTTAATGGTTTTTAGTGTTCTAAACATATTTAGGATTGTTAAGTGTTTTTAGAGTTCGTAGTGGGTTCTAGGGTTTTTATTGACTTTTAGGTTTTTAAGGGTTTTAGGGGTTTCTAGGGTTTTTAGGATTTTTAGGGTTTTTGGAATTTTTTATTCTTTTATAGGTTTTATGGGTTTTAGGATTTTAACTTTTTCTTATGCGTATGTAAGGGTTTTAGAGTTTTTTAACTTTTTAGGATTTTTAGGGATTTTTTAAGATATTTATGGTTTTTAGCGATTTTAGAGATTTTATAGGGGTTTTAAAGTTTTTACGGTTTAAGGTTTTTTAATGGTTTTTAGTTTTTTTAGATTTTTATGGGTTTTAAGTGTTTTTGTGTTTTTAACATTTTCAGTGGAATTTTCAGGTTTTTATAGTTTTTTACATTTTAAGGGATCTTAATGGAATTTCTAGTATTTTTAAGTATTTTTATGGTTTTAAGGCCTTTGAAGTTATTAGGGGTTTAAGGCCTTTATTATTATTAGGGGTTTATAATGGTTTTTTAGTTTTTTACTATTTTAAGGTTTTTAAGTGTTCTTTAACATTTCTAGTGGTTTTAAAGGTTTTTTATATTTTTGTAGTAGGTTTTTAGGTTTTTATGGGTTTTCAGGATTTTTATGGGTTTTAGTGTTTTATGTTATTTTTTTTTTGAAATTTTTGGGTTTTTAGAATTTTTTTTTTCGTTTTTAGAGGTTTAAAGTGTTTTCAGGTTATTAAAGTTCTTTTAGGGTATTTATTTATTTTAGGGTTTTTACATTTTAGGGATTTTTAGGCCTTTTATGCCTTTTATTTAATTTTTGGATTTTATGTGTTTTTTTGTGTTTTTAAGGTTTTTATGAATTTTAAGGTTTTTCTAGTTTTTAGGGTATTTTTGAATTTTTTGGTATTTTATATTTTCATTGATCTTTTTAACATTTTTATAAGTTAAAATGGTTTTTATAGTTTTAGTGGGTTTTTATGATTTTATAGTTTTTAGGTGTTTTTTGGTTTTAAAGGTTTTTGGTTTTTATGGTCTTCTAGGGTGTTTGTCATTTTTTTAGGTTTTTAGTGGATTAAATATTTTTTTAGTTTTTATGGTTTCCATTGGATTTTTCTGGGTTTTTTGGGGATTTCACATATTATCGATTTTTAGCATCTTTAAGGATTTTGAGGCTTTTTTATGTTTTTTTGCATTTTTAGGTTTCTTATGGGTTCTATGTGTTTTGATGTTTTTAAGGTATTCATAGGTTTTTCAGTTTTTTTTGGTTTTTAATGTATTTATGAATTTTTGGGACAATTTATTTTTTCTATATGATTTTATGGGTTTTGGGAATTTTTAGGGTTTTTATGATTATTATAGTTTTTTATGTTTTAAGGGTTTTTTTTGTTTTAAGGGGTTTAAAAGTTACTTAGATTATTTAACTTTTTTATATGTTGAAATATATTTTATTGTTTTTAGTGGGTTTAAGGGTTTAATTGGTTTTCAGTGTTTCTATGCATTGTGGTGGTTTTATGATTTTTAGGATTTTTAGGATTTTTCCGGAATTTTAGCATTTTTTTTTTGTTTTTTGGGGTTTTATGTGTTTTTATGATTTTTATTTGTTTTATTAGTGGTTTTTAGGGTTTTAATTTTTTTTTCATTTTTATGAATCTTTAGAGATTTGTTATGTTTTTATCATTTTTTGGGTATTTATGGATTTTCAAGGATTAGAGGGAATTTTAGTGGTTTTTGGGTATTCATGTTTTTTGGGGTTTTATTACCCTTTTAGGGGTTTTAAGGTTTTTTATGTTTTTACACACTTAAATGTGTTTAAATTATTTTTAGTGTTTTTAGTGGGTTTTTGGGGTTTTCTATGTTTTCAGGGGTTAGTATGGTTTTTAGGGATTTTAGTAAGTTTTTCTAGGGTTTAGGGATTCTTCAGCTTTTTAAGGGTTTTCATGTTTTTTAATAATTTTTAAAATTTTTGTGCTTTTGAAGGGTTTTTTGATTGTGTAGTGTTTTTAAGGTTTTTACGGGTTTTTAGGGTTTTTATGGTTTTTATGGTTTTTAGGGGTTTTAGGTGATTTTAGGGATTTTAGGTTTTTAGGGGTTTAAAGTGTGTTAGGGTTTTAAGTTTTTATTATTTATTTTCATGGTTTTTTGGACTTTGGAAACTTTTAGGAACATTTAGGTCTTTTTTACTATTTTTAAAAGATTTTAGGGATTTTAGGGTTTTTTACAGTTTTTAAGAGTTTTATGGTTTTATGGGTTTTGTTTATTTTGAGTTTTTTTGGCATTTTGAGGTTTTTTAGCATTTTTAACATTTTTATGAGTTTCAATGTTTTTTCTAGTTTTTAATTGGGTTTTACTGTTTTTATTGGTTTTTAGGGTTTTTTAGGTTTTTAGGGGTTTGATAGTTTTAGTTTTTTATTATTTTTAGGTTCTTTTATGGTTTTTATCAATTTTTTTTGTTTTTAGGGGTTTAAAATGATTTTATAATTTTATTCTTTTCGTAGGGTTTTTCAAGGTTTTAGGTTTTTTATGTTTCTAGGGATTTTAAGGATTTTTTAGTTTTTTAATGTTTTAAGGGTTTTAGCGATTTTTGGGGTTTTAGAGTGTTTTAGGATATTTATGGTTTTTCCGTTTTTTGGGACTTTTTGGTGTTTTTAGGTTTTTAAGGATTACATAGGGGTTTTAGGGTTATATGGTTCATTTACATTTTCAGGGGATTTAGGGAATTTTTAGTATTTTAATAGTTTTTTTGTATTTTTAAGAGATTTATGGGTATTTATGGGATTTAGGGTTTTTTTGGGATTTTCTGGGTTATAAGGTTTTTTAGTTTTGTAGGGTTTAATTGATTTGTAGAGTTTTTTAATGTTTTCATTGTTTTGAAGGGTTTTATAGTTTTTAGTGGGTTTTATGGGTTTTATGGGGTTTTAGGGTTTTTAATTTTTCTAGGGTTTCTTTGATTTGTGGGTTTTATGTGTTTTAGGGTTTTAATGGTTTTTTTTTTCAGTTTTTGTAATTTATGTGTTTTTAGGTTCGAATGGGTTTCTTAGGGGTTTTCATACTTTTTAGTTTTTTTATTTTTTTTGGTATTTCTAGGGCTTTTTTGGGGTTTTATGGTTTTCTAAGGGCTTTAAGGACTTTGAGGGGTTGAAGGGTCTTTATGATTTCTAGTGTTTTTAGTTTTTTTTTACATTTTTAGGGTTTTAATGCGTTTTTATGGTTTTTAATGTTTTTATGGATTTTTTAGAGAATTTTTAGAATTTTTATATTTTTAAGCTTGTTAGGATTTTGTGGTTTTTTGGGTTTTATGATTTTTAAGGTTTTTTGGATTTTTAGGGGGTTTAGTTTTAATGGGATTTTAGGTTGTTTATAGTTTGTTAATTTTTTTTGGGTGTAATGTGTTTTTATAGATTTTAGTATATTTTAGGGGTTTTTATGGGTTTTAGGGACATAATTGAATTTCATTTGATTTTTCAATTTAATATATATATATCAAACGTGTTTTATATTGATTTCATATACATATACATAATTAATGAATTTTTATATACAATACACACAAAAATATTTAAATATTTGATGAAATATTATATAGGAACACATACACCTAATATTTTTTATAGTTCATTCAAATTTTATAATTTTATAATTCAATTAAACCATGAAACAATTAATATATTATGTATTAAATTGATTAATTTTATTTATTTTTTTTAAATTTTATTACATTAAAGTATTAATTTAATTGTAATATTTTTTTTACTTCTTCAATCTAATTATTTTCTATTATTTATTTTTATTTATATATTTGTAATGTTTTAATATTTTAATTATGTATTCATCTTTATTTAAATATATATCCATATATTTTAATAATTTATATTAAATTTAAAAAAATTATGAATTTTTTCAATATTGTTAGTGTACTCCTTTTAACTTATTCAATTTCATTCATTTTTAGCATCATGCACTTATGATTAAATATTCATTAATAATGTTAAAAATATATTTTTATATAAATATTTATTAATAAATAGATTTATAAATTTATATTTACAATATTTATACACTTATATATTTTTAATTATAAATAAATAAATAATATTTTTTTAAAAAAAATTATGTAATTATAAATAGATATTTATATATATTTAAATAATTATACAATTATAATAAATTTTTTTGAATAATGATTATATTTATTATATGTATATATATTAAATATATACATATAATTATATAAATATTTATAATTATAGAAATATATACATATAATTATATAAATATTTATAATTATATAAATATATATATATATATATTTTATTTATAATTATAATTATAAACCCTTTATCAGAGATAATGTTTTAGTGCTGATAAAGATGCATTTTATCAATAACTTTTTAGTGGTGAAAAAATGAATTTTTATGATCACTTATTAATTTAGAACTGATAAAAGAGAGATTTATCAACGCTTATTCCTGAAGCACTGATAAAATTTTCCTTGATCTATTTAAATATCCCTAAATAGTCAAAAACTAATCGTGATATCAGAATCATTCTACAGAAGCCACCTACTATCGGTGCTCCTCATCATCGAATACAAGCTTCAATCAATGCTAAAATCAAGGCTTGAACAATTCCAAGGCTCAAATTCAAGTCTCAAATGATTCACGAGTTGAATGAATCCAATGTTTGTTGATATATCTACCTTCTCTCCGACAATTAAAAGATTTAATCTATGGTATGCTATTTTTTCCTCTCCTTACTCATTGATTTCTTGTTTGATGATATCTATTTTCATCCATTTGTTCATTATATCTTTCTATTCATTATCCACTTTTAATTTCACTTCTAGAATGAATTTCTAATTATGGTTTCTATGATTTTGTGTTTGTATTGAACATTTAAGGGATTTTCTTGATTTATTCTAGTGTATTCAAAAGTCCACACACAAATTTCATCCATGTAGCGTATTAAGTTCAAATATTTTGAACTTCCTTTCTTGGAAATAACTCGTAGAAAGTGTTTGGTAAAATTACAATTAATTATTTTATTTAATAAATCAAAATTTCTTTTATGTAACGATTTCTTGAAGCTGAGGTGTGGTTTGTTCAGGTTTTTCTATTTTGAAGTTTCAGTGGCATTACATCGATATTTTAATTTTATGTTAAGTGGATTGAATTTTATCTCTTTGTTTTTTCTAGATATCTTATATGAACATACATATATATATATATATATGCATGTTTAAATATATATATATATATATATATGAACACATTATTTCATATATATATATAAGTAAGTATTCATATAAATTATAGATAAGATTCTTTCAATAAAAAACATGATACTTTTTTATTGGTTTCAAAAATACAATACAATAGAGACTATTAATGTGATTTTTTTAAAATTATGACTTTGAGGAATCTTTGGAAATTTTTAAAATTACTTTGATTCTCACATTTTTATTTTTAGTAATATTAAAAGGAATATTGTTTTGTTGAAAATTAGTGGTATTATCAACTGTTATGGCCTTAATGGTACCATGAAATGGTTTTTATAAAATTTTATCACCATATATAGATGTTTTTTATATTAGTTTTGAAGAGTTAATTTTTTTTCCATTAAAATACTGAGATCATATTGATGGGTGTTCGAAAGATTTTTTAATAGACATTTTTGGGTTATTTCAATTTTTTATTGATATGTTTTCTGAAAAGATGAACATGCCTCCTATTACTATAATAATAGATATCTTATGCTTCTTAGTGAGGTGTGAGAGATTGTAACAATGTTCCCCCGATGAGATTGTATGGGTCCCCACTTGTTCAGAGTCTATATGTGAGAGTAATAATAGAGGCTAGTTGTGGGTCTCTGATAGGTTATAAACATAGAAACTCATAATCAATCTTATAGGTGGTTCCAACCCAATTATGTGAAAAGTCACTTCACAGGATGTTTTGTAATTCATCAACATTATAGATGATTAATTTACTACTATTGACATGCATGTTATTTTATTCCATTCTCCATATTTAATATTGATCAATTATATAATGTGATTGATTTTTTATATTTTTTTTTGTTGTATTTATCTATTTATTTTTCTAAATATTGTTTAATTTTATTATTTTATATTATTATTCATGATTATAGTTACAAAGAGTCATATTAATTAACCCTATAATATTTACATATTCTATAAGTTACTTCATTCAAAAAATTATCCGTTGTTAATGAGAAAATATTTATTAATAGAAGTTATGAGGATTAATGATATTTGATATACCATTAATATTAAATGTAGTAATTCCTTAGGTTGCTATGTCACCTGAACCAAAAAATATAATAAAGGTTATCTAATTATATATATATTTGTGTGTGTGTGGGTGTTGAAATAATTATTAGGAAATATTTTTAGGTATTCCGCATTTTATTTCTATATGTAATCTTTCTAACCCTTTGAATTTATGATTACTATCCATGTATATGGAATAAATATTTATTTGTTGAAATGTTTTATCAATAATTTTTTATATATTCTGGTTGATGGTATTAGTGTTTATTATTCTTTTTTATCATATTTGGGTTACTTTTTAGTCATATATTATATTTTCATTTGTTTAGGGGATTTAAGAAAGGAGTGATAAATCATTTTAATAGATTCAAGAGTAATCTTAGTTAGAGGATTTAAATTATTAAAATTTCAATTTTTCCAATAAATATAGAATTCATAAAGGCCCCAAGGATTAATATATCATAACATGTCCCAATCGAGACCCCTTTAATCATATAAAATATCATGTATGCCCCCCAAATATCACCTTCAATAGGACAATAGTTAATAACAAGGGCCAATGGTGTAATTCTCAAAAATTTGAGGCATTTACACTTTTAGAGAACACAATGGAGTACCAATATCATCCTCATAACTTTATGTCTCGAACAGATATTATTGAAATGTGTTTCTTATGACTCATCCACCATCTATTTTATATTTCATGAACTATTCTGAGTAGTAGTCATCCCATGGAAGACTAATATTTAGATTTGTTTAAGAAACATTGAATCGTGTCTAGAAGAGATGAAGGATGAGTCTTAACAAAAACATCAATAATAATTGTTCTGGAGATGATGTTAATGAGGATGAAAGTTTTCTATAACTTTTACCTTTGGATGAATTCATAGGATAACACCAACCATAACTGAGTAATTATTTTATTAAATTCAATTACCTATTTACTTATAATCATACAAAAATTATTTGAAATAATAAAATTCTGGGTTTCAATTATTATAATTATATATAACATTCACCTTTGATAATTTGTATTTTATGTGTAATTATTTATTTATTATACAACATGAATATTTTATGAACTGACTAGGATATATATATGAATCAAAAATGGATGCAAACTAATAATTTGACAAAAGAGTATGAAGATGGAGTTTAATAGTTCCTCAGGTTTTCAATATATCATACCTAGGATCCTTATCAAATCATTTTCCATTTTTGCATTATTTCTATTCAATAAAAATTAGTCTAAAAGAGTTTGAATAACATTTTATTTGATATATATTATATCATAGATAAAAATTTTGGACTAAATATAGTGAAAAAAATGTTCATAGTGATTGGGATGATACTACGGTTTCAATATCATATGATATCAATACCACACTTGTACAAAAACCTATTTCTACATCAGTTTTTTTTTCTTTTTAACAATAATTTTTAGGTGATGTTATTACAAGCGACATAAAAAATAATATTTTTTACATCATTTATTTAATAATAGTTGTTAAAAATGGTTTTTTATGGTTTTTAACGTCAGATTTTAAAAAACCCACATGAAATTCCTTCTGTATATAGCTTTAAAAATCAATTTTTTACGTTAGTTTTTTAACAAAATGATGTTAAAAGTCATTTTTTACATAGATTATTTAAAAACTGACATTAGAAGTCATATTTAAACTAATTTTTTAAATAAATGATGTAAAAAATGTTTACTATCTGGTAGATAATTTCCTAATGTTTGATTTTATTGGTCGTAGAGCTCAAACAGAGTAACATATCAAAATTTATAACCATTATAAGTTTGATATTTATTTCGAGGAAAGATTGAATGAGGCAACCTTAGCTTCATCTTAAAAGAAAATTTTGAATTCATAGAAGGATTTGTAGTTTTACCATGATATAAAGAATTATCCATCATTATAATAAAATAGTAATCATTAAATGGTATACCAATTAATAAAACTACTCATAGAAAATATAAATCATGGGAAAATAATTACAAATACCTTGACGAGGTCGCGGAAATAAGAAATAGTGGATTCACATGGAAGATCAAATAAGTTGAGTTATTGGAATGATTATGGTTGAATTAAATGATCGCTAAATGGTATACCAATTAAGAAAACAAATCATAAAAAACATAAATCATGGATAAATGATTAAATATACCTTGACGAGATCACAAAAATCACTACGGAAAAATATGGATTTAGCAGCGGTTTCTTTTTCCATTCGGTGGCGGTTTAAACCACCACTAAATCGATTGGCAGCGGTTTTGAAAAACCACCAATAAAGTGTGCGTCGGGAAATTATTCGCGGTGGTTTTCAAAACCGTCGTAGAATGTTTCGTGGCGGGTTTTTAGTGGCAGTTTTTTGTATTTTTTTAAAATTATTTTTTTAAATAATTTATTTTTTTAATTAATTATTTTTTTTAAATAATTTTTTAATTATTTTTTTAATTATTTAGGGGGTTTCTGGTTTGTAGGGTTTTAGTAGTCTATTTTAGGGTTTTTTATGGGTTTATTGGGTTTTTAGACATTTTATGATTTTTTTTGGTTTTTAATGTTTTTAGAGTTTTAAAGGGTTTTTATTATTTTATTTGGTTTTAGGGTATTTATGGTTTTTAAATATTTATAATGTTTTTAAGGATTTTTATTGTTTCTAGGGGTTTTGGGTTTCAAGTTCGTTAATTGGTTTTTTTTTTGTTTTTAGGTTTTTAAGTATTTCCTTCGGTTGTTCAGGGTTTTTAAGGTTTTTTATGTTTTTTATGTTTTTAGGTTTTTTAGTAATTTTTATGATATTTATCAGTTTTTAGGGTTTAGGGATTTAATTTTTTTTGGTTTTTTATATTTTTAAAGGTTTTAAGTGTATTTGGTTGTTTGATTTTTTATTATGATTATTTAGTATTTTTAGATCTATTTACATTTTGGGTATTTTTAAGGATTTTTGGATTTTTATGGTGTTTATTGAATTTAGGAATTTGGAGGGGTTTTAGGGATTTTAGGTGTTTATGCATTTTTTTGGTTCTTTAGTTTTTTCAAGTGTTTTTTTGTTTTTATGGTTTTTAAGGGGTTTTTTGTGGTTTTGGGTTTTTTCTATTTTTAGGGATTTTTAAGTATTTCTATATTTTTATGTGATTTTAGGGATTTTTAAGTATTTATAGATTTTTATGTGTTTTTAGGGATTTTATGGATTTATAAGGTTTTTCGGGGTTTTTGGGTTTATATGGTTTTTCGGTTTTAGAGTTTTTGTTTTGAGTTTTTAGGGCAAGGAAGGTGCAAGGCCAGACTATTCTTGACCACCAAAAATTTATTAAAAGAAAATAAAGTAGAAAAGGGTGTCGTGGGGCCAAACAACCCACACCAAAAGACCCTGGACCCCCAAGTCACAAAAAACCCAAAAGACCCAAAAATCCACATAGAAAAGCAGGAACTACAAATCACCATCTCCTTCAGAATATGGGTCCCCATCAGCACCACAGCCAGAAGAAGCATCTGAATCCACCGACTCCCATTCAGATGAATCATATTACTTTTAGGGGGTGATGGGTTTTTATAGTTTTTTTTATCATTTTTTAGGGTTTCAAGTTTTTATAGTTTTTAGTAGGTATTTTATGGATTTTATGGGTTTTTTGGGTTTTTATAGTTTTTAGGGTTTCTTATAGTTGTTAGGGGTTTTTATGTTTTTTGTTGCTTTCTGTTTTTTAGGGTTTTATTGGTTTTATAAGGTTTTTTCGTGGTTTTTATATTTTTTTTAAATTTTATAGTATTTTAAGGGATTTTTTAGATTTTTTTTTGTATTTAGGGTTTTTATATTTTTTTTATTATTTTTTGGGTTTTTAGGTTTTTTTTTGTTTTTTTAGGTTTTTATCATTTCTAGGATTTTTTGTGATATTAAGTGTTTTTTGGTTTTTTGGTTTACTTAGGGTTTTTAGAGTTTTTTCATTTTTCTTTGTATTTTTTATGATTTTAATTGTTTTTTTGGGATTTTGAGTGTTTTTTGTGTTTTTTGTGTTTTTATGGGTTTCATGGTTTTTTTGGCGTTTTAGTGATATTTTTTTTACATTTTGAGGGTTTTTAGTATTTTCAATTGTTTTATTTGGTTTAAATTGTTTTTAGAGTTTTTAGTGGGGTTTTAGAGTTTTATCGGGATTTAGTGATTTTGAAGGGTTTTTTTTGTGATTTTTTGGGTTAGAGGGTTTTTGAGACTTTTACGATTTTTAGCATTTTTATATTTTTATGGGTTTTAAGTTTTTTTAAGCTTTTCATAGGGGATTTTAGGGCTTTAGTTTTTTTACCTTTTTAGTGATTTTATGTGATTTATTTGGATTTTTGTGGTTTTTTGGGATTTTAGGGATTTTGAGGGATTTTGGGGTTTTGGGGCTTTTACGGGTTTCTAGTATTTTTTAGGTTTTTAGGGTTTTATTTGTTTTTTGGGTTTTAATGTTTTCTTATGTACTTTTTGGGTTTTTGTCGATTTTAATATTTTTAGGGATTTTTAGGGCCTTTTTATTTTAATTTTACTGTTTTAGGTATTTATGGATTTTTAGGATTTTTAGGATATTTAGGGTTTTAATGTTTTTTGGTTTCTTGGGTTTTTTTCAATTTTTTAAGATTTTTGGTTTTTAAGGGTTATTGATTTATTTTAACATTTTTAAGGGTTTAAAGTTTTGATAGAGTTTTAGTCATTTATATGGTTTTTATAGTTTTAGTGGTTTTTTGGGCTTTATTTATTTTTAGTAGGTCTTAATATTTTTTGGCGTATTATGGTTTTTAGGGGTTTTAGGGATTGTGGGGTCTTTATAGTTTTTAGTGATTTTTTGGTTTTTATGGTTTTTTAGTGTTTTTAGTTTATTATAGTTTTCTTAAGGTTGTTTGGGGACTTAATTATTTTTGGGGATCATTTAGGACTTTTATAGTTTTTAAGGTTTTTAGGGATTATAAAGGCTTTCAACGGGTTTTTAGGCTTTTAGGGGTTTTATGGTTTTTATAATTTTTAGGATTTTTAGTGATATTATGTGTTTTTAGGATTTTATGGTTTTCCTATGCGTTTTTAGTGTTCTTACCTTTTTTACATTTTTAGTGATTATAAAGGATTCTTTTTGAATTTTTATGGGTTTTATGGTTTTTATAGATTTTTAGAGGTTTATGGTTTTTTAGGGTTTTAGGGTTTTAGGGTTTTATGGGTTTTTGGGGTTTTATGTTTTTTGAGTACCTTAGGGTTTTTATATTTTTTTAGAGTTTTTTTATGTTTTTAATGGTTTAAATTGTTTTTAAAATTTTTAGTGGATTTGAAGGTATTTATGCATTTTAGGGTTTCTATGGTTTTTTTTGGGTTTTTATAGATTTTATGTTTTTTATGTTTTACATTAGTTTTATGTGTTTTAGGTTTTTAAGGATTTCTTAGGGATTTTCATGGATTTCTGGATTTTTTATAGTTTTAGGGGTTTTTAGTGATTTTTAGGAATTTTATGGTTCTTCAGTGTTTTTAGGGAATTTAAGGGGGGGGGGGGGTTGTATGGTTATTATGGATTTTTTGGGTTTTAGGGTTTTTTTAATTTTTTTGTGTATGATGGGTTTTTAGAAACTTTTAACATTTTTAGGGATTTAAAGGTATTTTAGAATTTTTAGTGGGTTTTTATAGTTTTTTTGGGTTATTCATGTTTTTCATGGTTTTTTGGGTTTTTATTGGTTTTATGGGTTTTTATGGGTTCTAATATCTTTTAGAGTTTTTACCAATTTTAGGTTTTTAAGGGTTTTAATTGTTTTTATGATTTTTAAGTTCTATTAGAGGTTTTAAACATTATTTAGGGTTTCTTACATTATTATGGATTTTTAGTGTCTTTTTTGATTTATATGGTTTTTGATAGTTTTTAAGGATTTTGAGGGGTTTTATGGTTTTTAGGATTTTTAGGTATTTTATCATTTATAGGGGTATTTTGGTTTTAGTTGTTTTATGATTTTAAGGTTTTATTATTGTTCTTCAAGGTTTTTTGGTTTTTTACGCTTTTGGAATTTTTATGTATTTTTAGTATTTTTTTCTTTTGGGTTTTTTGGGATTTGTAGTGTTTTTATGGGGTTTAAGGCCTCATATATTTTTATGGATTTTATCAATTTTTAGGTTTTATGTGATTTTTTGTGTTTTTTTGTGTTTCATATGGGTTTCTTCGGGATTTTAAGATTATAAAAACATTTTTTTACCTTTTTTTGTATTTTTTGGGATTTTTATGATTTATTTTGGTTTTTTAGAGGTTTTAGGAATTTTTATGGTTTAGACGGTTTTTATGGATTATAGGGTTTTTTAGTTTTTTAGGGTTTCTAAATGGGTTTAGAGGTTTTTATCATTTTGGGGGTTTAAAGGATGTTTTATAGTTTTTAGTGGTTTTAGGGTTTTTTTGGTTTTTAGGTGTTTAATATGTTTTTTAGGTTTTATGGTTTTTAGGGGTTTTATGGATTTTGATGGATTTTAGGGATTTTGAGTGTTTTTATGGTTTCTTAAAGTTTTTAGGTTTTTATAGTTCTTTTGCGTTTTTATGTTTTTTTAGTTTTATAGGGTTTTAAAGTTTCTATTTTGATTTTTTAACATTTTTAGGGGGTAAAAGGGTTTTGGAGTTTTTAGTGGGTTTTTATGGTATTTATCGATTTTGTGTCTTTTTAAGGTTTTTAGTGTTTTTTATAGTTTTAGGGGTTTTTAGGGATTTTAGTGTTTTTCATATTTAGAGGGGTTTTATGTGTTTTAGTTTTTTAATGTTTTCTTATGGGTTTTCAGGGTTTCTATGGTTTTTCATGTTTTTATATATTTTTAGTGATTTTTTGGACTTTTATACTTTGTAGGTTTTTTAGGGATTTTGAATGTATTTTTGGTTTTATAGGTTTTTTAGGGTTTTTATCTTCTTATTTTTAGTTTTTATGGGGGTTTTTTTAGGTTTTTAAGGTTTTCTTAGGTTTCTTAGGTAATTTTATAGTTCATGATTTTTTAGAATTTTTAAGGAATTATATGGTTTTTAATGTTTTTATGGATTTTAGGGGTTTGAGGGTTTTTTGGGGTTTTAGGGTATTTTTTTTGGGTTTTAGAGTTTTTTAGTTTTTATAGTTTTTTTACTTTTTTAGGGATTAAAGGGTTCTTATAGTTTTTAGTGTTTTGGGGTTTTTTATGTATTTTAGTGTTTTTATAGTTTTTAGATGTTTTATGGGTTTTAGGGATTTTTAGGGTTTTTAGGGTCTTTTATGGATTTAAGCATTTTCGAGTATTTTTTGGGGTCATAATGTTTTTTAGGATTTTATTTTTTTCTTATTTTTTTCATGGTTTTTAGGGATTATAATGTGTTTAGGGTTTTAGTCCATTTTTAGGATTGTGTTATGGATTTAGGAATTTTGAGTTTTTAATGGTTTTTTGGGTTTTTAGATTTTTTATAGTTTTTTGGGTTTTAGGGATTTTTAGTAATTTTAGGGTTTTTATGTGTTTTTAGGTCTTTATAGGATTCTTATGGTTTCTCATGTTTTTAGGTTTTTTCCATTTTTAGGATTTTTAGTGAATTTTTAGGATATTTATTATTTTTTAAGGTTTTAGGGATTCTGAGGGTTTTTAGGTTTTTTTATGATTTTTTTGATTTTTTGGGTTTTAGTTTTTTTGGAGTTTTTTGGTATTTTTATAATTTTTGTATTTTAAGGGGATTTTAGTAATTTTAGGGATTTTGAGGGGTTTTATGGTTTTTAGTGTTTTTAATTTTTTTAATTTTTAAGGATTTTTTATGGTTTTTAGGGGATGTTCTGATTTTTCCAGTGTTGTTCAGGTTATTTAGAGTTTTTTTTATGTTTTTAGGTGTTTAATGGGGTTTAATATATTTAAAGTGTTTTAAGGTTTTTTTTATTTTTTTTAAGCATTTTTAGGTTTTTTATCATTTTAGGATTATTTAGGGTATATTGGGGTTTTTAGTGTTTTTGGGTTTTTAATGGTTTTATGTATTTTTTTGGGTTTTATAGTCTTCTTATGGGATTTCAAGGTTTTTAGGTTTTTTTGATTTTAGGGATTTTTAATGATTTTAAGGATTTTTATGGGTTTTCAGGTTTATTATGGATTTTTGGGGTTTTAGGGTTTTTATGGTTTCTTTATTTTATTAGGTTTTTAGTTATTTTAAGTGGTTTATACTTTTAAGGTTGTATTAGGGGTTTTCGGGTTTTTTGGGGTTTTTATGTTTTTATAGATATTTAGGAATTTTTATTCTTTTTATGGTTTTAGGATTTTAGGACATTTTTAAATTTTAATGTATTTAGGAGTTTTAGGGGTTTTATCATTTTTAGGGTTTTTAAGGGTCTTATGTGTTTCTAGGTTTTTATGGGTTTTTAGGTATTTTTAGGGTTTTATGTTTTTATATATTTTTTATGATTTTTACGATTTTTAGGATTTTTATGGATATTGAGGTTTTTATGTTTTTTTGTGTTTTAGGGGATTTTTTCTATTTTTTTTTGTTTTTTACAGTTCTTAAGGGTTTTTATAGATTTCTAACATTTATAGGGGTTTAAAGGGTTTTTTTTTGAGTTTTTAGTTGTGTTTTAAGGGTTTTATAGGAAGGAATAAGAAGAAAAAAAGGATTTCGAGATTAAGGGAAATGTATAGTGGTCAAAGGGAAAAAACAAAGGGGCATAAGTATTACTCTCATTTTCCAAAGCCGATGGAGATGAGGTTGGTCAAGAAGGGAAGGAACAATGAAAGTAAAGCCCTAAATAAGGGGGAATGTGATGAACTTGGGGTGTGTTTGAAACTAATTCTACACTCCAAGGAATAAATGTTATAAAAATTTGTCTAGCCCAGTCTATCAGAAGAGTAGATTGAAAGAATTTATGGAAAAAGTTTGCAAGTTGATGCCAACAAGGAGTAAGAGCTGTGGATAGATAAACAAAATCGAATACTGACATGGGGCTTGAATCAGAGAAAAAACAACGCGGAGGAATTTATTCAGACAATGGATAGGATGCTCACTCACCTTGAAGATCTTATCATAGATGACCCAAAAATACAGGTTAGTCCGCTGCAAAGGGAACTTTTTAGGGTAGCTGATTCAATGAATTTAAGTCTTGTGTTTAATCATTTTGTGATCTCTTTTAGCATGTAGTGGTCTTATCTGCGAACTATGGTTTCCCATTTGCCCTCTAAATAGATTAATTAAAATTTATGTTTGGATGGAAGTGTTTTATGATATTTATGGTTTTATTAGGGGTTATTAGGGTTTTAGAGTTTTAAATGTTTTACATATTTTGATGTATTTTTTGTTCATTTTTATGTATTATGATCGGTTTTATGGTTTTTTGAGTTTTTATGGGTTTTTAACATTTTTTATATTTTTACGGGTTTTAAGTGTTTTTTGGTTTTTAATGTTTTCTTAGGGTTTTTCATGTGTTTTCCAATGTATTAGGGTTTTTTTTGGATTTGTTTTGAATTTTTATAGTTTTTAGGGATTTTAGGGATTTTGAGGGGTTTGGGATTTTTTATGGTTTTTAGGATTTTTTTGTTTTATTTTTATTTTTATGGTTATAAATGTTTCTTATATTTTTTTAACGTTTTTAGTGGTTTGAAGTGTTTTTATATTTTTTTGTGGGTTTTTATGGTTTTTATGGTCTTTATGGTTTTTAAAGTTTTTAGGTATTTTTACTATTTTTTGGATTTTATGTTTTTTAAACTTTTTAGTATTTTTCAGGTTTTTTCAAGGTTTAAATAGTTTATAGGTTTTTAATTTTTTCTTAGGGTAGTTGGGTCTTAAAAAAATTAAAAAATAGAATCTAAATAATCCCAAAGATTTGGAAAAGGAAGAAAACAAATTGAAGGAATAATTTAAGGAGAAATGTTTAAAGGATGGAAAATGTAAAAGGTGGTAAGGATGTCACAACGTGTAAATCCTTCATGGACCATTGCTCCACATGGTGATCCACTTTGTGAGGTTCCCACAAACTAAATAGTGCACGGGATGGAGACGATGATGCTAGTTCCCAAAAATAAATCTAAATTGTTTATGGAAAGGCGGTGGAGATTCCCACCTCAGAAACGATGCTCCCCTGCAAACTTAAATGATTTGTGACAAAGGTGGTACCATCGTATCCTCATGAATTAAACTAAGTCATTCACAGGACCGAGGTAGTGATCTTCTCCCTGCAAATGAAAAACCCATCCCCCATGTGACAAATTCATCCATGGGTCAAGTATCTACCAAGATATTTCATAAAAGAAGGATTGAAGCCCATCATGAAAAACCGACAATTCCAGAAGTAGGTCCCTCTATTCTTTGGTAATAGGACCCCAAGGGGATCCAAAAAGGGATCTAAAAAAAGGGACGAAGCAAGATGAAAAATATAGATGGTGCGGGAGAAATCTCTACCGCACTCAAATAACCTCACGGATTCGATCTCATGAACTATATACTGGTGGCCCTTCGCAGACTCTATCCCATGGAAGACCCTCCATAGAAGATTCAATGTAGATGAAG
The DNA here is from genome assembly GCA_963277665.1 of Viscum album. Lineage (NCBI taxonomy): Eukaryota > Viridiplantae > Streptophyta > Magnoliopsida > Santalales > Viscaceae > Viscum > Viscum album. The sequence continues at coordinate 760,363,095 of OY728160.1, forward strand.
GTTAATTTTCGATATTTAGGTGTAATTTTAAGACCCAAAAAATGAATAAAAATGCATCGTGTATGAACTCTTTGTGGTCAACCCTTCATGGATTCTCTTTTAGGCCTTCTAGTCCATACTATCGAGTTTGTTCCCCCACACCCCATAAAAATGGATTTCTGCACTGTGAACTTTCTAGGGTGGGTCAAATAAATTTTTGGTTGCTCCCTTATGTCGCCCCAATATGCATCCCATAAAATACAATGAGTCAATCTAGTTCTTATGAGACTCTTAAAACCCCATCACCTGCATCTTATTTCAGGTTTATCCAGAAAGGGCCTATCTTTCATATTCCCACACCAACCATTTTTAGGTATCTTTCTCTTAGTCATTCGGACCACATTAATTTTAATTGTATGGAACTCATCCTAAGAACATGCTGATAAACTATATAGAACTTTTCTATCCATAGGATGTTAAACATAACAAAAATTGTCACTGCAATAAGACATTAAATTGTGCACCCATCATCCTAGATATATGACATTAAACTGTAGTATACCCTATATAAAAAATGGGATACCTTCTACGACAAACATGATATATCTTATTTTCTAAGATTAATTTGACTAGTGTAATAATCATAAGACAACCAGAAACAATTTATAACGCACTCCTCTTAAGGGAATCCCCGAACCTTTCTTGTGGGAGGTGACTCTCTTGATCATTCTCCCCTTAACTCAAGATATATCCTAATGGATCACTTGAGGTGATTATCCCAATTACCAAAATAAAGTAAAATACGGGCACACTCAAAGTAACCTCCCTCTCACTTAGGGATTTGTCACTATCCATCAGTATATGGAGAGGGTCATGTGATCATCAGATCTACTACTTCCCCTTATTTATCACACCAAGCACGACTCATGTGGCCTTAAAGGTTAGTGGTGATCATGAAATTATCATGATCATGAATATACATTATGGGTATCTTCCATACATAAGTCCCTTCCGCAAATGGGCCTTCTCCACATATGTAATCCCAACCATAAATCAAACTACCATCTCCCCTGTGTAAGCCCCACATTGAATCTCACCAAGGAAAATCCTATTACAATGGGGATTTGATTCGGTAGAATCCCCCAACATTCCCCCTTTACCAGGAATAATCCACGTGTAAGCCCCATCATTTAGAACTACATGGACTTTTATTCACAAAAAATAGGGGTACAAAGGAATACTCTATCAGGTTCAATCTGAACACTTAATCAATCTCATCTATTCTGTCATTTTCATGTCAGTTCACTATTATCCTTACTATATGACATTAAACTACATGGGGATACCAAACTACAAGGGATTTTATTCCTAAATAACAGAGATATTTAGTAATTGTCCTTAAATTCCAAACTTGACATCAAAATCACACTAATGTTTTCTAGGCCACATCCCCAGTAGGGTCACATTCACCAGGGAGACCATATATCTTCCAAGTATCTTGGGACACCTCATCATAAGCCCCACAATATCCTTGACCAGGTAACCATTTGTCTGCATGTCCTTATCACATGATGTTAAACTACATGGTTGTATCCTCATCACACGACCTTAAAAGGTGATATTTCCAGTTATGTGAGACCAAACTATGTCGAATATTATTCCTCTCATGAGGATATTTAGTAATCTCATATTATGGGTTTGATACCGACATCAAAACATCACTCATCCCCATGAAAATGATGTAGGATCATACATCATTTCCTAACCATATACTATATACTTGTCATGCTGTAATAATGAACATGGAAATAGAATGTATTCGGACCCACAACCCCATATCTGCAAGTGGGGTGACTCATCCATAAAATAAGGTAGTCACCCTGGAGCAAAACAATATCCCTTCTCTAGTCCATGAGGGTTTTTGGCATTATTTTGGGATAAATAGACAACCTAATTGGGAAAAATACACATTTAAACTAGGGGACACCGGTACACCATGGTATCCACTCTAGGGAAGGCATATATCCCTTCCAAAACTCAAGATTCTAATCATTTTATCTTAGTGGAATCATAGGAACCACTCAAATAGGAACCCGTATATGAAGGGCTTTACCAACCACATGAATCCCAAATTTCCTATAAGAGATCTCCAAAAAATGAAACATATCAAAGTAAAATGGAAAATTAAGATCACATTCATGACGTTGCACTACTATATGTTGGTGTTATTGATGCTATAAAACACTTTTCAATGGAGGATCTTGATCCTATCAATCCATTAAAAAATTATATAAGTGGAAGTACCAGTTTCAAAGGTAATCCCCATAATATTGTTACGAGTATCGCTAAATATCCCCCCATAGCACATACCATGGAGACACAATTTTTGGGAAATAAACAATTGATCATGAGACTTTATCTCATGATGAGCATCATGATAACCTTCCTCATGGAAATAATATCAAATAACAAGAAGGTCCTCCCCTTGATGAAATCCACCCTAATGGTCCTTTCAAGGGTATAGGATAGAAAAATTCTATATGTAGTAATAAATAAATCTATGGTGGTAGTCCTTTCCATGATGTTAGTCAATGCAAAGGTCCTCCCCTTGCTGACATCCACCCTAATGGTCCTTTCAAGGGTATAGGATAGAAAAATTCTATATGTAGTAATAAATAAATCTATGGTGGTAGTCATTTCCATGATGTTAGTCAATGCAAAGGTCTTCCCTGAAATGACATATAACAGAAAAAAGGTCCTCTCCTTACTATAGTTTTTCCTGATGGTCCTCCCCATGGTATATACTAGATAAATTCCTTCTACTGTCGGACATGAATCTATGATGGCAGTCCTCACCATGATGGAAGTTTCTATGAAGGTCCTCCGCATAATAACATCAAATGGAAATAATTTCCTCCCCTTTCTATAGTCTGTCCTGATGGTCTTCCCTAGGGTATACACTGTAAAAATTATCTTTTTAGTTAGACATCAATCTATGATGGTATTAATTTCCATGAAGGAAATCGTTGTAATGGTCCTTCCTATAATGACATCAAACATCATAAAGGTCCACCCCTTTCTACAGTCTTCCCTAATAGTCTTCCCTAGGGTATATTTTGTAGAAATTCTCCCTGTAGTCAGACATCCAGTTATGATGTTAGTCCTATCCATGATGGAAGTCACTATGAAGGTTCTCACCATAATGAAATCAAGCAGTAATAAGTTCCTCCTCTTATTGTGGTCCTCCCGGAATGTACTCCTCGAGGTATATGATGTAGAAATTATCCCTGTATTCAGACATCAATTTGTGATGGTAGTCCTTTCCATAATGGATCTAGCTATAAAGGTCCATCCAAAATCCAAATTTAACACCAGAAAGAAGGTCCTCCCCTTGCTGAGTCAAGAATGATAAAGCCCTCATATTTTGAGGCACATTGAATGACGAGGTTAGACATTCTAGATAATCAGTCAGAAACAAGTTACATCCTTTATCATCCAGAATAAATCCCAGGGATATGCTCATCTTCGGAGCCACATCCAAACCATTTACATGTCAATGAGATCCCTACTAGTCCCACTATTTGTGACGAGATCATCATGTAGAATCCAAAATGGGTAAATATGGTGGAGAGGTATCTAGGGGAAGGAAAAATATGCATGTTATTATTGAGAATACAATTATTTTGGGATGAAATTCTAGTGATGTTTTGACCTAAATCCACTTCTTAGTTCGACATACTGAGATAGTTGTCGGAATAATGAATATATAAAATTCATCTAAACCTCTAGAAAAATATCTAGAAGTTGAAATCCAAATTATTTCGTTATTATGGGTATAAAAACAACGTCAAAATAGTGGGATTTCTTCATCATAGAATCAAACAAGAATCCCTTCCTTCCGCATGATGACCACAATCAAAGAGGCAAAAGAAAGATGATTAATTAACATGCCTCAATACACTGTATAAGTTGCATAGTCTTATGGGAGATGCTTCATCTAGCATTCATACTTTGGGATGGGGAGAGTATAGGGTTTTTCATTTCACCCCACATCTTTTCCATGAGAACCCATTAGAAATGACATATTGTAATGTCATTGTCCTTGAATTTTATCGAATGAATACTATATTTGGGAAGGTGTCAAGATTGATAAGAACTTTCCATGACTAAGTATCAAAACCATCAAAACCAAAAGAGAAATCCATTTAACATCTCCTAAACCCAAAAACCAAATATATTTAGTAAGATTTTTGCCTAAGTGAAGATGGTAAATAATCCCTATTAATGGCCTTAGAAACAAATAATTCATGTGTAAACTCAACACCATATCTATCTCACACCAGAAAGGAAATGAACAATAATAGGAATGTGAAAACCGTAGTAGAAACTACCAAAATATTGGATTGTCCCCAACCCATAGGCCTGGTGCAATTATTAACATAAAATGAACCTATAATTCAAAAAAAAAATATTATCGAAGGTATAATAAAAAGGGAAGGATGGAATCCCTAGAAAACAAGGCTAGGGGAATTTTTACATCAATCACTCATCCAATGAACATCATTCTTTTCCCACTTTGTGAGGATGATAAGTGTTGAGGTCACCTATTCCATCGCATATCATGATTCATTTCCCTGAGATGGGAGGCATATAATAAGGTCGTGGTAAGTTCCCCACCCAAATTTACTATTTACCAAGAAGCTCAAAGGGGACCCCGAACTGGAAGGAGAATATCTAAAAATGGAAAAAAAGTCTTTCCTACCATTCTGTAGCTATCATGCCACCCAAAATGCATTATGAATCGGTGAATGTCATGGATGTAAATCACTCAGACCTCATTGAAAATGATTCAAATGAAAAAGAGCAGGGAGAGGACAGTCCCAACCTGAATCCAATCCACACTGAAAATGAATGTGTGATCATCCAGAATCGAAGGGTTGTCTAGAATTTGGTTATTATCCCAATTAGTCATACACCACCTCCTATACAAGTACCTCATAATGATAAGAAGAGAAACAAGGTCGTATATGAACTACCTCCTCCTTCAAATGAGAATGATCCCCTCACCCTCAATGAGAGATTCACCTGAAAGGAGGATGAAATAAAATAATTAGGGCTACTCAATGATGAAATCCTTTTAGAAAACCATCCAATTGAATATACTCCTTAGGAAGAGCCTCATTGTACACTTCCAGTAAGTGAACAATAGCCACAAGGGATTATCCCCTCAAAATAAGAATGGCTCAAATAGTCGTCAAACATAACATTGGACTGTCAGTATACCTGAATATAATCCTAGATAGATATCAATATTTTCCACCATTAAGGAAAAAAATATAATAGGATCAGAAAAAATCCATAATGGATGTCAATGTTCAGGTGTCCTCCTCACGTACCAGTAGAACCGGCATGTCTGGTCTATCCCCTGTTGTACTTTCCATTTCATAGGTACAAACGAATAGTTATAAATGGATCATTAATACCATTTAGTCATTGCCAGCTTGATTTGAATCCATATAGGATTGGTGTGCTATAGTATAACCATAATGGAAACCATTCCCTAACTGAGAGAGTAACACTTTTCCAGCACCTAATTTCAAGAACCTCAGGTTCCCAATATTAAATAGATTGGGTGACCCATAACAAAATCTGATGAATTATGCATATTAATGTGATACCATGATGGGAACCCTTGAGAAACATGATGCATTGAATCTCAGATTCTCCATGTGATTTCTTCAAGGTTCATCCATTGTATAGTACACCAATTTTCCAGCTCAGTCGATAACATGATGGGAGGATCTTCAGTGATAGTTCTGTTTCCAGTTCAGTTGAACAATACCAAATAAATTAGTTGATGACATCATGAACTAAAAACAATGGGAGAATGAGAGAGTCTTGGTCTTTATTTCCATATGTAAAGTGATGTATTACTCTTTCAACCAGCCCTTCCCCATGAATGAGATTCTTAGGATATGCACCAATAACCTCTCTGATGATCTATGAACACCACTTATCCTAGTAAAATATACAAGTGGGTTTCATGATTTCTCTATCATTTCCTAAATAATAGAAGAATCCTTATAACAAACTAAGATCAAGTCCCGATTAGCCCTACCAGCCCTAGGAAAAAGAGTATAAAGAGATGAAGCTTCTTCTATTTTTCTTTAATGAACCCCTGCACCAGCTCTATCTCCTAGGCTAGCATTGAATCCTGTAGGGCCCCTTGGACTTCAATAGAAACCCATGAATCAACATGAAGAGAGGAAGGTACCCAAGAGAAATTGATTCAAGGAATTGATGAAGAAATTCTACTCATTCCAAGATGATCAAGCCTGTTGTATTTTATATCTTCTATGAACTGAAAATTGTTCCATCTTTGAGAGGAAAAGAGGGTTGATTAAGTCAGTAATGATGACCAACCAGATTATTTTTCCTTCCACTAGATACCTAGACACACCATCTTGGAGTGTTTCATCTTCAAATACATCCTATATAAAATGATAGACTATGGGAAAGTCAATTTGGTACCACAACCAGCACAAGTAGAATATGTTTACACAAACGGTCTTGATGAAGGAGTGGAGTGGGAAAATATTATTAGCAAACGGGAGAGGATTTTAGATAGTAGGATGACTTAGAAAATTGTAAACCAAGCTCATGGAATACTCTAATCATAGTTGAAGTAGGAAGCTATGCTCCCAGCAGTTCCCACTGTAACGCAACCGACATCCTCGGCCCCAAAATCTTACAAAAGGCTATTTGACTAGAATTTTAGAGAGAAAGTGAAAGAAGACAACCATTTTTTAAGGAAAAAATTATCCTTGACATTCATAAATTTTATTCTATCAGATATAAAATAACATTCACCATCCCAATAATGGCACCACCAGAAGTAGTCAATCAGAAAGAGTCATCTTCAGATGAGGAGTTTATTTTTGGCTCCATTAATTTCATTAAATTAATGGATCCCTTATCTGACGATGATTATTCATATGAACCTGAGTTACCCACACTTGATTGGGTAACTAGAATAAGAGGCTACAAAATATAGGGATACCAAGGAAGGAATATCCATGGAAGAAACAAAACTTATGGTTGCACCTATTATCAAACTATTAATGTTGCAAAAAATCATAAAAGATCTCTCTAGAAGATCCAATAGAAATATGAAACTTCCCCTAGACTAGTAAGAATTCACTCTGGCCCAATCATTCTCAAATATCCATCAAAATTAGAATAGGTTTCTAATCACCCTCGACATGCAGATAGACTTTCCTGACCTAACCCTCAATGAACAGAATCCCCTCCAGCACCTCTCCTTAGAGACTATCCATTTTCATATAATTTTAAAACTCCTAAATAACCTTCTAATGATCATCCTTGTTTTAGTAAGCACTGACCTTTAGTCCATAAGTATGATATTATGACGTAATTGGATTCTATTTTGACCAAACTATCAATCCTGGATGCCTTGATTTTGACAAGTGTCCATAGGGAAGAACTTATATAGGATCTTCTTAGTACCCATGAGTTTTAATCTAATGTGGCCACCACAAAATTATATCATATAAACGTCGAGACTTCGAAATGTTACACATTTATATCCTTCACAGATCTAGATGAAGACTCCATTATGCAGGGACACATGAGAACCATATTTTTTGTGAAGAATAAATGGGGTCGATATCCAAAAGGTATTCATTGATAATGGATCTGGAGTTAATATCATCCCAGTTTGAAAGCTTCATTAGTTGGTCTACAAAAAGGATAACTAGATACCCTCTTCCACGACCCTTTTGGGATATGAATTAAGTGATAAGAATCTGTTAGGACAAATCAAGCTTAAAACTTGATTTGGAGACCTCATTGATGAATCATAATTTCAAGTAGTTCAGAAAAACACGGCTTTCAATTTCTATCTAGGAAGTCCATGGTTGTATTAGAAAATAGTGATTACCTCATCGTACCATCAATGCTTCAAATATTTCATTAATAGACACAATGGGATGTTCAATGTTGATAAGGCCCCATTCGAATCATGAAAGCCGCACTATATAAATGTAGGATTTTATGAGTAGAAAGGTAAGTGACCCTTAATAAATGGTATTGATTGAGTCACCACAAGAAATGGATTGGAAATAGTCCCATTTGACCCCATAAAATAGCTCGACAAAGAATGCACATTGCATATCAATCAAGTATAGTGTATGGGTTCAAACTCAAACATGTATTCAGTAGTTCTTATAATATCTGTCAAGATCACCGAGTCTAACAATGTTAAAAAATCTACTGAACCCCAAGATGATGGTGAGTGATCGAATGTAAATTCTCTCAATATATCTTTAGATCTCTAGATAGTCCCTTCTTCACCTACTAAGGAAGAAGGGAAAGAGTACACTCTTTAGTCCCCCACTCCATCCTCTCCAGAAAATCTCATTCTATCAACTTAGTTATAAAAATTCACTTTATCTTCTAAATGAAAATATTTTGACTCTTCTCCCAACTCTAGAGAGCTCATCTTGATAATTTTTTCCCATCAGAAAAAGATGAGAAGAGGAATAGGAATATGAAGAGGAAAAAGACCTTTGTGATGCCCCTTAATTATTTGATGAAGGTGTCTCTACCACTATAGACAAGCTCAATGAAATAAATATACGCATGTAAGAAGACCTATGACCCACCCTAATTAGTGAAAAAATTTCCTCAGAAGAGAAAAATGTATACACGTACTTCTTAATGAATCATAGAGATTTTTTCACTGAAAACTATACATAAATTTCAAGCATTGATCTCAAGGTTTCCACTGACCACCTGATCCTTCTAGAGGACCATCGAGCCTACAAAAAAAGTGGATAAAAGGATACACTCAAAACATTCCACCAAAATAGAGGTTGAATTTGACAAGTTAATTAGAGAAAACTACACTTAGGAGGTTCAATATCCCATATAGATGGCCAATATATTCCCCATCAAAAAGAAGAATGGAAAAATCAGAGTCTATATCAATTTTTGAGATCTCAATCATCACTATCTAAATATGATTTCCCATTACCAATCCTAGAATTTCTAATTGATGAAATGGAATGATATCAGTCTATGTCATTTATGAATGGATATTAGGGATATAAAAAATCATAATGGATCAAGAAGATGAAGAATATACTTCTTTCATGACCCATTAGAGAGTATTTTAAAATAAGGTAATTCACATTAGTCTGAATGACACTGGCACCACATATCAACATGTCATGCATCGCATATTAAAACCCTTCTTGGGAATGTTCATTGAATGTTATGTTGATGACATGGTGGTAAAATCAAGACAATTCTCAGACCACCTATAAAATCATGGAATCAACTTCAACAAACTCTGACAACACAGTTTGAAAATTAACCTCTTAAAGTGTGCTTTTGACATTACCTGAAGAAGATTCCTCGGCTCCATCATATGCCATCATGGAATCAAACATAAACTCGAGAAGACAAAGGCAATCCTTGTAATATCACCTCCTTGTAACCTTACCTAGATAAGAGGTATTAAAGAAAATTTATCCTAAATTTAACATTTTTTAGACAAATATATAGGAAGATGTTTTCTCTTTACAATGTTTCTGAAAAAGGGGTTGCGTATTAACGGAGAGATGATTATTTGGAATAATTTGACTGTATCAAGAAATATCTATTAAGTCTACCAATGCTAGTGGTACTCCTCAATGGAAGACCATTCATTTATTATCTCACTACCTTGGAACGATCCCTTGGCACATTCCTCATACAAAAGAATGATGTCAGAATTGAAAAAAACTGTTATTATCACATCTAAACTATGATCAATGATGAGACATGGTATTAAAATATCACAAAGTGCTATATGGTGATAATCGTTGTGGTCCAAAAGATGAGGCACTATCTGAAGCACCATTAGAACCATTTGGTCTCACAAATCAACCAAATAAATTATATTATTATCCATCCAATGTTGACTGGACACCATTCATAGTGGGATTTCATCCTATAGTAGTTTGACATACGGTTTGTGCCTCAAAAATCTGTCAAAGGACAAGAATTAGTATATTTTTTGGAAAAGAATACTTTGGAAGAAACGACTTCGTGGGATGTTGAAATACTCAATGGATATGTTTTCTGTATTCAATAAGATCCTGAGATATCAGAGATTCATTTTGATGGTTCATTTAGATTTCTAATAGGAAAAAGGATTGAAGAACCCAAGATCAACAAAGTGAGGTTGGGAGTCGTGATCATATCTCAAGAAAATGTAGTCTTTCCATACTCATTCCTACTATCATAGGGATTTACAAACAATGAAGAAAAATATCAAGATCTCATTGCAGGAATAATGATATCACCTCATGTACAAGAAAAACCCTTGATGATAAAAGGTGATTCAGAACTGGTGATCAAATAGATTAATAGAGAATATTCCATAAAAAGGATGAGTTGATCCCTTGTTTTGATCACGTTTGAGGACTGATGGAAGAATTACCTTTAAATATGAAATCAACGCATGTCCCCTGGTCACAGAATGCCTAGGCCGATTCATTAGAAAATACATCCACAACTATGGCTGATCGAGATTGGGACGAAATGGTTATCAACATTGTATAACAACTAATGGTCTCACCATTAAATAAGGCCATCATAGAAAAAATAAAAAAGATCAGAACTATTCCTAAGACATATGGTCCCACCACTAGCTTGATGAAATCCAATGTAGACTATCTCTAAAAGGGAGAGCTCCCACCAGATTGGGCTATAAGGGTTAAATTCTAGAGATGATCAATTAATGTTTTTCTGTATGATGCCACAAATCTAAAAAAGATCCTCTACATATAGGGCCATTATGGGGTACTTCTTAGATTTATTTATAGATAAGGTATTGTTTCTTCCATGAAAGAAGTAAAAATTGGTGCCTATGGTGCACATCAATTAGGACCCAATATTTCACATAAAAATCAAAGTCTTTGATACTACTGGACCACTTTGATGCAGGATGGTAGAGAATTAACAAAAAGTTTCATTCCGATAATGTGAATTCCAATATCATCCATAAAACCCTAGAGTTACACCACACTACCAAGAACTCCTAGACATTTTATATATGTGGAATGGATGTCATGGGACTAAATCCTCTTGCTAAAACAAATAAATTCATGTAGATTCTCATAGAAAATGAATTATTTTCAAAATAGTCAGAAGCCAGAGAACACAAATAAGTCAAGTAAAGAAACAATTTCATCTTTTTGAAAGACATAAAAAATCACTAAATTTGGTGTCCCTCACACCATACTGATGGAAAAAAGTATCAATTTATGGTCTGATGAGTTCGAAAAACTATATGAGGAGTATGGTATCAAGACCAACCATTCATCCCATTATCATGCAATGAATAATGGTAAGATAGGGGCCTTAAACAAGACACTATCAAATATACTCACAAAGATGGTAGATAAAGATAAGAAGTCATAGTCAGACAAAATCATTCATACCCTATGGGCCTACGCAACCACAACCCACACCGCTACCCAAGAAACCCCATATTCATTGGTATTTGTGATAGAGGGGGTCCTTCCCATAAATTTTCAATTTACCTTGATCTAAATGGCCTATTATGATCAATTATCCATATATGGTCAATCGTAGAAATGACTATATAAAGTTGATTGAATAAATGAAAATAGACTTCATACTTTCCACCATTTAGATATTTATCAAAACCAGATTGCATGATCCTTTAATAAGATGGTTCACCTCTGATATTTCCTTGAATGAGAAATGGTATTGGTCTTCATAACTCTTATTATACTTCGAAAGAATCCTCCAAAATTGTAACCAAAATTGGATGGACCATATTTCATACACAAGGTCTACTCCAATGGATCATATTCCTTAATTTTGATGGATGATAATCTTATTACAGCTCCTACCAATGAAAGATTCTTGAAGAAATAATTCATGTATAAAAAGAATGTAATATCCTTATAATAAGACATTAAAATGTATAATGTGATGTTCTTACTAGACAATGTTAAACTATATGGATTCTATCATCCCTGTAACATGACATTAAACTGTGCTACCATCATCCTAATTACACGACGATAAAATGCATGTATGGTCTACACTCTATAACCTTACACTTTGAGTTATAGTCCTAATAAAAAAAATTATATTATAGGATATAATTTCATTTTTTCCTTCACAACGGATGATCAGTATCCTTACTATAAAATGTTAAACTTCATGGAATTTATCATCCAAACCACATTATGATAAACTGTGTGAGGATGACTATTCCAACAAATGATTGGTCGCACATTATCTAGATCTATGCAGTGGAAAGATAAAATGTCCCTATTATTATGTGATAATCAAATCCAAGTAGGAACTCTATTTCTCCAGAACTAGGTGTAGATTGATTCCTTTCTACATTAGATACGTAGATACTCCCAAAACCTATGTTCTAGGGTCCCCACAAAGAAAAAAACCCATAATCTACGTGTAGGTCAGACCTGTGTGGACAATCCCTATCATGAACTTTGTGTTTCTTTATTGGCATCCATGTGGGATACAATGTGATGCTCAGATCTATAATTATGGACCTCACCGCAACATTACCCCTCCTTTACATTGGGTCAACTACATCCTCATCACATGATGTTAAAAAGTACAGGGTTCTAGAACTATGTATTGATTAATTCCGGTTCACACGAGATACATAGTGATGCCTGAACATTATGTCTTCAAGCCTAGAACCAAATCAAATAAACTCTATGGACCCTTGGCCTGAGTTTCCTTCATGAGTGTGTGGTGTAGAATAGGACCTCTTAGTTCCTCAATGACATCATTTCATATTGGCTATGATTTTTACATCCTATTGGAACAATCCTTCTCCCTCCGTCCTCACAACATGAGACATAAACTGTGCTACTGATGTTTTTATTATATGATGATAAACTGCATCACAACATCAAGGTGTCCTCACCTAAGAATACATCACCCCTGGAATCGGTAATCTACCCTAAAACTTTTAAGAACTACAGTTGGATTGATTCTCATCCATATAGGATAGGTAATGATGCATAGACTCCTCACGTCAGACTCGACTACTAATTTCCCCTATTCACAAGATGATTTTCTTATCAGCATTTGGCTGTAGGGCCTCTCCCTCATATCGGAGTTATGCTTTGGATAATCTAAGAAAAACAATCCTTCTCTTGATTTGAACACCTACATTCATGAATTACATACAACATGAATCCCATCTACATGGGAAATGTAGCAACATAGGATCCTTATGTCTCGGGTCTAGCCACCATCAAAGGGAAAGAGATACCCTCCTCCTTATTCTTAATCTAGATATACAAAGGGATCCCCCCATTGTTTCATCAAGAACTATTTATAACTGGATTATTTCTTTAGAAAGATAGACCGGGATGCCCAAATCTCCAATCATGGGTCTAACAACCACAATAAAAAATATGATCCCCCAATCCCACTATATGGATCATAACAACATATATAATATTTCAAAGAACTGTGTAAGATGATGATTTATCTGGAAAGACACTAGGTGATATTCATTTTTTATTATCCTCCTTAGAAATGTCATTCCCCCTCATTCACAATGGTTCATCTCTGTCCTTATCACATGTTGTCAAATTGCGTGGGATCTCAAGAACTATTTATGGATTGATTCTCATTTCAATGAGATTCATTGTGGTTCCTAGTCCATGTATCCTAGATCAATCCACATAAAAATTAAAAAATTAAAAAATACCCCTACATTCCGGTTTATACAAGACATCATGAATTCAGGTCCCTTATTCAAGGATCCATCAATGAAATATAAATATAACCCTATGTATGAGTTAGATAAATGTTGGGGATCACAAATTCCTTAGATGATCATGGTCTGGATATTTCTTACATGACTGGACATACCCTTTCCATCCATAATAATTCATAACTCATGAAATTTCATATCTTCCTAAACCTTAATGTCCATTGGAAATTGACATTCAGTGTTCTAAGGACACCTCTATTTGACTATGAGCAATATATCTTGGTTGGCTATATATATGTTTCCCACAAAAGGCCTATCAACTAGAGAAAATTTAATACTTGGGAGAGTCTTTTCCTGCTGATGTATGCCCAAATGGCTCTCATTCCCAATATCATTCATCTTAATCCAAGAATTCCTAGAACCATGATTTACACTTCCCTTACCCTTCATGTCTAAAGCATGTTAGATTATCTAGGCCCGATTAGTTCTTATTTACCCATGTTTATAAGATAATACATCCCCAAAACATGACACTAAACTATTATTTCATCATCTTTACTATGTGAAATTAATCTATATATTCCAATGTTTTAATCGCATGAATATAAAATTTCACGGTATAAATAACTAAGTATGGATTGATTCATATCCACCCAAGATACGTAGTGATGTTTGGATAGGATACGTAGTGATGTTTGGATTCTTATAACCTGGTCCATCCACCCAAAAATTATAAAATCCCCATCCCTCTGTAATAATTAGACTTAAGAAGGGATTTTTCATCAATAACTACAAAATATTTGGTTCCTTACCTCTTGGGATATGTAGTGACACATGATATCGAAACTTGGTTCTAGGCATTAGAAACAAATACCCATTAATTTCCTATGCATAGTTCAAACCTACGCAAGAAAGTCTTAGAGACTGTAATAAAATACTTTCCCCCATATTCTTGTTCATGAGATGAATCTTCAAAGGAAAGTAAAAAAATTCCCTTTCCCTGTACATGGGTCAGACCAGCACAAGGTACCATCTTATAGCTACATAAAAGAAAAACATTACCTATTCATAGAATATTTCACCATGGAATTCCCCCCTTTCATATTTTGCAAGCCTCCTTTCACAAACCAAACATTGTGTCTAGAAAGGCCTAAATACCTATAACCTTCCTTGAATATCATAGATGGATGATCAATGTCTTGATAACACATGTATTTGACTATTACCAATACACCTCGTTTGGCTTTGCATATGTTTCCCAAAAAAGGTCTATCAACCATAAAGAAATTCATCCCCATGAGAGGTGTCTCCTAAATTGGTACTCTATACATAGTTTACATCTCATATCACTCATTATATTTAGAAACCCACCAAATAATAGTTTACATATTGTACTACATCATTCATGATGGTGATAAAACATTTCAGGTTATACTATTGTGAAGAGGGAGAATCGTTTACCCCCTGGTTTTCGTTTAAAATCCATAAGGTCCTAGTAGAAATACATTAAACACAACTAACCATGATCTAGTCTCATGAAATTATACCGCACCATTATTTAACCCTACTTTACACAATCCAAATACATGTAGGAGTGGTCTCTCATTGCCGATAAAAGCTTATATGCATGTCCTCATACTTTTTAGACACCACTCCTCTGACAAAGACACCCCTCATGGTCTTGAGAAATTCAAATTCCCATAAAATTACCCAGTCTTCAGAAATTGAAGGCTAGTCCCCAAAGGATATCTTTTTTCTATTGTGAATAATATATCCTAGTTGGTTCTGCATAAGCTTCCCACAGAAAAGGACATATCGACCGAAGGAATGTTCATACCTAGGAGAGGCTTCTCCTACGTACATATGCCCAAATGGATTCCATGAACCATATCATGTATTCCATCTATAAATCACAAATCATGGTAATGGAATTCCCTAACTTATGACTATTTTTTTTTTGAATTCTATACCCATACACCATATTAGGGCCCTTTCCCCATAATTCATGGTCAAAGCTACTCGATCTAAAACAAAATAAATGATATTGCAGTTTTCAAGACATTAAATTGCCTATGAAAAGAGAAAAAAAAGTTTACAAGATTAAAACACATTAATGTAACCCTAGGTAAAATTATATAATCATCTCGATAAGCCTACACATTGTATGTTTTAGGAATAATAACAAAAAAAATCCATAATTAAAAGACACAAATCCTTTTAGGTCAAAAACATGAAAAGGTAAGCCTGCGAAAAAGTCATGTTATACCTGATAAGATAGATTCATAATGTTATAAGGAAGAAATTAGGGTTATAATAGTCTAGGCACATATTTTTTAGGGTTTTTCATGCTACCCTAGAAATTTTCAAACTATGAGTGCTCAGTCCCTTGGATCTGAAAAAAATTCAATTATCTTATATTTCATTCAAATCAGTATTGCTTTCTACATCGGAATAGAATCCTCTTCAACCCAATTAGAACCATACTGATGGGGGAAATTTTTTGGGTCTTATAATATTTTCAAAATAGAATAGTAATAATCCATCTGATTTAGAAAAGGAAGAAAAACAAATCAAAGGAAGAGTGGAAGGAAACAAATTTAAAGGAGTGGAAATGGAAAAATTACGTAAGGATATCATGACGTATACATATTTCATAGAACTATGCTCTTTATATTGATTCTCTCTGTGATGCACATGAAAAATAAATAGTTTATGTGATGGTGATGGTGATATCAGTTCCCAAAAATGAAACTAATTTGTTTGTGGGAAAGATGCGGAGATGTCCTCACCAAGAACAACAGTCTCTCAAAAAATAAAATGATTCATGAGAAAGGGAGTATCATTGGCTCCCCATAAACAAAATGAAGTCAGTATTAGGACTGAATTCGTGATATTCACCCTGTAAATAAAGACCCCTTATCCTCGCTGGATAAGTATTATATGGGCCAAGTATCTCCCATGGGTTTCCACAAAATAATGATTGATTCCCATTGCAGAATACCAGAAATGCCAATATTAGGTCCCTCCATTCCTCTATAAAAGGACCCCAAGGGGGTTGAAAAAGGTATCTTTAAAAGGGGACAAATCATGATGAAAAATATATAGGGTGTTTGATAAATATCTCCCACCCCTGAACCACTTCACAGACACCATCCAGTGAACTATATACGGGTGGACCTTCATGGAATCAATCCCACAAACTGTATGTGGAAGACCCTCCATAGAAGATTACAAACAGAGGAAGGTTGATTTTCGATATCAAGTCATAATTTTATGAACATGTAAATGAATAAAAAATATTCATGGATAGACCCTTTGTGGAAAACCCTTCATGGATTCTCCTTTACAGACAATTCCTCATAGACGAATCTATGCCAAAAATGCTTTATGGATGATCCTATGTGGAAAACACATACATGAATATCCATATATAGAAAATCATTCATGCCTACTGGTCTATATCGAGGGGCTATGCCCTAAACCCCATGAAAAATGGAGAGTTTCACCATGAGATTTTCGGGGCGGGTCGAAGACATCTTCAGTTGAGCCATTATTCCACCATAATATCCATACCATAAAATAACATGAGTGAAGATACTCCCCATGAGACTATAAAAAACCCATCACCAACCACCTATGCTATGTTGATCCATAAATGTCTTCTCTTGTGTATGTCCCACAAAAACAATTTCTAGGTATTTTTCTCCTATTCTTCCCAACCATATGATGGTAAACTATATAGAACTCATTACCACCACATGATGTTAAACTGTACGGAACACATCTTATCCATATGAAGTTAAACAAAAGGGATATTTTCATAGAAACAAGACATTAAACTATGCTACCATCATCCTAGCTATATGAATTTAATCTATAGTATACCCTATATGAAGAACATAGAATACCTCATGTGAAAAACACGAGATTCCTTAGGTACTCTTCTTAATATGACTCATGTAATAATCATGATTTGAATTGAACCAATTTCTAAGGAACTCATCTTTAGGTAAGCCCCAATCTTTTTCTATGGGTGGCATGACTCTTGTTCCTACTGACCTTATCCTGAGATCTATCTGGATAGATCAACTTAGGGGACTATCTTAGTTTACAAAATAAAAGAGGATATGGGCATACTCAAATTTCTTTCCCTATACCTTTGGTATTTTTCTCCATCCATCAGAAGATGGGGAGGTTCATTAGATCATTATATCTACCAATTCCTCTTATTTTGGACACCAAGCATGACTCATGTGGGCATAGAGGTCAGTTGTGATCATGAAATCCATATGATTTTAAATGAACTTAACAGGAAACTTCCATGCATAATCCCCAAACTCAAATAGGCCTTCTCTACATATGTAATACCCAACCATAATCCAATTGTGAAGGTCCCATGCATAATCCCCACATTAAATTTGACCAAGGGTAATTCTCTTGAAATAGACCACCTATTCTGTATAAGTCCACATCATTCCTCCTTTACTAGTAAGATTCCATGCATAATCCCCAACATTCATTACTATACGTACTTTGATTCCCAACTAATTGGGATACATTGTAATCCTCCCTTATGTTCAACCCAAAAATTCACCTATCTCATATATTCCATCATTTTCACTTTAGTTCACTCTTATCCTCACCGCATGATGTTAAAGTGCATGGGGCTACCGAACTACATGGAATTTGATTCCAAAATAAAAGGGATACATATAAAGACTCCCTGAGGTTCAACCCCAACACCAAAATCATCATAATTTTATCTATTCCAAATCCTTAATAGGGTCACATTCACCTAGGAGACCATATCTCTTCCGAGTATCTCAGGATTCCTCGGTATATGTCCCACACTATCCCTGACCAGGATATCATTCACCTGGACTTCCTTAAAAAATGATGTTAAATTTCATGGTTGGGTCCTTCTCACACAACCTTAAAAGGTGATGTTTCAAGTTAAGAGACATTGAACTATAAAATTTATAATTCCTCTAATGAGGGTACATAATAATCCCATATCATGGGATTGATCTTGACATAGAAATAGCACCCATCCCCACATAAAGATTATAAAATCTAAAGCATCATCCCATGTGGATTAAAACTAGTGTTGTCTTAGTGAATGACTATATGATACATAACATATTGATAAAAGGGTAAAATTTATTTAGAACCACATATACATATAGATACTTCCATAGATGGAGAACCTTGGATACATACAGATGATTCAAGACCCATATATGGTCATAATCAACTAATTCTTTATGGGTAATCCTTGGAAACATGCTTGGGAATAAAGCATGTATTCATGAACATATGAACATCACATAAATATATTATATAGTCCTAGAATATAAAATAGTCCCCCCCCAAAAGGGGGCGATGATACCAAGTTCCCATAATCTTGACCTTTGTAAATTCTTAAGTGTCATTGGACAAGTCATCCAATGAATACCAACCATTGGAATATAGGTCCATGAATCATGGATGAGGAAACTGTTGGGTGTTTTGGCTTCGCGAACAAACCCGTTGGAGACTATTCTAAGGTGTTATACCTGACGATAATGATTTCACACAAGTTAACTCCTTTAATCAATCCAAATGAGTATAAACATGTATTCATCAGAAGAAAAATAGTGAACCTAACATAATTGACTTACCTATGGAACCTCCTTCCAAAGATAAAAAGGTTATACATATGAGTCCCTATAGGACCATTTATCTATAGGTATAATACCATATTTGAGAAAACAAGGGGATTTAGTGTTTCTTACAATTTTTGGGATTTTAGGGGTTTTATGATTTTTGTGATTTTTAGTGTTTTTAAATATTGTTAGGGTTTTGAGTTTTTTTTATTTTTTTAGGGTTCTTTTCTTTGTTTATGTTTTTAAGAGTTTTTAGTGTTTTTTTATTATAGTTTTCCTAGGGTTTTTAAGGTTTTTAGTATTTTTTATGTTTTAGGGATATTTAGGGATTTTTAGGTTTTTATGTTTTGTTGGGGATTTTAGGAATTTTGGGGGATTTTATGGTTTATGTGTATTTATTATTTTTTAGGTATTTATAGATTGTTTTTGGTTTTTTATGTTTGTTTATAGTTTTTAATTTTTTATGGGTTTAAATGTTTTTTATAATTTTTTATGTTTTTATGGATTTTAGGATTTTTATATTTTTTAGTTTTTTATGGTTTTAGGGGTTTCAATGTCTTCTTAGGATTTTATATCATTTTTATAGATTTTTTCTTAAAGGTTTTAAGTGTTTCTTGGTTTTTACTGTTTTCTTCTGGTTTTTAAGGATTTTAGGGATTTTTTATTTTTAGATATTTGTATGTATTTGTATGAATTTTTAGGGGTGTTAAGGATTTTTAGCATTATTAGGGTATTTATTGTCTTGGGGGGGGGGGGGTTATTTTTCTAGTTTTGTGGGGTTGTGAATAATTGTAGAGGTTTTTAATGGTTTTAGGTATTTAAAGGGGTTTTTGAGTTTTTAGATGTTTTCATGGGTTTTATGGTTATTTAATGTTTTAGTGGCTTAATGGTTCATAGTGTTTTTTGATTTTAAGGGGTTTTTATGGTTTTTATCATATTTTAGGTGTTTATATGTTTTATGTGTTTTTAAGTTTCTATGTTTTTTCATAGGTGTTTTTAGGGGTTATTTGATTTTTTACATGTTAGGTATTTTTAGGAATTTTTGGATTTTTATTACTTTTTACGATTTTTGGGTTTATTTGGGTTTTAAGGTTTTTTTTTTAGTTTTTATGACTTTTATGAATTTTATGTTTTTTGAGTTTTTTTATAGTTCTAATTTTTTTTATTGTTTTTTATCATTTTTAGGGGTTTAAATAGATTTTATAGTTTTAGTTGTTTTATGGTTATTAAGTTATTTAATGGATTTATGGGGTTGTATGTATCTCATTATTTTATCCTTTTTTGGGTTTCTCGGGTTTCGAGAGTTTTTTATTTTTTAGTTTTTTAAGTGTTTTTTGTTTCTATGGGTTTATTATGGTTTTTAGGGGTTTAGGGTTTTAAATTTATTTTGATTTTTAGGAATATTTTAGTATTTTTATGGTTTTTGAGAGGTTTTATGGATTTCGAGGGATTTATGGGGTTTTATGGTTTTTAAGGTTTTTATGGTTTCCTTTGGATTTTTTTTTTGAGTTTTTAGTGTTTTTAGTGGTCCTTTAGTTTTTTATGGGGTTTTAGGGTTTTATGATTTTTATGGCGGTTTATGGATTTTAGGGTTTTTGTGTTTTTAACATTTTTAGGTTTTTTAGTGGTTTTAAGTGTAATGTTGTTAATGTTTTCATTTTTATTTTGATGGTTTTTGTGGTTTTTTTACATTTTGATGTATTTTTAGGGACTTTTCAAGATTTTTGTGGGTTTTATTATTTTAGGGATTTTTAGGGGCTATAGGTTTTTTTAGGTTTTTAGGGTTTTATGGATTTTTTAGTCTTTTTTTACTAGTTTAAATGTTTTTATAGTTTATTATTGTTTTTAGGGGATTAAATGGTTCTATGTTTTTTAGTGGTTATTTAGATTTCTTAGGGGCTTAATGGTTTTAAGGGTTTTATGGATTTTAGGGGTTTAGGGATTATGAGGTTTTTAGGTTATTTTAGTGTTTTCAGCGATTTTAGAATTTTTAGGTTTTTATGAGTGTTATGTTTTTTATGTTTTTTATGTTTTTTATATTTTCTTTGGGGTTTTCAAGGGTTTTAGGGTTTATTAATTTTATCTTTTTTAGGAATTTTTATGATTTTTATGTGTTTTATGGTTTTTAGGGATTTTGAAGATTTTTTATAGTTATTAATGTTTTAATGGTTATTTTGGGTGTTTTAGGTTTTTTTAGGAGTATTAAGGTTTTTTAGAGATTTTTTAAAATTTTAAGCATTTAAATGGTTTTAATAGTTTTTTGTGGGTTATTAGGTTTTATTATTTTTTAGCTTTTTATTTTTTTCATGGTATTTTTAGGGTTTTTAAATTTTTTAGGTTAATTAGGTGTTTTTAGTGTTTTTAGGTTTTTAAGATTTTTATTTGTAATTTCTATGTTTTTATGTTTTTTTCTTTTTAAGGATTTTTAGAGATTTCTTAGCTTTTTTATTGTTTATAGGGTTTTTAGATATTTTTAGGGATTTTGGGGGTGTTAGGGGTTGTTTGGGTTTTTAACATTTTTTGATTTTATGAGTTTTAAGTGTTTTAGGAATTTAATGTTTTCTTATCTTTTTTCAAGGGGTTTGGGTTTTTAACGTTTTTATGTTTTTATAAGCTTTAAGGTTTAGGGGGTGTGTTTTGTTGACCTTTTTATGGATTTTATGGGATTTATAGTGTTTTATTGTTTTTAGTGGTTTAAAGGGGTCTTAGAGTTATTAGATTGTTTTAGGGGTTTTGATGGGGTTTTAAAGGTTTTAGGGGGTTTTATGGTTTTAGGGGGTTTTAGGGTATTTTAGGGGTTTTTAGTATTTTTAGGTTCTTTTGGGGTTTTAGGTTTTATTGGTTTTATATGGGTTTTTAGGAATTTTAAGGTTTTTACGTTTTTATGTATTATTAGTGAATTTTAAGGTTTTTATGAGTTTTAGTATTTTTAGTGGTTTCGGGAGTTTTATGGTTTTTAATGGTATAAGGATTTTAGTATTTTTAACATTTTTATGTTTTTAGTGGTTTTATGTGTTTTTTGGGTTCTTAAATTTTTCATCATAATTATCAGGTATTTTTTTTGTTTTTACATTCTTCAGATTTTTAGGGGTTTTAGGAATTTTAATGTTTTGTATTGTTTTTAGGGGTTTTAGTGTTTTAGGGGTCATTAAGTTTTAATGTGTTTTTAGGGGGGGTTGTTTATATTTTTCATAATATTTTTTTGAGTTTTTTTTACTATTTTTGGGGTTTGAAGGGTTTTTTGAGTTTTTACTATATTTTTAGGGATTTTGTGTTTTTTCAGGGTTTTTGATGGTTTTTTTGGTGTTTTATAGTTTTTTGGGATTTTTAGGGTTTTTAGGTCTTTTAGGGTTTTAGGATTTTTTGTGATTTTAAGGTTTTGTGGCATTTATGTGTTACTAGGTTTTTATGGTTTTCTTTAGCATTTTGATGGTTTTTAGTGTTTTTACATTTTTATGGATTTCTACATATTTTTAGGATTTTTACGGTTTTAAATGGTTTTTATGGATTTTTAGGCTTTTATAGAGTTTTAGAGGTTTTATCATTTTTAGGGTCTTTAGGTGTTTTAAGTGTATTTAGTTTTGCAAGTATTTCTTAGGAATTTTCAGTTCTTTTTATGTTTTTTACATTTTTTGGTATTTTTTGTATTTTTTAATATTTTTATGGATTTTTATCATTTTATGAGATACTTTTTGTTTTAGGGAATTTTTAGGATACTTAGGATTTTTATGGTTTTTTTGGGTTTTACGGTTTTTTAAATTTTAAGGGTTTTACGGTTTTTTAGATTTTTTTGACATTTTTTGGCGTTTGAAGAGTTTTTAGTGGGGTTTTCATGTTTTTATTGGTTTATGGGTTTTTTTACAGTTTATAGGGTTTCTATAATTTTTATTGTTTTATGGTATCAAGGGTTTTTATCTTTTTTTTATGTTTTTGGTAGTTTTATTCATTCTTAAGCAATTAATTATCTCTTAGGATTTCTCTAATTTTTTTGTGGGTTTTATCTATTTAGGAATTTTTAGATATTTTTTAGGATTATAGTGGTTTTTAGGGTTTATGGTAATTTTATGGTTTTTAGAGATTTTATTTTTTGTAGAAATTTTTAGATATTTATATGTTTTAAATTTTTTTTAAATGTTTTCATATGTGTTTTAGGATATTTTACATTTTAATGGATTTTAGTGATTTTTTGGGTTTTTAAGAATTTTTAGGGTTTTTAGAGATTTGCATGGAATTTAGGGAATTTAGGTGTTTTAGGTTTTTTAAGGTTATTTATAGTTTTGAACATTTTAGTGTTTTAATAGTTTTTTTGAGTTTTTTTCTGATTTTTTAGGGTTTTTAGGGTTTTTATATTTTTGTTGGTGTTTTATTATTTGGGGTGGGGAAGGGGTTTTTAGGTTTTTATATGGTTTTTAGGGGATTAGTGTTTTTAGGGATTTAAG
This sequence comes from Viscum album, assembly GCA_963277665.1. Classification (NCBI taxonomy): domain Eukaryota; kingdom Viridiplantae; phylum Streptophyta; class Magnoliopsida; order Santalales; family Viscaceae; genus Viscum; species Viscum album. The sequence goes on from OY728160.1 coordinate 760,386,965, forward strand.
TGTTTTTGATTTTTTTCAGTTATTTTATATTTTTTGGGTTTTATGATTTTTTAGAATATTTGAGGGATTTTAGGATTTTCTAAATATTTTTTTATTTTTAGGGATTTTTTATTACATTTATAGTTTTTATATTTTTTAGGGATTTTGTGTGTTTTTAGGGGGTTTTAGAGTTTTTATTGGTTTTTTTGTGTTTTTAACGGGGTTTTTAAATTTTTTTAATGGTTTAAGGATTTTTAGAATTTTTAAGGATTTTAGCGGTTTTAAAGGGTTTTTATATTTTTACATGGGTATTAGTGTTTTTATAGGATTTTAGGGGTTTAAAGGGTTTTATAGGATTTTAGGGTTTTTAGGGTATTTTTAGGGTTTTTTAGGAATTTTAGTATTTTTACGTTTTTATAGGGTTTTAAAGTTTTTTTAGGTTTTTTAGGTTTTCCTACAGTTTTTAGAGTATTTTTTTTGGGGATTTATAGTGTTTTCTTTGAATTTTTTTTTCAGTTTTAAGTTTCTTAATGTTTTTTTATGTTTTAAGGGGTTTTAATTGTTTCAAGTTTTTATGGGTTTCTTATGTTTTTTCATGGTTTATTTGATTTTTTATTTTATAATAGGTTTTTTTGATTTTTTTTTGTATTTTTATTGTTTTTAGATATTTTGAGGGTTTTTAGGATTTTCGGTTTCATAGGGTTTTATGATTTTTTTATTTTTAAGTTTTTTTTAGAGTTTTTAGTGTGTTTTCCATATTTTTATGTGTTCTAAGGGGTTTTTATGGGTTTTAGGGTTGTTTATGGTTTTAGGGGATTTAATATTTTTAGGGATTTTTAGTGTTTCTTATGGTTTTTAACATTTTTAGATTTTTTGGGTTTTAAGTATTTATTGTATATATTTTTTTTCTTATATTTTCTAGGATTTTAGGGTTTTATGTTATTTTGTTATTTTTAGGGATTTTTAGGAATTTGTTTTGTAAGGTTTTAGAGGTTTTTAAGGATTTATAGGGGTTTTAAGGTTATTTATTATTTATTTAGGTTTTAAGGGTTTTATGTTTTTTAGTTTTTATGGTTTACTTAGCATATTTTAGGTTTTTAGGGGTTTTTACGTTTTGATGGGTTTTTATGGATTTTTTATGATTTTAATGGGTTTTTCAGGTTTTATGGATTTTAGGGTTTTTTAGGGCTTTTAATTTTTTTAGTGTTTAAAGGGTTTTTAGAGTGTTTTTATGGTTTTTATGGGAGTTAAGTATTCTTAGAAACATAGTGGTTTTTAGTGTTTTTTCTGTGATTTTGGGGTTTTTAATGGGTATTAGGGTTTTTATTATTTTAGGGGGTTAAGGGTTTTAGAGCCTTTTTAGGGTCTTTAACAGTTTTTACTTTTTAAGGGTATAAGTGTTTTTAGGTTTTTATGGTCTTATTAGGGTGCTTTAAGTTATTTTTATATTTTTGGGTATTTTTAGGGATTTTAATGGGTTTTTGGGATTTATATGGATTTCGAGGTTTTTTAGGCATTTTTTTGGTTTTTAGAGGTTTTTAGAGTTTTTAGAGGTTTTTAGAGTTTTTAGGTCGGTTGAAATGACCCGATGGACTTAATGTTTTATTATTTTTGATAATCCACCTTTCATGGGATGAGGTGGAACCCTTAAAAGGCCCTAAGGCTTAGAGACAATTACATGACCCATAGGTCTTAGAGGAAATCACCCAGACAAGACAACTTGGAACTCCTCCTCCCCAGCATATGTCATGATATCAGCACTCCACCTTCACGAGGCTAGTTAGCTAGTGGTCCTATGAAATGCTGCATAGGCCTGGTACAAATGGAAAAGCCATACCCTCTCATTCTTCTAAATCCGGTTAGCTTGGCTATAGTGAATGTGCCTTCCTTGAATCCTCATCGGAATCCTTGTTCCTTGTAGTCAAACAAGTAAATTTTAATTTAAGTGGCTCAAAGGCCTTAGGGTGTCCCTAAGGCCTTAAGGTGGCCCGAAGGCCTCGAGAATGAACTGTCCCAAAGGCCTTGGGTGGACCGAAAGCCTTGCAGGACTCGAGGCCTAAGCCGGTGGCCTAAGGGCCCAAATGGATGAAAATTGTCGGAAGCTACAGTACCAAACAGTACCTACTACAGTACTACTACAGTACCAGAAATACTCCTCCAGCCAGATTTGATCTCAGGTCTCTTGGATGCACCTACCGAGTCCACACCAATCGGGCTGAGGCTCATGTGTGAGTTTTTAGGAATTTAGTGGATTTATGGGTTTTTAGGGATTATGATTTTTTAGGGATTTCCATTTTTTTAGGGTTTCTTTCAATTTTTGGGATTTTTCTAAATTTTTTAGGATTTTTATTAGTTTTTAGAGGCTTTTAGACTTTTTAGGTTTTAGTGATTTTAGGGGTTCTAAGAGTTTTTTTTGTTGTTAGGGGGTTTTTAGTTTTTTATATTTGTATGGTTTTCAGAGTTTTTTGGGATTTTTAGGGTTTTTAATTTTTTTGTTGTGGTTTTAGGGTTTATTTTGGGGTTTTAGAGTTTTTTGTTTTTTTTTGAGTTTTATTTATATTAGAAATTTATTGGATTTAGGGTCAGTTTAAGGTTTTTAGGGTATTTATACTTTTTTAGTTTTATGAGTTTTATGGGTTTTATGGGTTTTAAGTGTTTTTAGTTGTTTGTGGTTATATTATTGGTTTTCAGGTTTTTAGGATTTTTATATTTTTATTAATTTTTAGATATTTTTTATGTTTCTATGGTTTTTATGGGTTTTATGAATTTTCATGGTTTATGGGGAATTAAAGTTTTTAGGGTTTTTAGCATTTTTAGGTTTTGTAGTGGTTTTAAGTGTTTTTAGGTTATTAATTTTTTCTTTGGGTTTTTTAGGGTTTTAGGGTTTTTATGTTTTTAGGTATTTGATGGCATTTTTAGGTTTTTTATTATTTTTTAGGGATTTTAGGGATTTTTAGGGTTTTAAACATTTTTTAGGGTTTTTAGGGTTTATTTTTTTTTGGGTTTTGAGTGTTTTCTTGAGTTTTTTATGGTTTAAAATTTTTTTAGTGTTTTTTGACATTTTTAGGTGTTTAAAGAGTTTTTAGAGTTTTTATTAGGTATGGGGTTTTTATGGGTTTTAAGGGTTTTTAGGGGTTTGGCGTTTTTATTGTTTTGGGGTTGTTTTAGGTTGTAATTGTTTTTAGATTTTTTATGTTTTTAATGGTTTTTAGTGTTTTTAGTATTTTATTGTTTTATTAGGGTATCAAGGGTTTTAGTATTTTTTAAATATTTTTTATGTTTTTTATGTTTTTAGGACTGTTATGGGTGTTTAGGCTTTTTAGTGTTCTTTTAAGTTTTTATGGGGTTTATGTTTTTTTAGATTTTTAATGTTTTGTTATGTTTTTTAGGTTTACTTGGGTTTTTTTACATTTTTATAATTTTATAGGGATTTATTAGTATTTTTATGGGGTTTCTGGGTTTTTTGGGGTTTAGATGATTTTTAGGGTTTTAGGGTTTCCTATGGTTTAAATGGTTTTATTGGGTTTTAAGGGATTACATTGATTTTTTTTATGTTTTTAAGGTTTTTTAGACATTTTAACAGTTTAGGGGTTTAAAGGGGTTTTAGAGTTTGAGTGTGTTTTTAGGGTTTTATAGGTTTTTATGATTTAAAAAAATATTGATTTTTAAGGTTTTAGGTTTTTTAGGGTTTTACAATATTTTTTAGGTTTTTTAGCATTTTTAGGGGTTTAAAGTGTTCTATGATTTTATGGTGTTCTTATGGTTTTTTATGGTTTTTACATATTTAGGGATTTTTAGGGACTTTCTCAGATTTTAATGGTTTTTAGGTACTTTGAGGGATTTAGGTTTTTTCAATGTTATTAGGGGTTTTAGGGTTTTTAAAAACTTTTTTATATTATTTGGAGTTTTAACTTTTTTAGGGTTATAGGGTTTTCTTAAGGTATCTCATGGTTTTTAGGCTTTTTTACTTTTTTAGGTATTTTTATGTCTTTTTATGAATTTTATGGTTCTTAGAGTTTTTGAGTAATTTTAAGGGTTTTAGGGTATTTAGGGATTTTTAGGGTTTTATGGTCTTTTATATTTTATAGAGTTTTTATGTTTTTAGAGTCTTTTATTATTTTTATTGGTTTAAAAGGTTTTTAGAGTTTTAGTTGTTTTTTATAGTTTTTATGGGTTATTAGGGTTTTAATGAGTTTTAGGTTTTTTATGGTTTGTATGGGTTTTAGGTTTTCTAGGTTCTTTTATGGTTTTTAGCGGTGTCTAAATAATTTAGTGGGTTTAAGTGTTTTTTGGGTTCTATGGTTTTCTTAGTGTTCTTCATTATTTTTAGGGTTTTTAGCGTTTTTATGTTTTTTAGAGTTTTTTTATTGTTTTTCAGATTTAAGGTTTTCTTAGGGTTTTTATGGGTTTTTATATTTTTGGGGAGTTTTTTAAATTTATATGATTTTCTAGGGGTTTTATGGATTTTGGAGGTTTTATTGGTTTTTAACAATTTAGGCATTTTACATTTTTTGGGGTTTTTTTATTTTTTTAGTTTTTAGAGTTTTCATGGTTTTTATAATTTCTTTAACATTTTAATAGGTTTAAAGGGATTTTATTGTTTTTATTGGTTTTAGGGTTTTTACGGTTTTGGGTGTTTTATGGGTTTTTGGGTTTTTAGTATTTGTGATGTTTTTTTGGGGTTTTAATTGTTTTTAGCATTTTACGGTTTTATAAGGGATTTTAAGTTTTTTACATTTCTAGTTATTTTAAAGGGCTTTTTAGGGTTTTTATTATTTTTAGTGTTTTTAATGATTTTGAGGGGTTTTTTGGGTTTTTTGGTATTTAGTGTTTTTATATTTTTTAGGGGTTTTAGTCTTTTATAGTTTTTAAAATATTCTTTGGGATTTTTTGTATTTTTAGGTTATTTATATTTTTAGGGATTTTAGGGATTTTATAGGATCATTATGGGTTTTAGGGTGTTTAGGGATTTTGATGGTTTTTTAGTTTTTTAAGGGTTTTATTGTTTTTATGGTTTTTTGGGTTTTTAAAGGTTTTTGAGTTTTTTTTTGGGTTTTTAAGGTTATTTAGAAATTTTTAAATGTTTTTAGGATTTTAAAGGGGTTTTATAAATTTTACTTATTTTTGGGTTTTAGTGATTTTAGGGTTTTTATGGTTTCTATGGTTTTTAGTGTTTTTAGGGATTTTATGAGTTTTTGGGTTTTTATGGTTTTCTTATGGATTTTTAGGGTTTTCCTGTTTTTTTAGGTTTTCTTGATTTTTTTTATCTTTAAGGATATTTATGATATTTATGGTTTTAATGTATTTTGAGGGTTTAGGGTTCTTAGGGGTTTTTTATAATATTTCAAAAAAATTAGGGTTTTTAAGGTTCTATGTGTTTTTTGAATTTTTTGATTATGTTAGGGATTTTTTGGTTTTTTGATGTATTTAGTTTTTTAGGTATTTTTAGAGATTTATTAGGTTTTTATGTTTTTAGGGTTTTAGGTATTTTTAGGGTTTTTAGGGTTTGTAATTTTTTTCGATTACTATTTTTTTTTATTTTTTTGGGGTTTTAAGGGTTTTTAGATATTTTATCATATGATGTGTGTATATGGTTTTAAGATTTTAAAGAGGTTTTTAGTGGTTTTAGGGGTTCCTATGGGTTTACAAAGTTTTTAAGGGGGGGTTTTTTTCTTTTTAGGGGAGTTTGTGTATTCAAGAACTTTTTATTCGTTTTTTGGATTTTTATTGTTTTTAAGGTTTTTAGGGTTTTGAGTGTCTAGTTTTTTATGTATTTTATACGATTTTAGGGTTTTTATGCCTTTAGGGATTTTTTGGATTTTTTTACATTTTTATGGTTTTTAGGGGTTTTTTTGGGATTCATAGGGGGTTTTGTGGGTTTTAGGGTTTTAGGGGATTTTATCAATTTTATGTTTTTTAGGGGTTTTAATTTTTTTAGGTTTTTATAATTTTTTTAGGGTTTTTAATGGTTTTTTGTGTTTTAAAATTTTTTCCAGATGTTTAGGGACTTTTTGGATTTTTATGGGGTTTTATGAGTTTGAGATATTTTTTCAGTTTTGAGGTTTTTATGGGTTTTAGGGTTTTTATGGTTTTTTAGGTTTTTAAGTTTTTTTTTATTTTTTATGGTTTTAATGTTTTTTTATATTTTAATTACATTTTAGGGATTTAATAGGTTTTTAGTTTCTTTTTGTGATTTTATGGTTTTTTTGGGTATTTATGGTTTTTAATGGTTTTTAGGGGTTGTTATATTTTTTGGGGTTTTTTGGGTTTTTATTGTTTTTAGGGATTTTAATTTTTTTAGCATTTTTAGGGTTTTAAGGGGTTTAATGTTTTTTGGTTTTTATGGTTTTCATATGGGGTTTAAGGGTTTTTATGTGTTTACATTTTTTGGACTTTTTTTTGGTATTTTTTGGATTTTTATGGTTTTTATAGTTTTTAATTTTTTTTGTGTTTTTAGGTTTTTAGGGTATTTAGGATTTTTATTATTTTTACCATTTATAGGTTTTTATGGGTTTAAGAGTTTTTACGTTTTTAATGATTTTGCTGGGTTTTCAGGGTGTTAGGGGTTTTTACGTTTTATGGATTTTTAGGGGTCTTTTAGGTTTTTATCATTTTTAGGGATTTTGATTGATTTGGGTTTTTTATGATTTTAAGGGAATTTATAGCTTTTTGGATATTTATGGATTTTTTATTTTTTATAGATTTTATGGGTTTTTAGAGTTTTCTGTCATTTTTTGGGATTGAAATAGTTTTTAGAGTTTTTTATGGTATTAGGGTTTTGAGGGGTTGTCAGTTTATAATAATTTTTTGTGATTTTTTGGTGTTTTAGGATTTCTTGGGGAGTTTTAGGGGTTTTAAATTTTTATGTTTTCAATGGTTTATGTGTTTTTAGGTTTTTGATGTTTTCGTATGGTTTTTCCGTGTTTTTATGGTTTTTTACGTTTTAATGGATTTGTAGGTAATTTATAGGGTTTTTATGGTTATTTAAGGTCTATTGGGATTTTTGGGTTTTTATGGTTTTTAGGGTTTTTATGGTTTTATTATAATTTTCATGTTATTCAGTGTTTTTTATGTTTTTATTAAATTTTTAGTATTTTTAAGATTTTTAGTGTTTTAAGGAATTTGATGGTTTTGAGAGTTTTCAGTGTTTTTATGGTTTTTGGGGTTTAAAGGATTATTATATTTTTTAGTGGGTTTCTAATGTTTTTGTGTATTTAGGGTTTTTATTGATTTTAGGATTTTTATTGGTTTTTGGGTTTTGGGGTTTTTTAGAGCTTTTAGGATTTTGAGTGGTTTTTTGCTTTCTTTTGGTTTTTAGGTGTTTTAACTGTTTTAAGGTTTTTTTGGTTTTCTTAGGGGTTTAAAATGTTTCTAGTGTTTGTACATTTTAATTATTTTTTAATGAATTTTATGGTTTTTAGGATGTTCAGGGATTTTGAGGTTTTTTAGGGTTTTTAGTGGGTTTATGGGTTTTTTCTAGTTCTAGGGGTTTGATGAGTTTTTTAGAGTTTTCATTGTTTGTTAGAGTTTTTAACATTTTTAGGGGTTTAAAGGGTTTTTATAATTATTAGTGGTTTTTAGGGGTTTTAGGGTTTTTATTAATTTTTACTATTTTTATAGTTTTTATGGTCTTAATGGGATTTTCAGGTTTTTAGGGTGTTTACAATTTTTAGGTTTTTTAGGGACATTATGTGTTTTTAGGTTTTTATGGGCTTCTTAGGGGTTTTTAAAGATTTTTTGGGTATTTATGTTTCGCTGGATTTTTAGGGTTTTTTAGAATATTTAATTTTTTTTAGTTTTTTTGGGAATTAAAGTGATTTATATATTTATAGGGCTTTATGGTTTCATTGTTTTTTAGATTTTCAGTTTTTCTGAGTTTATAGGGGTTTTAAGGTCTTTAGAGTTTTTAACATTTTTTGGTTTTTAAAGGTTTGTTATAGTTTTTAGTGGGTTTTATTGGTTTTTCTTGATTTTAAGTTGTTGGGGTTTTATTAATTTTTATGTTCTAGGGTTTTATGGTTTTAGGTGTTTTTAGTGGTTTTAGAATTTTTTAGGTATTTATGAGCTTTAAAAGTTTTTATGTTTTTCTTTAGGGATTTGTGCAATTTTAGGGGTTTTTATGGCTATAGTCTTATTTAGTGATTTTTATGAAATTTTATGGTTTTTATTGTTTTTATGGATCCTGAGGTTTTTAGAGATTTTAGGGTTATTTTGGCATTTCTAATTTTTAGGGGTTTTTGGGGTTTGAAGTGTTTTTAGGTTTTAATGTTTTTATTAGGGTTTTCATTATTTTTTGGTTTTTTTAACTTTTAGATTTTTTTGGACTTTTAGGGTAGTGATGGTTTTTTGTATACTTTTAGGGATTTTCAGGGTTTTTAGGCGTTTTTAGGAATTTTTGGGTTTCTATGATATTTTTGGTTTTTTTGAGTCTTTTAGGTTATTTAAGGTTTTTTAATTATTTTTAAAAAATTTAGTACATCAAAGGGTTTTTTGGGTTTTTTTATGATTTCTAGGGAGTTTATGTATTTTTAAGAATTTTTATGGTTCGTAGATGTTTTAATGGGTCTTATGTTTTTTATTATTTTTAGTGTTGTTTTATGTTTATAGGGGGTTTGAGAGTTTTTAGGTTTTTTTAGATTTATTAAGGGATTTTGGGGTTTTTTTTGAATTTTTAGGGTTTTTATGGTTTTCTATGTTTTTTGGGATGACTTGAGTTTTTAGGGGCTTAAATGTTTTTTAGTGTTTTCAATGTTCTTAGTGGTTTAATTTGTTTTTAGAGTATTTAATTTTTTATTGTTTTCATTGATTTTGATGGTATTTAATTTGTTAGGGGTTTAATTATTTTTAGGATTTTTATGAGGCTTTAGGGTTTTAGCATTTTTTTGTTTTTAGTTGTTTTATGTGTTTATATATTTTTATGGTTTTCACAGGTTTTTCATGGGTTTTAAGGTTTTTTAAAATTTTACGGGTTTTAGTGATTTATTATTAATTTTATATGTTTTTGGGATTTTTAAGGATTTTGAGGGTTTTAGGTTTTTATGGTTTTTTGTATTTTCAACATTTTTTAGGGTTTAAAGGTTTTATAGGGTTTTAACATTATTATGGTATTAAAGGGTTTTTAAATTATTAGTGGATTTTGTGGGTTTTGTGGTTTTTATGGTTTTTATAGTTATTAGGTGATTTTATTATTTTTTGGGTTGTTAGGGTTTTAAAGGTCTTTTGGTTTCTTTAGGGGTTTTAGGGCTTATTTTTTTAGGGGTTTTAAGTGTTTATGTTTATTTGGTGTTATTTAAAATTTTTAGGGGTTTGAAGGGTTTGTAATGTTTTTAGTGGGTCATAGGGTTTTTATGGGGTTTTAGGAGCTTTTAAGTATTTTAGGTAGTTTATGGGTTTTAAGTGTTTTAGGGTTTTTAAGGTTATTTAAGGTTTTTATCATTTTCATGTTTTTAGGGGTTTTATTTTTGTTTTGTATTTTATAGTTTTCTTAGAGGTTTTCAAGGTTTTTAGGGTATTTAGGTTTTTAGGGATTTTTACGATTTATATGGTTTTTAGGGATTTATCTATTTAAGAGGATTTTCTGGTTTTTATATTTTTAATGAATTTTTTGTTTTTTTACCTTTTTTTATTTTTTTCATAAGCATTTTATGTGTTTTCTTGGTTTTAATGTTTTATTAGGGGTTTTCCAGGTTTTTATATTTTTTACATTTTTATGTATTTTTTGGGATTTTCTGGATTTTTTTTGGTTTTTTAGGTTTTTAGGTTTTTTTTTTGGAATTTTAAGTTTTTTTTAGGTTTTTAGGTTTTCAGTGTCTTTTTTAGTATTTAAGTGTTTTTTGGTTTTTAAGGTTCTTTTACCATTTTTTAGTATTTAAAGGGTTTTCAGTTTTTTTCAGTTTTAGTGTTTTTATTCATTTTTTGTTTTTTTAAATTTTTTAGTGGTCTTATGGTTTTGGGGGTTTTAGGGTTTTTATGTCATTTTTAGGGTTTATATAATTTTTTATGCTTTTTGGTGTTTCTAGTTTTTATGGTTTTAAAGAGTTTCTTAGGTTTTTTCCTCTTTTAGTGGTTTTTTACATTTTTAAGCATGGTTAAGGTTTTTTTTAAAGAATTTTATTGCTCTTAGTGATTTTAAGGGTGTTTTTTTTGGATTTTTAATGTTTTTACGGTTTTTAAGAATTTTAGCATTCTTTTGGTTTTTTAAGGGATCTAACTATTTTTAGGATATTATTGGTTAATAAAGGGTTTTCAAGGTTTTTAGGATTTTTTGGTTTTTTTGTTATTATAAAAGATTTTTTAATTTTTTTGGTTTTTAGGTATTTTGAGAGTTTTGGGAGGTTTTTTGGGTTTTTTGGGTTTTTTGGGTTTTTTGGGTTTTTTTTTAATTAAAAGTTTTTTATGTTTTTATATTTTTTAATGTTTTTTGTGGTTTAAAGGGGTTTTTGGAGTTTTTAGAGTGTTTTTAGGGGGTATAAGGTTGTTTTTTAAGGTTTTATTATTTTTTTATTGTTTTTATAGATTTTAGAGGTTTCAATGTTTTTAATGTTTCTAGAGGTTTTTTGGTTTTTAGGGGGTTTAAGTGTTTTTATGTTTTTGAAGGTCTTCTTAGGGTTTTTCAGGGTTTTATGAGTTTTTATGTTTCTTAGGATTTTTTTTGTATTTTAATGGTTTTTAGGGTTTTTATAGAATTTGATGTGTTTTAAAGTTTCAATGGTGTTTTAGGGTTTTTAGGAGTTTTTTAGTATTTTGTTGTTTTATGGATTTTAGCGTTTTTATAAATTTTTATGGTTTGGAAGGGTTTTTAATGTATTTAGTGGTTTTATGTTTTTTATGGGTTTTATTGGTTTAAGGTTTATTGGTTTTTTTAAGGGTGTTTGGGGCCCTTTTAGTTTTAGAGTCTTTTTGCAGGGTTTTTTAGGGTTTTTATCATTTTTAGGTTTTTTGGGGTATTTAGTGTTTTTAGGTTTTTATGGTTATCTTTTGATTTTTTAGGGGTTTACCATTTTTTCCAATTTTTGGATTTGTATGATATTTTGATGGAATTTTATGGGTTTTAGGGGTTTTATGGATTTTTAGGGTTTTGAAAGATTTTATGGCTTTCATAATTTCATGGTTTTAGGGGTTCTAAGATTTTTTAGGGTTTTAAGGGTCTCTAAGGTGATTTATTGTTTTTAGGGTTTTTATATTTTTAGGGATTTTTAGTATTTTGGTGATTTTATAGGGTTTTAGGGAATTTGATGGTTTTTTAGTTCTTCAGAGTAATTTTGGTTTTAATGGTTTTTTGGGTTTTTAGAGTTTTTTTATTTTTAGGATTTTTAATGTTTTCCGAGTTTTTATTTTTTTTGTAAAGCTTTTTTAGAGGTTTAGAGGGATTTATGGGGGTTTAAGGGTTTTTATTTTTTTTGTGGGATTTAGTGTATTTTAGGTTTTTTGTGGTTTTATTAGTTTTTTTTTATTTTATGTGTTTCAAGTATTTTTTGGAATTTAAGTTTATCTTATGTCATTTTAAAGTTTTTAAGAGTTTTTATATTTTAGGTATTTTTAGTGGATTTTATAATTTTTAGTGTTTTTATTGTTATTAAATATTTACATTGTTTTTTGGTTATTGAGGATTACTAAGTCTATAGTTATGTTTAGGTTTTTAGGGTTTTAAGTGTGTTTTAGTTTTAATGTTTTATTAGGGTTTTCATGGTTTTTATGGTTTTTTATATTTTTTGGGATTTTTTGGCTGTTTATGATTTTTAGTGTTTTTATGGATCTTTGGGATTTTTGTGTTTTTAGGGATTTTGTGATTTTAATGGTTTTTTGGGGGTTTATTAATGTTTTTATTTCTTGGGATTTTATGGTATTTTAGAGTTTATTAATCGTATTTAGGGGTTTAAAGGTTTTCTATGGGTTTTAGTTATTTTAAGGGTTTTATGGTTTATATATATTTTTATGGTTTTTTATGGTTGTTATAGGTTTATTTTTTTAAGTTTTTTTGGATTTTTTTGGACTTTTAGGGTTTTTAGGATTTTAGAGTTTTTAAGTTTTTAACGGTTTTAAGTGTTTTTAGGTTTTTAATGTTTTATTTAGATTTTTTATGATTTTGAGTATTTTTTTGGTTATCAGTTATTTTTAGGAAAATTTTAGTAGTTTTAGGTTTTTTAGTATTTTTTGGATTTGTAGGATATTTAAGAATTTTAGGCGTTTTAGGGTTTTTAGTTATTTTTAAGTTTTTAGTGGTTTAAGGTGTTTTTTTGGATTTTAGTTTTTTCTTAGGGTTTTAGATGTTTTATGTTAAAATGGATTTTCATAGATTTTTTATGATTTTTATGTTTTTAGGGTTTTTATGGATTCTGAGGGTTATTATGATTTTTAGGCTTTGTATGATTTTATGGTTTTCTTAGTGCTTTTAGGGTATTTTTTTGGTTTTTTAATTTTTTATTATTTTTTTTATTATTTTTCCATTTTTAGGTGTTTAATGTTTTTTTATTTCTAGTGGTTTTTAGGTTTTAAGGTCTTATAATGTTTTTATTGGTTTTAATGTTTAATTTATTTTTTGTTGTTTTAGGGCCTTTTAGGATTTTTAGAGTTTTCAGTGCATTTAGGTTTTTAGGGGTCTTAAATGTTTTAGGTTTCTAAGGTTTTCTTAGGGGTTTTCCATGTTATTATGGTTTTTTATGTTTTTATGGATTTTTGGTATTTTTCATTATTTTTAAGCTTTTTAGTGTTTTTAGGGATTTTGAGGGATTTTATGGATTTTAGGGGTTTTAGTTTTTTATGTTTTTAAAGTTTTTTTAGGTTCTTAAGTTTTTATTATGATATTTTTTCTTTATATTGTTTTTTCATTTTTAATATTTTTAGTGACTTTTTAGATTTTTCTAGTTTTGGGGTTATGGGGATTTTTTGGGGTTTAAGGGGTTTTAAGGAATTTAGGATTTTTTGTGTGTTTTTTTTGGGAATTTTGGGTATTTTGAGATTTTAGAGTTTTTATGTTTTATAGAGTATTAACATTTCTTGGGGTTTATACAGTTTTTAGTGTTTTTAGTGTGGTTTTAGAGTTTTATGGGATTTTGGGGTTTTTTTGTTTTTTAAGATTTTTGGGGTTTTTATGTCTTTAATTTTTTCAGTACTTTTTATTATTTTTATGGATTTTTATGATATTTTAGGTTTTTTAGTTATTTATGGTTTTATGGGTTTTCCAGTATTTTAATTTTTTATTTGTTTTAAGTGTATTGAGGTTTTTTAGGTTTTTTATGGGGGTTTTATATTTTTTATGATTTCTAACCTTTTATGGGATTTTTAGGGTTTTTAGTATTTTTTTGTCTTAAGAGTTTTTTATTTTTTAATGGTTTTTGGGGTTTTTAGGATTTTAATTGATTTTTTTAGAGTTTTAGGGATTTTTTTAATTTTCTTAGGATTTGTATGGTTTTTAGTGTTTTTTAATGATTTTAGGTGTTTAAAGGGTTTCAGAGTTATTAATTTTTCTTTAGAGTTTTTATGGGTTTTTTAGCCTTTTATGGTATTTTAGGGGTGTTAGGGTTTTCAATGTTTTCAAGGGTTTTTCATTATTTTAGTTTTTTGGGGTTTTGGGAATTTTTTTAAGGTTTTATTTAGGTTTTTTTCATGTTTTTTTGGGATTCTTTATTTTATAGGTATTTTAAGGGATTATTTTAAGATATTATTGATTTTTATGGATTTTAGGGATTTTGAGGGTTTTAGATATTTTTTGGTTATCTAGGTTTTTTGTGGTTTTTTGGTTTTTTGGCTTTTATGGATTTTAATGTTTTAGTGTTTTTAAAATATTTACTGGTTTAAAGTATTTTTTGAGTTTTTAGTGAATGTTTATCATTTTTATGTGATTTTTATGTTTTTGGTTTTTTTGTTTCTATATGTTTTTTGGTTTTAGGAATTTAATATAATTCCTTAGTGGTTTTGGCATTTTATAGGGTTTTTATGTGGTTTAAGAGTTTTTACATTTATATGGATTTCATCAGGGTATTTAGTGTTTCAAGGATATTTTACAATTATAGTGATTTTATGGGATTTTTTAGGATTTTTATTGCTTTTAGTGTATTTAGGGATTTTGAGGGTTTTTATGTTTTTTATGTTTTTTTGTTTTATGGGGTTTTTGAGTTTTTTAGATTTTTTTTATAGTATTCTAAAAAATTTTGGTGTTTAAATTGTTTTATATTTTTAGTATTTTTTAGGTTTTTATGGGTTTTACGGGTTTTTCATGTTTTTAGGTGCTTTATTATTTTGGGGGTTTTATGGGTTTTATAGTTTTTTTTGGGTTTTTTGTGTTTTTTAGCTTTTTAGGATTTTAGTGCTATTAACTATTTTATGATTTCACGGTTTTCATAATTGTTTTATGTTTTTAAGGGTTTTATGTTTTTATTTATTTTTAGGGAATTTTAGGATGTTTTTGTTTTTTAGAGATTTTGGGTTTTTTTAGGATTTTTAATATTTTTAGCATTTTTTATGTTTTTTGGGGAATTTATGTTTTTTTACCTTTTATGGTTTTCTTATAGGTTTTCAGGATTAATTTGAGTTTTTTTACATTTTCAGTGATTTCTAGTGAATTTTTAGGTTTTTATGTTGTTAGGTTTTTTGGGGATTTTGAGGGGTTTATTGTTTTCTATGTGTTTTATGGTTATTTTTTGGGTTTTTAGGGGGGTTTTCATGATTTTTTTGGTTTTCATGGATTTTTAGACATTTCTATATTTTTAGGGGTTAATGGTTTTTTTGAGTTTCTAGTGGGTTTTAAGGTTTCTATTGTTTTATATGGGGTTTTAAGGTTTTAGGGGTTTTAATGGCTTATAGGGGTTTTTAAGGTCTTTTAGGGTTTTTATCATTTTTTATGTTTTTAGGGGTTTGAATTGATTTTACTTTTTTAATGTTTTATTAGGATATTTTAGTTTATTTGGGTTTTGCCATTTTTTTAGTATTTTTATTGATTTTTTAGGATATCGATGGTTTTTACTAATGTTTTGGAATTTTGAGCGGTATAGGAGTTTTATGGTTTTTGGGTATTTAGGGTTTTTAGTATGTTTTAGGTTTTTAGGTGTTTTAAATATTTTTAGGGTTTTAAGGTTTTTTTTTGGGGTTTTAGGGATTTTAGGGTGTTTTACGTGTTTAGTGATTTATAGAGATTTCTTTAGATTCTTATGGTTTGTTAGGGTTTTTAGGGATTTTGAATGGTTTTTTATGGATTTTAGTGGTTTATTATTACATTTTAGTGCTCTTATGGGTATTTAATGTTTTTAATGTTTTTTGGGGTTTAATGGTTTTTATATTTTTTTATTAGTTTTTAGGATTTTATGGGTTTTTATAGTTTTTCGAGTTCTTTTTGGTTTTTAGGGGTTTGAAGGGGTTTTTTACAGTTTTTAGGTTATTTATATGTTTTTATGATTTTCATATTTTCAAGTATTTTTTGGCTTTAAATTTATCCAAGGGTTGTTAGGGGTTTATGTGATTTTACATCATTAGGTATTTTCACTATTTTTGGGACTTTTATGGTTTTTAGCGTTTTTAGGGATTTTATGGATTTTAAGGTTTTTGGTTTTTTGGGGTCTTCTTTGTGTTTTTATGGGATTTAAGGTTTTTATAGTCTTTTAACTTATTTAGTGGTTTTTAGGTTTTTTACATTTTTTGTGGGTTTTTAGGATTTTAAGGAATGTAAGGTTTTTGGGGTGTTTTATGGGTTTTTGGGTTTTTTTGGGGGGTTTACTGTTTTAGGAATTTTTAGGATTTAGGGTTTTATGTGATTTTAGGTTTTTCATGTTTTCTTTGGGGTGTTCAGGGTTTTTAGATTTTTTATATTGTTAGTAAATTTTGGGTATTTTTAGGATTTTATTGTTTTTTAAATTTTCTAGGAATTTCGAGGGTTTTTTGGGTTTTTAATTTTTTTAGGGTTTTTGAGTTTTGATATTTTTAGGGTTTCTTTTTCTTTTTAGGTTTTTAGGGTTTTTTACAGTTTATTGATTTTTAGTACTTTTTAGTATTTTTATTTTTTTAGGTTTTATAATAATTTTGATGGTATTTACGGTTTTTAGATTTTTTATGGGTTTTTAGCATTTTTTAATTTTAATGGGTTTTAAGGTTTTAGTGTTTTTTATTTTTATTAGGGCCTTATTATTTTTATTGCGTTTTTAACGTTTTTAATATACTTTTAGTGCTTTATGGGTGGTTATGGGTTTTTAAGTTTTTGGTGGTTTTGGGGTTTTTACGGTTTTTTGTAATTTTTTGTAGGTTTTACCATTTTCTTTCTTAGGGGATTTTAGTGTTATTGGGTTTTTAAGGTTTTCTTAGGTATTTTCATTGTTTTTTATTTTTAAGTGATTTTATGAAATTTTAAGTCCTTTTATTATTGTATGGTTTTGGGGATTTTGTTGGTTTTAGGATGTTATGGTCTTTTTCTGTTTTTAGGGTGTTTTTTGGTTTTATGGTTCTTGAGATTTTAAGATTTTTTTATGATTTTATGGATATAAATGGGCTTAAAAGTATAATTTTTTAGGATTTTTATAGGTATTTTGGATTTTTTATGTTTTTAGGTGTTTTATGGTTTTATGGGTTTTTAGGGTTTTTGCATTTTTATGATTTTAGGGGTTCAGTGATTTTTTAGGTTTTTATGGTTTTCTTATTTTTTTTCATGGTTTTAGGGTTTTTTTGGGTTTTAGGTATTTTTATTAATTTTTTTTGTGATTTTATGGATTTTGAGGGGTTTTAGGTAGTGTAGGGTTTTTATTATTTTTTTGGGTTTTATGGGTTTTTTGAGTAGTAGGGATTTTATGGTTTTTTTTTGACGTTTTATAGGATTAAATTATGCTTCGTGTTTTTATTTATTTTAATATAATTTATGGTGTTTTAGTGTTTTTATTGTTTTTAATGTTTTTATGGGTATTTAGTGTTATATTCCAATTTAGGGTTTTTACGGTTTCCTAAGGGTTTTATTGGTTTTTTAGTTTTTTATTGGTTTTAATAATTTTTATGTTTTTACGTATTTCCTAGGGGGTTTTTTGGGTTTTTAGTGTTTTTATGATATTTTGTTTTTTTAGTTTTTAGGGGATTTTATGTGATTTTAGGGTTATAGTGTTTTTATGGTTTTTCTGGGTATTATGGTTTCTTATGGTTTTAGGATTTTTTTTTAAAAAAAATTGGTTGTATGGTTTATAGAGTTTTTAAAATGTTTGGGGGTTTAAAGGGTCTTTAGATTTTTAGTGGGTTTTATGGGTTTTATGGTTTTTATATTTAAGGTTTTCATCAGTTTTTTTAGTTTTTAGGGTTTTAGTAATGTAAGGTTCCTTTGGGGGTTTTCAGTGCTTTTTAAGTTTTAATGGGGTTTAATTATTTTTAGGTTTTAAGTTTTTTGGATTATTCAGGGTTTCTGGTTTTTTTTTCTTTTTTAAAGAGTTTTTAGGTCTTCATTATAATAATTATGGTTTTATTTTTTTTATGTATATTTTTTTATTTTTAGGGTTTTATCCTTATTTTTTGTTGTTTATAGTGTTTTTAGACTTCTTTGGTTTTATTTCAGTTTTCAGGGTTTTATGGTTTTTTATGTTTTAAGCGATTTTTAGGGATTTTTAGTATTTTTATTGGTTTGAGGTGGTTTTGAGAAAATTTTAGTTTTCTTAGGTTTTTTATAGTTTTTATGGTTTTTATGGTTTTTTAGGTTTTAAAGCGGTTTTTTAGTTTTTATGTTTCTATGTTTTTTATATTTTTTAATTTTTCAGGTGATTAAATTGTTTTTACAGATTTTAGTAGGCTTTAGGGGAAAAGAAGGTGCTAGAGAAAAAAAGCATGGAACCCAAAATAATATAAAAAGTGAAGGAAAAGTAGAACAAAAAAGAGCTAGGTTTAAACAACCCAAATCCAAAAACATCATGTAAAACGGATCAACATCACCACCATAACCAAAATTATAAGTTTCTCCATCATCCATTGTCACCCATCCAGACATCGAGTCATCTTATTACATGAAGAGCAGCAAATACCTAACCCTATGTTTTTTTCCTCTAGTGTACACTGAGTTTGTGTAAAAACATGTCAAACCCCCTCATTTTTTATCATTAGCATTATTTTTAAGGGACTTAGATGATGCCTTGGTAGCCATGGGGTTGGGAAAATTGGAGTAGTCCTTCCTTGGACTCCTCATCGTGGAAGAAGAGATGAGACCATTAGGAACATTCTCCTTTCTAGAAAACTGTAAGAACCTGGATCTTCATTCGTGCGTGTTTTTCCTTTTTTCTGGAGATTTTAAGAAAAATGGGATTTCAGGAAATTTTCAAAGTACATGTCGTGTACTTTCTGAGTACACTCCTTGTACTCTGATCCGGCTCGAAGCCGTGTGCTGGTCGTGCCTGGGCCACACACACGATGTGTACGGGTGACGTGGAGGCCGATTTTGGAGGAGTACGGAAAGGACCTAGTACACGCCGTGTACTCTAAAAGTACACACCGTGTACTTGTCTTTTTTTCACTAAATGAACCACGGTTGCATCCCATCATGATTTTTATCTTCTTTTAGGTCTCGTTTGCCCGAGAGCAACCCGTACGACTGAATCTTCCCCGAGCTCCTGCCTCTCCATTCGTTCTCCGATTCGAGCAAAGTCGATTGTGTTGGAAGCACAGCAGTGAGTTATTTCTTATACATGATCCTTTTTTCTTGATTCCTACTTTTTTTAAAGATATCGTAGGTTGATAATTTTGTGTGTTTTCTCAGATCTATGTCATTTTAAGGGGAATCTATCTTCGTGGTTCACATACATCGATCTCCTAGAGTTGTAGACCAATGGGAGAATTGACAGAAGGGCTTCTCCAGAGTGTCTTTTAATTACGATACGAGACCACATGGGGAATTGATGTTGAGTGCTTCCTTAGAGAGTCTGTAGTTCCTCGACGTGGGCCATAGGGGGAATAGACATTGAGTGCTTCCCCAGAGAGCCTTTAGCACGATACGAGACTATAGGGGGAATTGACGGTGAGTACTTCCCCAGAGAGTCTGCTTATTTTCATAACTGAACCAGAGTGGTGAGACTATGTGTGCCACCTAGAGGGTTGCTAGTACTTATAGGTTGAAACATAGGGGTTATGCTATGAGATTTACCCAGAGGGTTACCTTTTTCCATTGTTACTGGTTGTTTACTTGTTCCCTTCTTTTGTTAGAACTGTGGATTGTAGCTGCTTGTGTTTTCTTGTTTACTTATTCTTGTTTTATTACTTGCCTCGTATTCAATGAATGTTAGGAATTAATCTTTGGGTGATTGCCTACTGGGATTGTATCTCACACCCTGTTTGGGCCATGCTTTTGGGCCCAAGCAGACTATGTTTCTACAGATATAGATAAGAGCAAGTGCCCTTCTACTTTAGGATCTTGATTGCGCTGGAGCTGATAAGCATTGGACCGAGTCGGGGCTCACGATGCTGAGGAGTTTATTTTGTTTTTCTTTTGCACTTTTTTTAGTTGTATTCTAGCACGTTGTTGTGTTTTATGATTTCCATAGATACTTGTACCTGCTGCATCATTGTCATCATTGCTATGTATATGTTCATTGCTTCCTCTGTTTTGGTTTCTGCTGTTATGCATGTTGTTACTATTTCCGTTGTTGACTGTTGTTTTTCCACTGTATACCTTACCGAATGAGGGCATAGTTTCCCCACCAACTCACCAAGGCCCTCGCTGGTAGTCAGCAGCCTCTGGTGTTCGGGGAAATGTGCTTGAGGTATTGTGGCGAACCGGGTACGGGGCACCAGTAGAGGGGATCCATATTCGGGTCGTTACAAAGTGGTATCAGAGGAGTTATTTTATCTTTCTTTACTGTTTGGAGACTTTATCCATGGATAGGACGGATTCGGTACTTGGTATTAAGCTTTGCTCAGGAGTAGCTAATCTGTGTACAGGGAAAGGCCATACTACCTCATTAATTGCAGTTTGCTAGTTTTGAGTTTTATGGTTGATATGTTTTCACCTAGAGTGATTCGCATGACTTGTGTGGTTATTGTTTTGATATTTCGGTTCTATTTCGGTCGCAACCTGATGAGATAAGGTATTCCATCTCATGAATCATGTAGGCAAATCTAGAAATCACATTCCATGCATTCTTTCCATGCCATCTAGGGTGCATTTGTGATTGCATGTTGTTGTGATAGGCCTTGTGTAGATTATGTATGTTGTTATGATAGATGCTTGATAGAATCACTACTGTTATGTTATAGAGCTATTGTTTTTCCTTGTATGTGACTACATGAGATGTCGAGCTTTGATTCGCAGGGAGTATGGGCCCTCGCGGATTGGAATTTGTCCCCTATTTCCCTTGTTTCTAGTGTTTCTGGAAGTCTGAGGAGTTTCTGAGCTACTATGCAGAAAAACCCAGAATACACGGCATGTACTTTTTGGATACATGTCGTGTAGTTTTCAGGCCATGTCACTGACCGTGTGAGCAGAACATGGTGCCGTGAAAGTAACTTTAGGAACACGCCGTGTATGGTAGGTACACACCGTCTAAGTTCGGAGCCGTGTACCCGGCCGCGTCACTAACAACACGGGTCGGGGAATCTCAGGTAGAACACGCTGTGTCCAGAGGGAACACGCCATGTAGTCTTGTACAGGTACCCGACCGTGTCACAAACTACACGGGACGGTGTCACCTTGCCTATACACACCGTGTTTGTTCAGAATACGCCGTGTAAGGTTCAGCTGTGTAGACGGCCATGTGTTTAACAACACGTGCTACTGAAGCCGTGTCCACAACACGCCGTGTCCGTAGTAAACACGCCATGTAGTCTCAGTTTAGGAAAAATCGTGTGGGTTAGCCGTGTAAGGAGACTCTGGTAGTGGAATAGTTTTCAAGTACACGTCGTGTGTGGGTTCAACACGCCGTGTAGTTTGAAGTGTACACAACTTGTAGATAAGGAGTACACGCCCATGTTAGTGCGTTAAGAAGACACACCATGTAGTTTTATACACACCGTGTAGTTGTGTTTTACAAACATGTGTGTTTTTCTTCCCCTGTTTCCATTTTTTACTCTTGTGTTCTCTGTCCTTGTTTTCCTGATCTAAGGTGTGCTTTTGATCTTTCAGAGCTATGCCTGTGAGACATCATCTGGTCGTACGTCTGTCATCGGGCAGTGATCAGACGCCAGATAGGGATGATCAGGGATTTCCTAGCGATCCTCCAGTCGGGCCAGCCTTTGCACCGGTTGTTATACCGGTTGTAGGTGCAGATGTGCAGTTCAGGGAAGGTTTCATGAGGATGATGCAGGCCTTCCAGGGAGCTCCACCTCCTGTCACGTCTATGGCAGATTTGACGTGGGTTTTTCAACAGCAGCATCCTCCCACATTCTCAAGGGAAGGTGGACCTCAGGCTGCATAGTCATGGATGGAAGCCATGCTAACTATCTTTGAGCATCTGGATATGGATCCAGAGAGGCGGGTTATGTTCTCCACCTACATGCTCTGAGACTCCACCAAGAGGTGGTGTGACGTGTTCTTGCAGGCGGGTTTGCAGCAGGCTATGGCTTGGGAGGAGTTCCAGTGCGTGTTCTATGAGTATTTCTACCCGGAGACCCTGAGGGCTGACCATGCCCGAGAGTTCATGAGCTTAGATAAGGGTACTCTTTCTATCATGGATTATTCCGCTCGTTTCACCAAGCTGCAGCGCTTCACGCCCCTCCAGGATGGGAGTGGGGTGTTCATAGCAAGGAAGTTCGAGGATGATATCAGGCGGGAGATCCGATCACAGGTGAACATCTTCCAGCTGACTTCCACTACTTCCATCGTTAACCAGGCCCTGATTACAGAGCACAATCTGAGAGACTCTAGAGCTGCGATCCAGGGCGGTTCTGCTTCTAGAGCTAGTCTTCCTCTAGATGACAGTAAGAATCACCATAGAGAGCCTACACGTAGGGATCCAAGGAAGCGAGATGCATCGTTAGGCAGCCAGGTGACATGCTACCAGTGTGGTCAGTCAGGTAACACGAGGCCGAAGTGCCAGAGGGACACTGTGGAGTGCCGATCTTGCGGCAAGATGGGTCACCTTCAGCGTTTCTTCCAGGTATTCTCACCAGCAGCTGGTGACCAAGGTTCTTCCATGACTCCTCATTCAGGAGCAACACCACCAGTTTCTCACCAGTCGGGGAACTGGAGTTCTTCGGGCTGTTCGGGCCGAGGTGGAGGTCGAGGTCATGGCGGTCAGCCACCAGTTCCTCAGCACCAATAGGGAGGTTCAGCTCAGAGTGGTCAGCCAGGGGCGCAGGGCCGCGGTACATGCCAGTCCTTCACCGTGGAGTAGACGAATTCGGAGCAGGATCCCGACCCTTCTACTGTTCGAGGTATGATTTTAGTAGCCTCAGTTTTATCTTCAACCCTTTTAGATATTGGTGCTACGCATAGCTTTATATCTGTTGTTGTTTTGGAGAGCCTTGGACTCTGCATCTTTTCTTTTGCCGACTCTTTGACGCTAGACACACCTTTGGGTAGAATGGCATCTAGTGTATGCCAGTGTAGGGAGTTCCCTCTTGAGGTTGTAGGGTATCTATTCTTATGGGATATCTATGTCCTAGAGATGACAGGCTATGATGTCATCCTTGGCATGGATTGTTTGATTCCCTCTTTGGCAGTCGTCGACTGTTATCGCCGCAGAGTGAGCTTAATTTCACTAGAGGGTGAGTCTATTCTCCATAAGGGCGAGTGGGACGTTCGGGCGAGTCCGGAAGGACTCGAGAATCTTGGTCTAGGAGGGGTGACAACCCAGATTTCTAGTCTTTATCTGGATGATCAGGGGACTCCATAGTCGGACTTTCCTCCAGTGGTGGATCACTTCAAGGACGTCTTTCCAGAAGAATTTTTCAGGTTTTCCTTCGGAGTGTGAGGTAGACTTCTCTATTGAGCTCGTGCCAGGAGTGGCACCGGTGTCCATTCCTCCCTATAAGATGGCCACACCTGAATTGCAGCAGCTCAAGAAGCAGTTGGAGGAGCTACAGGCTAAGGGTTTCATCTGACCCAGTACTTCTCCTTGGGGTTCGCCGGTCCTTTTTGAAAAGAAGGCAGACGGTACCCTTCGGATTTGTGTGGATTATCAAAAGCTGAACCAGTTTACGGTCACGAACCGATATCGTTTTCCGAGAATTGACGACATTTTTGATCAGCTTCTAGGAGCCCGGGTGTTCTTGAAGATCGACTTGAGATCCGGTTATCATTAGTTTCATGTTAGACCATCAGATATACCTCTGATAGCCTTCAGGACAAGGTATGGTCTATGCGAGTATACAGTCATGCCGTTCGGTCTCATGAACACAGCTATAGTTTTCATGGAACTGATGAACCGAGTGTTCCATCCTTACTTGGAATTTTTTATCGAGGTCTTCGTGGACAATATCTTGGTGTATTCTCACACTCGATAGGACCATGCCACACATCTTGAGATCGTTCTGAGTACACTGAGAGAGCATCAGATTTATGCTAAACTCTTGAATTGCCACTTCTGGATGGATCAGATTCACTTCTTGGGTCAGTTCATCTCAGAGGCAGGAGTATCAGTGGACCTAGAGAAAGTGAGAGCTATAGTTTACTGGTAGCAGCTGAAGAATGTCTTTGAGGTACGGTGTTTCCTAGGGATGGCTGGATACTACAGACACATCATTCATGACTTTTCTTGTCTTGCAGCACCTTTGACTTGTCTGACCAAGAAGGGGGCGAAGTTCTTATGGTCATATTCTTGTGAGTCAGCCTTTTAGGATCTGAAAGGGAGGTTGACGTCAGCACCGATACTAGTCTTTCCAGAGCGAGGCAAGAACTACACGGTTTACTATGATGCTTCAGGTATCGGGCTGGGAGCTGTGCTTTTGCAGGGGGATGGGTTCGTTGCGGATGGGTCTCAGCAGTTGAGGCCACATGAGAGGAACGACCCTATGCATGATCTGGAGCTGGTAGCTGTTGTTCATGCCTTACGTTGTTGGAGACACTATCTACTGGGAGAGCACTTTGTGGTCTTCACTGACCACAAGAGTCTCATGTATATTTTCACTCAGCAGGATCTGAACTTGAGATAGTACATGTGGGTCGAGTACCTTCAGTCTTTTGATTTCGAGCTTGCCTATACGCCGGGGAAGTGAAATGCAGTGACAGATGCGCTGAGTAGGAGAACTCAGATTCAGGCAGTTCAAGAGGCTAGCTGTGAGTGGCAGCTGATGGCTCTGTTCTATGAGATTCATCTAGAGGTCCACGACAGAGAGGGAAAGACCATCTTATCTTCTATAGATGTTACCTCTACACTTCTTAATCGAGTACGGATGAGGTAGCTATCAGACTCTGAATTATTAGTCCTGCGGGAGAGTGTGTCAGGAGAGGACCCTCTTCCAAGATGGGTATTGGGCGAGGATAAGATCTGGAATTTCCAGGGACGTGTATGGGTGCCAGCAGACATACAGAAGGAGCTGATGCGGGATTTTCATTCCTCATTTTGGGCAGTTCATCCTGGCGTCACCAAGATGTATCAGTATCTTCATCGCCAGTACTGGTGATCAGGTATGAAGAAGGATGTTGCTGGTTTCGTCATGAGATGTTCTACTTGTCAGCAGGTGAAGGCAGAGCATCAATGACCAGCAGGCCTTTTACAGCAGTTACCCATTTCGGAGTGGAAGTGGAACAACATCGTGATGGACTTCGTGACTGGGTTGTCGTGGTCACCTCGAGGGAACAATGTTGTTTGGGTTGTCATCGATAGGCATACGAAGGTTGCACACTTCTTTCCAATTAAGTATAACTTTAGTGTTGATGATCTGTGATGACTTTACATATGAGAGATCTTTCATCTATATGGAGTTACGCAGTCCATTTTTTCAGACAAGGATGCACGCTTTACCTCTCGGTTCTGGCAGGGACTTCAGAAGGCCTTGGGTACACAGGTACTTTTGAGTACAGCATACCATCCCCAGACTGATGGCCAGTCCGAGTGCATGATCCATGTTCTTGAGGATATGCTCCAAGCTTGTATCCTAGACTTTGGAAGCTATTGGGAGAAGCATATTCCTATGGTGGAGTTTTCCTACAACAACAGTTTCCAGGTGACCATTCATATGGAACCATACGAGGCTTTGTACGGTAGACCATGCCGGTCACCCTTATGCTGGTTGGAGGCAGGAAAGACAGCTTTACTAGGACCTCGCCTTGTTCAGGAGACCTCAGAACAGATAGAGCTGATTCAGAAGAGGATGGCTACGACATAGTCTTGACAGAATTCTTATACTGACCAGCGGAGATGACCTCTGGAGTTTGAGGTTGGGGATCAGGTGTTCCTGCGCGTCGCACCGAGGCTGGGGCACAAGAGGATTCAGAGACAGTGTAAGATTTCACCGCGGTACCTCAGACCATTTGAGGTTGTGGGGAGAGTGGGACCGGTCGCCTATTGGTTGCATCTACCTCAGAGGTATTGGGCTATGCACGACAACTTCCACATCTCTTAGCTCCGAAATTACTTTTCAAACCCCTCTCACGCATTTCAGCCTGATGAATTCGAGCTTGAAGAGGATGTGTCATTCGAGGAGCATCCTATCCGGATTTTTGATTGCAGTACGAAGGTGCTCCGTGGGCAGTCTGTTCCTCTGGTATGAGTGCTATGGCAGCACGGGCGAGTACAAGATGAGACCTGGGAGAGGGAGGTCGATGTACGATCGCAGTGGCTGGAACTGTTTGAGGATTCTTCCTCTACGCCCCGTTAGGGAAATTAGGGGACAAATTTCTTTAAGGGGGGAAGTTTGTAAGAACCCAGATCATCATTCAAGTATGTTTTTCCTTTTTTCTGGAGTTTTTATGAAAAATGGGTTTTCTGAAATTTTCAAAGTACACACCGTGTACTTTCTGAGTAAAAGCCGTGTAATCGGATCCTGCTCGAAGCCATATGCTGGTCGTGCCTGGGCCACACACACAGTGTGTAGGGGTGATGTGGAGGCCGATTTTGGCGGAGTATGGAAAAGAACCAGTACAAACCATGTACTCTAAAATCACACACCGTGTACTTTTTTTCACTAAATGAACCGGGGTCACATCCCATCGCGATTTTTATCTTCTTTTAGGTCTCGTTCACCCGGGAGCGACCTGTACGGCTGAATCTTCCCCGAGATCCCACCTCGCCGTCCGTTCTCCGATTCGAGCACTGTCGATTGCGTTGGAAGCACAGCGGTGAGTTATTCCTTCTGCTTGAGCATTGTTTCTTGATTCCTCCATGTTTTCATGATATCGTAGGTTGAACATTTTGTGTGTTTTCTCAGAGATATGTCATTCTAAGGGTAATTTGTCGTCGTGGTTCACATATATCGATCTCATAGGATCAAGTTAGGTGGAATGTGCCTTTCTGTAGAATTTTGATGAATATTTTGTGCAAATTCCCCCAAAACCCTTGAACAGGGTATTGTGTTTTTCTGTTTTTCCCCAGTTGTATTACCTTCTTTTCTTGATTTCTAGAGTAGATATTTTTCTTGTGATTATGGTAGATTTTCGATACCTTGAATGTTTGCTATGCTTGTTCTGTCTGTTTGGCGTTTTTCCAGTTTCCATGCCTAGTTGTAGGATTGTGGACTGCTGCCTTGTTTTGCTGCTGAGCCTTAGTTGATAGCCACACAGTTTTTGAGGTTACTTGGATGATGTACATGCGTGCTGAGCATGTTTAGTTTCACTAAGGACTATGAGAACCTAGAGTAGTAGACCAAAGAGAGAATTATTGGAAGGGCTTCTCCAGAGTGTCTTTTAATTACGATATGAGACCACATGGGGAATTGACGTTGAGTGCTTCCTCAGAGAGTCTGTAGTTCCTCGACGCGGGAAACAGGGGGAATAGACGTTGAGTGCTTCCCCAGAGAGCCTTTAGCACGATACGAGACTATAGGGGGAATTGACGGTGAGTGCTTCCCTAGAGAGTCTGCTTATTTTCATAACTGAACCAGAGTGGTGAGACTCTGTGTGCCACCTAGAAGGTTGCTAGTACTTATTGGTTGAACCATAGGGGTTAGGCAGTGAGAGCTCCCTAGAGGGTTACCTTTTTTCCTTTGTTACTGGTTTTTTACTTGTGCTCTTCTTTTGTTAGAACTGTGGATTGTAGCTGCTTGTGTTTTCCTATTTACTTCTTCTTGTTTTATTACTTTCCTCATATTCATTGAATGTTAGGCATGACTCTTTGGGGGATTGCCTACTGGGATTGTATCTCAAAACCTATTTGGGACATGATTTTGGGCCCAAGAAGACTATGTTGCTACAAGTATAGATAAGGGTAAGCGCCCTTCTACTTCAGGATCTGGATTGCGCTGGAGCTGATGATCATGGGACCGAGCCGGGGCTCGCGATGCTGAGGAGTTTATTTTGTTTTTCTTTTGCACTTGTTTTCAGTTGTATTCCAGAACATTATTGTGTTTTCTACTTTCCATAGATACTTGTTTCTGCTACATCATTGTCATCATTGCCATATATATGTTCATTGCTTCAGCTGTTTTGGTTTCTGTTGTTATGCATGTTGTTTCTGTTTCCGCTGTTGACTGTTTTTTCCACTGTATACCTTACCGAATGAGGGAATAGTTTCCCCACCAACTCACCATGGACCTCGATGATAGTTGGAAGCCTCTGGAGTTCAAAGAAATGCTCTTGAGGTCATGTGGAGAACTGGGTACAGGGCACCAGTAGAGGGGCTCCATATTCGGGTCGTTACAAAAATATGCCATCACTTTCCACACTACCAGCCTCAGGTTTTCCACTGCCATCAATTATGTCATCCTTGGAAACAACATATACCCATATTCTTTACTAGATCTTTACTTTTCTTCCTTCAATTCCAGGATCCCCACCACCTGGGGCACTACAAAACACAAAGCCGCATCCTATGAACCGAGGTTTCCCGTACTCCATGGCCATATCCCCCACAACCATACATCACCTTTCTTCATACCTGTCAATGAAATTTGGGTATATTTTTTGTCCATCCTTCCTAATGTAGAGGATAATATTCAAATATTTCACCATGACACCCTCATCAGGGAGCATGGGAGTAAGATAATCAGCAGGGACTCTATCAAACACCACCACCTCAAGCTGCTTTACCTCACTCCCAATAAAAGTTGGAAGATCCACATGACTAGCATCATGCTCACCATTTGCATTCGTACTAGACTGAAATAACTCATTCCCATAATAAGAGTCTTGAACCAGAGGAAGGACCAGTATGTTAGTCCATTCAAGCCCATCACAACTATCTTAAAGTATAGAAAGAACCTGCAAGTCCTTCTGCATAAGTGCTTGCACCTCACTCTGCTCCTGCTCAGCAGAGTCAGACTTCACACGTCTAGAACCAAAAATAAAAACATAACCACACAAGATTACATTATTATCCAACTATAAATCAGACTCTCTAGTCATAGAAAGTCCCAAGTCATATTTTAATCTACTTAAACTTTTATAAAACAAATGGTTAGACGATGTACCCGATAATGGAATTGACATTTTTTGGGCATCCACAACTGGTAACAGAGAGGCCGGAGAAGGACCAAAAAAAACAAAAAAACCTGATCTGAATTCTTGCATTATAGCCACCTCTCCTCTTGTATTGCACCTGGATACCTTCCCTCATTCCCAGAACTAGAATTGTGATCTAAATTCCCTTCCTCATCCCATCAACATATCCATTTAGAACAATCCCCTCAACAATAGCTAGCCCCTGATTCCGTTGCTCATAACTCAACTCATCATCTTCCAAAATTTCAAAATAGTTTCACAAAAGGATGTCAACTGGTACCCAAATCACACCTTCTCCCAATGTATCAATAGAGGTTTCCAACATGGGAGGTTGTCCAACCTATCTCTCCACTACATGAAAAGGTATAGAATCCCGCACTCCCCCTATACTAGCCACAACTCGCTCACCACAAATATGTTCAACATCTATGTCCTATTTCATTATTTAGATTCCACCACCCCCTTATCATGACCCAAATCCTTATAAATATGAGGGGAACTCCCTGTCTCAGCATTTCCCTCCTCATAAAAAAGTATCACAACCACCCATTCAATTGTTTTGTTACCTATACTAGACACTCCATGAACTAACCCAGCACCCCGTATTCTTATGCCCCCACGCCTGCAAGTAATCCTAGAATGGACTAGTTTTTTACATGAGGAACATAACTCCACGAACGATTAAAAATAGCTGGTTGTTTATGCCTTAATTCCTCACCCACATTAATAGATACAAAATCAATCTTTGTCTTTGATACATCTACTTCAACATAGACACTTGGATCCATCGAATGGAAAGCCATCTGATTCCAGCTGTCCAAACACAAATACCAACCAACAATATTCCCGAGCATACAGATGATAGATGGGTTTTGAAATTGAATAAGAAGCTCCAGAAACCATACCCATGAAGAAATAAATGGTGAGTTATGGTACATAGGAATATCAAAGCACCACCATAAGATAATTAATCTAACTCAATTTAAACTTCATGGGGATGAAGACAAAGCATAGATCAGATCTCCTTCTATTTCAAAGAAAATCATGATGTGGCGGCCATTGAGTAATTTAAATGTAGATTTATCCTATAAATACCAATATTAAAATATGAATCTATCAACATAATCCATGATGGTCGATGATTCACAAATCGGGCAACCAATGTCATGATGTGGAAGCCTCATATAATTCATAAATCAATATGGGTAGTTGCAGATGTCCTTTATTGATGTTAGGGACCTTTTTTTAGAGATTAATTCTTGAGAAAACGTAATATAAAATCAGGTAAAGAGAAGGTAGTGAAGGCCACACCCTAAGCACCATAAGTAGACAGTGAATATCCCTCCCCCGTAGGGTGGGGGAGGGGGAACGATGGTCGGTGCCGTCAAGGGGACAGTAAGATAGCCCTCATCGAGCAAGCTTTATAATATTTTCTTTAAATAATGGATTTATGTTTTATACTTTGGTTTTAGTGGATTTATGATTTTTAGGGTTATTATGGATTTTAGGGGTTTTGAATATTTTAGTGGAATTTAGATTTTTTATGGTCTATTTATGGTTTTTAATGGTTTTTATGGTTTTGTGGGGTTTTACATTTTTTAGGTTTATATGGTTTACTAAGTGGTTTTTAGGGATTTTAGGATTTTTTTACATTTTATGTTATTTTAGGGTATTTTTTTGATATTTCTATGGTTTTTTTTGGTTTTCCTAGATTTTGATGGTTTCTTGGGGTGTTTTTTTTTATTTTTAGGATTTTTTTGGTTTTCATATTTTTTTACTCATTTTAAGTGTTCTTTGGTTTTTAAGGGTTTCTTAGGGGTTTCATGGATTTTATAATTTTTATCAAATTTTTTGGTTTTGGGGATTTTTTTAATATATAAAGGTCTTATTTGGCATTTTTGGGGGTTTTATGGGTTCTTATGTTTTTAGAGGTTGTTAGAGATTTTTTATTATTTTATGGTTTTGTCATGTTTTTGGAGGTTTTGATTGGTTTTTAGATTTTTTTGTGTTTTTTTGGGGTTTTACAAATTTTATAGTTCTTTAAGGTATTTAGGGAATTAAAGGGGTTTCAGTGAATTTAGTGATTTTTTTGACTTTTTATGGGGGTTTAGTGAATTTTAAGGTATTTATTTCTTTTCATTTATTAGGGGTTTTAGGGTTTTTATATGGTTTTTAGGTGTTTTATCATATTTCTTTTTCTTAGGGTTTTATTTGTAATTAGGATTTTATGGTTTTCTTTGTTGTCATTCATATTTTTAGGAGTTTTTTACATTTCTATTTACATTTAGGGGTTTTTATGTTTTTTATGTTTTTTGGGTGTTTAGGGGTTTTTAGGGGTTCTAGGGTTGTTTATGGTTTTTGGGGGTTTTGTAGGGTTTTTAGAATTTTTTGTTTTTAATGTTTCAATGTGTTTTTACGAATTTATGTTTTTCATAGTGTTTTTATGTTTTTATGGATTCGAACATTTGAATATATTTTTAGGGATTTTGTAGGATTCTTACTATTTCATTGGGGTTTAGGTATTTTTTTTGGTTTTTAGTGGTTCTTATTGTGTTTATGTTTTTTAAGGGTTGTTAGGTTTTTTTAGGGGTTTTTTAATTTTTTAGCATTTTAAAAGTTTTTAGTTTTTATAACGTTTTCTATTTTTAAATGGTTTTTTATACTTCTATTTTATTTTAGTTTTTATTATTTTTATGGTTTTTAATGGTTTTGGGGGTTGAGGGTTTTTATGTGTTTTGGGGTTTTTGGTTTTCTAGGTTCTTTGAATTTTTTGGGTTTTTAGGATTTTTAGGTGTTTTTTGGTTTTTAAGTCTTTCTTAGGGGTTTCCAGTGTTTTTAGTAGATATTATATTATTAGGGGTATTTATATATTATTAGTATTTTTATGGTTTTTTATGGTTTTTTGGTTTTTTGACGTTTTTTATGTTTTTAGGGTTTTTAAAAGATTTTAGGGCTTCTATTGGTTTTTATGTTTTTAGGGGTTTTATTTTTTTAGGGTTTTAAGTTTTTCATAAAGGGTTTTAAGGTTTTATGGGGTATTTTTATGTATTATGGATTTTAGGTACTTTTAAGGATATTTATGTATTTTTAGGAGTTATGGGGTTTTTTTATTTTTTGGGTTTTTATAGTTCTTTGGGAATTTAGGGGATTTTTGAGTTTTTATGGTTTTAATGGTTTTTTGAGTTTTTAAACTTTTTTAGGAATTTAAATGTTTTTTTATTGAATTTTTCTTTGTTTTTATGGACTTTATGTGTTTTAGGTGTTTTTGGGGTTTTAGGATCTATTATTTGTTTTTTTGGGTTTTTAGTGTTTTTAGGGTTTTTAGGATATTTATGTGTTATTTAGATTTTTAGGGTTTTCTTAGGGTTTATTATAGTATCTAGAGTTTTTTTAACTTTTTTAAGAATTTTTTCATTCCTTTTCCTGATATTAATGGGTTTTTAGGATTTTTAGGGATTTTGAGGGCTTTTAGGGTTATTTCGAGTTTATAAGGTTTTTAGGGATTTTAGAGTTTTCAGGTCTTTAAATTTTTAAATAATATAATTCTTTTAAAGTTTTCTTAGTGGTTTTCAAGGTTTTTATGATTTTTTACATTTTTAGGAAATTTTAGTGATTTTTAGGTCCTCTATTGCTTTAACGGTTTTATTGGAATTTTGGGGTTTAAGGGATTCTAGGGTTTATGTGGGTTTCTATGGGTTTTTTGGGTGTCTAGGGGTTTTTATTTTTTAGAGTTCTTTAATTTTTTTAGTGGTTTAAATAGTTTTTATAGTTTTAGTGTATTTTAGGGTTTTATGGGTTTTAAAGGTTTTTTAATGGTTTTATGGGTTTTAGGATGTTTAGGGTTTTTTGGGTTTTTAAGTGATTTTATAATTTTTTGGATTTTAGGGGTTTTATGTTATTTTAAGTTTTAAGGATTCTTAGGGTTTTAAGGGTTTTTATAGTATTCACATTTTTAGGGGTTTTTTGGATTTTTTTAGTATTTTTATGATTTTTTAGGTTTTTAGGGATACTCAAGGTTTTAGTGTTTTTTAGGCTTTGTAATGGTTTTTATGGTTTTTACTGTTTTTTATGTTTTTACGGATTTTATGTGTTTTAGGTTTTTAAAGTATTCTTTTTTCCCATGATTTTAGGGGTTTTTACGTTTTTATGTATTTTTAGGGATTAATTTTGGATTTTTATTGTTTTTAGGTATTTTATATAGTTTAAGAGTTTTATGTTTTTTAGGGTTTTATTGGTTTTTAGGTGTTTATGGTTTTTTTTAAAAATTTTAGGATTTTCAAGGCTATTTATAGTTTTTTTACATTCTTATTGGTTTAAAGGGTTTTATTCCTTTTAGTTGGAATTTTGGGTTTTTATGGGTTTTTTTGGATTTTTATGTTATTAGGGTGGTTTTTGGGGTTTTGGGGTTTTGGGATTTTTAGTTTTTTTGTGGGTTTTAGCATTTATTATTTTTTTTGGGTTTTATGTTTGTTTATGATTTTAAAGTTTTGTTTGGATTTTTCATGGATTTTGGATTTTTAATGTTTTTAGGGATCTCAAGGGATTATTTAGGAATTTTATGGTCTGTAGGGTTTTTAGGAATTTTAAGTGTTTCTAGTGTTTTTTTTGGTTTTTAAGGCTTCTTATGGTTTCTTGAGTTTTTATGGTTTTAGGGGGGGAATGTTTTAAGAGTTTTTAGTGAATTTTAGATTTTTTTGGGTTTTTAGAGTTTCTTATGGTTTTAGGCATTCTTAATGTTTTTTTCATTTTTGTAGATTTCAAGGGTTTTTAGGGGTTTTTATGTTTTTTTGGTTTTAAGTGATTTTTGGTTTTAATATGGTTTTTCCTGGTTTTTAATGCTTTATGAATACTTAAGTATTATTTAGTATTTTTTTTTGATTTTTTGGATTTTGAGGTTTTCATGGACTTTTTAGGGTTTTAGAGGTTTTAACATTTTTATGGTTTCAATTTGTTTTAATTGTTTTTAATTTTTTATGGTTTTCTTTGGTTTTTATGGTTTTTAGGGTCATTATGAATTTTTAGTATATTTTATGAATTTTAAGGGGTTTTATGGTTTTTAGGGATTTTATGGTTTTTTGTGAGTTTTAGGGTTATTTTCTGTTTTCAAGGGTTTGTATGAGCTTTTTGTGTTTTTTAATATTTCTAGGGATTTAATGGGGTTTTAGTGTTTTTAGTGACTTTTTATGGTTTTTATGGGTTTACAGGTTTTTTGTGTTTTAATGGTTTTAAAGATTTCTAGGGGTTTTATGGTTTTAAGGAATTTTAATGTTTTTATGGGTTTTAATTTATTCTAGTTTTTAAATTTTTTCAGGGTTTTAGGGTTTTTAATGTTTTTTGGGATTTTTAGGGCTTGTTTAG
The DNA here is from genome assembly GCA_963277665.1 of Viscum album. Taxonomy (NCBI): domain Eukaryota; kingdom Viridiplantae; phylum Streptophyta; class Magnoliopsida; order Santalales; family Viscaceae; genus Viscum; species Viscum album. The sequence continues at coordinate 760,420,776 of OY728160.1, forward strand.
GATTGTTTGGTTTTTATGGTTTTTATGGTTTTTGAGGGTTTTGGTTTTTTTAATGGGGTGTTTGGGTTTTAATGGTTTTTTAGGGTTTTAGGGTTTTTAGTGTTTTTAGTGGTTTTTATTTTTTTTTTTAAAAAACATTGGATTTAAAGTATTTTTGGAGTATTTAGTGGTTGTTAGGGGTTTATAGGGTTTAAATATTTTTTAATTTTTTGGGGGTTTTTATCGTTTTTAGGGTCTTTTGGATTATTTGGGGGGTTTTTTGGGTATTTATAATTTTTATGTTTTTAGGGTTTTTAGTGTTTTTAGTTTTTTATGTTTTCTTCCTAGTTTTCAGGTTTTTTCCTTTTTATTTATTTATTTGGGAATATTAAGTATTTTTATGAATTTTTGGATTTTATGGTCTTGAGGGGTTTAGGGTGTTTAGGGTATTTATTATTTTTTTAAGGTTTTTAGATTTTTTTTATTTTTTAGCTAATCAAAGTATTTATATATTTTTACTGTGTTTTTATGGTTTTATGGATTTTTAGGGGTTTTCAATGTTTTTAGGGTTTTTAAGGTTTTTAGTGGTTCAGGTGTTTATGGTTTTTTTCTGGGTTTTAATGTTTTTTTGGTTTTTAGGGGTTTTAAGTGTTTTTAGGTTTTTAAGGTTTTATAAGTGTTTTCATGGTTTTTAGGTTGTTATGTTTTAGGGATTTTTAGGGATTTTTAGGTTATTATGGTTATTATGGGTTTTATGGAATTTTATGGTTTTTAGGGGTTTTTAGGGTTTTATGGTTCTTTTAGTTTTATGGTTTATTTATTTAATTTTTTATGGTTTTTTGGTTTTTATATTTTTTAATGTTTTTAGCTGTTTGAAGTGTTTTTATTGTTTTTAGTGGTGTTTTGGGGATTTTATGGGATTTTAGGGTTTTAATATTTTAGTGGTTATTATGGTTTCTAGTTTTTTTGGGTTTTCTTCATGTTTTAGGGATGTTACTGTATTTTAGGTTTATGATGGCCTTAAAGTGTTTTTAAATTTAAAGGTTTTCTTAGGGGTTTTTTTGTGTTTTTAGGGATTTTAACATTTTTAGGAAATTTTAGGTATTTCTTTAGGATTTTAATAATCTTTTTTTGTTTTTTGGGTATTTGAGGGTTTTATAATTTTTACAGTTTTTGGTTTTATGTATTTTATTTGTTTAATGTTTTAATATTTTCTTGAAGGTTTTTAGGGGTTTTAGGCTTCTTTTTTATTTTTTCATATTATTCTTGATTTTTTAGTATTTTTTGTGTTTTAGGGTTTTATGTATTTTGAGAGATTTTATGGATTTTATCATTTCTTGTTTTTTTTGAGTTCTTATGAATTTTAAGGTTATTAGTGTTTTTAACACTTTTATGGGTTTGATGGGTTTCCAAAGTCTTTAGTGGATTGTTAGGATTTTATGGGTTTTTAGTGTTTTTATGTTTTTAAGGGTTTATGGATTCATAGGTTTTAGAGTTGTCAAGGGTTTTTTAGAATTTTTAGGTTTTTAAGGTTTTATAACTATTTTTAGGAGTTTATGTTTTTCTTAGGGGTTTCATAGTTTTTAGGGAGTTTTATGTTTCTTGGGATTTGTAGGGATTTTTTTAGGGTTTTTAGGTGTTTTAAGGTTTTTAGGGATTTTGAGGGTTTTAGGGTTTTAATAATTTTTAGGGATTTTATATTTTTTTAGTTTTATTGGGGGTTATAAGAGTTTTTAAGGTTTTATTGTTTCCTTAGGTTTTTCAAGGATTTAGGGTTATGTATGTTTTTTAGGATTTCTAAGGGTTTATTTTCAATTTTTTGGGTTTTTAATGTCTTTTAGAGTTTTTTAACATTTTTTGATGATTAAAGGGTTTTTATAGATTTTAATGGTTTTTGAGTATTTTTGGATTTAAGTGGTTTCAAGGTTTTAAAGGGTTTTTGGTGTTTTTAGGCATTTCATATATTTTTAAGGTTTTAGGTTTTTTTAGATTTTTTATGGTTTTAGAGGTTTAAAGTGTTTTTGGTTTTTAATGTTTTCTTCTCAGTTTTGAGGGTTGTTTATATTTTCTACGTTTTTCTAGATTTTTAGGGATTTTTCGGGATTTTTTCGGGATTTTTTAGGGGTTTTAGTGTGTTTCAGGTTTTCTAAGGATTTTTTTTTTAAATTCTTGAGGTTCCCTCAAGGTTTTTTAATCAATTTAGTGTTTTCAAATTTTTTATTGATTTTAGGGACTTTTAGTATTTTTAGGGATATTTATTTTTTTAGGGATATTGAGGGTTAGAAAGGTTTTTATAATTTTTAGGGTTTTTATATTTTTTGGGGATTTTATGTTTTTTTGAGTTGCTAATATTTTTTATGGTCGTTTGGGAATTTTATCATTTTAAGAGTCTAAAGGGTTTATTGGGTTTCTAGAGGTTATTTGGGTTTTCATGGGGTCTAGGATTTTTAAGTTATTTCGAGGTTTTTATAGTTTTTAGGGGTTTGCGGTTTAATAATTTTAATGTTTTTAAGGGTTTTGTTTTGTTTTTAGTTTTGTTTGGTTTTTTATTGGTTTTAAAGGTTTTTTTATTATTTTCTTAGGGTTTTTTATTTCTTTCGATATTTTTAGGTATTTTTATGAATTTTTTGGTCTTACATATTTTTAATGATTTTGATAATTTTTAGGAGTTTTAGTATTTTTGGGGTCCTATCATTTTTTTTTCTAGGGATTTTATGTTTCTTTAGGATTTTATAGTTTTCTTTTGTTTTTTCAATTTTTTATATTTTTATGTGTATGTTTATTTGTATGCGTTTTTAATTATTTTTATGGTTTTAGGGTTTTTATGTATTTTTAGGGTTTTTTTGTTTTTTTGTTTTTATGGTTTCTTCTGTTTTTTTGGGTTTTATTGGTTTTTGTGATTTTTAATGTTTTTAATGATTTAATGTTTTTTTATAGAGTACGATGGTTTTAAGGGGTTTTATATGTTTTAATGGTATTTATGGTTTCTTGGGATTTAATGGTTTTTAAAGGTTTTGGGTTTTTAAGGCCTTTTAGGGGTTTTCTGTGTTTTAAAATCTTTTAGGTTTTGATGAGTTTCTATGTTTTTATTGTTTTTTATGGTTTCTAGGGTTTTTATGTTTCTTTTCATTTTTAGGGATTTTAGGTAGTTTTTATGATTTTTATGTTTTTATGGTTTTATGTATTTTGATGTCTTTTGGGGTTTTATGGTTTTCAAAATTTTTTATGGTTTTTTTTGTTTTATAGGGGTTTATAGTTTTTTCTGGATTTTATGGTTTTTCTAGAGTTTTTTAGTGTGTTTTATGTTTTTAGGGATTTTAAGTATATTTAAAATTTTAATGGGAATTTAGTTTTTTAGTGATTTTGAGTGTTTTTAGGTATTTATTATTTTTAGGGAATTTATGGGTTTTTGGAATTTTTAGGTTTTGTAAGCGCTTTATTTTTTTTTTATGGTTTTCTTAGTGACATTCATCATTTTTAGGGTTTATTATGTGTTTAGGGATTTTTTGGATTTTTTTTGGATTTTCCTGGTTTTTAGGGTTTTTAAGGGGTTTTAGGGGTTTTATGGTTTTCTTAGTTTTTATGGGTTTATTGAGTTTATAGGGGTTGAAGGTTTTTTAGAATTTTTAAATGTTTTTATGTTTTTAATGGGTTTTAAAAAATTTAGTTTATTTTTTATTTTTTATGGGTTTTTTGAGTTTGTTACGGTCTGTAAGGTTTTTAGGTGTTTTAATGGATTTTACCTTTTTTTAGGCTTTTAGATATGTTAAGTGTTTTACAATTTTCTCTGTTATCAAAGGTTTTTGAAGGTATTAGGGTTATTTATTTTTTTAGGTATTTCAGGTCTTTTTTAGGATTTTTATGTTTTTAGGGTTTTTCGGAATTTTGGGGGTTTTTACTGTGTCTATGGGTTTTTTGGATTTTCAAGGTTTTTTGAGTTTTTAGGGATTTGAAGGTTTTAATAGAGATTATTAACCTTCTTAGGGGTTTAAAGGGGTTTTATAGTTTTTATTGTTTCTATTGTTTTTATGGTTTTTAGTGTTTTTTTGGTTTTTATATAATTTTATGGTTTTTTGGGTTTTGGGGTTTGGGGGAATTTTATGGGTTTTTTGGGAATTTTCATGTTTTTAAGGGTTTTAATATTTCTTTGAATTTTAAGGATTTATTTTGGTTTTTTAGGTGTTTTTAGGGTTTTATGAATTTTGAGGGAATTTAGTTTTTTAGGGTTTTTAGTGTTTTTAGGTTTTTACGTGTTTTGAGTGTTTTCTTAGGATTTTTATGGTTTTTTGGGATTTTGTGAGTTTTTAGGGTTTAATAGGGTTTCACGGTTTCTTGGTTTTTTGGGTATCTAGGGTTTTTTTTACTTTTTATAATTTTGAAGTTTATTATTGTTTTTAAACTTTTTAGGGGTTTAAAGGGTTTTAGTGTTTTTATTGGTTTCTAGGTATTTAATTTTGGTATTAAGTGTATTTTTTTATATTTTTTGGCGTTTCATGGTTTTTAGGGGTTTTAGGGCTTTTGGGGATTTTACATTTTTTTGTTTTTTTAGCATTTTTTAAAAAATTTAGGGATTTTAAACGTTTTTAAGTTTTTATGGTTTTCATAGGGTTTCACAAGGTTTTAGGGTTGTTAATTTTTTATGTATTTTAAGGACATTTATGGACTTTTAGGGTTATATTGTTTTTTGGGTTTTTTTGTTTTTAGGGGTTTTTTTGATTTTTTTGATTTTTTTTAGTTTTTCTGGGATTTGTTTGATTTTTCTATAGTTTTATGGTCATTATATTGTTCTATATGATTTAGGGGAGTAAAGGGATTTTATATTTTTTAGTGGTTTTATTGATTTTTTGGGATTTTTATGGATTTTTGGGGTTTTATGGTTTTTAGGTTTTTTAGTGTTTTTTAGGATTTTTATCATTTATTCAGTTTTTAGGGGTTTAAATTATTTTATTGTTTTTAGGGTTTTCTTTGGGTTTTTATGGTTTTAGGTTTTTTAATTTTTATAAATATTTTGGATTTTTTTAAGATTTTTATGGTTTTTAGTGTTTTTTATGAATTTTGGCGATTTTTAGGGTTTTTAGTGTTTAATGGTATATTAGGATTTTTTTGGATATTTTTAGTTTTTAATGGATTTTGAGAATTTTAGTGTTTTCTATTTTTTTAGTTTTTTAATGTTTTTTAGAGTTTTTACTATTTTTAGTGCAAGGAAGATGTGATGGTCGGGCTGTCCCCCCCCCCCAAATTTATTAGAAAGAAAAAAAAGAGACACAACAGATAAGGGAGGGGAGGGGTCAAACGACCCACACCCAAAAACCCCTTACAACCCAACCCAAAAAAGAAAATCAAAAAAGAAAAGAAAAATAACAAACAAGCACACCCAGGTCCAAGAAGCAACCATCACCATCATCCAGCAGTTTCCAGCATCCAGCATCCCACTACAAAGAAAAGACCGGCTTCCAACCTCACATTTACCATAATCCATCACCTACTCACCAATATCATCTCCAATAGCTTCACCCGACCAAACAGAAAAAACATCACCCAACCAAATATAGAAAGCATCCCATAACACCAACCAGCCTCCAGACCACAACAACTCTTCTTCCCTACCAATAGCCAGCACTAGCAGATTCCCACTACCAAACCAGATGTAGCAAGCCAACCCTCTCATAAAATCACAGCAAAACATCCAGCCGCATCCAGCATCACAACCAATCCAGCAACTAGTATTTTCCTCAAAGAAATCAAAAACTCCCAACCATTACACTTTCATCCAGGCCGCATCAAGCATCCAACATCTCCAATTCTAGAAAAAATTACCGGTATCATCCCACACCAAACCCCATAGTAGCGTCAAAACCATCAAAAAAAGAACCATCTTGACCAGCAGCTCATTCAGAACCATAACCAGAATGCAGCGAATGAACCAAGCCACCAACAAAGAGATCCATTAGAGCAAATTGTACCAAGAGAGCAATATTCCACAATCCAATGGCACACCAAAACCAGAGACAATTCGCAGAAGCAATTCCAATGAAGGGGAAACATACTAGATTTGAATCAGCATTGAGGAGGCATCCATGAAGCATAACCGAGGTAGTAAATCAGGGGAGTTGATCGACATCCAGAGCCCACACCGCAAATGTGTCCCCTTCCACTGCTTCAAATGTGCCTCCTGCAACCTCAGAAAAGAACTGGAAGCCCCCGCATCATCCAAATCCATGCGCCTTATTCCATCACAAAACTAGAAGATCTAGTGAAAAGCACCAAGCCACAGGTCATTGACACAACACTCCAACAAGAAACCATCAGCAACCAAAGACCCGAACTGCATCCTCTGCGCAAACTTCTGCCAAACCAAACTCGATTGCACCTCCTTGCCAAGACTGCATCGTCGTTGAGGCACCCGGCTTCGGACTACCCAAGGTAAAACCAGATCTGCAAAGTCAACCCTGAACCATAACAGATTCCCATCAAGGATTCCGACCACCATGGAGTTGTCAGCTTCACCGCAAACCATATCCGACCGATCTAAGACTAGAGAATCCTGCACAACCTCCAAGGCCGATGAAACCAAGCGCACCTACAAAAAAAATACTTCTGAAACTTAGAACCAGAGCACGGGGAGAAAAGAAAGAAACTACTGAAGGCAGGAATCCATCGGCGTCTTGGAACCGAAGAGCGCGCCCAGAGAGCACCGCCGCCGAGGAAGACCAACACCAAAAACCAAAGAAAAAACCATTGGAGGAAGCTTCGGGAAAGAGACAGAACCTGGAGACTATGTCGTCATCTCTATGACGAGTTCTTTACTATTTTAGTGTTTTTATGGGTTTTAGGGGTTTTTATGGTTTTTAGGTGTTTTTTGGTTTTAGGGTTTTTTGGAATTTTTAGGTTTTTATGTTTTAGTGGTTTTATGGAATTTTTAGTATTTTATGTATTTAATGGGGTTTTTGGTATTTCGAGGTATCATAGTGTTTTTTTTTGGGTTTTATGGTTTTTTTGGGGTTTAAGGCTTTTTTTATTTTTTTGGATTTTTTTGGGTTTTTGGAGTTTATAATGATTTTAAGGGGTTAAAAGTGTTTTTAGATTTTTAGCATAATTTTAGGGCTTTTATTGGTTTTAATGATTCTTAATGTTCCTAGGATCTTTTATGTATTTTTTGTGTTTTTATATTGTTTAGGTACTTTGTAGAGTTTTTAGTTTCTTTAGCATTTTTTAGGTTTTCTAGGCTTTTTAGTGTTTTTTGGATTTTAATGGTTTTTAAGGGTTTTGTTATTTTTAGTGATTTTTATGTATTAATGATTTTTTGTTTGATTTTATGATTTTTATTATTTTTTATGAGTTTTAGAGATTTTGAGCATTTTACGCGGTTTTTGGGGTTTTTTGGATTTTCTAGAGTCTTTACAGTTTTTTATGTTTTTAGGTGATTGAAGTGTTTTTATTTTTTTATGGTTTTCATATGGTATTTTACGGGTTGTAGGGTATTTACATTTTTATGGTTTTTCTGTATTTTTAATGATTTTTATGTGTTTTGATGTTTTTTTGGGATTTTGATGGTTTTCAGGTTTTTGGGGTTTTAGGGGGATTTTGGTGTTTATGGTTTTTAGATTTTTTATTGTTTTTTAGGTTTTTTTGTTTTTTAATGTTTTTAGGAGATTTATTATTTTTAGAGTTTTTAGTGTTATTAGGAGTTTTAGGGGGGTTTATGTTTCTTAAGGATTTTGGGTGTTTTATGGTATTTATTGGTTGTTAGGATTCATAAAGTGTTTTAGAGTTTTTATTTTTTTAGGATTTTATGTGGTTTTAAGTGTTTTTATGTTTTTAAGTTAATCTTTGGGGTTTTCATAATTTTTTGGGTATTTTATTTTTTTTCGTCATTTTTATGGCTTCTAAGGATTTTTATAGTATTTAGGGTTTTTATGGAATTTAGTGATTTTGAGGGTTTTACAGTTTTTATTAGGTTTTTATGGATTTCTTATGGATTTTTAGGATATTTAGTCTTTGTACATTTATAGGGATTTTTTGGGATTTTTGGGTTTTTATATTTTTTTGGGGTTTTAGGTATTTTGAGTAGTTTTAGAGTTTTCTGGGATTTATAGTGTCTTTAGAATTTTTTTGGTTTGTAGTGATTTTAATTTTTTTTTGGTTATTGAGGTTTTTTTTAGGGTTTTTAGGGAATTCATAGTTTTTACATATTTTATGATTTTAATGTTTATTTAGATTTTTTGTTTTTTAGGTATTTTGAAGATTTTAGGTTTTTTTATAATTTTTTAGGTTCTTAAGTTTTATATGGTTTTTTTGGGATTTATGGTTTTTAATCTTTTAATGTTTTTTAACATTTTAGGGGTTTATATGGTGTTTTGAGTCTTTTTTGATATTTTAGGGTTTTATGGGTTTTAGTGGTATTAATGTTTTTAATAGGTCTAATGGTTTTTATAAGATTTTAGATTATTTAAGTGTTTTTAGAATTTTCTAGGTTTTATGTGTTTTTAGTGTTTTAAGGTATTATTAGAGCCTTCCTAGATTTTTAGGATTCATTACGTTATTGGTGATTTTGTGGGTTTTTTGGATTTGTATTTTATTTTTTGTTTTAGGGATTTTTTTGGGGGTTTTATAGGTTTTGAAGGTCGTTATGGTTTTTATTCTTTTTTGGGTTTTAGGGTTTATTTCCTGTTTTTTAGGGTTTTTAATTTCTTTTAGAGTTTTTAACATTTTTAGGGGTTTAATGGGATTTTAGAGTTTTTAATGGTTTTTTGGGTTTTTTGGGCTTTAAGGGGTATTAATTGTTTTTTGAGATTATTATGGTTTTTAGGTGTTTTAGGTGTTTTAGGGATTTTATAATTATTTATATTTTTAAGGGTTTAATGTTTTTTATGTTTTAAGGTTTTTATATAGGTTTTTTTGGGTTTTTTAGTTTTTCTATTTTATATTGATTTTTAGCTAATTTTTGGGATTTTATGGGGGTTTATTTTTGTAGGTATTTTTAGATTTTTTGGTTATTTTTTGGGTTTTTAATGTTCTTTTTTGTTTTTTAGGATTTTAAGGGTTTTTAGAGCTTCTTATAATTTTAGAGGTTTAAAGGGTTGTTATTGATTTCAGTGGTTTTTTCCATTTTTATAGGTTTAAAGGGTTTTAATGTTTTTAGGTTTGTTTTGGTTTTTAGGGTATTAGGGATTTTTAGGGTTAAATATTTTTATGTTTTTATGTTTTTTTCGGGGATTTCATGATTTTTGGTTTTCTACGTTTTTAGCGTTTTTTTTTTGTGATTTTAGGGTTTTTATGCTATTTTGGGGTTTTAGGTTTATTTAGAGTTTTATTTTATTTATGGTATTTTGGATCATTAGTGTTGTGGGGGGGGGGGGGTTCTATGCATTTTTGAGTTTTTTAATATTCTTGTGTTTATAGGGTTTTTATTCTTTTTTGTGGTTTTAGGGTTTTATGGGTTTTTAGGTTTTTTTTATTGTTTTTAGGGTTTTAGGGGTTTTTAGGGTTTTTAGAAATTTTCCATCTTTTTATTACTGTTTGGGGTTTTAATTTTTTTGGTTTTTTATGTTTTTCTTATGGTTTTTTGGATTTTCATGGTTTTATATGTTTTTAGGGATTTTTAAGTATTTTAACGAATTTTAGTGATTTCGGTAATTTAGGGAGTTTTAGGGTTTTTACTTTTTCAAATGTTTTTGGTGGGATTTAGGATTTTATTTATTTTTTAGGGTTTTAAATATTCTTTTTATGTTTTTAATTTCTTTTGTGGTTTAAATTATTTTTATAGTTTTTGGTGGACCTTTATGGGTTTTATAGGTTTTATGGGTTTTTAGGGTTTTATGTTTTTATTGGGATTTTGTTTGTGTTTTAGGTATTTATGGTTTTTGGGGGTTTTTGGTTAATTTTAATTATTTTTATTGTTTTTAGGGTTTTTAATGAATTTGAGGGTTTTAGGGTTTTTATTTTTTTTGTTATAGGGTTTTTTGCATTTTTTAGTGTTTATATGGATTTTTAGAGATTCTTTGATTTTTTAGATATAAATGGATTTAAGATTTTTAGTGGATTTTATGGATTTTATGTGTCTTAGGATGTTTTTAATTTTTTGGGGTTTTATGGTTTTTATGGGTGTTAAGGGTTTTAAAGAATATTAGGGTTGTTTAAAGTTTTTTAGATTTTTTTTGTTTCTTACAAAATTTATGTTTCATTTAGGTTTTTAAGGTTTTATTTGGGGTTTTCTGAATTTTTATGGATTTTATGGATTTTAATTGTTTTAATGGTTTTTAGTGAATCTAAGGGTTGTTATGTTTTTAGGTTTTCTTTGGGTTTTAGTGTTTTTTATGTTTTTTGGGGGGTTTTGTGTTTTTAGGATTTTAGTGTTTTCTTAGGGGTTTTCAGGTTTTTAGTGTTTTTTTATGTTTTTAAGGGATTTTAGGTCTTTAATGACATTTGTGGTTTTTTGGGGTTTTATGGATTTTTAGGTGTTTTGGGGGTTTTAGGGTTTTATGGTTTTATTGTTTTTTGGGGTTTTAGTGTATTTTTTGTTTTTTAAATTTTAATGGGTTTTAATGTTTATAAATGTTTTTAGCGTTTTAATGGGTTTTAATACTATTTAGTATGGTTTTAGGTTTTTTATTGGATTTTTGGGTTTTAAGGATATTACTGGGTTTTATTGGTTTTAGGGGATTTAGGGTCTTTTAAAGGGTTTTTTCATTTTTTTGGGTTTTTATGCATTTATGTGTTTTTAGTTTTTTAAGGTTTTAATCAGGTTTTTAGGGTTTTTATGATTTTTAATTTTTTTGGGATTTTTAGGAATTTTTTTGGACTTTTATGGGGTTTTGGGTTTTTAGGTATTTTGTATGTTTTAGGGATTCAAGGGTTTTTTAGGGTTTTAAGTGTTTTTAGGTTTTTATGGGTTTTAATTGTTTTTATGTTCTTGAGGTTCCCTTATGATTTGTCAATTTTATAATTATTTTTATGTTTTTTTGGGTTTTTATTTATTTTTAGAATTTTTATGGAATTTTTGGGGTTTATGGAATTTGAGGGGTTTGACGATTTTTAGGATTTTTTTATGATTTTTATGGTCTTTTGGGTTTTTTTTTATTTTTTTGAGATTCGTAATTTTTTTAAGTATTTAGGGAATTTTCGAATTTTTAGAGTCTAAATGGGTTGTTGGGTTTTTAGTGGTTATTTTTATGGGGTCTTAGGGTTTTAAGGATTTTAGAGATTTTTATAATTCTTAGGGGTTTTGGGTTTTATAATTCTATTGTTTTTTGTTTTTTTTTGTTTTTTTTGTTTTTTGACTTTTTAGTGGTTTAAATATATATTTTTTTCTTAGGATTTTGGGGTTTTTACATCTTGTGATATTTTTAGGGATTTTTTTACAATTCTTTTTAGTTTTATAATTTTTTTAGTGATTTTTATGGTTTTTAGAGGGTTTTAGCATTTTAGGGGTCATAACATTTTTATGTTTTCTAGGGGTTTTATGTGCCTAGTGTTTTATGGATTTCTTTGGGGTTTTCAAGGTATTTCTATTTTTCTGTTTTTAGGGATTTGTAAGGATTTGTAAGTATTTTTATGGTTTTATGGTTTTTATTGATTTTTAAGGGTTTTAGGGGTTTTAGGGGTTTCTGGATATTCTAGTTTTTATGGTTTTTTGTGTGTTTTTTAGTTTTATGGATTTCTCGAGTTTTTAAATGTTTTTAAATATTTTATGTGTTTTTATAATGTTTTTTGGGTTTAGGGTATTTATGTATTTTAGAGGTATTTATGCTTTCTAGGGTTTTAAAGTTTTTAATGGTTTCAGGGTTTTAAGACCTTTAGGGGTTTTTAGGGTTTTAACATCTTTTAGGTTTTTTATGATGTATTAAAGGTTTTTATGTTTTTATGGATTAACTAGGGTTTTTGTAGGGTTTTAGGGTTTTTTTATTTTTAGGGATTTTAGATATTTTTATGTTTTTTTATGTTTTTTCTATTTTAGGTATTTTGATGGGTTTTAAGGGTTTTAGGGTTTTAGGGTTTTTACGGTTTTTAGGGTTTTTAATATTTTTTGGGTTTTTATGTATTTATATTTTTTCTTTGATTTTATGGTTTTATAGGGGTTTTCAGTGTGTTTTATGTTTTTAGGGATTTTTAAGGATATTTAAGGATTTTATGTGAATTTGGTTTTTTTATTGATTATGAGAGTTTTTACATTTTTTAGTAATTTTATCTTATTTTGGGGTTTTGGTATTTTTAGGCTTTTGGGGGATTTATTTGTTTTTTTGGTTTTTATGGTTTTTCTAGGTATTTTCTGCATTTTTAGGGTTTTTTATGTTTCCAGTATTTTTTTATTTTCCTGGTTTTTAGGTTATTTATAGGTTTTTCGGGCGTATAGTGTTTATTATTGGTTTTATGATTTTATTGGTTTTTAGGGTTTTTTTTGGCTTTTTTAGGGGTTCAAGTATTTTTAGAGTTCTGTAGAGATTTTAAGGGTTTAAAGGGTTTTAGATATTTTAGTGGATTTTGTAGTTTTTATGGGTTTTTTTATTTTGTTATGGTTTTTATTATTTGTAATGTTTTTAGTGGTTTTAGGGGTTTTAATGGATTTTATCTTTTCTGATGTTTTTTTGGGTGTTAAGTGTTTTTCAATTTTTTGGGTTTTCTTAGGGGGTTTCAAGGTACTAGGATTTTCTGAATTTTTAGGTATTTTTAGGTATTTTTAGATTTTTTTTGTTTTTAGTGTTTTTACAGATTCTGAGGGATTTAGGGTTTTTATGGTGTTTATGGTTTTTTGGACATTCAGGTTTTTTTAGTTTCTAGGGACGTGAATGGTTTCTTAGATTTTTAAACCTTTTTAGGGGTTTGAAGGGGTTTTTGAATTTTAAGTGTTTTCTAGAGTTTTTATGGTTTATAAGATTTTTAATGTTTTTATGGAATTTTACAATTTATAGGGGTTTTTGGGTTTTGGGGCCTTTATGGTTCTTTATGGTTTATTCAGGTTTTTAGGGGTTTTAATTTGTCTTATATTTTTAATTCCTTATTATGGTTTTTAGGATTTTTAGGTATTTTTATGTTTTTAGGAATTTTTGGGAATTTTTTAGGGTTTTTATGCCTATTAAGATTTTATGAAATTTGGGGAATTTTAGTGTTTTTTATGGTTTTTAGAGTTTTTAAGGTTTTTAGGGGTTTTTAGTGTTTCTATTTTTTAATTTTTTCTTAGAGGTTATCATGGTTTTTAGGGTTTTTCTATTTTCACAAATTTTAAGGTATTTTTTTAGGATTATCATGGTTTTAAATAGTTTTTTAGAGATTTTGTGGGGTTTTGAGTTTTAGGGTGTTTTAGTTTTTTTGTTTTTTTAGTGAATTTTATTAGATTTCAGTTGTTTTAATGTTTTTATAGATATTTAAAAAATTTAGGGTTTTAAGGGTTTATGTAGGTTTTTGTGGAATTTTAGGGTTTTTATGTTTTTTTTTTGTTTTGATGGTTTTTAGGGGGTTTATTGGTTTTAGGGACATTTAGGGGTTTTGGGTCCTTTTGGGGTTTATATTTTTTATGGTTTTTAGGGTTTTTTACATTTTAGGAATTTTTAGTAATTTATTTAGGATTTTTATGGTTTTTTGGGATTTTGATAGTTTTTAGGGTTTAATAGGGTTTCATGGTTTTTTAGACTTTTAGGTATTTATGATTTTTTACTTTTTAATGGTTTTTTAGTGTTTTTGGGTTTCAAATGTTTTAGGGGTTTATAGGGTTTTTATGGTTTTAAGTGTTTTTTTATTTTCTGGGTTTTATGGTTTTCTGGGTTTTTATATATTTTTAGGTTTTTAGGGTATTTAGAATTTTTTATGATTTTTAGAAATTTTAATCATTTTGTGTTTTTATGGATTTCATCGGGTTTTACAAGGTTTTATGGTTGTTTATATTTATCTAGATATTTAGGAATTTCATGGGTTTTTAGGGTTACATAGTTTTTTAGGGGTTTTAAGGGTTTTATATATTTAAGGAGTTTTATTATTTTCTTATGTTTTTTAAGTTTTTGAGTTTTCTATATTTTTTAAGGTATTTATCGTCTTATAAAAATTTTAGGGGATTAAATATATTTTAGAGTTTTTATTATTTTCAGGGGTTTTATGGGAGTTTTAATGGATTTTAGGGGTTGTATGATTTTTAGAGTTTTTAGGGTTTTAAGGATTTTTATCATTTTTTTAGTTTTTAGCGGTCTAAATTATTTTAATATTTTTAAGGTTTTCATAGAGATTTTTAGGGTTTTAAGGTATTATCAGTTTTATGTATATTTTGGATTTTTTTTTTATTTTTATGGTTTTTAGTGTTTTAGAGAATTTTGATGGTTTTTAGGGTTTAAGTATTTTTAGTTTTTTATGTTTTACTTGGTATTTAGGGGTTTCTTTATATTTAATGGTTTTGAGGATTTATGTGTTTTTTTACATTTTTAGGGGTTTAATGTTTTTTAGATTTTTTACTAGTTTTTAGGGGTTTTATGGGGTTTTCAGGTTTTTTTGGGTTTTTAGGAATTGTATGTTTTTATGGATAATTATGGATGCTTTAGTATTTTTATGGTTTTAAGGTTTTTTTTATTTTCATGGGTCTTAGGGTTTTTGGGTTTTTATGGTTTTTGTTGTGGTTTAAATGATTATTTTGATTTTTTAGAGTTTTAGGGGTTTTTAGATTTTGTAATTTTCTAAAGGGTTTAAAGTGTTTTTAGAGTTTTTATCATCTTCTTTGGGTTTTTATAGATTTTATATTTTATTAACTTTTCCCAGAAATTTAGTGTTTTTTAGGGTTTTTAGGGACTATTTGACTTTTTAATTATTTTTTTATCATTTTTAGGTTTTCTAGTGTTTTATGTGTTTTTAGGATTTTAATTGGTTTTTAGGGTTTTTAGGATTTTTAGTCGTTTTTATGTCTTAATTATTTTTATTCTGTGTTTATTATTTTTATTATTTTTTAGGGTTTTTAGAAATTTTTAGCATTTTAAGATTTTTTCAGGTTTTTGGGATTTTTTTAGTATTTATAGTTTTTTAGATTTTTATAGCCTTCAATTGATTTATATTTTTAAGGTTTTCATTAATATTTTTACGATTATTAGCGGTTTTTATATTTTTAGGCCTTTTAGGTATTTTTAGAATTTTATGGTTTTATATGGTTTTTAGGGATTTTGAGGGTTTTGAGAGATTTAGAGAAAATAAGGCTCAGGACCGAGCATACATGGTCACTCAAAATTTATTAAAATAATTAATTGAAAAGTGTTACAGATATAGTATACAAGAGTGGGTGTGAAGTTCACCCTTCATATTAGAGAACACATAGGACACAT
Organism: Viscum album; assembly: GCA_963277665.1. Classification (NCBI taxonomy): domain Eukaryota; kingdom Viridiplantae; phylum Streptophyta; class Magnoliopsida; order Santalales; family Viscaceae; genus Viscum; species Viscum album. The sequence continues at coordinate 760,436,045 of OY728160.1, forward strand.
AGATATCTAAGGTGAAAAACGACCACATTGAGCTCCTTTCTTTAATCTATTTCTTTGAGATAACATCAGCCACCATATTTTCCTCCTTAAATGGATGACTGAAAATGAGAATAGGGTCATGTGAGTGACTGAAACATTACATACATTATTGTTGAAGTCTCGATGGTACTCATCTGGATTGGTTTTTGAGGGTCGTCACCACCATGATTGAGTCAGATTCTATTTAATGGTGCTTCTACCAAAAATGGGATCATCAGCGGAAGCTCCGCCTCAAAATCTTTCGGATCCCAAAAAATTGATAGAATTATCCTTTAACGAAGACTCTTTAGGTTTGGAATACCCCACGACATCTCGAGGGACCAGGTGCGCTTGAAGCAGCACCATCCACGTTGACTTTTATCCATGATGGAAGTGGGGGAATACACTAGATAAACATCAGAGTCAATGGTTTTTTACACCTTCTAGAAATAAGAAGTGTATGTAAGATAAGAAAACCATTTATTTCATTAGCCATTGAACCAGTTTGTATGCATGATGCCACATGAATTTCTTTGTGAATGATCACTAATCCTTTATAAAAGGATACCCTCTTATTATAAAAAGTTGTGCATTTATGGCAGTCGAAAAGTGTATAATGAGGGTGGATGAGGCAGCGAGAAACAAGTTATGAAGATTCTAACTGACACAGAGGGAAGAGATACATTGTTTTAGGTCCACAAGAAAATTCAAGAAGTTTCCCAGATTCAGAGAAATTATGAAAAGTTCATGTAGAGGTTTCCAATGTTTGCCCAAGAACATGCAATGAATAAAGAGATGTAACTCATTCTCCTCGTCTAACAAGAATTGATGACATGTTTAGGCCATCTGAATTATATATATCTTCAGTTGATCATGAATTGGAATCATGTTCCTCTAGATTTTCTATAGTAACAAGTTTTTAGAAGTAGGGAAGAATGGTTTCTTGAATTTTAAGAGCCATGAAGGGACAATTGTGTCTTGAAGGAATTTGTGCTAGTAGAATTCTATGATGTTGAGATTCCCACTCAGATTTGTTTTATAGATGAGAGTATAAGTATTGAAAAAATTATTTTTCTGTATTTCTATAATATTGTGGGCAAGAATATATTCCTAAAAGTCATTCGCCATTTTGTTAAGATAACCAATGTACATGTATTGTCTATTTTCTGGAGGCATAACCATGTCAGTCATTGTATTTTCTAACCATTTGTGGTTAAACAGTTCATATTTGAGTTCCTCGAGACAAGCCATTTTGAGAAGGGAATTATTTCATGGAAGGACAGTTTGATATTAGACCAGATGGAGGATAAAAGATACCATGAATATCCACTATGAATCTTGTGATTAAGTCTATCCTTCTAGAAATCCAAGCCTTCATATTGTGATATGAAGAGGTTCCAATTTAATTTTTTATTGAGTACTTCATTGAATTTCATCAGATCCTTTATTCCAAGGCCACCCTTTGTAATTAGTTTTTTGTAGTGCTTCCAGGCCATAAAAACCAATATCCTTCATTAATGTTGCTATTCAATGAAATGTTTTTGATTTTTACATGTATCATTTTTATTTAGTTGACGGGCCATTTATATATTTAAAATCCATGAACATACATTGAGGTGGTGGCCGAGTTAAAAAGGCATACCCTTCACGCATGGTATAATCATTTCCTTTTCCACCTAGCAAGATGATTGGTAATATTGATTGATATTATCTCAAGATGATAGCCTCAGACTTTCCATAGAAAAGAAGATTAGTGTATTTAGAGAATTATGGTTTGGGGGGTTAGTTTTTTCAGTTTTTAAACATTTTAGGATTTTAAATATTTTTATGATTTTACTTTTTTTGTTTTAATACGTTTTTATGGTTTTAGGGGTTTTTATGGGTTTTAGTGATTTTTAGGTTTTTTAGAGTTTTAGAGTTTATATTTTTTAGGTTTTTAGGGGTTTTATGTGTTTCTTAGGATTTTAATATTTTATTAGGGGTTTTTAGGGTTTTTAGTGTTTTTCACATTTTTAGGGATTTTTTGAATATTAAATGATGTTATGGTTTTTGTATATTTTATTGATTTTGAAGAATTTTTAAGGTTTTTACGGTTTTTAGGGGATTTAGGAGTTTTTGGTTTTTTTTTTATTAGGTTATTAGTGATTTTAAGTGTTTTTATGGTTTTAATTTTTTCTAAGTGTTTCTCAAGATTTTTTTATTGTTTTTATTTTTTCTGGTTGTCATGGAATTTTAAAGAATTTTATTATAACTTTTTTGGTTTTTAAAGATTTTGATTGTTTTTAGGGTTTTATGGGTTTTATGGGTTTCATTGAGTTTTTTATTCATTTATGGGTGTCTAGAGTTTTTTAACGTTTTTATGATATTAAAGGGTTTTTAATGTTTTCAGGGGGTTTTAGGGGTTTTATAGATTTTTAATATTTCTTAATGTCTTTTGGGTTTTATTATTTTTTATAGTCTTTTAGGGTTTGTATGGTATTTATCTTTTGTAGGTTCTTAGGTGTTTAAAATATTTTTAGGTTTTGAAGGTTTTCTTAGGTTATTTTAGAGTTTTAAGGGGTTTTTTTGTTTTTTAGGAATTATATGATATTTTTTAGGATTGTTATGGTTTTTATTTATTTTGAGGGATTTGAGGGTCTTTTGTGATTTTTAATGCTTTGAGTATTTTTTTAGGTATTTAGGGGTTTTTTTATTTTTTTGTTGTTAATTTTTCTAATATTCTTTCTTCATTTTTGGGTATTTTTTTTATTTTAATGGTTTTTATGGGTTTTTTGGTTTTTTTTGTTTTAAGGGTTTTTTTTGAGTTTTTTGAGTTTTTTCATTTTTAAGGTTTTTTATTTTTTATCCGTTTAACAGTTTAAAGATTTTTTATATTTTTTAATGGTGTTCTAGGTTTTTAGGTGTTTTAGTGTTTTTATGGTTCGTATTGGTCTTATGGTATTTAGGGTTTTTTTTTTGTTTTTATGATATTTTTTAGATTTTAGTGTTTTTACGTTTTTAGGGGTTTTAATTGTTTTTAAATTTTTAATTATTTGTTAGTTTTGTTCTGGGTTTTTAGAGGTTTTTGCGTTTTATTGTTTTTAGGTATTTTTGATGATTTTTATGTATTTTTATTATTTTTAGTTATTTTAAAGGTTTTAGAGTTTTTTGTTGTTTTAGGGTTTTTATGGTTTATTTGGGGATTTATGGTTTTTTGAGTTTTACTTGTTTTAACGGTTTTTAGAGTTTTTTAATGTTTTTATAAGTTTAAAGAGTTTTTATATTTTTTACTAATTTTCATGTTTTTTATTTGTTTTACGGGTTGGTTATGGTTTATTGTATTTTTTATGGTTTTTTGGGATTTTAGGGTTTTTAGGGTCTTTTGGGGTTTGTAGGGTTTTAGCGTTTTTAGGGTATTTGGGGTTTTATGTTTTTTTAGGTTTTACAGTTTTTTAGGGTTATCCTTGGATTATGGGTTTTTACATTTTTAGGGATTTCTAGAGTTTTTAAGATTTTTTTGGGGATTTTGGGGCTTTTGAGAATTTTATGAGTTGTAGAGGAGTATTGTTGTTTTCTGAGGCTATTTAGGGTTGTTATCATTTTTTTAAATTTTTTGAGGTTTTAAGTGTTTTTAGGTTTTTAAGGTTTTCTTGGGGGATTTCATAATTTTTAGGGTTTTTAATATATTTATAATTTTTTAATTTTTTTTATAATTTTTATGGGTTTTATGGTTTTAGGGATATTAATGGATTTTAGGCTTTTTAGGGATTTCATTAGATTTGTGGGTTTTAGAGTATCTTTTGTGTTTTCTATGGTTTTTAAGGTTTCTTATTTTTTAATTTTTTTAGGTGTTTAAAGGGTTTGTAATGTTTTTAGAGGTTTTCTATGGGTTTTATGGTTTTTAGGATTTTTTAGGGGTTTTAGGGGTTTTTTATATTTTAGGGTTGTTTGAGTTTTTAGTGTTATCTAATGGTTTTTTGAGTATTTTTTTATATCTTCTTGGTTTTTAAGTGTTTTCATTTTGTTTTGGGGTTTTAAGGGTTTTTATGTGATTTCAGGTTTTTTGGGGTTTTTATGTTTTTTAGGGTTTTGGGGATTTTTAGGATTAGTTTGGTTATAATGGTTTTAGGTATTTTTTGAGGTTTTAAGGTCATTATCATTTTTTTGGGGTTGAGGATTTTTTAGTTTTTTTATTTTTAAGGCTTCTTAGAGATTTTACATGTTTTTTGGGTTTAAAGGGTTTTTATACTTTTGGGGGGTTTTACGTTTTTTATTGGGTTTTAGGATTTTTTAATATTATTTTGTGTTTTTATATTTTTTAGGTGTTTTGGAATTTTAGGGTTTTATCATTTTTTAGGTTTTTGGTGGTTTTAATGGTTTTTGGGTGTTTAAGGTTTTCTTAAGGGTTTTTAAGGTTTGTATAGTCTTTTACATTTTTAGGTTTTTTATGTATTTTTATGATGTCTATGACAATTTTTAGGGTTTCTGTTGAATTTGAGGGTTTTTGATTTTTAGGGTTATTGTTTTTTGTGGTCATTTTGGTTATTTAGGGGGGGGGGGGGTTTATTTTTTAGTGGGTTTGAAGATTTTTAGTGATTTTTAATGTTTTTTGGGGCTTAAATTGTTTTATATTTTTTAGTGGGTTTAAGTGTTTTTATTCCTTTTTATGGTTACTATGGTTTTTAGCGATTTTATTGTTTTTCATTTTTTATGGTTTTTTGGGCTTTTGGGGTTTTTAGCAATTTTTTATTTTTTAGGGGTTTTATGTGTTTTTTAGTTTTTATGGGTTTATTATTGTTTTCAGGGTTTTCAGGGTTTTTGATGCCTTTAGATATTTTTTGGGGTTTTTTTATTTGTTTTTTGGGATTTGGGGGTTATGGTTTTTTTGGGTTTCTAGGCTTTTTTTTGTTTTTATGGTTTCAAAGGTTTTTTAGAGTTTTTAGTTATACCTAATATTTTTAAATGTTTCGGGGGTCTTCCAGTTTTTAAGGTTTTTGTGGTTTTTGAGTTTGTGTCATTTTTTATGCTTTCTGGGGTTTTGATTTTTTTATGTTTTAATTGTTTTCTTATGGATTTCAAGGGTTTTAGTGTTTTTTCATTTTAAGTATTTTTAGGAATAATTTAGAAATTTTATGATATTATAATGTTTTCTCATATTATGAGGGGTTTTAGTTATTTTAGGGTTTTTAGTATTTATATGGTTTTTTGAGTTTTTAGAGATTTTAAGGTTTTTAGAGTTTTTTAACATTTTTAGTTGTTTAAATGGGTTTTATAGTTTATAGTTGCTTTTATGGATTTAATGGGGTTTTAGGTTTTTAATTTTGTTTTGTATTTTAATAATTTTTTTAGGTTTTTGTGGCTTTTAGGGAATTTCTATGGATTTTTGGGTTTTTAGAATTTTTTAGGTTTTAGGGGATTTAATTGTTTTTAATTATTTAATTTATTCATATGATTTTTATGTTTCTAGGGTTTTTTACATTTTTTGGTACTTTTAGTGATTTTTTAAGAATTTTATGGTTATTTTGGGTTTCTATATATTTTTAGAGTTTTTGGGTTTTATGTGTTTTTAGGTTTTTAACTTTTTCAGAGGATTTTTCATGGTTTTTAGGATTTATTTCATTTTATGGGATTTTTATAGGTTTTTAGGTTTTTTATGGGTTATTGGGTTTTTTGGGATCTTGAGGGGACTTTTTAGGTTTTTATAGTTTTTATGGTTATTTTTGGTTTTAACAGTTTTTTCATTTTTTTGGAGTTTTATAGGTGTTTTAGAGTTTTTAAAAGTTTTTAAGGGTTTAAAGGGTATTTGGAGTTTTTAGTTGGTTTTAGTATTTTTATGGGTTTAATGGATTTTTAGGGTTTTTAGGGGTTTACGGACTTTAGGGTTTTTATTGACTTGTAGATTTTTTTTTATCATTTTTAGGTTTTTATGCATTTAGTTGTTTTTATGTTTTTATGGTTTTCTTTGGTTTTTAATTTTTATTTTGGTGGGTTTACATTTTGTGGTATTTTTTCAGATTTTGATGGTATTTATGGGTTTTTAGGGGTTTAATATTTTCTAGGGTTTTATTATTTTTTAGTATTTTTAGGGTTTTTATTATTTTTAGGTATTTAGGGGTTTTATGTTTTTAGGTATTTTATTTTTATATAAGGATTATTTACTGGTTTTGGGGTTCTTTTAAATTTTAGGGATCTTTAGGGAATTTTTGTACTTTTATTATTTTTAGGGAATTTTGGGATTTTTAGAGGTTTTAAGGGTTTTAGATTTTTTATGTATTTTTTGTTTTTTTTTTAGTTTTTTAGTTTTTTGGGGTTTTATTATTTTTAAGTGTTTTTTTAAATTTTAAGTGTTTTAAATTTTTTTGGAAGCTTTTTATTATGTTATTAGGGATGGTATGGGGTTTTAAATTTCTTAGTTGTATATATTGTTTTTAGGGTTTTTAGGATTTTTTACATTTTTAGGTTGTTTGTGGTTTTATGTGTTTTTTTATGGTTTTCATTGGGTATTTAAAGGGTTTTAAAGTTCTTTATCATTTTTATTAATTTTAGTGATTTTTAGGGTTTTTATGATTTTTTAGGTTTATTAGGTATTTTTAGGGTTTAAAGATAACATTAGGGATGTAGGGTTATTATTATATTATTATTTGTAATTTTAGGGTTTTTTTAGTTTTTAGGGTTTTTATGGTTTTTAAGGTTTTTATATTTTTTTTGAAAATTAATCATTTAATGTGTTTTAGATTTTATATTGGTGTTTTGGTTTTTTGGGATTACTAATGTTTTTAGGGGTTTATTTGGTCTTTAGCGGGTTTTAATGTTTTTAGGGTTTTTAGGGATTTTAAATGTTTTAGGTTAATGTTTTCTTAGGAATTTTAATGTTTTTAGGGGTTTTTTACATTTTTTTTATTTTAGAGTTTTAATGGTTTTTGTTGTTTTTAGAGGTTTTTGGGATTTTGACGGGATTTTCGGTTTTTAGGGTGTTATTCATTTCTTGGGTTTTTTTGTGATTATTAGAGTTTTTATGATTTATATGTTTTTAGAGTTTTTAACATATCTAGGGGTTTAATCCAATTTTAGTGTTTTTAGTGAATTAAGGGTTTACGGGGTTTTAATTTTATTAATTTTTTTAGTGGTATCTATGTTTATTTCACTTTTTTGGGGTTTTATTGTTTTAGGGAATTTTTAGGGTTTTAGGGGTTTTTGAATTTTTTAGGTTTTTAGAGGTTTTAAGGGTTTCTTAGGTTAAATCATTATTTTTTGGTTTTTTATTTTTCAGGTTTTATTAGTGTTTTTAATATTTTAAAGGATATTTTTGTTTTTTTTGGGTTTTTGGTTGTTTTTAAAGGGTATTTTGGTTTTTCAGTGTTTTTAGTGTTTTTAGCAGTTTAAAGGGTTGATAGTGGGTTTTGGGAATTTTAGGTTTTTTGTGGGTTTTTAGTTATTTTGGGGTTTTTATTGTTTTAGGGGTGTTTAGGGTATTTCTATGGTGTTTTATGGTTTCTATCATTTTCAGGTTTATCAGGATTTTTAATCATTTTTAGGGGATTATGGTTTTATTCAGTTTTTCATAGTTTTTAGGGTTGTTTGGGGTTTTTATGTTTGTAGGGGTTTTAGGGATAATTTAGTTTTTATATTGTTTTTAGTGATTTTATGGATTTTGAGGGTTTTAGGGTTTTTATGATATTTTGGGATATTTAGGGGTTTTAACAGTTTTTTTAGTTTTTTGGGATTTTAAGAATTTTTTAGTTTTTATATTTTTATTATTGGGTTTTCACGGGTTTTCAAGGATTTTTAATTCTTTAGGGGTTTTAGGGATTTTTTTTAGGATTTTAATGTTTTATTTTTTGATTAATTATGAGTTTGAGGTTTTTAGGGATTTTTATGGTATTTAAAGTTTTTTGGTTTTTTGGGTTTCTATGGTTTTTTCAATTTTTAACATTTTTAGGGGTTTCAATGGTTTTTAGAGTTTTCAGTGGTTTTGAGTATTTTATGGGGATTTAGGGGTTTTTATTGTTTTAGGGGGTTTTGGGGTTTTTTTTTGAGTTTTTTGGGCATTTGGTGGTGTGGGGGGGGGGGTTTGGTATTTCTCATTTTTTATGATTTTTTTTTATTTTATGTTTTTGGTTTTTAAGGTTTTCTTGTGGGTTTTCAAGTTTTTAGGTTTTATGTTTATAGGAATTTTAAGGTATTTTTTAGTATTTTTATGGGTTTTTAAGATTTTTATAGATTTTTAGGGGTTTAAAGAGTTTTAATGGGTTTTAAAGATTTTTATGGGTTTTAGGGGTTATTTGGGTTTTTGGGGTGTTAGGAATTTTTTTTTGAGTTTTGTAGTATTTGTATGGTTTTTCCTAGAGTTTTTAAATTTCTAGGGCTTTAAAGGGTTTTTAGATATTTTAGTGGGTTTTTGGGTTTTTAATAGATATTAGGGTTTTTATGGTTTTAGGGATTTTATGGGTATTTTTGGTTTTAGGGTTTTTAGGACTTAAAAGAGTTTTATAGGTTTTACTGGTTTTTATGGTTTTTATGTGTTTTTTGGTTTTTTACGAATTATAGTGATTTTTTGGTTTTTTTACAGGGTTTTAGGGTTTTTTCAATATTTTAGGTTTATTAGGTATTTTACCTGATTTTATATTTTTAAGGTTTTATTAGTGTTTTTCATGTTTTTAGTGTTTCAATAATTTTAGGAACTTATTAGAATTTTTATCCTTTTTATGGTTCTTTAGGATTTTGAGGGTGTTTTTATTATTAAATTTTTTAGGTTTTTTGGTTTTTTGGTTTATTAGTGCTCTTTTGGATTTTTACGGTTTTTAACATTTTAAAGAGTTTTTTTAAAAAATATAGGTTTTTAAATGGTTTTTATTAGATTATGGGATCTTAATGTGTTTTTAGAATTTTCATTAGTTATTTTTTTGTTTTTATGGGTTTTTTGGGATTTAGGGACTTTTAGGGTTATATTATTATTTAGGTTTTTTTCTTGTTTAATTGTCTTTTATTTTTTTTTCTTTGGTTTTTTTAGGGTTGGAAGGGTTTTTTAGGTTGATAGGTTTTTTAGGTTGATATGTTTTTTATGTTTTTTATAATTTATATGGGGTTTCAGGTTTTTATATATTTTGAGAGTTTTATGGTTTTTTAGGATTTTTACCATTTTTTATGTTTTTAGTCATTTTAATTGTTTTTTGGTATATTATGATGTCATATGGTATTTCAGGGTTTTTCTTATTATTTAAAATTTTTAGGTTTTTTAGGTATTTTATGTATTTTTATGGTTTTATTGTTTTTTGAGATTTTGAGGGTTGTTAGGGTTTTCTGGTTTTTATGTGTTTTTTGGGTCTTTAGTGTTTTTTTTTATTTTAGGTTTTTATGATTCTTTAGAGTGTTTTAAAAAAATTAGGCCTTCAAAGGGATTTTATCTGTTTTTGTTTTTCATGGGTTTTATGGGTTTTTAAATTTTTAGGGGTTTTTGGGTTTTCTCATTTTTTGGGGTTTTTTGGGGTTTCTTAGGGTTTTTAGTATGTTTATGTTTTTATGGGTTTTATATTTTTTTAGGTTTATATAGTTTTCTTAGGGTTTATCATGGTTTTTAGGATTCTTTATGTTTTTATGAATTTTTATAGATTTTTTGGATTTTTAATATTTTTAGTGGTTTTAGGGATTTAGAGGGTTTATAGGTGTTTTTACAGATTTTAGTGTTTTATGGTTTTTTTGTGTTTTTAGGATATTTTTAAGTTTTATAGGGTTTTACTAGTTTTTTTGATTTTTAATTTTTTTAAGGGTTTAAAATTTTTTTAGTTTTTTATTGGGTTTTATGGTTTTTTAAAACTTTTAGCGGTTTTAAGGTTTTTTTGGGTTTTAAGAGGTTTTAGGAAATATTAAGGGTTTTTTGGGTTTTATCATTTTTTATGTTGGGTTTTTAGTGTTTTTAGGTTTTTATGGTTTTCCTATTGGTTTTTATGGGTTTTTAGGTTTTTTATGTATTTATGGATTTTTTTCCTTTTTCAATATTTATATGGTTTTTATGGATTTAGGTATTTTTAGGGATTATTTGGGGTTTTATGGTTTGAATGGGTTTTTAGAGTTTTTAGCATTTTTAGAGTTTTTATTTGTTTTAAATGTTCTTATATTTTTATTTTTTTCTTAATATTATTAATTTTAAAGCGGTTTTTATGTTTATATGGATTCCTAAAGGATTTAAGGTTTTATATTTTTTTTATGGATTTTAGTTATTTTGAGGGTTTTCAAGGTGTTTACTGGTTTTGGGGGGTTTTTTGGGGGGATTTTTTGGGTTTTGAGGTTTTTTTGTTTTTTTAACATTTTAACGGTATAAAGGTCTTTTCGAGTTTATAGTGTTTTATTCTAGTTATTATGATTCTTTAGTGTTTTAAAAAAAATTAGTGGTATTTATGGTTTTTATGAGTTTTAGGGTTTTTAAGGCCTTTTGGGTTGTAGTGTTTGTAGGGATTTTAGGGTTTTTAGGTTTTAAGTGTTTTTATGTATTTATTATGGTTTTTTAGGTTTTATGGGGATTTTAAATTTTAGGGATTTTTATAGACTCATTAGGTTTTTATATTTTTAGGGATTTAAAGGGGTTTTAAGGGTTTTTTTGTGTTTTTGGCATTTTAGTGATTTTATGGAGTTTTGAAAGTATTGAATGTTTTTAGATTTTTTATATGTTTTTAGGGGTTATCAAAATTTTAGTATTTTTTAGGGTTTTTTTATTTTTTTATTTTTTATGGTTTTTAGGGTTTTAGGCACTATTTAGGGGTTTTATTGTTTTTTAGGTTATTAGGGGTTAAATGTATTTTTAGTATTTTAAGTTTTTATAGTGGTTTTATGGTTTTAGAGTTTTCTATGTTTGTAATATTTTTAGGGTTTTTGGAATTTTTATGTTTTTTATGGTTATTTGTGATATTTTGGGTTTTTACAGTTTTAAATGATTTTTATGTTTTTTAAGATTTATTTGATTTTTATGTTTTTAGGGGTTTTAGGCATTTTATAGTTTTTAAGGTTTTCTTATGGATTTTTATGCTTTTGGTTTTTTTATGTTTTTAGTGATTTTGTAAGAATTTTATAGGTTTTTAAGGGTTTTATGGATTTTGATGGTTTTTTGGGATTTTTATTATTTTTAGGGTTTTTATGGGTTTTTTGTTTTTAGGGTTTTTTGAGTTGTTTAAGATTTTATGTTTATTTTATAATTTTTTAACGTTTTTTGGGGTTTAAAGTGTTTTTTGAGTTTTTTGTAAACTTTTAGGTTTTTGGATTAGGGGTTTTAAGTGTTTTTAAAGGATTAGGGTTTTTAGTGTCTTTTTAGGGTTTTTATGGCTTTTAGTCTTTTTTATAATTTTTAAGGGTTTTAAGTTTTTTTTATCTTTTTAAGGTTTTGTTGGGGGTTTTCAGGTTATTAAGAATTTTTTTTATGTTTTTAGGAATATTTAGATATTATAAAGTATTTTTATTTTTTTAGGTTTGTTAGAGAATTTTAGGGGTTTTAGGGGTTTTTAGGGTTTCAATGGTTATTAGGGTTTTTTTTCTTTTTTTAGGTTATATAAGGGTTTTATGTGTTTTTAGGTTTTTATAATTTTCTCATGGGTTTTTAGTGTTTTTTCTTTTTTTTTATTTTAGGTATTTTAAGGTATTTTTTAGGATTTTTATGGGCTTTTATGGTTTTTAATGATTTTGATGGTTTTTAGTGTTTTAAGGTTCTTTTGGGTTTTGTGTTTTTTTAGAGTTTTTAGGGTTTGTTTTTTTTGGGGTTTGAACTGTTTTTAGGTTTTTATGTTTTTCTCATGAGTTTTTATGGTTTTTAGAGTATTTTATGTTATAAAAGATTTTTGTTTTTTTATATTTTTCTGATGTTTTCGGGATTTTAGGGATTTTTAGGGTTTTATGGTTTTTAGGGATATTAGATTTTATTAGGTTTTTAGGGGTATAATTTATTTTTAATTATGAAGGGATTCTTATGTTTTTTAGGTTTTTTTAATATCTTTATGGTTTTTTGGGGTTTTAGCATTTTTTTGGTTATTTTTTGTTTTCACGGTTTTTTTTGTATTTAGGGGTTTTATAGTTTTTTAGAGTTTCTATTGTTTTCAGTGATTTAAAGGGTTTTTAGACATTTTATGATTTTTATAGTTTTTAGGGGTTTATTGGTTATTGTGGGATTTTTTGGTTCTTCAAGGTATTTAGGGTTTTTAGGATATTTTGGATCTTCTTAGTGTTTTTTGTGTTTTTGGAGTTTTTAGGTTTTTTAAGTCTTTAAGTGTTTTTAGGTTTTTAAGACTTTCTTATGTCATTTCATTATTTTTATGGTACTTTATATTTATAGGTATTTTTAGGGGGGTTATCATTTTTATGGGATTTTATGAAGATTTAGGGATTTTGGGGGCTTTGAGGGGTTTTTAGGGTTTTTAGGGTTTTAATGTTTTTAATTTTTTAGGGTTTTGATGTGTTTTTAGGTTTTTAAGGGTTTCTTATGTTTTTTAGTGTTCTTTTGTTTTTATAGATTTTTAAGTAATTTTAGATAATTTTTAGGTTTTTTATGGTTTTGGGGTTTTTAAAGATTTGAGGGTTTTATGTTTTATTAGGTTTGAGGGGGTATTCGTGGTTTTTAGGAGTTTTTTATGTTTTTTTTTATTTTTTTAGATTATTTTAACATTTTTATGGATTTAAAGGTATTTTAAAATTTTGGTGGTTTTCAAGGTTTTTATGTTTTTAGTGGTTTTATGGTTTTTATTTTATTTTTACGTTTTTAATATTTTTGTAGGAATTTTCTTGGTTATTAAGATTTTTTTTACTTTTTTTGGTATCTTTAGGGATTTTTTAGGATTTTTTTAGTGTCTTTAGAGATTTTGAGGGATTTTGGGGTTTTTGGGTTTTTGGTTTTTTGGTTTTTAGTGTTTTTTAGGGTTTTAGCTTTTTTAAGTTTTTAGGGGTTTTAATTGTTTTTATGATATTAAGGTTTTATTATGATTTTTCAGGGTTTTTAGGGGTATAATATGTTTTTAGGTATCTTTAGTACCTTTTAGGATTTTTATTATATTTTGGGATTTTGAGTGGGGTGTGGGTTTTTTGGGATTTTTTTGGTTTTTGTGTTTTTTGTGTTTTTTTAGGGTTTTAAGGATTTTAATAGTTTTTATTAATTTTTAGGGTTTACAGGGGTGTTCGAGTTTTCAGTATTTTTATGATTTTATTGATTTTTAAGGATTATAAGGTTTTTTGGGGGGGTTTATGGTTTTAGGAGTTTTAATGTTCATTGGTTATTTTTAGGGTTTTTAGAGTTTTTTTTTCATTTTCAGGATTTTTACACCTTTAAATATTTTTAGATATTTTTAGGGATTTTTAGGATTGATATAGTGTTTTAGGGTTTTGGGGATTTTGATAGTTTTTAGGGTTTTAGAATTTTTAGTTTCAATAGTGGTTTCAAGAGCTTTCAGTTTTGAAATTTTTCTTTAGGTTTTCTTGGTTTTCAAGGTTTTTACATATTTAGGTATTTTTAGATATTTTTTCAAACTTTTATGGTTTTTCATGGTTCTTATGGATTTTGATTATTTTCATTGTTTTTATGGTTTTTTTGGTTTTCAATTTTTTGGGGGTTATATTGTTTTTTATTTTTTTAATGTTTTTAGGGGTTTAAAGGGGTTTAAGAGTATTTTTTGTCTTTTAAGGTTTTTCATGTGTTTTTAGGGTTTTTATGGGTTTATGGTTTTTATTTGTTTTTGGGTTTATAGGGTCTTTAATGGTTTTTACCATTTTTAGGTATTTTAATGTTTTTAAATGTTTTTAGATTTGTAAGGTTTTCTTTTGGGTTTTCAGTTTCTTGGGGTTTTAACATTTTCAAGTATTTTTAGGGAATTTTTGTATTTTTATGGTTTTTAGTGTTTTTAGGGATTTTGATGGGGTTTAAGGGTTTTTAGAGTTCTTTATATTTTTATGGGTTTCATGGTTTTTTAGCTTTTAAAGTTTTCCTTTGGATTTTTTATTGGTTTTTTATGTTATTTGTGATTTTTATGGATTTTAAGAATTTTATGGGTTTTATGGGATTTTGAGGGGTTTTCCAGTTTTAAATTTTTTTTGGGTTTTATTGTTGCTGGGTTTTTGGATTTTTTTAGTTTTTTATGGTTTTAGGGTTTGTTAGAGTTTTTTATGAATTTTTATGTGATTAAATGATTTTTAGAGTTTTAGTTGGTTTTAGGGTTTTTATGGGGTTTTTAGGTTTTTTAAGGCTTTTAAGGGTTTTATGGTTTTGGGGGATTTTTGGGTTTTTTTAGAATTTTTTGGGTTTTTAGGGGATCTATGCATGTTAAGGTTTTTATGGTCCTCTTACATGTTTTTTGGGTTTTTTGGGTTTTTACATTTTTAGGTTTTTATGGATTTTTAGGAATTTTGGGGTCTTTAGGGTTTTTAGGGATTTTGAGTGATTTATGGTTTTTACGGTTTTAAGGGTTTTATTCTGTTTTTAGATTTTTTTTATGTTTTGGGGGTTTTGAGTGATTTTAGTATTTAATAGTTTTCTCAAGGGTTGTATATTTTTCATGGTTTTTTTATGTATTTAGTGATTTTTTGGGCTTTTAAGGATTTTATGGGTTTTAGGGTTTTAAGGGATATTTGAGGGGGGGGGGGGTTAGGTATTTTATCATTTTTAGGTTTTTCATGGTTTTTTTTTATTTTTTAACATTTTTAAGGATATAAATGATTTTTAGAGTGTTTAGTGGTTTTTAGGGTTTTACTAGGTTTTAGGGTTTCTATGGTTTTCCAGTATTTAATATTTTTAGGTTATTTATGGTTTTAGGAACATTTATTCTTTTTATATTTTTTTCATGTTTTTAGAAGTTCGAAGTGTTTTTTTATTTTTAATGTTTTCTTAGCGGTTTTCAGCATTTTTAGGGTTGTTTTTACATTTTTAGGGATTTTGAAGAATTTTATTATTTTATTGGTTTTTATTGTTTTTATGGATTTCAGGAGTTTTAGGTATTTCGTTATTTTTAAGGATTTTAAGGGTGTTTAGTGTTTTTATGTTTTTGAGTTTTTCAAATGGGATATTTGGGTTTTCAATGGTTTTCATATTTTAGGGTTTTATATGATTTTATGATTTCTCAGTGTTTTTAGGGATTTTGAGGGTTTTTAGAGTTTTTATGGTTTTTTTTATTTTTAGGGTTTTATTGAGTTTTTAGGGTTTAAAGGTTTTTTAGAGTATTTATCATTTTTAGGTGATTAAAAGGAATTAGTTTTTTAGTGGGTTTTTATGGATTTTGGGGTTTTTACATTATTTTTTGGTTTTTATGGTTTTTAGAATATTTTTGGTTCTTTAAGGTATTTTAGTGTTTTCATGTTTTAAGGTTTTATTATTGTTTTACTTGGATTTGGGTTTTTTTTTACTTTTTATGTAGTTTTAGTGTTTTTAGGGCAAGGAAGATGCGAGGGTCGGGGTATTCTCGACCCCCCAATTTACTAGAAAGAAAAAGACTAACAACATACAAGGGAGGGGAGGGGTCAAACGACCCACACCCAAAAACCCTTTACAACTTTAGTGTTTTTTTGGATTTTTATATGCTTTTATTGTTTCGGGAATTTTGAGGGGTTTTATATTTTTCTAGGATATTAGGGTTTTTTAGATTTTTAGGGGGTCTGAATGGATTTTTTAAGTTTTTCTTACAGTTTGTCATGGATTTAGTGGTTTTTTATTATTTTAAGCGATTTCTAGAATTTTATGGTATTTAGAGTTTTTTGGGGGTTTTAGGATTTTTATAATATTTATGGTTTTTATTTTTTTGAGTGTTTTTAGGTTTTTTTAGTTTTTTATTGTATTTGTGTCTTTATCATTTTTTACATTTTTATGCATTTTAGGGTTTTTTTGATATTTTAGGATTTTGGGGGTTTGGGGATTTTAAGGGGTTTTAGGGTTTTTATGGTTTTTATGGGTTTTTTTGAGTTTTTAGTGGTTTTTTGAGTATTTGTGGTTTTAAAGGGGTTTTATAGTTCCATAACATTCTTAGATAATTAAAGGGATTTTAGTGTTTTAGTGGTTTTTAGGGATTTTATGGGTTTTTATGGTTTTTATATTTTTTAGGTTTTTAATATTTTAATAGGGGTTTTTAATGTTATTTTGGGTATTTTTATGTGATTTTTAGGATTTTTATTCTTTTGGGTGGTTTTATGGATTATGAGGGTGATTAATGTATTTTTAGGTTTTAGGGTTTATAGGGATTTTTTCATTTTTAGATTTTTAGGGGTTTTATGTGTTTTTTGGGTTTTAATGTTTTCTTAGGTGTTTTATGGATTTTATATTTTATTATGTTTTTAGGTATTTTTATGTATTTTTTGGATTTTTATGGATTTTAGGGGTTTTTAGGGTTGTTAGGGGTTTTATTGGTTCTACAGTTTTTATTGGGGTTTAGAGGTTTTTTTTTATTTTTAGGATTTTTAATGTTTTTAGTATTTTAATCATTTTTAGTGGTTTAATGGAAATTTACATATTTTAGTAGTTTTTATGGGGTTTTCAGTTTTTTATGGTTTTTAGAAGATAATATGGTTTTTAGGGAATTTAGGGTATATATGGTTTGGGGTTTTTTTATCTTTTTTTTTTGTTTTTAGGGGTTTTATGTGTTTTTAGGTTTTTAAGGTTTTCTTAGGTTTTTTAAGGTTTTTAAGGTTTTTTACATTTTGAGGGAAAATTAGGGGGATTTATAATTTTTATGTTATATTAGTTTTTTAGGTATTTGAGGGTTTTAGGATTTTATATGGTTTTTTATGTTTATTATGATGTTTTTGGATTTTTATGGTTTTTTGAGTTTTTATGGGTTTTAAGGGGTTTTGTGTTTTTTCACAATTTTAGGGGTTTAAATTTTTTTAAGAGTTTGTAGTGGGTTTTTAGGGTTTTTTTGGTTTTTAAAGTTTTAGGGGATTCTAGGGATTTTATGGATATTATGGTTTTTTGGGTCTTTTATTGGGTTTCGAGTTTTTTTTTGTATTTTTAGGGGTTTTATGTGTTTTTTTTATTTTTATGTTTTTCTTTATTTTTTCATGGTTTTTTTGGTTTTTTACATGTTATGGATTTCCTTGGGCTTTTTTTGGATTTTTATGGTTTTTAGGGGTTTAAGGGATTTTGAGGATTTTAGGGTTATTTATGGGATTTAGTGTTTTTTTGTGTTTTACGTTTTTATTTTTCTTTTGGGTACAAAGTGTAATTAGGCTTTTACATTTTTCCTTAGAGTTTTCTTGTTTTTAATGTTTTTTACATTTTAAGGTTTTTTATGGATATTTTAGGATTTTTATGTTTTTAAGGGATTTATATGGGTTTTTTTTTCGTTTTATGGGTTTCTCGGGTTTGTAGGGGGGTTTTAGATTTTTTGTGTTTTTAGGGTATTTTTGTTTTTAGGGGTTTTGATGGTTTTTAGAGTTTTCTAATGTCTTTAGGGGTTTGGAATGATTTTAGTGTTTTAGTGGGTTTTAACTGTTTAATAGGGTTTTATGTTTTTTTAGGTTTTTATGTTTTTTAGGGAGGGGGTGGTTTTTGGGGTTTTAGGGGTTTAGGATATTTTTATCGTTATTTATGGATTTTAACATTTTTTAGGCTTTTAAGAGGTCTTATATTTTTTTTTTGTAATTTTTAGTTTTTCTAAAGGGTTTTCATGGTTTTTATTTGTTTTTTTGTTTTTAGGGATTTTTAGACTTTTTATGATTTTATTATTTTTCATGGTTTTTATAGATTTTGAGAGTTTTTAGGGGTTTTTAGGTTTTATAGGATTTTTAACATTTTTTAGGTTTCTTGGGATACTAATTTTTTTTGTGTTCTGAAATTGTTCTAGGGGATTTTAGGATTTCTAGGGGTTTTTATATTTTTAGTAATTTTTAGGGTTTATTTTATATTTTTATGGTTTTTAGGTATTTTAAGTATTTGGAGGGTTTTTTGGTTTCAAGGGGTATAGGATTTTTATGGGTTTTTTTGAATTTTTTAGGGTTTAAATATTTTATAGAGTTATTTAACTTTTGTATTGGTTTAAAATGTTTTTAGAGTTTCTAGTGGGTTTTTGGCGTTTTTTTGGGTTTTTATGGTTTTTAGGTTTTTAGGGGGTTTTCTGGTATTTTGGTATTTTATTGGGTTTTTGGGTATCTTTATGGATTTTAGTGTTTTTAGATTTTTAGGTTATTTTGGGGTTAATGTTTTTTATGTTTTTAAGTTTTACTTTGGTGGTTTTATATGTTTTTGGGGAGTTTATAATTCTTGGGGATTTTTAGGGATTTTTAGGCATTTTATGCTTTTTAGGGTTTATAGGGATTTTGAGGGTTTTTTTTATTTTTTAATGTTTTTCAATGTTTTATGGGGTTTTAGAATTTTTAGGTTTTAGGGGTTTGATTAATTGTTAGGGTTTTTAATGTTTTATTGGGGTTTTTCATGGGTTTATGTTTTTCATTTTTAGGGTTTTTTTGGGATTTTGTGGGTTTTTAGGTTTTTCTAACAGTTTTGTTGTTTTTATGGGTTTTGGGGTTTTTTTGAGTTTGTAGAATTTTTAATTATTTAGAGTTTAGATTTTTTAAATAATTTATATAGTTTTATTGTTGGTTTTAGGGATTTTATGATTGTTTATAGTTTTAAAGGATTTTAGGGTTTTTTGGTTTTTTGGTTTTTTCATCATTTTTTAGTTTTTTGGTATTTTAATATTTTTAGTGGTTTTTATGCTTTTAGGGGTTTTATGTGCTTTTAAGGTTTTAATGCTTTCATAGGGTTATTTAGGGACTCTAGAGTTTTTAAATTTTAAATAATTTTTATGACTTTTTTATGATTTTTATTGTTTTTAAGGGTTTTCTTTTGGAATTTAAGGTTTTTTAGGATTTTAGGACATTTATGGTTTTCTTGGGTTTTATGGTATTTTGAGTTTTTTAAGGTTTTTATTTTTTTAATGTTTTAATTAGTTTAAAGGGTTTTTATATTTTTAATGGTTTTTAGGGTTATTAAGGCTTTTAGGGGTTTTATGTTTTCTAGTGGTTTTTTTGTTTTTAGGGGTTTTAGGGTCATTTAGGGTTTTTTTATAATTTTATAGGGTTTTAGGGGTTTTAAGTGTTTTTAGGTTTTTTTGTTTTTTAATGGTTTTAAGGTTTTAGGGTTTTTTACATTTTAGTGATTTTGGTCCTTTTGAGGATTTAATTTTTTTAATGTTTTTAGTAATTTTGAGGTTTTTGGGTTTTTATGATATTTAGGGGTTTTTAGGGTTTTTTCATTTTTTAGGTATTTTAGGAATTTTATGTTTTTTTAGGTTTTTAAGGTATTCTTAGGGTTTTCCATATTTTTTAGGGATTTTTATTTTTATCATGATTCTTCAGCATTTTTTTGAATTTATGGGTTTTTTAGGGTTTTAGGCATTTCAAGGGTATTTAGGGTTATTTTAGGGGTTTTAGGTTCTTTATGTTTTTCTTGGTTTTTTGGGTTTTTTATTTATTTAAAGTTTTAATCTTTTAGTGTTTATATTTTTTATGATTCTAAAGGGTTTTTATATTTTTTTAGTGGTTTTAGGGTTTTTATGGGTTTTTATAGTTTTTTGGGTTTTAGGATTTTCATGTTTTTCATGGGGTTTTAAGTATTAAGGGTTTTTTAGTGGGTTTTTAGTGTTTTTAGGTTTTTTAGGGTTTTTATTGGTTTTATATTTTAATGATTTGTTAGGGGTTTTGATTTTTTTTGGTTTTTTACATTTTATGTGTCTTAGGAATGTTTTTAAGGGTTTTTAGTGTTTTTATGAATTATATAGGGTTTAGTGTATTTTATTGTTTCAATGGTTTTTAGGTTTTTTATCATTGTTTTGGTTTTTTATGGGTTTTATATTTTTTTATTATTTTAAGGTCTACATAGGATTTTTCATGTTTATTTTTTAGTTTTTTACATTTTTATCCATTTGTTGGATTTTTTTTATTTTTCTAGGGATTCTGAGGATTTTTATGATATTATGGGTTTTTAGGGTTTTATGGTTTTTTATGTTTTATGGGAATTTTTTTAGTTTTTAAGGCTTTTTAGCTTTTTAGTAGATTAATGGGGTTTTTGAGTTATCAGTGGGGGTTTTAGTGGTTTTATGGGGTTTTAGAGTTTTTTATGTTTTTACGATTTTTGTGGGTTCTTTGTATTTTTACGGTTTTGACGATTTATTGGTTTTTACAGATTTTACGTATTTTTAGGTTTTATTGGATTTATTAGGTATTTTCAGTTTTTTTTAGAATTTCCATGTTTTTAGGGACATTTGGGGATAGGAAGATGTAGGAACCAGGCTATTCCTGCCCCCCCCCCCCCCCCCCCGAAAAAAATTTATTAAGAAAAAGATGAAACATCAGATTGGGGAGGAGTAGGGTCAATCGACCCATACCCAAAAAACAATACCCAAAATGAAAACAAAGAAAGAAAGATACACAAAAGACCAAACAGTAAAAGAAAAACAAAGCAGCAAAATAGAATTGACCCCAGTATCACCTCCCAGCTAATCAGCAACCAACATCCAGTAGCACCATAACCACCAAAAATTTATGTATTAGGTACTTTTTCTAATTTTTATGTATTTTTATGGTTTTTTAGGATTTTATATATTTTGAGGGTTTTAAGGTATTTTAGGGTTTTTAGGGTATTTAGTGATTTGTTTTTGGTTTTTAAGGGTTTTAATATATTTTAGGTTTAAAAAACCTTCTTATGGTTTTGAGGGATTTTAACATTTTTAGAGGGTTTAGGTATTTTTTTAGGATTTTTATATTTTTTAGGGTTTCTATGGATTTTGAGGGGTTTTTTTGTTTTTAAGGTTTCTTTGTATTTTTTTTGCGTTTTCTAAGTTTGTAGGGGTCTTAATATTTTTTAGATTTTGTTATTTTTTAGGGTTTTAAAGGGTATTTAGTGTTTTTAGTGGTGTTTTTGGTTTTTTTATGGGGGTTTAGGCTTGTTTTGTGGTTTTTAGGATTTATTACGGTTTTCATGGTTTTTGGGTTTTTAGGATATTTATCAGTTTTTAGGTTTTTTGGGGTTTCATGTGATTCATGATTTTAAAGTATTTCCTTGGGTTTTTAGGGTTTTAGAGTTTTTTACAATTTTATTAATTTTTAAGGATTGTATAATATTTTTATGTTTTTATGGATTTAGGTATTTTTCATATTTTTCGGGTATTTAATGGGTTTTAAGGAATTTATGGGTTTTTTTAGTTTTTTAGGATTTTAGGTTTTTCAGTGTTTTTAATGTTTTTAACACTTTTATGTGGTTAAAAACTATAATCCCCTAAAACATTAAAAACACTAAAAACATTAAAAACCCAAAAAACAAAAAAAAATCTACAAACGTCAAAAAACTATAAAAGCCCTAAAAACCCAAAAAAACCAAAAAACCCCTCAAAATCCCTAAATCCATAAAAACATAAATTATCCCTAAAAGTGCCTAAAAATATAGAAAACCCTAACTAACCCTTAGAAAACCTTAATAACCTAAAAACATTTAAAACCCCTAAAAACCTTAAAATGCTTAAAACCATAAAAACCCTTAAAACAATCATAATCACTAAAAACCCTGAAAACATAAATATCCAAAAAATAACAAAAATTCCATTAAAATTTGTAATACTCAAATAAACCAGAAAAACCATAAGGAAACATTAAAAAAATATCCCCCCTCTAAAATTAAAAACACTATAACCCCTAATAAAAGCTAAAAACCCTAAAAACCACAAAATCCCTAAACCCATTAAAACCCTAAAACCCCTAAAAACCCAAAAACCCACTAAAACTCTAAAAACCCTTTAAACCCCAAAAATATTCTAAAAAACTATAAAAACCATAAAACCCCAAAAAAACAAAAAAAAAACCTACACCCCAAAAAACTATAAAATCCCACAAAATCCTAAAAACCATTAAAATACTAAAAACCCTAAAAAAGTAAAAACCCTGAAAATCTCTAAAAAATATTAAAAATCTTAAAACGCATAAAAAAAATAATAACGTAATACAATAATAAATCCCTTATAACACCTAAAAACCATAAAACCCCATAAAACCCTCAAGTTTCCTAAAACCCCTCAAAATCCCCTAAAAACCCTAAAACGCCAAAAAATCCAACAAAATCCCTTAAAATATCTAAAAAAATAAAAAAAAACTAAAACCCTAAAAACCCCTAAGAAAACTTTAAAAACCTAAAAACACATAAAAACCCTAAAAAACTAAAAAAATGAAAAAAAACACTAAATGGCCCAAAAAACCCAAAAATAACTTAAACTCATAAAAACCCATGAATCCTTAAAAACAGTAACGGCCCGATTGGGAAGGATATAGAAGTCTTTGGATGACTCTAACAGGTTTGTCGCTTCTTCTTGGGATCTCTATGAACATGTGATTGTAGGGTTATTGGATGATCGACACATTCTGATTCAGTTTAGGAATGAAGTGGATCTAATTTCGGTCTGGGATTTTGCTCCTCCATCTTTTAATGGCCTTCGGTTTCACCATTTCTGCTGGACGTTTGACTTTCATCTGCACTGTGATCCCTCAAGCATGGCTTTGTGGTTTACCCTTCTTAGTCTTGCCCTGTCCTTCCAAAATCCAGCTATCCTCTACATCATTGGTAACCTCATTAGTAGATTCCTTTGTATGGATGCATGGACTAGTGTTGCCTTCCAACCGGTTGCGCTGAGGATCTGCATCGAGGATGATGTTTCCAAGGATCTGATAAATTTTTTTTGTGTTGAGATTGAGGGTGAACTCTGATGGCACCATAAGGTCATCTTGGAATCCTATGTGCCTTTTTTCTTGGTCTGCTATATAATGGGCCACTATGCCTCTACATGTATTCATGTTCATTCTGTCAATCCTACTCCCCTGCTGTCAATTGCTCCACCTTATGGTCTGCAAACAGATGTGCCTCCCAGGGGGTGTCATGGAATGAATGATGCAGTTTTCCCCACTAGACTGGCTAATATGCCTCTGGCTGAAGATCATGATGTTATAGTGGTTGGGGATGTTCCGTTGCAGGTTGTTCGGCAGTCCCTCTCTAAGAAAAAGGACTGTGATGTCTTTGATAAGCTGAAATGTAACTAGGAATTTATGGATGATATGGGGGTGATGAATCCTATGGAAGGAGGCAAGAGTCTGATGATAGTGAAGTCATGACAGATGGAGCTTCCTGGGAAGCCTCCCATACTTGGAGGTCTAGAGGAGATCAGAGTTTCTTCGAAACAATCAGTAGTGCATGAGGGATATCATGTTGTCCCTTTGTACATTTGGTTTGCTGTCTTGGTTCCAGATGTTTTGATTCAGAAGAATCATATTGTGAACCATATGTTGGCTAGTGACTTTGATGAGAAAGATGGGAAGAATTCCTGCTCTAGGATTCAAGGTGCGACTTGTGAATATAGAGGTAAGGGGTCAAAAGAGAATGGTGGTTAAATTATGTTGGACGGTTCTCCGGGGGTTAACGGAGTGCTGGAAGCTCAACCCACTGGTAATGAGAAGAAGTTTGCGGGTGCTGGTGTGCAGGCTCCCTCTACCAGCTGTGAGACTAGTGATCAGACTGAGCTTTGTTTATGTGATGAGTCATAGGGGGAAGTAGTTGCACAGGGGGGCATGGTTGCGCATATGGTGCTAGACGAATAAGGAGAGGTCCTCTGATCGGTGATCAATGTGGTTGTTGGGGAGGACAGTTTTGAGGGTGCGAATAGTTGCAGACTTTTTGAACTGGTTTTGAAGACGCTTGGGGTAGTGTCTGAGGGGGATACTAGTGATGCTTCTTACCGTGTGACTGAGCAGGGGAAGGTGGAGGGGTAGGAGGTAGTGAATAAAGAGGAGGATGTGGTTGATCAGGGGCGTCTGAGGAAGGGAAGTTTCACGGGAAAGTGGAGGGCTATGGGATAGGGGATGATCATGAGCAGGGGGTTGCCGCTGCACAGGAGGAGGTTATGGGAACGATCATGGAGGTGAATGAGGATGCCCTGGCTGACTGTCCTGGTCCTATTGGCTTTCATGAGTTGGAGATGGTGATCTACTCAGGTGACCCTGACCAGACTGGGCAGTTGGAGGTGTTGGATAGTCTAGCTCTCGGGGTTCCTAGGGTGGCCCCTTGCTATCTGCACTGTTGGTCTCTTGTGGGCTACTCGCTAAACCTAGAATCATCTTTCATTCCTGACTAAGTCCAGGAGGATGGAAAAAATGAGAGGGTGGTGTTGGAATGTTTAATACCTGTGATTACTAGCATCTGAAATGCCCTCAATGCATCACCCAACAATCTTGGCCTCTAAAGTTCAAAACACCTTTCATCATTTCATCTCACTATGTGCTGATCTGAATAATCTATGGAAATAGGATCCTCCTCCAAGACCAACTAAATACAACTAGATGGAAACTTTCCTCCGCTTTTTTTTCTGCAAGAAGGCTGAATAAAACAGCTTGCATGTTCTACTCCACTATAAATTTGTTTCTGAACTAGGGAGTTACCTACTGAAATGTTTTGGGTTGAAGTGTGGCATGAAAGGGGTGATATTTTATTTCATCTACGGCCTGGTGAAGCTGAAATGCAGTGAACAAGTTCAAAAACTTTTACTTATTGGTGTTGGGGCGACCATTCACTATATTCAGGATTCTCAAAATTCAATGGCCTTTAACTGATATCCTCTCTCAGTTCACGGTGGAGTAGTGATGATCCACAAGGTGATACAGGCAGCGTCCCATCATCAAACAGGTTCGATGAAAAATAATGTTAATGATTTGACTCTTTTTCATTCACTTGGAGTTGCTAGTATGTGGAAGAATTAGTAGGTGAATAAATATATTTAATGGATTCCACTGATCCCATCATGGATAAAGGTCAATGCAGATGGGGTAGTGTTTTGTGAACCTAGCCCCTCAGGGTGTGGTGGGGTCTTCCAGACCTACATAGGATTTTTCAAAGGCTTCTTTTACCATTTTATTGTAGACGTATGTGCTTATATAGCAGAGTTATGGGTGATGATGAAGGAAGAGAAGTTTACTCCCCAATTTAAGTGGAACTCCCTTTGGATTGAGTCAGACATGATGCTCATGTTGGATGCCCTAAAAACAAATCTAGGGAAGTCCCATGGAGACATATACCATAATTAATTGAGTGCATCACCATCTCCTAGGATCTTAGCCTATGGGTCACTCATTTCAATAGAGAGGTCAACTCGGTGGAGAATGCACTCTCCAAGAAGAAAATTGAAGAATATAGCTCACTATGGTATTTTTTTCCTCGTCCTTTTGTATGTAGTATGTCGACTTTAATATGAAAGGTGAGGTACACTCGTAAATGTGTAAACCATCCTTGTAGTTTTTTTTCTTTAAAGATTTGTGGGGCTATCACCCCCCGAACCTTTTTTACCCTAAAAACTATGAAAATCCATAAAAACCTAAAAACCCTAAAAATACAAAAAAAACCAGAAATACCATAAAATTTATAAAATCCTAAAAATACTATAAAACATTAAAAAACTAAAATCACTGAAAACTCCCAAAAAAATAAAAAAAAACTAAAAAATTTAAAAGACCCAAAAAAATATGTAAAAAAATAATACCATAAAACCCCTAAAGATCTTTAAACCCCCCAAAACACATAGAAACACTAAAATCCATCTAAAAACTATGAAAACCATTAACCCCAAAAAACATTAGAAAACTATAAAAAGTATTAAAACACCTAAAAACTAAAAAACCCTAAACCCAAAAAAACAATAATAACTCTAAAATCCCTAAAACCCTCAGTATCTCTAAAAACCCAAAAATCCATAGTAATCATAATAAATCACTAAAAATACATAAAAACATAAAACCCCCAAAAAACCCTGAAAAATCCTAAGAAAGACATAAAAACCTAAAAACACTTAAAACCCCTAAAAACTAAAAAACACTTAATACCCTAAAAATAAAAAAAACCCTAAAATCCATAAAACCCCTAAAAATCGTAAAACCCATAAAACCCCATTAAACTGTAAGACCCCACTAAAAACCCTTAAATACCCTAAAAAATTAAAAACTATAAACGGAATAAAAAACCTAAAGACATCGAACACCCATAAAAACCCACAAAACCATAAAAACCCTAAAAACCTCCCAGAACCCTAAAACCCAAAATCCATAAAAATCCTAAAAAATCCATTTGAATCCCTAGAAAATGTAAAAAAACCATAAAAACATTGAAAACCACTAATAAAACCTTAAAAACTTAACAACACTTAAAACCCAAAAAACACAATATAATGTTACACCCCCTCCCAAATACTAAAATACCTAAAAACCTAAAACCCCCAAAAATCCCTAAGAACCCTAAAAGTCATTAAAATCTTAAAAGGCCTATAAATCCCTAAAAATCCTGAAGACCGCAAAAACCCCTAAAAGAACTTAAAAATAAAAAATATACCTAGGACCACTAAAAACCTAAAAATTGTTGAGAACCCTAGAATCCCTAAAAACCACAACAAACCCTAAAATCCTTGAAAACCAAATAAAAACCCAAAAAACACTAAAAACTCTAAAACCCCATTAAAATTTCAAAAATGTAAAAAAAAACTCTAAAAAACCCTAAAACCATAAAAAACTCATAAAAACCCAAAAAAGGAAACCCATAAAAACCCAAAAACCCTAAAAACACTAAAAACCCTCAAAAACCGCTAAAAACTATAAAAATATTAAAAATCCCAAAAAATATCGAAAACTCTAAAAAACACTGAAAACCCTAAAAAACCAAAGAAAACAAAAAAACACTTAAACCCCCCTAAAAATGATAAAATCCCCAAAAACTATAAAAACTCGAAAAACCCTAAACCGCCAAAAATTACCTAAAAAATCATAAAACCATAAAAATACTAAAAAATATCCTAAAATCAATAAAAACATAAAAAAACAAAAAAATTAAAATCCCCTAAAAAACCATACCAAGATAAAAGAATATAAACCCCCTAAAAAACTAAAAACCCTAAAACACATAAAAACACCTAAAACCAAAAAAACCATAAAAACCATAAAGATAAATAAAACCATAAAAACCCATAAGAACGCTAAAAAATCCTAAAAAACTTTTAAACCCCTAAAACATTAAAAACTCTAAAAATAATAATATCCTTTAAAATTTAAAAAAAAATTAAAATCCCCATAGTAACCATAAAAACCCAAAAAACCCAAAAGCCCTTAAAAACCATCAAAATACATAAAACCCATAAAAACATAAAAATCATAAAAAAGCCATAAATATCCGTAAAAATGAAAAAAAACATAAGAAACCTAAAAAGCCACAAGGAAAACATGAATACCTATAAAAAATTATATCCATTAAAAACATTAAAAATGTTAAACACCCTAAAGACCTCTAAAAACCCTTAGAGTTCTTAAAAACCCTTAAAACTATAAAAAATACCTAAAAATACCTCAAATTGTAAAAACCATTAAAAATCAAGAAAACCCCAATAAAAACCTTAAAATCCAGAAAACACTTAAACCCCCTAAAATGCCTAAAAATGTTAAAACCCCTTAAAGACCCTAAAAACCATAAAAACAATAAAATACAAAAAAGCCAACAAATTAAAAACCATAAATACCCATAAAACCTTAAAACCCCACTAAAAACCATAAAAACCCTTTAATCCCCTGAAAACATTAAAAAATATAAAACTGCATAAAACCAAAAAAAACTCAAAAACAACATACAAACACCGAAAAACAATAAAAACCCTAAAACCTACAAAATCCTTAAAACCCCCAAAAAACCATAATAATAAAAAAATCCCATGAAATCCCTAAAAATATAGGAAATAATAGAAATCCTAAAAGAACCGTAATAAAATATAAATACACTAAAAACACTTATAACCCCAATAAAACAAAATAAACGTTAAAAACACTAAAAACCATAAAAATGCCAAAACATTATAATAAACCAAAAACCAATAAAACCATAAAAACCAATAAGAACCATAAAAACACTTTAAACCCCTAAAAACTTTAGAAAACTAAAAAAAACTATAATAACTGAAAACATATAAGTAATATAAAATATGATAAAAACCCTAAGTAACCCTAAAACCCTAAAACCCATAAAACCTCCTAAACCACATAAAACCCCTAAAAACCCATATAAACCCTAAAAACCACAAAAAATAAAAAAATACTTTAAACCCATAATAATTTAAAAAATGAAAATAAAATTAAAAACCCAATGAATGCCTTAAAATCCTTAAAAACCCTAAAAACCATAAAAATCCTAAAAATCCCTATAAATCAATAAAAAAACAAAAACCCATAATAAACCCTTAAAGCCCTAAAATAATTAAAACCACCAAAAACATAAAAAATATTAAATCAATAAAAACCCTAAACCCCCAAAATCCATAAAAAATAAAAAATTTAAAAAACTATAAGAATCCCTTTAATCACAAAACAATAAAAACTATAAAAAATGTTACAAAAAACTAGAAAGCTAAAAAAACTAAAACCCTTAAAAAATATCAAAACCATAATGAACAAAAAAGAAACTAAAAACCATAAAAACACTTAAAACCATAAAAACATCTAAAACCCTTAAAAACCCTAAAAGACCATTAAAATTTTAAAAACCGCCTAAAATCTCTAAAAAACCTTTAAACCCAAAAATTTGTTAATAATTTTAAAAAAACATCAAAACCCAAAAATAATCCAAAAAACACTAAATACACAAAAAACAATAAAAACCCAAAGACCCTAAAAACACTTAAACTCTCAAAATCCCTTAAAACCCTAAAACCGACTAAAAATCCTAAAAACCCATTAAAAATCCATAAAAATGTAGAAAACCCTAAAACAACTTAAATACATAAGAAACACTTAAAAACCATAATACACCTAAAAACCCTTAATCCTAAAATATGCTAAAAACCCAAAAATCCAAAAAAAACCCCTAAAAACACAAAAAAACCATAAAAACCTTAAAAAATTAAAAAACCCATGAAAAAACTAAGAAGAAAATAAAATTATCAAACCCTTTGAACCCATAAAATAGTTAAAAACTCTAAAAACCTTAAAACTCTCAATAACTCAAAAAAACCTAAAACCCCAAAAAATCATTAAAATCCTAAAAACATTAAAAAACCTCGAACAACCCTAAAAACCCAACAAACCCTAAAAAACCATCAAAATAAAAAACAAATAATTAAAATCCATAAAAGAAAAAAAACCCATAGATTTCTTTAGAAACCCTTAAAAACATCAAAAATCTTAAAACCCCTTAAAAACAAAAAAAAATTAAAAACCCAAAAAACCCACAAAATCCCTAAAAACCCTAAAACCCACAAAAAACTAATAATTCACAAAAAATTCCTAATAATGTAAAATCACCTAAAAACCTAATAAAACCTTAAAACTCTAAAAACAATTAATATCCCTAAAAACCTAAAAACACTATGAACCATAGCAGTGACTAAAAACCCCTAAAAACATTAAAAACCAATAAAATCCTTTAAAAACCTAAATTCCCCAAAAACCCATAAAACCCCTAAAAACACTTTAAATCCATTAAACCCCTAAAAAAATTTAAAATCCCAAAATTAACCATAAAACCCAAAATAATAAAAAAACCATAAAAATCCGAAAAACATAAAAATAAAAAAAAACGTTAAAACATAAAAAATATAAAAAAACCCTCAAAATACCTAAAAACCTGTAAAAACTATAAAATTACTAAAATGGCCCTAAAATTTCCAACATTTTTAAAAAACATTAAAAAAATGAAAACCCATATAAAAACCAAAAAACCATAAAAACACTTAAAATCCCTAAAAACCTAAAAGAAGCTAAAAACCTTAAAAAACTAAAAAGACCTAAAAATCCCAATAACGATAAAGACATCTAAAAAACATAAAAACCCATGAAAATATTAAAAACCTAAAAAAATTATAAAAACCCTTTGAACACATAAAACATTAAAAAACTCTATAAATCAAACAGAATCACTAAACCCCCCCCCCCCCAAAACATAAACCCCCTAAAACCCGAAAAACCCATAAAATTCCTAAAAAAGCCGCAAAAAATATATAAAAATTTAAAAATCCCTCAAAATGTGGAAAATACTATGAAAACCTTAAATACTAAAAAAACACATAAACTATAGAAAATCTAAAAAATCCCAAAAATCCTTAAAACCCCAAAAAACCCTGAAATCCACAAAATCCAAAAACCCCTTAAAAATTCTTAAACGCACTAAAATCCCTAAAAACATAAAAAAAATCTAGAAACCTGGAAATTCCATATTAAAACTGTAAATAACTAAAAAACCCTAAAAACTTAAAAATTCTAAAACCCAAAAACAACCATTAAAACCCATAAAATCCCGAAAACCATAAAAACCCATAAAAACAATAAAAACTCTTAAAACCATAAAACCCCTAAAAATAATAAAAAAATATAAATATAAATTTTAGCCCCTAAAAACACTATAATACTAATAAAAACATTAAAACCCCTAAAAACTCAAAAAAACCAAAAAACCATCAAAACCATCAAAATAAAAACCCCTCAAAATCTCTAAAACTCATATAATAATGAAAATCCTAACAAGCCCCAAAAATCCCTAAATACATAAAAACATAAAAATTATGAAAAACCTTATGAAAACCTTAAAAATATAAAAACACATAAGACCTATAAATAAACAAACAAACACTAAAAACCCTAAAAACTATTAAAAACATCAAAATCCCTAAAAAATTTTGAAAATGTATAAAAACTAAAAAATCCATAAAAAATACATAAAAACACCTATAAACCATGAAAACCTTGAAGAGAACCTTAAAAACCTAAATACACTAATCCCCTAAAAAACCTAAAAACACTAAAAACCATAAAAGTTCCTAAAAACTCTAAAAATCCCAAACAACTATAAAGCCCCTAAAAACATTTAAAACGTCTTCAAATACCATTAAAAACCCTAAAATCCCACTAGACACTCTAAAATTTATTTAAATCCCAAAATATGTTAGAAAACATTAAAAATCCATAAAAACCATAAAAACTCAAAAAACCAAAAAACCCCTAAAATCCCTCAAAATCCCAAAAACACTAACAAACCCAAAAATATCCAAAAATATCCATAAAAATTCATAAAAACCTAAAAAACTAATAAAACACAAAGAAAACCTTTAAACACTTAAAACCTTATAAAAACTAAAAACAAAAAAATGCTTAAAACCGTAAAAATCTCTAAAAATCATAACTACACCTAAAAACATAAAATTCCATAAAACCCCTTAAAACCCACTATGAAATCTGAATAATATTAAAACCTCTAAAATATTTAAAAAAAAACTCTAAAACCAAAATACTTAAAAAATTTTAAAAAAAAACTCAAAACCCCCAAAAGATCCTATAAATATAAAACCATAAATACCCTAAAACATTAAAATCCTAAAAGATCCCTAAAAATAATTAAAAACATTAAAAACCCTAACACCCTAGAAAAAACCTAATAGAATATTAAAATCCTAAAAACACCTAAAACACATAAAAAAGCAAAAAAAATGCAAAAGACCCTAAAACCCATATAACTGTAAAAACCATAAAAATCCCTAAAAACTAAAAAACAATAAAACTCTTAAATCCCCATAAAAATACCTAAAAATATAAAAACCCCTAAAAACCCTAAAAAACCTAAGAACATCTTAAAAATGTAAAAATATTTAAAACACCTAAAACCCTAAAAACGCTAAAAACACTTAAAACCCTAAAAACCATAAAACTGCTAAAAACCTAAAAAAACATAATAATCCTTTTAAACTTTAAAACCCCTCTAAAAAATATAAAAATCCTTCAAACCTGTAAAATTTTAATAAAATCTAAAAAAAATAAAACCCAAAGAAACTCAAAAATCCATAAAAAAGATTAAAATCGTAAAAGACCCAAAAATCTCGAAAAACATAAAAATCCCAGAATACCAGAAAACCCTCATAAATACTTAAAAACCAAAAAACACTTAAAACCCCCCAAAACTTAAAAACACTAAAGAAATTAAAAACCCATAAAACCCAATGAATCCAAAAAAATGCTAAAACCATAAAAATATCCAAAAAACACTAAAAATCACTAAAAACGTAAAAAACCCCGAAATCCTAGAAAACCCCTAAGAAAATCATAAAAACCAAAAAAAATTAAAAAAATTAAAACCACTAAAAACACTAAAACCCATAAAAGACACTAAAAAAACTAAAAAACTAAAAACACTAAAATATTAAATATCATAAAAGTAATAAAAAACCTCTAAAAAGGCTAAAAACCCTTTAAACCCCTAAAAATGTTAAAAAATCTTAAAAAATTAAAAACCCTAAAAACTCAAACAAAAACAAAAAACCCCAAAATACCATAAAAATATACAACCACCAAAAACCCTCAAAATACCTAAAACCCAAAATAATCCTTAAAAACCCTGAAAAATCCATAAAAAATTAAAAATCCCGAAAACCATTGAAAATTACTAAGAAACCCATAAAACACTAAAACACTAAAACCCATAAAAGGATAAAAATTTCTAAATACGAAAAAATAACTTCAAAATCCTTAAAAACACAAACTCCCCTAAAATCCGTAAAAACAAAAAAAAATCCTAAATAAGGCCTAAAGATCCCAGAAAATGTGAAAATCACAAAACCCTGAAAACCCCTAAGAAAACCATAAAAACCTAAAACTATAAAAAAACTACCAAAAATACTTGAAACCCTAAAAACCACAATGGTCCTAAATCCAAAAAACCAAAAGAACCATAAAAAACCTAAAAACTCATGAAAACCTAAAAGTAAAAAAACACTAAAAACACTTTAAATCCCTAAAAACATTAAAAAACTACAAAAATCATTGAAAACATATAAAATGGATAAATCCCTAAAATCCCAAAAAACACCTAAAACCCTTAGAAACCGTAAAAACAAAAATGTCCCTTAAACACTTTAAGATCCCTAAAAACCCATAAAGACATAAAACCCAAATAACAACTCTAAAAACATTAAACACATAAAAAGGCTAAAAACTATAAAAAAACCATTAAAACCCTAAAACCCTAAAAACCATCAAAGTATCTAGAGTTCCTAAAAACCCCAAAAAACCCTCAGAAAACCAAAAAAACCTAAATACACTTAAACCCCCAAAATACCTAAAAACATTAACAACACTAAAAACCCTCAAATAAAAAAAACACGATTAAAAAGATATAAAATCCTTAAAATACCCAAAAACATTAAAAACCAAAAAAAACTATAAACCCCATAAGAAAATCATAAAAACCAAAAAAAAATTTAAATCCCCTGAAAAACATAAATATGATAAAAAAACCTAAAACCCTAAAAAACCCCAACATTCCTTAAAATACCTAAATACCAGATGAACCATAAAAACCATAAAATTCTAAAAATACCTAAAAACTATAAAACCCACTAAAAACCATGAAATACCATAAGAAGACATTAGAAACCTAAAAACCCTATAAAACCTAAAATAATAAACAAACTAAAAACTCTAAAGTCCCTAAAAACCCTAAAACCCATAAAACCCCTATATACTATAGAAAACCCATAAAATCCATAAAAATTAAAAAACCACTAAAAACTCTAAAACCCATATATACCACTAAAAATGATAAAAACATTAAAAAAACCCATAAAACCCCTAAAAAATCACCCCCACACCCTAAAGACCAAAAAACCCCCAAAATCCCTAAAAATCCTAAAAACCCTCAACAACCCTACAACCCCTAAAAATATTAAATCCCCAAAAATATTAAAAAACATAAAACCAAGAAAACCCTAAGAAAAACATAAAAAACTAAAAACACCTAACACCTTTAAAACCCTAAAAAGTGATAAAACACTAATTAACTCTAGATACCCTAAACCCCATCAAAATCCCTAAAAACCCAAAAAACCATAAAATTTTAAAAAACCCCTAAAATCCATAACAACATAAAAACGCTAAAAACGTTGAAATCCCCTATGAAAACCATAAAACCCTAAAAAACAAACAAAACCTCTCAAAATCATAAAATACACAAAACCCCCTAAAATTCCCTAAAACATTAAATACCCATAAAAACTATAAAAACCCCACAACCCTTTAAAACACCTAAAAACCCATAAAAATTCTAAAACACTCTAAAATATCTAAAAACCCTCCAAAACCAAAAAAACATTAAAAACACTGATTTTTTAAAAAAAATAAAAAAACCATTTGAATCCACAATCTCTAAAAAGACAAAAACACATCCAAATCCATAAAATCCATTAAAAACATAGAATCCTAAAAATTCATTCAAAAAATATAAAATGTAAAAAAAACCCTCAATGAATTAAATCCCCTAAGAAAAACATAAAACATTAAAACCCATAAACCCTTAAAAACCTGAAAAACACTAAAATCCATAAAAACCCTAAAAACCAAAAATACTATGAACAGAACTATGAACCTTAAAAACACTAAATTACACAAAATCCAAAAAAACAAAAAATCTAAAAACACTTTAAACCACTAAAAATATTAAAATACACAAAAAACCCTTAAAACCCCTAAAACACAAAAAACCCATAAGACCCCATATAACCATAATACCCTAAAAATCCATAAAACCCGAAAAACCATGAAAACCCTAAAAACCTATAAAAATCCAAAAAACACACTAAAAATCCCTAAAAATGTCAAAATCATAAAAACCTAAAAACCCCAAGGAAATACTTAAAAACCTAATAACTCTTAAACCCCCAAAAAACAAAAAAAATGCTAAAACCCAAAAAAACCTAAAAACACCCAAAATCCCAATAATCCCATAAAACCCAAAAATTACTAAAAACACCTAAAAAGTATAAATCTCAAAAAAATCCATAAAAATAGTAATAAAACCTTAACAACCAAAAAACACATAAAACCCCTAAACACCCAAAAAAATTCCAAAACCCCTAAAATTCCTCAAAACCAAAAAAAATCATAACACCAACTAAAAACCATAAAAAATTCAAAAAACACATAAGAACACTAAAAATCAACTAAAATATAAAAAATCTTTTAACTACTAATTTTTTAAAAAACTCTTAAAAATATAAAACCCTAAAAAAACTAAAAAAACCGAAAAATCTCAAAAAAATCATGAAACCTTTAAACCCTGTAAAACCCCTAACTAACCAAAAAATCACTAAAATGCATATAAACCAAAAAAAATCACTAAAAAGACATAAAAATTTCTAAAAATATTTAAACCCCATAAAAATTGAAAAAATATATAAAAACCATTGAAACCTAAAAAAAATTTAAACCCCTAAAAATAATTTTTAGTGATATTAGTGGGTTTAGGGATTTTTATCGTTTTTATGGATTTTTACGCTTTTAGGGGTTTTTATAGTTTTTAGAGGTTTCAATGATTTCTAGGGACCTTTATAATTTTTAGGATTTTTAGAATTTTTAGGTTCTTTTAAGTCTTTATGTTTATTAATTTATTTATGGATAATATTTTTATAATTTTTGAGGTAGTATTACGTTTTTACGGTTTTTAGGGCTTTTTTAATGTTTTTTTATCGATTTTAGGGGTTTTACATATTTTTAGGTTTTTTAAAGGTTTTATGTTTTTTGAGGATTTTTGGCATTCTTAGGTTTTTTTATGGTTTTAGGTGATTTTATGATTTTTATGATTTTCTTTGAGGTTTTTATTATTTTTATGGGTCTTTACATTTTTAGGGATTTTATGTATTTTTTTGAATAATATTTATTTTTAGGTATTTTAGAGATTTTAATGGATTTTAATGGTTTTTAGGGGTTTTAGGAATTTTTTTGGGTTTTTAGGGTATTCTGAGTTTTTACAATATTTACGGTTTTTAGATCTTTTTAATGTTCTAGGGGTTCAATGGGTTTTTATACTTTTTAATGGTTTTAGGATTTTAATGGGTTTTAAAGTTTTTATGGGTGTTAGGGTTTATAAAGGTTTTTTTAGGGATTTTTGGGTTTTTAGGTATTTAGGGGTTTTATGTTTTTTTATGGTTTCTTTGGGGTTTTTAGGGTTTTAGGTTTTCTATTTTTAGGTATTTTTTTTTATTTTTAGGATTTTATGGGTATTTAGGGTTTTTAAGGATTTTGAGTATTTTAAGGGTTTTTAGTTTTTAGGGTTTTTATGGTATTTTTGGTATTTTAGGAGTTTTTTGATTTTTTATACTTTTTATGATTTTTAGAGAGTTTTAATACTTTTAAAGGTTTGAATGTTTTTTAGATTTTTTAGTGTCTTTTTATGGTTTTACGGGTTCTAGGGTTTTTTATGTTTTAAGGGGTTTATGGAGATTTTTTGGTCTTTTTAGGGGTTTTAGAGTTTTTATAGTTTTTTAGGTTTGTGTGGTTTTATGTGTTTTTTGGTTTTTTATGTTTTCTTAGGGGGTTTTAAGGATTTTAGGGTTTTTTAAATTTTTAGTTAGTTTTTTGGATTTTTTAGGTTTTTAAGGTTTTTAGTTTTGTAGGGATATTAAGGTGTTTAAGGGTTATTAGGGGTTTTATGGTTTTCTAGGGTTTTTTCATTTTTTAGGTTTTTAAGGATTTTTAATTTTTATGGTTTTCTTATAGTTTTTTAGGTTTTTCATGGGTTTTTACTTTTTTATAGATATGTTGGGATTTTTTTGTATTTTTATGTTTTTATTCTTTCAGGCATTATGAGGTTTTTTGGGTTTTTAGAATTTTAGTAGTTGTTTTGGGTTTTTTGGGTTTTCTTGTTTTCTAGTGTTTTAAGTGTTTTTAGATCTTTTAAGGTTTTTATGGGTTTAAAGGGGTTTTAGATTTTTTAGTTGTTCCTTATGTTTTTTATGGGTTTTATTATTTCTTAAGGTTTTAAGTGTTTTTATTATTTTTAGAGGTCTTCAGGTGTTTTAGATTTTTAGGGTTTTAGCATTTTTTAATTTTAGGGGTTTTTTATGTTTTATGGTTTTCTTATGGTATTTCATGGTTTTCAAGTTTTTTTACATTTTTAGGGATTTCTAAATATAATTTTTTTGGTTTTTATGGTTTTTAAGGATATTGAGGGTTTTTAAGGTTTTGTGGTTTTTATGATTTTTTGAGTTTTTAGGGTTTTTTGGTTTTTTATCATTTTTTAAAAAATTTAGCTGTTTAAAGGGTTTTGAAATTTTTAGTGGTTTTGAGGGATTTTAATGGGTTTTAGGGTTTTAATAATTTTTATGGGTTTTATTCTTTTTATGATTTTTATAATTTTAGTTTCATCTAGGTTTTTATGTGTTTTTAGATTATAAAAGTTTCATTAGGGTTTTCATGGTTTTTATGGGTTTTTTGTTTTCAGGGTTTTTAGAGAATTTTTAGGTTTTTTATTGTTTTTAATTGTTTCATTGTTTTTTGTGATTTTAGTGTTTTTTATATTTTTACGTTTTTCAAGGATTTTTATAATTTTTAATGTTTTTATGGGTTTAAATTTTTTTGGAGTTTTATGTTCTTTCATGGTATTTTTTTGGTTTTTTAGGGTTTTAATATTTTTAGGGGTTTTATTCTTTTTGTAGATTTTTTGGATTTTTAGGGTAATTTTATGGTTTTTAGGGTTTTTTGAATTTTTATATACTTGGGGGGTTTTAATATATTTTATGTTTTAATAGTTTTCTATGTTATTTTTGATATTTTAGGGTTTTTAAAAATTTTAGGGAATTTAGTCATTTATAAGTATTTTTTTGGTTTTTAGGATTTTTAAGGTTTTTTTGGGATTGTGAAAGATTTTTGGGTTTTTAGGATTTTTTATTGTTTAAGAATTTTTTGGTTTATTTAGGGGTTTCAATTTTTTTAGTTTTTATGGTATTCATGGGTTTTTAAGTTATTTACGTGTTTTTACGTTTTTTGTATTTTTTGGAATTTTTTGGAATTTAGAGTTTTTAGGGATTTTGAGGGGTTATATTTTTTTTAGGGTTTTACGGTTTTATTTTGGGGGGGGGGGTATGGGATTTTAGGGATTATAATGTTTTTTTGGGTTTGAAGGGTTTTTATATTTTTACCAGTTTTTAGGGGTTTTATGGTATTTGAGTGTTTTTTAAGTATTTTATCATTTTTATTCTTTTTGTGGTTTTAGTGCCTTTTATGGGTTTTTATGGGATTTAGATTTTTTAGATTTTATTTCTATCCTTGGGGATTTTCATGTTTTTTGGGGGTTTTACATTTTTTGGTACTTTTAGTGATTTTGTAGGATTTTTATGGTTTTGTAGGGTTTTAGGGATTTTGAAGGTTTTATGGGTTTTTATGGTTTTTAGGGATTATAGGCTTTGGGAATTTTAGTGGTTTTTTTGGTTTTATGTGTTTTTAGGTTTTTACGGTTTTCTTACTGTTTTTAGGGTTTTAGGGGCTTTATGTTTTTTGGTATTTTTAGTAGTTTTTTAGGATTTTTATAGATTTTATGGTTTTTAGGGATTTAAATGGGTTTAATGGTTTCTTTATGGATTTAAAAAAAATTATATTTTTTTATGTATTTAGGGGTTCAAAGGTTTTTTTGAAATTTTTAGTGGTTTTTAGGGATTTTATGAGACTCTATGATTTTATATGGTTTTTAGGGGGTTTTATTTTTTATGATCTTTTTAAGGGTTTTAGGATTTGTTAATATTTTTAGGTTTTTTTGGTTTTATTTTTTGTTGGTTTTTATGTTTTTATTTGGGTTAGATAGAGTATTAGGGTTTTTATGTTTTAGGGATTTTTAGGATTTTTTTGGGGTTTTAGGATGTTTAGAAATTTTGGTGGTTTGTTGGGTTTGGAGGATTTTTATCATTTTTGGGTGGGATTTAAGATTTTTTATGGGTTTTAGGGGTTCTAATGTATTAGGGGGTCTTTTAAAATTTTAAGGGGTTTAAATGTTTTTTTAGTTTTCAATATTTTTTTGGATTTATTTAGGTTATGGGTTTTTTATAGTATTTGGGGGTTTGTTTCGACCGAGGGAAAAACATGTGTTGCCCGACGGTTGATTAGAGAAGGTTGGGTTTTGCTTAATCACTCATATCAGGTGCACCATTTTAATTTTGAAATGCCCAACGGTTCCATATCCAACGATAAGTGGACCTTCTTTACAAAGGTAGGTGTTTACTGGGTGATTTGGCTAGCGGCACTTAAGAACTCACATTGGTTGAGAGGATGGGAAGTCGGGCTCATCACACCCTTTGGAATTATTTCCTATTCTGGGACTCTCTTATAGATTTAAGACGTATTCATATGTTCGCGAATCTTTGGTTTATACCCAAGCATAGTATCCACAGATTACTCAGGGTTGGAAATAGTCAGCTTAATGCATAGATTCAGAATCATTTAGGCTCGAGGATTACCATCCCTCATTGGATTAATGACTCTGAGGAGTTTGGGATCAATGAGACGGTACTGGTTTAAAGCCTCATAACCAGTCACTCTGAAGTTTATTTTCATCCAGGGGGGATAGATAATGACTTGATCGTTTGGATCTAACTCGTAATACGGGCTTACGTGAGAGTTTCCTATTGTTGGGATTGAACCTCGAGGAGGCATCCTACGTACCCTATTTAGGAAACAACGATCAAAACCCGTGTAGTTCATTTTGAGGGGCATTATTGGGACTTACACGTGGTTAGTGGCCAGAATTGGGATTGAATCTTGGGGAGGCTTTCTACGTACCCTGGTTAGGAGAGAGGGATAAAAACCCATGTAGTTTGTTTTGAGGGGCATGATTGGGACTTACACATGGTTAGTGGCCCAAATTGGGATTGAATGTCGGGGAGGCTTCCTACGTACCCTGCTTAGGAGATAGGGATCAAAACCCATGTAGTTCATTTTGAGGGGCATGATTGGGACTTACAAATGGTTAGTGGCCCGAATTGGGATTGAACCTCGGGGAGGATTCATATGTACCATGCTTAGGAGATAGGGATCAAAACCCACGTAGTTTGTTTTGAGGGGAATGATTGGGACTTACACGTGGTTAGTAGACCGAATTGGGATTGAACCTCATGGAGGCTTCCTACGTACCCTACATAAGTGACAGGGATCAAAAACCACGTAGTTTGTTTTGAGGGGCATGATTGGGACTTACACATGGTTAGTGGCCCGAATTGGGATTGAACCTCGGGGAGGCTTCCTACGTACCCAGCATAGGAGATTGGGATCAAAACCCACGTAGTTCATTTTGAGGGGCATGATTGGGACTTACACGTGGTTAGTGGCCCAAATTGGGATTGATCCACAGGGAGGCTTCCTATGTACCCTGCTTAGGAGACAGGGATCCAAACCCACGTAGTTTGTTTTGAGGTCCATCGTTGTGCGGATGCAGTGACCGTCACAAATCTCTAATCCCACATGAGTCATGCTCGGTGTGAGAAACAAGAGAATGAAATATACATGGCGAGACTCACACATTCTACCTACCGAGGGAAGGGGAGGAATATGACGAGCGGAGGAGAAGGCTGGGACCACTATACTCTCCTTCTCCCTGACGTTGGAGGAAGGTAGAAGTCACACAACGGAGCAATGAACCTTCTGTGATGAGAGGGGAAGGGAAATTAGATTCCGGGGAGGATGGTGTTGGGATTACTCGAGGAGGGATGCCCAGCCACTGCAAGGAGTGGGGAGATGTGCCCACCTCTGGTGCTCTTCAAAAGAAAACACGAGTGGGGTCCCTCAATCATGGAAAGTGGAGAGGCACAAAGGGGACTCCCGGGCTCGGACCCTGCACTACCGTGAGAATGTGAACCCATGAATGCTTCGGGAATCCACTCAAGTGCCAGGGAAACCCCTTTGTCCTTGCCTACTGTGGGTATGTGAACTCAATGTGGTGCACTGATATGCCTGAAGGTTTCATCATACGGGTCTGGTGGCTTTGGTAGAGGCCTTCGCTTGGTGCCGATGAATAGGCCAATGAAGGAATTGCGAAGGATTAGTCCACATTAGAAGGGTTTTATCTGGCTCGGGGAATGGGATCACCAAAGGAGTTGGTGGCCCACATGGGTGTGTGAGGATTGGCTCCCTTCACGTAGGGGGGTGCTACGTGGCTGGAGAGGTCGTCCGTGTAAGAGGGTGGTACATGGACTGATAGGCATCATGTGTACCAGGGCGGTATGTGGCATTGGGTTCAGCCTGCATACCAGTTTGGTACGCAGTGGAGTCTGCGTGAGCAATGGCGGTTAGGGGCGTTGCCGTTCGGGTGTTAACCGGTGATAGCTTCACCCGCGTAGGAGGGTGCTACGTGGTGTGTCAGATAAAAAAGGGGCATAAACTCCCGTGTCTATGGGGAGTACATCCGAGGAGGGGCCATGGCTCGCAGTTTTTATTTTAAGTTCATGGTTCACCAATTTGTTATGCATTTTTTCGATTCCTTATCAATTTGTTTCCAATTTTATTCCTGTTCTAGTTCGCGAATTGTAACTTCTTTGTTCATGGAATCCTAAGCTCATTCCTCTGGAATCCTTCCTTTAGAAGTAAATCTCCAAACCTTCTTGTAGATGGAGTCTGATCAATCGATCCCCCAATCTCTGAATCCTTCTAACTGAATCTGATTGATCCCTTTCTTCTCCCCCTCGATGTCCTTTTATAGTGGGGGGAAAGAGATGTATCTATGGTCACACGACACCTTTTGTGGAGGCCCATGACTGAAAACCCAGTTTACGGATGACTTGGTCAATCCACAACTCGCGGGGGGGGGGGGGGGGTCATTGAATGCACCACACCCGCGAACCAAATCGGTTCGGGGGTGCTTTGCAGCTACCTTGGGCTCTGCCTCTGTTCCGCGAATGACAGCACGTGCGGTCTGGGCCGGTTGGCACGTTTCGCGGCTGGGGTGGTTCATGATGGCGGACCGGCCTGGCGCCTTTCCTGCTTCGCACCCGTGGTGGGGTTCCCGCCATCGTTTCTCGAATGACGCTGGTCCGCGGAGGGGGAGACTCGCTGAACCTGCCGCATACCATCAATGATGAACCGGTACGCGGACCAGTCGGTCCTTTTCCAATATTGAGTATTCTTCACATTTTGTCTAATTATTTGAGATAAATTTGGTATAATCCTTTCTCAGATTATGGGGGATTCCCATTCTCCTTTGCAGATTTTTCAGGACCCTACAAATGACCCTCATTGGAATGGGGTCTGATCAAAACGAAGAGGAGGCTATTCCGATGTAGAGTGTTCCTGAAACTTGGATAGTTTCCAGTAGAGGAGTGGACCTGGCAGGGGGTTGCGCCTATAAATAAGGGGCACCATACCCTTGTCTTTTACCAGATTCCTCGCGAAAATCGAGCTCTCTATTTCCATCTCTTTGTGTGTGCCTCCTTCGCGAAAAGCCTCGTCCGCGAGCCAGCTTCCGTTTCCAAAAACCATTTCTCGTTTGTGCCTTCCTTCACCCATGGACCAATATCCCAGCCGCAAACTAAAACATTTAATAAATTAAAAATTAAGTCATGACAGGCCGCGTAGGAAATCACTACGTGGTTTTGGATGGTCCGTGGATCGGAAATCTCCCAGACTTTGATAATATTT
Organism: Viscum album; assembly: GCA_963277665.1. NCBI lineage: Eukaryota > Viridiplantae > Streptophyta > Magnoliopsida > Santalales > Viscaceae > Viscum > Viscum album. The sequence goes on from OY728160.1 coordinate 760,478,474, forward strand.
TATGTTTTCTGAACATAAACATTTAAATTAGGAATTGAGATTCCGTGGGGCAGCCTAGTTCGTGGCTTTCTGGAGGACGCTCCATGGGCCAGAGTATCGTGGACTTCTTCCATGTAGGGCTGCTTCGCAGGATGCATCTGTCATGAACTACCTCTTGAGGCTATCCCACAGATCTCATCATGAAGGCTCCTTGATGGAGTCCTTTACCAAATACTTGGTATTTTTGTCCAGATTTTATTATTCCAGACTAACCATCTGTATGGTTTCCATGATGTAGGGAGAAAATATGGTTCCTCCTCGACTCGTGATTAGGCCTGCTGTCGAGCCTCTTTTGATTGGTGATCAACGCTTAAAGGATGTGGCCAACTCTGTTCAGGATGGAGTCCGCCACACTCCACTGTACCCCTTCCTTGAAAACTTGCTCTCTGAGTCATAGTGGGAGTACCCCTTTTCTGACATCCTTCCTACCTATTGGTTCTGTTTATTGTCTGATACACTGATTCTAGTTCCATCTCGTGATAACAATCCCACATCATGGATATTACCAGTACTATCCCTCAGGTTGTGATAACCGCCAGAGGGTGGCCTACCCCAAGGGATATAACTATCGGGTCTGTGCTGAATCACCTTCCTATGACGCTGACAGGAGAACAATGTCATCAAGATGGCGCAATTCACTATCACCGGAGAATTACCCACAATTCTATGGTAAACAACCAACATGGCTGGTCAGTGGACCAGGACCTCCGTCCCGGAGGGGCATTTAAGTCATTTGATTGGGGGTGTCCTTTCTGGGTTCGCCTGAGCTGTGTGGAGTTTAAAGCGGAATTGTGAGTTGTGGGTCTATATGAAGCTGCCTGGGTGTCCCATACCTATACCCATCGACCACACGCCCTTGCCAAGCAGGTTATGATCTGTTGGAGTCCAGATACCAACACATTCTATCTGGTCCATGGGGAGGTGGGTGTCAGTCTTTGGGATGTCTCCTAGATTTAAGGGGTCCCAATTGTTGGAGGCATGTATGATGAATTCTTCGCTCCCCCTTCTATGTGGGATAACGAAGAGAGGACTCCTCACATGGTGAAGAATTTAATTGATCAGGCCCGGGAATATTCGAAGGATATATCTCTGAAATAGCTTTTCCCATATCATGAATGGATCAAGTCATTCTCTATAGAGAGAAAGTACATGGCTCTTCCACGCAGGCCCACGAACTGTCCTTCGATGGAGACCAGAAGGAAGAGGGGCAGCTATTAGCTGATCTTGGAGGAAGGCCAATTCAACAGCTGGGGCTGGGAACTTTTGTCGGGTGTTGAACGGATGATCCATCTGGCGGTGTTTCTATCCATGTTCTTGAGTGGTTGGTTTTTTATGTACGCGAGACTGGTGACGTGTGGGTGTCTAATTTTGTTATGGCGGCATAGCTGGCCACCGACAACGTCATCAGCTTGGCCATCCCAGTACTAGCTAGGATTTATCAGTTGCTTGGAAATATTACTGAGTGGAGTCAGCAAAACTGGGTAACCGGCCCTTTTCAAATCCTCTGGGGATGGTCGGGAGCACATATTAAGAATTTCTATACTTCCATCAATCCTTTTCAGATTCCGGGTACCGTAGTCCGGCCATATTTGCAATTGACTAGCGGGGTTATTCCCGAGGAGTGGGTGGCCCAAGAAAAGGATGGAAAATGGACTAATCGGAATATGTGTCTACTGTCGATTCGGATCTCGAGGAATGGTCATTTCAATTTCCGACCATATCCCTCCCCGATCGGCATAATCATGAACGCCATATCAGAGGAATTTAGCCAGTGGGGCTACCTCTTTTCCCTCCGAGAGAGTATTCTAGTGGATCGTATCAGCAGGGAACTGATCTGTGAGGGGTATGTGCCTTGCCGATTTGGACGTCAATTTGGCTACATCCGGGAATTGTGTCCTCTTGCTCTAAATGGATCCCACAGGAACCACCATCTGATGGTGGCCAGAAAATTGTGGCTAATGTTCACCCAGGAGGACACTGACTGTGAGATTATGACCTCCTCACTTGTAGACTCCATGCCTTTCTTATCCAAAAGATATGTCGAATCCTAGGTGCAATCATACCTGAATGGTCAGTTAGGGTTGTGGGTACCCACTATGTCGAGTCCTAAGGCATCAAAGATCAAGAAGAAGCGGAAGGGGGATAGTTCTCCAACCAAGCGGGGAAAGGTTCTCTATAACCCTTCTAGTCTTGTGTTTCCGAGGAAGGTTTTAATGGATAGAGGTGTCTCCTCACATGCCCTCGAATTTCCCAGAGAGAGTTGGCCATTCCTGCTGATGTTTCCTTCCCGATGGCCTGGGGCCAATGGGACGAATTCAAAGGCCAGTCATCCTTTCACAACTAGTACCCCCGTTCTTTGTGGCATCATCTCCAGGAATCATAAATTGCGTTCGACAAGCTGGGCTACATATCTACTCATGCTGACATCCTTTACAATGTGGACCCATAGAGGGTTAATCGGTATCTATGGGACCTCGAGGCCTATGTTCATGCATTCCAGGGTTATGTGGTGTTAACTCATCGAATCCGGGCCCTACTACAATTAGTGACTGATGAGGAGGAGGAAGATAGCGATCACTCTTTAGGGGGTGATGATTCCACTGGTTCCCCTGCTGCAACTGAGGCAAGGTAATTCCCCCCCACCCCTCCCTGCCTGTGAGGTCCCGCCCACAGGTAGATTCCGAGAGTTCTATGTTAGAAGTGAGACCTAGAAAACAACCACGGCTATTGGCACCTCCACCATCCCCTTTCGCTGCCTAAACCTCTTAGGTCGATCCCCCCTGGCTAGCTGTTCCTGTTATAGTTGCATTTCTAGATGCGTGGAGGATTTGGGATAACCTGAGGGTCAGTGGCTTAGATGAAGAGGTTTGGGCATTACTCTAAATGATCTCTCTCAAGCTTCCGGGTATTGGGAATATATTTTCTCCACCTAACTTGCTATTGGAAGAGGATATGGATGAAATAGTCATCTCATTGAAGGAAATGGATGCATATGTGCATTTACTCTGAAACTGGATTTACGGGTCTAATCGAGTGTCCATGATGATAAAGCATCCAGAATCGTCAGATCCAGAGGAAGAGGTTGCCATGCTCATCCGTCCCAGCCTTCTTCCTTATTTACTTTTAAGGTTCTAAAGTATCTTCCCTTTATGCAGGGTGCCAAGGAATCCCAGGGGAAATTCCTTCCTTGAATTATAATCCTTGGGGTATCGTAGTAGGCGAACACGCGCCTTTGACTACGAGGGTCATTGAGGAGGGGTCTCCTGGTGCAGTTGAGAACATGGAAGCGACCATCATGGATCTGACTAGGGTCTTTCCTCCTCCATCTCCTCCTAGCATTCCGAGTGGAGAATTATCCCCTGGGCAGATCTAGAGACGTCGGCAGGAATCCCTATTATCGAAACAGCTCAGACAGGGAACGACGGGTAATCTTGATTCCCGTTTCCTCGATTACCAACTCATATGTTCTGAATCCACCATTTAATAATTGTTTTGGTGCTATGGTGCAGGGCCAATTAGTGACCTGGCCATGGCTTCCCAAGTGGTTGTACCTTCTGCCCCTTTATTATCTGAGGGACCACCTGCAGCCATACCTGAGCGCGATGAGATGGCGATCCCTACTGAAGGGGCTAGTGGTACGGATTCTTTCCTTATATCTTCAATGACTGAGGATATTTCAGAGGAGGAGGGGATGGAAGATGAGACTGCCATTGATCACAAAACTTCTATTGCTACGGGGGAGGATGGGGTGACCATGATTACCGAGGAGGCCCCAAATCCGACGGGGTCAGTTGCCTCGGACCCGATGGATCCCATGGTGATGGAGGAAGAGCCTATTAGCAGTTCAGTTGTTGAGAACCCAGAGTGGGCCATCGTTCTGTTTACCGAGGGAGTAATTTCCCTGATCTTGATCTCCATAGATGAAAGATTGGATACTGCTTTGGGAGTTGTTTTCCTTGGGAGTGGCCTTAGGTCCTGCGATCCTCTGGGGGTTTCCAGGACTCCATTTCCCATTGAAGATGTAGCTTCTTCCTCAAGCGTCAATGACGGCGTAGAGCTTGAGGTCACTGATGCCTTGATGATCAGGGGTAAGCTTCTCAATATCTTGCCACTAAATCCCTTTTATTCCCTTTTCTGATTAGGGATACTAATCATTCTTATTGAATTTTGGGCTTTAGGACCACAACCTTCGGCGCTGGCGATTGTGCCATCGGATCTAATCATTCCTGTGACCATAACTACTGGGGGAGAAGTTTCGGCAGCATCAGAGCTTGCAGTTATAGCCGTATTAGATCCCTCCTTGGTGAATTTTATCACAGAGTATGTATATTAATCCGGGAGTGAATTTGAGCCTGATCAATAGGTCCTTTCTAGTCTTCGACCTGCTCACCAAAGGGCATGTGATAAAATCTGGAAGCTGATTTCTTAGACGCCCTTGGCCGAGATGCTGACTAAATTGCCAAAGCTGCACGATATGTTTATGCTACTAGGATTTGACAGCTTTGACTACCATGGAATTTATGATATATTCAAGAAGGTGGTAACTGACCGGTAAAGGCTTGGCTATTTTGAATCTCTCCTTTATGCTACTCAATATGAAGCCTACCTTTCCGCGACCCGACAATTTTTCCTAACAGAAGATCATTATCATGTTGGGGTAGTCGCGAGACTTCAGGGAGAAGTCCATTAGTAGTTTTCTTGACTGTAGGTGATGAGGAGTGACATACAATAACTGTAGTAGGAGTAGGCTAGTGCCACAACCATTATTGAAGAAGGGGTGCGACAGATGGAGGAGGAAATGAGGGTGAGCATAAAGGCGGAACAGGAGGCGAAAGTACTTCGGGATGATGCAGAAGCTGAGATGACTTTGCTGCAAAATCTCCATCAAGGGATTGAGGATTCTCATCAGTGCCTGATACAACTTTGTGAATCCACTGAAAGTCTTCTATAATAACCTTTCACTACTATAATTGGCTCGGGATTGTGGAATCCCTTCTCATCAACACTGTTATGGAACAAAAAAGATGTTTCTCATTAGCACTATTTATTTCCTTCTCACGTGATAGAAATTATTTGACATAGTTGCTGTATATGATAATTTACCGAACATAGAATAATCAGAGTTCAGAACAATTAAAAAAATAGAAATGAGCTCTAATTTTTTTCCTAGACCAAGGGATCCATCGTGCATAGTTTGACTATTGCTAGGAGTTTATAGAAAATCCCCACAAAATTTTTGTCTTTTCTGTCAATACCCTAATTTTTCTTGGGACCATTTGGTGTGGACCTAGTGGGTATGGCTTGACTTTTTATTAGTTTTTCCTTTTCAGGTTTTCAACCTAACGAGCTTTGAGCCACTTTTTGAGAGCAGTTTAAAGTCCCACTGACAAGACTATCATTACTGACATTTTAGGTCGAATAGATTTGACCATATATGGTGGGGTGAGGGCCCTAACAAGGTTTGGTTGATTAAAAGATGTCTCAATACCATTAAGACGCATGTGGGGGGAACATGTTTAGATTTGAACAACATTCATGGCATGTCACAAGGCATGGGAGCCGTATCAGCATCTAGAGGTTGGAAAAGAATCACCTAAGGAAGACTTGCCTTTGTTAGATGGGCCATGGGAAATCAATATGTAGAGCCACTGATGGCATGGAATGCATAGTCATGAAAAGGTGTCCTTATGTCAATGAATATCCATTTCTGATGGCTTGAGGACTTCATGGAAGTCTGGATTACGAAAACCACCATGGGTGGCTTGGATAATTATGAAAACCACCAAGGGTGGCTCAGAAAGGGTATGTGATGTCTAAAAGGGTTTGGGAACATCTGTATTAATAAAGATTGTGGATGCAGGGTCCCTATCCTACTCATTTAAAGGTTTAAATGGGTTTTTAGAGTTATAGTGATTCCATGGTTTTTATGGGTTTTTAGGGTTAATCAATATTTTTATTTTTTTTATGGTTTTTGGGTATTTTTTGGTTTCTTTGGGTCTTTTTTGGGGGGTTTTGGTTTTCTAGAGTTTTTAGGGATTTTGTGGATTTATGTTTTTTATGGTTTTTATGGTTCTCTTATGTTTTTCTTTGTTTTTATGGTTTTTTTGAGTTTTTAATGATTTTTAGAACTTTTTAGGATTTTATTGTTTTTAGGGATTTTTAGGGATTTTAGGGCTTTTTTGTGTTTGTAGTGTTTTTATGGATTATTTGGATTTTTAGGGTTTTGAGTTTTCAAGTGTTTTTACTATTTTTTGTTTTCTTAGTGGGATTTCTTTATTTAATGGTTTTTAGAGTTTTTTATGGTTTTTAAGGGTTTAAGTTTTTAGGGTTTTAGGATTTTTTAGGGTTTTAGTGCTTTTTGGTATTTCGATTTTTTTATGTGTTATTAGGGATTCAAAGGATTTGTTAGGGTTTTTAAGTGTTTTCATATTTTTTAGGTTTTTTGGAATCTATAAGGATTTTCTGGATTTTCATGTTTTTAGGGTTTTTAGAGGTTTTAGGAAAATTGAGACTTTTAGGGGTTTTCATGTTTTTTTTGGTTTTTATGGTTTTTGTTTGTTTTTGGGATACATTTGACTTTTTAATGGTTTTATGGTTTTTTATATTTTTAAAAGTTTTTAACGATTTAAAGGGTTTTTAGATTTTTTCATGGATTTAGGTTTTTAATGTTTTTTTTGGATTTTTAGGGATTTTTATGGTTTTTGGGGTATATAAGGTTTTTTAAAAGTTTTAAGTGTTTTCAGGTTTTTAATGTTTTAAATGGATTTTTAGAGTTTTTTCCATTTTTATTATTTTTAGGGGAGTTTTTGGTTTTTAGGGGTTTTAGGTATTTTGAGGGGTTTTACAGATTTGTAGAGTTTTTATGATTTTTTAGAGTTTTAGGGTTTTTTTAGTTTTTATTACTTTTAAGGTTTCTAGATATTTTTACAATTTTTGGGGATTAAATGTTTTTAGATATTTTGATGGGGTTTTAGGGTTTTTATATGCTTTTAGGGTTTTATGGTTTTAGGGGTTTATGGTTTATATAGGTTTTGTGGGATTTAGGGTTTTTAGTGTTTTTAGGTTTTTAGACGTTTTAAATGATTTTATGTTTTTATGGTTTTCTTAATGGTTATTAGGGGTTTTAGTGTTTTTTATATTTTATTGTGATTTTTAGGGCCATTTTAGTGTTTTTATGGTTTTTAGGTTTTTTAGGGATTTTGTGTGTTTTTATTAATTTTTTTGGTTTATTTATGTTTTTAGTGGTTTAAAGGGTGTCAAGAGTTTTTAATTTTTAGGGGTTTAAATAGATTTGAGTGGTTTTTTATGGTTTTTGTGGTTTTTAAGCGGTTTTATGGTTTTTAGGTGTTTTAGTATTTTTAGGGTATTTTGGAGTTTTTAACAATATTATGTTTTAGGGGTTTTAATTGTTTTTTGTTTTTTAAAGCATTATTAGGGGTTTTCAGGAGTTTAAAGGTTTTTTACGTTTTTAGGGATTGTAATGAGTTTTTAGTATTTTTTGGGTTTTAAAAGTTTTTAGGGTTTTTGAGAGTTTTTAGTGTTTTTAGGATATTTTTGTGTTTATGGGTTTTTAGATATTTTAGGTTTTAAAGGTTTTCCTAGGGTTTTTCATCGTCTTTAAATTTTTTTTATTTTTTAAGGATTTTTATATATTCATTGATTTTTTATGATTTTTGGGTTTTTAGGTTTTTTAGGGATTTTGATAGTTTTTGGGGTTTTTAATGATTTTAGGATTTTGATGGTTTTTATGGTTTTTTTGGAGTTTTTTGGGTTTGAAAGCTTATTTATAGTTTTTACCATTTTTAGTGGTTCAAATAGTTTTTATTTTTTGGGGGGGATTTTAGGCGTTTTATAGGTTTTTATGATGTTTTAAGGATTTAGGGGTTTTTAGGGGTTGTAGGGGTTTTAGGATTTCTAGGACCCTTTTATTGTTTTTTTTTTGTTTTTAGATTTTTAGGGATTTTATGTTTTTTAGATTTTTAACGTTTTCACAAGGGTTTTCATTTTTGTTAGTGTGTTTTACATTTTTAGGGGTTTTTTTACATTTAAGGGTTTTTTTGGTATTTTTTATGGGTTTAAGGTATTTTTAGGTGTTTTAGGGTTTTATAGTTTTTTAGGGTTTAGCATCTTTTATGATTCTGGGGGTTTGAAGGGTTTAGGTTTTGAAATGTTTTCTTATGGGTTTTCAGGTTTTTTGGGGGTTTGTATGTTATTTTTAATTTTTTTTGTTTTTAGTGGTTTGATATATTTTTTGGGGTTTTTAGGGTTTCTTAAGGTTTTAGGGGTTTTTATGGTTTTTAGGGGATTTATGATTTTTTTGGGGTTTTACCATTTTTTTATTTTTAGTGGTTTTATGTTTTTTAGTTTTGTAAGGTTTTCTGAAGGGTTTTCAAGGTTTTCTGGGTTTTTTATACATATTTAGAGATTTTTATGTATTTTTAGTATTTTTATGGTTTTTTGATTTTTTTGGGACTTTGAGGGTTTTTTTGGGTTTGAGGGTTTTTATAGTTTTCTACGGTAATTTAAGTTTTTATCATTTTAAGTGTTTTTAGAATTTTTTAACATTTTTAGAGGCTTAAATTGTTTTTATTTTTATAGTGGGTTTATACTTTTTACTATTTTTAGGGTTTTAAAGGTTTTTAGGGATTTTAGGGTTTTCAGGTTTTTTCAGGGTTATTTAGGGTATTTATAATTTTATGTTTTTTGGGGGTTTTATGTGTTTTTAGAATTTTAAATATTTCTTAGAGTTTTTTCCAGGTTTTTAAGGGATTTATGTTTTATGAGATTTTTATGGATTTTTTAGGAAATTTAGGGTTTTGTGGGTTTAATGGTTTTCAGGGATTTTGGTTTCTTTTTTGATTTTTAGGCCATTTTTGGGTTTTAACGTTTTTAGGTGATTGAAGGGTGTTCTAGTTTTTATTTGTTTCTAATATTATTTTTTGGATTTTTAGGGTTTCATGTTTTTAGGGGTTTTATGGTTTTTAGGGGTTTTAGGGTATTTTTATAGTTTTTAGGTGTTTGTTTTTTATATTTCTAGGGGTTTTAAGTGTTGATAGATTTTTAAGGTATTATTTGGGGTTTAAATGGATTTTTAGGGTTTTTTTACATTTTAAGGGATTCTAGTTGCTTTTTTATCTTTTTGTAGTCTTAAGGATTTTTAGGGATATGTATGGGATTCAGGGGTTTTAAGAGTTTTTATTATTTTAGAAATTATTAGGTTAATTAGGGTTTAATTTTTTTTAGGTTTTTACAGTTTTCATGGGGGTTTTTAGAGTTTATATGGGGTTTTTATGTAGTTTTTGGTATTTATTGTTTTTTATAATTTTTATTGTATTTAGGGGTTTTTCGGATTTTTAGGGGTTTTATGGTTTTTATGGAGTCTAGCAGTTTTATTGTGGTCTATTTTTAGGTGTTTGAAGGGTTTTTTATATTTTTTTGATCATGTTTTGGGTTTTATTGCGATTTTAGGGTTTTTAATATTTTAGAGGATTATTTTTTAGTGGTTTCTACGATTTTAGTGTCTTTTAGGGGTTTTATCATTTTTATATTTTAAGGTTTTATTGGGGCAAGGAAGATGTGAGGGTCAGGCTATTACTCCCCCCCCCCAAATTTATTATAATGAAAAAAAGAGACACAACAGACAAGGGAGTGGAGGGGTCAAACGACCCACACCCGAAAACCCCTTACAACCCACGCCAAAAAAGAAAGATCAAAAAAGAAAAGAAAAACAAAAAAAGCACACCCAAGTCCAATCAGCAACCATCAACATCATCTAGCAGCATCCAACATCCAGCAACTCACTACCAAGAAATGAACAGCTTCCAACCTCACATACACCACCATCCAGCACCTCCTCACCAAAAAGAGCCATCACCAGCCGCACATAACCATCGGCATCAGAATTACACAAGAGCTAGCAACCATAGTTCACTTCCATACTACGACCATCATACCAAATCACACCAACAACTAGTAGTTTTCCACCTTCACCATAGCTCTGCCAAATGAATTGCACCCAGCAGCAGTCAGGCGCAAAACCAACCACATCCAGTGCATACAAAATCGAACAACCCTTCCAGCATTTGAGGCCGCTTATCCTAGACGCCTCCACCATGCCACACGTAGAAGTACATCCAACAGTACAACAACCAACAATGAATGGTTCATCACAGCCCATCTCACCAGCAAGTAGCAACCAACACCATATTTTTTGAAAAGCATCAAAACCATTCACGCCTTATAAAGAAGCAGCAACACACAAAAAGCATCTCACCTCGACAGATATCAAAATCAAGAACCAACACCAGAATTGATTAGCATCTAGAATAACCACAATCACAAAGTAGTGAAAACTGTAATGCAAAAAACTTGAACCAGAAAATCCTGCAAAGAAGCCATTCACCGCCAAATGAACCAGATCACAAAAATATAAGAGCAAGCTGGAACCAGTGGGAGGTGACCGCAGATCCGAAGAACCCACACGAGAAAAGGTCTGAACATCTTCCGTCAAACCCAAGAACCATTTTCCACAGAAAACCACAACATCCAAAACACCAAAAATCTGCAGTTGCTGTGCAAAATGATAGCAAAAACCTTCATCTACAGAAGATGAGGACCAGTCCACCAGCCACCTTGGCCACCATCGGAAAGCCAGATCCGTAGTTCCACACACCCAATCATCACCATTGCAAGAAGAAAACAAACATGTGATGCTGATCGCGCCTGGATCCATCCCGATCCATCGCCGAGACCACCTTGCGAGCCAGATCTAGGGATCCACATCACCCCGGATCTCCAGACCTCATTAGAACCCCTCACGATCCACACAAATATGAATACAAGGAGCCTGCAACTATCTTCAATTGCACGACCCGCTGAATCCAGGAGAACCTAGATCCCGATCTCTGCCAAAGACCGACATCGGAGACCATCCCGATCCGAAGGGGACCGCATCAATGCTAAATCTCAACGCATCATGGAGTAGTCTAAATGCACCACCGCCAAGGACCAACACCACCAAGATCCGCAAGAGCAAGCTGAAACCACAATGGGGGAAAGCACCCCCCAAATAAAGAAACACCGAAGCTCCATGCCTAGAGGAGCGCCGCGAAGGGAGAGAGCCACCAGGAGAGCAAGCCTCCATCTTTAAGGTTTTATTGGGATTTTCATGGTTTTTTTGTTTTTATGTTTTTGGGAGTTTTATGGATTTTTTGGTTTTTAGTGCTTTTTAGGTTTTTAGAGGATTATATGTTTTTAGGTTTTTAAGTGTTTCTTTGAGTTTTTTTATAGATTTAGGGTCTTTACGTTTTTAAGAGTTTTAGGAATTTTTAATGATTTTTATCATTTTTTTGATTTTAGGTATTTTATGTGGTTATATAATTTTTATGGGTTTTTTGGTATTTTAGGTGTATTTTTGAGATTTCTAGGATTTTAATGGTTTTTATAATTATTAATCGTTTTTAGGATTCTAAATTTATTTTAGTTTTTAGTGGTTTCTAACAATTTTTAGGGTTTTAATGTTTTTAGGGTTTTTTTCTATTTTTAGGGGTTTTAGGGTTTTAGGTCCTTTTCATTGTTTTTACCATTTTAGGGTTTTTAGGTGTTTTAGTTGTTTTTTAGGTTTTTAATTCTTTTCATTGTGGTTTAGGGATTTTTAGGGTTTCTCAAATTTTATGGATTATTTGGGATTTTTTAGTATTTTTATGGGTTTTTAGGGATTTAGGGATTTTGAGGTGTTTTGGTGTTTTTAAGGTTTTTACTTATTTTTTTTGGGTTTTATGGTTTTTTTATTTTTTTTAAGATTTTCATGTTTTTAGAATTTTAAAAAAAAATTAGGGTTTTAAGTATTTTTTCTATTTTTAGTAGTTATTTAGAGTTTTATTGGTTTTTAATATTTTTTTGAGGTTTAAAAGGGGGTTTATGGTTCTATGCGTGTTTAGGGCTATCATGGTCTTTTAAGGATTTGAGAACTTTTATCATTTTTTAATTTTTCAGGGGTTTTAATTTTTTTTATTTTTTAAGGATTTATTTGGTTTTTTAAAGATTTTTTTTCTTTTTTTATGTTTTTTGATTTTTAGGGTGTGCTGATGAGTATTATGAATTTTAGGGTCTTTGGGATTTTGAGTGTTTTTAGAGGTTTTTATGGGTTTAGTTTTTTATGGTTTTTTGGGGGTTTTTTTTGATTTTTTAGGGTTTTAATGTTTTTTAATGTTTTTCAACATTTTTGGGTGTTTAAAGGGGTTTTTGAGGTTTTTAGGTGATTTCATGGTTTTTAGGGGCATTTTGGGTCGTTATGGTATTTTAGGTTTTTTAGTTTTTTTATGTTTTTAGTGGTTTTTTGGTCTAGTTTTTTAAATTTTTCTTTGTATTTTTTATGTTTTTTAGGTTTTATTATGTGTTTATGGATTTTAGGTTTTTTTAGGATTTTTAATTTTTTAGTGTTTCAGGGAATCCCATTGTTTTTAGTGTTTGGGGGATTATAGGGTTTTTAAGGTTTTCATAATTTTTTTTACCGTTTTTAGGGGTTTTAAATTATTTTAGGTTTTTAAGGTTTTCATGGGTTTTTAGGGTTTTTTATATTTCAGATATTTTTACGCCTTATTTATGATTTTTTTTTTAAGAATTTAGATATTTTTATTATTTTGGTGGGTTTTAAGGATTTTAGGTTTTTTTTATTATTTTTGGGTTTCTTTTCCATCCTTTAGTTTTTAGGCATTTTCAAGTTTTTAGAGGTTTTTATTTTTTTAATCTGTTTAATGGGTTTTTACATTATTTATTGGGTGTTATAATTTTTTGATTTTATTGTGGTTTTAAGGGTTTTAGGGTATTTATGGTTTTCAGAGGTTTTAGGATTATTTATGATTTTTATCATTTTTCATGTTTTTAGTTATTTTTATATTTTTATATTTATATGTGTTTCTAAAAGTTTTTTAGGGTTTTTTGGCATTTTACATATTTTGGGTGTTGGGTTTTTAGGGTTTTATGGTTTTTATGGTTTTAGTGATTTGAGGGTTTTAGGGGTTTTAAGGGTTTTAGGGTGTTTTACGGTCTATGAATTTTTTAGGTTTTTATGGGTTTTAAATTTTTTATGTTTTTAAGGGAATCATATGGATTTTTAGGGTTTTTGGTTTATTTTTAGGTATTTTGTTGTTTTTATAAATATTTTAGGTTTTTAGTGGTTTTACGTGTTTTTATATGTTTAATATTTTCATAGTGTTTTTATGGTTTTTATTTTTTTAAGGATTTTTAGGTGGTTTATGATTTTAATAGTTTTTAATATTTTTAGGGATTTTGATTGATTTTATGGTTTTATAGTGTTTTTTTTGGTATTTAGGTTGTTTGGAATTTTATAGGTTTTTAGTGGTTTATGGGTTTTAGGTTTTTGAGGTTTATTTAGGATTTTTAGGGTTTTAGGTGTTTTTTGTTTTCCATGGATTAGGTAATTTTTAGTATTTTTATGGTTTTGTGGGTTTTTAGGTATTTTGAGTGTTTTTAGGGTTATTTAGGGTTTTAAAGGTTTTTTGGTTTTTTGGGTTTTTAAGTATTTTTTTTTTGTTTTTGTAGACTTTTAAAGGATTTTAGGGTTTTTTATTTTTTTAAGGCATTGAATTATTTTTATAATATTAATTAGGTGTAGGTTTTTTGTAGGTTTTGTGGGGTTTTAGGGTTTTCATAGGGTTTTAGGGGGGGTTATGTTTTTCAAGAGTTTTAGGGGTTTTAGGGATTTTAAGTCTTTTTATGGATTTAAACTGTTTAGGTTATTTAGGGGTTTTATGTATTTTTAGGATTTTAAGGTTTTTAGAGGGTTTCTAGGAATTTTTACCATTTTAATGGATTCTTATGTCTTTATTATGATATTTATGGTTTTTATGGTTTTTATGGACTTTTATCATATTTTAGGGGATTTTATGGATTTTATGATTTTTTAGGATATTTATTTTTTTAAGTGTTTTTAGGTTTTTAAGATTTTCTTAAGGTTTTTCAGGGTATTATATATTTTTATCTTTTTATGGATTTTTAGGGATTTGTTATGAATTTTATGGTTTCTGGGTTTGTATAAATTTTTTTCGGTGTTTGTAATTTTTTTATGGTTTTTAGGGTTTCAGTGGTTGTTTGGAATTTTTGGGGTTTTTTTAGTTTTTTAGGTTTTTAATGTTTTTTACAATTTTTAATATTTTTAATGGTTTAAAGGGTTTTTAGTGGTTTTTAGTGTTTTTATGGGTTTTTTGGGTGTTTTAAGTATTTACATATTTTTATGGTATTTCTGTATTTTTATATATTTTAAATTCTTTTGTGTTTTTAGTGTTTTTACTATTTGTAGGGTTTTTAGAAGTTTTTTTTGTTTTTAGGTTTTCAATGTTTACTTAGGGGTTATTATTGTTTTTAGGGTTCTTTGTTTTTTTTTGAAATTTTAGTGAGTTTCTTTTAATTTTTATGCTTTCTAGGATTTTTCGAGATTTATAGGGGGTTTTTTTTCATTTCTCATGTTATTTATAATTTTAATTTTTTTTTATTTTTATGGTTTTCTTAGTGTTTTTCATGATTTTTAGGTTTCTTGATGTCTTCAGAGATTTTGGGGTATTTTTTAGGATTTTAATATTTTTAGGGATTATTGGATATGGAGGGTTTTTAGGGTTTTAAATTTTATTTAATGTTTATAAACATTTTTAGTGGATTAAAGGGTTTCTAGAGGTTTTAGAGGTATTTTGAGTTTTAATAGGTTTTTTGGTTTTTATGGATTTTGGGTTTTTATGGTTTTAAGGATTTTTTTGGATTTTATAGGGTTTTAGCATCTTTTTTGGGATTATAAAGGTTTTTAACATTTTTTTAGGTTGTCTAGGGGTTTTTACATGCTTAGTAATTTTTATGGAATTTTTTGGATTTTTATTGTTTTTAGGGATTTTGTGGATTTTTATGTATTTTTACAGTTTTTAGTGTTATTTTGGGGTTTACCTTTTTTGGGGTTTTAGGAAATTAAGGTGTTTTTAGGTTTTATGTATTTCTTAGTGGTTTTTAGGGTTTTAGGGTCTTCTATGTTTTAGGAATATTTACATATTTTTAAAGATTTTTAATGATTTTTAGGGATTTTTTATTATTTTTATGGTTTTACAAATTTTTAATTTTTTCAATTTTTTTAAGTTTTTTGTGTTTTTCGGTTTTTTAGAAGTTTTATGTGTTTTTAGGAATTTATGGTTTTTTGTGGGGTTTTTAGGGTTTTTGGGGGTTTTATGTTTTTAGGGAACTTCAAGAATTTTTTATGATTTTTATTGTTTTTTTCTTGTTTTTATTATTTGTGAGGGTTTTTAGGGTTTTCTGGGATTAGGGATTTTATTGTATGTTTTGGGATTTTAAGGCTTTCTTGGAGATTGTATGGTTTTTAAATGGTTTTTAAATTTTTTAATGGTTTTTGTATTTAGTGGGTTTTCATGTTTTTTAGTTGGTTTTACTGTCTTTATGGGTTTGTAGGATTTTTATGGTTTTAGTGGGTATTATGGTTTTAGGGGTTATATGGGTTTTAGTGTCTTTTATGTATTTTTAGGATTTTTTGAGGTTTTAAGAGTTTTTAAGTATTTTCATAGGGTTCTATAGGGTTTTTAGGTTTTTTAGGTTTTTATATATTTTTAAGGATTGTTATGATTTTTATGGGTTTTAGGGGTTTTAGGGATTTTATGGTTTTTAGGGTTTTTACGTTTTTTAACCTTTTTATGTTTTTAGTGGTTTTTCTTATTTTTAGGTTTTTAGTTTTTGTTTTCTTAGGGGGGGTTTAGGGGTTTAAGATTTTTTATGTATTTAAGGATTTTTAGGGTCTTTTAATAATTTTTTGTTTGGGATTTATTAGATTTTTTGATGGTTTCTGTAGGAATTTTGAGTTTTTATGTATTTCTGATTTTTTGGGTTTTTAGGGTTTGTTTTGATTTTTTAGGGGTTTTATGTTTTTTTATTTTTTTTTAAATTTTTAGGTTTTTAAAATTAATTTAGAGCTTTTAGATGGTTTTTTATGTTTTATGGGTTTTTATTATCTTTATGTTTTTAAAATTTTATGGTTTTTAATGGTTTTTAGGGATTTAGGGTCTTTTGGGGATTTTTATTGTTTTTATTATTTTGTTGTTTTTTAGTTGTTTCATGTGTTTTTTTATTTTTAATGTTTTCTTAAGTTTTTTTAGGGTTTTATGATATTTTCTTTTTTGGGATAGTTATGGTAATTTTAAGTATTTTTTTGGTTTTTACAGTTTTTATGAATTTTTTGTGGTTTTAGGTGTTTTTACGGTTCTTTTATGTTTTAAATTTTTTTATATTTTTTAGGGGTTATATTTGTTTTTAGTTTTTTTATTGTTTTCTTAATGTTTTTCATGGATTTCAGGGTTTTTATGTTTTTAGTATTTTTTATAGATTTTTTATTGTTTTTTGGGTTTTTGGAATTTTAATGTTTTTATGGTTTTTAGGATTTTAGGGTTTTAATACTTTTTTGTGGTCTCAGGTTTTTTATGTTTTTTAGGGTTTTTAATCGATTTATATTTTTTTGAACACTTTTAGGGTTTTAATGGTTTTCTTTATTTTTAGTGGTTTTGGGTTTTTGTATTTTTTTGTTTTTTAGGGGTTTTAATAGTTTTTGGGTTTTTAAGGTCTTCCTAGTATTCTAGGGTTTTAGGGGTTTTTTAATTTTTTATGGATTCTTAAGATTTTTTTAAGAGTTTATGTATTTTTATAATTTTATGGATTTTTAGGGGTTTTATGTTTGTTTAAATATTGTCTTTTATTTTGACGGTTTTTTAGGGTTTTTAGGATTTAAAGAATTTTTATGGTTTTTAGGGTTTTTATTATATTTAAGGGTTTTTAATGTTTCATTGGTTTTTAGATGTTTTAATATTTTTTATGTTTTTATTTTTTTCTTATGGGTTTTCATTTTTTATGGTTTTAAACATTTTTTTGGGATTTTTAGGATTTTATTATTATTTTTTTGTTTTATAGGGTTTTTAGTGATTTCGATCGTGTTTATAGTTTTTATGGGTTTTATGGTTTTTTAGAGTTTCTAAATGTTTGTAGATGATAAAATGGTTTTTATAGTTTTTAGTAGTATTTCAGCCTTTTATTGGTGTTTAGGGGTTCTTATGGTTTTAGAGAAATTATATGGTTTTAATGGGATTTCTAGGTATTTAGGGTCTATTATGGGTTTTTATGATTTTTAGAATTTTATAGATTTTTAGGTATTTTCTTTTTTTTTATGTTTTTATGCATTTATTGGGGTTTTTTTGGGTTTTTTAGATTTTTTATGTTCATAACTATTTCTATGGATTTTTAGGATATATATAGATTTGTAGGTTTTTTCATGATTTTGAGGGTTTTTAGGTTTTTTAGGTTTTTATGGGTTTTAGGGGTTTTCTAGGTTTTTTGGGTTTTTAGACTTTTAGATTTTTAGGGGTTTAAATTTTTCTTACGTTTCTAAGCTGTTCATAAATTTTTTTATAGTTTTTAGGGTTTTTTATGTTTTTAGGCATTTTTATGGATTTTTTTTTGTTTTTTATGTATTTAGGGTATTTAGGGATTCTGTGGTATTTTTTTTGGTTTTTATAGTTTTATTAGTTTATTTTGGGATTTAGACATATCTTTTAGTTTTATAGGATTTTTAAGAGTTTTTAGGGTTTTATAACTTTTTTAGGGTTTGAGAGGTTTTTTAGAGTTTTTGGTTGTTTTTTTGGGTATTTAAGGGTTTTAGGGTTCTTAATGTTTTTACAGGTTTTAGGGTTTTTAGAATTATTTTAAGGTATTAAATTTTTTATATTTTTTTTGTTTTTTAGAGTTTTAAGTGTTGTGTTTATTATGGTTTTCTTAGGGGTGTTCAGGGTTCTTACGGGTATTATGGGGTTTTATAGGTTTTATGAGTTTTTTCATTGTCACAGTTCTCTTATGGGATTTTCAATGATTTTATGGTTTTGTATGTTTTTATGGATTTTTATGGATTTTTATTTTTTTATGATTATTTTGGTTTTTGGCTATTTTGAGGGTTTTTAGTTTCTTAAAGTGTTTTTAGGGGTGTTGGGGTTTTGGGTGATTTTATTGCTTTATCAAATTTTTGATGGTTTTTTTATAACTTTAGGGTTTTATGGTTTTTTATAATTTTTTATTGTTTAAAGGGTTTTTATATTTTTTGTGGTTTTTAGGGATTTTATTGATTTTAGGGATTTAAAAGGTTTATATAAGTTTTATGGTTTTTATGGGTTTTAGGGGTTTTAATGTCTTTTATGGGTTTTTAAGATTTTTATCATTTTTTAGGTTTTTTGTGGGTCTTATGTGATTTTAGATTTTTATGTTTTTTCTTTGGGATTTCAAGTATTTTAGGATTTATTACATTTTTATAGGTTTTGTGGATTTTTTTTATTTTTATGTTTTTAGGTTTATTTAGGATTTTGAGGGGTTTTATGGATTTTATGGTTTTGGGGTTTTTAGGATTTTTAATTTTTTATGGGTTGTTATGTTTTTAATGTTTTCATCAGGGTTCTTAGGGTTTATAGGGTTTTTAAATTTTAAGTGATTTTTTAGGATTTTTACAGTTGTAGGGGTTTTAAGAATTTGGATATTTTTTTTGGTTTTTTTTTATTTTTTTGTGTTTTTAGGGGGTTTGAGTTTTTTGGGTTTTTAAGGTTTATTTTTTTAATGATTTTTAGGGTTTAAAAGGGTTTTTTGAGTTTTTAGGGGTTTTTAACAATTTTATGGGTTCTTATAGGTTTTAAATGTTTTTTAGTTTTTTAGGGGTTTTTAGGTTTTTAGGATATTTTTTTATGGATTTTTATGGTTTTTAGGTTTTTAGTGGTTTTAATTATTTTTAGATTATTATGTTTTTCTTAGGGTTTTCAAGGTTTTAAGAGGTTATTAAATTTTTAGGGATATATATGCATATTTTTATATTCATATATTTTTATATTCATATATTTTTATTGTTATTGGGGATTTTGAGGGGTTATAGGGTTTTTTATTGTTTGTAAGGTTTCTAGGGTTTTATATCATTTTTTAGGATTTAATTATTTTTTGGTTTATATGTTTTTCTTAGTGTTTTATAATTTTTTAGGATTTTCTATGTTTTTACGGAAATTTAGGTTTTTGGATGTTTATTTTTTTGAGAGTTTGAGGGATTTTAAGGTTTTTTGGGTTTATATGGTTTTCGGGGTTTTTTGCATTTTTTGATTTTTTTGGGTTTTTAGGTTTTATGTTTTTTATAGTTTTCTAACGTTTAAAGGGTTATAAAACGTTTTTTGAGTTTTTATTGGGATTTGGGGGGTTTTATGGAGTCTTAGGGTTTTTAGGGTTTTGGGTGTTTTTTTATATTTATGGTGTTTTAGAGTTTTTAGGGTCTTTAAGTGTTTTTAGGTTATTTAGCATTTTTAGGATTTTTGGGGGTTTTATGTGTTTCTATGTTTTATGGATTTCTTAGCGATTTTTTAGGGTTTTTTATGGGTTTAAATGTTTTTTTTGGATTTTTAGTTATTTTTTAGGATTTTAATGGGTTTTTGGGTTTTTAGGGAATTTAGGGTTTTTAGGGGTTTTAGGTATTTTTAGGGTTTTCACGCTATTTTGGTTTTTTAGTAGTTTTATTTTTATAGGGTTTTAAGTGTTTATTAGAGATTATTATGGTTTTTAGGGGTTTTATGTTTAAGGTATGTGTAGTTACTTTTTATGATTTTAATGGTTTTAATGGGTTTCATGATTTAAGAGTTTTAGTGTTTTTAGGGGTTTAAGGTTTTTTTGGTTTTTTTGGGTTCATAGGGGTTTTTTTGGTTTTATTATGGTTTTAAGAATTTTTTATCATTTAAAAATAAAATTGGGGTTTAAAGGTTTTTTATATGTTTAGTTCTTTTTGTGTTTTTAGGTATGTTTCTGGGTTTTATGTGTTTTTAGGGATCATTATGGGTTTTATATATTTTTATATTTTTTAAGTGTTTTAGGTTTTTTAATGAATTTTATGATTTTTAAATATTTTTGGTTTTTAGGGTTTTTAAATGTTTTATTCTTTTGATTTTTTATGGTTTTTATGATATTTAGTATTTTTTAAGTTTTTAGGGATTTTTGGTGGGTTTTTAGGATATTATGGGGTTTTAGGGTTTTTATGGATTCTAAGGGTTTTTAGTATTTGTTTAACTTTTTTATCATTTTCATGTTTTTTGGTGTTTAAAGTGTTTTTATTTTTATAAGGTATTCATGTAATTTTTTAGGTGTTTTAGTGGTTTTATGTTTTAGGGATTTCTATGGATTTTTAGGTATTTTATAGTTTTTAGGGGTATTAGGGATTTTTAGGGTTTTTATGATTATTTTTGAATTTTTATTATTTTTTTAGTTTTTTAGGGTTAATGGTTTTGTATAGTTTTTAATTTTTTCTCACATTAAAGAAGTTTTAGAGTTTTCGGTGGTTTTGTGGGTTTCATGGTTTTAGGGGTTTTAAGTGGTTTTTTATGTATTTTATGGTTTTTATAGTTTTCATTGTTTTAGGTTAATAGAGATTTTTAGTGTTTTTAGGTTTTTATGGTTTTCTTCAGGGTTTTCAATGATTTATGAGTTTTTTACATTTTTAGGGATTTTCAGGCTTCTTGATAATTTATATAGTTTTTCGTGTTTTTAGGGTTTTGTAGGGTTTTAGGGGTTTTTATGGTTTTTATCATTTAATGGGATTTTATATTTTTAATTTTTTCTTAGGGAATTCCCGGATCTTTTGGATTTTTATGTTTTTAGGGATTTTATGGTATTTTAAAAATTTTATGGTTTTTAGGATTTTTAAGGATTTTGGGGGGGTTTAGGAGTTTGTAGGCCTTTTAAAGTTTTTATGGGTTTTTTTTGAGTTTTATAGGGGGTTTTTTTGTTCTATGTTTTTTTATATTTTTATAGTTTTTAGGGGTTAAAAAGTTTTTATAGTTTTATAGGATTTTAAGGTTTTTATGGGTTTTTATCTTTTTTTGATTTTTAGGGGTTTTATGGGATTTAAGGGTTTTTATGGGTTTTAAGATTTTTTTAGGGTTTTTGTTGATTTTATAGTTTTTTACATTTTTAAGGGTTTCATATGATTTAAGGATTTTAAGGTTTTGTTAAGAGTTTTTATGTTTCTTTGTGATTTTTAATTTTTTTTGGGTTTTTTCATTTTTTTGGGTTTTTATCGGTTTTACTGATTTTGAGTGTTTTAGGGTTTTTAGGGTCTTATTGTTTTTATGGTTTTTTAGGATTCTTATCATCTTCTAGTTTTTCATGAGTTTTAAGTGTTTATATGTTTTTCATGTTTTCCAATGGTTATTATTGTTTTTAGGGTTTTAACATTTTTTTGGGTTTTTAGGGATTTTTATGTTTTTTTGGGTTTTTAGTGATTTTCAGTGATTTAGTTGTTTTAGGGTTTTTATTATTTAATATGTTTTTGGTTTTTTGTGGGTTTTTTGATTTTTATATATTTTAAGATTTTTATATATTTTTTTGACATTTTTAGGGGCTTAAAAGGGTTTTTAGTGTTTTTAGAGTGTTTATATTGTTTTTATGGTGTTTTTATGTTTTTTCCAGGGTTTTATGGTTTAGAGGGGGTTTTTTAGTTTCTAGGATCTTTCGGGTGTATTTATAGTTTTTAGG
The DNA here is from genome assembly GCA_963277665.1 of Viscum album. Lineage (NCBI taxonomy): Eukaryota > Viridiplantae > Streptophyta > Magnoliopsida > Santalales > Viscaceae > Viscum > Viscum album. The sequence goes on from OY728160.1 coordinate 760,500,107, forward strand.
GTTTTAAGTGATTTTATATTTTTAAGGTTTTTTTAGGATTTTTCAAGGTTTTTTTTAATTTTTACATTTTTATGGATTTTTTGGGATATTTTAGTATTTTTTATGTTTTTCAGAGTTTTTCATGATTTTCAGGGATTTTTGGTTGTACGGTTTTAGGGTTTTTAGATGATTTATTTTTTTTGTGTTTTAGGGGTTTTTTATTTTTTTAGAGTTTTAATGGTTTTTAATAGCTTTTTATCTTTTTATGGAGTTAATGTGTTTTTATAGTTATTAGTGGGTTTTAAGGGATTTATGGGTTTTTAGTTTTTTTATGTTTTCTAGAGGTTTTTATGTTTTTTTATTGTGTTTTTATGGTCTTCTTAGGGGTATTAGATTTTTGAGAAATTTTTAGATTTTTAGGGGTTTTAATTGTTATTTGTAATTTGAGAATTTATTATGATTTTAGGGGTTTTTTGGTTTATTATGTTTCTATAGATTTTTAGGGTGTTCGGGGTTTTTAACATTTTTAATTTTTATGGGTTTTAAAGGTTTTTAGGTTTTTATGTTTTTCTTAGGGGTTTTCATGAGTTTTTTGGGGTTTTTTAATTTTTTTGGGGTTTTGGGGGATTTTTTTGGATTTTTACATGTTATTAGTATTTTTGTGAATTTTTATTGTTTGTAGGTTTTGTTTGTATTTATAGATTATATGAACTTTAGTGATTTTTAGGGATTTTACGTGTTTTTTAATTTTAAATGTTTTCTTAGGGATTTCAATGTTTTTTTGGTGTTTTTTACATTTTTAATTTTTTAAGTTCTCTTTAGGTTTTTTTAGGGTTTTAGGGTTTTTAAGGGTTTTAGGGATTTTAGGGTTTTTCAGTGTTTTAAGAGTTTTTATGGTTTTGGGGGGTTTTAGGGTTTCTTTGTGTTTTTAGGGTATTTAGAGTATTTATAGTTTTTAATATTTTTAGGGGATTAAACTATTTTTATATTATTTAGCATTTTTTAGATATTTTAGCGGTTTTTATTATTTTTTAGGGGTTTATGGTTTTTTGGGGTTTTGGTATTTTGGGATTTTGGGATATTTTATGGTTTTTTAGGAGTTTTAGTGTTTTTAGGTTTTTTATGGATTTTACGTGTTTTAGTTTTTCAATATTTTCTTAATTCTTTTCATTGTTTTTTGGATTTTTTTACATTTTCAAGAATTTTTAGGGATTTTTAAGGTTTTTATGGGTTTGTTGGTTTTTCAGTTTTTAATAGTGTTTAGGATTTTTTTAAATTTAGGGTTTTTAGCATTTTTTTGTTTTTAGGGTTTTATGTGTTTTTAGGTTTTCAAGGTTTTCTTATGTTTTTTCATTTTTAGAGGTTTCTTATGGTTTTTTTATAATTTTTTTGTTTTCGTAGGGTGTTAGGGATTTTGATGTTTTTTGTGGATTTTTAGGGTTTTGTGGATTTTTATGGTTTTATGGGTTTTATGGTTTTTATGGTTTTTAGGTTCTCTTGATTTTTTTTGGGATTTTGAAGATTTTTAGTGTTTTTAACGTTTTTTGGGGTTTAAATGGTTTTTGGAGTTTTTATTAGGGTTTAAGTTTTTATGGGTTTTAGGGTTTATTGGGTTTTTAATTGTTTTTTAGTTTTTATGTATTTTTAGGGTTTTAATGAATTTTTATGTTTTTATGGTTTTTATCATATTTAGGTGTTTTATGGGTTTTAATTGATTTTATTTTTAGTGTCATATTATGGGGATTTCAGGTTTTTTATGGTTTCCTATGTTTTTAGTGATTTTGAGGGTCTATTTATGATTTTTGTATTTTTTATGGGTTTTAGAAATTTGAGGGTTTTTATTGTTTTTCATGGTTTTAGGATTTTTATGGTTTTTTGTGTTTTTAGGTTTTTGGGGGATTTTATTGTTTCTAGGTTTTCAAAGTTTTCGTATGAGTTTTTAGGGTTTTATTATCTGTTATGTTTTTTCGGTTTTTTAGATATTTTTTAGGTTATTTGAATTTTTATTGGTTTTAGTGATTATTAGAGATTATAGGGATTTTATGGTTTTTTAGGTTTTCTATGGTATTTTCGTGGTTTAAGGGTGTTTAATTTTTTTAGGTTTTATATGTTTTTTAGTGGTTTTAAAATTTTTAGGGTTTTAAAGTGTTTTCATATTTTTTAGTGGTTTAGGGTGTTCATGGTTTGTTGGAGTTTTAAATATTTTTAGGGGTTTTAGGGTTGTTTGGGGTTTTGGGGGTTTTAAAGATATATAGAGTTTTTTTAAGTTTAGGAATTTTATGTGTTTTTAGATATATAATGTTTTGAAAAAGGTTTTATGTGTTCTTAGGATATTTTTTATGTTTAAGTATATTTAGTGATTTTTATTATTTTTATGTTTTTAAGGGATTTTACAATATTTAGGGGTATTTTATAGTTCTTATGGTTTTTATGTTTTTTTGGGGTTATAGGGTTTTTTGTGTTTTTTGGGGTTTTAAGGGTTTTTTAGAGTTTAAACATTTTTATTTTTTAAATTGATTTTATATATTTTAGTGGGTTTGTATGTTTTTATGGGGTTTTAGAGTTTTTATGTTTTTATGGATTTTATGGTTTTAGAGTTTTTAGGGTTATTATGGGTTTCTTGGTTTTTTAGGGGTTTTAGTGTTTTTATGTTTTGAAGGGTTTATTAGGGTTTACCAGGGTTTTTATAGTTTTTAAATTTTATGGATTTTTAGTGATTTTGAGGGTTTCTTTGGATCTTTAGGTTTTTAGAATTTTTTTATTTTTTAGGGGTTTAAGTGTTTTTATGTTTTATGGTTTTCTTAGTGTTTCCTAATTTCTTAGGTTTTTTATATTTTTAGGGATTTTTAGGACTTTATATTAATTTAATAGGGTTTTGGGGTTTTCAGGATTTTTTGGGCTTTTGGGTTTTTATTGGATTTAGGGTTTTATGGTTATTTTGGGTTTTTGGGGTTATTTAAAAAAAATTAGGGGTTTAATAATTTTTATAAATTTTTAATGTTTACAAGGGTTTATTGGTTTTTAATGTTTTTAGTGTTTTTTGGTTTTTTTTTGGTTTTTAGGGGGATTTAATTCTTTGAGATATTTTTAGGGGTTTTAGGGTATTTAACGGTTTTTAGGGTATTTTAGAATTTTTTAGGATTCTTAGTGGGGATTATGTGTTTTTAGGTTTTTAACTTTCTCATGGGCACATTTAGTGTTTTTTTTTGGATTTTTACACTTTTAGATATTATTATGGATTTTATAGGATATATATGGTATTTAATGATTTTAATGGTATTTTTTGTTTTTTTCAATTTTTAGAGTTCTTATGGTTTATTGGGTTCTTAGGGTTTTAAAGTATTTAGGGATTTTGATAGTTTTTTAATAGTTTCAGGGGTCTAAATGGTTTTTATAGTTGTTGGTGGTTTTTTAGGGTTTTTAGGGTTCTTTAGTGTTTTTATGTTTTTTTTGTTATATTTATTTTTAAGGAATTTTAATATTTTTATGGTCTTTAGGATTTCAAGGGACTTTTGGGTATTTCATGTTTTTTTGAGATTTTAGGGTTTAAAGGATTGTAGTGTTTTTAATGTTTTTGGTGGTACATAGGGTTTTTTGAGTTTTTAGTGGATTTTATGTGTTCTTTGTATTTTTTTTGGGGGGGGGGGGTTATGGTTTTTAGTGGATTTAAAGGTTTTTATGTTTTTTGTGTATTTTACGGGTTTTTGGGTTTTTTGTGTTATTGTGGTTTTTAGGGGTTATAAGTGTTTCTATGTTTTGAATCATTTAGTGGTTTTGGGGTTTTTATATTTTTAGGTATTTTTAGGGACATTTTACTTTTTGGGGGGTTTTAGGGATTTTATTTATTATGAGGGTTTTAGGGTATTAGGATTTTTTGTGATTTTTATGGTTTTTTTGTTTTTCTATGTTTTTATGGGGTTTAAGTGTTTTTTATGATTTTAATATTTTCATACGGTTTTTCAAGGTTTTAGATTTTTTTATGTTTTTTGGGATTTTCGGTTTTTCTTGGATTTTTTTTGTTTTATAGGTTTTTTTTGATTTTGAGGTATTTATGGTTTTTTGTTTTTTTTTGGGATTTAAGGGATTTTTTGTTTTTAGGGTTTTTAATGTATTTATGGTTTCCAAATTTGTTAGGGGTTTAAAGGATTTTTAGAGTTTGTAATGGTTTTTTAGTGTTTTTGTAGATTTTTTTGGTTTTTATATATTTTAGTGTGGTTGATGGTTTTTATCACTTTTAGGGTTTTTAGGGGTTTTAAAATTTTTTATATTTTCCAGTGTTTTAATTATTATTATGCTTTTATTTTTTTCGGGTATTTCTATTTTTTTTATTTTTTACATTTCCGTGTATTTTTTGTAATTTTCGAGGATTTTTATGGTTTTTAGGGTTTTTATATATTTCTATGGTTTTTAGGGTCTTTTATGAATGTATAGAATTTTTTTGGTTTTCCAGTGATTTGTGTTATTTAGGTTTTTATAGTTTTCTTAGGTTTATTTAGGGTTATTATAATTTTTACTTTTTTATAGATTTTTAGTAATATTTTATGAATTTTTTGGTTTTTAGGGTTTTTTGGAATCTTGATAGTGTTTAGGGTATTTTTTGGTTTTTTTGGATTTTTTGGGTTTTTTTGTTTCATTAGGGTTTTTAAGTGATTTTATTGTCTATTAATTTTTCTCGGTAATAAATCAGTTTTAGTGTTTTAAGTGAATTTTTAGGGTTTTTAGGGTTTTTGTGTTTTTTAGGTATTTTTATGGGTTTTAGGGGTTTTAGGGTTTTTAGTGTCCTTTTAGATGTTTTAGGGGTTTTTCGGGGTGTGATATTTTTTAGGTTTTAAGGCTTTCATAGGGGTTTTCAGGGTTTTTTGTATTTTTTTATGTTTTTAGTTATTTTTTTGGATTTTTTTAGATTTTTATGTATTCTTAGGTTCTTAAAAATTTTGAGGGTTTTTTTGTTTGTTTATAATTTTTTGCATTTTTTTGGGTTTTTAAGTGTTTTTTAGTATTTAATGCTTTTTTAGGGATTTTCATGTTTTTATGTTTTTTTAATATTTTAGGTGTTTTTACTTCTTTTTTGGAATCTTATGTATTTTATGATTTTTATGGATTTTGATTGGTTTTATGGGTTTTAGTGTTTTTTAGTTATTTGACTTGTTAGGGGTTTTTAGTTTTTTATGGGTTTTAAGGGTTTTCAGAGTTTTCTAACATTTTCAAGGGTTTAAATAGTTTTTAGAGTTTTTAACAGTTTTTAGAGTATTATGAGTTTTAAGGTTTTAGAAGGATTTAATGTGTTTTATGGTTTTTAGGGGGGTTTTAGGATTTTTATGGTCTACTTAAGCTATTATTATTTTTTAGTTTTTTAAAATGGAATTAATTTTTTTTGGTTTTTAATGGTTTCATATATGATATTAAGGATTTCAGGGTATTTTAAATTTTTAGGTGATTCTATGGATTTTTTAGGATTTTTATGCTTTTTGGGTTTTTAGTTATTTTGATTGTTTTGAGGGATATTAGGTATTTTAGGATTTTTAGTTTTTTTATAGTTTTTTAGGTTTTCTAGTGGTTTTAGATGTTTATGCTTTCTTATAATTTTTATGGGTTTTATGGTTTTATATGTTTTTAGGGATTTTTATATCAATTTTTTGAATTTTTTTTGTGTTTTTAGTAATTTTGAGGGTTTTTAGTGGTTTGATGGATATTTTGAGTTTTTAGGGTTTTTTGAGTATCATAGGGGTTTTTGTGTTTTTTCAATTTTTTACATTTTTTTTAAAGGGTTTTTCGATTTTTAGTTGTTTTTAGAGTTCTTATGGATTTTAGGGTTTTAAATTTTTTTTTTGCATGGGGGTTATGGATTTTAGAGGTTATTAGGATTTTTTGGGGTTTTATGATAATTTTCATTTTTAAGGTTTTTGGGGTTTTAAGTGTTTTTTATATTTTAAAGACTTTTTGGGGATTTCGTGGTTTTTAGGGGGTTTTATGTTTTTTGATATTTTTTGGGAAACTTTATGATTTTTTGTGGGTTTTTAGGTTTTTATGTATTTTGAGGGTCTTTACGGTTTCTCTTGTTTTTTGGATTTTTAATGTTTTAAACCATTGTAGGAATTTTTGGGATTTTAATTGTTTTTAGATATTAAAGGTTTTATTAGGGGTTCCATGGTTTTTATGTTTTTTATGTTTCATAAGATTTTTATAATGTTTTAAGATTTTTTTGGGTTTTTAGGGCTTTTAGATATTTTAGGATGTTTTAGGATTATTTTGGTGTTTGAGGATTTTTTGTATTTTTATCATTTTTTTCTTTTGAGGGGTTTTAAGTGTTTTTATTGTTTTAAGGAATTCTTAGGGTTTTTTACATTTTTTGTGTTTCATGACTTTTTTAGGATTTTTATTATTTTTAGGATTTTTGATATTTAAATGGGTTTGGGGGGTTTTATTTTTATTTTTTTTATTTGTTTTTTTTGTTTTTAGGTATTTTTGAGTTTTTAGGTGTTTAAATGGGTTTTAGTTATTTTTTTGGGTTTTTGAAATTTTTATGGTTTTTAGGGGTTTAAAAGGATTTAAGGGGATTTACGGTTTTTATGTGTTTTTAACCGTTTTAGGGACATTTTTTGTTTTTATAGTTCTTTAGGTTGTAGGGTTTTTAAATGGTTTTAGGTTTTATGTTTTTATTATTAGTTTTTAGGGTTTCTATGGATTTTTAATTTTTTTAGTGATTTTTTAGATTTTTTTTCTGATTTTTATTGTATTAAGGGGTTTTAATGGATTTTGAAGGTTTTTCAGGTGTTTATAGATTTCAGATTTTTTAAGAGTTTTATGTGTTTCTTTATTTTAATTTTATTTTTATTTTTTTTAATGGATTTATGTTTTTAACAATTTTAATACTTTTTTGTGATTTTTAAAGATGTCAATGCTTTCTAATATTTTTAGGGATTTTTAGCGTTTTTATGGGTTTTATGGGTTTTTGGTTTTTTTTGTTTTTTGTGGTTTTTATTAAGGTTTATATGGGATTTTGAGTTTTTTAACAATTTTATGTGTTTAAATGGTTTATTTATTTTTTATTTCATTTATTATTTTTAATCGTTTTTCGTGTTTTAAGTGGTTTAGAGTTTTTTTTGTCTTTTAGGGTTTTTATCATTTTCTAGCATTTTGGGGTTATATTTGTTTTTAGTTTTTTATATTTTTCTTAAGGTTTTTATGGGGATTTATGTTTTCTTATGTTTTTAGGTATTTCTTGGACCTTTTAGTATTTTTGCGGGTTTTTATGGTTTTAGGGGTTTTAGATCTTTTAAAGGCAATTAGTGTTTTTTTAGGTTTTTTAAGGGTTTTAGAATATTTTATGTTTTTATGAGTTGTAACTATTTTTTATTTTTTTCTTAGTGGTGTTTTGGGTATTTAGGTTTATTTTATGCATTAAATTATTTTTATGGATTTTTTATTTTTTATGGTTTTTTGGGATTTTATGGATTTTGAGGGTTTTAAGGTTTTTATGGATTTTTTGAGTTTCATAGGAAATTTGTGATTTATTGGTGTTTTTAAAAAAAAATTAGTGGAATAAATTTTTTTGTTATATTTAGTGGTTTTAGGGTTTTAATAGGGTTTTAAGGGTTTTAAATGTTTTATGGATTTTTTATGGATTTCTGTGATTTCTAGGGTTTTAGGTTATTTTTAATGGTTATTAGGGTTTTAAATTTTTTTTGGTTTTTTAGTGTTTTGAGAATTTTTTAGGTTTTGTAGGTTTTCTTAGGGTTTTTTGGGATTTTAGGGTTTTTTACATTTAATGGATTTCTAAGGTTTTCATAGGAATTTTATGATTTTTATGGATTTTGAGGGGTTTCAGGGTTTTATGGTTTTTAGAGTTTTTATTATTTTTACCATTTTTATAATATTAGGGAAATTATGTTTTATTATGTTTTTAATTTTTTCATTAGGGTTTCTGGGGTTTTTTTTAGTTTTTTACATTTTTAGGGATTTTAGGCATTTTTTGATTTTTTGTGGTTTTTAGGGTTAATAGCGATTTTTAGGACTTTTAGGGTTTCTTAGGGGTTTTTGGGTTTTTGTTTTTTTAATGGTTTTATGGTTTTTATAGTTTTTAAAATTTTTAGGGGTTGAATGGAAATTTATATTTTTTAGAGGGTTTTAGAGTTTTTGTATATTTTTTGATTTTTTTAGGTTTTTATGGGTTTTAGGATTTTTATGGTCCTTTTAGTGTTTTAGGGGTTTTAACATTTTTTGTTTTTTTTGAGTTATTAAGTGTTCTTAGGTTTTAACATTTTCTTATGGGTTTTTAAGTTTCTACGGTGTTTAGTTTTTAGTGATTTTTTGGGAAATTTTTAGATTTTTATGGTGTTTAGGGTTATTGTATATTTTTGTGGTTTTTCCGGTTTTTTTGGGTGTTTAGTGTTTTTTAGGGTTTTTAGAATTTTCATTATTTTTATGATTTTTACATGTTTTAGGTTTTTAAGTTATTTTTGGGTTTTCAGAGTTTTTATGGTTTTTATGCATTTAGTGATTTTTAAGGTTTTACGGTTTTGAGCAGTTTTTGGGATTTTGAAGGTTTTTACTGTTTTTATGGATTTTAATGTTTTTTTGGTATTTTTTTAAGGATTTTTCGAGTTCCTTAGGGTTTTTATGTTTTTATGAATTTTTAACGTTTTGAGGGGGATTTAGAGTTTATAGTTTATTTTTATCCTTTTATGGATTTTTTTTTTGTTTTTTAACTTTTTAGGGGTTTATATGATTTTGAGGGGTTTTAATGTTTTTAGAGTTATTTTAGGGTTTTTATGGTTTTTTTCATTTTTTAGGTTTTTATGTTATTCTTAGTGGTTTTCACGGTTTATAGGGGTTTTTATGTTTTATTTGATTTTTAGTGATTGTTTAGGATTTTTCTAGGGTTTGGGGATTTTAGGGATTTTGCAGATTTTTAGCGGTTTTAGTTTTTTAGGGTTTTTAGAGTTTTTAGGGTATTAGAGGTTACATGTTTTTAGGTTTTTATTTTTTTTCTAAGGGTTTTTTATGTTTTTAGTGTTTTTTAATTTTTACGTAGTTTTAGGTCTTTTTAAGGATTTTTTTTGTCATTTAGGATTTTCAGGGATTTGGGGGGGATGTTGTAGGATATTTTTGAGGTTTAGGGTTTTATGCTTTGGGAGGTTAGGCATTTTTTATTTTTTAGGATTTTTATAGTTCTTTATATTTTTTTAATGTTTTTTGGGGTTTAAAATATTTTTTAGAGTTTTTAGTTATTTTATGTTTTTAAGGATTTTAGGGTTTTTATGATTTTTAATAGTTTTATGGTTTTAAGGCATTTTATTGTTTTGTATTTTTAGGGTTTGTGAGGTCTTTTATAATTTTTATCATTTTATGGGTTTTACTAATTTTAGTTTTTTAATATTTTCTTAGGTTTTTCTGTATTTTTCAGTTTTTTATATTTTTACGGGGTTTTAGGGCCTTTTTTAGGATTTTATGGGTTTTGGGGATTTCGAGGGATTTAGGTATTTTTAATGGTTTTTATGGAATTTTAGGGAATTTTACATTTTAATCACTTTTAGTTCATTTTTAGGATTTTTTATTTTATTTTTTTAAGAGTTTTGGAAGTTTTAGGATTTTTAGGATTTTACAGTTTCTTGGGTTTTTAGTGTGTTTTTAGTTTTTTGGCGTTTTAAGTGTGAATAGTTTTTAGATTTTTTCTGATGTATTTTTTACTTTTTCTGGGTTTTTATGTTTTCAAGGTTTTGTTATGATTTTTATGGTTTTTAGGGGTTTTGGGATTTTTCAGGTTTATGGATTTTATGGTTTTTAGGGTTTTTTATGGTATCTATGAGTTTTTTTAAGTTTCTTTTGGATTTTATAGGTTTTTAGAGTTTTTAATGTTCAGGGTATATATTTTTTTAGTATTTTTAGTGGGTTTTATGGTTTTCATGGATATTTGGTTTTTTGGTTTTTAGCAATATATAGTGTATTTATAGTTTTTAGGGATTTATATGTTTTTTGGGATTTTTAGAGATTTTTAATATTTTTATGGTTATTCATTTTTTTAGTGATTTTGAAGGTTTTAAATGTTCTTTAGTGTTTTCAGGGTTTTATGGGTTTTGGGTTTTTAGGGGTCCTTTCAGTTTTTATGTTTTTAAATTTTTTCTAGAGTTCTTTAACATTTTTACAGGTTTAAAGAACATTAAGAGTTTTTATTGGTTTTTTAGGTTTTTTATTGCATTTTAGGTTTTTAAATAATTTAAGGGTTTTTAGGATTTTTTGGGTTTTTAGGGTTTTTAGAGTTTTTAGGTTTTTATGGATTTCTTTGGGGTTTTCATGTTTTTTAGGGTTTTTACATATTTATATATATTTTTGTATTTTTTTGGTTTTTTATGGGGTTTTATGTTTTTAGGGATTTTTAGGGGTATTATTGGTTTTTTGGGGTTTTAGGATTTTTTGAGTTTTTTGGGGTTTTTAGCATTTTTTAGGATTTTAGAAATATTTAGGATTTTGAGGTGTTTTATGTGTATTTTTTTAATGTCTTTAAATGCCTATTATGGGTTTTTAGGGTTTTGGGTGTTTTAGTAATTTATATTATTTTTAGTGATTTTTCATTATTTTTATAGTTTTTATTGTTTTTAGAGGATTTGATAGGATTTGGGGTTATTTGTGTTTTATGGTATTTTTAGTTTTTTTAGGTTTTTTATGTTTTTAGTGGGTTTTTTAGTTTAGGAGATTTAATGGGTTTTTGGAGCTTTTTCGGGTTTGAAGTGTTTTTAGGTTTTTTAGGCTTTTATGGGTTTTCATAGTGTTTATTGGGTTTTAGGGATTTCAAGGGTTTTAGGAATTTTTACTGGTTTTTAAGGCATTTTAGGGAATTTCACATTTTAAGCACTTTTATTGCATTTTTAGGATTTTTTATTTTTTTGGGGATTTTATGAGTTTTGAGGGTTTTAGGATTTTTATGATTTTTTATGATTTTTGGGTTTTTAGTGTCTTTTAGGGTTTTTGGGGTTTTAAGTGTTAATAGTTTTTTAGTTTTTTCTTATGTATTTTTTATTTTTTTATTTATTTTAATGTTTTTAGGGTTTTGTTATGATTTTTATGGTTTTTAAGGATTTCTGGTATTTTTCAGGTTTTATGGATTTTAGGATTTTACATTTTTTTTGGTTTCTATGAGTTTTTCTAAGATTCTTTTGGGTTTATAGGTTTTTAGAGTTTTTAATGTTTCTAACAGTTTAAATATTTTTAGTATTTTTAGTGATTTTTAGTGTTTTTATAGATATTAGGTTTTTTCAGTTTTAGAAGTATATAGTGTATTTAGGGTTTTTATGGTTTTCTATGTATTTAGGGGGGTTTTTTTATAGAATTTTAATATTTTTATGGTTTTTAAGTTTTTTTAGTGATTTTTAGGGTTTTAAATGTTCTTTAGTGTTTTTAGGGTTTTATGGGTTTTGGGTTTATAGGGGTCTTTGAGTTTTTATGTTTTTAATTTTTTGCTAGAGTTCTTTAATGTTTATATAGGTTTAAAATATATTTATAGTTTTATTGGTTTTCTAGGGTTTTTATTGGATTTTAGGTTTTTAAATAATTTAAGGATTTTTAGGATTTTTAGGGTTTTTTGTGTTTTCAGGTTTTTAAGGATTTATTTGGGGTTTTCATGGTTTCTAGGGGTTTTGCATATTTATTTATTTATTTTTGATTTTTTGGAATTTTTATGAGGTTTTATCTCTTTTAGGGATTTTGAGTGGTAGTATGGTTTTTTTGGCTTTAGGGGTTTTTGAGTTTTTTTTTGGGATTTTAGGATTTTTTAGGATTTTAGCAATTTTTTAGAATTTTGAGGTGATTTATGTGTTTTTATGTTTTTTTAATGTTTTTAATGTTTTATTATGGGTTTTAGGGATTTCAAGGGTTTAGGTATATTTACTGGTTTTTAATATATTTTAGGGAATTTTACATTTTATGCACTTTTAGTGCATTTTTAGGATTTTTTTAATTTTTTGGGGGATTTTAGGGATTTTGGGGGTTTTAGGATTTTTATGATTTTTACTGTTTTTTGAGTTTTAGTCTCTTTTTTTTTGGGTTTTTAAGTGTTAAGTTTTTTAATTTTCTATTATTTATTATTTATTTTTTATATATTTTTAGTTTTTTGGGTTTTGTTATGATTTTTTTGGTTCATAGGGGTTTGGGGGATTTCTAGAGTTTTATGGATTTTAGGGTTTTTACGGTTCTTTGGGTTTATATGAGTTTTTCTGAGTTTCTTTTGGGTTTTATATGTTTTTAGAGTTTTTAATGTTTCTATGGGTTTAAATGTTTTTTTTATTTTTAGTGATTTTTACGGTTTTTATGGATATTAGGTTTTTTTTCGGTTTTGATCAATATATAGTGTATTTAGGGCTTTTATGGTTTTCTATTTTATTAGGGTTTTTATAGTTTTTTAATATTTTTATAGTTTTTTAGTTTTTTTCGTGAATTTGATGGTTTTAAATGATCATTAGTGTTTTTAGGGATTTATGGGTTTTGGGTTTTTAGGGGGCCTTTGAGTTTTTAGGTTTTTAATTTTTTTCTAGAGTTCTTTAATGGTTTTATACATTTAAAGGGTTTTTATTATTTTTATTAATTTTGTAGGGTTTTTAATGGATATTAGGTTTTTAAATAATTTAAGGTGATTTAGGATTTTTAGGGTTTTTAGGGTTTTTAGTGTTTTTAGTTTTTTAAGGATTTATTTGGGATTTTCAAGGTTTTTAGGGTTTTTACGTATTTATTTATTTATTGGAGATTTTTTGGATTTTTTATTGGTTTTTATGTTTTTTAGGGATTTTGAGGGGTAGTATGGTTTTTTGGGGTTTTAGGGTTTTTTGAGTTTTTTGGGGTTTTTAGGATTTTGTAGGATTTTATAAATTTTTAGGATTTTGAGATGTTTTATGTGTTTTTATATTTTTTAATGTTTTATTTTGGGTTTTTAGGGTTTTAGGTGTTTTAGTCATTTTTTGAATTTTTAGTGATTTTTATAGTTTTTATAGTTTTTAGGGGTTTTGTTAGGATTTGGTGTTATTTGTGTTTTATGTTTTTTTAGTTTTTTATGGTTTTTAGGTTTTTAGGGGGTTTTATATTTTAGGGACTTTACAGGGTTTTTTGAGTTTTTTTGGGTTTGAAGTGTTTATAGGTTTTTGATGGTTTTATGGTTTTCATAGTGTTTTTTGGGTTTTTATAGTATTTTAAATTTTTATGGAGATTAAGTTATTTTTAAGGTTTTTATGGATTATATTGGTTTTTATAGATTTTGAGGGTGTTTAGGGTTTTTAGTGTTTCTAGTATTTTAATGGTTTTTTTGGGTTTTAGTTTAGGAGCTTTAATAGGGTTTTTAGGATTTTTTATGATTTTAGAAATTTTAGGATTTTGAGGTGTTTTATGTGTTTTTATGTTTTTTAATGTTTTTAATGTTTTTTATGGGTTTTTTAGGGTTTTGGTCATTTTAGTCAATTTTATGAATTTTTAGTGATTTTTCATGATTTTTACAGTTTTTATAGTTTTTAGGGGTTTTGATAGGATTTGGGGTTAGTTGCGTTTTATGATTTTTTTTCTTTTTTAAGTTTTTTATGTTTTTAAGGGGTTTTTTAGTTTTGTAGCTTTATTTGATTTTTATAGTTTTTTGGGGTTTGAAGTGTTTTTAGGTTTTGTGGATTTGTGGTCTTCATAGTGTTTTTTGGGTTTTAGGGATTTCAAGGGTTTTAGGTATTTTTACTGGTTTTTAAGGGATTTTTGGGCATTTTACATATTATGAACTTTTAGTACATTTTTAAGATTTTTTACTTTTTTTGGGATTTTAGGGATTTTGAGGGTTTTAGGATTTTTCTGATTTTTACTATTTTTTGGGTTTTAGTGTCTTTTTGGTTTTTTGAGGTTTTAAGTGTTAATATATTTTTAAATTTTTCTGAATTATTTATTATTTTTTATTGATTTTTATGTTTTCAGGGTTTTTTTATGATTTTTATGGGTTTTATTATGGTTTTTAAGGATTTGGGTGTTTTAGTCATTCTTATGAATTTTTGGTGATTTTCATGATTTTTAAAGTTTTTATAGTTTTTAAAGGTTTTGATAAGATTTTGGGTTATTTGTGTTTTATGGTTTTTTTAGTTTGTTTAGGTTTTTTAGGTTTTTATGAGGGTCTCTAGTTTAAGTGCTTTAATGGGTTTTTTAGGTTTTTGTGTTAATAGTTTTTTATTTTTTCTTATGTATTTTTTGATTTTTTATTGATTTTTATGTTTTCAGGGTTTTGTTATAAATTTTATGGTTTTTAGGGGTTTTTGGGAATTTTTAGGGTTTTATGGATTTTACGGTTTTTTGGTTTTTTTTGGTTTCAATGAGTTTTTCTGAGTTTCTTTTGGGTTTTACAGGTTTTTTGAGTTTTTAATGTTTCTAAAGGTTTAAATGTATTTTTAGTATTTTTAGTAATTTTAGTGATTTTTATGGTTTTTATGGATATTAGGTTTTTTTTGGGTTTTAGAAGTATATAGTGAATTTAGGTTTTTTATTGTTTTCTATGTTTTTAGGGTTTTTAGAGATTTTTAATATTTTTATGGTTTTTTAGTTTTTTTAGTGATTTTTAGGGTTTTATATGTTCTTTAGTGTTTTTAGGGTTTTATGGGTTTTGGGTTTTTAGGGGTCCTTTGAGTTTTTATGTTTTTAAATTTTTTCTTGAGTTTTTTAATGTTAATATAGGTTTAAAGCATTTTTAGAGTTTTTATTGGTTTTGTAGGGTTTTTATTGGATTTTAGGTTTTTAAAAAATTTAAGGGGTTTTATAATTTTTAGGGTTTGTAGGGTTTTTAGTGTTTTAAGGTTTTAAGGATTTCTTTGGGTTTTAAAGGTTTTTATGGTTTTTACATATTTATTTATTTTTTTGGGAATTTTTGGATTTTTTTGGGGGTTTTAGGGTTTTTAGGGATTTCGAGGGGTAGTACGGTTTTTTGGGGTTTTAGGATTTTTTGAGTTTTTTAGGGTTTTTTGAGTTTTTTAAGGATTTTTATGATTTTTTAGGATTTTAGAAATTTTAATGATTTTGAGGTGTTTTATGTGTTTTTATTTTTTTTATTGTTTTTTATTGTTTTATTATGGGTTTTTAGGGATTTCAAGGGTTTTAGGTATTTTTACTTGTTTTTAAGGGATTTTAGGGTATTTTACATTTTAAGCACTTTTAGAGAATTTTTATGATTTTTTAATTTTTTTGGGATTTTAGGGATTTTGAGGGTTTTAGGGTTTTTGTGTTTTTTACTAATTTTTTTAGGATCTTGTGAATTTTTTATTTTTTTATGGTTTTTTATGTTTTTAGGGTTTTGTTATGATTTTTATGGTTTTTAGGGGTTTTTGGGATTTTTGGATTTTATGGATTTTAGGGTTTTTTTGGTTTCTATGAGTTTTCTGAGTTTCTGTTGGGTATTATTGGTTTTTAGAGTTTTCAATGTTTCTAAGGGTTTAAATGTTTTTTTATATTTTCAGTGATTTTTAGGTTTTTTATCGATATTATATTTTTTTTTTGGTTTTTATCAATATATAGTGTTTTTAGGGTTTTTATGATTTTCTAAATTTTTAGGGTTTTATAGATATTTTTAATACTTTTATGGTTTTTTAGTTTTTTTAGTGATTTAGAGGGTTTAATAGTTTAGTTTTATACTTTTATGGATTTTCTTTTGGTTTTTTAACTTTTTTAGAGGTTTATATGATTTTGAGGGGGTTTAGAGTTTTTAGAGTCATTTTAGGGTATTTATGGTTTTTTCATTTTTTAGGTTTTTAGGGGTTTTAATGGTTTTTACGTTTTTACGTTTTTCTTAGGGGTTTTCATGGTTTTTAGGGGTGTTATGTTTTAATGTATTTTTAGGGAATGTTTAGGCTTTTTGTGGGGTTTGGGGATTTTTGGGATTTTGAGGGTTTTAGAGGTTTTTGGTTTTTATGGTTTTTCGAGTTTTTAGGTTATTAGCAGTTACTTGTTTTTAGGTTTTTATGTTTTTTTAGGGGTTTTCAGGTTTTTCAGTGTTTTTTAATTTTTAGGTATTTTAAGGTCTTTTAAAGGATTTTTGTTGGCATTTGGTATTTTTAGAGATTTGGGTGGTGGGGGTTGTAGGATGTTTTGGGGATTACGGTTTTAGGGTTTGGAGGGGTCAGGGGATTTTAATTTTTTAGTATTTTTATAGTTTTTTTTTATTTTTTAATGCCTTTTGGGTTTTAAAAGATTTTGTACAGTTTTTAGTTGTTTTATGTTTTTATGTATTTTAGGGTTTTTATGATTTTTATGAGTTTTGTTTTTTAAGTATTTTAATATTTTAGGGTATTTTAGATTTTTGAGGTCTTTAAGAATTTTTATCATTTTATAGGTTTTATCGCTTTTAGTTTTTTAAAATTTTCTTAGGTTTTTCCGGATTTTTCAGTTTTTTATATTTTTAGGGGTTTTTAGGTCCTTTTTAGGATTTTATGGGTTTTAGGGATTTCAAGGGTTTTAGGTATTTTTATTGGTTTTAATTTATTTTAAGGAATTTTACATTTTAACCACTTTTAGTTCATTTTTATGATTTCTTACTTTTTTTAGGATTTTGATGGTTTAAAGAATTTTATGATTTTTACTATTTTTTGTTTTTTAGTGTCTTTTGGGTTTTTTGGGTTTTAAGTGTTAAGAGTTTTATAATTTTTTATTATGTATTGTTTTTATGGATTTTTTTTGTTTTCTAGGTTTTTTTTATGATTTTTATGGTTTTGGGGGTTTTTGGGGTTTTTCAGGTTTTATGGATTTTAGGGTTTTAACGGGTTATTTGGTTTCTATGAGTTTTTCAGAGTTTCTTTTGGGTTTTATATGTTTTTAGAGTTTTTAATGTTTCTAAGGGTTTCAATTTTTTTTATTATTTTTAGTGATTTTTGGTTTTTTATGGATATTATGTTATTTACGGTTTTTAGCAGTATATCGTGTATTTAGGGTTTTTATGGTTTTCTATGTTTTTAGGATTTTTTAGATATTTTTAATATTTTTATGGTTCTTTAGTTTTTTTCATGATTTTGAGGGTTTTAAATGTTCTGTAGTCTTTTTGAGGCTTTATGGTTTTTATAGGGTTTTTTGGGGTTTTTAAGGTATTTTAATTTCATAGGGATATTAAGGTATTTTTAGGCTTTTTATAGATTATTAGGGTATTTATAGATTTTGAGGGGGTTTTGGGTTTTTAGGGTTTTTAGTATTTTTTAGGTTTTTGGTGTTTTAAGTTTTTTGATTTTATGTTTTTAGGGTTTTCAGGGGGATTTTTTTGGATTTTTTACGTTTTTAGGTATTTTTTGGGATTTTTAAAATTTTTATGGTTTTTATGGTTTTTGTGGGTTTTTAGAGTTTTTAGGATTTTAGGTTGTTATGTTTTTTTGATGTTTTTTTATTTTTTATGGTCATAAAAGTTTTTTATATTGTTTTCACTTTTTTAAGAGTTTTAATATTTTTTATATTTTTTGTGGTTATTTTGGTGGTTTTATGGTATTTTAAAGTTTTCTTGGTTTTTAAGGGTTTTAATATGTTTTAGAGTTTTTAGGGTTTTTAGGGCTGTTAGCGTTTTTAGGGTTTTTTTTATTATGTTTAATGTGTTTTTAGATTTTTAAGGTTTTCATTGTGGATTTAGGTTCTTTTATGATTTCTAGGATTTATAGGAATATTTTCGGATTTTAGTTGTTTTTAATGGTTTTTGGGATTCTGAGGGTTTTTAGTGTTTTTAGGGTATTTTAGGCTTTTAAGAATTTATTAGGGTTTTCATGAGTTTTAAATTTTTTTACTTATTTAGGTATTTTTAGGTATTTTTAAAATTTTTACATGGGTTTTGGGGTTGTATGTATTATTTGGGGTTTTTTGGGTATTTTAGTGTATTTAGGTTTTTTTGATTTATTTGGGGTTTTTTGTTTTAGTTTTTTTGATTTTTTGATTTTTTTAGATTTTTAGAAGTTTTTTTACCATTTTTGGGGTTTAAATAATGTTTAGTTTTTTTATTAATTTTTAGTGTTTTATGGTTATTTACGGGTTTTAAGGTTTTTAGGGGTTTTAAGGTGTTTTAGTGTCTTTTTAAGATATTTTAGGTTTTTTATTATTTTGAGGTGTTTAGGGGTTTGAATTGTTTTTAGGTTTTTAAGGTTTTCTTATCGTCTTTTCAAGGTTTTTTATTTTTTTAGAATTATATATTGGGTTTTAGGTTTTTATGGTATTTTATGGTTTTTAGGGATTTTGATGGGTTTTTAGGTTTTTAGTGATTTTACAGTATTTAGGGTATTTAGGATTTTGCATTTTATAGGTTTTTATGGTTGTTAATTTTTCTTTTTGTTTTTTATGATTTCTTAAGGTTTTTAGGATTTTTATATTTTTTTATGTTTTAGGGATTTTAAGGTATTTTTTGTATTTTTATGGGGTTTTATGATTTTAGGGACTTTGAGGGTTTTTTGTTTGAGTTTTTTGGGTTTTTTGGGTTTTTAAGAAATTGTAGGATTTTTAATTTTTTTAACATTTTTAGGGTTTTTGAAGGGTTTTAATAGTTTTTAGTGATTCTTTTGTGTTTTTATGGTTTTTATGTTTTTTAGGGTTTTGGGGATATTTATGGTTTCTAGAGGGTTTTAGGGTCTTTTTTGGGTTTTTTGGTGTTTTGGGGTTTTTTAAATTTTTAGTGGTTTTATGTTTTTTTAATTATTTATGGTTTTCCTAGGATTTTGGGATTATTGGCATTTTTAAGGATTCTAGGGATTTATAGGATTTTCATGGTTTTGTAGGGGTTTTATCATTTTTTAGGTTTTGGGGGTTCTGTTTTTATTAGGTTTTTAGTATTGTTTGTGTTTTTTGGGGGTTTTAGTGTTTTTAGGTCTTTAAATTTTTATCTTGTTTTTTAGGGATTTAGTGTTTTTTCATTTTTAGTGATTTTTATGGATTTTTTTCTTTTTAAGGACTTTGAGGGTTTTTAGTGTCTTTTAGGGGTTTTTTTAGTTTTTTTGTTTGTAGGGATAATAGGGTTTTTTTAGTTTTTTAGGATTTTTTCCTTTTTTTATATATTTAACGAATTTAGGGGTTTATAAAGTTTTTTGAGTTTTTAGTGGGTGTTTAGGGGTTTTATTGATTTTTTGGTTTTTTAATTTTTTTGGGTTTTATGGTTTCTAGGGTTTTTAGAAATTTTTTGGGTTTTTACCCCTTTTGGAATATTCATGGATTTTATGTTTTGTAATTTTTTAAGGTTTTCATAGTATTTTCAGGGTCTTTTTTGATTGTAGAGATTTTTAGGAATTCTTTAGCATTTGTATTTTGTTTAGGATTTTATTTATTTTTAGGGGTTTTAGTGTTTTTTAGGTTCTTTAGGTTATTATAGTTTTTTGGGTTTTTTGGGGGTTTTTCAGTTTTTAGGGGGTTTTAAGGTTTTTAAGTGTTTTTACACATTTTTATGCATTTAATGGGTTTTTATATTTTTTATAGGTTTTTATAGGTTTTAGAGTTTTTAAAGGTTTTTTAATGTTTTTATTGTTTTAGGGGTTTTAGTGACATTTAGTTATTTTAAGGTTTTTAGCATTTTTTATAATTTAGGGGGTTTAACTATTTTAGCTTTTTATAGAATTCCTTGGGAATTTTGGGGTGTTTTTTTAGGGATATTTAGGGTTTTCTAGGATTTTGAGGGTTTTCTATGATTTTTTAAGATTTTGATTATTTTTAGGGATTTTAAGGGGTTTTAGGGTTTCTAACCTTTTTTAGGTTTTTGGGTTTATAACATTTTTTAGGTTTTTAAGGGTTTCTTAGGGGTATTTTGGGGTTTTAGTGTTTTTATGTTTTTTAGGGTTTTTTAAAAAAATTAGTATTTTTTGGGTTTTATGGTTTTAGGGATTTTTGGTGTCTTATAGTTTTTAGGGGTTTTAGGGTTTTTATGGGTTTTTTGAGTTTTTATTGTGGTTTAAATATTTCTTCATTTTTTAAACATTTGTTGGGTTTTGAACTTTTTTAGTGTTTTTAGTGGGTTTTTAGGTTGTATAGGTTTTTAGGGTTTTATGGTTTTTAAGTGTTTATACTATTTAGGGTTTTTATAGATTTTTTTGGATTTTTTTTAAGGTTTAGGGGTTTTATATGTTTTTAGGTTTTTTAGGTATTCTGTGGGTTACTCTGGTTTTTTTATGTTTTTATGGATTTTTATTGCTTTTTAAGGATTTATTTGCATTTACGATTTTTAGTGATTTTGAGGGGTTTTAGGGTTTTGAATGTTTTTATTGTTTTTTTAATTTTTATTTTTTTTCAATTTTTTTTCGAAGATTGCAGTTTTTAGAGTTTTTAATGTTTTTATAGGTTTAAAAGGGTTTTTTTAGATTTTAGTGGTTTTATAGTTTTTAAGGGTTTTTAGAGTTTTAAGGGTTTTATGGATTTTAGGGATTTTTAGTGTTTAGGGTCCTTTAAGGATTTTTGTGTTTTTAATGTTTTTTATGGAGTTATATTTTGTTAGGTTTTTTAATTTTTCTTAGAGGTTTTCAGTTTTATTTTGTGGTTTTAAAATTTTAGGGATTTTTAAGGCTTTTTTATGTTCTTATGGGGTTTTCGGGGATTTAAAGATTTTGAGGGTTTTTAGGATTTTTCAGTGTTTTAGGGTTTTTAGGTTTTTTATGGGTTCTATGTGTTTTTAGGTTTTATAGTTTTCTTAGGGTATTTGAAGGGTTTTTTTTGTTTTTATGGATTTTTAGTGCATTTTTTGGATTTATTTTTTTGGATTTTATGGATTTTTATGGTTTTCAACTTTTTAGGGCTTTAAGATGTATTAGGATATTTATGTTTTTTGGTTTTTTTAGTTTTTTAGAGGTTTAAGTATTTTTAGGTTTATAAGATTTTCATAGTGGTTTTCAAGGTTTTAGGGTTTTTTATGTTTATTTATTTTTCACGCCTTTATGAATTTTTATGTTTTTTTATATTTTTTGAGGGGTTTTTGGGTTTTTTAGCATTTTTCGCATTTTTTAGTTTTTAGGAGTTTTATGTTTTTAAAGGTTCTTTTGTTTTTCTTATGGTTTTTAGGTTTTTTTAAATTTATTGGGATTTTTTAGGATTATTATGATTTTTAGGGATTTTAGGTGTTTTAAGGTTTTAAGGTTTTTATGGGTTTAATGATTTTTTATGTTCTTTGAATTTTTTTTAGTTTTTATGGTTTAAAGGTTTTTTTAGATTTTTAATGTTTTTAGCGATTGAAAGAGCTTTTATAGTTTTTGTGGGGTTTTTTTGGGTCTTTTGGGTTTTTAGGGTTTTTAAGGTTTTACAGTTTTTAGGGTTTTTTTGGTTTTTTGAATTGTTATGGCTTTTTTATTTTTTATTTTTTTATGAGTTTTAAATGTTTTTATATTTTTATGTAATTTCTTAGTGTTTTCAAGGGTTTTATGGTTCTTTATGTTTTTTGGAATTTTTTTGGATTTTTATATTTTTATCGGGTTTTAGGGTTTTTAGGGACAATGCGAGTTTTTAGGGTTTTCTAGATTTGTTTAATGTTTTTATGAGTTTAATGGGTTATTAGATTTTTTAGTGGGGGTTTATTTTTTTGATGCGTTTTAGGATTTTTTATGGTTTTAATGGTATTTTTTTTTTTTTTATGGGTTTTCAGATTTTTTATTATTTTTAATATTTTTCGGGGTTTTATGTGTTTTTATATTTTTATGGATTTTATGGACCTTTTTGAATTTTTATGGTTATTAGGGTTTTAGTTATTTTGAGGGTTTTATGTTTTAACGGTTTTTATTGTTTTTATGGGATTTTCCATTTTTTAGGTTTTTAAGGGTTTAATATTTTTAGGTTTTAAGGAATTTTTAGAGATTTATAGGGTTTTAGGGTTTTTTACATTTTATATATTTTAAGGATTTTTATTTGTTTCAGGGTTTTTAGGGATTTTGATGGTTTTTAGGATTTTTAGGGGTTTTAGGGTTTTTTAGTTTTTTTGGTCTTTTTGAGATTTTTATGGATTTTAAGATCTTTATAGAGTTTTAAAAAAATGGGGTTTAAATGGATTTTATTTTATTTTGTTTTTTTAGGGTTTTTAGGGTATTTTATAGTTTTTAGAAATATTTATGATTTTTGTGGATTTTAAAGATATTTAAGGATATTTAGTGTTTTTATCATTTTTTAGGTTTTTTGTTGTTTTAAGTGTCTTTAGGTTTTTAAATTTTTATAAAGGTTTCTTGGGGTTTTGGCATTTTTTATTATTTGGGATTTTTTGGGTTTTTTTATATTTTTGTAGTTTTTATGGTTTCACAAATTTTGAGGTGTTTTAGGGTTTTTATGATTTTTTGGGTTTTAGGGGTTCTTAAGAGATTTTTAAGGTCTTAAGGAGTATTATATTATATAACATTTTTAGGGGGTTAAATGGATATTAGGATTTTTAGTGGGGTTTAGGGTTTTTTACGGTTTTAGGGTTCTTTATGGTTTGTAGGTTTTTTTTTGATATTTTGGGGTTTTATGTTTTTTAGGGCATTTAAGGGTTTTTAGTGTTTTTAGGTTTTTAGGGGTTTTAAGTGTTTTTAATTTATTTATGGTTTTCGTAGATTTTTTAGTATTTTTAAGTATTTTTAGGTTTTTAGGGATTATGATGAATTTTAGGGTATTTTTGGGGTTTTAGTGTTTTAGGTATTTTTTTTTGTGTTTTTTGTGCTTTATATGGTTTTATAAATTTTTAGAATTTTTTTATCTATTAAGGGGTTTAATGGAATTTATATTTTTTAATGGGTTTTTTATGGTTTTTTTGGTTTTTTTGGTATTTAAGGGTTTTAGGGTTTTATAGTTTTTAGGGTTTTAGGGGTTTTTAGGGGTTTTGTATTTTTAGGTGTTTAGTGGTGTTTTTTTAGTGGTTCCTTAAAATTTTTCTAGGTTTTTTATTTTTTGGTTATTTTTAGGTCTTTTAGGGTTTTTATTATTATTTTAGTGTTTTTATGGATTTTGAGGGGTTTTGGGGTATTTAGGATTTCTAGGGTTTTTCAGAATTTCTTGGTTTTTTGGGTTTTTAGTTGTTTTCTTGAGTTTTTTAGTGTTTTATGGTTTTTAAATTTTTTTTTTATTTT
Source organism: Viscum album (assembly GCA_963277665.1). Lineage (NCBI taxonomy): Eukaryota > Viridiplantae > Streptophyta > Magnoliopsida > Santalales > Viscaceae > Viscum > Viscum album. Next base: position 760,523,101 of record OY728160.1, read on the forward strand.
TTAGGGTTTTAAAGTTGTTTTTAAGTATTTAGTGTTTTTAGGTGCTTATCATTTTAGAGTATTTTATAGTTTTTTTGGAGTTTTATAGTTTTTAGTGGTTTTCTTGTTTTTGGGACTTTTATGGTTTTTAGTTTTTATTTGGTTTTTAGTGATTTTATGTATTTTTTTGGTTTTTAAGGTTTTTCATAGGGGTTTTCAAGGTTTTTAATGTTTTTGACATTTCTGGGAATTTTTGGTGCTATTTAAGAATTTTTTTGTGGTGCTTAGGGGTTTTGGGGTTTTTAGGGTTTTTAGGGTATTAATGTTTTTAGGGTTTTTTGAATTTTAAGGAATTCGAGAGTTTTTAAGTGATTTTAGGTTCTTATTTTTTCCTTATGGGATTTTATTGTTATTATATATATTTTCAGTTTAAATGATTTTTATAGCTTGTTAAGTATTTTTAGGGGTATTGGTGTCTTTTTTCAGATTTTGAGGTTTTTAGGGTTTTTATAGATTTTCAGGATTTTACGGTTTTATGTGTTTGTTGAATTATTTTTTATTTTAAGGTTGTTTATATTTTCAACATTTTTAGGGGTATAAATTATTTTTATAGTTTTTAATGCTTTAGGATTTTTATATTTTTCAGGGTTTTTATGTTTTTAGGGGTTTAAATATTTTTATGGTTTTTAGGGTTTTATAGGGTTTTAGGGTTTTTAATGTTTTTTATGTTTTTTCATGAGTTTTAAGTGTTTTTTTGGTTTTTAATAATTTCTTAGTTTTTTTTCACATTTTTCGGGATTTTTATGTATTTTTTCAGGTTTATGTGGATTTTTCCAGTTTTTATAAATCATGATGGGTTTTATGGTTTTTTAGATTCTTTAGGGTTTTATGGGTTTTAACATTTTTTAGGATTTTAGGGGTCTTAATTTTTTTAGGTTATAATGTTTTTCTTAGGAGTTTTCATTGTTATTATGGTTTGTATGTTTTTAGGTATTAAAAATTATTTTTTTATGATTTTTATATGTTTTAAGGGTTTTTTGGGTTTTTAGGTATTTTTTTGGGATTTTTACGGGATTGTTACTTTTTGGGTTTTATGGGTTTTTTTTGAGTTTTTTAGGTTTTTAAGGTTTTTTTATATTTTTTAAATGTTTTTCATTATTTAAAGGGTTTTTGAGTTTTAGTGTTTTTTTGTTTTAATGGGTTTTAGGGGTTTTTAACATTTTAAGGGCAGAAGACAGCTCGGGGCCAGGCTATTCCTGTCCCCCACAAAATTTTATTATAAAAAAGAGTCACAACAGATAAGGGAGGGATGGGGTCAATCAACCCACACCCAAAAACCCTGGACACCCCCAAAAAACCCAAAAGTTCCTGAAAACCCCAAAAGGCATAGAAAACTATACAAAGGAGGAAAACCAAAGCTTCTCTGACAGCGTCTCCTAACCAAACAGAAACCAGAAGTAGTTCAAAATCAGCACCTTCAACACCTCCCATCCAAGAAGCAACCAACACCCAGCTTCACTGTCTCCAACCTCTATTACCTCCTCGCCAACCTTATCAACCGCAAAAATCATAGAACCAGGACTAGAATAATAAAAAGCAGCTTTATCACAACCTAGACATACAGAAACCAACATACCACACCTCATTTTCAGACAACTAGTTCATCTTTCAAAAAAACATTGCCAAGCAGCCCGATTCCACCTCAGCAACCAGCAGCACCAATTCCTCTCAACCCCACCATAAAGAAATTACAACACCCACCACCTCCAGTCCTCAAGGAAAGAGGCAACCAAAGTCCAATATATCATCATCTAGAAATTCAATATTCAATCAAAAATCAGTAACAACTTAGGAAAAAACCAACAACCAGCAGCATAAATCATAAAACAGCTCAGAAACTAGCTACTATCTCCTCCCGGCCAGACGGGTTCCAGCATGCCACCATATCCAAACACACAAGACCACCAGAACCCACGCCTAAACCCATTCCGCACCATCCAAAACTCCTTAAACTCATCATTCAGCAACAACAACTACTAACAACCAAACCAGCCACAAATCAAAAACCTGCAGTCCAGCAAATCAAAAGGAACACAACACAAAAAGACTAGACCTTCCTCAGCAGCAAGACCCAAGAGAAAGGAAGAGGAACCAGAAAAGAGAACCTGCATTTTCCCACATTGCATCCTCTATGACCCGTCGTAAAACCAGAAAACCCACCAAGACCATCCTTGGGTCCAAATGAGAAGTGCAAGTATGAACGCAGGATCGAGAACACCACCGCCAAGAAGCCGCAAAGCCCGTCGTATCCACCATTCATCGAAGTGAAGCCAAAACTCACCCAGACAATGCCACCAGATTGTCTTTCCGCACCAGAGATGATATCCAATGAACCGGACACCAAGAGACCTGAACATCCTAGACCAGACCCAGATCTGACATGAATTTCTGAAATTCATGCCAAGCGCGCCTCTTCTTAGTAATCAAATCATTTGTCTCACCTTCCTTACACCATCGTAAAACCAGAGATACCTGTGAGAATTTAGATCTGGAGTCATCTTTGAGATTTGATTAGTCGTTGATCGGGAAGGGGCCAACTAAGAATGCAAGATCTTTCCACCAACTCACCGACGTGAGCAGCCGCATCTAACCCCGAACCAAAAAATCTCCCAAGACCACGCCCAAGCCACCGAGAGATCATTAATGCTTCCAAGGAGAAGCAACGATCCATCAAGGATTGGGGTGACGATGATGGATATCGAGAAGGGAGAGCACCAGGAGACTCAACCTCAATCTCCCTTTTTATGGGTTTTTAACATTTTAAGGGGGTTTTATGGGTTTTAGGGATTTTAGGGTTTTTAGGGTTTATATGGTTTTCAGTTTTTTTAGAGAATTTTAGGTTTTTAGGTGTTTTATATATTTTTGGTTTTTATGTTTTCATTTGGTATTTTCTATATATTTTGGGTTTTTTTTAACTTTTTCAGGATTTTTAGGGAAGTTTTAGGATTTTTATGGTTTTTAGGGGTTTTAGTGATTTTGATGGTTGTGTAAGGCCTCAGGGTTTTTCTGGGTTTTTTTACTGTTTTTTAAGTTTTTTTTGGGGGGTTATTTTTTTGAATATTTTTAAATTTTTTAGGTTTTTGAATGGTTTTTATATTTTTCTATGGTTTTAGTGTTTTTATAAGATTTTAGGGTTTTTATGGCCTTTGGGGTTTTATGGTTTTTAAGGGTGTGTTGGGTTTTCTAGAGTTTTGAGGATTTGATAATATCTTATGGTTTTTGTGTTTTTATGTATTTATAATTTTTTAAGGTATTCTTTAATTTTTTGTAAAAGTTTTTTTATGTTTTTTATGTTTTAAGGGATTTTTAGAGATTTTTATGATTTTTGGGGGTTTGAGGGTTTTTATGGATTTTAAGGGTTTTTAGTTTTTTTGGGTTTTGGGTTTTGGGTTCCTTATTATTTTTTGGGTTTCTAGCAGTTTTTTTTATTTTTAGGGTTTTTTAACGTTTTTAAGAGTTTTATTAACATTTTAAGGGTTTTAAGGGGTTTTTTTGATCAGTTGGTGTTTTTGTCATTTATATGGGTTTTTAGGATTTTTATGTTTTCTAGGAATTTTTTGATTTTAATGGTTTTTAGGGGTTTTAGGTACTTTTATATTTTTCTCATATTTTTTATATTTTTTAGGGTTTTATTAATTTTTAGGTTTTGAATTTTTTATGGGTTTTCGGGTTTGATAGTATATTTTACATTTTAGGTATTTCTAGGGATTTTATCGATTTTTAATATTTTTAGGGTTTTAAGAGGTTTTTTAGAATTTTAAGGTTTATAGGGGTTTTGGGTATGTTATGGGTTTTTAGTAAATTTTTAATGGTTTTACAGTTTTTATGTGTTTTTATGGGTTTATGAGCATTTTTCTAGGTTTTTAGGTTTTTTATGTTTTTTATGATTTTTAGGATTTTTATGGATTTTTCGTGTTTTTTGGTAGTTAGGGGTTTTTTAGGGATTTTAGGGTTTTTATGGGTTTTGTGGGGTTTTAGGTGTTTTTGAGTTTTTTTGGGTTGGAACGTTTTTTAGCATTTTATTCACATTTTTAGGGTTTTATATCGATTTTAGAGTTTTTAGTGGGTTTTTAGTGTTTACATGGGTTGTTAGGGTTTTTTGTTTTTAGGGGTTTTTATGGTTTCTAGGGGGTTTTTCGGGTTTTATGGTTTTTATGAGTAGTGGGTTTTTTGGGTTTTTAGCGTCTTTAGCTTTTTATGGGTTTTGAGGATTTTTAGTTTTTTATGGTTTTCATAGGGTTTTTCTAGGAATTTAGAGTTTTTATATTATTAATGATTTCTGTTGGGTTTTTATGATTTTTCAGTTTTTTTTTGTTTATATGGATAATGGAAGGTTTTAGGTTTTTTTAGGGTTTTTCGTTTTTTAGGTGTTTTAGTGTTTTTAGGTTTTTATTTTTTTTATTTTTTTATGGTTTTTGGATTTTCTAAATATTTTTATGGGATTGATTGGATATATAGTTCTTAGTGTGTTTTATGATTTAATTGATTATTAAGACTTTTATGTTTTTAGGGGTTTTTTAGTATTTAGGTTGTTTAACTATTTTATGGTTTTTATGGATTTCATGGTTTTTATCTTTTTTTTATTTCAGGGGTTCTAAGTGTTATTAGGTTTTAAATGTTATCCTAAAGTCTATAAACAGTTTGAGGATATTTTTTCATTTTCGTGATATTTAAGGATTTTAATTGTATTTTGGGTTTTTAGGAATTTTGAGGGGATTTAGGGTTTTTTAGGTTTTTGGGGTTTTTTATGGTTTTTATAATTTTTTGGTTTTTTGGGGATTTAGTTATTTTTATATTTTTAAGGTTTTATTTGTGGTTTTAGGGGTTTTATAGTGTTAATGATTTTATGTATTTCCGTGATTTTTTATTTTTTTTATATTTTATTAGGTTTTTTAGGGTTTTGAAGGTTTATGGGGGGTTTTCCTTTTTTATATTTTTAATGGTTTTTTCTATTTTTTGGGTTTTTTGAGTTTTTTTGGGTTATAAAGGTTTCCTATATTTTATAATGTTTTTAGGGTTTAAAACGGTATTTCGATTTTTTTAGTGGTTTTTAGGATTTTTATGTATTTTTAGGGGTTTTTGTATTTTTAGTGGGTTTTAGGGTTTTTAGGGTCTAAGAGTTTTTTTTAATATTTTTTGTTTTTTTATTATTTATGGATTTTGAGAGTTTTTAGTTTGTTAAGGTCTTATAAAGTGTTTTAAAGGTTTTTACGATTTATTATGTTTTTACAAATTACTTGGGATATTTTTGGATTTTTTGGATTTTATATGGTTTTAGGGATTTTAAGGGTTTTTAGGGTTTTTAGGATTTATAAGGTTTTAGGGATTTCTGGCTTAATGGTATTTTAGGGTTTTAGTATTTTTTGTGGTTTTTGGGGATTAAAGTGTTTTTTAGGTTTTTATGGTTTTTAAGGGTTTTCAGGGTTTTTGGGAGTTTTTATGTTTTTATAGATTTTTTATAATTTTTAGGGATTTTTTGGATTTTTTTGGGATTTTATAATTTTTGTGGTTTTTTTTTATTTTAGGGTTTTTTATGAACTTTTTTGACATTTTATGGTTTTGAATAGTTTTTAAAAAAAATTAGGGGTTTGAAGGATTTTTATAGTTCTCTGGTTTATGGTTTTTATGGACTTGTAGGGGTTTTACTGTTGGGGGTTATGGTTTCTGGATTTTTATGGTTTTTAGAATTTTTAGGGACTTCGATTATTTTAGTTTTTTAAGGGTTTTCTTAGTGTTTTTATGTTTTCAGATATTTGTATGTATTTTTGAGGATTTTTATGATTTTTTATGGTTTCTAAGGATATTGAGGGGTTTTATGGTATTCTAGGATTTTTTTTTCTTTTTAGGGATATTTAGGTTTTTAGGGTTTTTAAGTATTTAAGGCTTCTAATATTTTCTTACGGTTCATCAAATTTTAAGTATTTTTTATTTTTGAGTGAATTTTAGGAATTTTTTTAGGATTTTTATGGTTTTAATGGGTTATTATGGGATTTTATGGTTTTTAGGTTATTTAGAGTTTTTCGTGTTTTATGAATTTTTTGGTTTTTTAGTGGTTTTATGTGTTCTTTGGGTTCAATTTTTTAGGTTGGTTTTCCTATATTTTTAGGTTTTTGTAGTTTTTGGTGCTTCTTTGGGGTTTTTTTGGTTTTTATGGTCTTTTAGGGTTTTAGGGATTTTTAGGGGTTTGGGGTTTTTTACATTTAATGGATTTCTAAGGTTTTCATAGGATTTTTATGATTTTTATGGATTTTGAGGGGTTTTAGGGTTTTATGGTTTTTAGAGTTTTTATTATTTTTACCATTTTTATAATATTAGGGGAATTAAGTTTTATTATGTTTTTAATTTTTTTCATTAGGGTTTCTAGGGTTTTTTTAGTTTTTTACATTTTTAGGGATTTTAGGTCTTTTTTGAATTTTTGTGGTTTTTAGGGTTAATAGCGATTTTTAGGACTTTTAGGGTTTCTTAGGGGTTTTTAGGTTTTTGTTTTTTTTTGGTTTTTTAAGGGTTTTATGGTTTTTATAGTTTTTAAAAAATTTAGGGGTTTAATGGATATTTATATTTTTTAGAGGGTTTTAGAGTTTTTATAGATTTTTTGATTTTTTTTAGGTTTTTATGGGTTTTAGGATTTTTATGGTCCTTTTAGTGTTTTAGCGGTTTTAACATTTTTTGTTTTTTTTGAGTTATTAAGTGTTCTTAGGTTTTAGATTTTCTTATGGGTTTTTAGGTTTCTGCGGTGTTTAGTTTTTAGTGATTTTTTGAGAAATTTTTAGATTTTTATGATGTTTTGGGTTATTGTATATTTTTATGGTTTTTTCGGTTTTTTTGGGTGTTTAGCGTTTTTTACGGTTTTTAGAATTTTCATTATTTTTATGATTTTTACATGTTTTAGGTTTTTAAGTTATTTTTGGGTTTTCAGAGTTTTTATGGTTTTTATGCATTTAGTGATTTTTAAGGTTTTACGGTTTTGAGCATTTTTTGGGATTTTGAAGGTTTTTACTGTTTTTATGGATTTTAATGTGTTTTTGGTATTTTTTAAGGATTTTTGGAGTTCCTTAGGGTTTTTATGTTTTTATGAATTTTTAATGTTTTGAGGGAGATTTAGAGTTTATATTTTATTTTTAGCCTTTTATGGATTTTTTTTTGGTTTTTTAACTTTTTAGGGGTTTATATGATTTTGAGGGGGTTTAATGTTTCTAGAGTTATTTTAGAGTTTTTATGGTTTTTTTCATTTTTTAGGTTTTTATGTTATTATTAGTGGTTTTCACGGTTTATAGGGGTTTTTATGTTTTATTTGATTTTTAGTGATTGTTTAGGATTTTTCTAGGGTTTGGGGATATTAGAGATTTTGCATATTTTTAGCGGTTTTAGTTTTTTAGGGTTTTTAGAGTTTTTAGGGTATTAGAGGTTACATGTTTTTAGGTTTTTATTTTTTTTTCTAAGGTTTTTTTATGTTTTTAGTGTTTTTTAATTTTTAGGTATTTTTAGGTCTTTTTATGGAATTGTTTTTGTCATTTAGGATTTTCAGGGATTTGGGGGGATGTTGTAGGATATTTTTGAGGTTTAGGGTTTTATGCTTTGGGAGGTTAGGCATTTTTTATTTTTTAGGATTTTTATAGTTTTTTAGATTTTTTTATTGTTTTTTGGGGTTTTTTATAATTTTTATCATTTTATGGGTTTTACTAATTTTAGTTTTTTAATATTTTCTTAGGTTTTTCTGTATTTTTCAGATTTTTATATTTTTACGGGGTTTTAGGGCCTTTTTTAGGATTTTATGGGTTTTGGGGATTTCGAGGGATTTAGGTATTTTTAATGGGTTTTAAGGAATTTTAGGGAATTTTACATTTTAATCACTTTTAGTTCATTTTTAGGATTTTTTATTTTATTTTTTTAAGAGTTTTGGCGGTTTTAGGATTTTTAGGATTTTACAGTTTCATGGGTTTTTAGTGTGTTTTTAGTTTTTTGGCGTTTTAAGTGTGAATAGTTTTTAGATTTTTTCTTATGTATTTTTTACTTCTTATGGGGTTTTATGTTTTCAAGGTTTTGTTATGATTTTTATGGTTTTTAGGGGTTTTTGGGATTTTTTGGGTTTTATGGATTTTATGGTTTTTAGGGTTTTTTATGGTATCTATGAGTTTTTTTAAGTTTCTTTTAGGTTTTATAGGTTTTTAGAGTTTTTAATGTTCAGGGTTTAAATTTTTTTACTATTTTTAGTGGGTTTTATGGTTTTCATGGATATTTGGTTTTTTGGTTTTTAGCAATATATAGTGTATTTATAGTTTTTAGGGATTTATATGTTTTTTGGGATTTTTAGAGATTTTTAATATTTTTATGGTTATTTATTTTTTTAGTGATTTTGAAGGTTTTAAATTTTCTTTAGTGTTTTCAGTGTTTTATGGGTTTTGGGTTTTTAGGGGTCCTTTGAGTTTTTATGTTTTTAAATTTTTTCTAGAGTTATTTAACATTTATACAGGTTTAAAGAACATTAAGAGTTTTTATTGTTTTTTTAGGTTTTTTATTGGATTTTAGGTTTTTAAATAATTTAAGGGGTTTTAGGATTTTTTGGGTTTTTAGGGTTTTTAGAGTTTTTAGGTTTTTATGGATTTGTTTGGGGTTTTCAAGTTTTTTAGTGTTTTTACATATTTATATAATTTTTTGGATTTTTTTGGTTTTTTATGGGGTTTTATGTTTTTAGGGATTTTGAGGGGTATTATTGGTTTTTTGGGGTTTTAGGGTTTTTTGAGTTTTTTGGGGTTTTTAGCATTTTTTAGGATTTTAGAAATATTTAGAATTTTGAGGTGTTTTATGTGTATTTTTTTAATGTCTTTAAATGCCTATTATGGGTTTTTAGGGTTTTGGGTGTTTTAGTAATTTATATGATTTTTAGTGATTTTTCACAATTTTTATAGTTTTTATAGTTTTTAGGGGATTTGATAGGCTTTGGGGTTATTTATGTTTTATGGTATTTTTAGTTTTTTTAGGTTTTTTATGTTTTTAGTGGGTTTTTTAGTTTAGGAGATTTAATGGGTTTTTGGAGCTTTTTCGGGTTTGAAGTGTTTTTAGGTTTTTGTGGCTTTTATGGGTTTTCATAGTATTTATTGGGTTTTAGGGATTTCAAGGGTTTTAGGTATTTTTACTGGTTTTTAAGGAATTTTAGGGAATTTCACATTTTAAGCACTTTTATTGCATTTTTAGGATTTTTTATTTTTTTGGGATTTTATTAGTTTTTAGGGTTTTAGGATTTTTAGGATTTTTTATGTTTTTTGAGTTTTTAGTGTCTTTTAGGGTTTTTGGGGTTTTAAGTGTTAATAGTTTTTTAGTTTTTTCTTATGTATTTTTTATTTTTTTATTTTTTTTATGTTTTTAGGGTTTTGTTATGATTTTTATGGTTTTTAAGGATTTCTGGTATTTTTCAGGTTTTATGGATTTTAGGATTTTACAGTTTTTTTAGTTTCTATGAGTTTTTCTAAGAATCTTTTGGGTTTTATAGGTTTTTAGAGTATTTAATGTTTCTAACAGTTTAAATATTTTTAGTATTTTTAGTGATTTTTAGTGTTTTTATAGATATTAGGTTTTTTCAGTTTTAGCAGTATATAGTGTATTTAGGGTTTTTATGGTTTTCTATGTATTTAGGGGGTTTTTTATAGATTTTTAAAAAATTTATGGTTTTTAAGTTTTTTTAGTGATTTTTAGGGTTTTAAATGTTCTTTAGTGTTTTTAGGGTTTTATGGGTTTTGGGTTTATAGGGGTCTTTGAGTTTTTATGTTTTTAATTTTTTGCTAGAGTTATTTAATATTTATATAGGTTTAAAATATATTTATAGTTTTATTGGTTTTCTAGGGTTTTTATTGGATTTTAGGTTTTTAAATAATTTAAGGAGTTTTAGGATTTTTAGGGTTTTTTGTGTTTTCAGGTTTTTAAGGATTTATTTGGGGTTTTCATGGTTTCTAGGGGTTTTACATATTTATTTATTTATTTTGGATTTTTTGGATTTTTTATGAGGTTTTATGTCTTTTAGGGATTTTGAGTGGTAGTATAGTTTTTTTGGATTTAGGGGTTTTTGAGTTTTTTTTTGGGATTTTAGGATTTTTTAGGATTTTTGCAATTTTTTAGAATTTTGAGGTGATTTATGTGTTTTTATGTGTTTTTAATGTTTTTAATGTTTTATTATGGGTTTTAGGGATTTCAAGGGTTTTAGGTATATTTACTGGTTTTTAATATATTTTTGGGAATTTTACATTTTATGCACTTTTAGTGCATTTTTAGGATTTTTTTAATTTTTTGGGGGATTTTAGGGATTTTGGGGGTTTTAGGATTTTTATGATTTTTACTGTTTTTTGAGTTTTAGTCTCTCTTTTTTGGGGTTTTAAGTGTTAATTTTTTTAATTTTCTATTATTTATTATTTATTTTTTATATATTTTTAGTTTTTTGGGTTTTGTTATGATATTTTTGGTTCTTAGGGGTTTGGGGGATTTCTAGAGTTTTATGGATTTTAGGGTTTTTACGGTTCTTTTGGTTTATATGAGTTTTTCTGAGTTTCTTTTGGGTTTTATTTGTTTTTAGAGTTTTTAATGTTTCTATGGGTTTAAATGTTTTTTTTATTTTTAGTGATTTTTACGGTTTTTATGGATATTAGATTTTTTTTCGATTTTCATCAATATATAGTGTATTTAGGGCTTTTATGGTTTTCTATTTTTTTAGGGTTTTTTATAGATTTTTAATATTTTTATGGTTTTTTAGTTTTTTTCGTGAATTTGATGGTTTTAAATGTTCATTAGTGTTTTTAGGGATTTATGGGTTTTGGGTTTTTAGAGGGCCTTTGAGTTTTTAGGTTTTTAATTTTTTTCTAGAGTTCTTTAATGTTTTTATACATTTAAAGGGTTTTTATTATTTTTATTAATTTTTTAGGGTTTTTAGTGGATATTAGGTTTTTAAATAATTTAAGGTGTTTTAGAATTTTTAGGGTTTTTAGTGTTTTTAGTGTTTTTAGTTTTTTTAAGGATTTATTTGGGTTTTCAAGGTTTTTAGGGTTTTTACATATTTATTATTTTATTTGAGATTTTTTGGATTTTTTATTGGTTTTTATGTTTTTTTAGGGATTTTGAGGGGTAGTATGGTTTTTTAGGGTTTTAGGGTTTTTTGAGTTTTTTTTGGGGTTTTTAGGATTTTGTAGGATTTTATAAATTTTTAGGAATTTGAGATGTTTTATGTGTTTTTATGTTTTTTAATGTTTTATTTTGGGTTTTTAGGGTTTTAGGTGTTTTATTCATTTTATGAATATTTAGTGATTTTTATAGTTTTTATAGTTTTTAGGGGTTTTGTTAGGATTTGGGGTTATTTGTGTTTTATGTTTTTTTAGGTTTTTAGGGTTTTTAGGTTTTTAGGGGGTTTTATATTTTAGGGGCTTTATAGGGTTTTTCGAGTTTTTTTGGGTTTGAAGTGTTTATAGGTTTTTGATGGTTTTATGGTTTTCATAGTGTTTTTTGAGTTTTTAGAGTATTTTAAATTTTTATGGAGATTAAGTTATTTTTAAGGTTTTTATGGATTATATTGGTTTTTATAGATTTTGAGGGTGTTTAGGGTTTTTAGTGTTTCTAGTATTTTTATGGTTTTTTTGGGTTTTAGTTTAGGAGCTTTAATATGGTTTTTAGGATTTTTTATGATTTTAGAAATTTTAGGATTTTGAGGTGTTTTATGTGTTTTTATGTTTTTTAATGTTTTTAATGTTTTATTATGGGTTTTTTAGGGTTTTGGGCATTTTAGTCAATTTTATGAATTTTTAGAGATTTTTCATGATTTTTACAGTTTTTATAGTTTTTAGGGGTTTTGATAGGATTTGGGGTTAGTTGCGTTTTATGGTTTTTTTACTTTTTTAAGTTTTTTATGTTTTTAAGGGGTTTTTTAGTTTTGTAGCTTTAATGGATTTTTATAGTTTTTTGGGGTTTGAAGTGCTTTTAGGTTTTGTGGATTTTGTGGTTTTCATAGTGTTTTTTGGGTTTTAGGGATTTCAAGGGTTTTAGGTATTTTTACTGGGTTTTAAGGGATTTTTGGGCATTTTACATTTTATGAACTTTTAGTACATTTTTAAGATTTTTTTACTTTTTTTGGGATTTTTGGGATTTTCAGGGTTTTAGGATTTTTCTGATTTTTACTATTTTTTGGGTTTTACTGTCTTTTTGGTTTTTTGAGGTTTTAAGTGTTAATATATTTTTAAATTTTTCTGAATTATTTTTTATTTTTTATTGATTTTTATGTTTTCAGGGTTTTTTTATTATTTTTATGGTTTTTATTATGGTTTTTAAGGTTTTGGGTGTTTTAGTCATTCTTATGAATTTTGGGTGATTTTCATGATTTTTAAAGTTTTTATAGTTTTTAAAGGTTTTGATAAGATTTTGGGTTATTTGTGTTTTATGGGTTTTTTAGTTTGTTTAGGTTTTTTAGGTTTTTATGAGGGTCTCTAGTTTAAGTGCTTTAATGGGTTTTTTAGGTTTTTGTGTTAATATTTTTTTTTATTTTTTCTTATGTGTTTTTAAATTTTTTATTGATTTTTATGTTTTCAGGGTTTTGTTATAAATTTTATGGTTTTTAGGGGTTTTTGGGAATTTTTAGGGTTTTATGGATTTTTGGGATTTTTGGTTTTTTTGGTTTCAATGATTTTTTCTGAGTTTCTTTTGGGTTTTACAGGTTTTTAGAGTTTTTAATGTTTCTAAAGGTTTAAATGTATTTTTAGTATTTTTAGTAATTTTAGTGATTTTTATGGTTTTTATGGATATTAGGTTTTTTTGGGTTTTATAAGTATATACTGAATTTAGGGTTTTTATTGTTTTCTATGTTTTTAGGGTTTTTAGAGATTTTTAATATTTTTATGGTTTTTTAGTTTTTTTAGTGATTTTGAGGGTTTTATATGTTCTTTAGTGTTTTTAGGGTTTTATGGGTTTTGGGTGTTTAGGGGTCCTTTGAGTTTTTATGTTTTTAAATTTTTTCTTGAGTTTATTAATGTTTATATAGGTTTAAAGCATTTTTAGAGTTTTTATTGGTTTTGTAGGGTTTTTATTGGATTTTAGGTTTTTTAAAAATTTAAGGGGTTTTATAATTTTTAGGGTTTTAGGGTTTTTAGTGTTTTAAGGTTTTTAAGGATTTCGTTGGGCTTTTAATGGTTTTTATGGTTTTTACATATTTATTTATTTTTTTGGGAATTTTTTAATTTTTGTTGGGGTTTTAGGTTTTTTAGGGATTTCGTGGGGTAGTACGGTTTTTTTGGGTTTTAGGGTTTTTTGATTTTTTTAGGGTTTTTATGATTTTTTAGGATTTTAGAAAATTTAATGATTTTGATGTGTTTTATGTGTTTTTATTTTTTTTTTTATTGTTTTTTATTGTTTTATTATGGGTTTTTAGGGATTTCAAGGGTTTTAGGTATTTTTACTTGTTTTTAATGGATTTTAGGGTATTTTACATTTTAAGCACTTTTAGAGAATTTTTAGGATTTTTTAATTTTTTTGGGATTTTAGGGATTTTGAGGGTTTTAGAGTTTCTGTGTTTTTTACTAATTTTTTTAGGATCTTATGAATTTTTTATTTTTTATGGATTTTTATGTTTTCAGGGTTTTGTTATGATTTTTATGGTTTTTAGGGGTTTTGGGATTTTTTGGATTTTATGGATTTTAGGGTTTTTTTTGGTTTTTTTGGTTTCTATGAGTTTTCTGAGTTTCTGTTGGGTATTATTGGTGTTTAGAGTTTTCAATTATTCTAAGGGTTTAAATGTGTTTTTATATTTTCAGTGATTTTTAGGTTTTTTATCGATGTTATATTTTTTTGGTTTTTAGCAATATATAGTGTTTTTAGGGTTTTTATGATTTTCTTAATTTTTAGGGTTTTTTAGATATTTTTAATACTTTTATGGTTTTTTGGGTTTATAGTGATTTAGAGGGTTTAATAGTTTAGTTTTATACTTTTATGGATTTTCTTTTGGTTTTTTAACTTTTTTAGGGGTTTATATGATTTTGAGGGGGTTTAGAGTTTTTAGAGTCATTTTAGGGTATTTATGGTTTTTTCATTTTTTAGGTTTTTACGTTTTTCTTAGGGGTTTTCATGGTTTGTAGGGGTGTTATGTTTTAATGTATTTTTAGGGAATGTTTAGGCTTTTGTGGGGTTTGGGGATTTTTGGGATTTTGAGGGTTTTAGAGGTTTTAGGTTTTTATGGTTTTTTGAGTTTTTAGGTTATTAGCGGTTATGTGTTTTTAGGTTTTTATGTTTTTTAGGGGTTTTCAGGTTTGTCAGTGTTTTTTAATTTTTAGGTATTTTTAGGTCTTTTAAAGGATTTTTGTTGTCATTTGGTATTTTTAGAGATTTGGGTGGTGGGGGTTGTAGGATGTTTTTGGGGTTTAGGGTTTTAGGGTTTGGAGGGGTCAGGGGATTTTAATTTTTTAGTATTTTATAGTTTTTTTTATTTTATAATGCCTTTTGGGTTTTAAAAGATTTTGTACAGTTTTTAGTTGTTTTATGTTTTTATGTATTTTAGGGTTTTTATGATTTTTATGAGTTTTTTTTAAGGATTTTAATATTTTTGGGTATTTTAGATTTTTGAGGTCTTTAAGAATTTTTATCATTTTATAGGTTTTACCGCTTTTAGTTTTTTAAAATTTTCTTAGGTTTTTCCGGATTTTTCAGTTTTTTATATTTTTAGGGGTTTTAGGGCCTTTTTAGGATTTTATGGGTTTTAGGGATTTCAATGGTTTTAGGTATTTTTATTGGTTTAAAAGTATTTTAAGTAATTTTAAATTTTAACCACTTTTAGTTCATTTTTATGATTTCTTATTTTTTTTAGGATTTTGAGGGTTTAAAGAATTTTATAATTTTTACTATTATTTGTTTTTAGTGTCTTTTTGGTTTTTTGGGGTTTTAAGTGTTAATAGTTTTATAATTTTTTATTATGTATTGTTTTTTATGGATTTTTTTTTGTTTTCTAGGTTTTGTTATGATTTTTATGGTTTTGGGGGTTTTTGGGGTTTTTCAGGTTTTATGGATTTTAGGGTTTTAACGGGTTTTTTGGTTTCTATGAGTTTTTCAGAGTTTCTTTTGGGTTTTATATGTTTTTAGAGTTTTTAATGTTTCTAAGGGTTTCAATTTTTTTTATTATTTTTAGCGATTTTTGGTTTTTTATGGATATTAGGTTATTTATGGTTTTTAGCAGTATATAGTGTATTTAGGGTTTTTATAGTTTTCTATGTTTTTAGGATTTTTTAGATATTTTTAATATTTTTATGGTTCTTTAGTTTTTTTTCATGATTTTGAGGGTTTTAAATGTTCTTTAGTCTTTTTGAGGCTTTATGGTTTTTATAGGGTTTTCTGGGGTTTTTATGGTATTTTAATTTCATAGGAAGATTAAGGTATTTTAGGGTTTTTATAGATTATTAGTGTATTTATAGATTTTGAGGGGGTTTTGAGTTTTTAGGGTTTTTAGTATTTTTTAGGTTTTTGGTGTTTTAAGTTTTTTTATTTTATGTTTATAGGGTTTTCAGGGGGATTTTTTTGGATTTTTTACGTTTTTAGGTATTTTTTGGGATTTTTAAAATTTTTATGGTTTATAGGGTTTTTAGGGTTTTTGTGGGTTTTTAGAGTTTTTAGGATTTTAGGTTGTTATGTTTTTTTGATGTTTTTTTTATTTTTTATGGTCATAAAATTTTTTTATATTGTTTTCACTTTTTTAAGAGTTTTAATATTTTTTATATTTTTTGTGGTTATTTTGGTGGTTTTATGGTATTTTACAGTTTTCTTGGTTTTTAAGGGTTTTAATAAGTTTTAAAGTTTTTAGGGTTTTTAGGGCAGTTAGCGTTTTTAGGGTTTTTTTATTTTGTTTAATGTGTTTTTAGATTTTTAAGGTTTTCGTTGGGGATTTAGGTTCTTTTATGATTTCTAGGATTTATAGTAATATTTTCGGATTTTAGTTGTTTTTAATGGTTTTTGGGATTCTGAGGGTTTTTAGTGTTTTTAGTGTATTTTAGGCTTTTAAGAATTTCAATGGGTTTTCATGAGTTTTTAATTTTTTTTACTAATTTAGGTATTTTAAGGTATTTTTAAAATATTTACATTGGTTTTGGGGTTGTATGTATTATTTAGGGTTTTGGGGTATTTTAGGGTATTTAGGTTTTTTTGATTTATTTAGGGTTTTTTGTTTTAGTTTTTTTGATTTTTTGATTTTTTTAGATTTTTAGAGGTTTTTTACCATTTTTGGGGTTTAAATAGTGTTTAGTTTTTTATTAATTTTTAGTGTTTTATGGTTATTTAGGGGTTTTAAGGTTTTTAGGGGTTTTAAGGTGTTTTAGTGTCTTTTTAAGAGATTTTAGGTTTTTTATTATTTTGAGGTTTTTAGGGGTTTGAATTGTTTTTAGGTTTTTAAGGTTTTCTTATCATTTTTTCAAGGTTTTTTATTTTTTTAGAGTTATATATTGGGTTTTAGGTTTTTATGGTATTTTATGGTTTTTAGGGATTTTGATGGGTTTTTAGGTTTTTAGTGATTTTACGGTATTTAGGGTATTTAGGATTTTTCATTTTATAGGTTTTTATGGTTGTTAATTTTTCTTTTTGTTTTTTATGATTTCTTAAGGTTTTTTAGGATTTTTATACTTTTTTATGTTTTAGGGATTTTAAGGTATTTTTTGTATTTTTATGGGTTTTTATGATTTCAGGGACTTTGAGGGTTTTTTGTTTGAGTTTTTTGGGTTTTTTGGGTTTTTAAGGTATTTTAGGATTTTTAATTTTTTTTAACATTTTTAGGGTTTTTGAAGGGTTTTAATAGTTTTTAGTGATTCTTTTGTGTTTTTCTGGCATTTATGTTTTTAGGGTTTTGGGGATATTTATGGTTTCTAGAGGGTTTTAGGGTCTTTTTTCGGTTTTTAGGTGTTTTGGGGTTTTTTAAATTTTTAGTGGTTTTATGTTTTTTTAATTATTTATGGTTTTCCTAGGATTTTGGGATTATTGGCATTTTTAAGGATTTTAGGGATTTATAGGATTTTCATGGTTTTGTAGGGTTTTTATCATTTTTCAGGTTTTGGGGGTTCTGTTTTTATTAGGTTTTTAGTATTGTTTGTGTTTTTTGGGGGTTTTAGTGTTTTTAGGTCTTTAAATTTTTATCTAGTTTTTTAGGGATTTAGTGTTTTTTCATTTTTAGTGATTTTTATGGATTTTTTTCTTTTTAAGGACTTTGAGGGTTTTTAGTGTCTTTTAGGGGGTTTTTTAGTTTTTTTGTTTGTAGGGATAATAGGGTTTTTTTAGTTTTTTAGGATTTTTTCTTTTTTTATATATTTAACGAATTTAGGGGTTTAGAGAGTTTTTTGAGTTTTTAGTGGGTGTTTAGGGTTTTTATTGATTTTTTGGTTTTTTAATTTTTTTTGGGTTTTATGGTTTCTAGGGTTTTTAGAAATTTTTAGGGTTTTTACCTCTTTTCGAATATTCATGGATTTTATGTTTTGTAATTTTTTAAGGTTTTCATAGTATTTTCATGGTCTTTTTTGATTTTAGAGATTTTTAGGAATTATTTATCATTTTTATTTTGTTTAGGATTTTTATTTATTTTTAGGGGTTTTAGTGTTTTTTAGGTTCTTTAGGTTATTATAGTTTTTTGGGTTTTTAGGGGTTTTTTCAGTTTTTAGGGGGTTTTAAGGTTTTTAAGTGTTTTTACACATTTTTATGCATTTAATGGGATTTTTATATTTTTTATAGGTTTTTATAGGTTTTAGGGTTTTTAAAGGTTATTTAATGTTTTTATTGTTTTACGGGTTTTAGTGACATTTAGTTATTTTATGGTTTTTAGCATTTTTTGTAACTTAGGGGGTTTAACTATTTTAGCTTTTTATAGATTTCTTAGGGAATTTTGGGGTGTTTTCGGGGTGTTTTTGTTTTTAGGGATATTTAGGTTTTTCTAGGATTTTGAGGGTTTTCTATGAATTTTTAAGATTTTGATTATTTTTAGGGATTTTAAGGGGTTTTAGGGTTTCTAACCTTTTTTATGTTTTTGGGTTTATAATATTTTTTAGGTTTTTAAGGGTTTCTTAGGGGTATTTTGGGGTTTTAGTGTTTTTATGTTTTTTAGGGTTTTTTAAAAAAAATTAGTATTTTTTTGGGTTTTATGGTTTTAGGGATTTTTGGTGTTTTATAGTTTTTAGGGGTTTTAGGTTTTTTATGGGTTTTTTGATTTTTTATTGTGGTTTAAATATTTCTTCATTTTTTAAACATTTGTAGGGTTTTGAACTTTTTTAGTGTTTTTAGTGGGTTTTTAGGTTGTATAGGTTTTTAGGGTTTTATGGTTTTTAAGTGTTTATACTTTTTATGGTTTTTATAGATTTTTTTGGATTTTTTTTAAGGTTTAGGGGTTTTATATGTTTTTAGGTTTTTTAGGTCTTCTGTGGGTTACTCTGGTTTTTTTATGTTTTTATGGATTTTTATTGCATTTTAAGGATTTATTTGCATTTACGATTTTTAGTGATTTTGAGGGGTTTTAGGGTTTTGAATGTTTTTATTGTTTTTTTAATTTTTAATTTTTTTCAATTTTTTTTCGAAGATTGAAGTTTTTAGAGTTTTTTAATGTTTTTATATGTTTAAAAGGGTTTTTTTAGATTTTAGTGGTTTTATAGTTTTTAAGGGTTTTTAGAGTTTTAAGGGTTTTATGATTTTTAGGGATTTTTAGTGTTTAGGGTCCTTTAAGGATTTTAGTGTTTTTAATGTTTTTTATGGTGTTATATTTTGTTAGGTTTTTTAATTTTTCTTAGAGGTTTTCAGTTTTATTTTGTGGTTTTAAAATTTTAGGGATTTTTAAGGCTTTTTTATGTTCTTATGGGGTTTTCGGGGATTTAAATATTTTGAGGGTTTTTAGGATTTCTCAGTGTTTTAGGGTTTTTAGGTTTTTTATGGGTTCGGTGTGTTTTTCGGTTTTATAGTTTTCTTAGGGTATTTGAAGGGTTTTTTTTGTTTTTATGGATTTTTAGTGCATTTTTTGGATTTATTTTCTGGGATTTTATGGATTTTTAAGGTTTTCATGTTTTTAGGGCTTTAAGATGTATTAGGATATTTATGTTTTTTCGTTTTTTTAGTTTTTTAGAGGTTTAAGTATTTTTAGGTTTATAAGATTCTCATAGTGGTTTTCAAGGTTTTAGGGTTTTTTATGTTTATTTATTTTTCACGCCTTTATGGATTTTTATGTTTTTTTACATTTTTTGAGGGGTTTTTGGGTTTTTTAGCATTTTTCGCATTTTTTAGTTTTTAGGAGTTTTATGTTTTTAAAGGTTTTTCTGTTTTTCTTATGGTTTTTAGGTTTTTTTTAAATTTATTGGGATTTTTTAGGATTAATATGATTTTTAGGGATTTTAGGTGTTTTATGGTTTTAAGGTTTTTATGGGTTTAATGGTTTTTTATGTTCTTTGAATTTTTTTTAGTTTTTATGGTTTAAAGGTTTTGTTATATTTTTAATGTTTTTAGCGATTGAAAGAGCTTTTATAGTTTTTGTGGGTTTTTTTGGGTTTTTTTTGGGTTTTTAGGGTTTTTAAGGTTTTACAGTTTTTAGGGTTTTTTTGGTTTTTAGAATTTTTATGGGTTTTTTATTTTTTATTTTTTATGAGTTTTAAATGTTTTTATATTTTTAAGTAATTTCTTAGTGTTTTCAAGGGTTTTATGGTTCTTTATGTTTTTAGGAATTTTTTGGGATTTTTATATTTTTATGGGGTTTTAGGGTTTTTAGGGACAATGCGAGCTTTTAGGGTTTTCTATATTTGTTTAATGTTTTTATGAGTTTAATGGGTTATTAGATTTTGTAGTGGGGGTTTATTTTTTTGATGGGTTTTAGGATTTTTTATGGTTTTAATGGTTTTTTTTTTGTTTTTATGGGTTTTCAGATTTTTTATTATTTTTAATATTTTTCGAGGTTTTATGTGTTTTTATATTTTTATGGAATTTATGGGACTTTTTGAATTTTTATGGTTATTAGGGTTTTAATTATTTTGAGGGTTTTATGTTTTAACGGTTTTTATTGTTTTTATGGGATTTTCTATTTTTTAGGTTTTTAAGGGTATAGTATTTTTAGGTTTTAAGGAAATTTTAGAGATTTATAGGGTTTTAGGGTTTTTTACATTTTATATATTTTAAGGATTTTTATTTGTTTCAGGGTTTTTAGGATTTTTAGGGGTTTTAGGATTTTTTAGTTTTTTTGGTCTTTTTGAGATTTTTATGGATTTTATGATCTTTTTAGAGTTTTAAAAAAATGGGGTTTAATTGGATTTTATTTTATTTTGTTTTTTTAGGGTTTTTAGGGTATTTTATGGTTTTTAGAAATATTTATGATTTTTGTGGATTTTAAAGATATTTAAGGATATTTAGTGTTTTTATCATTTTTTAGGTTTTTCGTTGTTTTAAGTGTTTTTAGGTTTTTAAATTTTTATAAAGGTTTCTTGGGGTTTTGGCATTTTTTATTATTTGGGATTTTTTGGGTTTTTAATATTTTTTTAGTTTTTATGGTTTCACAAATTTTGAGGTGTTTTAGGGTTTTTATGATTTTTTGGGTTTTAGGGGTTCTTAAGAGATTTTTAAGGTCTTAAGGAGTATTATATTATATAACATTTTTAGGGGTTTAAATGGTTATTAGGATTTTTAGTGGGGTTTAGGGTTTTTTACAGTTTTAGGGTTCTTTATGGTTTTTAGGTTTTTTTTTATATTTTGGGGTTTTATGTTTTTTAGGGCATTTAAGGGTTTTTAGTGTTTTTAGGTTTTTAGGGGTTTTAAGTGTTTTTAATTTATTTATGGTTTTCGTAGATTTTTTAGTATTTTTAAGTATTTTTAGGGTTTTAGGGATTATGAAGAATTTTAGGGTATTTTTGGGGTTTTAGTGTTTTAGGGATTTTTTTTGTTTTTTTTTGTGTTTTTTGTGCTTTATAAGGTTTTATAGATTTTTAGAATTTTTTTATCTATTTAGGGGTTTAATGGAATTTATATTTTTTAATGGGTTTTTTATGGTTTTTTTGGTTTTTTGGGTATTTAAGGGGTTTAGGGGTTTTATAGTTTTTAGGGTTTTAGGTGTTTTTAGGGGTTTTGTATTTTTAGGTGTTTAGTGGTGTTTTTTTAGTGGTTCGTTAAAATTTTTCTAGGTTTTTTATTTTTTGGTTATTTTTAGGTCTTTTAGGGTTTTTATTATTATTTTAGTGTTTTTATGGATTTTGAGGGGTTTTGGGGTATTTAGTATTTCTAGGGTTTTTCATAATTTCATGGTTTTTTGGGTTTTTAGTTGTTTTCTTGGGTTTTTTAGTGTTTTTAAGGTTTTTAATATTTTTTTATTTTTTTAGGGTTTTAAAGTTTTTTTAAGTATTTATTTTTTTTAGGTGTTTATCATTTTAGATTATTTTATAGTTTTTTTGGAGTTTTATAGTTTTTAGGGGTTTTCTTGTTTTTGGGACTTTTATGGTTTTTAGTTTTTATTTGGTTTTTTAGTGATTTTATGTATTTTTTTGGTTTTTAAGGTTTTTCATAGGGGTTTTCAAGGTTTTTAATGTTTTTGACATTTCTGGGAATTTTTTGTGCTATTTAAGAATTTTTTTTGTGGTTCTTAGGGGATTTGGGTTTTTTAGGGTTTTTAGGGTATTAATGTTTTTAGGGTTTTTAGAATTTTAAGGAATTCGAGAGTTTTTAAGTGATTTTAGGTTTTTATTTTTTCTTTATGGGATTTTAGGGTTATTACATATATTTTCAGTTTAAATGATTTTTATAGCTTGTTAAGTATTTTTAGGGTTATTGGTGTCTTTTTTCAGATTTTGAGGTTTTTAGGGTTTTTATAGATTTTCAGGATTTTAGGGTTTTATGTGTTTGTTGAATTCTTTTTTATTTTTAGGTTGTTTATATTTTTCAACATTTTTAGGGGTTTAAATTATTTTTATAGTTTTTAATGCTTTAGGATTTTTATATTTTTTTAGGGTTTTTATGTTTTTAGGGGTTTAAATAATTTTATGGTTTTTAGGGTTTTATAGGGTTTTAGGGTTTTTAATGTTTTTTATGTTTTTTCATGAGTTTTAAGTGTTTATTTGGTTTTTAATAATTTTTTAGTTTTTTTCACATTTTTCGGGATTTTTATGTATTTTTTCAGGTTTATGTGGATTTTTCCAGTTTTTATAAATCTTGATGGGTTTTATGGTTTTTTAGATTCTTTAGGGTTTTATGGGTTTTAACATTTTTTAGGTTTTTAGGGGGTCTTAATTTTTTTAGGTTTTAATGTTTTTCTTAGGAGTTTTCATTGTTATTATAATTTGAATGTTTTTAGGTATTAAAAATTATTTTTATATGATTTTTATATGTTTTAAGGGTTTTTTGGGTTTTTAGGTATTTTTTTTGGAATTTTTACAGTATTGTTACTTTTTGGGTTTTATGGGTTTTTTTGAGTTTTTTAGGTTTTTAAGGTTTTTTTATATTTTTTAAATGTTTTTCATTATTTAAAGGGTTTTTGAGTTTTAGTGTTTTTTTTGTTTTAATGGGTTTTAGGGTTTTTTAACATTTTAAGGGCAGAAGACAGCTCGGGGCCAGGCTATTCCCGTCCCCCATAAAAATTTATTATAAAAAAGAGTCACAATAGATAAGGGAGGGGTGGGGTCAATCAACCCACACCCAAAAACCCTGGACACCCCCACAAAACCCAAAAGTTCCTGAAAAACCCAAAAGGCATAGAAAACAATACAAAGGAGGAAAACCAAAGAATCTCTGACAGCGTCTCCTAGCCAAACAGAAACCAGAAGCAGTTCAAAATCATCACCTTCAATACCTCCCATCCAAGAAGCAACCAACACCCAGCTTCACTGTCTCCAACCTCCATTACCTCCTCGCCAACCATATCAACCGCAAACATAATAGAACCAGGACTAGAATCATAAAAAGCAGCTTTATCACAACCTATACATACAGAAACCAACATACCACACCTCATTTTCAGACAACTAGTTCCTCTTTCAAACAAACATTTCCAAGCAGCCCGCTTCCACCTCAGCAACCAGCAGCACCAATTCCTCTCAACCCCACCATAAAGAAATTACAACACCCACCACCTCTAGTCCTCAAGGAAAGAGGCAACCAAAGTCCAATAGATCATCATCTAGAAATTCAATATCCAATCAAAAATCAGTAACAACTTAGGAAAAAACCAACAACCAGCAGCATAAATCATACAACAGCTCAGAAACTAGCTACTATCTCCTCCCGGCCAGACGGGTTCCAGCATGCCACCATATCCAAACACACAAGACCACCAGAAACCACGCCTAAACCCATTCCTCACCATCCAAAACTCCTTAAACTCATCATTCAACAACAACAACTACTCACAACCAAACCATCCACCAATCAAAAACCTGCAGTCCAGCAAATCAAAAGGAACGCAACACAAAAAGACCAGACCTTCCTAAGCAGCAAGACCCAAGAGAAAGGAAGAAGAACCATAAAAGAGAACATGAATTTTCCCACATTTCATCCTCCATGACCCGTCACAAAACTAGAAAACCCACCAAGACTATCCTTGGGTCCAAATGAGAAGTGCAAGTATGAGCGCAGGATCGAGAACACCACCGCCAAGAAGCCGCAAAGCCCGTCGTATCCACCATTCAGCGAAGTGAAGCCAAAACTCACCCAGACAATGCCACCAGATTGTATTTCTGCACCAGAGATGATATTCAATGAACCGGACACCAAGAGACCTGAACAGCCTAGACCACACCCAGATCTGACATGAATTCTGGAAATTCATGCCAAGCGCACCTCTGCTCAGTAATCAAATCATTTGTCTCACCTTCCTTACACCATCGCAAATCCAGAGAGACCTGTGAGAATTTAGATCTAGAGTCGTCTTTGAGATTTGATTAGTCGATGACCGGGAAGGGGCCAACCAAGAATGCAAGATCTTTCCACCAACTCACCGACGTGAGCAGCCGCATCTAACGCAGAACCAAAAAATCTCCCAAGACCACGCCCAAGCCACCGAGAGGTCATTAATGCTTCCAAGGAGAAGCAACGATCCATCAAGGATAGGGGTGACGATGATGGATATCGAGAAGGGAGAGCACCAGGAGACTCAACCTCAATCTCCCTTTTTATGGGTTTTTAACATTTTAAGGGGGTTTTATGGGTTTTAGGGATTTTAGGGTTTTTAGGGTTTATATGGTTTTCAGTGTTTTTAGAGAATTTTAGGTTTTAAGGTGTTTTATATATTTTTGGTTTTTAAGTTTTAGTTTGGTATTTTCCATGTTTTTAGGGATTTTTAACTTTTTCAGGATTTTTAGGGACGTTTTTGGATTTTTATGGTTTTAAGGGGTTTTAGTGATTTTGAGGGTTGTGTAAGCCCTCAGGGTTTTTCTGGGTTTTTTTACTGTTTTTTGAGTTTTTTTGGGGGGTTATTTTTTTGAATATTTTTACATTTTTAAGGGTTTTGAATGGTTTTTATATTTTTCTATGGTTTTAGTGTTTTTATGAGATTTTAGGGTTTTTATGGCCTTTGGGGTTTTATGGTTTTTAAGGGTGTGTTGGGTTTTCTAGAGTTTTGAGGATTTGATAATATCTTAGGGTTTTTGTGTTTTTATGTATTTATAGTTTTTTAAGGTATTCTTTAATTTTTTGTAAAGGTTTTTTTATGTTTTTTATGTTTTAAGGGATTTTTAGATATTTTTATGATTTTTGGGGGTTTGAGGGTTTTTATGGATTTTAAGGGTTTTTAGTTTTTTTGGGTTTTGGGTTTTGGGTTCCTTATTATTTTTTGGGTTTCTAGCAGTTTTTTTATTTTTAGGGTTTTTTAACGTTGTTAAGAGTTTTATTAACATTTTAAGGGTTTTAAGGGGTTTTTTTGATCAGTTAGTGTTTTTGTCATTTATATGGGTTTTTAGGATTTTTATGTTTTCTAGGAATTTTTTGATTTTAATGGTTTTTAGGGGTTTTAGGTACTTTTATATTTTTCTCATATTTTTTATATTTTTTAGGGTTTTATTAATTTTTATGTTTTGAATTTTTTATGGGTTTTTGGGTTTGTTAGTATATTTTACATTTTAGGTATTTCTAGGGATTTTATCGATTTTTAATATTTTTAGGGTTTTAAGAGGTTTTTTAGATTTTTAAGGTTTATAGGGGTTTTGGGTATGTTATGGGTTTTTAGTAAATTTTTAATGGTTTTACTGTTTTTATGTGCTTTTATGGTTTTATTAGCATTTTTCTAGGTTTTTAGGTTTTTTATGTTATTTATAATTTTTAGGATTTTTATGGATTTTTCGTGTTTTTTGGTAGTTAGGGGTTTTTTTAGGGATTTTAGGGTTTTTATGGGTTTTGTGGGGTTTCAGGGGTTTTTGAGTTTTTTCGGGTTGGAACGTTTTTTAGAATTTTATTCACATGTTTAGGGTTTTATATCGATTTTAGAGTTTTTAGTGGGTTTTTAGTGTTTACATGGGTTGTCAGGGTTTTTTTTAGGGGTTTTTATGGTTTCTAGGGGTTTTTTCGGGTTTTTCGGGTTTTATGGTTTTTATGAGTACTGGGTTTTTTGGGTTTTTAGCGTTTTTAGATTTTTATGGGTTTTGAGTATTTTTAGTTTTTTATGGTTTTCATAGGGGTTTTCTAGGAATTTAGAGTTTTTATATTATTAATGATTTCTATTGGGTTTTTATGATTTTTCAGTTTTTTTTTGTTTATAGAGATAATGGAAGGTTTTAGGTTTTTTTAGGGTTTTTGGTTTTTTAGGGGTTTTAGTGTTTTTAGGTTTTTAGGGGGTTTAACTGTTTATAGGTTTTTTTTATTATGGTTTTTGGATTTTCTAAATATTTTTTTGGGATTGATGGGATATATAGTTCTTAGTGTGTTTTATGATTTAATTGATTTTTAAGACTTTTATGTTTTTAGGGGTTTTTTAGTATTTAGGGTGTTTAACTATTTTATGGTTTTTATGGATTTCATGGTTTTTATCTTTTTTTTATTTCATGGGTTCTAAGTGTTATTAGGTTTTAAATGTTATCCTAAAGTCTATAAACGGTTTGAGGATATTTTTTCATTTTCGTGATATTTAAGGATTTTAATTGTATTTTGGGTTTTTAGGAATTTTGAGGGGATTTAGGGTTTTTTAGGTTTTTGGGGTTTTTTTTGGTTTTTATAATTTTTTGGTTTTTTGGGGATTTAATTATTTTTGTATTTTTATGGTTTTATTTGGGGTTTTAGGGGTTTTATAGTGTTAATGATTTTAGGT
The DNA here is from genome assembly GCA_963277665.1 of Viscum album. Taxonomy (NCBI): domain Eukaryota; kingdom Viridiplantae; phylum Streptophyta; class Magnoliopsida; order Santalales; family Viscaceae; genus Viscum; species Viscum album. The sequence continues at coordinate 760,549,367 of OY728160.1, forward strand.
ATTTCCGTGATTTTTTGTTTATTTTTATATTTTATTAGGTTTTTTAGGATTTTGAAGGTTTATGGGGGGTTTTCCTTTTTTATATTTTTAATGGTTTTTTCTATTTTTTGGGTTTTTTGAGTTTTTTTGGGTTATAAAGGTTTTCTATATTTTATAATGTTTTTAGGCTTTAAAAGGGTATTTAGATTTTTTTAGTGGTTTTTAGGATTTTTATTTATTTTTAGGGGTTTTTGTATTTTTAGTGGGTTTTAGGCTTTTTAGTGTCTAAGAGTTTTTTAAATATTTTTAGTTTTTTTATTGTTTATGGATTTTGAGAGTTTTTAGTTTTTTAAGGTCTTACAAAGTGTTTTCAAGGGTTTTACAATTTATTATGTTTTTACAAATTACTTGGGATATTTTTGGATTTTTTGGATTTTTTTATGGTTTTAGGGATTTTAAGGGGTTTTAGGGTTTTTAGGATTTATAAGGTTTTAGGGATTTCTGGGTTAATGGTATTTTAGTGTTTTAGTATTTTTTGTGGTTTTTTTGGGATTAAAGTGTTTTTTAGGTTTTTATGGTTTTTAAGGGTTTTCAGGGTTTTTGGGGGTTTTTATGTTTTTATAGATTTTTTATAATTTTTAGGGATTTTTTGGATTTTTTGGGATTTTAGAATTTTTGTGGTTTTTTTATTTTAGTGTTTTTTTATGAACTTTTTTGACATTTTATGGTTTTGAATAGTTTTTAAAAAAAATTAGGGGTTTGAAGGATTTTTATAGTTCTCTGGTTTATGGTTTTTATGGACTTCTAGGGGTTTTACTGTTGGGGGGGGGGGTTATGGTTTCTGGATTTTTAAGGTTTTTAGAATTTTTAGGGACTTTGGTTATTTTAGTTTTTGAGGGTTTTCTTAGTGTTTTTATGTTTTCAGATATTTTTATGTATTTTTTAGGATTTTTAGGATTTTTTATGGTTTCTAAGGATATTGAGGGGTTTTATGGTATTCTAGGATTTTTTTTTCTTTTTACGGATATTTAGGTTTTTTGGGTTTTTAAGTATTTAAGGCTTCTAATATTTTCTTACGGTTCATCAAATTTTATGTATTATTTATTTTTGAGTGAATTTTAGGAATTTTTTAGGATTTTTATGGTTTTTATGGGTTATTATAGGATTTTATGGTTTTTTGGTTATTTAGAGTTTTTCGTGTTTTTTGAATTTTTTGGGTTTTTAGTGGTTTTATGTGTTTTTTGGGTTTCAATTTTTTAGGTTGGTTTTCCTATATTTTTAGGTTTTTGTAGTTTTTGGTGCTTCTTTGGGGTTTTTTTGGTTTTTATGGTCTTTTAGGGTTTTAGGGATTTTTAGGGGTTTAGGGTTTTTTTACAGATTTCTTGGTTTTTATGGTTTTTTTGGGTTTTTAGGGTTTTGGGTTTTTTTATGGGGTTTTATGGTTTTTATATTTTTTTAATTTTTATAGAGTTTTAATGGGTTTTTAGAGTTTTTAGTGGGTTTTAGGGTTTTTATGTGGTTTAGGGTTTTATTTCATTTTCAGGGGTTTTAATGGCCTTTAGGGGTTTTAGTGTATTTTTTGGGTTTTAGTATTTTTAGGTTTTTATGGATTTAAAGTGTTTTTTGGTTTTTAAGATTTTATTTGGGGTGTTTGTGGTTTTTAGGATTTTTATGTTTTTAGGAATCTTAATAGATTCTTTGGGATTTTTATCGATTTTTGGGATTCTATTGGTTTTTAGGGTTTTTTTGGTTTTTAGGGTTTTTAGGGTTTTTAAGGTCTTTCGAAGTATTAATGTTTGTTATGTTTTTAGGAACATTAATTTTTTTTTTGGTTTTTAAGGATTTATTATGGTTTTTAGGTTTTTTAGAGTTTTTAAATTTTTTGGTATTTTTAGGGATTTTTTGGTTTTTTATGATTTTTTATGGTTTTTATGGAATTTGAGTGTTTTTTTGGTTTTTAGGTTTTTTAGGGTTTTATAATTTTTTGAGTTTTTCAGGGTTTTTAATGTTTTTTAGAGTTTTTTTCTTAACATTTTTAGGGATTTAATGGGTTCTGGAGTTTTTAGGGGTTTTAGGGTTTTATGGGTTTGTTGGACTTTTACGGATTCTAGGGGTTTTATGGTGTTTAGGGGTTTTAGTGTTTTTCAAAGGTTTTAGGGTTTTTAGTATTTTTTGTAATTTTAGTTGTTTTATGTGTTTTTTGGTTTTTAAGGTTTTATTAGTTATTTTACTGGTTTTTAGGGTTTTTAATGTTTTAGGGTTTTTTATCGATTTTTTGCTTTTTATTTTATCTTAACATTTTTAAGTATTTTTAGAGGTTTAGGGTTTTTAGTGTTTTTTTGTTTATTTTGGTTTTTAGGGGGGGTTTATTTATTTTATGTTTATAGGTTTTTAATCTTTTTTTACCTTTTATTGGTTTAAATGGTTTTTAGAGTTTTAGGGATTTTAAGGGGGATTTTATGGGGTTTTTTTGCCTTTAAGTTTGTTAAAGGTTTTTGGGGTTTATGGGGTTTAGTGTTTTAGGGCCATTTTGGGTTTTTAGCATTTTTAAGTGTTTTTAGGAGTTCTAAGTGTTTTTAGGTTTTTATGTTTTTCTTAAGGTTTTTATACTTGTTTATGTTTTAGGGATGTTTATGGAGTGTTTATGAATTTATGATTTTTAGGATTTTTAGGGTATTTGAGGGATTTTAGGGTTTTTTTAGAGTTTTGAGGGATGTTATAGTTTTTATGGGTTTCTTTAAATTTTCATAGTTTTTAATGTTATTTGGAGTTTTTTAAAAAATTTGGGGATTAAATAATTTTTAGATCATTTAGTGACTTTTATAGGTTTTAGGTGTTTTTAAAGGTTTTTGGGGTTTTATGTTTTTATGGGTTTTAGGGGTATTAATGTATTTTAGGTTTTTAATGAGTTTTATGAGTTTTTATTTTTTAAGGATTTCTTATGGTTTTCCAAGGTTTTTAGAAAATTTAATGTTTTTATGGATTTTTATGGAGTTTTTTATGATTTTATGGGGTTTTGGGGTTTTAGAGGTCTTGAGGGTTTTTATTGTTTTTATATCATTTTATGTTTTAGGATTTTTGTGTTCTTTTAGGTTTTGTTGGTTTTTTAGGGCTTTTAGAGATTTTTACATTGTCTAGGATTAATTAGTATTTTTTGGGGTTTTATGATTTTAAGGTTTGTATAGATATTTTGGGTGTTTTAGGTATTTTAATTTTTTTGTGTTTTTAAGCTTGTTTGGAGTTTTTTTTTCATTTTTAGTAATTTAAAGTGTTTTAGAGTTCATAGTAGATTTTTAGCTTTTAAATTGTTTTAAAAATTTTCTATGATTTTATGGGTTTTAGGGTTTTAGGGTTTTTAGCATTTTTTTCATTATTTTTAAGTATTATTTGGTTTTTTGGTTTTCTTAGAGAATTTAAGGGTTTTAGGGTTTTTTACATTTTAGGGGTTATTATTTATTTTTTTTGATTTTTATTTTTTTAGGATTTTTAGGGATTTTTAGGGGTTTTAATCTTTTCATTAAGGTTTTTATGGTTTTTAAGGGTTTTGCGGTTTTGCGGTTTTTAAGGTCTTTTAGGATTTTAGCTATTTTTAGTGTTTTAGGGGTTTTAATTATTTTTAAGTATTCATGGTTTTGTTTGGGTCCATCATGGTTTTAGGGTTTTCATGTTTCTTGAGATTATTAAGGATTTTTTTTGTATTTTTATGCGTTTTTTGGTTATTTTGAGGGTTTTTTAGTGTTTTTCGGAATTTTTTGTGTTTTATGGTTTTTTGTGTTTTAGGTTTTTTTTATTTTTTATAGGGTTTTATGGTTTTTTAGTGTCTTTTCATGTTTTTATGGGCTGAAAGGGTTTAGATAGTTTTTAGTTTTTGGATTTTATGGGGTTTTAGATTTTTTAAGGGCTTAGGGTTTTATGGTTCTTATGGTTTTTAAGGTTTTTTAGGGTTTTTAGCTTTTTTTTATTTTATAAGGGTCCTAATTATTTTTAGGTTTTAATTGTTTCCCATGGTTTTTTAGGTTTTTAGGTTATTCTATGTTTTTTTGGGATTTGGGATCTTTTTAAGGATTTTTAGGGATTTTTAGTATTTTTGGATTTTTTGAGGGTTTTAGGGGCTTTTAGGTTTTTGGATTTTTTAATATTTTTAGTGTTTTTTAGCTGAGTAGGGGTTATAACTGATTGTAATATTTTTATGTTTTTCTTCGAGTTTTTTACAGTTTTTAATGTTTTTTACATTTCATTGCATTTTTAGGGTTTTCTAGGGATTATTTATTGTTTTAAGGGGTTTTGGGGGGTTTGGGTTTTAGGGTTTTTATTGTTTTTGGTGTCTTTTTGGGATTTTTTAAAGGTCTTATTGGTTTTATAGTTTTTTAATGTTCTAGCGGTTTAAAGGCTTTTTAGGGATTTTTATAGATTTTTTATTTTTATGGGTTTTGTGGTTTTTAGGGTTTTTAGGGATTTCCAAGAATTTTTAAGGATTTTTGTGTTTTTTAGGTTTTTGGGGTTTTAAGTGTTTTTAGGTTTTTATGGTTTTCTTTTTTTTCATGTTTTAATATTTTTGTATATTTTTAGGGATTTTTAGTGATTTTTTAAATATTCTTAGGGTTTTTAGTTTTTTTCTATATTTTCATGGTTTTTAGGGTTTTTAAGGTTTTTATGGTTTTTAGGGTTTTTTCAAGGAAAAAAGAACATATTCTATAAAAATGTAAAGGATGTAAAGTACAAATAAATCACCCAATGGGTGAAACCAAGTGGCCTGAATGTCTAGACCCATAAAAAGGAAAATATTACTAAGAAACCTCGTATAGCCCAAACAATGAAACCCTAGAAAACGGGCCTAAGAAAACTCATGAAACCCATCCAGATCATTTCCTAGAAAGCTGCTCAAGAAACCTCATTAAACCCAATCAAAATAAACCCAAAACAATTTTTAGGTATTTTCTATTCTTCTGTGGGTTTTATGTTTTAAAGGGTTTTATATATTTTTGGGTTTTTAGGGTATTTTAGTTTTTTAGGGTTTTAAACAATTATTATAGATTTTTATTGTTTTTTGGGTTTAAAGGTTTTTTATAGTTTTTAGTGGTTTTTAGGGATTTTATGGGTTTTTAGGATGTTTAATGTTTTTAATGGGTTTTAAATTTTTATGGTTTTTAGGGGTGTTTTTGGGTATTGGGATTTTTTATGTTTTTAGGGTTTTGTATTTTTCTTAGGTTTTTAAGGTTTTCTTAGTGTTTTTCATGGTTTTCATAGGTGTTTTTGTTTTTTTGGATTTTTAGGGAATTTATGATTTTTACATTTTTAGTGTTTTATGGGATTTTGAGGGTTCTATTAGTTTTTTAATCTTTTTAGGGTTTGGTGGTGTTTTGTGGCTTCTAGGTTTTTTTTATTGTTTTATGGATATTGAGTTTTTTTATAGTTTTTTAACGTTTTTAGTTGTTTAAATGGGTTTTAATTTTTTAGTTGTTTTTAGTTATTTTTATAGGATTTGTTTGTTCTTTAGGTTTTTAGGGTATTTAAAAGTTTTTACATTTTTTGGGGGTTTAGGTTTTTTAGTGTATTTAGGTTTTTTAGCGTATTTGGAGTTTTAGGGGTTTCTAGTGTTTTTAGATGATTAAGGTTTTATTAGCGGGTTTCAGGGTTTTTTGGGTTTTTATATTTTTAAGGATTTTGGGTATTTTTATTTTTTAGCGTTTTTAGGTATTCTGAGGGGTTCTATGGTTTTTTATAGTTTTTATAATTTTTTTTGTGGTTTTAGGGGGTTTTAAGTGTTTTTTAAGGGTTTATTAGGGACTTTTTGGGTTTTTAGGGTTCTTTACATTTTTAGGAATTTTTATGGAATTTTAAGGTGTTTATGGTTTTTACGGTATTTAGTGATTTTGAGGTTTTTTAGGATTATTAAGGTTTTTATGGTTTGTCGGGGTTTTTTTGTTTTTTTTGTTTTTAGTATTTTTAATTTATTTTATATATTTTTATCATTTTTGGGGGTTTAAAGGTGTTTTAGTGTTTTTAGTAGTTTTTAAGGGTTTGAACTGTTTTTTGGTTTTTATGGTTATTTTAGGTTTATTCAGGGTATTTAGTATTTTTTATATATTTTTATGGAATTTTTAGAATTTTTTTTCTCTTAATGGGTTTATAGATTTTGATGTGGTTCAGTGTTTTTAGGGTTTTTTAGGGTTTATAGATTTTTATAATTTTTTCATTTTTAGGGGTTTTATGTTTTTCTTATTTTATTAGGGTTTTTTAGGGTTTCTATGGTTTTTATGTTTTTACTTATTTTTAGGGACTTTTGAGGATTTTTATGGGTTTTTTGGGTTATGAGGTTTTTATGGGTTCTTTAGGGTTTCAAGTGGTTTTGTTTTTGATTTTTAAAGGGCTTAGGGGTTTTTTATCATTTTTAGTGGTTTAGAAAATCATTATGGTATTTAGTGGGTATTTATGGGTTTTTAGTTGTTTTATGGGATTTTATGGGATTATATGGTTTTTATGGATTTTATGGTTTTTATGGTTTTTAGGGTTTTAGGGTTTTTAGTGTTTTTAGGGTTTTTAATGGTTTTAGTGTTTAACAGTTTATAAGGATTCCTAATGGTTTTCAGGGTTTTAGGTTTTTGACATTTTTAGGATTTTTTTATCATTGTTTTATGATTTTATGGTATTTTAGGTATTTTAGGGATTTTAGGGATTTTGAGGGATTCAAAGGTTTTTTGTGTTTTTTTTGGTTTTTTTTTTGGGATTTTAGAGTTTTTAAAAAAAATTAGGGTTGTTAGGGTTCCTTGGAGTTCATTAATATAATTATGGTTTTAAAGGGTTTTTATAGATTTAGTGTTTTCTTAGGGTTTTATGGATTTTTCAGTTTTTAAGGTCTTTATGGGTTTTTATGGTTTTTATGGGTTTTAGGGTTCTTAGTTAGTTTTAGAGTTTTTATCATCTTTTACATTTCTTTGGGGTTACAACTATTTTTTAGGTATTTAACGTTTTCTTAGGGGTTTTCTTAGGGGTTTTCATGGTTTTTAGGGTTTTCTCAGTTTTTAGGGATTTTTTATTGATTTCATAAGTTTTTTTTAGTTATTTAGGGATTTTGATAGTTTAGAGATTTTTTTAGGGTTTTGAGGGTTTTTATAAGTTTTTGGTTGTTAATTGGTTTTATGTGTTTTTATGGTTTTAGGGTTTTCTTAGGAATATTCAATATTTTTTCTTTTTTGTGTTTTTAGAGATTCTTTAGGTTTTTTTGGGATTTTCATGTTTTTCATGGGTTTTATGAATTTTCACAGGTTTTTAGATTTTTAATGTTTTTCTTGATTTTTTTTTGTTTTTAGGGGTTTTTGTGAATTTGTAGAGTTGTAAGGGATTTTATTGTTTTTTACTATTTTTAGGGTTTTAAAGGGCTATGAAGGTTCTAAAGGGTTTGTAGAGTTTTTATTGGGGTTTAATGATTTTTATGGAGTTTTAGGTTTTTTAAGTATTTTAGGGGGTTTTATGTGTTTTAGGTGTTTTTAGGGTTTTTATGGGGTTTAATGTTTTTACGATATTTAGTGTTTTTTAGGTTTTTTGGAGGTTTTATATGTTATTAGGTTTTATTTTTTTCTTAAGGATTTTCAAGTTTTTTAGGGGTTTTTATGTATTTAAGGATTTTAGCACTTTTTAGGATTTTTAGGTTTTTTAGGGGTTTTAGGGATTTTGAGTGTTTTTACTAGATTTAGGGTTTTTTAGGGTTTTTAGCATTTTTTATGTGATTTAGGGATTTTATGTGTTTTTATGTTTTTTAGGTATTCATATGGTTTTAAGGGTTTTTAGGTTTTTTATGATTTTAGGGCTTTTTACGGATTTTTATGGATCTTTGGGTGTTTAGGGGTTTTAGGGTTCTTAGGGTTTTTAGGGTTTTCAGGATTTTTTTTATGTTTTTAATGTTTTTTGAGTTTTTATGGTTTTATGTTTTTTTAAATATTTTAAACGTTTTGGGAGATTAAAGGATTTTTTGAGTTTTTAGTTTCTTTTTTAGGTATTACGGGTTATTAAGGTTTTTTATGGTTTTTAGGGGTTCTCTGGTTTTTAGGGTTTTTTGGTTTTTTAGTATTTTTTAGGTTTTAAGGGGTTTTGAGTGTATTTAGTTTTTTAGGATTTCTTAGGGGTTTAAAGAGTTTTTTGGGTTTTTTCTATATAGTTTTTAGAAATTTATAATTTTTTATAGTTTTTATGGTTTTTGGTATTTTTAGGGTCTTTGTGTTTATTAATTTTAATAGGTTTTTTTGGAATATATGGTTTTTTGAGTTTCGTAGGGTTATGAAATATTTTTAGATTTTTTTCAATTTTTTTAGAGGGATAAAGTTTTTTTATATTTTTAGTGGGTTTTTAGGGTTTTTATTTGTTTCAGGGTTTTTGTATTATTAGTGGTTTTATGGGTTTTTATTATTTTAGGGACATTTATGGTTTTTAGCAATTTTAGGTTTATTAAGGTTTTATATTTTTTTAGTTTTTACGGTTTTCTTAATATTTTTTTGATTAATAGGGTTTTTTATGTTTTTAGGTAGTTTTATGGCTCTTTTAGGGTTTCGTTGTTTTCAAGTGTTTTGTGGATTGTTATGGTTTTTAGGTGTTTTATCATTTTCTTCATTTTTTGTTTTTTCTTGAGGTTTTAATTATATTTAATTTCTTATGGTTTTATTATGGGTTTTCTGGGTTTTTTGGGTTTATTAAATTTTTCGGGACTTGTTGGGATTTTTAGGATATTTATGGTTTTTTTGTTTTTTAAGATTTTTAAGGGTTTTTAGGGTTACAAGGGTTGTTATTTTTTTATAATATTTTACATTTTTAGAGGTTTAAAAGTGTTTTAATGATTTTTATGGTTTTAAGGGTTTTTATGGGTTTTAGGATTTTTATGTTTTTAGGGTTTTTTTATTGTTTCTAGGTATCTTGAGTGTGTTTCGGTGTTTTTATTGTTTTTCACATATCTAATGGTTTAAAGGGTTTGTAGATTTTTTTGGGATTTTTATATTTTTATGTGATTTATGATTTTTAGGGGTTTTTTTATTTTTAGGATTTTTTATGTTTTCTTGTATTTGGGTATTTTTATCGCTTTTTAAGATTCTTAGAGTTTTTAAGGTTTATAGGGATTTTGAGGGTTTTTAGAGTTTTATGGTTTTTTTGTTTTAGTTTTTTTTTTTAGTTTTTTGGGGTTTTTATAGTTTTCAATGTTTTTAGGCATTTAAAGTTTTTTAGAGTTTTGGTGGGTTTTTTTGGGTTTTCATGGGTTTTTTACGGTTTTTTATGTTGTATGGATTTTATGTTTTTTTGAGGTTTATGAGGCTTTTAGTGTTTTTAGTGCTTTTTAGGTTTTTCAGGGACTTTAAGTGCTTTTAGGTTTTTCTTATTTTCTTATGGTTTTTTATAGTTTATAGGGCTTTTCAAATTTTGAAGGAATTTTAGGAGATCATTAGGATTTTTATGGTTTTTAAGAAATTTAGGCATTTTGATGTTTTTTAGGATTTTAAGGGGTTTCAACTTTTTAAACATTTTTTAATTCATAGGGGTGTTAAATGTATTTAGGTTTTTATGGTTTTCATTAGGTTTTTCATGATCTTCATGTCCTTTAACATTTTTTTTATTTTTTGGCCTTTTTAGGATGTTTATGGTTTAAATGTTTTTAGGGATTTTGAGGGTTTTAGGTGTTTTTTATGTTTCTTTAGGTTTTTAGGGTTTTTTGATTTTTTTTAATGTTTTTATGATTTTTTAAATATTTTAACGTTTCTAGGGGTTTTATGGGTTTTTAAAGTATTTGATTTTTTAGGATTTTTATTTGTTTTATGGGTTTTTTAATGTTTTTAGAGGTTTTAGGGTTTTAGGGTTTTTTTAGTATTTTGGGTATTTATCATTTTTTTTGTTTTTAGGTGATTTAGACGATTTTAGGTTTTTATGGGTTTCATATGATCTTGGGAGTTTATTTTTTTTAGGGTTTTTAGGGATTTTTTTATATTTTTATTTCTTGTTAGGGTTTTTATTATTTTTTAGTGTTCATAACATTTTTTAGGTTTTTTTGGGATTTATTTGTTTTACAGTTTTTAAGGTTTTAAATGGTTTTTTATGGTTTTTTTGATTATTTACATTTTTAGTGGGATTTAGGTATTTTTTAGGATTTTTATGATTTTTTAGGGATTTTGAGAATATATAGGGTTTTTTGGTTTTTTGGGGTTTTGGGGGTTTTTTGAGTTTTTTAGGATTTTAATGTTTTGAGATGTTTTTAATGTTTTTATGAATTTTTAATGTTTTTAGTGGTCTTTAGGGTTTTATAAGTTTTTATGGTTTTTAATGTTTTTATATATTTTTAATGATTTTTAAGGTTTTTAGAAATTTTTAGGGTTTTATCATTTTTTTTTGTTTTTAAATGTTTTAATTTTTTCCGACATTCAATTATTCCTTAGAGGTTTTCAGGGTTTTTAGAGTTTTTAAAATTTTTAGGGATATTTAGATATTTTTTAGGTTCTTTGTGGTTTTTTAGGGTTTTAGCGACTTTGAGGGGTTTTAGTGTTCTTTAGGATTTGTAGTATTTTTCAGGGTTTTTAGAATTTTTAGGTTTTTAAGGGGTTTCAAATATTTTTATGTTTTTTAGGTTTCCTTAATGTTTTTCATGTTTTTATGGTTTTTTCATTTTTAAGGTTTTTATAGCTTTTAGGTATATGTTTTTTTCATGTTTCCTTTTTAGAGGTTTTTTGAGGGTTTTTATTGGTTTTTAGTTTTTTTATAGTTTTTAAAATTTTGGAGGGTTTGAATGGTTTTAGTGTTTTTAGTGCTTTTAGGGTTTTTATTAGTTTTTAGGGGTTTTAAGGATTCTCGGTGTTTTTCTAGTTTTTAGGGTGTTTAGGGATTCTATAAACCTTTATGGTTTTTAGTGCATTTTAGTTTTTTGGGTTTTTAAGTGTTTTTATGTTTATAAAGGACTCATATTGGATTTCATTATTTTTAGGGTTTTTTATGGTTCTTTTCTGTTTTTGGAAAATTTTATGATTTTATGGTTTTAGGGATTCTGTGTTTTTTAGGCTTTTAGGTTTTTAGGTTTTTAGGTTTTTAGGGGGGTTTTCTTGTAGTTTTTTTAGGTTATTTAAGGGTTCTAAGTTGTTTTAGGTTTAATGGTTTTCATAAGGTTCTTCAGCGTTTCAATAGTTTTATTGTTTTAGTGATATTTAAGGAATTTTTAATATTTTTATTGGTTTTTGAGTTTTTAGAGATTTTGAGTGGGTTTAGGGTTTTCAGGGTTTTTATTGTTTTTGGGGTTTTGGAATTATTTTTGAGTTTTTTGGACTTTTAATGTTATTTATAGTTTTTTTAACATTTTTAGGGTTTTATAGGGTTTTTATAATCTTAGTGGTTTTTAGAATTTTATTGGATTTTTTGGGTTTTCATGTTTTTTCATGGTTATGGTTTTATTATTTTTAATGTTTTTATGGATTTTAAGTATTTTTAGGTTTTTATGGGATTTATTTTTTTATAGAATTTTAAGATTTCCTTATAGTTGTTCATGATTTCTAGGGGTTTTACAATTTTTGGGATATGTACAGATTTTTAGGATTTTTATAGTTTTTAGGGATTATTTTGTGATTTTGAGGGGTTTTTACGGTTTTAGGGTTTTTTCGTTTTTATGGTTCATTTTTGGGGGGGGTGGGTTTTTTAGTTTTTTAGGGTTTTAAGGGTTTTTATATTTTTTTTGTTTTATGGTTTTAATTGTTTTTTAGATTTTTTGTGGTTTTTATGGTTTTTATGGTTTTTATGGGTTTTATGGGTTTTATGGTTTTGGACAGATTTTTTAGGGGTTTTAGAGTTTTTATGTTCTTTTATGGTTTTCAAAATTTTTATGTTATTTAAGGGTTTTATGTATTTTTAGGTTTTCATTTTTTTTGTAGGGGTTTTAAAGGTTGTTAAGGGTTTTAAATTTTTTGGTAATTAAGGGGTTTTTTATGTTTTTTTTAGATTTAGGGATTTTGGATTTTTTTAGGTTTTTTTGGGTTTTTAGGGTTTCTTAAATTTATTATTTTTTTGGGTGGTTTAAGTGTTTTTTTCTTTTTAGATTTTTATTTGGGTTATTTAGGGTTTTCAGGGGTTATTATGTGTTTAGGTATTTTTTGTGTTTTTTGGATTTTTATGGGTTTTAGGGTTCTTAGGGATTTTTAGGGTTTTTTGGGATTTTTATTGTTTTAAAACATCTATGGTTTGTTGTTGGTTTTTAGGGTTTTTTGAATTTTTCTAGTTTTAATGGGTTTTTAGAGTTTTTTAAAGTTTTTACCAGTTTAAAGGGGTTTTTGTATTTGTAGTGGTTTTCAGTGTTTTTTGGGTTTTATTGGTTTTAGGGTTTTTTATGGTTTTAGGGGTTTTTATTGTTTTTAGTTTTTTACAGTTTTTTGTGTTTTTAGGGTTTTATTATTTTTAGTTTTTTAGATGTTTAATGTTGTTTAAGATTTTATTTTTTAGTTTTCATTAGTTTTAGTGTTTTTTACATTTTTTGGGATTTTTATGGATTTTTTAGTATTTTATGGTTTTTTAGTGTTTTTATGGATTTTTAGGGGTTTGGGTTTTTATGGTTTGGGGTGTTTTTATGGTTTTATTGGGTGTTTAGAGTATTTACAGTTTTTATGGTTTTTTGAGTTTTTTTCTTTTTAGGGGTTTTAAGGGTTTTTGGAGTTTTTATTCAGTTTTTAGGGTTTTTTATGTTTTTAGGGGTTTTTAATGTTTTTAGGGGTTTTTGGTTTTTTAGGTTTTTTATAATATTTATGGATTTCAGTATTTTTAAGGTTTTTTAGGGTTTTAGTGATTTTTTGGTTTTAAGGGTTTTATGTGTTTTTAATGTTTTAAGGTTTTCTTAGGGGTTTCAACATTTTATGATTTTTTTCATTTTTAATTTTTTTAGGTATTTATTTTGATTTCTATGGTTTTTATGGGTTTTGGGGAATTTGAGGGTTTTGAGGGGGGTAAAGGGTTTTTGGGGTTTTCATGGTTTTTTGGGCTATTAGGGGTTTTTTGATTTTGTTAGTTTATTTAAGGTTTTTAGAGTTTTTAAACCTCTTTATGAGTTTTAAGGGTATTTAGAGTTTTTTGTGGGTTTTTAGTTTTGTTATTGGTTTTTAGGGTTTTAATGTTCATAAGGGTTTTAAGGTATTTAGGGATTTTTAGGGTTTTTAGGGTTATTCTGATTTTTTTAATTTTTTAGGGTTTTAAATTGTTTTTACATAATTAAAGTTTTATTATGGTTTTGTTCTATTTTATTTTTTTAAACTTTTAGGGATATTATAGATTTTTATTATTTTATGGTTTTTCGGGATTTATAGGGTTTTAGGTTTTCTTTTTATTTTTAGGGGATTATGTTTTTTTTGAGGGGGTAGGATTTTTGTGAGTTTTTTTGGGTTTTATCATTTTTATAGTCCTTTAAAAAATTAGGGTTTTTAGGGTTTTGTTTTTGAGTTTTTAGTGTTTTTAGGGTTTTAGGGGTTTTATTGTTCATATGGTGTTTTATAGTTTTTATTATTTTAGGGTTTTTAGGATTTTTTATTTTTTATGGTCTTTAGCATTTTTAGGGTTTCAGGGGTTAAACGTGTTTTAATTTTTTTGTATGGTTTTCTTAGGTGTTTTCACATTTTTTAGGGATATTTATGTTTTAGGGATTTTTTTGGATTCTTTTTATATTTTTTGTATTTTTAGAGTTTTTTATATGAAATTTTGAGGTTTTTTAAGGTTTTAGGTTTTTTAAGGGTTTTATCATTTTTTGGTTTTTAAGGGTTTTAAAAGTTCATAGGTTTTTAATGTTTTCGTAGGGGTTAATAAGGATCATGGAACACATGGGAATCAAGGGGTTGGATGCAGACGTGATGAGGAGGGAGAAATGTGAATTATCACACAGGGCCTATTGTGAGTAGTGGGTGGCCCAATAACAAGGGAGACGACTATGAGAATGAATGAGACCTTAAATCGGTGAATCAAAGACTTCCAAGGGGAGGTCAAATACCCATTATTTGTAGAAGCATATGAGCCTATATTTACATTAATTATGTCCTAAAATTTCTTTTAAAAACCCATATCATGGTGTACTACAAATTTCAAGCCCACTGTACATTGGAATCTTCGAATTCAAAAGTGGTGGGCTAGTTGTCATTACATTCCAAATGATTGTTATACTTTTCCATTAAAATCATGGAAATGTTTAAATGTTTTCTAAACCATCATTTATACTTTTGACATGTGGAAACCAGAATTTAGAATTTTGTATTACTCTTTAGCTATAAATATCCACCCCCTTATATTCATTGAACATTATGAATGAAGGTAATGTAATTATGGTGAATTTTGATTATGGGACTTTCTGTATTTCTTATGTCATAACTTATCAAAGTATTGGTCATCCTTTCTAGAATCTTGTGGATAGATTTCTTATAGAAATGTTATCTTTGGGTTCTACCTTGACCAAATTTCTCTTTTTTTCCTTATTTCCACCATTTATAGTGCTTCTCAATTAATTTTTCTTTTAATATTGGAGTTCTTAACACGTGAACATTGAACAAGGATCCTAGGACTCTACCTAGAGTTTCTTTGATCACATATCATTTGGTATCAAATTCCAATTGTACGAAATTAGGTTCAATATTTTTTCCCTTGTTCCACCTTCTTTTCTCTTTGATTTGGGTCGACATAAAATATAGTACATTTTTTCTTCACCTACGAACATAATTTATTCATTAATTTTGATATACAATATAAAAATATTTTAGTTGAGAATCTCATATTTCATATCCATCTTGAATAATTGAAATCAAAGCTATAAATCATGAGATATATTTGGTTAAAATTTTGTGGTGAAATATGAAATTTTAAAAACCACACATGTAACTCCACTTTTTTCAGTTACATGAAACTTTATTTATGTATTTGGAGTGTATAAAATGATTAGGTTATGTTTTATGAGTCTTTTAGGATATTTGGAATGTTTTGAGTCATTTCTGGAGGGGAACTGTTTGAGAACGACTAGTATAAACTGTCAAACACCTTCAAAAAACCATGAAACTGAAAAATTGATCACTAGGGAGGCACACGGTTAGGCTCACAATTTTTCCAAACCATAAAAATTACAAGTACAAACTATTTAATTTTTTAGAGTGGGGTATTTCATGGTTGGTGAATGGTTTTTCTAACCGTGCGATCCAATTTTTTGAGGTGTGTTTGGAGGCTGCCTCTTGTACACAATTAGCTTCTTATCTTCCTAACCGTGCACTATGGAAAATTATATCCAAAAGTTGTGGATCAAATTTTATTTTCCTCCTAAACCACTAATTTTTTCTAAACAATCCATAACATGAATTCCACTTCCTTCAAAGGTTGTGAAGATAATTATTTTTGATTTGGGATTGATTCCTAGGAGAATCCAAGTGTGTTCGAGACCTGGATTCATCGATAAGTTCTTGTTCTTCATCATTTTCCTTGTATATCTTCTCCTTCCCTATTTTTAAATCATATATCTAGTATTTTATGGATATATCCCTATTTTGTTATGTCACTATTTATGGGATATGACTTTTTTATTGAAGGGAATGAGATCTAAGTTTGAATCTTGAAGATTTAATCATTTTGTTAGAGATATTTCATTTATTTTTTTTGATTAAGTTTGAGAGGTTATTGTATTCTCTCTAGAATACTCTTGAAAAGAAATTAAAGGATTTATTTCAAAATGATTTAATTTCTTAATTTTTTTTAAAATTCATGGTGTTATTTTATGGCATTCCCATTAGAATTATGGTTTTGGAAATCAAGGGAATTTAATGGGTTTTTATAAAACATTGGTTTATAACATTAAAATAGTTAATTTAAAAATATGGTTAGTTGATTTACATAAAGTATTTTATAAAATGATTTTATTGAAATGGGTTGACTTTATTTTGGAATAATAGTTTGGAATGAGTTTAATAGGTTGGATAATGGTTGTGAAGTATGGCCATCAAAGGTATGGAGTATGGATGTGAAGTTCCACCATCAATGTAAACACAAATCTTGTGTGTTTTTCTTTGACGAGTATGTCTGTGGAAATGAAAATTTTTATTCAAAAACATAAATTTAAAAATAGTTAAAATAATTTTTTATTTTCCTTGAAAAAAATTGTTTTGAGGGATTGATTTATTTTTATCCTTAAAAACTATTTTGGTTGGATATTAGTTTCTTTATATAAATTTATGACATGTTAAATTCTAGTGGAATGATTTGTGAATTTATTAAGGAAATACTACTGATTTTTATACTCACCACCTTCTTGGGCACTATGGTGTGTTTGCAAAATTATATACTGAGACATGGGTAAAGGCATGGAATCCCAGATCCTTAGTGATGCTTCTTGATACCATGGGTCGGTCATGTGAATTTGGAGCTTGGAGAACATTGAGAGTTTTTTTGTGTCTTTTGTGTCTTTTTGTTTTGTTATCATTTGGTCCTAGTTTTTACATATCATTTATTCCTCTTGTACTCTGATTTTTTTTTTGGTTTAGTCTTCTATTGGCTTAAATTTTTGTACTCATGAATCATTAGGAATCTTGTTTGTTATAGTTATCATTGTATTGTATGTTATATCTTAAAAGTTAAAATCATCCCCTAACTTTTTATGTGGCTCTTGACATTTATTTCTAGCCTTTTGTGTCTTGGGGATGTCACTTAATTCCATGTAACCCCTTGATCACTTCAAATGATAATAAGTAGGGGTGGGATGTTACAAATCGTATTAGCTTGTATGGTCATAGAACTTTAAAACTTATCTTTCTATCTCTTAAGATGGCAGAAAGTAGATAGGATTTTCAGAACTAACAATATAAAGTATAAAAAGGTTTATCTAACCTCTCTATGTTGAAACTAAAGTAACTAGGGAGTTGAGTAAATGAGTGTTTTGAGACCCTTCTAGGAGTTTTCACCTCATCGTCAGGGGTTTATACAATGATAAGTACATGAAATGTATTAATATAAATGACTTCCCACCAAGAGAAAAAAAATCCATTTTCAATAATTATTTTTGATTTGTTGAAAATTTGTTGATTTATAAAAATAGTTGAAAATTGTTTGATTTTCAAAAGCTTGGTTGAGTTTTGAAAAATGGTTTGAAAGTGAAATTTTTTTAATTTTAGAAATCCTTGAAGTGATAGGTGTGATTAGTTAAATTTGAAATTTTTGAGCCTTTGGTTACTTTTTAGTGAGACTAAATGGTGTTTTACTTTCATTATAGTGAATGTAACTGAGTAGGAATCATAGAAACAAAATGAAAGTAATTGTTGAGAATGTGGTTGCACCTGAGCCACGAGTGACCCAATAGTTGGTTTATAATATTTTTAATGAATTTCAAGGCATGGAAAGAGTGAATTGAAACAATGATCCAAGGAAATTGGATCATTAAATTTAGTTAAGAAGAATCCCAAAATCATTCACGGTGATTCAATACCAGAAAAAGAGTAAGTGTGGAAATATAGGATGAATTGAATAATTGATTTTCTTGACACACCATCTATGTAGAAGCTGAATTTAGAAATTTACATGTTGTAAGATCCTACATTCTAGTGGTGGTATTTATTAGTTCAAGCTAAATTGTACCAAGTCATGACAAGGGAATATTTTGAATCATTTTTTAAATAAAAAATCTTTCCTTATACATCCTAGATTTCAAGAACAACATATATATTCAATTTGAATAAAAATATCCTCAAAGTGATGGAGTATGTGGATAAATTAACGAATTTAGTCTACTTTTAACTTGAATCTGTTGCATGTGTATCTTTGAAGGAATGCATTTTTAATCAGGGTTGGCGATTGATATTCAATTGCAGATTTTTATGATTTTTATATTGGAACATACAGATATGGTAAATATATAAAAAGTGGAAGAAAGGGATATCTAATGAAATAAAGTTGGAGGAATAATTCTAATACATATGGGAACTATTGGGAACTCTATTGATTGGAATAAGTGGTAGAGGGACACCTACTTCCTAGGGGGTGGTATGACTTAGAATCCGAATATGGGATTAGTGAATCTCCCTCCTAAGATAAAGGGTACACCCAATTTTTTTCAACGCAATTCTCTCGATCACATAAAGAGTGATTGTACATCAAAACCTATATAAAGTCACAATTGCAATAATATGGGACATGTACAATATTTTTATTGCAGTGCTCTAAGGTTGGGTTCTTAGGAAACATCTCATGCTTATCAAGAATTGTATGGTTTTATGGGATAAGTGTAAAAGAATAGATCTTATCATAAAACAAAAGAAAGAAATGGAAATTATAGGAATGCCATAACTCCTCAACTAGGTAAATCTCATTAGGGTAAAAAAGAGCAAAGCATAGTGAGTAAAAAAATTATGTAGCTGAGAAAAGTGATCATCGATGATAAATTGGGAACTTAGATGGAGAGAGGTATGATTATTTTAAATTATACCTTTATTCATGCTTTGATTGATATAGGTAAATCAAATTCATTTAGTTCTTATCATTTTTCTGATCTTGTGGGATTTCATGTTCAAATTATTCCCTCTATTATGAAACATAAAATTCCTCTTTGACAAAAATAATTTCAGTACATTTTGTGAAAATAATGTTCTATAATTATCGATGAGGATGAATTTATTTTGGACTTATCTATGGTTGAGTTGGACATCTATGACAAAATTCTAGGTATGTATTGGTTGATAATGATTAATTCTCAAAAATATTGTTATACCCGAAGGTTTATTTTTACAACAGATGATGGTGTCGAGCATCTCTATAGTGGATTTAAAAAATAATGAAAATTGGAGCTGGATTTTTGTTACAATAAATTAGAACTATCTCATACCATTTTTTATCCATGACCATGGAATTTATGGATGAGATTTTAAATATTAGTTTTGAAATAATTTTTGATTAGTTTTCTAATGTTCTTTTTGATAATTTCTTATGGTTTCCACCCACATAAGAAATACATTTTACGATTGATCTCTTACAAGGTAAAAATCGTATATTAATTCCATATTATCAGATAAAACCAAAAACATTAAGGTAATTTAAAGTATAGTTTAAAGATTTGGAAATTAAGGGGTTCATTTTTCCTAGTACATCTCTATTGGCATCACTGGTTCTTTTGGTGAAAAATTAGGATGGAACTATTATAATTTATGTGGGTTAATTTAAGCTTCATCAAATTACAATAACTAATTGGTATCCTAGTACATTTTGATGACCAGTTTTATAAATTTAATGGAGCTCAGTGGTACTCTAAAATTGGGTTATGTATAATATATCACCAATTATAGGTTAAAAAGGATGATTTTTTTGAAGACATCATTCAAAATTATATATTACCATTAAGAATATGTTTTTATACCTTTAGGTATTATGAATTCACTAGTTGTATATATGGAATTGATTAATTGGATATATAAAATCTATCTAGATTATTTTTTAGTGGTATTTGAGTATGACTTATTGGTGTATTATATGAAAAATATTCAGCATGGGATACATTTGTAGATTGTTTTGGGTATCTTGAGGGATCATCATTTGAATTCCAAAATATAAAAGTGTGATTTTTTTGATACAATATGTACATTTATTTATCCATTATATCTATTAAAAATGTGTTTCTCTGGATTTATAAACGATAGAGTCTTTGATCACTTGGAAATTGACAAATAATGTGTTTGATGTGCACATTTTACTTAGCATGGATGGTTATTACCAACGATTTTCTCATGAAATTTCATGACTTGCTTCCCCAATGACATATTTTAAATGAAAATAAGTGCCATTATAATGTTCTTATCAATGTTAATATTATTTTTAAGAGATTAATGTTTTCCCTAAAACAACACTAATCATGATATTTCTTGAATCAATTAAAGGCTATGTGGTGTATTGTGATTCTTTGGGATCTGGTTTGGGGTGTGTTATCATGCGGAGAGATCATGTTATTGAATATAGATCATGGTAGTTAATATTTTATGATAAGAACTATCCAACACATTATTTAAAAATAGATTTTGTGATCCATCATTTTATAACCTTGTATCATTATCTTTTTTGTGAGAAATTCATATTTTCTAGGAATCATAAGAGCTTGAAACACGTTTTCTCTCAAAGATATTTGGATATGATACAAATAGGATATATGGATTATCTTAAATTTTTGGATATTTACTTAATGTATACACTAAGAAAAGTGAACTCTATGGTGAATTCATTATGTATAATGTAATATAATCATTTGATGAAAGACTACTTAGATCAAAGGAAGATAATATCTTTTATTTCTGACATGCACTTTGATTGTGAATATCAAGGTAGTGTTGTTGTTTTATTTCGCGTTAATTTTTTTCTTCATTTGGTAGAGAATGTTAATGTGGAACATGCATCTAATTATGAATTTTTTTCAATGAGGATAACACTCAATGACAAGGATACCATTTAGGGATGGAATCTTGACATGATCTTAGTACTGTATTTTCAAGATCAGGTGGTCATACCTTTGTCTTGGCAGGAACAACTCCTTCAGGATTATCACCATTTGATATGTTTTTTTCATCCTAGAATAAAAAATATATCCAAGGAACTAAATTAACAATTTTTCTAGATGACATGGAAATAAAGTTGGATTATTTTATTTTAAGATGCCCCACCTGTTAGTAGGATAAGGAAGAGCACCAATGACCAATGAGTATATTGTAGTTTTACCAATTCCAATAAGGAAATGTTATAAAATAACTATGTATTTTTTTACAAGTCTACCATGTGTGGTTCAAAATCATGATTCCATAGGTTTGATAGTGGATTGTCTCACAAAGTTTTTCCATTTCATCCCAATTCACAAAACTAATACGGTAGAGGACTTACAAAAAACCTATATCTGAGAAGTTGTTAAGCAACATGGTGTTCCGGTATCGAATATATATCATAGATACCCAGTGTTTATGTCTTTGTTTCGAAATATTTACAGCAATAACATGGGACTCAATTGATAATGAGCAAGGGGTACCATCCTCAAATGGATGGAAAATCTAAAATGATGATAGAATCATTGGAGGATATTCTTAGGGCATGTTCAATGGATTTTAGTGTCTCATGATAAGAGCACATTCTTCTAGTGGAGTTATTTTATAAAAATATTTATCAATCCTAGATACATATGGAACCTTTTGAATAGTTTTATAGGCATCCTTTTTATTCTCAAAATTTTTGGGTGGAAACATTTGATACTTTACTGGTTGGACCAAGGCTTCTATAAGAGACAATGGAGAATATTCAGTTAATCAAAAAGAGGATAGAGATGAAATAGAGTCATAAAAAGTCATATGTAGATTATCATCAATGGACATTATCATTTTAGTTGAGTGATCATGTGTTCTAGATAATCTCTCCAAGGATTTTGAATCATTATTTTTAGAAGTAGGGAAAGTTATATCCTCAAAAATTGGACTTTTGATATACTTAAATGTGTGTGTGAACAACAATATCAGTTGTATTTATCACCAAGGTTCACTTTAATGCATACTTTATTTCATGTATATCAATTTAATAAGTATAAACCTAACCCTAACCATGTGATTATATGGGATCATGTTGACCTAGATCTGTATACTATAGTGGTTCATGAGCCGGTACAGATTCTATAGATGTAAGATAAAGTATTTCATGGGAAAACCATAGGTCTTATCTGAGTTCAATGGATAAATTTTCATATTTAGGAGGCAACATAGGATAGATAAATAGAAATTATGGATAAATGGATTGAAAAATTTCAGGAAAATTTTATGTTTCTACTTTTAAGGGATAGAAAGACCAATGGTAGGGTGAATATAGCACCCCCAGTTTCAGGTAATTAGCCCTTTATTTATTTATTTTAAGTATATAAAATGATTAGGTCATGTTTTGGGTGGTTTGGAGGATATTTAGAATATTTTCAGTCTTTTCTAGAGGTTCATGGTTAGATCACAATTAGTATAAACTATGAACCATCTCCGAGAAATGATGAAACTGGACTTTTATACACTAGGGAGGTGCAATATTATGTGCATGGTTTGGTCAAACTGATATGATTCCTAATAGAAACCATGAAATTATAGATAGATGCGTATATCATGATTGTCACATGGTTTTTCGAACCATGTCATCCAACTATGTGAGGTGTGTTTGGAGGCAGTGGTTCATGCATGGTTAGTGCATGATTTTCTTAATTGTGTGGCCTAACCATGAATTGGGGAAAATATGATCTAAATTTTTTTGATCCAATCCAATTTACTCCCTAAAAACACATTTTTCGTTAAATAGGCCATAACACGAACTCATCTTCTTCCCAAGGCTGTAGAGACAATTACTTTCGATCCGAGAGTGATTCCTAGGTGAATCTAAGTGAATTTGAGACCTAGATTCATAGATAAATACTATTTCTTCATCATTTTACTTAGATATATTCTCATTCACTCTTCTATAATCACAGATCAGGTTTTTTTGGATATATCCATGTTTTTTATGTCAATATTTATGATATATTATTTTTTGATAAAAGGTAATGAGAACTATATTGTAATCTTGAAGATTTAATCTGGTTTGTTAAAGTTATTTTGTTATTCTCTGTTTTCACTAAAGTTTGAGAGGTAGGTGGATTCTCTCCCGACTCCTCAAGATTATAACATTAATACCTCATTTAAAACTGATGTAATTTCTTGAACTATTTTGAAATTTCTTGGTGTGATTTTATGGAATTATTTTTTGAATTATGGTTTTGGAAATCATGGGAATTAGATTGATTTTTAGACAAACATTGTATATAATTTTAAAAAGGATATTTTAAAATTATGTTTATTTGATGAAAGTAAAGTATATGTTGAAATTATTTTATTTAAATAGGTTGATATTATTTTGGAATAATTTTTGGGAATAATTTGAATGGGATGAATAATGGTTGTGATGTACCACAATTAAAGGGATGAAGTATGGATGTGAAGTTCCACCTTCAATGGAAACACTAATATTGTGTGTGTGTTTGTGTTTAGGATGTGTGTGGACATAAAAATGTTTATTCCAAATCAAAAATTGAGAAATGGTTAATAGATGTATATATTTTTCTTGAAATATGAAAGTGGTTGTTGTTGATGTATTCCTTAAAAAATGGTTTTGACGTTTTGTTAGAGTTATTTTCATAAACTATATTTTGGTTGGAAATAAATTTCCTTAAATTATTATTAAATTATTTTATTTTAAATTTATAACATGTTTATTCCTAGTGGTGTGAGTTGGAAAATAATTGGGGAAATAAAACTGAGTTTTATACATAACCCCTTCTTGGGAACTATGGTATTTTTTCATATGTTATATATTAAGACACATGTAAAGTAAAGGTATCCTAGTTCTTTATTGATGCATATTAATACATTGGGTTAGGAATATAGATTTAGATCTTATAGAAAATTGGGATTTTTTATTGGTTCCTTTGGTTTCCTTTTGGGGTTTTTATCATTTGGTTACATTGTTTATATCACATTGATTCCTCTTGTACTCTGATATTGTCTCTTGGTTTAGTGTTGTATTGGTTTGGTCATTTTATCCTAAAATTAATAATAATCCCCCAACTATTTATGACACCCTTTTAATTAATTTCCCACCTTCGGTGTCTTGGGGATTTCACCGAAGGACTAGTATCTCCCCCTTCACTTATTAATCCAATGAGGAGTTGTAGGATTTTACTGCACAACACTCACATTGATTCCATTTTATGTTTTAAATTAGTGGGTCTACTAAATTTACATATTGAAATTCCATATTGTTGCTAATACATTTATTAAAAAGAATTCCCAAAAAAATGGCTAAAAATTTAACAACATCTTGAGTCCTTTTTCCATTTATCATTTTTCTTCATCCACAATCTTCTACTTCCCACATTTTCCACCTGAATCCATTTTTAATTTCATCTTTGAATTATAGTTCAGGTTTTCCACACACTAATGATACTTTAGATTTTTGGAATTTGGTAAGAATACTATAGTAAGTAATATGAGTGGTAAAATGAAATATTATTATATTTATTTAAAAAATACAAAACTGAGTAAAACATGAGGGAACATAATATTTTTTATTGTAAATATGTAAGGAATTGTGTGAGGTCCATATTACTTTATCTTCATTTTTTTGTAGGATTCTTAAATGGTGGAGGCTTGTAACACCAATGAAATGTACAATAAGTTATTCAAGGGGAATATACAATAATAATTACAGAAGTTTAATGTGAGGATGGATTATTTTTCAATCCCCTTCCAATTCTAGAGAACAAAAAAAATGGAGGATCACTGAAGAAGAAGATGAGTTCTCTAATATTTACGAGTCACTACTTCGGAGAAGGAAACCACTGTGTAGGAAAACCAAAAATCTTGGAGGAGTAAAGTTTAGGACCCTTTCATTCAAAGGTAATACTAATCCTGAAACATACTTGGAAATGGAATGAAATATAGAGTATTTTTTTTGTCAGAAGTATTAGAAAGAAAATATGGTGACATTGGTGGATGTGGAATTCTCTAGCTATGTTATTATTTGGTTGGACAAACTACAAGTGAGTCGATGAAAAAGTGGAGAATGATCCATCCACAATTGTGAGTACATGAATGTGGTAATGCGTAAGAGGATTATTTCTAGCCACTATTTTCATGATTTTTTACTCAAGTTAAATGGTTTGTAAAAAGGATCTATGAGTGTTTTGGAGTATCATAAAGTGATTAGGGATATCATTATTTAGGCCAATATTGATGAGGATTGAGAGGCCACCATCGAAAGGATTGTGAACGGATATAACCATGACATTCGGGACATAGTGGTGAGGAACCACTATTTGGATATGGACAATCCTCTCCACATGGATGATAATGTAGAGAGGAAAGTAAAGGAAAGAAGGATATTCTATACATCCTATAGTAAGGATTTTAAATCTTCTTTCATGTTCAAGGATTATAAACCATAAGAACATGTAAGGAAACACAAAATGGATTCAGAGGTGGTGAACAAACCAAAACCATTATTTCCATAATATAATAGTGAAATGGAGGGTATGGTTGTTTCTGAATTACATCATATCAAATGATTTAAATGTAAAGTATTTTGACAATTTTTTTCATAATTCCCAAATAATAGAAACATGATTATTTTGTATTATGGAAATTTTCAAAGTTCCAGCTCAAGTGAAGTTGAAATTTCACCACTTGAGGAGTGTCTAGATGTTGAAATAGAGATCCTTATACATGGATAAATTCTTTTTTCCATGATTTATTTGAGTGTTTAAAATTAATGAGAACATGATCAATATAAAAGGGAGCACATTTTTTATAATATATTCCTTGTAAAAGACAAGTTATGTAGTATGATAACTGATGGTGATAGTTTCACAAATATAGAAATCTGTTTTATGTTTGATAAATTCAGATTAGATATCACCAGGTATGCTAGGCCTTATATATTTTAATGGTTAAATAACAGTGGGGATGTTAAAGTGTAAATGAAAGAAAAAAATTTATTTTTTATTGGAAAGAAAGAATAAAATGTGATATTTGATGTTTTTCCCATGCTTGTTAGTCATATATAGTTAGCCAAGCCTTATAAATTTTATAAAGGGTTACACATAATGGATACACTAACATCATTCTTTTGAGTAAAATGGGATGACATTTATACTTACACCCCGGAGGGTATTGAAAAATTATCAAGACCAAGTGATTATTGAGAGAGATTATTAAAGGATATAAAAAAAGAGGTAATTTTTTGATAAAATGGAAAATAAGGAGTGAAAAGGGAGTGATGAGTGACATAAAAAGAGATAATGGACAAAATAGTTGAAAAAATAATGAAAATAAGATTTAAAATAATATTTTTGATGTAAAATTGAGTTTATATTCATGAAAAATATAAATAATGAGAGCTTTATATGGGTGGAAAATCTCATGGTTCATGTAAGGGGGGATATTTTACACCTAACTCTCTTAACCCATCAATTATATCTTGTTTCGTGTCATTATTAAAATAATATAGTGATCAAGAAATGAAGTGTTGAAAAAGAGATACATTTGATCTAGGTGGTTTGGTATTGAAAAATATGCTTAAAGGGTGGTACCTAGAGAAATGAAAATCAAAAAACCATCCACGATAAAGTGGAAATTTCCAAGACATAGATAAGTTCAATGATAATGTATACAATATAGAGTTATCTGATGGGTATGGAAATGTTAGAGTCACCTTTAATGGTGATGATATTTCTCCCTTTGAATTTTTTGATTCGAGGATGAATCCTTTTGAGGAGGGAGGGGGTTATGGGGATCATGGAATACCTGGGCATCAAAATTTTGGATCCATTCTTGGTGAGGAGGAAGGAATGTTCATGAGTGCAAAAGAATCATTGTAAGGAGTTGGTGTCCCAATGATAAGGAAGAATACCAATAGAATTAAGGAGGCCTTAAATGTTTTGATCATAAAATTCTAAAGGGTTTCCTAATACCCTTGCTTAGGGGAAGCACCTGGGCCTATATAAACATTAATTAAGGCCAAAACATGATTTTAAAGACCCATATTATGGTGTGATATTAATTTCAACCCTAACCCACCATAGAATCCTCAAATTAAAAAGTGGTGGGCTTGTTGTATTTAAATTCCAAAAGGGTGATATTCTTGTCCCTTAAAGTTATAATCATGTGCCAAAATTTTTAAATGAATGATTTAGGATTATTGACTTATGAAAACAAGGTGTTGAGATTTTTAATCACTCTTTGGCTATAAATAGACACGCTTTTACTCTATGAACATCATGAATGAATGAAATGTTATTATATTGATTTTTTCTTAAAATGTTTGTGTTTCAAATTCATTACATATCAAAGGACTGGTCATCCTTTGTGGCATATTGTGGAAAGTGTTCTTAGATATATGTTCTCTTTAGGTTCTACCATGAAAAAATATCTCATTTTCTCCTTTTTTCCACCATTTATAGCCCTTCTCAATTATTTTCTTATGGAGATATCAGTGCTCAACATGAGAATATTAAACAAGGTTCTCAGGTTACTTCACAGCAGGTCGTGGATTATATATCAAGGATTTTTATGGTCTTAGGAATTTTTACATTTTTGATATTTTTAGTGTTTTTTAGGATATTCATTGTTTTTATCATTTTTAGAGATTTTTTGGGTTTTTTGGTTTTTTGGGGTTTTTTGATTTTTTCGTGAGTTTTTAAGGGTTTTATGGGATTTTATATTTAATTAATGTCGTTAGAGGTTTAAATGGGTTTTATATTTTTTTTGTGGTGTTTTAGGGTTTTTATAGGTTTTTAGGGTTTTTAGGGTCTTTATATATTTATATGATTTTTAGGGTTTTTATGGTTTTTATGGTTTTCACGATAATAAAATATTTTATTGTTTTTTAGGATTTTTAGGGGTTTTATGTGTATTTGGATTTATATGGTTTTCATAGGGGGTTTTAGGTTTTTTAGTGGCTTTTACATTTTTAGAATTTTTTGGGATTTTTTCGGATTTAATGGGGTTTTAGTGTTTTAGAGATATTGAGGTTTTTAAGGGGTTTTTATGGTTTTTAGGAGTTTTATAAAAAAAATTAGGGTTTTTTTGATTTTTTAGGGGTTTTAATGTTGGTATATTTTTTATCCTTTTTGGAATTTGAAGGGATTTTAGAGTTTTTATTGTGTTTTTTGGGCATTGTGGGTATTTTAGGTTTTTAGTGATTACATTTTTTCTTTGGGTTTTTATGCTTTTTAGCATTTTTAGGGTTTTAAGTTTTTTGTTGTTTTTATAGGGTTTAAGTGTTTTTATGTTTTTAAGGTTTTCATAGGGTTTCTCAGGGGTTTTATTTTTTTATGTTTTTAGGTATTTTTATATATTTTTTTAGGATTTTTATGGTTTTTTTATTTTTAGAGTTTTTAGGATTGTCATGTTTTTTTTGGGTTTTTAGGGGGGGTTAGATTTTAGGATTTTATGGATTTTGGATTTTTTTTAATGTTTTAAAGTTTAAGAATGTTTTTATATATTTTAGTGGGTCTTAGGGTTTTTATGGGTTTCAAGAGGGTTTTAAGGTTTATAGGGGGTTTTGTGGTTTTTAGAGATTTTTTATGGTTTTTAAGGTTACTTAGGGTTTTGAGTGTCTTTTATTTTTTTATGGATATTAAATTTCATAGGTTTTTATGATTTTATTAGGTTTTTAAGGTTTTTCCATTTTAGGATTTTTAGGTTATTTTTTGAGATTGAAATGATTTTTAGTGTTTTATGGTATTTGACGGTTTTTGGGGTTCATAGGGTTTTAATGGTTTTTAGGGTTAAAAAAAATAGGTTTATAGGGGGTTTAGTGTTTTTAAGTTTTTATGGTTTTATTTGAGTATTTAATGGGTTTTATAGTTTTTTTTATTTTAGACTTATTTAAGGTTTTTTTAGGTTTTTTATGTTTTTTTAGATTTTTCAGGGATTTTGATAGTTTAAAAGGTTTTTAGGGTTTTTATAGTTTTTAAAGTTTTTATGGGTTTAAAGGGTATTTAGAGTTTTTAGTGGATTTTTATGGATTCAAATGGTTTTTTAGGGTTTTAGGGGGTTTTGTGGTTTTTATATGTTTTAGAATTCTTAGGTTTTCCGGGTTTTCTTATGGGTTTTCAAGGTATTCAGGGTTGTTTATGTGTTTTTGTATTTTAAGGATTTTTTAGGTTTTTTATAATTATTAGGTTTTTGAGGGATTTTGAGGGGTTTTAGGATTTTTTTTGGGGCTTGTTTATTTGAGTTTTTTTTTGTTTTTATGGTTTTAATAGTTTTCTAACATTTTAGGGGTTTAAAGGGTTTTTAATAGTTTTAGTGGTTTTTAGGGTTTTTATTGGGTTTTAATATTTTTGGGGTGTTTATGGGTTTTAGGATTTTTTAGATTTTTATCATTTTTAGGTTTTTTATGGGTTTTAAGTGTTTTTAATTTTTTTGGACTTTCTTATGATTTTTCATGGTTTTTGTGGTGTTTTTCCTTTTTTGGTATATTTAGAGAATTTTTGGAATTTTAATGGTTATTTAGGGGTGTTTGGTATTTTAAGGGTTTTTAGGGGATTGAATTGTTTTAGGTTTTTTATGGTTTCTGTGGGTTCGTAGGTTTTTTGGAGTTTTTTTGGGTTTTTAAAGTTTATAGGATTTTAAAGGTTTTTACGGTTATAAAGGGTTTTTAGTGTTGTTGGTGATGTTTTTGTATTTTATGGGCTTTTAGGGTTTTTATGGTTTTTATAGTTCATAGGGTTTGTATGGTGTTTTAGGGGTTTTTATAATTTTTAGATCATTTAGGGGTTTTGAGGGTTTATATTTTTTAGGTTTTTTCTTATGGGTTTTCAGGGTTTTTAAGATTTTTATGTATTTTGGTATTTTCGGTGATTTTTTAGGATTTTTATGGTTTTCCAAGGTTTTTAAGGATTTTGTGATTTTTCTTATTTTTTAGGGTTTAGGCTATTCATAGGTGCATTAGTGGTTTTAATATTATATGAAGATGGATCGACCCCTGGGACAGGAGCTTTAGGAGCTTCCGTTCTGTATGTGTTTGACCTTGTAGGACTTCCTATACATAGAGGGCGATTAGAAACCTATTCTTCTTTTCCGGGATACTCTATAATGATTGGACCAGAGTGGCTTCTTGTAGGGGCAGGGGAATTTTACTATTCATGTTGGGTCCACTGAAAAGCGATTTCACGAGTTTTTGCAACATTGATGGTTTGAGTTGGGGTTTAGCCATAATTTTGGTTTCTACCTTGGCTACATCTTACATGGTATCTTTGGATTCTGTGGCCTCTTACAGAGGTTCCCTAATTGGGTGTTGGGTACTTAGGTTTATAGCCATACTCACTATCAGATAAGGAATCCATTAAGTAAATGAAATTAACAGAGCCAAATATCAACTCCTTATTTGAGGATGATTCTACCTGACTGACTAATTCTAGTGGTTCAGTTTAGTAGGATGACACTCATGTTTTTATATATGATGGAATAAAATATGAGATGGTCATAACTAATTTTTTCCTTGACATAGGTTCATCTTCATACACTTTTCCAAACTGATTTTTTGAGAGTTGTGGGGATGAGTATGTTGATCGTTTTACAGAGGGAACTGCAAAGGAATAGTTTGTTTCTTTAAATGCTCTTAGAGTATTCCATGAGCTCAGTTTACTATTTTCCATGTCATCTGACTATAGAAAGTTTCTCCCTTTTTCTAACAACCTATTTTAAATCCTCTCCTTTATTAGGTCTGGTGGTGGAAACATATGCCACTTGTGTGGGAGAAATTCCAAAATTAGCGTACCCATAGTCTATCCTTTTCTATATGAGGTATTTGAAGAGGAAATAGTCCTTGATGGTTTTCACAGTATCTGGTAAAAGGAAAAATAATATGTCTAATCATCGATATAGAATTTTTCATCCCTCTTTGGCTCTGTTATGCAGAGTATATTGACATTCATGGTGGCTATAAAATATCCATTGACATGATCATCTTAGAAAAATTACAACTTTATTTGTCTATTCCTTGAATTAATTTCAACTCGGTCTCCTAAACTTGTATTCTTTAGGTGAGCGGTGTTGATGATTTCTAGGGGCCCTACATGATTCAGTGTAGGCCTAGAAGATAGAGAAGGTGAAAGGGTTGGGTTAAGTGTAACAAAAGCTACTTCAGCTCTTCCGAATCATTTTTCTAGGGTCGGTGGGGCTACTTGAGACTTTATATTAGTCCTTTGTAAGGAATAATATATTATTTTCACAATGGTGGAGAAATCCCAAAACCCACTTGTGTATTTCATTAGGATGAGTGGTGTTTGAAGCTCATCATGGAGGTTATCAATGCACATATATATCATCTCATCTTGGGAAAGCATTTGATTCAAAGAGCATGTCAGACCTTTCCATCTGGAAATGATGTTTGAGACTCGCATATTCTCTTGTTGTTTTCAATTCAATAGGAAGTTGACTGTGGTATTTTTAATTATTAAACTAAACTAGAAAAAAACTATTACCATATATCCTCCCATCCTATTATAAATTGTGTTGGAAAATTAGTATACCATACAAATGTTGAACCTTGCAGAGTTCACACAAAGAATTTGAGATTCACTGCTTATTGTTTCTATGGATGTCCCATCAGGGGATCATAATAAGATGTATAATTCATTAGATGTTGTTCCAATTCACATAAGACATTTAATATTGGGAACATGGGGTTCCCAATTTTTTTTGGCGGCAGAGTGTTACTCACCTAATCATGTTATGTTTTCCTTTATAGCTATACTGGAGCATACTGATACTCTATGGATTACAATGGAGCAGAAAATGAGTTAATGGTATTAATGATCTCTTAGTGTACGTCCTGTGGAACCTGAGAATGAGTAGGAAAAGTAGGGGGCATGACTGAACATTCCACTTCTACTGGTACTTGATACAGATGCCCAATTAGTGTCTTCCTCAGAGGAATTTCCTAAACCTATTAAGGTAGAATTATTA